>OY997270.1:121423146-122673146 GCA_963921465.1 Triticum timopheevii
GCTTAGCCCTGCGTCCTCGGCTAAATCCGGACACACCACCTGCGGTCCGAAGAACAGCTTGTACATCTCCATGGGTGTCGCACCCATAAAGTGTTGGAGAATACGAGGTCCCTCCGGGTTGAACTCCCATAGACGGAGAGGACGGCGTTTGCAGGGCAGAAGATGCCTGATTAGCATAACCTGCATCACCTTGATCAGGTCGGTCTCCCTCGCTTGGAGATCTCGAATCCGGCCCTACAGTGAAGGCACATCTTCGGACGGCCCCCAATTGAGCCCTTGGTTGACCCACGACATCAGTTGGCGTGGAGGTCCCGGGCGGAATAAGGGCGGCGGCTTTTGCCTGCTGCCCCTTGGAGCGGTGATATAGAACCACTCCTGCTGCCACAGTCCAAGTTCCTCTTGGAAGGAACCCTCGGGCCACGGGGCATCGACCTTTTTGCTTATGGTCGCCCCGCCGCACTCCGCTTGACGCCCCCCGATCATCTTCGGCTCCACCTTGAAGGTCTTCAGCCATAGGCCGAAGTGGGGAATGACGCGGAGGAAGGCTTCGCAGACAATAATGAATGCGGAGATATGGAGGATGGACTCCGGAGCCAAGTCGTGAAAGTCTAGCTCATAGTAGAACAGGAGCCCTCTCACGAAGGAATCCGTCGGGAAGCCTAAACCCTGACGGAGGTGGGATACGAAAATGACGTATTCACGGGGCTCGGGGGCTGGCACAGCCTGCCCTTGGGCAGGCAACCTGTGCGAAACCTCGTAGGCCAGGTACTTGGCCTCACGCAACTTCAATATGTCCTCCTTCGTGACGGAGGAGGGCATCCACGGCCCTGGAGGTCGGAGCCGGACATGATGGAGGATCCGAAGCGCTAGAATCTGAGGCTCTGGGTGTTGGAACTGGGAGCGGGGAAGAGATTCGATGCGAGATTGAAGAACAATGCCGAGCCTTGGTCCTCTTATAAAGGGAAAAAAATACCAAGGGCCGTCTCCGTGACCGTTTGGGATTCCCCTTCGATAGAGGAGGCGTGGCGACGGGAACGGTTGGGTTACCCACGCACGTATTGATGAGAATCCCGGAATAAGGGGAACACGATCTCTGCTTCGACAAGACGTGCCAAGGAAACTGCTTCGCTAAACGTGCTGAGGTGGTACAGTAAAAAACGATTCAAAACAAAGGCTTGGTCGCGGGGTGATGTCACGCCGCATAATACGTCAGCAGATTGAGCTAAGTGTACATTTTATTCTCTCTACGGTGGAATGTGGAATTTATTTTGCAGAGCCGGACACTATCCTGGTGTTCATGATCTTCTCTGGATTATTCAAGGGAGGAACCCGCCTTGCAATGCCGAACATTGTGCACGCCGGACTTATCGTCATTGAAGACTGGTTCAGGGGCTACTGAGGGAGTCCTGGACTAGGGGGTGTCCGGACAGCCGGACTATCATTATCCGCCGGACTCCAAGACTACGAAGATACAAGATTGAAGACTCCGGCTCGTGTCCGGATGGTACTTTCCTTGGCGTGGAAGGCAAGCTTGGCAATACGGATATGTAGATCTCCTACCATTGTAACCGACTCTGTGTAACCCTAGCCATCTCTGGTGTCTATATAAACCAGAGGGCTTTAGTCCGTAGGACAGCATACAATACAACAATCATACCATAGGCTAGCTTCTGGGGTTTAGCCTCCTTGATCTCGTGGTAGATCTACTCTTGTACTACCCATATCATCAATATTAATCAAGCAGGACGTAGGGTTTTACCTCCATCGAGAGGGCCCGAACCTGGGTAAAACATTGTGTCCCTTGTCTCCTGTTACCATCCGCCTAGACGCACAGTTCGGGACCCCCTACCCGAGATCCGCCGGTTTTGACACCGACAATCTTCGTAGAATATGTAGGAGCCAATATGAACATCCAGGTTCCACTATTGGTTATTGACTGGAAACAGTTCTTGGTCATGTCTACATAGTTCTCGAACCCGTAGGGTCCGCACGCTTAACATTACGATGACAGTTTTATTATGAGTTTATGAGTTTTTATGTACTGAAGGAGTTCGGAGTCCCGGATGATATCGGGGACATGACGAGGAGTCTCAAAATGGTCGAGACGTAAAGATCGATATATTGGACGACTATATTCGGAGTTCGGAAAGGTTCCGAGTGATTCGGGTATTTTTTGGAGTACCGGAGAGTTACGGGAATTCGTATTGGGCCTCAATGGGCCATACAGGAAAGGAGAGAAAGGGCCAAAAGGGTGGCCGCACCCCTCCCCTTGGACTAGTCTGAATTGGACTAGGGAGGGGGGCGCCCCCTTCCTTCCTTCTCCTTCTCTCTTCCCTTTCCTTCTCTCCTACTCCTACTACATGGAAGGGTTCCTAGTTCTACTAGGAAAAGGGGAATCCTACTCCCGGTGGGAGTAGGACTCCCCTAGGGCGCGCCATAGAGAGAGCCAGCCCTCCCCCTCCTCCACTCCTTTATATACGGGGGCAGGGGGCACCCCATAGACACACAAGTTGATCTACGGATCATTCCTTAGCCGTGTGCGGTGCCCCCCTCCACCATATTCCACCTCGGTCATATCGTCTCGGAGTTTAGGCGAAGACCTGCGCCGGTAGAACATCATCACCATCACCACGCCGTCATGCTGAAGGAACTCATCCCCGACACCCTGCTGGATCGAGCTGAACGTGTGCTGAACACGGAGGTGCCGTACGTTTGGTGCTTGGATCGGTCGGGTGAAGACGTACGACTACATCAACCGCGTTGTCATAACGCTTCTGCTTTCGGTCTACGAGGGTACGTGGACACACTCTCCCCTCTCGTTGCTATGCATCACCATGATCTTGCATGTGCGTAGGAAATTTTTTGAAATTACTACGTTCCCCAACAGTGGCATCCGAGCCTAGGTTTTATGCGTAGATGTCGTATGCACGAGTAGAACACAAGTGAGTTGTGGGCGATACAAGTCATACTGCTTACCAGCATGTCATACTTTGGTTCGGCGGTATTGTGAGATGAAGCGGCCCGGACTGACATTACGCGTACGCTTACGCGAGACTGGTTTCACCGTTACGAGCACTCGTGCTTAAAGGTGGCTGGCGGGTGTCTGTCTCTCTCACTTTAGCTGAATCGAGTGTGGCTACGCCCGGTCCTTGCGAAGGTTAAAACAGCAATAACTTGACGAACTATCATTGTGGTTTTGATGCGTAGGTAAGAACGGTTCTTGCTAAGCCCGTAGCAGCCACGTAAAACTTGCAACAACAAAGTAGAGGACGTCTAACTTGTTTTTGCAGGGCATGTTGTGATGTGATATGGTCAAGACGTGATGCTATGTTTTATTGTATGAGATGATCACGTTTTGTAACCGAAATTATCGGCAACTGGCAGGAGCCATATGGTTGTCGCTTTATTGTATGAAATGCAAACGCCCTGTAATTGCTTTACTTTATCACTAAGCGGTAGCGATAGTCGTAGAAGCAATAGATGGCGTAAACGACAACGATGCTACGATGGAGATCAAGGTGTCGCGCCGGTGATGATGGTGATCACAACGGTGCTTCGGAGATGGAGATCACAAGCACAAGATGATGATGGCCATATCATATCACTTATATTGATTGCATGTGATGTTTATCCTTTATACATCTTAACTTGCTTTGATTGTCGGTAGCATTTTAAGATGATCTCTCACTAAAAATTATCAAGAAGTGTTCTCCCTGAGTATGCACCGTTGCCAAAGTTCGTCGTGCCCAGACACCACGTGATGATCGGGTGTGATAAGCTCTACGTCCATCTACAACGGGTGCAAGCCAGTTTTGCACACGCAGAATACTCAGGTTAAATTTGACAAGCCTAGCATATGCAGATATGGCCTCGGAACACGGAGACCGAAAGGTCGAGCGTGAATCATATAGTAGATATGATCAACATAGTGATGTTCACCATTGAAAACTACTCCATCTCACGTGATGATCGGTTATGGTTTAGTTGATTTGGATCACGTGATCACTTAGATGACTAGAGAGATGTCTGTCTAAGTGGGAGTTCTTAAGTAATATGATTAATTGAACTTAAATTTATCATGAACTTAGTCCTGGTAGTATTTTGAAAATTATGTTGTAGATCAATAGCTTGCGTTGTTGCTTTCATATGTTTATTTTGATATGTTCCTAGAGAAAATTGTGTTGAAAGATGTTAGTAGCAACGATGCGGATTGGATCCGTGATCTGAGGTTTATCCTCATTGCTGCGCAGAAGAATTATGTCCTTGATGCACCGCTAGGTGACAAACCTATTGCAGGAGCAGATGCAGACGTTATGAATGTTTGGCTAGCTCAATATGATGACTACTTGATAGTTTAGTGCACCATGCTTAACGGCTTAGAATCGGGACTTCAAAGACGTTTTGAACGTCATGGACCATATGAGATGTTCCAGGAGTTGAAGTTAATATTTCCAGCAAATACCCGAGTTGAGAGATATGAAGTCTCTAACAAGTTCTATAGCTAAAAGATGGAGGAGAATCGCTCAACTAGTGAGCATGTGTTTAGATTGTCTGGGTACTTCAATCACTTGAATCAAGTGGGAGTTAATCTTCCAGATAAGATAGTGATTGACAGAATTCTCTAGTCACAATCACTAAGTTACTAGAACTTCGTGATGAACTATAGTATGCAAGGGATGATGTAAACGATTCCCGAGCTCTTCGTGATGTTGAAATCAACCAAGGTAGAAATCAAGAAAGAGCATCAAGTGTTGATGATTGACAAGACCACTAGTTTCAAGAAAAGGGCAAAGGGAAAGAAAGGGAAACTTCAAGTAGAATGGCAAACAAGTTGTCACTCCCGTGAAGAAGTCCAAAGCTGGACCAAAGCCTGAAACTGAGTGATTACACTGCAAAGGAAATGGTCACTGGAAGCGGAAATGCCTTGAATATTTGGTGGATAAGAAGGATGGCAAAGTGAACAAGGGTATATTTGATATACAGATTATTGATGTGTGCCTTACTAGTGTTTATAGTAGCCCCTGAGTATTTGATACTTGTTCGGTTGCTAAGATTAGTAACTCGAAACAAGAGCTACAGAATAAACAGAGACTAGTTGAAGGGGAAGTGACGATGAGTGTTGGAAGTAGTTCCAAGATTGCTATGATCATCATCGCACACTCCCTATACTTTTGGGATTAGTGTTAAACATAAATAAATGTTATTTGGCTTTTGCGTTGAGCATGAATATGATTTGATCATGTTTATTGCAATACGGTTATTCATTTAAAATCAGAGAATAATTGTTGTTCTGTTTACATGAATAAAACCTTCAATGGTCATACACCCAATGAAAATAGTTTGTTGGATCTCGATCGTAGTGATACACATATTCATAATATTGATGCCAAAAGATGCAAAGTTAATAATGATAGTGCAATTTATTTGTGGCACTGCCGTTTGGGTCATATCGGTGTAAAGCGCATGAAGAAACTCCATAAAGATGGATTTTCGGAATCACTTGGTAATGAATCATTTGATGTTTGCGAACCGTGCCTTTTGGGCAAGATGACTAAAACTCCGTTCTTCGGAACAATGGAACGAGCTACTGACTTGTTGGAAATAATACATATTGATGTATGCAGACCAATGAGTATAAAGGCTTGTGGCAAGTATCGTTATTTTCTGACCTTCACAAGATGATTTGAGCAGATATGGGTATATCTACTTGATGAAACATAAGTTTGAAATAGTTGAAAGGTTCAAAGAATTTCAGAGTGAAGTGGAAAAATCATCGTAACAAGAAAATAAAGTTTCTGCGATCTGATCGCGGAGACGGATATTTGAGTTACGAGTTTGGTCTTCAATTAAAACAATGTGGAATATTTCACAGCTCACGCCACCTGGAACACCACAACATTATGTTGTGTCCGAACGTCATAACCGCACTTTATTGGATATGGTGCGATCTATGATGTCTCTTACTGATTTACCAATATTGTTTTGGGGTTATGCATTAGAGACAACTGCATTCACGTTAAAAGGGCACCATCTAAATCCGTTGAGACGACACCATATGAACTGTGGTTTAGTAATAAACCCAAGTTGTCGTTTCTTAAAGTGTGGGGCTGCGATGCTTATGTAAAAAAGTTTCATCCTGATAAGCTCAAACCCAAATCGGAGAAGTGCGTCTTCATAGAATACCCAAAGGAAATTGTTGGGTACACCTTCTATCACAGATCCGAAGGCAAGATATTCGTTGCTAAAAATGGATCCTTTCTAGAGAAGGAGTTTCTCTCGAAAGAAGTGAGTGGGAGGAAAGTAGAACTTGATGAGGTAACTGTACCTTCTCCCGAATTGGAAAATAGTTCATCACTGAAATCAGTTCCAGTGATTCCTACACCAATTAGTGAGGAAGCTAATGATGATGATCATGAAACTTCAGATCAAGTTACTACAGAAACCTCGTAGGTCTTCCAAAGTACAGTCCGCACCAGAGTGGTACGGTAATCCTATTCTGGAAGTCATGTTACTAGACCATGATGAACCTACGAACTATGAGGAAGCGATGATGAGCCCAGATTCCACGAAATGGCTTGAGGCCATGAAATCTGAGATATGATCCATGTATGAGAACAAAGTGTAGACTTTGATTGAATTGCCCGATGATCGGTGAGTCATTAAGAATAAATGGATGTTCAAGAGGAAGAAGGACGCTGATAGTAGTGTTACTATCTACAAAGCTAGAATTGTCGCAAAAGGTTTTCGACAAGGTCAAAGTGTTGACTACGATGAGAGTTTCTCACTCGTGTCTATGCTTAAGTCTGTCTGAATCATGTTAGCAATTGCCGCATTTTATGAAATCTGGCAAATGGATAGACAAAACTGCATTCCTTAATGGATTTATTTAAGAAGAGTTGTATATGATGCAACCAAAAGGTTTTGTCAATCCTAAAGGTGCTAACAAAATGTGTAAGCTCCAGCGATCCATCTATGGACTGGTGCAAGCATCTCAGAGTTGGAATATACGCTTTGATAAGTTGATCAAAGCATATAGTTTTATACAGACTTACGGTGAAGCCTGTATTTACAATAAAGTGAGTGGGAGCACTACCGCCTTTCTGATAAATATATGTGAGTAACATATTGTTGATCAGAAATGATGTAGAATTTTTTTGGAAAGCATAAAGGAGTATTTGAAAGGAGTTCTTTGAAAGAAAGACCTCAGTAAAGCTACATACATATTGAGCATCAAGATCTATTGAGATAGATCAAGACGTTTGATAAGTTTTTCAATAAGAACATACCTTGTCAAGATTTTGAAATAGTTCAAAATGGAACAGTCAAAGAAAGAGTTCTTGCCTGTGTTGCAAAGGTGTGAAATTGAGTAAGACTCAAATCCTGACCACAACAAAAAAATAGAAAGAGAATGAAAGTCATTCCCTATGCTTCAGTCATAGGTTCTATAAAAGTATGCCATGCTATGGACCAGACCTACTGTATACTCTGCCCTGGTTTGCCAAGGGAGTACAATAGTGATCTAGGAGTAGATCACTGGACATTGGTCAAAATTATCCTTAGTGGAATAAGGATATGTTTCTCGATTATTGAGGTGACAAAAGGTTCGTCGTAAAGGGTTACGTCGATACAAGTTTTGGCACTGATCCAGATGACTCTAAGTCTTAATCTGGATACATATTGAAAGTGGGAGCAATTAGCTAGAGTAGCTCTGTGCAGAGCATTGTAGACATAGAATATTTGCAAAATACATACGGCTCTGAATGTGACAGACCCGTTGACTAAACTTCTCTCACAAGCAAAATATGATCATACCTTAGTACTCTTTGGGTGTTAATCACATAGCGATGTGAACTAGATTATTGACTCTAGTAAACCCTTTGGGTGTTGATCACATGACGATGTGAACTATGGGTGTTAATCACGTGGTGATGTGAACTATGGGTGTTAATCACATGCTGATGTGAACTAGATTATTGACTCTAGTGCAAGTGGGAGACTGAAGGAAATATGCCCTAGAGGCAATAATAAAGATATTATTTATTTCCTTATTTCATGATAAATGTTTATTATTCATGCTAGAATTGTATTAACCGGAAACATGATACATGTGTGAATACATAGACAAACTTAATGTCACTAGTATGCCTCTACTTGACTAGCTCATTAATCAAAGATGGTTATGTTTCCTAACCATAGACATGTGTTGTAGGCCTATTTGACATGATGCACCGAAGACGCATTAAAACCTTTCTAAAGGAGCACCTCACATAAGAACTCCCATTTGACATGATCGTAGGCCTATTTGAAGTCTAGTTTAAACAAAGTTGGCGGTTGTCATGAACGCTTAAGGTCGTGAACAATCTCTTGCAACACTACGAGCCTTCAAGAATATAACACCCCTCAGATGAACGCAGATTTGCACTTTTGTTAGTGATACGGTGGGCAATAGGCGACATCCTAATAGCATACACTTTGGCACAAATATTGAAAGGAACATTGATGAGTGTGATGAGCCTAAGCTGCTGAATCGAATATGCCCCTTGGATCTTTGGGATGAGCAAAATGATGCCATAGTTCAAACGAGCAATATCCACCTAGCGTGAAACCATTATAGTGAAGGAAATAAGCCCTATAGGCAATAATAAAGATATTATTTATTTCCTTATTTCATGATAAATGTTTATTATTCATGCTAGAATTGTATTTACCGGAAACATGATACATGTGTGAATACATAGACAAACTTAATGTCACTAGTATGCCTCTACTTGACTAGCTCATTAATCAAAGATGGTTATGTTTCCTAACCATAGACATGTGTTGTCATTTGATTAACGGGATCACATCATTAGAAGAATGATGTGATTGACTTGACCCATTCCGTTAGCCTAGCACTTGATCGTTTAGTATGTTGCTATTGCTTTCTTCATGACTTATACAATGTTCCTACAACTATGAGATTATGCAACTCCCGTTTACCGGAGGAACACTTTGTGTGCTACCAAACGTCACAACGTAACTGGGTGATTATAAAGGTGCTCTACAAGTGTCTCCGAAGGTACATGTTGGGTTGGCGTATTTCGAGATTAGGTTTTGTCACTCCGATTGTCGGAGAGGTATCTCTGGGCCCTCTCGGTAATACACATCACTTAAGCCTTGCAAGCATTGTAACTAATGAGTTAGTTACGGGATGATGTATTACGGTACGAGTAAAGAGACTTGCCGGTAACGAGATTGAACTAGGTATTGGATACCGACGATCGAATCTCGGGCGAGTAACATACCGATGACAAAGGGAACAACGTATGTTGTTATGCGGTTTGACCGATAAAGATCTTCGTAGAATATGTAGGAGCCAATATGAACATCCAGGTTCCACTATTGGTTATTGACCGGAAACAGTTCTAGGTCATGTCTACATAGTTCTCGAACCCGTAGGGTCCGCACGCTTAACGTTACGATGACAGTTTTATTATGAGTTTATGAGTTTTGATGTACCGAAGGAGTTCGGAGTCCCGGATGAGATCGGGGACATGACGAGGAGTCTCGAAATGGTCGAGACGTAAAGATCGATATATTGGACGACTATATTCGGAGTTCGGAAAGGTTCCGAGTGATTCGGGTATTTTTCGGAGTACCGGAGAGTTACGGGAATTCGTATTGGGCCTCAATGGGCCATACGGGAAAGGAGAGAAAGGGCCAAAAGGGTGGCCGCACCCCTCCCCTTGGACTAGTCCGAATTGGACTAGGGAGGGGGGGCGCCCCCTTCCTTCCTTCTCCTTCTCTCTTCCCTTTCCTTCTCTCCTACTCCTACTACATGGAAGGGTTCCTAGTTCTACTAGGAAAAGGGGAATCCTACTCCCGGTGGGAGTAGGACTCCCCTAGGGTGCGCCATAGAGAGGGCCGGCCCTCCCCCTCCTCCACTCCTTTATATACGGGGGCTGGGGGCACCCCATAGACACACAAGTTGATCTACGGATCATTCCTTAGCCGTGTGCGGTGCCCCCCTCCACCATATTCCACCTCAGTCATATCGTCACGGAGTTTAGGCGAAGCCCTGCGCCGGTAGAACATCATCATCGTCACCACGCCGTCGTGCTGACGGAACTCATCCCCAACACCCTGCTGGATCGGAGTCCGGGGAACGTCATCGAGCTGAACGTGTGCTGAACACGGAGGTGCCGTACGTTCGGTGCTTGGATCGGTCGGGTGAAGACGTACGACTACATCAACCGCGTTGTCATAATGCTTCCGCTTTCGGTCTACGAGGGTACGTGGACACACTCTCCCCTCTCGTTGCTATGCATCACCATGATCTTGCGTGTGCGTAGGAAATTTTTTGAAATTACTACGTTCCCCAACATATAGGTGGGGAAAATGATCTCCTTAAACATAGGCCAAAAAACTTTGAACATGGCCACTGGCCAACCGTCAGGGCCCGGGGCCATGTCACTCTTCATAGAGCTCAGGGCAGCGTCAACTTCTTCCAGAAAAAAGGCAGCAAAATGGACTTGTTGTCATCCCTGGACACTCTCTGATCTTGCCCCCATAGGTCAGCCCTCAAACCCGCAAGCTTGGGTTCCTCTGAACCTAGCAGTTTCAAGTAGAAGTCACATATGTTCTTAGAGATCTCGGCTTGGGTGAGTAGGTGCACCTACTCCGACTACAGCAACAGAATCACGCACTTCCTTATACGACCGTTAGCGTAAGCATGGAAATAACCCGTGTTAGCATCACCCTTCAGCGTCCATTTGAGCCCTCCACGGCGCCGCCAATATTCTATTTCTCCCCTAATGATGGCCAGCACTTTGTTCCCAATGGCATATCTATGAGCCCACTCGGACTCCGACAATACCTGGTTATTGGCCTGCTGATCAGGCATGGCGAGCTCAGCCACCATGCTGGTCCGGAGAAGTTTGCCGTTGTCCCCCTGTTGGCTCCCCAGCCACGTAAGGAGGCACACAACCGAGCAGTTGCAGAAACCCAGGTCTCCAGAGGCCCCCTAGTGACCAGCACCAGGCCAGCGCCGCCTCCCATTTCATTAGCAACATCTCCTTGAAGCACTCAACTTCAAACCATGTTGTTTCAAAGAAGAAACATGGGCCTCGACACAGTCCCTCTTCCCGAGAGGACAAAAGGAGGGGGATATGGTCCAAGCCAATGCGCGTCTTGGCAATCAGATTGCATAGCGGGAACAACATCTCCCACTCCGATGACACAAAGCCTCGATCCAGCACACTTCAGACTAGATTGAGCTATTTGTTAGTCCATGTGTAACGAGCCCCTACTCGTGCCACTTCCCTCAGAGCCATCGAGATGATAGCGTTATTGAACATGGCCACCCCAGGCTAGTTGATGTTGTCATTGTTTTTGTCCGCCCCAAGGGGATCAAGTTGAAGTCCCCACCCGCCATGATGGGAAGAAAGTCGGCAATGGTTGCAACAACCTTGGCCTGGATTTCCCCAAGAAATCCGTTGATCTAGCGTGATCTGCAGGTTCGTATACTACCATAATCACTCACTCTCTAAGAGTAACACGATGAAGAATGTGTGCAGAAAGAAAAAAAAAGGACCCCTCATCCCAGGTAATAACCTCGCAACAATCCTTGCTACACCCTAGTAGTAGGCCACCGGAGTGGCTGTTGTAGGGTGAAACCGTAAGATGGATCTTTTCACACTTGGAGGGGAAAGAGATGAACACCAAGAACATAAAGAGGAATTCACTCCAACAATACCCAATCACACATTCACTAGAAAACAAGCACATAGATCCACAAGATTACAAGCACAATTAAAGGAAACAAGCACTAGGTAGAGTTCTTCCCACTCCTAAGAGATGAGGTCTTGATTATGGTAGTCTTCTCTAAAAGGAGGTCTTGAAATCCAAAACTGGATCCTCTCCTAAGAGGCCTTGATATCCAATGGAGTGGTAGAAGGAGCAAAGCTCTCAAATATCCCATATATGTCTTTGCTAAGTCTAAACACAACCATAGGTACCGAATATATAGGCTTGGGGCGAGGTGGATGAAGTGTAGGCCCAAAACCAGATCTCAGTCGGCCATCCTGTAGGGCCCGTGCGCACGGGGGTCCCATGCGCACGGTACATGCCCGTGCGCACGGGGTGCTACAGCCGTAGCTCCCTATGTAGCCCTTGGCACTTGACGTCGCGGTCCGAAACAATGGTCCTTGGCACTCCATGCAACCTCAAGATTTCCCTACAAAAGAGATTTGCAACATGTGAAGCATCGTCTATCTTATTGCATGGGATGAAATGTGCCATTTTTGAGGATCGGTCCACAGCAACAAATACAGAATCCTTTCCAATTTGAGTCCTAGGCAAACCAAGCACAAAATCCATACTAATATCTTCCCATGGTTGATATGGAATTGGAAGTGGCATATGTAAACCATGAGATTGGGCTTTTGACTTAGTTTTATAGCATGTAGAGCAACGGTGGGTGAAGCATGCCATGCCGCGGAACATCCTTGGCCAAAAGTACTTGAAGGAGAGGGTGGCAGAGGTCTTGTCACGCCCGAAATGTCCCATAAGTCCTTCGTCGTGAGCTTCTTGCAAAAGTAACAAATGAAGCAAAGACTCGGGTATACAAAGTTTGTTAGCACGCATAAGGTAGACATTCTTGAGATAATAGTTCTCCCAACAAGTTTTAGCAAGACATTTGGCACAAGGAATCGCAAACGTAGGATCATGCGCATAAAGATCTTTAACATGCTCAAAGCCAATAACATTCAACTCAAGTTGAGTAACTAACATGCACTTGCGGGAAAGTGCATCTGCTACAACATTTTCTTTACCCTTAATGTACTTGATCACATAAGGAAAAGATTCAATAAATTCACTCCATTTAGCATGCCATTTATTCAACTTGGTTTGACCTTTTAAGGTACTTTAGTGTCTCATGATCGGTATGTATGACAAATTCATGTGGGCGAAGATAATGCTCCCAAACATGCAATACTCGCACTAAAGCATACAATTCTTTGTCCTATATGGGATAGTTAAGTTGAGCACCGGAAAGTTTTTCACTAAACTATGCAATGGGTTGCTTTTCTTGCATCAGAACTCCACCAATTCCATTACCACTAGCATCACAATGAACCTCAAAAGTTTTATTGAAATCAGGCAATGGAAGAATTGGGGCATGTGTAAGCAAAGATTTGAGCTCATCAAACACGGTAGATTGAGATGGACTCAAAACAAAGGGTGCACTCTTCTTACTCAAAGCATGCAACGATGCGGCAATAGTGCTAAAGTCTTTTACAAAGCAACGATAAAAACCCGCAAGACCAAGGAAACTATGCACTTGTTGCAAATTAGTGGGTTGGGGCCAAGTTTTAATTGCTTCAACTTTAGACTCATCAACATGAACACCATTGGAAGACACAACAAAGCCCAAGAAAACAATCTTTTCAACACCAAAAGTGCATTTTTTCATATTGGCATAAAGACGCTCTTTTCGAAGAGTTTGCAAAATGGCCCTAAGATGATTCATATGCTCTTTGAGGGATTTTCTAAACACAATAATGTCGTCAAAGTAGACTACAACAAACACACCAATGTAAGGACGAAGCACATAATGCATAACACGCATGGAAGTACCGGTTGCTTCTGATAAACCTATAGGCATAACTAACCACTCATACAAACCAAATTTTGTTTTGAAAGTGGTTTTCCATTCATCACCTTCTTGTATGCGGATTTGATAATAACCACTTTTAAGATCACTGCTAACCTTATCTAGCATATCATCAAGGTGTGGAATGCGATGCCTATATCGAACTGTGATAGCATTGATGGGTCTACAATCGGAACACATGAAAAAACTACCATCTCTTTTTGGCACAAGAATGACCGGTGTGACACAAGGACCCAAACTTTCACGCACATGTCCATGGTCTATGAGATGTTGGACTTGCCTTTGTATTTCTTTGGTTTCTTCAGGGTTGACGCGGTATGGAGCCTTGTTAGGAAGGGGTGCACCAGGGATGAGGTCAATCTGATGTTCGATGACATGTAGAGGAGGAAGACTGGGAGGTAGCTCATCGGGGAAGACATCCGCGAATTCCTGCAACAAATCAAACAACACTAGAGGAAGAGGGTTAGGAGTTTTAGTCTTTGCCACGTCATCTTTGCACACTAGGACATAGTGGATGACACTCGATGGGTTCTCACACACTTCTCTCATCTCTCTTTTGTGGCTAGGAGGACTAAGTTTTTTTTCTCGTGGCGAAGTGTCACTCAATTTGGGCATGTGGCGCTCACTCTCTTTATGGTGGTTCACTCTCTCACTAGTCACTACTGTCTCCATGATGGGTGGATGCTTGCTTGTCGGTGATCACTTGGCTTGGAGACATAGGTCGTAGCACGTACTCCGTTCCCTTCATCTTGAAGCTATAGTGGTTTGTTCTTCCATTGTGGATGACGCCGCGGTCGACTTTCCAAGGTCTTCCCAAGAGAAGATGGCACACGGACATAGGAACCACATCACACTCCAAGGTGTCCTCATAGGCGCCGATCTTGAATGAAATGTGCACGGTGTGCTCCACTTGTATGGTGTTGGAGTTGCTAAGCCATTGGACCTTCGTAGGGGTGAGGATGCTTCTTCTTGACCAATTGTAGCTTGGAACATAGCTCTTCACTTGCCAAGTTGTGGCAACTTCCTCCGTCGATGATGACTTTCACGGAGCGTCCGTTGATGCCGACCTTGGTGTGGAAGATGTGACACCTTTGATCTTCGTCTTGTTGGTGTTGAAGTGTCGAGACCTTGGAGTCCACGAGAGCGGGGCTTGAATCATTGTCACAATAGACTTGATCATCTTATTCTTTGTTCACTTGACGGTGCATGGCGATGTGCTTGAGAGCTTCCATCTCGTCTTCACTCATGGAGTCATATGTGCCATCATCATTTGCAATCATGGTTCGCTTGTTGATGCATTGGAAATACTTGTGTCCACGGCCACCGCATGTGAAGCACTTGAGAGAACTTGTCTTGACGGGATCATCCGGTGGTGCCGATGAAGAAGGAGTCTTGTTCTTGTAGTTGCTAGCCGGAGGACGAGTCGAGGAAGGCGTCGCTTGCTTGGAACTTGACTTGTCGCCGGTACTTGGTGATGCTCTAGTCCAGGTAGAAGGTGTCGAAGTCGTAGTAGAGGTAGCTTGACTATATGAGCCATAGGTCTTGGATGAGTACTTGGCGTATTTGAAGTCTTCTTGTACTTGTCGCTCCGCCTTGGTTGCTTGATGAACTAGCTCAAGAAGGTTGGAGTAGGGTTGGAAATCGACGATCTTCCTTATTGGGTGGTTGAGGCCGTTCAAGAAGCGTGCCATTGTTTGCTCATCATCTTCTTTGACATTAGCTTGTATCATGGCGATCTCCATTTCTTGATAGTATTCTTCCACCGTATTCATGCATTGTTTGAGGAGTTGTAACTTCTTGAAGAGAGCTCGTGTTTAGTATGTAGGCACGAAGCAAGCTCGCATAACGTCCTTTATTTGTGTCCAAGTCGTGATGGGTGGCTCGTCCTTCTCGCGGCGTCGCTCGATCACTTGCTCCCACCAAATGAGGACGTAGTCTTGAAACTCGAGGGATGCCATGTCGATCTTCTTTTCCTCGTTGTAGTTGTGAAGACGGAATATCTTGTCGATCGTCAATGCCCATGAGAGATACTCCTCGGGATTGTTGCTTCCGGAGAACTTGGGCATGGTACTTGAGCTTGCCGTAGCGGAGTTCTTGATCATAGTGATGATGTTCATGTTGCTCTTGGCGTGGAAGAGGATCTTCAATCACTCGATCTGCATGGTTTCGCTCTTGACATGGAGGAGGATCTTTGTCGTGGCTGCGCTCTTGATCCATGGCTTCTCATTCTTGGCGTCGCGCCTGCTCACGTGCTCGAACTTGGTCTTTGTAAGCCATTGCCATGGGATGAATTTTCTTGCGCTTGGCAGTCTTGAGTGCCATCGCGTCGAGGAGGACTTGCATTGGAAGAAGAATATGACGACGAGTGGCGACTTGAGTGGCTCCATCTTGGTGAAGAGGTTGAGGAAGACGCGTGACTCACGATCATGTTGCGGAATTCATTCATTTGTTTGGAGAGCTTGGTGTCCAAATAGTCCCATTGTCGTGCTTTTGATTGTCGTAGGTCGGTGGCGAGTTGCTCGATGCAATCACCAGAAGCTTCACTCTCTTGATGTAGAGCTCGTTGTGCGATGAAGAAGTGATTCTTGGTGATGTAGTCGCGTTCGCCATCTTGATCCTCGAAGAGCGGGTTCGCCAAAGAAGTAGGCTTATCCATCATGTGGAAGTGGTGGTGAGTAGGAAAATGAGAGAACAAAACCAAAGTTACCTTTTTCGAAGATTGTGGATGTAACAAGTATGATCCCACGTGATTCTATAATAGTAGAATTGGTACCGGGTATTGTTTCTCACACCTACAAGTAAGAGGCTTATGGAGGATCTCGGTTAGGAAGTGGCACAAATAATTCAAGGAAATGTTAGTCAAGATGTTAAAAAAGTTGAAAAGATGCACAAATCGCAAGTAAGACAAATAGATCAAACCCAAGAATATCACTAGGAACACACACACAGAAGATAGATGGGATCCGCACAAACAATGAATGAGCTCAAAGAGGTGGAACCACGGGAATGCTCTTGTTGTACGGATACTAGAGAGACACTAGCTCGATTGCTCTAATGGGCTAGATACGCTAGTGCACCAACCTACTAGAGAAACATGTCATCTACTATCCCAAGTATGCTTATGTATGTATGAACCAAGATGATGAGCTATGCTATGAGGCCCGATGCTATTACTTACAAGCTCTTGATTCTCTTCTTTTTCTTTTGCTTAAAAGCTTCTTCTTTTTTTAAACTATGACACAATGCTTGATATGCGAGCCACAATGCGAGGTAACAAGTAGTATATGCACGGGAGAGACGTAACACTAAAGGTGCACTAAAAGCATGGCCCGACAATTCTCAATCTGCTAGTCTCGATGGGTAAGCTACACAAAAGAGGCTAGAGGCTATCATGGTAATGGCAAGGGTAATGCAAATGTGTCGTCGAGGTTACCGTCCTTGCTTACGGTAGGTATGAAGACGAGGTTGTCAATGTCGAAGTGGAGCCTGAGCCGATGACGAGTGGCGGTGATGATGAAGGCAAATCACGCCTAAGTAGCCGAAACACCTTAGGACACGTGAGAACAGCAACCCAAAAGCTCAAACACCCACTAGAAGTATTGCGGAAGATCGAATGTGGTCGTGGAATGGCAAAACGATGAAAAACAATAGCTGGCCGGATGGTTCTGGAAGGCCCGTGCGCACGGGGTAAGTGATGCCTGTGTGCACGGGGTCCTGATGGCCCGTGCGCACGGGGTGTTCTGGAAACGCAAGAACACCTCGGATCCGTGGGGATTTTCAAATTTGCGGTCAAAATTGATGGTTGGGGAGTGGAGAAAGGTGGTAAGGGGGTAGATCCACTTGTCAAACACCAAAATCGTCGATCAAATCAACCAAATATCACAAGATCTAACAAATTGCAAGAAAAAATCAGGGGCTCTTTTTGGTGGGGATTTTCGAATTAGGACGAAAAACAACAAAATCCAGCTAGCAAATGAGGTGTAGGGACTCCAAAATGTGAATCAACCTTGCTCATGATACAAAGATGTTGTAGGGTGAAACCCTAAGATGGATCTTTTCACACTTGGAGGGGCGAAAGGGATGAACACCAAGAACACAAAGAGGAATTCACTCCAACAATACCCAATCACACATCCACTAGAATAGCAAGCACATAGATCCACAAGATTACAAGCACAATCAAAGGAAACAAGCACTAGGTAGAGTTCTTCCCACTCCTAAGAGATGAGGTCTTGATGTTGGCAGTCTTCTCCAAGAGGAGGTCTTGAAATCCACAAGTGGATCCTCTCCTAAGAGGCCTTGATCTCCAATGGAGTGGTAGAAGGAGCAAAGCTCTCAAATATCTCACATATGTCTTTGCTAAGTCTAAACATAACCCTAGGCACCGATATATAGGCTTGGGGCGAGGTGGATGAAGTGGTGGCCCAAAACCATATCTCAGCCGGCCATCCTGTGAGATAACGGGGTAAGTTGGGCCCGTGCGCATGAGGGTCCCGTGTGCACGGGCTGCTACAACCGTAGCTCCCTGTGTAGCGTGTGGGCACGGGGTCTCGGGGGCCCGTGCGCACAGGGTGGCCTGGGACTTCCAGTCTTGCTGCCTTTGGCCTCCTTCTTCCTCCTTGGCGACTTGGGGTGCTTCCCCTCCACCTTGGTGGTGCTCCTTAGCTGCTTGTGAGTGTCCTTCTTCGTACCTAATGATACATAGAGCACTTTGGTGAGGTAGCAACCAAGTTTCACTTGTATCCACATGCATGTCAAGTAGGAAGGAGTTCACCTCGGTTTCCATTGCACGTGCTTGAGCTCTTGTCATGGCCCACATGGTGCTTGATGTGTTGGCGTAGAGTCCATGAGGATGATGGAAGGATGCTCCGCATCAGTGACCAATGGCCGGAACATTGCGCCAAAAATAGCGTTCAAGAGGATCAATCGAAACAAGATCAAGATGACAAAATGAAGATTTGATCGTTTCATGTAATGCAACGTCATCTATCGCTTCAGAATGCATATAATCTTTTAACAGCGTCTTGCGACCTACGTGCCCGAACCCCCTTATATTCCAAAACAGACATCGCATCTAAAGAATTCGACTGCGAATGCAAACTCCCCTGGAGCTCATAGCTTTTGCCACATGGCTCACTTTCAACCGCGCGGGGAGAGGGAGAGGTAGCAACCACAACTGCTAGCCCGGCCTCCACCGGCGCAACTATTGGTGGCACAAAACCCCCAAATTCCGCAACCATCGCTGCCACTTTGGCCGCCGTGGTCTCTGTTAAGGTCGCCTGCGCCATTTTCTTAGCACGAATGAGCGAGATAAGCTTGCTGGAAGAACTCCCACCCGTGGAAACAAGACCACAATCATCCAAAAATTCCAAGCAAATGATCATCGGAAAAGGCGTTAAGGATGATGTAGCGGAGGATGGGGTTACCTGACATTTCCAGAGGGAGTATTTTATTAGTTAAAATCATGATCAAAATATGATCTGCATGATTGGAGAAAAATCATTGAGATGCCGCTGGCCTAAATTTTCCATAAGAAAAATCAAAGTCAAAGCTAGACAGCTAGTTGAGCCGTGGATCAGTCAGCAATCTCGGCCACTGCTCTTCTCAGTTTCTCACTGTGCCGCAGGTACTCGCGCCCTCAAAATAAAGCCACGCTTCCACACGGTCGCCGCTCCCCGCCGCCGCCGCCGCCGCCGCCACCACCACGACCTCTGCGCCCATCGCAGAAACGGGCGGCTCCCGCTCTCGGCTCCAGTGGGGTCTCTCGCGGTCGCCGCTGCGGATTTGTTGATCTCGCCGGCGGCGGTGCTCGCCTGACTTCCATCGAATAGGTATGGACTGTGAGGTATCCTGCTCTACTTGTCAGCTTCTGCAGTGAAATTTGTTGGTGTTTTAGAAGCATTAGTGTGGTGGCACCGCGGTGTAGTAAGTGGCGTGTTTCTTCACATGGATCTTGCTGGATAAAACCAATTGTGTACCCGCTAATCTGCTACCATCGTACTGTCATAGTTGACACCATAGATCTTACTGAAATTAAGGTGACAACAATAGTAAAAGCAACTGTTTACCTGCTAGCCTGCTTCTTTTACAGGGAGATTTTATATAATAAAAGCAATCCTAATTAACCAGTTATCATAGTTGACATGTTTCATGATGCATACTACTTGGTACGGGTATGTTTGCTTTGAAGAATTTGACAAGTTCTGCATTTCACTGTTGGCGGTTTAGTGTGTCCCAAAATTGGGGGCTCTACAGTTTGTTGTATTGTGCATGAAATGATGCTTTCAAAAGGCATAAAGTAACTTCCATGAATCATGCGACTCGATTCCTAAATCTAGTTCTAGTAGACTTAATCAGTTAGTGTAACAACTCGAAGGTATTTTAACCCATAATTCTAGATCTTATATTCTAGCAATGGTTCGACTGAATCTGGTACAATTGGATAAATAGCATGATTATCATTTATTCATGTGTCTATGTACCAAGAGTTCATGTCTACTTCTTTAGTACAGTTATTATGTCACTTGCAGAGTGACTGAGTTCTGATAGAAATTGCAAGTTTGCATGTGCATCCTGAATTGACTGTGACATTGAGTGGTTTTTCCTTTTTACTAAATTGTGAAATTAGGTTTATGTACTTTTCTAGCATTCTTGTGTATTTAGGTTGGCAATTGGCGCTTATGAAGTTACGATTGTAGTTATGGTTGTTATTCAGTATGATACCTACAGACCTACCTCTCTGATGATACATACATATATCAGCAGGTGTTTGCTAATCGTGCTGAAGCTTGTGGCCATTTTCTGCAAAACTGGGCATCTTTGTAGCTACACTCATAAGCGTCCAACAGATGGTGAGCGCCTTGGCAGGGGTGATGACATCTGTCATCGGCAAGCTCACCACCCTGCTTGGGGAGGAGTACGCAAAGCTGAAAGGTGTGCACAGGGAGGTGGAGTTCATGAAAGATGAGCTGAGCAGCATGAACGCGCTCCTTCAGAGGCTGGCAGAGGTGGACCGTGATCTTGATGTGCAGACAAAGGAATGGAGGGACCAAGTCCGGGAGATGTCTTATGATATTGAGGATTGCATAGACGACTTTATGAAAAGCCTTGGCCAAACTGACATTGCTAAGAGAGCAGGGCTTGTCCAAAATGTGATCCAGCAGCTCAAGGCACTGAGGGCGCGCCATCAAATATCCAGCCAAATCCAGGGGCTCAAGGCACGTGTTGAAGATGCAAGCAAGCGACGTATGAGGTATAAGCTCGATGAGCGCACCTTTGAGCATCGCATCTCAAGGGCCATCGACCCTCGTCTTCCTTCGCTCTATGCTGAGCCAGACGGGCTTGTCGGTATTGACAAGCCAAGAGACGAGCTCATCAAGTGCCTAATGGAGGGGGTGGGTGCATTGGTGCAGCAGCAAAAGGTGATATCAATTGTGGGTTCTGGGGGCCTCGGTAAAACTACACTTGCGAATGAGGTGTACCGTAAACTGGAAGGCCAGTTCCAGTGTCGAGCTTTCGTTTCTTTGTCGCAGCAGCCTGATGTGAAGAAGATCCTAAGAAGTATACTCTCTCAAGTCAGCCAGCAGGAGTACGCTAACATAGATGTCTGGGATGAGGAAAAGCTCATCAATGCAATCCGAGAATTTCTAAAGAACAAAAGGTACTCATAAATTTTGGATGGATCCCATCATACTTTGATCAATGTCCACATCTATTCAGTTGCTTAAACACTTGTTTGATTTGCTGGGTGTACATATATAACACATTCTATTAGTTTCTACTGTTGTTCAATTTAAATTAAATATAGAACAGAAAAGTGTTTTTCTGCTTGTAGAGAAAGGCAGATATACTGAGCAGGCGACCATATTTCATTCTGTTTATGATTACTCTGGTTTTGGTTTCAGGGGGATTTAGGAACTTCGCATTTTCACTTGTTTCTACGGTAGAACTTTAGGGGATAATTATCATTAGTGACATATAAAATAGAAGTGATCCAGTACCCAATTAACTGATAATTGTACAATCCTGGTTCGACTCGCAAAAAAAAAAAATTCCTGAAGCTCACGTTCTTTGTGTAGCACAGAAGCATTTTTCCTTACTTAGTTACTGCATCCTCCTCTGTTTCACTATATCCATGCCCAGCCTTGGGAAGCTCCGTTTCAATATATATGTTCATTGAGGAAATAAAGGGTGCAGCTACTGCAATGGTCTCACTTTATAGTTTATATACTCCTATTTAATTGCTCTGGAAATTATCCTACAAGCTTTATCATTTGGCATTCAGGAGGTGTGCCATTTTTATGTTGTTAACACTTCTTCATTTATAATAGCTTTTATGGAGTAGGCATTTAAATTTTCCTATTGTAGGTATTTTGTCATCATTGATGATATTTGGAGTAATCAAGCATGGAAGATTATCAGGTGTGCTTTGTTTCCAAATGATGTTGGGAGCAAAATAATGACAACAACTCGCAGTATTACTATAGCCAAGTTATGTTGCTCTCCTCAGCATGATCATGTCTATGAAATAATGCCTCTTACTGAAGCCAACTCTAAGAGTTTATTTTTGAAACGTATATTTGGCTCGGGAGATATGTGCCCTCCTAAGTTGGAAGAAGTCTCCTCAGAGATATTGAAGAAATGTGGTGGTTCACCCTTGGCGATTATTACAGTGGCTAGCTTGCTGGCTAATAAAGCTAGTACAAATGAAGAATGGGAGAGGGTATATAACTCAATCGGTTCAACACTGGAAAAAGATCCCAGTGTAGAAGAGATGAGAAAAATATTATCCCTCAGCTATGATGATCTTCCCCATCATTTAAAGACATGTTTACTATACCTGAGTATATTTCCAGAAGACTGTGAGATTAAGAGGGATCAATTGATAAGGAGGTGGATTGCTGAAGGATTTATTAATACGGAGGGTGGACAAGATTTGGAGGAGATAGGAGATGGGTATTTCAGTGACCTTGTCAATAGAAGTATGGTTCAGCCAGTGAGAATTCAATATGATGGTCGAGTTTATTCATGCCGAGTCCATGATATGATTCTTGATCTTCTTATATCCAAGTCAATTGAAGAAAATTTTGTTACCTTCTTTGGTGGCCAAAATCAGGAATTAGTGCTACAACATAAGATTCGTAGATTATCTCTGAACTGTTATTCCCAAGAGCACATCGCAGTTCCATCAACAGCGATCATTTCTCATTGCCGGTCTCTCAGTGTATTTGGGTATGCTGAACAGATGCCTCCTCTTTCGAAGTTTAGAGTTCTGCGAGTACTTGATATAGAAAATGGTGAGGACATGGAAAGCAGTTTTATTGAACATGTAAGGACTCTTTGTCAGTTGAAGTATTTGCGGCTCGATGTCAGAAGCATTTCTGCATTCCCAGAGCAATTAGGAGAACTACAGCATTTGCAGACTCTGGATATAAGATGGACAAAGATACGAAAATTGCCCAAAAGCATTGTTCAACTGCAAAATATGACATGTTTGCGTGTCAATAATCTTGAATTACCTGAAGGAATTGGGAATCTGCATGCTCTTCAGGAGCTAAGAGAGATCAAAGTCAAGTGGGACAGTTTGGCATCTTCTTTGCTGGAATTGGGCAGCCTGACTAAATTGAGGATTCTTGGGCTGCGCTGGTGCATCATCGATACACACGGTAACAAAGAAATTTTTGTGGAGAACTTGGTCTCATCGCTCTGTAAACTGGGTAGACTCAACCTTCGGTCTCTATGCATTAAGAGTGACTATGGTTATTCCATTCCTCTAAAAGAAATGTATGGTTATTCCATAGATTTCTTGCTGGATTCTTGGTTCCCATCCCCTCATCTCCTCCAGAAATTTCAGATGGACGCGTACTATTTCTTTCCCAGAGTTCCAGTTTGGATCGCGTCACTTGACAACCTCTCGTACCTAGATATCAATATTAACCCTGTAGAAGAGGAGGCATTAGAGATCCTTGGAGGGTTACCTGCTTTGCTGCTTCTGTGTTTGTCATCAGAATCATCTGCTCAAAAACAAAGACTCGTTATAAGCAGCAACATGTTCATATGCCTGACGGATTTCCGCTTCACCTGCTGGAGCAATGGCAAAGGACTGATATTTGAAGCTGGGGCCATGCCGAGTCTTGAGAAGCTGGAGGTTCCATTAGACGCAGGCAAGGATCTTGATTTTGGCATCCAGCACCTCTCTTCCCTTATGCATGTTACCGTGAAGATCATTTGCGGTGGTGCCACGGTTCGGGAGGTGGAAGCATCGGAGGACGCCATCAGGAGAGCAGTTACTCTCCTTCCGAACCACCCCACACTGGAAATCTGAATATGGGGTGATGAAAATATGGTGGAGGACCAAGGGAAGGCTGAAGAGGAGATCCAGACAAGCACACAACTCATCTGACAAATTTTCAGGTTTTCTTTTGCCTCCCTTAGGCTGCATAATTTTTGTAATTTTCCTTGAAGCAAATTACACATGGATCACTGAACACGTTGCAAATTACATATGGATCACTGAACACGCTGCTGGTTCAAGTATGTCTCTGAACTCCAAACTTGCATATTTAGGTCACTGAACTTAGTGGGTCAGTCTAGGAGTCTAGATCGGTTGGCATGTGTGTAGTTATATCTAAAAAGGACAAATCTGGTAGGAAGATCACCCATTATAGACTGGAGGTGTTCCATCCAACCACTGTTCTGACGAGCATGGGAAGGAATTTTCCCGGCCTAGTCCACCCAATCCTACGCTTCCATTTTCTTGTTTCATATGATGCATAGAAAGTAAACCAAAACCATGATGCTCCTAGAGTGAATAAAAGAAGGCTCTTAGTTTAAACACTAGAAATTGAATGAGCATTTCAATAGTTTCAGTTGCCTGTATTACTAATATCTAATAATACAGACATTTAATGGTTTAATTTGATAAATGCCACTCCAACTTCTGCATGCTTCAAAGAATGCCACTATGACCATCTGAGCATAAACACTTGTCAATACCACTGTCATATTCGTGCCCGTATTTTCATATGGACCAAATGCCCTTGTCCTCCTCATATTTAATTGATTTGGCACGCCTTGTTTCCTTTCCGGAAGATTCAACAATTGCTGTCCTAGCAAGTAACTTTACAGTCCGTCTAGCAGAAGGAAGCAAAGGAACAAATTGGATTTCCAGGTGATTGAATCATGGACCTCCGGCCAAAGCTGCACCCTCGATGTCAGGCCCTTCCTCCAGGCAATCAGCAATTCCCAAATGATCTGATTGCTCAGATCGTGCTGCAGATCTTCTATTCCGTTGTCTCGCAGCGGCGCTGCAGCAGAGCGCTTCTCTCTCCGGCAATGCTTGAGCATCCAGGTATGAACCGAGGTTGCCTCAGCGATGAGAGATCCTTGCCGAGCGTCACGCCCCAAACGCAACACGCTGAAGAAGAGAAGCGTAAGCTGAAGCAGACTGACGAAGCTGAACCAGTGCAAGTGCAGGGCACCGTTCAGAGTGAAGCAACGACTGGTGAGCTGGCAGGCGGGACCCGCAAGTCAGCTCGACCCCCATCCCCGTCCAAGAGATATTCCAAAGTGGTCTTGTGTTAGCGGTGGGGTACGCTTGTTTTTTTTGGAGGGAGCGGTGGGGTACGCTTGTTTTTTTTTGGAGGGAGCGGTGGGGTACGCTTGTACGTGTCAGTGGTGTGAGTGTAGTGTCAGCCGGCGGCCAGCCCAGCTTGCGCGCGCTCTTCCTCTCGCCCTGACGAACTCAAGAACACGATGATTTGCGCAGCGCAGAAAACCCGCTGTTTTCTGTTTCTCTTCGTTCCTTTTATTTCCGGATAAAACTACTGATCTACTCCCTCCGTCCGGAAATACTTGTCATTGAAATGGATGTATCTAGATGTATTTTAGTTTTAGATACATCAATTTTCATCCATTTTGATGACAAGTAATTCCGGACAGAGGGAGTACTATTTATGCTCGATCATGGCAGTACAACAAAAAATAAAAATAATAAAAATTACATCCAGATCCGTGGACCACTTAGCAACGACTACCAGCACAGCCGAAGGCACGCCGCCATCATTGCCCCTCCCTTGCTAGAGCCGAGCAAACCTTATAGTACCTATGAAGAGTAGATTAAATCGGAAGGATACGACCGAAAGACACACAAACATAAACGAACAATGATCAAATCTGAGCAGATCCACCGGACACATACATCCACACGTCCACTGTCGATGCTAGACGCACTACCAGGGAAGGGGCTAGGCGGGGAGAACTTATTCCATCTTCGGAAAGCCGTCGCGCGTCTCGCATTCCTGAACATGACGCAAAACCTAACAAAACTGAAAGAAACATAAAAAACGGAGCCCTTCCTCCGGCAAAGACCAAGATCCACCACGCGCCCCATGGCCCTAAGGCCACCGGAGACGAGACGGACCGCCGGCGACGCCGGCGAAAGATAGAGGAACCCTAACTTTTCTTGAGGCAGGAGGAACCTTCTCCTCGTTCCTTTTATTCTGCAATGATGCAACAACCATGGCTCGACAAGCATGCCACAACTCCGCTCGTTCGATCCCGGTTGTCATCGCTTCTTCTAGATGAAACAGAAGAGCCATTTTCCCAGTTTTTTTTCCGAAATTCAACACATTTGTAGATCGGCCAATCTTCGAGCTCACTCAAGCTTCATGGTCAGCAACCTATTGACTGACAGCAACATGAATGCATTAGTTGAATATAAAGCTCTCAAGTTTCCTGCAAATGGTCCGCCCCATCTCCGATGGCCTCTGAGCCATGAAGGTACAGAGGACCCCCCCCCCCCCCCCCCCCGGCGGGAGGGACCCCGTTCTCGTTCTCGTTAGATTTAGCGTCTTTGGTTGGGGCTGTGTGACGGTGGCGATGTCACTTAGTAGGAATAATATTTCCCACGTTCTATCCCCGCCCGATGGTGAGTCTAGCATCGTCGGAGGACGTGTGGAGGTTTATCTTCTTCGGATCTCGCATATTTGGTCGGTGCTGGTCTTCGATGGATCTGTTTAGATCCGGTTTTCGCCCGTCTTCGTTTGAGTGTTTACAGGTTTGATCCTTTTGATTTATGACTTTATTCTTCAGCGAGGTTTGCTGCTCTGGTGACTTCCCGACTGTCTATTATAACAAGGTTTTTTCGGCTCCAGTGGCGGAGGGGGCGATGACGGCGACGCGCCTTCGGCTCGCTTTAGTGCTTGTAGTCGTCGCTAGGTGGTCCATGTACATAGTTGTAATTTGTATTACATCTGTTCTTTGTACTGCATGATTGAAGAGAATAGACTGAAAGTTTCTTGTAAAAGTAAAGTTTCCCACAATTTATTTTATAACTCTATGTCATTATGGAATAAATTCTTTTACTCTAAAAAAACAAAGGAATAGAAAAAAGTCCTCAAATCGATGCTTCCTCGAAAGTCACATTTCAAGCACAGTCACAAACAACTTCCCGGTCACAAACAAGGGAACGAGGACAAGAAATTTGGCGTCTCAAAATCGTGACATGCGGCTGCCTTCCCGGTCACAAACAACCTCATTTTTGAAAACAAAAATCAGAGGCAACCGAAAAATCCTCACTCGTTCGATTAAAAATCGGACGGCTGTTAGGCCTCCGTTTATCCCCTCCCATATCCTCTTTCCGCTCTCTCCCTCTCTTCCTCGCTGCCTCAGTTGGCAACTTGGCGCTCCCTTCTCTCTCTTCTTCTTCTCCCTCCTCCGCCCCTTCTTCCACCTCAACCTCATCAGGATAAGGTAGCCAGTGGTACGGCACGCTTCCAGAAGCTCCCGCCGGGCCCAAACCCGCCGCCGGCGCCCGGTCCTTGAGAGGCTGCATGCATGAGTAGTCGCGCTGCCGCCGCCGCCGCCGCAGAGGAGCCATGGGGATGGTTACCGCTGCCGCCCTTCTCGCCTCATCGCCGCAGACGCCGCTCCTCCGCGGGTATCTCCCCGGCCTGCCGAGGCTGCGCCTGAGGCCCGCCTCCCCCTGCGTCAGCGCTCTCAGGTGACTGCTTGCTGTCTGCTTTGCGTCTGTTTGAGATGCTTTGGATGCTTGGCGCTAATTGCACGCGAGATATTGGATGTTTAGCATGAAAAGTTTTAGCCGGGGAAGGATTGAAGGGACGCAGGCGTTTCTTGCTTTGGATTATTGGTTTGTTACGGCCTCATGGATGGTCTAGAGATAAGTTCAAGTCAGGGCAGATTTAGGCTTCTCCGGTAGCTTAGCTTGGTATAGGACCTAGCAAATGCAGGTGGCGTTGGCACTTCACTTGTGGGTCTATTGTTTATTAAGTGACGACTTAGTTTGTAAGGAAGAGTGTACATTAGTTAATGTGATGAATATTTTCTTGTCAGTATGTTTTCGCTTGAGCATGCGTGCTGATTCCTACGTTGTAGTATTTTAGATCATCCACAATTGAATTAGCAAAACGTTAGTAGGTTGATGTATGCCAAGTTAGTGGGTTGATGTTGCTTTTGTTCTTGAGTTACAATGTTTCAACTTTCAAGTCATGTTAGTATTTTTCCAGGTCAAACAATTTTGTTCAAAGGTGTTACATAGCAAATGTTGAGGTTGAGGTTAGCAATGTAAATAAGGAAGGGGAGGCTTTCGATGATCATCCATCATTACCGCCAGGCTGCTCTATTCCAGTTGTCAATATCCTAGGAGATGTTCTAGATTCTAGTCCTTTTCCACCACATGATAGTACTCAGCACCATGCCGATTTTGAGGAGCTGCCGGTACGGATTTTTCTTTCCTCCACCATGGTCTTCGTCAAATAGTTTTGTTTTGTCGTCTTCTGACAGTCTGTTCATAATTCAGGTCTTATCTGAAGGAGAGCAACAAACATTGGCCGCCACTCCAGCTCACCCTGCTGGACTATATGGTAAAGCCATTTTCATGGCAACATAGTTGGATTATCTTTATACACTGTTTACACTTTACACACTAAGCTATGCAGTTAATAGTTAATAATGTTGTTCCTTTTGAGGAATATGGGCTCATTAACCAAAGTATCTGCTATTGTAATATTTCATAATTTGCAGCTGATTAATGTTTTCAGCTTTCAACTCGCATGTGACAAGCAGGGCATACCTACCCCTAGTGATTTTTTAATCTTTTTACAAAAGAAATTAAAATAATTGATGGGCAAGCCTCCCGGCAATCCATCTACCATGGAACTTAATACCCCTTTAACATCATATATGCAGCTCTCTATGCTAGCTACTTGTTTGGTAACCTTGTGGAACAACTCTGGAATTTTGCGTGGCCTGCTGCCCTGGCAATTCTTCATCCAAGCCTATTGCCTGTGGCTATTGTTGGTTTCTTCGGAAAGGTACCCATCGCTGTGCTAAATTCAAGAGATGTTAGTAGAATAACAACAACAACAACAACAACAACAACAACAAAGCCTTTAGTCCCAAACAAGTTGGGGTAGGCTAGAGGTGAAACCCGTAAGATCTCGCAACCAACTCATGGCTCTGGCACATGGATAGCAAGCTTCCACGCACCCCTGTCCATAGCTCGCTCTTTGTCGATACTCCAATCCTTCAGGTCTCTCTTAACAGACTCCTCCCATGTCAAATTCGGTCGACCCCGCCCTCTCTTGACATTCTCCGCACGCTTTAGCCGTCCGCTATGCACTGGAGCTTCTGGAGGCCTGCGCTGAATATGCCCAAACCATCTCAGACGATGTTGGACAAGCTTCTCCTCAATTGGTGCTACCCCAACTCTATCTCGTATATCATCACTCCGGACTCGATCCTTCCTCGTGTGGCCACACATCCATCTCAACATACGCATCTCCGTCACACCTAACTGTTGAACATGTCGCCTTTTAGTCGGCCAACACTCCGCGCCATACAACATTGCGGGTCGAACCGCCGTCCTGTAGAACTTGCCTTTTAGCTTTTGTGGCACTCTCTTGTCACAGAGAATGCCAGAAGCTTGGCGCCACTTCATCCATCCGGCTTTGATTCGATGGTTCACATCTTCATCAATACCCCCATCCTCCTGCAACATTGACCCCAAATACCGAAAGGTGTCCTTCCGAGGTACCACCTGGCCATCAAGGCTAACCTCCTCCTCCTCACACCTAGTAGTACTGAAACCGCATATCATGTACTCGGTTTTAGTTCTACTAAGCCTAAACCCTTTCGATTCCAAGGTTTGTCTCCATAACTCTAACTTCCTATTTACCCCCGTCCGACTATTGTCAACTAGCACCACATCATCCGCAAAGAGCATACACCATGGGATATCTCCTTGTATATCCCTTGTGACCTCATCCATCACCAATGCAAAAAGATAAGGGCTCAAGGCTGACCCCTGATGCAGTCCTATCTTAATCGGGAAGTCACCGGTGTCGACATCACTTGTTCGAACACTTGTCACAGCATTATCGTACATGTCCTTGATGAGGGTAATGTACTTTGCTGGAACTTTGTGTTTCTCCAAGGCCCACCACATGACATTCCGCGGTATCTTATCATAGGCCTTCTCCAAGTCAATGAACACCATATGCAAGTCCTTCCTTTGCTCCCTATATCTCTCCATAAGTTGTCGTACCAAGAAAATGGCTTCCATGGTCGACCTCCCAGGCATGAAACCAAACTGATTTTTGGTCACGCTTGTCATTCTTCTTAAGTGGTGCTCAATGACTCTCTCCCATAGCTTCATTGTATGGCTCATCAGCTTAATTCCACGGTAATTAGTACAACTCTGAACATCCCCCTTGTTCTTGAAGATTGGTACTAATATACTTCGTCTCCATTCTTCTGGCATCTTGTTTGCCCGAAAAATGAGGTTGAAAAGCTTGGTTAGCCATACTATCGCAATGTCCCCGAGACCTTTCCACACCTCAATGGGGATACAATCAGGGCCCATCGCCTTGCCTCCTTTCATCCTTTTTAAAGCCTCCTTCACCTCAGACTCCTGGATGCGCCGCACAAAACGCATGCTGGTCTCATCAAAGGAGTCGTCCAGTTCAATGGTAGAACTCTCATTCTCCCCATTGAACAGCTTGTCGAAGTACTCCCGCCATCTATGCTTAATCTCCTCGTCCTTCATCAAGAGTTGGCCTGCTCCGTCCTTGATGCATTTGACTTGGCCAATATCCCTCGTCTTCCTCTCCCGGATCTTAGCCATCTTATAGATGTCCCTTTCACCTTCCTTCGTGCCTAACCGTTGGTAGAGGTCCTCATATGCCCGACCCCTTGCTTCACCAACAGCTCGCTTTGCGGCCTTCTTCGCCATCTTGTACTTCTCTATGTTGTCTGCACTCCTATCCAGGTATAGGCGTCTGAAGCAATCTTTCTTCTCTTTAATCGCCTTCTGGACATCATCATTCCACCACCAGGTATCCTTATCTTCGCTTCTCCTTCCCCTGGACACTCCAAACTCCTCCGAGGCCACCTTACGAATGCAAGTCGCCATCTTCATCTACACATTGTCCGCATCCCCTCCTTCCTCCCAAGGGCCCTCCTTAATTACCCTCTCCTTGAACACCTGAGCTACCTCCCCCTTGAGCTTCCACCACTTCGTTCTAGCGACTTTGGCACGCTTATCCCGCTGGACACGAATCCGAAAGCGGAAGTCAGCAACCACCAGCTTATGCTGGGGTACAACACTCTCTCCAGGTATCACCTTACAGTCTAGGCACGCACGCCTATCTTCTCTTCTCGAGAGGATGAAATCAATCTGGCTAGAGTGTTGGCCACTACTAAAAGTCACCAGATGTGATTCTCTCTTTCTAAAGAGGGTGTTAGCTACAATCATGTTGTAGGCTAGAGCAAAGCTTAAGACATCTTCTCCTTCTTGATTCCTGATGCCATAGCCAAAGCCCCCATGCGCCCCTTCAAAACCTGTGTCAGATGTGCCCACGTGGCCATTGAGGTCTCCTCCTATGAAGAGCTTCTCACCAATCGGTACACTCCTAACCATGTCTTCCAAGCCTTCCCAGAACTCCCTCTTGGTGTTCTCATTGTGGCCTACTTGCGGGGCATACGCGCTGATAACATTGAGAACCAAGTCCTCAACTACCAGCTTGACCAGGATAATCCGGTCCCCACGTCTCTTGACGTCTACCACTCCATACTTGAGGCTCTTGTTGATCAAGATTCCTACGCCATTTCTATTTGCAGCCGTCCCCGTGTACCACATCTTGAAGCCGGTATCCTCCACCTCCTTCGCCTTCTGTCCTCTTCATTTGGTTTCTTGGACGCAAAGGATATCAACACCTCTCCTCACCGCTGCATCAACTAGCTCCCGAAGCTTCCCTGTCAGAGACCCTACGTTCCAGCTACCTAAGCGAATCCTCCTAGGCTCGGCTAGCTTCCTTACCCTTCGCACTCGTCGAGTCAAATGCGAAGACCCTTGCTCATTTTCCACTACATCCGGGCGCCGATGTAGCGCGCCACTAAGGATGCGACGACCCGATCCTCGCTCACTTGCCACCGTATCCGGATCAAGATACGGCGCGCCACTTGAGGGGTGACGCCCGGCCCTTGCCCATTTTCCACCACACCCGGGTTCCGATGTGGCGCGTCGCTGAGAGGGTTACGCCCCAACGAAAATCTTTTGGGTTTCAAATCAACAATCTAAATTGTTTTATGATTTCCAGCTCTCAGTATTTCTCGGGGCTCCAATAGTTGGCAAACTTATGGATCATTTCCCGCGAATACCCATGTACACAGGATTGAATGCTGTCCAGGTACTTGCTTTATTTTTTCTGCTTTCTTATATTATGGGCAAAGAAAATAGATTGCTCTAGATTATAATTTTATGCACAATGCAAAATAGTTTATGCCAGTTTTCTTCTCAACCCGACTATGCAGGTGGCCACTCAGTTAATATCAGCTGCAATGGTCATATATGCTCTCAAGAACGCGGGCTGTACTTCTACATCAGCTTTGCTTCTCAGGCCTTGGTTCGTTGTGCTAGTGATAGCCGGAGCTATTGAAAGGCTTGCAGGATTGGCACTAGGAGTTTCCATGGAGAGGGACTGGGTTGTGCTGGTATGGTTGCTAATCCACATTTTGTTTTGCAGATTCTTCCTTTTTTTTCAATAAAATGCATTCCACTCCTAAAATAGCAATTGTTAGCGATTTAGCAACGGAAAACTTGTCATTGTAAGAAACACTTATGAATTACAAATAGCTTGTTTTCTTGTTGGTTTTGACCAACTGTCTGCCTCACTGTTCTTCTTTCTCTATGAAGTTAGCAGGAACGAACAGGCCTGTTGCATTAGCTCAAGCTAATGCCATGCTTAATCGACTTGATCTTCTTTGTGAGGTGAGATACTCCTAAGTCCTAACGATATAGAGCTTGCATCTTTTTAAATTCATGAAGACTTGGGAGATGACAAGATTGTCTGTTTGGTGGATCTTGTTATCTTATTCTTCTGTACTTTAATCACAGCATGCAATCTATTTTGAGTGGAAATTATAGTTGCATAACATGCATAACCATTTTGGATGTCGCAGACCGTTGGTGCTTCAGTTTTTGGCCTTCTGCTCACCAAATATGACATAGTAACCTGTTTGAAGGTTTCCTCTGCTCTAATGATATGCAGTTTTCCCATTCTGGTATACCGTATATATCTTTAAGCTGAATCTTGAATCACCAGATTTAACATACATTAGCATACTCACAAGATGCTGTATGGTCTTTTTAGGTTATGTTGGGTCAATTAATTAACAGCGTCTCTTGTCATGCGCTTGATTCCTCGAGAACCCCCAGTGACGAATCTATTTGTGCTGATCTATTGGATGTCCGCAAGATAGGTGAGGAAGTTTTTCTTAGAGAATGTGCAAAAGCTTTGCGCATGTTACCATTAAGCAGAAAATCAAGTAATATCCTAGAGTCCAGGCACAAAGTGTTTTTTTCATCCATTTAAAGGAAAACCCAACACCAAACGTACCAACACATCATAATGCCTAATCTCACAGTGGATTGTCCCAATGAGGAACTTAGATCAAATTAGTTATTTAAGTTCAGTTATTATGTGGATGGCCTGATATTCTCTCTACCATTCAGTTCAAAATGGCTTAAGTTCTATCAAGCATGGCTGGAATGAGTATAAGCAGCAGACAGTTCTACCTGCAAGTGTAGCTACTGTGTTTCTAAATTTCAACGTAGCCCTTGCTCCTGGCGCGATAATGACTGCATTGTTGATGCATCGGGGTATATTTCACTTTCCCAGATCAAATTTATCAATTTCAGAGAGATGTCTACAAATTAGTAATGGCTGTTTAACAGGTATTAGTCCATCTATCGTCGGTGCTTTCAGTGGATTGTGTTCTGTTATGGGTCTTGTTGCAACATTCATCTCCTCAAGCCTGGTGAAAAGAGTTGGAATTCTAAAGGTTGGATCTATACTTTCTTCCCCATGTCTACACTATTTGTCACAATTGACGCGAACTTACCTCAATTTTCTTTGGTGCAAACTGTTATGTTATAAATACCAGGCGGGAGCAGCTGGATTGATATTTCAAGCCTCATTCTTGTCAATTGCTCTCACAGTGTATTGGGCTGGACCCATCTCACAGAGAACACCTCTGCTCATCTTCCTTGCTTCCATTGTGAGAACAAGACCTTAGCTACAAATTAGCCTTCGATTAAGAATTTGACGAATACAATAGACTAAACATTGTGGCGGTTTCCTGTTAATTTTCAGGCATTATCTCGGTTGGGGCACATGTCTTATGATGTTGTGGGGACACAGATCATCCAAACAGGAGTTCCTGCTTCAAAAGCAAACCTTATTGGAGGAATGGAGGTTTCAATTGCAAGCCTTGCAGAGTTAGTCATGCTTGCGATGGCTATAATTGCAAATGACGTCTCTCATTTCGGCTTCCTGGCGATCCTGTCTGTCTCATCCGTCGCTGGGGCAGCATGGATGTTCTGTCGGTGGTTGAGAAATCCAACAGATGAACAGAGGGAACTCTTCATTTTCGATCCTCACTTCCAACTTCAAGCAACGTAAGTTCTAATTCGTTCCATTAGCCCATTATTTCATGAAGAATATACCAGTGTTCAAAACTATCGGACTTCCGTATTAGAGTTTCACTGCCAAGTGTTGTGTCTCGAAAGCTTTGTAGTTTATACAACTGTTTTAACAGTAGGACATGTAAAACTGGAACTCTAAGCAGGATCATCAAGATGATAAGACATGAACATCAAATCGACATGCAAACAAATGTTTATGATTCAACTGTCAAGGTGGCAGTTCAACATCCCAACAGACCTGATACTGCTTACAAATGACACTTACGCAGAGCATCGCCATCTTATCTTGCAGATAGAAGCGGGAGAAGAGGCTTGCTGCCGCTTGTGCTCGGAGTCATACAGCATATCCCCATCTCTTGTCTTGCAGATAGAAGATGCACCAACCAGACGCATGCTTGGACCCGGAGTCGAAATGGGGCTTGCGCTGCAATGATCTGAAGACGTTGTACAGAGTTGCTGTTACATCTTTGACTGAATACAACGCACACTTAGGAATTAGACACAGAGACACCCATTTGTTCGTTCTAGTCTGAGCCACCCAGCAGAACTCAAATTGTACATCTCATTTTCTTTTCTTTCTCTATCTGCTGTATAGACCTACTGTCAGTTACATCGTTGCCTGTTCTTGCTGAGGTAGAACGAACGTGACTGTCACTAGTTGTAACAAAATCAGTAAGGTTTCGTTCTTGGATCTGATACCTGCACTACAGCTGCTCCCTCCGAGAATTTTTCTGCTTCGGTCCGATTCTGAGTGGTGGTGTGTCAGGACAGGAAGATCAGCGGCAACAGTTAGAAATAGAACCGTACCGTTTCGTTTGTCATAAAGCTTTGCAACCGTCGAGCTGCGATCCTACGGCTCCGGCGAGCGTACCGTTTCGGCTCAAGTCACTCGCTCTCCGCCGTAGATCACAAGATGTGCGGCTCCAGTAGTTGTGATCCTTCTTTTAAACTTTACCGCAGCGGCTCCCTCCGAGAATTTTTCTGCTTCGGTCCGATTCTGAGTGGTGGTGCAGGACAGAAGGTGATGGATCCTTCCTGGATTTAGGTGCGGCTGTGCGTGTGATACTGTGATTAACTAGAATTACTGTACTGTCTGATGATCCTTTGTGTAATAGTACTTACGTGCTGTACATGCCAGCGCTAAAGTATATACGTCTAAAATAGAAGTGTATTACAGGGTATGACATTAAGCTGGGACGGTTAAGAGGACCGGTGGTATCGATGCAAAAAAAGAAAAAGGAAAAAAAAGAGGACAATGGTATCCCACCCCCTCTCCCGAAACTATCTCCGACGTTCAACTTCTAACGCTAACAAGATTATAATAGCATCAATTGCAGTGCGTAGTCCCAATGCTCATATGTGTGAAAAAGGGTCAACATTTTCAAAAACAAAACTAAAAACAATTTTTCTTCTCAAACACACATCCAAATGAGCGTCATCTTGTATTAGAGAGAAAAGGTCAAGATGACGCCAGATACAAACAAAGGCCAAAGGGCCATAATAAACAGAGAACGAAAGCCTTAGAGGCTACCTTTAACAAAGAAAACTCAGAGAAAGGAAATAAAAACAGCCAACAGCGGATCCCTGATGGTGATGCATCAAATTACTTCTCTCAGCTAGCTATTGTCAACATTATGGCTTAAGAGAAAAAGGCATGGTGCCGTTAAATGCGACATTAGAAGTCAAGACATGCATCATTCATAAGTTCCAACTTCCAAAGACAGATATCATAAAACCCTTCTTTCGAGTTAAAAACACACAGAACAATTTGTACCATCCCTGAAGAATTTATCTGTATTCGATGTCAGACTGACCAAGCCAAACAGCATCAAAATGGTGGCAATGAAACCAAAAATAAACTGGGTCCAGAGTTGGGTTCTAATCGTCAGACAGAGGTTTGCATTCTGCAAAGGAGCTATACAACAGTCTACTTGATGACCTCGAAAAATAGAACTTCAGGCTGGAGCTTGCAGTCCTTGAAACGTTCTAGCAAATGCTCCCAACTATCTTCTCTCTGCATGGAGGAAGTTCACACCAACAAATCAGCAAGTTAAGAATAAAATGGCTACAAGAAAGAATACAGGGCCTTGATCAACACCCAGGAGTAACGAGTAACTTACCTCGACAGTCTCGAAGCCATATATGACCCACTTGTCCTCGTCGCGAGCAAAGCAGACGTAGCGGTCATCAGCATAGCAGATCTGCAAGAGTTTGGATTGCAAGCTAGCATAAGATGGATGCTAAATTGCACTGCGTTTGCAAGGAGTGACTATGCTTCCATATGTAAGCAGGCAAATTAAGTAACCAGAGCATTAAACCAACCTTGCAATAGGCCTGCACTAATACTCAAAGCAACAGAAGAGTAAACAGAGACAGAGAGATAGGAAGTGTGCATATAAAAGGTTACTCCAGCAGATGTTCTGCAACCACTCCATGTGATTTGATGAGGCCATTTCCTATTCGCTATAAAGGGAAGGAAAATAATGCAAAATATACTTATGAGAGCAGCAGACTTTAAAAGGTCTAACCAGTTTACCTACATATGATACTTCTTCAACCGTTCAATCAATGGAACGTTTATAAAAAGAACTCAGCGGCATAAGGATCACACAAGCTATTGATTCTTGCTGAAATTCTTCTGCCGAGTCTTCTAAATATCTTGATATAAGTGAAGTAGGCAGGAAAAAATATGCCACAGATAGGACCATTCAAAAACTTGCAAATACCTCTCCAACTCCAAGTACGAACCAACTCAGATATGATGTATCATAGTTTAAACCTTTTATCCACTTCTTTAGAAATAGCAGCAAAATGCCTTGTCAATGTAACCTAGGCAGTTTGAACCATGTGACAACGCCATTTAACCATGATCCGTTTTGTTCCACAAAATAAGAACCTTGCTTCAGTCTTAGAACAATACCAACTTGGCCTCCGGTAGCAGTCAAGGAACAGTAAATAATTAGCAACACAACTTATAAAAGGTCATGAACGTCAACCAATACAAATAGCTCATTGCTTTTTCTCATTTCAGGATTACCTTAACATGAGAATTAAATTTTATAAAAGTATTTGTTCAGCTCCATTGACAATTCAATTTAGGAAAATAGAATAGTTTGCTGTGCACGTACCATGGAGGTGACAGCATACATAGCTGCAGGATGAGCACTTCTGCAAAAGAACTCAGTGTCAAGGGGAGACGTGATGCCAGCCAGAACTTCAGATAGTGCGTCCTGGCTTTCACTGCCACCCAGCCAGTTCAAAACTGCCGACATGATGAATATTTGTTGGTGTAAACTACTGCAAGCTATGATATATGAATAAAATAAAAGCCAACTTATAATTTGAGACAAGTAGCGTTACCTATTGTAAAGAAGTGTGGTGTGTTTGAAAGAAAGAGATCAATATTCTGCAGACTTCCACAATGGTCGCATTTGTTGTCCTCACGAAACTGTTCATCCAATAGGACCAGAAGCTCTGCAAAGGACTTGATCTGTACAAGGACATTTAAAACCTCTAGTCAATATTTCCTACTTTCTAGAATACTCTTGCGTCAATATCCACCTATACAATGTTGGCTAGGCAGATAACTATTGCATACAGCATACCTTTGCTGTTTGAGGTGAACCGGAATCAAGTTTATGGAAAAGTGTGGTATACAGGTATTCACCGGAAGACTTCCCACAGCTACAGCTGATTTGAGCATCGAATTTGATCCCAAAAAGATAATGTGTTGGGCATATGCAATCTCCGCACGTGATTCGGTTCACTACATGTCTCTCGGTCTCCTTGTTTTCTCTAAAACGCGAACAAGTTTCTGACATATGCAATTCAATGAGAATTGTGGCCACAATCTCAGAAGCAAAAGTTTTCCCAACCTGCGGAATATATTCACCAGGAATTCAGGATTACTAATTGCATGCATGATCATATAGGACAGACTCAGAATACAGTTTTTTTAGGTCAATACTTTACACACAACGTAAAAGAAACACAACAGCGATGGAAAACACAACAGAGCTTACAATAACAACATACTGCCTCCCTAAAGAAATATAAGAGCGTTTAGATCACTATTTTAGTGATCTATAAATGCTCTTATATTTCTTTACGGAGGGAGTACCTAAATTCGCCCATTCTAGTGCATATACTTGGTATAAATATTCAGCATGCATAAATATACAGTAAATAATAATAAAAAACAATTAATTCTGGTATGAACTAGGACTGTTTCCCTCTGTGGAGTGTAAGATACCACATCTATGTTTTGTTCAAAACAGTTGCAGACCTCTAAAATGACCACAAAGTAAGAAATGAACACATGCAAATAAAATAAATTGAAGGTAGCATCAGCACCGAACTGGATTACATACTCTGCTTTCACGTTGTAATCTAATTTCAATTAATTTTTGTTTAAACGGTCTTGCAAATATATGCAATGGTGATTACGGTCTAACCTTTTCATAAAAAGTGCTGCAATCTACAACTCTGCAAAGAAGAGTCTTCATGTAAGTCAGTACAACATCACTTAAGTGGTGGTCGTTTTTCTCCCAAGAAGAGAAGATTTCATAAAATTGCTGTGCAATGCAGGGATTTTCAACTGACGGGATCCATACAAGTGGCCCCATCAGAAGTTTATCTCTGAAATGCCTCAGATTGCACAATGACTGCACACATACAAAGGAAATTATAGGCTGGTTTTTCAGATTGCCCAATGACAGGAAGACATACATAGGAAATTATAGGCTGGTTGTTAAAAGATCACATGACCAGATGTGAGTGTCTCTTACCTGTATGATTACACTCAAGATAGACAATTCTTTATCAGCATTGTTCTTGTTGGAAACAGTAAGGCTTTGTTGAGAACTGGAGGTGCTTGCCATTTCCTTGACAGATTGGCCAGAAATTCCTGTATTATGAAATTGTAAGAAGTATTAGTGACATAACAGAGCATATTTTATATTGTAAAACTGAGAGCATGCAACAACGTATTTGTTAATTCAAAAAAGTATTTTCCAAGAGGTTAGACTGAATGGAAGTTTTCCTTTGGAACTGAGTGCAAAATGGCCTGTAGGAAAAGAGGACATCCTAAGGATTCAAATCCTACATACCAGATAACTTCTAATAGAATATTACGCTGTAAAAAACCTCTAATATAGTAGTACTCAAAATTCCTAAGGATGGAAATCCTAATAAACTACATAGAAATTCCTCTGAATCAAGGAGGCATAAAACAAGCAGACTAGGCAATGCCAGGTTTAGATCGTTGACGTATAACTTAATTATTTGCTATGACAGCAGAAGAACAAAAAGCTCCTAGAACAGTCGATGTGACATGAGTTAACACAAATTCATTGGGCAGTAGGAATTTTACCGCATATAATATCAATATTGGCATCAGCAAATCCAATATGCCTAGTACCAGGATGATTTAGATAAAAAGGAATCCGTTTCTTCAATTCTATCTGCAAAGATGGTTATCAGTTAGCACACAATATGGGCAGTTGAGCCAACAAATGGGCATATATAACTATAAAAACTAATCGCTGCAGATGTTAACAGACCCATTGGTATGATCTCGCAAGGGGAAGAATGATTTCACGATAGTCCACAATAGTAACTTGAAGAAACTTTAGCCACAATTTCTGTATTCCAGAACAGCACTCCTGAAACTGGAATCAACAAGCAAGCCAATCATTAGTGTGATAAACATCACTATCAGCAGAACAGTGAACTAAGGAAGAATGCTAAATTGAAACCATGCCATATGTAGAAGTGCTAGACCTCAGTGCTAAGTGTATCTTTAGGCAACATCCTCAGCTTCTCCCTGATGCTCCCAAGGATCTCAGATCCTTCTCTGCATTTCCTTTGTCGCATTTCAGTGAAGGGCTCTGCCTGTATTCCAACAGATGGTGAAAGCAGCAAGGATTCAAACATATCCTGCACCCTTGGTAAAAGGAAGGTGTTAGACTGGCGGCTGAGAGTTATCCCAACCAACGAGTGATCATCCTGTGATGTATTCTCATAATATTCTGGATCTATAAGTGACTGCAGCTTCCCCCAGAGCTCATCTCGGTGCTTGCTGCACGTGTGTTGCCAGAGCGAACTAGTGTCCGAGAACTTCTTGCCATCACAACGGGAATTGAGGCAAATCCAGAAACTCCATGACTCCTGATTCTTGAGAAAGCGTGTTGCATCAGATATGGTCTTTGCTGCCGACTTGTCGATTCCGTCATAGTGTGCCTGCAGCGTGTCAACCGTCACTGATACGACGCGTTGGCCCTGCAGTGCATTCTTCATAGAGGACCAGTATAGTGCAGCCACAACTATGATCTGCTTGAGCAAGACGCTCAAGACACGGAGCTGCTTCTTGACATAAGATACTCGGGCATCAGAATCTGCCCCAAGAGCAGCCATGGGAGGTATGTCATCCCACTTGGGGTCATTCGGCGTCTCGATGCTAAGTGCCCGGCGACACTCTCTCTCCGCAGCATCAAAGTTATCCAGGACGAACAAGAGCTTGGCGTGGAACAAGGCAACCATGAGCGAGTGGTCGAAGTTTTCTGCCGCTTGAGACACGGTGGTGAGCGCGCCACGCAGAAGCTGCTTCTTGTCCATTGCCGGATCGAGGGCACGGACTGGTGCCAAGTCGATGTACGCACGGAGTAGCTGGGCGCGCGGCGAGTAGGGGTAGGTCTCGGCGAGAAGCTTTGCACGGTCTCGCGCTTCATCGGCGGCAGGCCCGCCGAGATTGCTGGCGTCCAGCAACTTGGCGGCCTCCAATGGCAGAATCCTGTGGTTGATTCTTTCCGCGAAGCGCTCCATCGAGATGCTGGCGCTCTTCACGGCATCGCGCCTTCTCTCCTTCATGCTTGAGTCCCCGCTCATGTCGTACACCACGTTGTACAGCGCCGGGTCGGCTTGGTCGTCGTTCGCGACCGTGTCGAGCATGCGGAGAAACTCCTTCTGCGCGTCCTCGAAGCGACGGCAGTCGGCGAGCGCGTTGGCATGGTCGGCGTTGGTGACGACGCAGCCGGGGGCGAGCCGCGCAGCGGCGGAGAAGGTGTCGAGGGAGGCGTGGCGGTGGTACTTCTCCAGCGCGGACGCGTTCTCGTCGTCGTCTTCGTCGTCGCTGTGGGCGCCCCTGTCGTTCCGCGCCACGAGGGTGGCGTGGCGGTGGATCAATCCGGCGAGGTTGAGAGCGACCGCGGAGCCCGGGTGCACGGCGGCGAGCACTACGGCGCGGGCCACCGCAGCCTCGTGCTGGCCGTCGTAGTGGAGGTTTAGAACCTCCCGGGCCTCGTTGCGGATGGACGCGGCCTCCGCGGCCTCGTGGTTCACCATCGCCGGGGTGCTCGGAGAAGTTGCCCGGCTGGCGTGGAAACCCGGGGAGATGCACGCGGGGTGTTCGCGGAATTGCCGCAGAGCGCGAGCGGGAGCGGGAGGGGGAGCGTGGCGGTGGGCTTGAGGCCTAGGGTTTGGGTGGAGGAGGCGAGTTGCGGGCAGAAACGGGAGGGGAGGTGGAATGTGGGAGCGACGAGGCGGCGGTTTTGAGTTGGTGAAGCATGCACGGGGAGGAGGAGGAGGAGGAGGTATTTATATTCAGCGTCGGGAAGAAGACGGGTGGTGCACTTGATCGATCAGGAACAGGAAGAGTGCCGGTGATCCCATCCAAGCGGGGAGTCACTGCGGCCAACTTTTTTTTTTCTTTCTAAAACAGGGAAAGGCCGAAGGACCTGGATGCTCCGTTTATATTGACGAAAAAGGGTTTTCGTCCGCTTTATTATGTTAGTATAAAGCAACATCACCGACAACAAATTCAGCATCCAAAGAGTTCAAGATTCAAAATGCGAGAAGGAAAAATAATAGAGTCTTGCTGGGGCACAACATAACAAACCCCTACATAAATCAGTAAAGCTAGTCAGGCACCGGGGGAGGCGGTGGAGTCGAGGGAGCGAGATGCGAGGCGGTGGAACGAACCCGACGATGATCCTGTCGATGTTGTCCTGATAGCGCCACTTGCTAAGTGGCCCCCATAGCTATAAGAAGCCACACATTTTGTATATCGCGTCACTCACACGAAATGGAATCACATGTTCAATCACAACTTATTGCAAATGTTCCATAGAATCCAGGCAAGGATGCCCACGACCACCCAAAGGGAGGGCCGCACGATTGGTTGAAAATCTAGAACCTCACGAAACATATCCGGGAGATTGTCATGGCACCATTTGCCACACACAACCTCCCGAAGACAGCTCCAGAGGAATCAAGTCGTGGGGCAAGAGAAGAATATGTGGTTGGAGTCCTCTGGAACTACACACAAGGGGCAAATTCCATCACTAGGTCCAGTTGCCATAAGAATATCCTCTACTCCGAATGAAGGTGGCTACGGACCAGTTGCCATAGGAATATCTTCTTCAAAGGCAATTTCATCTCCCACGGGAGATTTAGTTCCTCCAGCCCTAGGGTGGCCACGATGGCTTTATTGAGGGATTTGGCCGAGAACAAACTATTCGGTTAAAGTTGCCAGCTAACCGAGTCTTTTTCAAGGAAGGGTGGGTGTTGAGCTACACACTCAAGCAAATCCTCCCATTGGTCCCGTTCCAGGGGGACAGATGTGCGTATAAGGGTAATGTTGCCAAGGTTGGCTAGGGTGGCATCCACCAAAATGTTGGGTGTCGTGCAATTGCTGAAAAGCAGCTGGAACCGCGCGGTGAACGGTTCTTGGCCCGACCAACGATCAAGCCAGAAAAGGGTGTTGGTTCCAAAGCCGACAGAGATGGAGGAGCCAATTCGTAGGACCAGAAGCAATTGGATGATAGAGTGCTAGAATTGGGATCTACCAGAACGTTGGGCAAATTCAGCATCCAAAGAGTTCAAGATTCAAAATGCGAGAAGGGGGCGAGATGATACACGATCCGGGTCTCTGAGCGCCTCCCCTCTTTGAGCGCGTCCCCTTTTTGCCAGCGACGGCTGCCACCCTGGTGCCGGCTGCCACCCCATCGCCCCCACCACTTCAATGCCGTCGACCAACCCATATGGCCTCACAGGTGTCCCTCTTGGCGGCGTCCTCCTCCTCGGCCGAGGCGCCGCCCTCCCCGCCAAGGCCACCCCTCCACTCCACCATCACTGTCCCTGAGGTGCTGGACACGGCGTTTGGGGCCATCATCCAAGGTGACGCCGGAGGTGGTCCTTCGTAGCCGGCGGAGCGGGCTTGGCAGACCAAGACTAGCCACAGCCCCTGCATTCTAGGCTCACCCCCGCACCGGCCTGCTACCCGGCGGCGGATCTCGCCACCGCTGCCTACCTCGCGGTCGCCGTGGACCCGCATACCGGCTTCCCCGCATGGCTGCTATCGTGGAATTGTCACGATAGATGCCCTAGCATGAGGACTTAGGTGTGGAGCCATCACAACGTAGTTAGCTTGAAGGGGTTAAAGTGGGACAAGGGACACGGAGAGTTTATACTGGTTCAGCCCCTCGCGGTGGAGGTAAAGGCCTACTCCAGTTTAGGGTTGTATTGCTTGGGCTTCGATTACCAGGGAGCGAATACGCCTGGCCTAGTTCTCGATCTCTTCTTTCTTGCCCTAAACCGCCGCTGGGTCACCCCTTTATATACACAAGATGATGACCAACGGTTTACAGAGTCCCGGCCGGCTCATACACAACGTGTCCGGCTCAGTGACAGAACTACACTTTCCTTAACATACAAGTTAACATATGGCGGTTTACGCCCGTGGGCCTCAAGTCTCCTTCGGGTCTTGGGCCTTCAGTAAGCTTGCTTCGGGAACCGCCATCTTCAACATCTTCATGGGCCTTCTCATTATGAACCGCCAGCAGTATGACCCGGCCCCTCCTGGGCGGGTCATACCCAATAGTTATATCCCCAACATTAGGCCCCAGGTTGATGTGAACTTGTTCATATCAATCTTCAACACTTAGAAAAAATCTTTCCTCATCTGTCCTTGTGGGATCTTATAGCCCGCCGTGACGTCACCTCACAAAATCGCGGTAAGCCGCCATGACGTCATCTCATATTATTGTCACATGAAGCCCAAATCTTAATATGCCTTCACTTTTAATGAATCTTCAAAAATCGAGGCGTCTGTGCCGTCACATATCCATTTTTCAGCCTCCTCGATTCCCGCGCATGCCACTTATCCTTCTGACTTATAAATAGGGCCAGGGGTCCCTTCCACTTTCCCCCTTGCCTCCTCGTCTTCGTCCTCTTCCTCACAACACCTCCAGCGCCCGAGCTCCGCCGCCGCCGTAGACCTTTGCCACTACTTCAACTGCGGCCACTGCATCAACCTGAACGGACCAGAGCTCATCCGCGCGCCTCCGTTGTTCAACAACCCCGGTACTCTTTTCTTCTTCCCTCACTATAGATCCCATTAGGGTTTGTGTGAGTTCATCAGAGTTCATCTCCACTCTTCTTTGTTCTTCCCTGTTTCCTGTAAGTTTAATACACATCTTGCGAGACGTTAGCCTTAGAACTCACTTTTGATATTTAAACGCCTCCTCTCCATGAGAGATCCCATCTGAGCACATGAACTGCTCTGCTGCCGCAACTTAGGTTTAGAATTTTCTTCATTATTTGAACTGTTGTAGATTCAAAATTATAGCATCGGTCTGTGAAAGTTGTTTGTCCAACACTTAGCAATTCCACTCACAGATTTGGAAATCGATAGCTGTGTGGGCGGCTTAACTTATAAATCATAACCCACTAGGTACCATTAGTCCCCTCTTAAGCCGCCAATAGTTTGCCTTCATAACTCCAATGCTATCCTCCGGGTTAACACACTTGCATGCTTTATCGTTCTTATCTTTGAACCAACAGCCGGCTTAACAACATAACCCTAAATCGGCAAAATCTTGTTTTCAGACCATCAATAATGACTAAGACATTCACTGCATGCAACTGGGTACCATCCCGGGTCACCGAGGAAGATCTGAACAATTTTGATGCAACTGGCGCCTTAGCCAAGAAAGAGGACATCCACTGGAGGGTCCCAGGCCTTGAAAATCCTTCTGAGCCCAAGAAGGAGAAGTACTTGTTTTCACTGATCACATGATCTGGGGGTTTACCCTGCCCGACTCAAAACGTGCTGCACTTTTTCCAACTTCACCCTCAAGACATTGGCCCAATTCCGTGTCCAATATTTGCAACTTCCAAGTATTTTGTGAAGCTTATCTTCAGGAAGAACCCACTGTTGAACTGTTTAGAGAGTTTTATTACTTAAACCGTCAGACAGAATTTACTGGCGGGCCCAGTTTGGAACTCAGTGGAGTTTCAATTCAGAAGAGGAAAGAAGCCAGTTTCCCCTATGCCAAGCCGCCCAGTCATCCCAAGGGTTGGAACCAAACTTGGTTCTATTGCCAAGACACCTCTCTAGCAGACGAGAATCCTCTGCCGGGTTACCGTGACCACCGGCTTTGCAACACACATCCACTCCCTCCACAGATCAGCATGAAGGAACGCGCCTAGTATGCGCCCACTTTTTTAAAGCTCAGAGCCTTAAGAGCTAATGGCTTAAGCGGTATCGACCTTGTTCGGTGCTGGGTCTCCTGGAGGATCCTGCCATTAAGCCGCCGCCCCCGCTTAATGTGTGAATACACTGACAATTTGAAGGATCCCCAACGCCACTGTGAAATTCAACTGTCTGATGCCGAAGTCACTTAAGCGACCAAGGCTTTGTTGAACGAAACCTGGGCAGAATGCAGTATAAACGGACTTAGTCCTTACTGCACCTTCAACCAACCACCAGCTGTAAGTGTTGCATGCCATGCTTCCAATCTAAATCATGCTTTCATTAATATCATCCACTTATGATCATCTGACCTCAACAGGCCCATTCTCCATTTTGGAAGAAGTCGCAAGATAAGCCGACAAAGCCGTCCCAGACCAAGACCAAGGCCACCAAAAGGCCTGCCAAGAAGAAGACCAATCCCTCCGAGTTAAATTTCGATGATGATGGTGATGATGATGAGTCGGAGGTAGAACTTGACTCTCTTGGCTCATTTTTTGTACATCTCATTGACAGTGATTGTTATCAGGAGGAAGCGGAAGCCAGCCGTGCGAGTGATGAAGAGGTAATTGTTCTTTCCTCCATCTCAGAATCTGTGCCAAGACAGAAAACTCACCAAGCAAGCAGGAAAGTAAGGTTTTCTCATCCTTTGGCTTATTTGGATCCCAACTTTATTTTTAAGAAGCAGCAACATGAAGCTCTCCGCACCACTCAGACAAGTGGAAGCAGGATCCTTTCTTCCGGCTTACCGAACACTCCAGCTCCTCGCAAGCGTCTTCTAGAGGTCTCAACAAACTCCGACTTAACTTATCCCACGGCCGATCTTTTCCAACAACCTCTTAATCCTTCTGATTCAAATTATCAGGGAAAATCTCATTTTTCCTCTGGCAACTCAACGGGGACTCATGTTCCGACCTTCAAACCGGTGCCTGAGTAAGACTGTGAAATCTTTGCTCTTAATTATACACTCAATTGTTGTACTAACCTCATTTTGTGTTTCATTCACAGGACTATGGCAAAGCCCAGCAAGAAAATGAAGGTGACAAAAACCACTGGGAACCCCTCTCAGGCGGAGCGGCAGTCAGCAGAGACCTCCCACCAAGCCCCTGAAGCCACAGTCGATGAACCACCACTGGTCGATCACAATATTGACATGGACCAGATGGATGTTGATCCAGCCACCACCAATCCGCCAAGCCCCATTAAGCTGCCAAGCCCTATCAAGACGGCTGAAGAAAAGGCTGATGACATTGTCATTAATGGGCATGGTTATACAAAGCCAGGCAACCCCACTGTCTTATCAAAGCACATCGCTAAGGAAGAAATTTATGTTGCTGATAAAGGCAAATGATCAGCCAACTGGAGAGTTATGCCCACTTCAGTGCTCAAGAGATCCACTCTGGGTACTTGAACCGCCTGTACACAAGCCATGACTTTGAAGCCGACTCGCTAAACTTGATGAAGGAGCTTTTTGAGGTAAACACTACAGCTCTCTTCATATAAATGCACTTCCATTAGCCGCCAAGTTTACCGGACATGATAGAATAGAATGTGTTGTAGACTTTAAATAGCTTTATAGATCATTTCTAGTAGCCCCCAAGGGCCGACTTATACTTTTAAGATAAACCAGGACTTCCAATATATTTCAACTTTGCACATGTAGCCCCCAAGGGCCGGCTTAATCTGCCAAGATGAGCCGAGACTTTGAATATTGATAAGTCAATTTCGCACCTGTAGCCCTCAAGGGCCGGCTTAATCTGTCAATATAAGTCGGGTCTCATTATCAGATATGTCCATAAAATTCAAGCATATAGCCCCCATGAACCGGCTATAGCCACCATACCTTAACCGGGTCATCATAAAATTGTCTTCAAAAAAGAGCAGTATGCATTAGCCCCCAAGTGCCAAGTAAAATACTTGTATTGTGCTTGGGACTTCTTAACTAAACTCATTGTAACTCCGCCCATTGTTTATATCTTGCAGGCTGAGCTTAATGGCAAAGAATCCCAAGTCGCCGATCTTCAAGAAAACATCAAGTGTCAGCAATTGGAAACCTCCAAGGCCAAAGCCGAGTTAACCACTGCTTTAGCAGATATGGAGAAGCTGAAAAAATACTTCAAAGCTGATTAGGCAAGCTGGGAAACAGAGAAATCAACCCTGTTGAAAAGAGCGGAAGGCTTCGAAGTAGCTCTTAAGCTGGTGGCTGAAGAACTCGCCGGTTTAAAATATCAAGTAAATGCCATGACTGCTGCCATCTTCGGTAAGTAATTTCATCTTAATTTGATATTACCAAAGTATTGCAATAATCTGTCATCTGGCTTATAGATGTAAGTGTCAATGTAGGCTCCAGAATTGCTCATCTTGGCTCAGATATGCGCAAGAAGCTGAAAGCCTCCTACACTCTCATAGAACAATTATATACTGGCGCATGATACGTCCATTTTGCATCATGCTTTTATATCAATATTTATTGCATTATGGACTGTTATTACACATTTTATATCAGTACTTATGGCTATTCTCTCTTATTTTACAAGGTTTACCATGAAGAGGGGGAATGACGGCAGCTGGAATTCTGGCTGGAAAAGGAGCAAACATTGGAAACCTATTCTGCACTGCTCCAAAAATCCTGAAACTCCACGAAACATGTTTTTGGAATTTATAAGAACCCCTATCTCCTGGGCCCCCTGGTGGGCCTCCGATGTCCATCTTCTGCTATATGAGAGCTTTTACCCTGGAAAAATTTGTGGGCAAGCTTACGGGACGAAACTCCGCCGCCACGAGGCGGAACCTTGGCGGAACCAATCTAGGGCTCTGGCGGAGCTGTTCTGCCGGGGACACTTCCCTCCGGGAGGGGGAAATCATCACCAACGTCATCACCAACGATCCTCTCATCGGGAGGGGGTTAATCTCCATCAACATCTTCACCAGCACCATCTCCTCTCAAAACCCTAGTTCATCTCTTGTATCCAATCTTGTATCAAAACCACAAATTGGTACCCGTGGGTTGCTAGTAGTGTTGATTACTCCTTGTAGTTGATGCTAATTGGTTTACTTGGTGGAAGATCATATGTTCAGATCCTTTATGCATATTATTACTCCTCTAATTATGAACATAAATATGCTTTGTGAGTAGTTACGTTTGTTCCTGAGGACATGGGTGAAGTCTTGCTATTAGTAGTCATGTGAATTTGGTATTCGTTCGATATTTTGATGAGATGTATGTTGTCTTTTCCTCTAGTGGTGTTATGTGAACGTCGACTACATGACACTTCACCATTATTTGGGCCTAGAGGAAGGCATTGGGAAGTAATAAGTAGATGATGGGTTGCTAGAGTGACAGAAGCTTAAACCCTAGTTTATGCGTTGCTTCGTTAGGGGCTGATTTGGATCCATATGTTTAATGCTGTGGTTAGGTTTACCTTAATACTTCTTTTGTAGTTGCGGACGCTTGCAATAGGGGTTAATCATAAGTGGAATTCTTGTCCAAGTAAGGGCAGTACCCAAGCACCGGTCCACCCACATATCAAATTATCAAAGTACCGAACGCGAATCATATGAACGTGATGAAAACTAGCTTGACGATAATTCCCATGTGTCCTCGGGAGCTCCGTTCTCATTACTAGAAATTGTCCAGGCTTATCCTTTGCTACATAAAGGATTGGGCCACCTTGCTGCACTTTATTTACTTTATTTACTTGTTACTCGTTACTATTTGTCTTATCGCAAAACTATCTATCACCTACAATTTCAGTGCTTGCAGAGAAAACCTTACCGAAAACCGCTTATCATTTCCTTCTGCTCCTTGTTGGGTTCGACACTCTTACTTATCAAAAGGACTATGATAGATCCCCTACACTTGTGGGTCATCAAGACTCTTTTCTGGCACTGTTGCCGGGGAGTGTAGCGCTTTTGGTGAGTGGAACTTGGTAAGGAAACATTTATATAGTGTGCTGAAATTTTCTGTTACTTGTCACTATGGAAACTAATCCTTTGAGGGGCTTGTTCGGGGTATCTTCACCCCGACCAGAAGAGCAAAGAGTTGCTCCTCAACCTACTGAACTTTATGAAAATATTTACTTTGAGATTCCTTCGGGTATGATAGAGAAACTACTAGCTAATCCATTTGCAGGAGATGGAACATTGCATCCCGATTTACACCTTATCTTTGTGGATGAAGTTTGTGGATTATTTAAGCTTGCAGGTATTCCCGATGATGTTGTCAAAAGGAAGGTCTTCCCTTTATCTTTGAAGGGAGATGCATTGACATGGTATAGGCTATGTGATGATACTAGATCTTGGAATTATAAGGGATTGAAGTTGGAATTTCACCAGAAGTTGTACCCTATGCATCTTGTTCATCGTGATCGTAATTACATATATAATTTCTGTCCTCGCGAAGGAGAAAGCATCGCTCAAGTTTGGGGGAGGCTTAAGTCAATGTTATATTCATGCCCCAATCATGAGTTCTCCCGGGAAATGATTATTCAAAACTTTTATGCTCGACTTTCTCTTGATAATCGCAACCTGCTCGATACTTCCTGTGCTGGTTCTTATATGCTGAAGACTATTGATTTCAAATGGGACTTATTGGAAAGAATTAAACGCAACTCTGAAGATTGGGGTTCCGACGATGGTAAGGAGTCAGGTGTGACACCTAAGTTCGACTGTGTTAAATCTTTTATGGATACTGATGCTTTTCGTGAATTTAGCGCTAAGTATGGACTTGACTCTGAGATAGTAGCTTCTTTCTGTTAATCTTTTGCTACTCATGTTGATCTCCCTAAAGAGAAGTGGTTTAAATATAATCCTCCTGTTGAAGTGAAAGTAGTTGCACCTATTACAGTTGAAGAAAAGACTATCACCTATAGTGATCCTATTGTTCCTACTACTTATGTTGAGAAACCTCCTTTTCCTGTTAGGATAAAGGATCATGCTAAAGCTTCTACTGTTGTTAGTAAGAGTAATACTAGGACTTATACACCTCCTGAGCAAATTAATGTTGAACCTAGTATTGCTATGGTTAAAGATCTCTTGGATGATGATTTAGATGGGCATGTTATTTATTTGTGGTGAGATTGCTAATATCGCTAGACCAGATACTAAGATACATAGACCTGTCGTAGGCATGCCTGTTATTTCTGTTAAAATAGGAGATCATTGTTATCATGGCTTATGTGATATGAGTGCTAGTGCTGGTGCAATACCTTATACCTTATATCAAGAAATTATGCATGACATTGCACCCATTGAATTAGAAGACATTGACGTTACTATTAAGCTTGCTAATAGGGATACCATTAAACCCTTTGGGATTGTTGGAGATCTTGAAGTTTTGTGTGGGAAGGTTAAATACCCTGCTGATTTTCTTGTTCTTGGTTCCCCAGAAGATGATTTTTGTCCCATTATTTTTGGTAGATCCTTCTTGAATACAGCTAGTGCTAAGATTGATTGTGAAAAAGATACTGTCACCATTGGCATAGATGGTATGTCTCATGAGTTTAATTTTGCTAAGTTTCGTAGACAACCTCGTGATAGGGAACCACCTAGTAAGGATGAGATTATTGGTCTTGCTTCCATTGCCGTGCCTCCTACTGATCCGTTAGAACAATATTTGCTAGACCATGAAAACGATATGTTTATGAAGGAAAGAAGGGAAATAGATGAAGTGTTCCTTAAGCAGGAACCTATGCTGAAACATAACCTTCCCGTTGAAATTCTTGGGGATCCCCCTCCACCCAAGGGTGATCCCGTGTTTGAACTCAAACCATTACCTGATAATCTTAAGTATGCTTATCTTGATGAGAAGAAAATATATCCTGTTATTATTAGTGCTAACCTTTCAGAGCAAGAAGAAGAAAGATTATTGAAAACTCTGAAAAAGCACCGAGCAGCTATTGGATATACTCTAGATGATCTTAAGGGCATTAGTCCCACATTATGCCAACACAAAATTACAGTGGAGGAAGATGCCAAACCTGTTAGAGATCCTCAACAACGACTAAATCCCAAGATGAAGGAAGTGGTAAGAAAGGAGATACTAAAGCTCCTTGAGGCAGGTATTATTTATCCCGTTGCTGATAGTGAATGGGTAAGCCCTGTCCATTGTGTTCCTAAAAAGGGAGGTATTACCGTTGTTCCAAATGATAAAGATGAATTGATCCCGCAAAGAATTATTACAGGTTATAGGATGGTAATTGATTTCCATAAGTTAAATAAAGCTACTAAGAAAGATCATTACCCTTTACCTTTTATTGATCAAATGCTAGAAAGACTATCCAAACACACACATTTCTGCTTTCTAGATGGTTATTCTGGCTTCTCTCGAATACCTGTGTCAGCGAAGGATCAATCTAAAACTACTTTTACCTACCCTTTTGGTACTTTTGCTTATAGACATATGCCTTTTGGTTTATGTAATGCACCTGCTACCTTTCAAAGATGCATGATGGCTATATTCTGTGATTTTTGTGAAAAGATTTGTGAGGTATTCATGGATGATTTCTCCGTGTATGGATCCTCTTTTGATGATTGTTAAACAACCTTGATCGAGTTTTGCAGAGATGCGAAGACACTAGTCTCGTCCTAAATTGGGAAAAGTGTCACTTTATGGTTAATGAAGGCATTGTCTTGGGGCACAAGATTTCCGAGAGAGGTATTGAAGTTGACAAAGCCAAGGTTGATGCTATTGAAAAGATGCCATGTCCCAAGGACATAAAAGGTATAAGAAGTTTCCTTGGTCATGCCGATTTTTATAGGAGGTTCATTAAGGACTTTTCTAAAATCTCTAGGCCTCTAACTAATTTATTGCAAAAAGATATTCCTTTTGTCTTTGATGATGATTGTGTAGAAGCATTTGAAATACTTAAGAAAGCTTTGATCACTGCACCTATTGTTCAGCCACCTGATTGGAATTTACCTTTTGAAATTATGTGCGATGCTAGCGATTATGCTGTAGGTGTTGTTCTAGGGCAAAGAGTCGATAAGAAATTGAATGTTATCCATTATGCTAGTAAGACTCTTGATACTGCCCAAAAAAATTATGCTACTACTGAAAAAGAATTCTTAATTAGCAGTTGTGTTTGCATGTGATAAGTTTAGACCTTATATTGTTGATTCCAAAGTTACTATTCACATTGATCATGCTACTATTAAATATCTTATGGAAAAGAAAGATGCTAAGCCTAGACTCATTAGATGGGTTCTCTTGCTCCAAGAATTTGATTTGCATATTATTCATAGAAAGGGAGCTGAGAACCCCGTTGCAGACAATTTGTCTAGGTTAGAGAATGTTCTTGATGACCCACTGCCTATTGATGATAGCTTTCCTGACGAACAATTAGCGGTCATTAATGCTTCTTGTACTGCTCCTTGGTATGCTGATTATGCTTGTTGGGGAACGTGGCAGAAATTCAAAATTTTCCTACGTATCACCAAGATCTATCTATGGAGAAACCAGCAACGAGGGGAAGGAGAGTGCATCTACATACCCTTGTAGATCGCTAAGCGGAAGCGTTCAAGAGAACGGGGTTGAAGGAGTCGTACTCGTCGTGATTCAAATCACCGATGATCCTAGCGCCGAACGGACGGCACCTCCGCGTTCAACACACGTACGGAACGAAGACGTCTCCCATGCCTTGATCCAGCAAGGAGGAGGGAGAGGTTGATGGAGATCCAGCAGCACGACGGCGTGGTGGAAGTAGCGGGATTCCAACAGGGCTTCGCTAAGCGCTGCGGGAGGAGGGAGATGTGTCACGGGAGGGAGAGGGAGGCGCCAGGCCTTAGGTGTCATTGCTCCTCCTTTTCCCCACTATATATAGGGCCAAGGGAGAGGGGGGAGGCGCAGCCCTTGCCCCTTCCTCCAAGGAAAGGGTGCGGGCAAGGGGGGAGGAGTCCATCCTCCCCAAGGCACCTCGGAGGTGCCTTCCCCCTTTAGGACTCTCCCCTTTTTCTCTTCTCTTGGCGCATGGGCCTCTTGGGGCTGGTGCCCTTGGCCCATGTAGGCCAAGGCGCACCCCCTACAGCCCATGTGGCCCCCGGGGCAGGTGGCCCCACCCGGTGGACCCCCGGGACCCTTCCGGTGGTCCCGGTACAATACCGATGACCCCGAAACTTGTCCCGATGGCCGAAATAGCACTTCCTATATATAATTCTTTACCTCCGGACCATTCCGAAACTCCTCGTGACGTCCGGGATCTCATCCGAGACTCCGAACAACTTTCGAGTTACCGCATACTAATATCTCTATAACCCTAGCGTCACCGAACCTTAAGTGTGTAGACCCTACGGGTTCGGGAGACATGCAGACATGACCGAGATGACTCTCCGGTCAATAACCAACAGCGGGATCTGGATACCCATGTTGGCTCCCACATGTTCCACGATGATCTCATCGGATGAACCACGATGTCAAGGACTTAATCAATCCCGTATACAATTCACTTTGTCTATCGGTACGATACTTGCCCGAGATTCGATCGTCGGTATCCCGATACCTTGTTCAATCTCGTTACAGGCAAGTCTCTTTACTCGTTCCGTAACACATCATCCCGTGATCAACCCCTTGGTCACATTGTGCACATTATGATGATGTCCTACCGAGTGGGCCCAAAGATACCTCTCCGTTTACACGGAGTGACAAATCCCAGTCTCGATTCGTGCCAACCCAACAGACACTTTCGGAGATACCTGTAATGCACCTTTATAGCCACCCAGTTACGTTGTGACGTTTGATACACCCAAAGCATTCCTACGGTATCCGGGAGTTGCACAATCTCATGGTCTAAGGAAATGATACTTGACATTAGAAAAGCTTTAGCATACGAACTACACGATCTAGTGCTATGCTTAGGATTGGGTCTTGTCCATCACATCATTCTCCTAATGATGTGATCCCGTTATCAATGACATCCAATGTCCATGGTCAGGAAACCATAACCATCTATTGATCAACGAGCTAGTCAACTAGAGGCTTACTAGGGACATTGTGTTGTCTATGTATCCACACATGTATCTGAGTTTCCTATCAATACAATTCTAGCATGGATAATAAACGATTATCATGAACAAGGAAATATAATAATAATCAATTTATTATTGCCTCTAGGGCATATTTCCAACAGTCTCCCACTTGCACTAGAGTCAATAATCCAGTTCACATCGCTATGTGACTAACACTCAAGGTCACATCCCCATGTGACTAACACCCAAAGAGTTTACTAGAGTCAATAATCTAGTTCACATTACCATGTGATTAACACTCGATGAGTTCTGGGTTTGATCATGTTATGCTTGTGAGAGATGTTATAGTCAACGGGTCTGAATCTTTCAGATCCGTGTGTGCTTTACAAATCTCTATGTCATCTCCTAGATGTAGCTACCACGCTCTATTTTAAATTGTTCTACTTGGAGCTATTCTAAATTGTTGCTCCATTATACGTATCCGGTATCTCTACTCTGAGCTATCCGGATAGATGTTAAGCTTACATCGACGTAATCCTTTACGACGAACTCTTTTACCACCTCCATAATCGAGAAAATTCCTTAGTCCACTAGTTACTAAGGATAACTTTGACCGCTGTACTATGATCCATTCTTGGATCACTCTTGTACCCCTTGACTGACTCATGGCAAGGCACACTTCAGGTGCGGTACACAGCATAGCATACTGTAGAGCTTATGTCTTAAGCATAGGGGACGACCTTCGTCCTTTCTCTCTATTCTGCCGTGGTCGAGCTTTAAGTCTTAACTTCATACCTTACAACTCAGGCAAGAACTCCTTCTTTGACTGATCCATCTTGAACACCTTCAAGATCATGTCAAGGTATGTGCTCATTTGAAAGTACCATTAAGCGTTTTGATCTATCCTTATAGATCTTGATGCTCAATGTTCAAGTAGCTTAATCCAGGCTTTCTATTGAAAAACACCTTTCAAATAACCCTATATGCTTTCTAGAAATTCTACATCATTTCTGATCATTAATATGTCAACAACATATACTCATCAGAAATTCTATAGTGCTCCCACTCACTTCTTTGGAAATACAAGTTTCTCATAAACTTTGTATAAACCCAAAATCTTTGATCATCATCTAAGCATACGTTCCAACTCCGAGATGCTTACTCCAGTCCTTAGAAGGATTGCTAGAGCTTTGCATACTTATTAGCATCTTTCAGGATTGACAAAACCTTCCGGTTGTATCACATACAACCTTTCCTCAAGAAAAGTCGTCGAGGAAACAATGTTTTGACATCCTATCTGCAAGATTTCATAAATGATGCAGTAATTGCTAATATAATTCCAACAGACTCTTAGCATCGCTACGAGTGAGAAAGTCTCATCGTAGTCAACTCCTTGAACTTGTCGAAAAACATCTTAACGACAAGTCGAGCTTTCTTAATGGTGATACTTACCATCATTGTCCGTCTTCCTTTTAAAATCCATCTGCACTCAACAGCCTTACGACCATCGAGCTGTTCTGCCAAAGTCTACACTTTGTTTTCATATATGGATCCTTTCTCGGATTATATGGCTTTGAGCCATTCGTCGGAATCCGGGCCCACCATCGCTTCTCCATAGCTCGTAGGTTCATTGTTGTCTAGCAACATGACTTCCAAGACAGGATCACGTACCACTTTGAAGTAGTATGCATCCTTGTCATCCCACGAGGTTTGGTAGTGACTTGATCCGAAGTCTCATGATCAATATCATAAGCTTCCACTTCAATTGGTGTAGGTGCCACAGGAACAACTCCCTGTGCCCTGCCATACACTAGTTGAAGAGACGGTTCAATAACCTCATCAAGCCTCCACCATCCTCCCACTCAATTCTTTCGAGAGAAACTTTTCCTCGAGAAAGGACCCGATTCTAGAAACAATCCCTTATTGCTTTCGGATCTGAGACAGGAGGTATACCCAGCTGTTTTTGGTGTCCTATGAAGATGCATTTATCCGCTTTGGGTTTGAGCTTATTAGCCTGAAACTTTTTCACATAAGCGTCGCAGTCCCAAACTTTTAAGGAACGACAGCTTAGGTTTCTCCAAACCATAGTTCATACGGTGTCGTCTCAACGGAGTTTCGTGGTGCCCTTTTAAAGTGAGTGCGGTTGTCTCTAATGCCTAACCCATGAACGATAGTGGTAATTTGATAAGAGACATCAAGGTACGCACCATATCCAATAGGGTGCAACTATGATGTTCGGACACACCATCCCACTATGGTGTTCCAGGCTGTATTAGTTGTGAAACAATTTCCACAATGTCTTAATTCTGTGCCAAACTCGTAATTCAGATATTCATCTCTATGATCATATCATAGATCTTTTATCCTCTTGTCACGACGATCTTTCAACTTCACCCTGAAATTACTTGAACCTTTCAATAATTCAGACTCGTGATTTATCAAGTAAATGTACTCAACATCTACTCAAATCATCTGTGAAGTAAGAACATAACGATATCCACTACATGCCTCAGCACTCATTGGACTGCACACATCAAAATGTATTACTTCCAACAAGTTGCTTTCTGGTTCCATTTTACTGAAACCGAGGCTTTCAGTCATCTTGCCCATGTGGTATGATTTGCATGTCTCAAGTGATCCAAAATCAAATGAGTCAAAACGGTCCATTTGCATGGAGTTTCTTCATGCATATACACCAATAGACATGGTACGCATGTCTCAATCCTTTCAAAAATGAGTGAGCCCAAAGATCCATCAACATGGAGCTTCTTCATGCGTTTTATACCAATATGACTTACGTGGCAGTGCCACAAGTAGGTGGTACTATCATTACTATCTTTTGGCATGAACATGTGTATCACTACGATCGAGATTCAATGAACCATTCATTTTAGGTGCATGACCATTGAAGGTATTATTCAAATAAACAGAGTAACCATTATTCTCCTTAAATGAATAACCGTATCGCGATAGACATAATCCAATCATGTCTATGCTCAATGCAAACACCAATCTCGATGGTAGAGGGAGCGTGCGATGCTTGATCATATCAACATTGGAAACACTTCCAACACATATCGTCAGCTCACCTTTAGCTAGTCTCCGTTTATTCCGTAGCTTTTATTTCGAGTTACTAACACTTAGCAACTGAACCGGTATCTAATACCCTGGTGCTACTAGGAGTACTAGTAAAGTACACATCAACACAATGTATATCCAATATACTTCTATCGACCTTGCCAGCCTTCTAATCTACCAAGTATCTAGGGTAATTCTGCTCTAGTGACTGTTCCCCTTATTACAGAAGCACTTAGTCTCGGGTTTCGGTTCAACCTTGGGTTTCTTCACCAGAGCAGCAGCTGAATTGCCGTTTCATGAAGTATCCCTTTGTTCCCTTGCCCTTCTTGAAACTAGTGGTTTAACCAACCATCAACAATTGATGCTCCTTCTTGATTTCCACTTTCGCGGTGTCATACATCATGAATACCTCAAGGATCATCATATCTATCCCTGATATGTTATAGTTCATCACAAAGCTCTAGCAGCTTGGTGGCAATGACTTTGGAGAAACATCACTATCTCATATGGAAGATCAACTCCCACTCGATTCAAATGATTGATGTACTCAGACAATCTGAGCACAAGCTCAACAATTGAGCTTTTCTCCTTAGTTTGCAGGCTAAGAAAATCGTCGGAGGTCTTATACCTCTTGAAGTGGGCACGAGCCTGAAATCCCAATTTCAGCCCTCAAAACATCTCATATGTTTCGCGATGTTTCAAAAAAAAATGTCTTCGGTGCCTCAACTCTAAACCGTTTAACTAAACTATCATGTAGTCATCAAAACGTGTATGTCAGATGTTCGCAACATCCACAGACGACGTTCGAGGTTCAGCACACTGAGCGGTGCATTAAGGACATAAGCCTTCTATGAAGCAATGAGGACAATCCTCAATTTATGGACCTAGTCCGCATAATTGCTACTATCAACTTTCAACTAATTTTTCTCTAGGAACATATCTAAACAGTAGAACTAAAGCGCAAGCTTACGACATAATTTGCAAAGATCTTTTGACTATGTTCAAGATAATTAAGTTCATCTTATGAACTCCCACTCAGATAGACATCCCTCTGGTCATCTAAGTGATCACATGATCCGAGTCAAACTAGGACGTGTCCGATCATCACGTGAGACGGACTAGCCAATGTCGGTGAACATCTTCATGTTGATCGTATCTACTATACGACTCATGCTCGACCTTTCGGTCTCCGTGTTCCGAGGCCATGTCTGTACATGCTAGGCTCATCAAGTTAACCCTAAGTGTATTGCATGTGTAAATCTGTCTTACACCCGTTGTATGTGAACGTAAGGATCTATCACACCCGATCATCACGTGGTGCTTCGAAGCGACGAACTGTAGCAACGGTGCACAGTTAGGGGAGAACACTTCTTGAAATTTTAATGAGGGATCATCTTATTTACTACCGTCGTTCTAAGCAAACAAGATGCATAAACATGATAAACATCACATGCAATCAAATAGTGACATGATATGGCCAATATCATTTTGCTCCTTTTGATCTTCATCTTCGGGGCTCCATGATCATCATCGTCACCGGCATGACACCATGATCTCCATCATCATGATCTCCATCATCGTGTCTTCATGAAGTTGTCTCGCCAACTATTACTTCTACTACTATGGCTACCGGTTAGCAATAAAGTAAAGTAATTACATGACGTTTAAGTTGACACGCAGGTCATAAATAAATAAAGACAACTCCTATGGCTCCTGCCGGTTGTCATACTCATCGACATGCAAGTCGTGATTCCTATTACAAGAACATGATCAATCTCATACATCACATATCATTCATCACATTCTTCTTGGCCATATCACATCACATAGCATACCCTGCAAAAACAAGTTAGACGTCCTCTAATTGTTGTTTGCATGTTTTACGTGGCTGCTATGGGTTTCTAGCAAGAACGTTTCTTACCTACGCAAGAACCACAACATGATATGCCAATTGCTATTTACCCTTCATAAGGACCCTTTTCATCGAATCCGATCCGACTAAAGTGGGAGAGACAGACACCCGCCAGCCACCTTATGCAACTAGTGCATGTTTGTCGGTGGAACCGGTCTCACGTAAGAGTACGTGTAAGGTTGGTCCGGGCCGCTTCATCCCACGATGCCGCCGAATCAAGATAAGACTAGTAACGGCAAGCATATTGAATAATATCGACGCCCACAACTACTTTGTGTTCTACTCGTGCATACTAACTACGCATAGACCTAGCTCATGATGCCACTGTTGGGGAACGTGGCAGAAATTCAAAATTTTCCTACGTGTCACCAAGATCTATCTATGGAGAAACCAGCAACGAGGGGAAGGAGAGTGCATCTACATACCCTTGTAGATCGCTAAGCGGAAGCGTTCAAGAGAACGGGGTTGAAGGAGTCGTACTTGTCGTGATTCAAATCACCGATGATCCTAGCGCCGAACGGACGGCACCTCCGCGTTCAACACACGTACGGAACGGAGACGTCTCCCATGCCTTGATCCAGCAAGGAGGAGGGAGAGGTTGATGGAGATCCAGCAGCACGACGACGTGGTGGAAGTAGCGGGATTCCAACAGGGCTTCGCTAAGCGCTGCGGGAGGAGGGAGATGTGTCACGGGAGGGAGAGGGAGGCGCCAGGCCTTAGGTGTCATTGCTCCTCCTTTTCCCCACTATATATAGGGCCAAGGGAGAGAGGGGAGGCGCAGCCCTTGCCCCTTCCTCCAAGGAAAGGGTGCGGCCAAGGGGGGGAGGAGTCCATCCTCCCCAAGGCACCTCGGAGGTGCCTTCCCCCTTTAGGACTCTCCCCTTTTTCTCTTCTCTTGGCACATGGGCCTCTTGGGGCTGGTGCCCTTGGCCCATGTAGGCCAAGGCGCACCCCCTACAGCCCATGTGGCCCCCGGGGGCAGGTGGCCCCACCCGGTGGACCCCCGGGACCCTTCCGGTGGTCCCGGTACAATACCGATGACCCCGAAACTTGTCCCGATGGCCGAAATAGCACTTCCTATATATAATTCTTTACCTCCGGACCATTCCGGAACTCCTCGTGATGTCCGGGATCTCATCCGGGACTCCGAAAAACTTTCAGGTTACCGCATACTAATATCTCTATAACCCTAGCGTCACCGAACCTTAAGTGTGTAGACCCTACGGGTTCGGGAGACATGCAGACATGACCGAGATGACTCTCCGGTCAATAACCAACAGCGGGATCTGGATACCCATGTTGGCTCCCACATGTTCCACGATGATCTCATCGGATGAACCATGATGTCAAGGACTTAATCAATCCCGTATACAATTCCCTTTGTCTATCGGTACGATACTTGCCCGAGATTCGATCGTCGGTATCCCGATACCTTGTTCAATCTCGTTACAGGCAAGTCTCTTTACTCGTTCCGTAACACATCATCCCGTGATCAACCCCTTGGTCACATTGTGCACATTATGATGATGTCCTACCGAGTGGGCCCAGAGATACCTCTCCGTTTACACGGAGTGACAAATCCCAGTCTCGATTCGTGCCAACCCAACAGACACTTTCGGAGATACCTGTAATGCACCTTTATAGCCACCCAGTTACGTTGTGACGTTTGATACACCCAAAGCATTCCTACGGTATCCGGGAGTTGCACAATCTCATGGTCTAAGGAAATGATACTTGACATTAGAAAAGCTTTAGCATACGAACTACACGATCTAGTGCTATGCTTAGGATTGGGTCTTTTCCATCACATCATTCTCCTAATGATGTGATCCCGTTCTCAATGACATCCAATGTCCATGGTCAGGAAACCATAACCATCTATTGATCAACGAGCTAGTCAACTAGAGGCTTACTAGGGACATTGTGTTGTCTATGTATCCACACATGTATCTGAGTTTCCTATCAATACAATTCTAGAATGGATAATAAACGATTATCATGAACAAGGAAATATAATAATAATCAATTTATTATTGCCTCTAGGGCATATTTCCAACAATGCTAATTACATTCTTGCTAAATTTATACCTCCTAGTTTCACATACCAGCAAAAGAAAAAGTTCTTTTATGATTTAAGACATTACTTTTGGGATGACCCACACCTTTATAAAGGAGGAGTAGATGGTGTTATTAGACGTTGTGTGCCTGAGCATGAACAGGAACATATCATACGCAAGTGTCACTCTGAATCCTATGGAGGACACCACGCAGGAGATAGAACTGCACACAAGGTACTACAATCTGATTTTTATTGGCCTACTCTCTTCAAAGATGCTCGTAAGTTTGTCTTATCTTGTGATGAATGCCAAAGAATAGGTAACATTAGTAGACGTCAAGAAATGCCTATGAATTATTCTCTTGTTATTGAACCGTTTGATGTTCGGGGCTTTGATTATATGGGACCTTTTCCTGCCTCCAATGGTTATACACATATTTTAGTTGCTGTTGATTATGTTACTAAGTGGGTAGAAGCTATTCCAACTAGTAGTGCTGATCATAACACTTCGATTAAAATGCTTAAAGAAGTTATTTTTCGGAGGTTTGGAGTCCCTAGATATCTTATGACTGATGGTGGTTCACATTTTATTCGTGGTGCTTTCCGTAAGATGCTTGCTAAGTATGATGTCAATCATAGAATCGCATCTCCTTATCATCCACAGTCTAGTGGTCAAGTAGAGTTGAGTAATAGAGAGCTCAAATTAATTTTGCAAAAGACTGTGAATAGATCTAGAAAGAATTTTTCCAAAAAACTTGATGATGCATTATGGGCCTATAGAACTGCATACAAAAATCCTATGGGTATGTCTCCATATAAAATGGTTTATGGAAAAGCGTGTCATTTACCTCTTGAACTTGAACATAAGGCATATTGGGCTATTAAAGAGCTCAACTATGACTTCAAACTTGCCGGTGAGAAGAGGTTATTTGATATTAGCTCACTTGATGAATGGAGAACCCAAGCATATGAGAATGCCAAGCTATTCAAAGAAAAAGTCAAATGCTGGCATGATAAGAGGATACAAAAGCGTGAGTTTAATGTAGGAGATTATGTGTTATTATTCAACTCTCGTTTAAGATTTTTTGCAGGAAAACTTCTCTCAAAATGGGAAGGTCCCTACGTTATTGAGGAGGTCTATCATTCTGGTGCCATAAAAATCAACAACTTCGAAGGCACAAGTCCAAGGGTGGTAAACGGTCAAAGAATTAAATATTATATTTCAGGTAATCCTATCAATGTTGAAACTAATATTATTGAAACCGTAACCCCGGAGGAATACATAAGGGACACTTTCCAGAATGTTCCAGACTCCGAAAAGGAATAGGTATGTGGTAAGATAAGTAAACCGACTCCAAAACAACTCCAATGGCAATTTTTATCAGTTTTGGAATATTTAAGAATTTTAGGAAGAAAGAAGTAGTCTGAAAGGGACACGAGGCCCCCACGAGAGTGGAGGGTGCGCCCCCCTATCTCGTGGACACCTCGTGTGCCTCCCAGACTCTGTTTTCTTGCACATTACGTATTTTGGTCGGTAAAAATTCATTATATATACTCCCGAAGGTTTTGACCACCGTATCACGCAAATATCCTCTGTTTTCGTTTCGAGCTGTTTCTGTTTCAGATCTAGAGCATCATGTCGTCTCCAAGCGCTCCCAAGGACAAGTTTTTCGAGAGGTTATCAACTCCTATCTCGCGGAGGTGCTGCAACACCCTCAAGCCATTGAGATGCGTGAGGGAGTGCTGCACATCCGCGATGTGGAGGGACCAAGGCGTACCGGAAGCGTGGAGACAAAGCTCAAAGCCGTGGAGCAGCAAGTTTTCAAGTGCCAGGGGATGGTGGAGCGTGGACTCAATGCCAACCAGATGATGATCATGGAGTTCACCAACAACCACAAGCTGGATGCCAAAGTCATTGGGGAGACCATCTTCAAGCTTCAAGAGAAAATCGAACACCTCCAAGCCCAGATCTATGACCTGCAAAACCAAAACTGTGAGTATGAATATAGATTCAAGAGGATGAGTTTGGCTGCAGATTTAAGGATCCCGGAGACTCGATCGTCCTTCTATGATGGAGAGCCGATCCCTTGGAAGACGGACGACAAGCCTACATCATCAACAACTCCTACTTCACCACCTCCGAGGACATAATCACATGGGTATGGGCACTCCCCTTGGCAACTGCCAAGCTTGGGGGAGGTGCCCCGGTATCGTATCACCATCACACTCCTATCTTTACCGTTTTATTTAGCTTGATCCTTTTAGTAGTATCTTGTTCTAGTAGATTGAAGTTTTGATATCAATTAGTTTTGAGTTTTGCATTGTGATCTCTTTTTGTAATCGAGTCCGTGAGCTATCTATAATAAAGATTAGTGTTGAGTCAAGGGCTTTGCTATGTTGCTATGATCTTGAGAAAGTAGAAAGAACAAAAGGGTTCATATTGATCCTATGAATAGTGATGACTTCACACATAGAAAGTATGAGGCATAAAAATTGTTGAGAGTTGATAAACTTAGCCTTGGTAATCGTTGCAATTAATAGGAAGTGATAAGGAAAGAGGGGTTCACATATAAATATATTATCTTGGACACCTTTTATAATTGGGAGCACTCATTAAGTATGACATGCTAAAAGAGTTGATGTTGGACAAGGAAGACAACGTAATAGTTTATGTTTTCTGACATCTCAGTTAAAGTATATTGTCATGGACCTTCCAAACATGTTGAGATTGTCTTCCCCCCAATGCTAGCCAAATTCCTTGCACCAAGTAGAGATACTACTTGTGCTTCCAAATATCCTTAAACACAGTTTTGCCATGAGAGTCCACCATATCTACCTATGGATTGAGTAAGATCCTTCAAGTGAGTTGTCATGTTGCAAGCAATAAAAATTGCTATCTAAATATGTATGACTTATTAGTGCAGAGAAAATAAGCTTTGTACGATCTTGTTGTGGAAGTAATAAAAGCGACGGACTGCATAATAAAGGTCCACATACAAGGGGCAATATAAAGTGACGTTCTTTTGCATTAAGATTTTGTGCATCAACCCTAAACGCACAGGACAACCTCTGCTTCCCTCTGCGAAGGGCCTATCTTTTACTTTATGTTTTTACTTTATGCTTGAGTCAAGGTGATCCACACCTTTCCCTTTCTCATTTTTTCCTTTGGCAAGATCCTCGTGTTTGAAAGATCATGATATATATATATATATATATATATATATATATATATATATATATATATATGCAATTGGATGTAAGTTAGCATGGGCTATTATTGTTGACATCACCTAAAGGTGAATACGTTGGGAGGCAACACAATAAGCCCCTATCTTTCTCAGTGTCCGACTGAAACTCCATAACCACAAGTATTGCGTGAGTGTTAGCACTTATAGAAGACTATAAGATAGTTGAGTATGTGCACTTGCTGAAAAGCTCTATTGTTGACTCTTTCTGACGTTATGATAAATTGCAATTGCTTCAATGACTGAGATTATAGTTTGTTAGTTCTCAATGAAGTTTTTGAACCATACTTGACATTGTGAATTGATTGTTACTTGAGCATAAGAAATCATATGATAAATCTATATATGTTGTTGTTATAAGAATGATCATGATGCCCTCATGTCCGTATTTTATTTTTATCGACACCTCCATCTCTAAACATGTGGACATATTTTTCGATTTCGGCTTCCGCTTGAGGGCAAGCGAGGTCTAAGCTTGGGGGAGTTGATACGTCCATTTTGCATCATGCTTTTATATCAATATTTATTGCATTATGGACTGTTATTACACATTATATCTCAATACTTATGGCTATTCTCTCTTATTTTACAAGGTTTAGCATGAAGAGGGGGAATGCCGACAGCTAGAATTCTGGCTGAAAAAGGAGCAAACATTGGAAACCTATTCTGCACTGCTCCAAAAATCCTGAAACTCCACGAAACATGTTTTTGGAATTTATAAGAATTATTGAGCGAAAGAAATACACCAGGGGGCCCACACCCTGTCCAGGAGAGTGGAGGGCGCGCCCCCTATCTCCTGGGCCCCCTGGTGGGCCTCCGGTGTCCATCTTCTACTATATGAGAGTTTTTACCCTGGAAAAATTCTTGGGCAAGCTTACGGGATGAAACTCCGCCGCCATGAGGCGGAACCTTGGCGGAACCAATCTAGGGCTCTGGCGGAGCTGTTCTGCCGGGGACACTTCCCTCCGGGAGGGGGAAATCATCACCAACGTCATCACCAACGATCCTCTCATTGGGAGCGTTGGGGAACGTAGCAGAAATTCAAAATTTTCTACGCATCACCAAGATCAATCTATGGAGATACTAGCAACGAGAGAGAGGGGAGTGCATCTTCATACCCTTGAAGATCGCTAAGCGTAAGTGTTACAAGAACGTGGTTGATGGAGTCGTACTCGCAGCGATTCAAATCGCGGAAGATCCGATCTAGCGCCGAACGGACGGCGCCTCTGCGTTCAACACACGTACAGCCCGGGGACGTCTCCTCCTTCTTGATCCAGCAAGGGGAGAGGAGAAGTTGAGGGAGAGCTCCGGCAGCACAACGGCGTGGTGGTGGAGCTTGCAGTTCTTCGGCAGAGCTTCGCCAAGCACTACGGAGGAGGAGGTGTTGGGGAGGGAGAGGGCTGCGCCAGGGGCAAGGGTGAAACTCCCATGCGCCTCCCCACTATATATAGGGGTGGAGGGGGCTGGTTTCTTGCCCTCCAAGTCCATTGGGGCGTTGGCAAAGGTGGGAGGAAAGAAATCCCATCATTTCCTTCCCCACCAATTGTTATCCCCCTTTTTTAGGGATCTTGACCTTATCCCTTCGGGATATGATCTTATTCCTTCTAAGGGGGGATCTTGGTGCACCTTGACCAGGGGTGTGGGGCCTTGCCCCCACTACCCACGTTCATGTGGGTCCCCCCATGCAGGTGGGCCCCACTCCGGAACCTTCTAGAACCTTCCCTGTACAATACCGAAAAATACTGAACATTTTCCGGTGGCCAAAATAGGACTTCCCATATATAAAACTTTACCTCCGGACCATTCCGAAACTCCTTGTGACGTCCGGGATCTCATCCGGGACTCCGAACAACATTCGGTAACTGCACACTACTTCCCATAACAACTCTAGCGTCACCGAACCTTAAGTGTGTAGACCCTACGGGTTCGGGAATCATGCAGACATGACCGGGACAGCTCTCTGGACAATAACCAACAGCGGGATCTGGATACCCATGTTGGCTCCCACATGTTCCACGATGATCTCGTCGGATGAACCACGATGTCAAGGATTCAAGCAATCCCGTATACAATTCCCTTTGTCTAGCGGTATTGTACTTGCCCGAGATTTGATCGTCGGTATGCCGATACCTTGTTCAATCTCGTTACCGGCAAGTCTCTTTACTCGTTCCATAACACATCATCCCGTGATCAACCCCTTGGTCACATTGTGCACATTATGATGATGTCCTACCGAGTGGGCCCAGAGATACCTCTCCGTCACACGGAGTGACAAATCCCAGTCTCGATTCGTGCCAACCCAATAGACACTTTCGGAGATACCCGTAGTGCACCTTTATAGCCACCCAGTTACGTTGTGACATTTGGTACACCCAAAGCATTCCTACGGTATCCGGGAGTTGCACAATCTCATGGTCTGAGGAAATGATACTTGACATTAGAAAAGCTTTAGCATACGAACCACACGATCTTTGTGCTAGGCTTAGGATTGGGTCTTGTCCATCACATCATTCTCCTAATGATGTGATCCCGTTATCAACGACATCCAATGTCCATGGTCAGGAAACCGTAACCATCTATTGATCAACGAGCTAATCAACTAGAGGCTTACTAGGGACATGGTGTTGTCTATGTATCTGAGTTTCCTATCAATACAATTATAGCATGGATAATAAACGATTATCATGAACAAGGAAATATAGTAATAATAACTAATTTATTATTGCCTCTAGGGCATATTTCCAACAGGGAGGGGGTCAATCTCCATCAACATCTTCACCAACACCATCTCCTCTCAAACCCTAGTTCATCTCTTGTATCCAATCTTGTATCAAAACCACAAACTGGTACCTGTGGGTTGCTAGTAGTGTTGATTACTCCTTGTAGTTGATGCTAATTGGTTTACTTGGTGGAAGATCATATGTTCAGATCCTTTATGCATATTATTGCTCCTCTGATTATGAACATGAATATGCTTTGTGAGTAGTTACGTTTGTTCCTGAGGACATGGGTGAAGTCTTGCTATTAGTAGTCATGTGAATTTGGTACATGTTTGATATTTTGTTGAGATGTATGTTGTCTTTTCCTCTAGTGGTGTTATGTGAACGTCGACTACATGACACTTCACCATTATTTGGGCCTAGAGGAAGGCATTGGGAAGTAATAAGTAGATGATGGGTTGTTAGAGTGATAGAAGCTTAAACCCTAGTTTATGCGTTGCTTCGTTAGGGGCTGATTTGGATCCATATGTTTAATGTTGTGGTTAGGTTTACCTTAATACTTCTTTTGTAGTTGCGGACGCTTGCAACAGGGGATAATCGTAAGTGGGATGCTTTTCCAAGTAAGGGCAGTACCCAAGCACCGGTCCACCCACATATCAAATTATCAAAGTACCGAACGCGAATCATATGAACGTGATGAAAACTAGCTTGACGATAATTCCCATGTGTCCTCGGGAGCTCCTTTCTCATTATTAGAAATTGTCCAGGCTTATCCTTTGCTACATAAAGGATTGGGCCACCTTGCTGCACTTTATTTACTTTATTTACTTGTTACTTGTTACTATTTATCTTATCACAAAACTATCTATCACCTACAATTTCAGTGCTTGCAGAGAAAACCTTACCGAAAACCGCTTATCATTTTCTTCTGCTCCGCGTTGGGTTCGACACTCTTACTTATCAAAAGGACTACGATAGATCCCCTACACTTGTGGGTCATCAATGCACAACGAGCTATCTCCACAGCGTCACATAAGAAGCAACCGCCAACCCTTATCAAGGACATGCTGGATAAGTTATCTGTGCTGCCCCAATGAATTGAAGAGCTGAAGAAATCTGCTGCTAGAGCCGGCGCACTCACCGCACTAACCTAGGCTAAAGCATCTCAAGCAGATCTTGACACGGAGGACTCGGCCAATGGTTGCCCCAGCGTAAAGGAGGACGGGTCTCCTTTCAGTGCCGAGGATTTTTCTTCCATAGCAAGAGATATGCACCCCTTAGCAAGCAAGTTGGCTGAAGATACCGACCTGTCACATTATCAGGCGGTTTACGATGCTAACAACAAGAAGACCAAGGCGCTGATTCATGAGTCCCAGGACCTCACTCCTCTAGTTCGTAAGCACACTTTCGCCCCTGACATTGACCCGTCAACACTTATTAGTGATGAAGCTGTATTCAGAGCTTTGACTGGGATCAACTGGGCAACCTCCGACTTCCAGCCAATGGGTGAAGAGAAGGAGGATGAACCGATGCTGGATGATCCACAACCTTCAACTCGCCAAGGCCAAGACTAGTAAGCCACATGCCGGCTTAGCATCTGCCAATTGCCATACTTTGCAAAAACACACATTATTTTGGGCCGTCAGTTGCCTTGTAATAGGCTAGCTCGAAAACAATTATCTGTCATGCCATCATGCATGTTGATCTGCATAACACTGATGAGCTGTTTTGATCTTCTTTGAAAATCCAATATTTATGCTCATACTCATTATCAATTTCGCCTAAGCATATTATCATAAACCCTGCATACAAACATAGCACAAGTACCTTGGCGGTTTACCCCAAGGCGGGTCAAAAAAGCCCCATATAACAAGCCATAGGTGACTATGAAGTCCATAACCAGGGCTGGTTTATCCAAACCTCACATAATTATAACAAAATAAATATCATACCCATGATACTTATGTGTATTGCCGGCTTACCAAGCCATATTCAATAAGGGCAACAGTCCCAATACAGAGCGCAACCCTCTGTGTAAATTATTCACGCCGCCAGCTTACAACGCCTTAGACAGCAAAGGGTAACATCCCCCAAAATTTGAGAGTACAGGACTCCAACGCCATATGATCATCATATACTGACGACTTAATGTCCAAAGCTAGGCCGGGTTAACAAACACCAGGCATTAGAAAATAATAATCAAGGCATCATGGCCTTAATCAAATTTCAACCATATATCAATATGTCACAAACATAAATTGTCAAGAAAAAAAATTCAAAGTCAATAAAAACCAGAAAGATCAAGGCATTCAAAGGCTACCGAGCCTCAACATCAAGTGCTATTCAAGGGCTCCACAACCACTGAGTTATTCCTTAATTCAAACCTATAAGCCGGGCCTCACATGACCAATCATCGTTTTAACTTTGACAAGTTCAGGGTCTTTAAAAGATTAACTGTCAAGCGTACGACAAGTCATTCCAGGATTACCTGGTCGGAGTGGCAAGCATACAAAGGCAGGATAACCCGGATTTTTGGTGAATACACCTGGCGTCCAAGCCTATTACGAGGGACAACAAAGCTCCTGTTCATTTAACAAGAAGCCCCCAAGTAATATTTTCATCCAGGCGTTCAAGCCAGACTAGTTGGGTAGTCACAGCTATGCTCAATGAGCAGGAAGCCCCCATGTTTTTTGCAATCAAGGCGTACAAACTGGATCAAAAGGGTTATCATAGCTATGCTCAATGAGCAGGAAGCCCCCAAGTGACCTTATGAAGTAACAATAAAGACTTAGATTTTCAGAAATGAAACGACAGAGGCCCTGAATCATCAGGGATGTCGGCTTTATTATACTAATCAGAATATATACATTGGTGAAGATATGTACATCATGAGAGCTGGTGGCTCAGGTGTAATAAGGCCGAAGATGAGCAATATTCCATGGCCGGTGGGTCTCCTCCTCCGACGTGCGTGAGTCCTTGTGGTCTCGAACATCGATAAGGTAGTATGACCCGCTGTTCAGATTTTTCGAGGCCACAAAGGGTCCTTCCCAAGGTGGGGATAGGTTGTGCATGCCAGTTCGATCCTGGATGAGCCGGAGCACCAAATCTCCTTCTTGAAAGGTTCTGGTTTTAACCCAGCGGCTGTGATAATGATGCAGATCTTGCTAGTAAATCATCGAACGAGCCACTGCAAGGTCATGCTCTTCATCCAACAGGTTAATAGCATCCTGACGTTCTTTCTCATTATCAGCTTCAACATAAGCCGCCACACGAGGCGAGTCGTGATGCATGTCACTAGGGAGAACCGCCTCTGCTCTGTAAACCATGAAGAAATGCGTGTAACCCGTAGATCTGTTGGGGGTGGTATTGATACTCCAAAGCACCGAGGGAAACTCTTCCACCCAACAACCTGGTGTCCTCCACAAAGGGACCATAAGCCGGGGACTGATACCTCTCAAGATTTATTGATTAGCTCGTTCAGCTTGACCATTAGACTGGGGGTGAGCCACTGATGATACATCAAGCCAGATATGCTCTTGTTGACAGAATTCTTTCATTGCCCCCTTAGACCGATTAGTACCATTATCAGTAATGATACTATGAGGGTATCCAAAACAAAATATCACCTTTTTGATGAATTGAACTGCCATGGCGGCATCGCATTTGCTGACCGGCTCAGCTTCAACCCACTTTGTAAACTTGTCAACAACTACCAAGAGATGAGTCTTTTTATCCTTGGATCTTTTAAAAGGTCCAACCATATCCAGTCCCCAGACTGCAAACGGCCAAGTAATTGGAATCATCCTCAATTCTTGAGCCAGCACATGAGCTCATCTTGAAAATTTCTGACAACCATCACACTTACTGACCAGCTCCTATGCATCAGCATGAGCCGTCATCCAATAAAACCCATGATGAAAAGCTTTAGCAACAAGAGACTTAGAGCCGGCGTGATGACCGCAATCTCCTTCATGAATCTCCCTTAGAATTTCACGTCCCTCCTCAGGAGAAACGCATCGTTGAAACACTCCTGTAACACTGCATCTGTGGAGATCACCATTGACAATAGTCATTGACTTAGATCCGCGAGTTACTTGCCTAGCCAAAGTTTCATCCTCAGGTAACTCGCCCCCGGGTCATGTAAGCCAAATATGGAATAGTCCAATCAGGGATGACATGGAGACCCGCCACCAACTGTTCCTATGGGTCAGGAACTACCAAGTCCTCCTCCATAGGCAACTTAACTGATGGGTTATGCAAAACATCAAGGAAAACATTAGGGGGACTGGCTTACGCTAAGACCCCAGTCGGCTTAAAGCATCAGCCGCCTCATTTTTCCTGCGATCAACATGCTCCACTTGATAACCTTTGAAATGACCAACAATAGTACCAACCTCTCGGTGATAATCCGCCATGAGTGTATCCTTTGAATCCCAAGTTCCTGACACTTGTTGAGCCACCAAATCTGAGTCACCAAAGCACCTTACCCGGCTTAGATTCATCTCTTTAGCCATCCGAAGACCATGGAGTAAGGCTTCATACTCAGTTGCATTATTAGTACAAGGGAACATCAACCTTAAAACATAATAAAATTTATCACCTCGTGGGGAAGTCAATATAACTCCAGCCTCCGAGCCTTCCAATTGCCTGGACCCATCAAAATGAATAGTCCAATATGTATTGTATGGCTTATCCTCAGGCATCTACAGCTCTGTCCAATCATTGATGAAGTCCACAAGTGCTTGCGATTTTATGGCCGTCCGAGGCACATACTTCAAGCCATGGGGTCCAAGCTCAATGGCCCACTTAGCTACTTGACCTGTGGCTTCTCTGTTTTGAATAATATCCCCCAAGGGAGAAGAACTAACCACAGTGATGGGATGACCAAGGAAATATTGCTTCAACTTGCGATTGGCCATGAACACGCCATAAAACAATTTCTGCCAATGTGGGTATCTCTGCTTAGATTCAATGATCACCTCACTAACATAATAAACTGGCCTTTGAACTGGATACTCCTTGCTTGACTCCTTCCTTTCAACCACAACTACCACACTAACAACTCTGTTGTTTGTAGCCACATATAAAAGCAAGGGCTCCCTCTCAATAGGAGCTGCAAGAACTGGCGGCTCAGCCAGTTGTCCCTTAAGTGCCTCAAACGCCTCATTAGCAACATCGCTCCAGACAAAGTCATCTGTCTTCTTCATCATTTGATATAAAGAGATAGCCTTCTCTCCCAGGCGGCTTGTAAACCGGCTCAAAGCCGCAATATGACCCGCCAAATGCTGGACGTCATTGACACACGCCGGCTTAGCCAAGGAAGTGATAGGCTTGATTTTCTCTGGGTTAGCTTCAATGCCCCTCTCAGAAACCTGGAAACCCAATAACTTGCGAGTTGGTACGCCAAAGACACACTTGGCTGGGTTAAGCATCATTTTATAGACCCGGAGATTGTCAAAGGTCTCTTTCAGATCATCTATCAAGGTCTCCTTCTTCCTGGATTTCACAACAATATCATCCACATAAGCATGAACATTGTGCCCAATCTGGCCATGAAGGCAATTCTGAACACACCGTTGGTAAGTTGCCTGGGCACTTTTGAGCCCAAAAGGCATAGATACATAGCAGAAGGCTCCAAAGGGAGTGATGAAGGCTGTCTTCTCGTGGTCCTTAACTGCAATCCTGATCTGATGACAACCAGAATAAGCATCCAAAAAACTCAAATGCTCACAACCCGCCGTAACATCAATAATCTGATCAATACGAGGGAGAGCAAAAGGATCAGCCGGATAGGCGTTGTTAAGGTCTGTGTAATCTACGCACATATGCCAAGTGCCATTTTTCTTAAGTACCAGCACTGAGTTAGAAAACCACTCAGGATGAAAAACTTCAATGATGAACCCTGCTGCCAAGAGCCGGGCCACTTCTTCACCAATGGCCTTACGCCTCTCTTCATTAAAACGACAAAGAAACTGCTTGACCGACTTAAAGTTGGGATCCACATTAAGAGTGTGCTCAGCAACTTCCCTCTGTACACCTGGCATGTCAGAAGGTTTCCATGCAAAGATGTCCCGGTTCTCATGGATGAACTTGATGAGCGCGCTTTTCTATTTCATATCCATATTAGCACTGATACTGAATGCTTGGATGAGTCACCAGGAAGAAAATCAACCATCTTAGTGTCATCTGCCGATTTAAACTTCAACAGGGGGTCATTTTCTGTAGTTGGTTTCTTCAAAGGCGTCATATCCGCCGGGTCAACATTGTCTTTATAAAACTTCAATTCCTCAGTGGCACAAGCCGACTCAGCGTATGCCGCGTCACCCTCTTCACAATCCAGAGCAATTCTCCTATTACCATGAACCGTGATGGTGCCCTTATAACCTGACATCTTAAGCTGCAAATAAACATAGCATTGCCGTGCCATAAACTTGGCGTAAGCCGGCCGCCCGAACAAAGCATGGTATAGGCTCTTGATCTTAACCACCTCAAAGGTCAATTTCTCAACCCTGGAATCACTTTCATCTCCAAAGGCCACCTCTAGAGTTATCTTACCCACTAGATACGCCGACTTACCAGGCACCACCCCATGGAAAATAGTAGAAGACGTCTTAAGATCCTTGTTAGTCAAATTCATACGACGAAAAGTCTCATAGTAAAGGATATCGATACTGCTGGCCCCATCCATGAGCACCTTCGTAAGCTTATACCCTCCAACCTGTGGAGCAACCACCAATGCCAACTGACCTGGATTGTCAACCCGGGGCGGGTGATCCTCACGGCTCCATGCATTAGGCTGCTCAGACCACCACAAATAATGAGGCACCGCCGGCTCAATTGAGTTCACCGCCCGCTAATGGATTTTTTGATCTTGCTTACACATGCTCGTGGTGAACATATGATATTGACCACTATTTAGCTGCTTTGGATTACTCTGATAACCAAACTGCTGCCGCTGATTCCCTTAACCAGATTGCTGATTGAAACCACCTTGATTACCTTAGCCTTGAAAGCCAGAGCTTGAACCGCCACCTCCAAAACCAGGTCCATGAGAGCCGGAACCTGAACCGCCGTGCAGGCCATGATTATTCTGGAAAAAGTTAGAGTTTCTATACTCTCTCATGATGAAGCAATCCTTCCACAGATGACTGGCCGTCTTATCCTAGGTCCCGTGCTTCGGACAAGGACGATTCATCATGGCCTCGGGGTTGAATTTCGGCCCTCCAAATCGGGGCGCGTGTGCTTTCCCCTTACGACATTGGTTATTACTTTGCGTGTTGGTGTTAGCCACAAAGTCTAAACCGCCGTCCGCCTTACGCTTACCATTACCACCTTGACCCGCCGTGTTATGTTGTCCCTTTGTATTGCCACTCTTCTTCCCCTTCCTAGTCTTTTCCTCATCAGACTCAAGGTCCTTAGTGCTATCAGAGTCGGCATACTTGGCGAGAGCCGCCATGAGCTCCCCCATATCATTGAAATTACACTTAAGCCGCCCCAATTTCTTCTTAAGCGGAAGGAAACGACAATTCTTCTCTAACATCAGGACTGCTGAACCAGCGTTGATACTGTCTGATGATTGTATAACAGCTGAGATTCAGCACACCCAATTGGTTGTTGACTCACCTTCACCCTGGACACAAGGATCCAAATCCAGAATTGACATAGGCTGCTTGCATGTGTCTTTAAAATTTTGAATAAATCGCCTTTTCAACTGTGCCCATGATCCAATGGAGTTAGTGGGCAGCCCTTTCAGCCAAGTATGAGCCCTCCCATCCAACATCATGGTGAAATACTTAGCACATGCAACATCACAAACGTCCAACATCTCCATAACCATCTCATAACTCTCAATCCAAGCCTCTGGGAGCTGATCCGCTGTATAGTTAGGCACCTTGCGAGGGCCCTTGAAATCCTTCGGCAATCGCTCGTTGCATAGAGCCGACACTAAACATGGCACACCCAAGGTTCTAGAGGTCACTCCTGCCTCCACAGACGCCGACGGATAAATCGGAGATTGTTGTTGAGCCGCCAACTGAGCTGCCAGCTCCGCCTCACGTCGTGCTCTGCCCTTGTCCACTAAAGCCTGAGCATCATTACCAGCACACGGCGGGTCAGTCCTACGAGACTGATTGCGGTGCCGCTCACTGCTTGACATAGCCAGTTCATCAATGTGCCTACCATAACTTCGGCTTGGACGTGGTGCTGAATGGATACGACCGCGACTATATGAATAAGCCGCCTGTTGAGCCATAGCCGTCTAAAGAAGTTCTCCAGCTCTCTGTATTTCCATCGCCGCTGGTGACTCATCCTGAATCGGGAGAGCCGCCAATCGAGTAGCCGCAACTATCATATTATCCAAAGGACTAGAAAAATGACCCCGGGGCATCAGAACGTGCTAAGGGGTCAAATTCAAACGTGGGGGGTCTGTATCTTGTGGCTGAACTGTCTCTCTAGCCGCCGGTGCCTCAACGGCCCGATCCACACTAGGCGGGTTCCTGGTTCCTGCCCCAGGCATGTTGAAAAGGTTCCTCGTATCGTAAACCGGGGGTAACCGACTCACATGCCTTCTGTTAAAGATAGCGTTTGACACGTCCCTGTCCAAGCTCAAGCGAAAGTTCTCTGCCTGAAGCCGTTCTGCCTCCCTCTGCAAGGCGGCTCGCTCCATCGCCATCCGAGTGTTCTCCACATTCAGATCCTCCTTGGCTTGGGCTATCTCGTCACATAACTTTGCAATGTCCGCATTATGCTGAGTTTGGTTCACTGGGTTTACCTCCGCCATTAACAACGTTGCTAGGGCATCCAATAGATCAGATAAAACTTGAGCCGACAGGCGCACAGGGCCTCCTTCCCCCGGCTGCCGTCACCGATGCTGACCCGGGATCATTGCTGCTGCAGTTGAAGAATTCTACCCTGGTTGTGTACCAGCCATGAAGACCGCAACCCGGTGCACTACAAAAAAATACACTTCTGTGATGATACGTGTTTGTCATAGTAGGTCGCGTCTTTTGTCATGCATGTATATCCATGACGATTTTATGACAGAATCAAGATAGTCATACCTGTGCTGTCGTAGAAGTGTTCCATGACATTACCAAAATTATCATCACGGAAGTGTCCACTTCCATGATGATAAATCACGCGTCACAGAAGTGCTTTCGTCAAGGGTGACCGACACATGGCATACACCGTAACGGAAAGCCGTTAAGCTATCGGGTCGGGTTTTGGATCCGATAACCCGTTAACAGCCCCGACCAATGGGAAATTTCCATGTGTAAAATTCTTATTGGCCGGACGAAACACGTGTCAGCTCGTCAGTGGGTCATATAGGCGCCTATGATATGTCGACATGTGCCACGGCCCACCACTGGCCCATTTAGCTTACAAAGCCGGCCCGTTTGACTTGGTCAAAAGTTAACGGGCTGGCCCATGAAAAGCCTGTTAACGGTCTCTTCGCAAATAGCCCATTTTACGGCCCGTTAACTCACAGCCCGTTAGGCCGTAAAGGAAATCGGCCCAACAACGTCATGTGGGCTGTCGAATATAACACCAGCCCATTTCACTTTCGGCCCATGTATGGCCCACGATGTCTTTCGGCCCATATGAGGCCTTCGTATCTTTCGGCCCTTTACAGGCCCACGGTGACTCTAGCCCATAATGAACAGTAATTTTCTTTGTACCCGTTAACAGCCCGTGATTTACATGGGTCGTTTCCAGCCCGTGTTATCTTTCAGCCTATTGACGGCCCATACGTTCTTGGGATCCTTTTTGGCCCTCGATTACTTCCGGCCCGTTACTGGCCTGTTCTCCTAATGGGCCAAATTCGGCCCATGGTAAGAGTCGGCCCGTTATTGACCTGTTACCCTAATGAGCCAAATTCGGCACATGGCAAGAGTCAGCCCGTTTCTGGCCGTTAACCCATTGTGCCGTTTCCAGCCCGTCCTATATTCTGGCCCATTAACGACCCATTATGCTTGTGACAGAATTAAGCCTTTGCTGTCCTACGGCCTGTTAACGGCCCGTTACCATGCTGGGCCGATACCAATTACGCCCGTTTATGGCCCATGTAGACCCATTTATCCGACGGCCTGAGGCCCACCGATTCTACGGCCCTGTTGGTGGCCCATTTATCGACGGCCCGTAGGACACCCATGGAACCTACGGCCCGTAGGAGACCCATGGATCCTACGGCCCATATATGGCCCATGGTAGTTGCGACCACTAGCAAACCAGGGAAAAAGAAGACTAGGAAATAAATAAGGCCGAAACTAACGCTAGGCTATTAAGGCGATTGCATAGATTACATCCACTCGGCATCAAAGATCGCCACCAGTGCAAATATAGGGAACACCCTACACTATACTAAAACGGCTTGCTGTTTTCTTCAGCTGGTGGCTGCACGTTAAGAATAAATTTTGTATCGCACCAAAACAAATTACAACTATATAACAAAAGGAAGGTTGGCATAAAACTTAATAGTCTAGCAGATAAATGCACCACCAGAAGTTCAGAAGCTCAGTTCATTTGACCTGACCGTTACGTTTTCATGCTGTATTTTCCGATGGAGCACCATAACCCTCGCCTTCATTTCCCCTAGGCTCCTGAACAACATAGAAAATGTCTGATAGTGTGGTTTCAAAACCATGCATATCTTGACGACATCGAACAATGTCTCTCCTTGTTTCACAAAGGGTCTCTGTTAGGGAATGGACTTGTGTCTGGAGCGCAGATACAACATTGCTTTGAGCTTGCATATCTTGATCATGAGGCAGTTTGGACGATATTGCCTTAACAACCAACCCAATATTACACAGGAACGTGCTTTTGGCACTTTTAGTGGACAGGTACTGATCCACTGCAGCAAGAGCTGACATTGCGGTTATAGTTGCCTCGCCACCTTCAGAAGGTGGCGGTTCCACCATTTTTTCCATAGCTCGCTGAAAAGTTGAGGTTTTACATTAGTAGTACCAGAACAGAAGATATTAAGGAGGCAGCAAAACCAAACAAAATAGCTTTGGTCTATATACAGAAATTATTCTGGTGAACCCATGTAAAATATTAGTTGTATTTTATTGCAAAGTACATAATAAAACCAGGTTCCAAACATATGACCATGTACCATCGCTAATGTATTGTCTATTTCTTCACATTGTATTGAGGGCTAAGGATAAAGAGACGAAGTTTATAATATGGTAAGCATAGTATGACATCATTCATATCACAAAACAACTAAGAACAGGAAAACAGGCAATTGTAACGTTGTGCGGGCAAGTCCAGCACGAAACTAGATTACGGGTCAAGATCAAAGGAACATCACTCCTCTCTTTTAAACGTTGTAAGGTGCAATGATATGCTAAGACAATTGTGTATAAAATTGAAAAGAGTAATAGACATTGGCTGCAAACCATGCAGTTCAAGGCACAAGTTAGAGTAAGTAGTAGTTAAAAGGCATGAGGATTAAGGACTTACAGCAGCGGCTTTGACTGGTGTAGTCATGCCCTTCTTCTTGCTGGTGTGACAGTCCTTGAAGATTTCCACAGCATTTGGTTCAGGTACTTTTTGGTCCTTGCGGGCTTTCCTCTGCATTTCGAACAAGTCAATATAGATATGATAATATGGTACAACAAAAAGAGTGAAACAACATCTAATTACAAGAGCCTCACAGTGTGCAATATAGCTACGAGATCCTGTCGTCTGTTGGAATTTCACTTTCATATGGTTGGCCTTGTTCTTTAAACAATTCACCTACAAAAAGATAGATTTGTGTGGCACATCGTAAATAGGACTTCAACATGTGATCTGATCACATATATATAATATACCTGATACTTCGGATCAGACCAGTGTTTAACAAGGCCCCTCTAGTCTTCATCCGATATATTTTCCACTGGAGATGTTTGGGAAAGTTCACTGTTAGCCTTGCCTTCAAAGTGAGTTTTCCTCAAGTTATACCGATACTGTCGCAGAGCAGACTTGAAAACATGGGTGCAAGTTTGTCTGGTTGCATCATCTTGGCTATCCAACTTGAACCTCATCTATTGAAAATTATGGGAGTCTCATTATCAGCAACCTAGAAAGTATGGGACAGAGCAAGACGATATTACTAGTTTCCATACATAACCATACTTACAGATAAATGGTTGAGGAAGGTCTTGAACTGGGTTTCGTCTTTGTCATTCTTGTACTGAATCCATGTTGGGAGGGTACGTACATGACACCTAACGGCAACCGCTGCCTCTGATACTAACTTGGCTGACTCTATAGCATCACGTGGGCTTCTTAAACCTGCCTCAAAACGGATCTCTATTCTTCCTCCTCTAGATTTAGTTAACCTATCAAGCAATATCCCTGATGTTTGTTTCCTCTTGCGCCTAGGTGCTAGTCCAACAAGGAACATAGGAAGTGTTAGTGTACATCAAACTGTGAGACTACATATAAAGAAGCATGCAACTGTAACTTGACTCCAGCAACTACCTTCTTGCTGTTGAAGCTCACAAGGTTCATCTGATATTGCCAACTCGTCTTGTGTCAAGAGTGCTTGGGAAGTAGTGTCAGGTGGCAAGGGAGCTTGGGAATGTGCTGCTAGCTCAGTTGACGCATGAGTAAGTCGTGCAGCTGGTGGTACTGTGGTAGGTGTTGCAAGAACTAGGGCTGTCTCTGCTTGTTTGGTGGCAGCTATTTGTTTCTATTTGGCTTTTTTGCAGCTCGTGTAGCATGGGATGCCGTGTTTGTAGAACTTTCCGCTGGACTTTGACCTTCTATTGCACCATCAGTACCAGAAGAATCTACATGATTCATCTGCTTCTCATTCCCTGCCATTCTGTGTTTTTTCCTCTTTCTCTGTGCCATGTTAAGTCAAGCCAACAAGAAAAACGAATAACAATTTAGTTCTTTAGAACAAATTGATGTGTGATGCAGACGAACTGAACTTTGATGTTAGACAACCACATGATAGGAGGATGTAATATGTATGAAAAACAGGACGAAAGAGATAACCAGAACTATGATGTGTAAACAAAGAAGAAGACATTTCACCAAATTAGAAGCAATGCAATGGAAGGTAGACACCATATGAAAGATGCTACAAATATCGCTCTGCCAAGTTAACAGTGCCTCATCATAAATGGCATTTAAACAAATGTGAAGCAGTACAAGAAATAAATCATATGCAAGATGCAAACAACATCACACTACCATGTTAGAGGTCTCTCGTCATTACTGCCATTGCATATTCACAGCATTGCATATTCACAACTTATGATGTGTAAACTAAGGAGAAGCCAATTCAACAAATTAGAAGCAATGAAAGCTAGACACCATATGAAAGATGCAATGAATATCACTCTACAAAGTTAAAACTGTCTAGAAACAGGAACACATGTCTTATTCAAGTATAATGTGTAAAGTAAGCAGATGGAATTCAACAAAATTAGAAGCAATACAAGCTAGACATCACACATAACATGCAACCACATATAACAGTGCCAAGTTAGAGGGTGCACCAGTGATGCTGCACTAGGGGAGACGTGCTCATCATAAACACATCTTTGTTGAGTGTCTATGCATGTGTTGTCTTGGAAATCATCTTGGGGGTGTGGAGGAGTAGAAACTGTAGAGGCCCTCTGTCGGTGTCAAAACCGGCGGATCTCGGGTAGGGGGTCCCGAACTGTGCGTCTATGCGGATGGTAACAAGAGACAAGGGACACGATGTTTTTACCCAGGTTCGGGCCCTCTCGATGGAGGTAAAACCCTACTCCTGCTTGATTAATATTGATGATATGGGTAGTACAAGAGTGGATCTACCACGAGATCAAGGAGGCTAAACCCTAGAAGCTGGCCTATGGTATGATTGTTGTAATGGTTGTTCATCCTATGGACTAAAACCCTCCGGTTTATATAGACACCGGAGAGGGCTAGGGTTACACAGAGTCGGTTACAATGGTAGGAGATCTACATATCCGTATTGCCAAGCTTGCCTTCCACGCCAAGGAAAGTCCCATCCGGACACGGGACGAAGTCTTCAATCATGTATCTTCATAGTCTTGGAGTCCGGCCGATGATGATAGTCCGGCTATCTGGACACCCCCTAGTCCAGGACTCCCTCAGTAGCCCCTGAACCAGGCTTCAATGATGACGAGTCCGGCACGCATATTGTCTTCGGCATTGCAAGGCGGGTTCCTCCTCCAAATAATTCATAGAAGATTGTGAACACCAGGATAGTGTCTGGCTCTGTAAAATAAATTCCACATACCACCGTAGAGAGAATAACATGTACACAAGTTCAATCTGCTGACGTATTTTGTGGCGTGACGTCACACCACTACCAAGCCTTTACTTGAATCGTTTTTATTATACCACCTCAGTGCGTTTAGCGAAGCGGTTTCCTTGGCACGTCTTGTCGAAGCAGAGATCGTGTTCCCCTTATTCCGGGATTCCCATCAATACGGACGTGGGTAACCCAACCGCACCATTGATTGTGGCGCTTGGGAGATAAGCGAGTTTTACCAGGCCGGTGGGGACACATAGTCTTCGTCCGCCCATATATAAGGGGATAAGGATCCGCCTTTTTACCTACGCCTTCTTCCTCCTTTGCTTATCCATCTCCGCGCACTCGAGCTCTAGCGCCCAAGTCCGCACATCTCGCCTCAACCTTCTCCAGCCATATCCAGAGTGGGAGGCAAGTGGATGGCCTCCTCCGTTACGGAGGGGCACATCGAGAAGCTGCGCGGCGCCGGATACCTATCCAGCAACATCGCGCACTGGATGCCCGACGAGGGGCAGCTCATCCCCACCCCCAGGCCCCATGAGAGGGTCGTATTTCTTCCCCACTTCCTCCGCGGACTGGGCTTCCCACTTCACCCCTTCGCCCGGGGGCTCATGTACTACTACGGCCTGGACTTCCACGATCTGGAGCCAAACTTCATCCTCAACATCTCGGTGTTTATCATCGTGTGCGAAGCCTTCCTCTCCATCCAGCCCCACTTCGGCTTGTGGCTAAAGACCTTCAATGTCAAGCCGAAGGTGGTGAAGGGCGTCCAAGTGGAATGCGGAGGCGCCATGGTGGGCAAAATGCCCAACGTCACCTGGCTCGAGGGCGCCTTCGTGGAGTCCATCAAAGGGTGGCAATCGGGGTGGTTCTACATCACCGAGCCGCGTGACCCTAAATGGGCAGCGGCCCCCGAGTTCAGGTCTGGTATTCCCATGCAGCTCACCTCATGGAAAGAGAAGGGTTTGCTATGGGGTAGTTCGGAGGAGCTGACCGGACTCCAGTCCTGTCTCCAGACCCTGGTGAACAAGAAGCTTAAGCTTGTCAACGTGATCCAGGTCATGCTCGTCCGCCGGATTCTCCCCTGCCAGCAACGGGCCTTCAATTTGTGGGAGTTTGATCCAGCACAGCACCGGACCCTGAGCAGGCTCTTCGACACGACGTATGAAGCTTCCTGGAGGGTGCTGTTCAAGGGCGGAGAAGCCCCCGCATCCGCAACTGAAGATCGCGGATTCAGCACGCAGCGCCCGGCAGGAGAGGTAAGCTATGTTATCCTTTATGGGACACTCATTTCTTTCACAGTTTGACTCTATGTGGGATCTAAAACTCCCAATGCCTTTAACAGGACTGGGAGAAGACATCCGGACAGGTTAACTGTCCGACTCCCCTTCCAGAAGACCCAGCGGACACCCGTTTGATGGGGCTGCTGGTCCCGGCACTTTACGTGGTGCCAGAGAAGAAGGCCAAGAAGAAGGCCACGGGAACCCGAAGGAGTTCCCGGCGCCAGGTGGTATCGGACTCATCGTCCGATGACTCCGAGGCAGACTCCTCCCCCGAGGAGGAGGAGAAAGAGGCCTCTCCCCCAGCGGGGGGGGGGGGGGGGGGAGAAGAAGAGGAAGGCCACCCCAACGAGGGCGGCCGAAGGGTCCAAGAAAGGACGGACCCTTCCTCCGGACTGCTCCGCCAACGCCGACGATGGCGACGAGGAGTGGCCCTCAAGGGCCAAGCCCCTGGCAAGATTGCAAGTGTCCAAATTCCTAGATGATTTATAATTTCTCTTTTTGCCACGTGGTGTCTGTCGGTGTCAGAACCGGCGGATCTCGGGTAGGGGGTCCCGAACTGTGCATCTAGGCGGATGGTAACAGGAGACAAGGGACACGATGTTTTACCCAGGTTCGGGCCCTCTTGATGGAGGTAAAACCCTACGTCCTGCTTGATTAATATTGATGATATGGGTAGTACAAGAGTGGATCTACCATGAGATCAAGGAGGCTAAACCCTAGAAGCTAGCCTATGGTATGATTGTTGTAATGGAGGTTATGTCGTACGGACTAAAGCCCTCCGATTTATATAGACACCGGAGAGGGCTAGGGTTACACAGAGTCGGTTACAATGGTAGGAGATCTACATATCCGTATCGCCAAGCTTGCCTTCCACGCCAAGGAAAGTCCCATCCGGACACGGGACGGAGTCTTCAATCTTGTATCTTCGTAGTCTTGGAGTCCGGCGGACGATGATAGTCCGGCTGTCTGGACACCCCCTAGTCCAGGACTCCCTCAGTAGCCCCTGAACCTGGCTTCAATGACGATGAGTCCGGCGCGCATAATGTTCGGCATTGCAAGGCGGGTTCCTCCCTTAAATAATCCAGAGAAGATCATGAACACCAGGATAGTGTCCGGCTCTACAAAATAGATTCCACATTCCATCGTAGAGAGAATGAAATATACACAAGCTCAATCTGCTGACGTATTTTGCGGCATGACGTCACACCACTACCAAGCCTTTACTTGAATCGTTTTTTATTATACCGCCTCAGCGCATTTATCGAAGCGGTTTCCTTGGCACGTCTTGTCGAAGCAGAGATCGTGTTCCCCTTATTCCGGGATTCTCATCAATACGGGCGTGGGTAATCCAACCGCGCCCGTCGCCACGCCTCCTCTATCAAAGGCGAATCCCGAACGGTCACGGAGACGGCTCTTGGTATTCTCCCTCTTTATAACAGGACCAAGACTCGTTTCTTTTCTTCAATCTTCCATCGAATCCTTTCCTTGTTCCAAGTTCCAACACCCAGAGCCCCAGATTCGAGTGCTTCGGACCTTTAACAATGTCCAGCTCCGACCTTCAGGGCCGGTGGATGCCCTCCTCCGTCACGGAGGAGGACGTGCTAAAGCTGCGTGAGGCCAAGTACCTGTCTTACGAGATTTCACACAGGTTGCCCGCCCAAGGGCAGGCCATACCCACTCCCGAGTCCGGTGAGTACGTCGTCTTCGTTTCCCACCTCCGTCGGGGTTTAGGCTTCTCGACGGATCCCTTCGTGAGAGGGCTCATGTTCTACTATGGGCTGGATTTTCATGACTTGGCTCCGGAGTCCATCCTCCATATTTTCGCATTTATTGTCGTCTGCGAAGCCTTCCTCCGCGTCACCCCCCACTTCGGCCTGTGGCTGAAGACCTTCAATGTGGAGCCGAAGATGATTGGGGGGCGTCAAGTAGAGTGCGGCGGGGCGGCCATAAGCAGGAGGGCCGATGCCCCGTGGCCCGCGGGCTCCTTCCAAGAGGAGCTCGGCTTGTCGCAGCAGGAGTGGTTTTATATCACCGCTCCGAAGGGCAGCAGGCAAAAGCCGCCGCATTCATTCCGCCCGGGACCTCCACGACGGTTGATGTCATGGGTCAACCAAGGGCTCAATTGGGGGCCGCCAAAAGACGTGCCCCTATTGCAGGGCCGGATTCAGGACCTCCAAGTGAGGGAGATCGATCTGGTTGTGGTGATGCAGGTCATGCTAATCAGGCGTCTCCTGCCCTGCAAACGCCGTCCTCTCCGGTTATGGGAGTTCAATCCGGAGGGACCTCGGATTCTCCAACACTTCATGGGTATGACACCTGTGGAGATGTACAAGTTGTTCTTCGGACCGCAGTTGGCGTGTCCAGAATTGACCGAGGATGCAGGCCTAAGCTGCAATCGCCCGGATACTCAGGTAAGCAGCTCAGTGTTCGGACATACCGTTTGCTTGCTTTTCTATAATTCGCCTTTTAACCCATTATCCTTTAACAGGAGTGGGTAGCGCAAGCAGAGCTGATAAGGTGTCCGGCCCCCCTCCCAGAGACCGCACCGGAGCCCGTGCTGGTCAGAATGTTGGAGGCCGCGCCTTTAGAAGAAGGCGGAGGGGAAAATAGAGGAGCTATCACCTCGCCCAAGGGGGCGCTTGAAGAAGGGGGGATCGAGAATCCCTCCCTCCAGGGGGAGAAGAGGACCGCCTCCGAAGACCCGGAGGCCAAAGTCTCTAAGAGGGGGAAGAAATCTTCGCCAGAGGGTCCTGCGTCCGGGGAGACCCCGGCCGCACAATCTTCTCTAAAGGATCAGCCCTCCAGCGAGCCGTGAGTAGGAAAAGGGGAGTTCATTAATAAGAAAACATCCCTATTTGTGCTTCTGAGGATAACCGAAAATTTTACCTTACAGTTCGAATCTGCGACCTTCTCAGATGAGCTCGTTTTCGGGGGATCTTTGTCCGGAGATGATGGAGAGCGAGACGCCTCCGTCTGCCGCGCCGTCGGATAGGGCGGACGAGCCTGAAGTGTCGTCACAGAGGGTATCCCCGAGACCGGCAGAGCCGAAGAGTTCGGCGCCGACTAGTGTTCGGCCTGGGGAGCTGAAGGATCTGCTTGAGAGGGCGTCCGTCTCAGAAGATCACCGTGCATTGATGAGCATGGTGATAGGAAGGATTTCGTCCGCCGAAAGCGGATTGCATAATGCCGTCAGGAGTTTGCTGGCGGGGTTTGATGTACTAAAAACGACGCACCTTTTTGACAGTTTTGCACATGAAAGTGCGCCCTGTATATATAGTAGCCCCTGAGACTCGGTAGGTTGTCGAAAGCGACAGCGTGCCGAGGATCAAAATCACAGGTATTGAGTGTCGCCTTTCCTATGCAGGTGGCGGATAGTCCGGGGGCTAGCCGGATTGATGGAGTTGCCGAATTAATGCGGCAGCTCGATGTGGCGGATGCGGACATTACGCTAGTCAACAAGCGACTTGACGAGTCGCAAGGTAAGTTGTGTCTCCGCAGTCACCTGTTTAAGTGAGTCAAAGCCCACCTCTTACAATATTTATGCTTGACGCAGATGGTGCTGCTGCTGTGGAGAGCCTTCGGGCAGAACTTGCTCAAGCCAAGGAGCAAGCCAGAAGGAGTGATGCGGCTGCCTCGAGGGCGGCCGAAGAGTTAGAAGCCGAAAGGGCTGCACACTGCCGAAGCAGGGAAGAGATGGCCGAATTGGCCGTAAAATTGAAGGATGCTACCGACCGCCATGAGGCTCTTGAAAAGGAGTGCCTATCGAAGCGGGAAGACCTAGGGAAGGCCACCGCCGAGGCCAAGGATGCCCGTTCTGCAATGCGGGCTATGAAGGAGGAGCTGCGCCAGGCTGGAGACATTGTGGCTGGCAAGCCTTTTCTGCTGCGTCGCCGGTTTACGGATCCAAATTATGCCCAGCTTGGCCAGCTGTGGGGTCTGGAGGATCCATATATGGACTTAGCGGCAAGTGCGGTGGATGCCGTTGTGCACTTCCGGAGTCAGAAGGATCACAAGACGGAAGAGCTATTTTGGTCTCAATTCCATAGTCCGGATCGTTCACTTCCGCTAACCGATCGGTTGGCCGAATGGGCTGAGCTGAACAGGTTGTCCGGACTTGCCATGACGGATGTCGTGACTCATGTCTGGCCAGAGAGGCCCAAGGCGACGAGCTATTTTGGCTTATTGCAGCAATTTCTTGGGGCGGTGCCGCATATCAAGGAGATGAAGCGGTCGGCTTGCATAGAAGGTGCGCGGATGGCTCTTGCCCGTGTGAAGACACATTGGACGGAGATGGATGCCACTGCTGTTGCAACCCAGGGTTCGGACGAAAGCCGGTTACCCGCCGAGCACTATTTTGGGGAAGTTATGCGTGGTGCTCGTGTAATAGAGTCGCAGTGCTCGAAAAATGTCACGTTCAAATGAACATTGTATTTTGTAAAACAATGGATTATGATGTAATCGTTTTTTATACTTGTGCGTTCCAAGTATTGAAATATCTCCTATGCGGCCGTTTATGTATACGTGTGTATAACCTGAAAGATGGCAGTCTTTGGCTTCAGCCCCCACGCACAAGGTGCGGGGGTGTTCACAAAAATAGCGCATTTTCATACTTAATCCGACATCTCGGTCCTGTTGAGGAGGTGGTAGCGTAGAAAACGAGGCAATCCAGACTATGATGCTTTATCACTTTCACTTAGCCACTGGAGTTCGAGGGTGGGGCTACGATATAGCCCCTGGGGCACCGCGCTTCTCCGAATTCGGGGCGCGTATGTGCCTGACCGGGAAACGGTCCTTCGTCAAAGCGGGGAATTCTAAACATTCCGGTGGTCGATCGAGTGGTTGACCAGTCTCTCGCTGTATCATGACAGTCAGTTTTCGGCTTTCTCTACTGAGGTGCTTCGCCCAGCCGAACTGGGGCACAATCGCAGTAGTTCTCCTGGTGCCGCGTTAGCCGATGATACGGAACGTAAGGCAGCAAAACACAGGAGCCGGGCAAACCCAACATTTGACCAAAGACATGATTCGGAGCTGATGCATATAAGGCCTAACTCGAGACGCCGAACACTCCCTAAGGTGTTCGGTCTTTATAATGATGGGTAGAACAATACCCTAAGCCCCTAGTGTCTAGGTACGGGCAAGGTCCTCTGACGCGGCCAATGCCAAAACGTCAGGCTCCACTCTGGTTATAATGAGAAACCAGGGGATTATAGCAACAAGAGACAGTAAAAAAGGTTTACGCAGGGTCTTAATCTGAAAAGAATCCTTGCGACGGGTCCCTACTGCACGTCTGCGCCTGTGTCTCCGTTGTGCCGTTATCCTGGACGGGTGTGCACGTTGTTCGTCTGTAAAAAGAGAGGAACTTAGTTTGAAAGGAAGTCGTGCGAAAAAAAGTATATGGAAAATATTAATAAATAAGTAAAGAGGAGTCTATATGTCGGCCTTTGTTGCTTATATGCACAGCCCCTTATGAAGGGGTGTGCGGCTAGGGAGCCCCTAGCTTATTTATGCCGGACTCGTCGAGCCGTGTCCGGGGTCTTTAAATGACCCTCGTAATGAAATGATGCCACGTGGACCGGGCATTTTAAGTGTAAGAGACGCGTAATGTGGTATGGCGTTGAAGCGGACAAAAGCTTCACGTCCCAATAGTGCTTGATAGCTACTTTTAAATGGGATGACATGAAAGATTAGTGTTTCGCGTCGGAAGTTGTTCGGTGACCCGAACACAACTTCTAGTAATAAGGAGCCTGTGCACTTGGCGTAAGGGCCTGGCGTCACTCCTTTAAAGGAAGTGCGGCTGTGTCGAATTTTAGTAAGGTCTATCCCCAACTTGCAGATTGTGTTTGGATACAGCAGGTTTAAGTCACTGCCTCCGTCCATCAGGACTTGTGTAAATTGTAGTCCGTCGATTATAGGATCCAATATCAGGGCAGTCCATCCTGCATTTCGAACGCTTCTGGAATAATCCAGGTGGTCGAAAGTGATTGGTTTTGATATCCAATCTCGATGTTCCGCTGGGTTGGACCGTGCGAGACCCATTTTAGCGGGTGCCGCATTGTTTTTCCGTATTATCACATGAAGTGAATTTACTACTTTGACCTCTTGTGGGAAAGTATTTTGTTTTCCGGTGCTCTGCTGGTGGGGTTTATCATCATCCTCGCTTGATGCGTCGATCCCCTTGTGTTCGATGTTTAATCGGCCGGACTGTTTGAAAACCCAACAATCTCGGTGGTTGTGGTTTGCAGGCCTTCTGGGGGTACTGTGGATTTGACATATCCGACCCAAAATTTTGTTTAAGTTGGATAGCTCATCATTGTTATCCTTAAGAGGCAGTGTTTTGTTGTTTGGCCGCGAGCTTTTGAATCCGGCATTGACCGCCGTGTTCTTTGGGCTTTTCTCTTTACTCCGGCGCTGATCTTTTCTGCGCCGTGATTTTCCGTTTCCCTCTCTGATCTCGGATGTACTTGGGTCGCTGGTGCTGCATCTTGCTAGCTAGCTATCTTCTCCCGCGCAAAAGCGGGTCATGAGGCTTGTTAGCGCGGACATTGTCCTCGGCTTCTCTTGGCCGAGGTGTCTGGCGAGCCATTCATCTCAGACGTTGTGTTTGAAAGCTGCTAAGGCTTCGGCGTCCGGACAGTCGACTATTTGGTTCTTTTTGGTGAGGAACCTGTTCCAGAATTTGCACGCTGACTCTCCGGGCTGTTGAGTTATATGACTTAGATCATCTGCATCCGGAGGGCGGACATAAGTCCCTTGAAAATTTGCTCTAAACGCATCCTCAAGCTCTTCCCAACTTCCAACAGTGTTTTCTGGGAGGCTTTTGAGCCAATGACGGGCTGGCCCTTTGAGTTTGAGGGGTAAATATTTTATGGCGTGGAGATCGTCTCCTCTAGCCATGTGTATGTGTAGTATATAATCCTCTATCCAGACTCCAGGGTCTGTTGTTCCGTCGTAAGCCTCTATGTTTATGGGTTTAAACCCTGCTGGGAATTCATGATCCAGCACCTCATTGGTGAAACATAGTGGGTGTGCGGCGCCCCTGTATTTGGGTGCACCGCTGTTTTCGGACACTCGGCGTGTTGTGTTGCTTCCTGGGGCCCTCTTCTTTGGCCCGTAAATGGACCTGGCTGGGCCATCTGTTTTTCCAGGGTCATGAATCGGCTTGTGTGCGGCGCCGCTTTTAGATTTTGGCCTATCATCTGGCCGTCTATCCGCCCAGGCGACCTCTTTGTTTTTTGACTGTGGGGGCTCTATGGCCTCCTCGTCAAATTCTGGCAGCAGCTTGCGCTTCGAGTAGCTCTTTGATTGATGGCCATTGCCGTATTTGTCTGCGGTTTTGAGCACTTTGCTCCACCTCGTTCTGAGTATATCTTCCGCTGTTTTGAGCTTCCGTTTTTCCTTCTTCAAACTTCTTGTTGTGGCGACGAGTCTTTTCCGAAGGTTTTTGTTCTCCGGCGGTGTGTCCGGCGTGAGGTCGTCTGGACTGTTGGTTTCGCTGGGCATGGATTGATTATCCGATTCGTCCTGTTCGGACGGTTGCTTGTCTGCATGTTCGTCGTCCACTGGTTTGCCCTGCTCTATTGCTGGGTCACGAGGAGCGCTGTTGTTGTCGAGGCGAGACTTAGGGCGGCGTCTACGTCGCTGTTTTGGTTGTTTATCAGCGGGATTATCCTTTGCCGCGCCCCGTTGGTCCTCGTTATCGCTTCCTTTTGGGGTATCCACCATGTATACGTCATGTGTTGGGGTGGTCTTCCAGTGCCCTGTAGGCGCTGGTTCTTGATCGTCTCCGGCATCGTCGTCCATACCGTCGATGTCTTCGGAGTCATAGTCTAGCATGTCTGTTAGATCGTCGACAGTGGCTACAAAGTGGGTGGTGGGTGGGCTTTGAATTTCTTCGTCGTCCGCATCCCAACCATCCTGGCCATAATCCGCCAAAGGGCGAGTGTTGGAAGATGTCCGCGGCGGTGAACTCCATGACCGGCGCCCAATCAGATTCGATTGGCAGGGGTGTGGGAGGTTCGGAGTCCGGCAGGGAGTCCGGCACCTCGGGTTCACGAGCTTCGCAAGGGACAAGATTAGTGTTCGGCTCCATCGCCGTGGAAGTTGCAGCCCTCGAGGCAGTGTCCAGCCACCGATCCTCGATCTGGGCGATCGGCTCCGGACTAAGGGCCGGAGCGGATTCGTGTGCGGCCACCAAGGCACTGTCCGGCGGCAGAGCTAGATCATGCCCATCGTGACAGTGCGGCACGCTCGGCGGTGGCTCGAGCCCGTCGAAGATCAAGTCCCCGCGGGTGTCGGCCATGAAGTTTAGGCTTCCGAACCCGACCTGACGGCCAGGGGCATAGCTTACGATCTGCTCCAGATGGCCAAGTGAATTAGCCTGCAGTGCAAAGCCGCCGAATGCGAAGATCTGTCCGGGGAGGAAAGTCTCACCCTGGACAGCGTTGTTGTTGATTGAAGAAGCCATCGAGCCTATCGGTGACGGCACAGAGGAACTCTCAATGAAAGCACCAATGTCGGTGTCAAAACCGGCGGATCTCGGGTAGGGGGTCCCAAACTGTGCGTCTAGGTGGATGGTAACAGGAGACAAGGGACACGATGTTTGACCCAGGTTCGGGCCCTCTTGATGGAGGTAAAACCCTACGTCCTGCTTGATTAATATTGATGATATGGGTAGTACAAGAGTGGATCTACCACGAGATCAAGGAGGCTAAACCCTAGAAGCTAGCCTATGGTATGATTGTTGTAATGGAGGTTATGTCCTACGGACTAAAGCCCTCCAGTTTATATAGACATCGGGGAGGGCTAGGGTTACATAGAGTCGGTTACAATGGTAGGAGATCTACATATCCGTATCGCCAAGCTTGCCTTCCACGCCAAGGAAAGTCCCATCCGGACATGGGACGAAGTCTTCAATCTTGTATCTTCGTAGTCTTGGAGTCCGGCGAACGATGATAGTCCGGCTGTCTGGACACCCCCTAGTCCAGGACTCCCTCAGTGTCCTTCTAATGCCGCATACAACCTGTAGTCCGGCCAAGGACGGTCTTCCCGCTTCATCGAGCGGGTCCTTGTCTACGTCGGATATGGATTCCTTCCGACCGCCTCCACCCCTCGTGACGCTGATGACGCCGAGGTGGGATACCAGGAGGGGACCCACCAGGAGGGGGAGGCTCCGGAGGTGCCACAGGGAAACCTCCCGGACTTCGCACCGGACTCCGCACCGGAACCTGCAGTGGTTCCGGAGTCCGGTAGGCGGCCCCTTCGTAAGAAGGGCAAGACTGTGACACCGGCGGCCTCCATCCAACCGGAGGCGCCGGATAACTTGCTGGAGGCGCTCAACAGCGCTTCCATCAAAGAAGAACACCACACTGTCATGAGTGCGGTGATTCAGAAGGTTCAGCTCGCCAAGAGCGGGCTGACCGAAGCCTGCAGCATCCTTCTAACAGGCTTTGAGGTAAGAAATTTAAAATATGTAATATAATACCACATAGACAGTAGCCCCTGATGCTCGGTTTGGTGTTCGGAAAGAAAAGCCGGACTGAGGATCTAAAAAGATATACGCAGGAGGTCTAAAAAATATGTCAATATGGGATTGTAGGCTGCGTTGCTGACCTCTGCCGCACTGACTACGGAGGTCGATGCTTTGAAGCAGAACCTCGAGCGGTCCGAGAGTGAGCTCGGCCGTGCCAAGAAGCAACTCGAGGACAAGGAAGGTGAGTAACACCATATTAAATTTGTACCTTACAGAAAAGGATTTTGGTTGCAAGAGAAATAACAAGGGTAACGTGGGTAGTCCAGGGGCCACGAACGAGGTGGCGACCCTGAAGGAGGCCGTGTCCGCGGCCAAACGCAATGCGGCCGCGGAACGAGCCAAGCGAGAGAAGCAGGAGGCACGTGTGGCGGAGGTGCAGCAAGAGCTCCAGACTCTCATGGAAAAGCATGAGAGTTTGGAGCGCGACTCGAAGACTCGAGAGTCCGAGATTGCATCGGCTCTTGAGAGTGCCAAAGCTGCTAAGGCCGAAGCCCACAAGGCCCTCCAGGAAATCGAGGCGGTGAAGAAAATAGCGGCGGGTAAGGCATTTTTCATGCAAAGCAAGCATGTGAATGTGAATTACCTATTACTTACCCGAATTCGGAGCTCTCCAGGAGCGTTTGCAGATTTGCCTTGCAGTGTGTCCGATGCTGCCGCTTTCTACCGGGCTGAGGAGGGGAGCTCGACGGAGAAGGTCTTCTGGTCTCAGTATGCTGAGGCCGGACATCCGGTGCCCCTTAGCGACCAGTTGAAGCAGCTGGTCGAGCTCCACAAGGTAGCCGAACAGGCCATGAAGGGCCTCATAGTTCGGCTGTGGCCCAAGGAGGCCATGCCTGGGAGCTACTTCGGCCTGGTGCGGCGGCTGGTGGATGCGTGTCCCTGGGTGGAAGTCGTCAAGCACTCCGCCTGCATTGAAGGTGCCCGTCGGGCCCTTGCTCGTGCAAAAGTGCACTGGGGCAGGATAGATGCTGAGAAGCTTCTGACGGACGTGCCGCCGGCGGGCAAGGAGTATCGCACGCCCGAAATGTATTATAAGAGTGTCCTGAAGGGTGCCCGCATGATTGCAGGTGAGTGCTCCAAAGATGTAATATTTGAGTAGACTCGCAATGTGTTATCCTGTGCGCTGAAAACTTTGTTCATATGCGCTAAGCAATGCTTATTAATTTAAAATATTACCTTCTGTGTGGCCGTTTTATCAAATCTGAGAGATGGCAAGTCGTTGGCTTCAGCCCCCATGCCACGAGTGCTGGGGTGTTCGGGATAAACTTGAGCTCTCTTGTTCCCATTGTTGGGTTCATCTAGGGAGGCACTCAACACAACGAACGAGGCAACTGGACTTATAATGCTTGAACACTCTCACTTAGCCATAGAATTCTATAATTTTAAATTTCGGCGAAGCCTCTAGTGTTCGGAAGACCGAGTTCGGGGCGCTATCCACGCCTGGGTCGGACAAAGCTGGTTCCTCGCTCTAAGCGGCATAAGTCTTTAGGGACTCGAAAAGACCTCTCGAACAGCGACCAGCTCTCGCCTTATCATGACGGTCAGTTTTAGCTTTCTCCACTGAGGCGCTCGCCCAACTCAACCGGGGCGCAATTGCAGTGGTTCTCCCAGTGCTACCTTAGCCGATAAAACGGAACGTAAGGTACCAAAACATGGGAGCCGGGCAAACCCAACTATTGACCCAAGACATGATTCGGAGCCGATGCATATAATGCTATAAGTTCGGGGTGCCGCACTTGTGAAAGTGTTCGGACTTATCACACCATAATGCGGGGAACTTAAGCCCCTGGTGTATTCGGCCGTACCAAAGTGTACGGATGCAAGATGTCATAAATGAACATATATATAAGAAAGAAATGCAATTATAAGCGAAAAGCGATGCATTGTTTATTCAAGGAATTATGCGATGAATGCAGAACAATACAAATAGTGTGGTAAGCAAGGGGTAAGACTATTAAACATGTCCCCCTCCAGGGCTAGGTTGTGGAATGGTGTATGAAAACGGATTTAATGCTCGTAATGGAGACCACCTGGATACTCGCCGTAGCCCTTCTTCTCCCCTGGCTGTTGCATCGTGTGTTCGGCAGGTCTACTGCCGGACAGGGCCTCTGGTGAACGGAGTCCTGTGCGTAAGAAAAAAGAAAAATAAAAAGAGCCACACACTTGGGAGCCCCTGGTGCGGTTAAGCCACATTCTGGGCCTGTGGTGGCCGTGCCCCTCCCCCTATGCCCATAGTATCTCCAGAGCGTAATGATGTACGCGAAGGACCAGTCTTGCAATTTGGCAGGGGCTGGGGTTGGGGCCGCATTGCTACGCGTGCTCGGAACATGCCAGGTGGTCTTGTTGTAGGTTACTCCGGGCGCGTTTGGTCGTGTCCGGTCGCTTAACGGCTGGACTCGAAAATTGCCTTAAGAGGCTGCTCTATACTTCTGCCGCGAGAGACGCTATGTGTTCCTCCGTTCGGAGGGAGCGTTCGGTGTTTCCGCTGACCGTGATGACTCCTTGAGGGCCTGGCATCTTGAGCTTGAGGTATGCGTAATGCGGCACCGCGTTGAACTTTGCAAACACGGTCCGTCCGAGCAGAGCGTGATAGCCGCTGCGGAACGGGACTATGTCGAAGATTAACTCCTCGCTTCGAAAGTTATTCGGGGATCCGAAGACCACTTCCAGTGTGACTGAGCCTGTACAATTGGCCTCTACACCTGGTATGACGCCTTTGAAGGTCATCTTTGTAGGTTTAATCCTTGAGGGGTCTATGCCCATCTTGCGCACTGTGTCCTGATAAAGCAGGTTCAGGCTGCTGCCGCCGTCCATTAGGACTCTGGTGAGGTGAAATCCATTGATGATTGGGTCTAAAACCAATGCGGCGAATCCGCCATGGTGGATACTGGTGGGGTGGTCCCTTCGATCAAAAGTGATCGGGTAAGAGGACCATGGATTGAACTTCGGGGCAACTGGATCCATCGCATATACGTCCCTAAGTGCATGCTTCCGCTCCCTCTTGGGTATGTGTGTTGCGTATATCATGTTTACCGTCCGCACTTGTGGAGGGAAACCCTTCTATCCTCTATTGTTCGGCGGCCGGGTCTCTTCCCCGTCGTCGCTATGCAGCCCCTTATCATTGTTTTCGGCGATTAACTTGCCTGCCTGCTTGAATACCCAACAATCCCTGTTGGTGTGATTGGCTGGTTTTTCGGGGGTGCCGTGTATCTGGCACGAGCGGTCGAGTATTCGGTCCAAATTGGACGGACCCGGAGTAGTTCTTTTGAATGGCTTTTTCCGCTGGCCGGGTTTGTAGCCTCTGAATCCGGCGTTGACTGCCGTATCCTCATTGTTATCGCCGTTAACGCGGCGTTTGTTTTTGTTGTGACGCGACCTGCCATTGCGGTCCTTGTTATCCGGACTGCCAGAATTTTTGCTGAGGTTGTTACTGCGGGCTAGCCAGCTGTCCTCTCCCGCGCAGAAGCGGGTCATGAGTGATGTGAGGGCTGACATGGATTTCGGCTTTTCCTGTCCTAGGTGCCGGGCCAGCCACTCGCCGCGGATGTTATGTTTGAAGGCTGCGAGGGCCTCCGCATCCAGACAGTCGACGATTTGATTTTTCTTTGTTAAGAACCGTGTCCAGAACTGTCTGGCCGATTCGTCTGGCTGCTGAATTATGTGGCTTAGGTCATCGGCGTCTGGTGGTCGCACATATGTGCCCTGGAAGTTGTCAAGGAATGCGGCTTCCAGGTCCTCCCAACACCCAATTGACTCTGCTGGCAAGCTGTTAAGCCAATGCCGAGCTGGTCCTTTAAGCTTGAGTGGGAGATATTTGATGGCGTGAAGATCGTCACCGCGGGCCATGTGGATATGAAGGAGATAGTCTTCGATCCAAACCGTGGGGTCTGTTGTGCCATCGTAGGATTCAATGTTCATGGGTTTAAACCCTTCAGGGATATTGTCGGTGTCAAAACCGGCGGATCTCGGGTAGGGGGTCCCGAACTGTGCGTCTAGGCGGATGGTAACAGGAGACGAGGGACACGATATTTTTACCCAGGTTCGGGCCCTCTCGATGGAGGTAAAACCCTACATCCTGCTTGATTAATATTGATGATATGGGTAGTACAAGAGTAGATCTACCACGAGATCAAGGAGGCTAAACCCTAGAAGCTAGCCTATGGTATGATTGTTGTAATGTATGTCGTCCTACGGACTAAAGCCCTCCGGTTTATATAGACACCGGAGAGGGCTAGGGTTACACAGAGTCGGTTACAATGGTAGGAGATCTACATATCCGTATTGCCAAGCTTGCCTTCCATGCCAAGGAAAGTCCCATCCGGACACGGGACGGAGTCTTCAATCTTGTATCTTCGTAGTCTTGGAGTCCGACAGATATTGATAGTCCGGCTGTCCGGACACCCCCTAGTCCAGGACTCCCTCAGTAGCCCCCGAACCAGGCTTCAATGATGATAAGTCCAGCGCGTATATAGTCTTCGGCGTTGCAAGGCGGGTTCTCCCTTCAAATTCCATGTACCTGCTGAACAGTGTCCGGCTTCATCTTGAATACTGTGTTCCTCGGCTTCTACGCCAAATAATGGCCCTCTTCCATGCGTCGCACGAATGCGAAAAGCCAGGGTGTCTTTTGCATTTCATCCCCCAATTGTGCGAGTCGCCCGCCTATAAAAGAGGCAAGAATCCAGATCCAAACCACACCGTCTTCCTCCCGGAATACTCCATCAAAGCACCTTTGACCTAGAAATCCATTCCACCATGGATCGTCAACACGGCTCTTCTTCGCGCGCTCCCAGCCCACCGCCAGGGAGTTGGAGGAGGTGCTCTATTTCGCACAACGAGCTCGTGAAGCTCCAAACGGGGGAATTCCTCCCTCCGGCCTTTATGATCCCAGTCCGGGCCGGACTGGTTACTTATCAAGGTGGGAGACAGGCGGAGGACACTCCAAGCCCCAATAAGGGGGAGCGAGTATGTTTTGTCCCTTATCTGACAAGGGGACTCGGATTTCCAATACATCCGTTCCTCCGCGGGCTCCTGAAGTTCTACGGACTCCAGCTCCACCACCTGACGCCCGCCTCTGTCCTGCATATCGCGGGCTACGTAGCTCTTTGCGAGCTATTCCTGGGCATTGAACCCCATTTCGCATTGTGGAAGAGGCTGTTTTGCCTCGTACCCCGTTCTCACCAGGGGTCCATATATCAAGTGGGCGGCGCCGAAATATGGCGCATCGCCGGGACCGGATACCTATCCGGCACTCCCAAGAAGGCGTCCGAAGACTGGCCCTCGGAGTGGTTTTATATAGAAGACGCCCCGCTGCCAGACCCAGTTCGGATCGGCCTCCCGGAGTTTAGTGCTGCTCCCTTGAAGAAACGCCTCAGCTGGCGCCCGCGGAGCCCCCGATTGGAGGAAGACAAGAGCGTCCACTACTTGATGGGCCGGATAAGATTAATGGATCATTCCGGCTTGACCATGATCGGAGTCATGGCGACATGCATCAAGCGAGGGGTACAACCACTGCAATACAGAGGCCACCCCATGTGGGATTTCAACGGGGAAGACGATGCTACCCGGCATGGCCGCAAAGGGCCGGATTCGACCGAGGATCTGGTGAAGATCCTGTCCAGCCTGTACAAGGGGGAGAAGGAGGATTTCCTTCGAACGAACCCTTTGAATGGGTTTTCCATGATCAACCCCAGAGGATGGGTAAGTGAACACCTTGAAGGGCCCAGCCCATGCTTTCGAAGTTTAAGCTTCTTACATTATGTCTTCGGCGCAGGGTCTACGCCGGACTGTGGAGGACATGATGAGTCCTGCCCCGCAACCCGATGATCCAGAAGGATCCCCGGATCCGGCCTCCAAAGAGGACCCGGATATCGAGGTGGAGCTGATCGACGGGGTGTATCACCAACTCAGCATAGACAATGCTTTGGTCGCCATTACGGCGGACTACCCCGGGCTAAGTCCGGCTTCCCAGGTGACCACGATCGAAGTCCGGACACCATTATCTCATCCCTGCCCATTTCTGACCTTCGCGAACGATGGTATTTTGCAGGAAGCGCCTTTACGGCAGGAAGCCGAGCCCGCGGCGGCCGACCAACAGAGGTCAGTCCGAACCAGCAGGCGGAAAAGGAGCGCAGTGCAGACGAAAACGTCGCCGCAAAGGTATAGCTCATATTTGAATTTTTAGAGCAACATTCCGAGGAAACGTCTGAGTGCTCATGATCTTTGTAGGAGAAAAAGCGCTCGCCGGACTGCGAGCGCAGGAATTGCCAATCCGACCAACACCGGCCAGGCTCCAGCGCCCGGCCTGGAGGGGGAGGCAAGTGCAAGACGCGAGCCGGATCCTTCTCCAACGGAGGATACCGACAGACTGTCCGCCACCAAGTCTGAGGTGGAGAGCGCCATGAACCATAGGCGCCGCCGGACAGTATTTCAAGAAGCGTGCTTTTCCCCTGAGGCATTGGATGCTTTTAACGCAGGGGACGCACATCTCCGTGCTGCTCAAAATGGTTTTACCAGAGCCACGGAGCAGTATGTGAAAGACATACGGGTAAGGGAATTTTAATGGTTGTATATACCAGTAGCCCCCGAGACTTAAAGTAGTTATGCTAACTGATTTAAGGATCATTGAAAATTTCAGGCACTTAACGAGAAGAACGCCCAGCTGTCTCGGGAGCTACAAGATTGCAAGGCCCAACTTGAGGCCGCACTTGCTGCCGCAGGGGGAGACGGAAAGACCCCTCCTGGTAACACATTTTTATTAATAAACATAAGCGCTGTGCGGCGTGCGCGCGAGTCTAATAATGACATTTGCAGGTACCGCCGGACAAGATCCGGACAGGCAAGCATTGCTACGCCAGCTAAAGGCCGGCGAGAGTGTGCTGAGTAGGGTTCAGCAGGAAAGGAACAAGCTCCAGGATGCCAACGCCAAGCTCGGAGAAGAGCTGAAAGGCGCTCAGGCCGAGCTGTCCGGCTCTGTTAAGGAGAATCAGCGGCTTCGTCGCAGCATTTATAGTAAGTGCTTGAGCGAACTCTTTTGAAAAGAAGAGTTCGGCGAGGAAGTATTTTGACATGATATGTCTTGTAGGTATACTCACGGGTCGTCCTGCAGAGGAGATGCCCATATCAATGGGTGATCAACTTCCCGAACTGTTGCAGCTACTCGAACGAGTTCGGCAGGCAATGAGCGGCGTCGTTCAGGCTTTATGGCCAGCCCTCACCCTACCCGAGGGCCTTGGGGAGCTTGCGGAGAAGCTGCAGGGAGTGCGGCAGTGCTTCCGTTTGTGGAAGATTTCGGCTTGCCGTCAAGGTGCCAGGGAGGCTTGGGCCATGGTGAAGACGCGGTACAAGAAGGCGGATCCCAACCACATGGCCGAAGTTGGACCGGTGGGGCCCGATGGGAAGGAGATTCCTGTGAGTTTAGTGTATAGCCAAGTAGAGTTGGCTGCTAAATTTTCCCAACAGGACTGTAAACTAGACAGCCTGTTAGACGGGATTGAGGAGGAATACAATCAGTAAATTTGACAATGTATGTTATCCTTTAAAGTGACATGTGAAATGCCTTCTAGCCGGATTGTAGATCGTTTGTCTTTGCCGACCTTTTCGCTTTGACCTCGGGACCCTAGAGTCTGGAGTGTGTCCGAATACCTTTTTGGTTAAGAAACAACCGTGCTATGCATGGAGACCAGGCGTAGGGGTCATTAGTGCTTTATCAGACAAGTGCCCAACTAGTTATGTTATATTACATGGTTAGTAAGAAACATCTTCCAGGGAGAATAGTTCCGTTAAGGGTTCCTTTCCCTGGGAGGCATGCCCTAAAGTGCATGTCCGGACTGCAAAGAAAGCAGTAAAACATCTGGGGGCAAATGGATAAATAGGTAAAAAGTCATCTTTTAAGTCACCGACCGAATATTCCCTTAAGAACGCTAGCTTTCGGCTTCACCCAGTCTGAGGTACACATCCGGCTGACCCAGCAGTAACAATCGCAGAGGTGCTCCCTTTACCTCCTAGCCGAACAATCGGGAACGTAGGGGTAAGCACAGGAGCCAGGCAACCCAGCTTGGCCAAAACTTAAGTCATATCGATGCATATAATGGCGAGTAAAAGGTACATGTGGAAGCTTGACACATGTGATGGGTATAAAACCCGTATAATTGAGCTTCTTTAAAAGAAGCCCCCAGGAATAATGAGTGCGGATGGCACATCATGCGTATGCAAAGAATGCAAAAATAGGCCCAGAAGGGCTTTTAAGTGAAAAGGATAAAAAGAGAAACAAAAGACAGCCGAAGTGTAAAAGTTTGGACGGGGGAAGGGGACGAACTCTTAGTCCGGCGCTAGGCATAGAATCGTCGGAGGCGGGCTGCGTTCCATGGGTTCGGCTCGAGTCGGTGATCCGACGCATTTCGTAGACGGTACGCTCCGCCGGTCAGTACTTGATCGATAATGAAGGGGCCCTCCCATTTGGGCTTGAGCTTGTCCTTTTTCTTGTCCGGCAGGCGTAGAACTAGTTCACCAACGTTGTAAGTCTTGGCCCGTACTTCTCTGCTTTGATATCTTCGGGCCTGCTGCTGATAGAATGCGGAACGAGCCTTCGCGACGTCACGTTCTTCCTCCAATGTGTCCAAGCTGTCCTGCCGATCAAGCTCGGCCTCTCGTTCCTCATACATGCGCACTCGAGGTGAGTCATGAATAATGTCACAGGGCAAGACTGCCTCTGCGCCGTATACCATAAAAAATGGTGTGAATCCGGTAGTACGGTTAGGCGTTGTCCGCAGCCCGCAGAGTACGGAGTCGAGCTCCTCGACCCATTGTGTGTCGGATTTAGTGAGTGACCTCACTAGTCTGGGTTTAATGCCGCTCATTATTAGACCATTTGCTCTTTCCACTTGACCGTTGGTTTGAGGGTGATAGACTGACGCATAGTCAAGCTTGATGCCCATATTTTTGCACCGTGACTTGACCTCGTCGGCTGTGAAGTTCGTGCCGTTGTCGGTGATGATGCTGTGGGGGACTCCGTAACGGTGTACCACCCCTGATATAAAGTCTATCACTGGTCCGGACTCTGCCGTTTTGACCGGTTTGGCCTCTATCCATTTGGTGAACTTATCCACCATGACCAATAGGTACTTTTTCTTGTGGGTTCCCCCTTTAAGGGGTCCAACCATGTCAAGTCCCCCAGACCGCGAACGGCCAGGTAATGGGTATGGTTTTGAGGGCGGTGGGTGGCATATGGCTCTGATTAGCAAAGAGCTGACAACCAATGCATCGCTGGACCAAGTCCTGTGCGTCTGCCCGAGCCGTCGGCCAATAAAATCCTGTACGGAATGCCTTTCCTACAAGGGCCCGGGCTGCTGCGTGGTGTCCGCCTAGTCCGGCATGAATTTCAGCCAGGAGGTTTCGCCCTTCTTCTTCGGAGATACACCTTTGAAGGACTCCGGTGGTACTTTTCTTATAAAGTTCTCCCTCATGGACCTTGTAGGCCTTCGATCGCCGGACTATGCAGCGGGCCTCATTTTGGTCCTCGGGAAGTTCCTGCCTAAGTAAGTAGGCTAGGAAAGGTTCTGTCCACGCGGCGATTACTGCCATTATGACGTGGGCGGAGGGTGTTATGTCGTCTGCCGAATCACCGGTTGGTGCGGTTTTCTCCGGTTTGTTGCTACCGGGCTCCTCTTCCCATAGTACGGATGGCTTAAAGAGCCGTTCCAGGAAGATATTTGGAGGGACAGCATCACGTTTTGCACTGATGCGTGCCAGGACGTCGGCTGCTTGGTTATTATCTCGGGCTATGTGATGGAATTCGAGTCCTTCAAACCGAGCTGACATTTTTAGGACAGCGTTGCGATATGCTGCCATTTTCGGATCCTTGGCGTCGAAGTCTCCATTTATTTGGGATATTGCAAGGTTTGAGTCCCCGCGCACCTCTAGGCGTTGAATGCCCATGGAGACAGCCATCCAGAGACCATGTAACAGGGCCTCGTATTCGGCTGCATTGTTGGAGTCCGTGTACATTATTTGAAGTACATACTGGACTGTATCTCCGGTGGGGGACGTCAGTACGACACCATCCCCCAGTCCGGCCAACATTTTGGAGCCGTCGAAATGATAGTCCAATTGGAGTATGCGCCGTACTCTTTAGGGAGTTCGGCTTCAGTCCATTCGGCGACGAAGTCAGCCAAAACTTGTGACTTTATAGCTCGTCGAGGTTTGTAAGTGATGTCGAATGGTAAGAGCTCAATGGCCCATTTTGCTATCCTGCCCATTACGTCGCGGTTATTTATAATGTCATTGAGTGGTACTTCAGAGGCCACTGTTATCGAGCACTCTTGAAAGTAGTGCCGGAGCTTTCGAGACGCCATGAACACCACATATGCTATCTTTTGATAGTGCGGGTAACGGGACTTGCAGGGGGTTAACACAGTGGATACATAATACACTGGTTTTTGAAGAGGGAATTTATGCCCTTCTGTTGCTCGTTCGACGACGAGGACTGCGCTTACAACTTGATGTGTTGCTGCGATGTATAACAACATTGGTTCGCCCAGAGTGGGCGCAACCAGGACCGGATTTGTTGCCAGTATGGCCTTTATTTCTTCGAGTCCGGCAGTGGCAGCATCCGTCCACTTGAAGTGTTCGGTGCGCCTTAGGAGGCGACAGAGGGGCAACGCCTTTTCTCCTAAATGGGAGATAAAGCGGCTTAATGCTGCCACGCATCCTGTTAATTTTTGTATTTGTTTGAGGTCTTTTGGAATATCCAACTGTGACAGAGCTCGGATTTTGGCCGGATTTGCTTCAATTCCTCTACCGGATACGATGAAGCCCAGCAGCTTTCCGGCTGGTACGCCGAAAACGCATTTTTCCGGATTCAGCTTGATGTCATATGCTCTGAGGTTGTCGAATGTGAGCCTCAAATCGTCTACTAAAGTTTCAACGTGTTTTGTTTTGACGACTATGTCGTCTACGTATGCCTCGACTGTTTTGCCGATCTGGGTGGCCAGACATGTTTGAATCATGCGCTGATATGTTGCGCCGGCGTTTTTGAGTCTGAAGGGCATCGTGTTGAAGCAGAATGGTCCATATGGAGTGATAAATGCCGTTGCGGCTTGGTCTGCTTCCGCCATCTTGATTTGATGATAGCCAGAGTATGCGTCCAGGAAGCACAACGAATCGTGCCCTGCTGTGGCATCGATAATTTGATCGATGCGGGGGAGAGGGAAGGGATCCTTTGGGCAAGCTTTATTGAGGTCTTTAAAATCGACACAGAGGCGCCAGGATTTATCCTTCTTTGGTACCATCACCAAATTTGCTAGCCAGTCCGGATGTTTGATATCTCTAATGAATTTGGCTTCCAATAGTTTGGCTAGCTCTTCTCCCATTGCCTGTCTTTTGGGCTCGGAAAATCGTCGAAGAGCCTGTTTGACTGGCTTGAATCCTTTTAGGATGTTGAGGCTGTGTTCTGCCAACCTGCGAGGGATTCCGGGCATGTCTGAAGGATGCCAGGCGAAGATATCCCAATTTTCCCGAAGGAATTCGCGCAGTGTGGCGTCTACTTCGGGGTTCAACTGTGCCCCAATGGAGGCTGTCTTTGTTGGGTCTGTTGGATGGACCTGGAATTTTATTATCTCGTCTGCTGGTTTGAAGGAGGTGGACTTGGATCTTTTATCGAGTATCACATCGTCCCTGTTCACCGTAGAGCGCAGCGCGGTGAGTTCCTCTGCCGCTAAGGCTTCGGATAGTGCCTCGAGGGCTAGTGCGGCTGTCTTGTTTTCGACGCGGAGTGCTATGTCCGGATCACTAGCGAGAGTGATTATTCCGCTGGGCCCAGGCATTTTCAGCTTCATGTACCCGTAATGGGGTATTGCTTGAAAAATTGTGAATGCCTCTCGTCCGAATATGGCGTGATACCCACTGCTGAACGAGGCCACCTGGAACGTGACTTCTTTGGATCTGTAATTGTCCGGAGAGCCGAACACCACATCGAGTGTGATTTTGCCGGTGCAGCGCGCTTCCCGGCTAGGGATTATTCCTCTAAAGGTTGTGCTGCTTCGCTCAATACGGCTCCAATCGATTTCCATTTTTCGCAGAGTTTCCTCGTAAATGAGGTTTAGTCCGCTGCCGCCGTCCATGAGGACTTTTGTCAGGCGAAAGCCGTCCGCTATGGGACTAAGTACCAGTGCGGCTGGGGCTCTGGTTGTTTGGAATGTGGGCTCGTCGCTGCCATTGAAGGTAATGGCTGTGTCGCTCCATGGATTTGCTGTTGCTACTTGGTAGACTTCGGCGAGTTCGCGGATTGATCGTTTTCACATATTATTTGATGCCAAAGTCTCGAAGACTGTTGATACCGTGCTGGTATTGTTGGAGTGGTTTCCCGGAGCTAGAAGCTCTTCGCAACTTTTGGCCACCTGCCGTAATATCCAACATGCTCGAAGGCTATGTGTTGGGACGGCTCCCTCTGTATTATGAAGCTTACAGGGTCCATTGAGCCATCCCTCCAGTACGGTTCCGTTTCCCTGATTGGGTTTTTGTTTTTTCGTTTTTGCATCTGGGGCCTGAGTGTAAGGCGCCCTTTTGCTGTGGACTGGGTTTGGGGCCGGATTATCCCAAAATTGATTTTCGGTTTTTCGGAAACTCTCCATCGCACAGTACTTTCGTACAATGGATGCCAGATCGGTGAAGCGCGTAATTTTGCGATGATCAATGGCGTTTAGTATTCCCTTGTCCGTGCAGTTATTGCGGAAGATTGATATTGCGTTTTCCTCTCGGCAGTCCTTTATCCTGTCCATAACCAGGAGGAATCTGGCCCAGTAGTGATGTACTATTTCTGTAGGCTCTTGCCGTATTAGAGATAGATCGCATATGTCTGGGCGGGTGGGTGGAATAAAATCCGGATCCCTGCCCATCTTGAGGCTCAAAGGCCAAGGGGTTTCCGAATTCGGAAGTGTGGTTTGCTGGGTACAATCTAGCGAGTCCGGGGCGATGCATGATTTTAAGTTCAATGCTCGATCGAAGTCCGTCCCTCCGCGGGAATCCGGCATGGAGGGTTCGGGAATCCGGACATGAATTGTTTTCAACACTGGAAAAGAGTTGCCGTATTGCTCCTCTACCACTGCGACGTGGTGGGTGGCCCGGGGAGAGTTAATCTCTCTCAGATCGGTTTTAAGCCCAATCTGGTTGTAGTCTGTAGCGACTCCCAGGGCGGCGATGCGATCCAAGAGCTCGTTAACAAATGAGAGCTCTATTGGATCTAACTGTTCGGCAGCTTTAGGGCTGACGCGAAGATTGCTTTCGACGACTTGAGAAGTCATTGCCGAAGCGGCGGCCGGACAGGCGGTCATGAGAAAACCACCAAGCCGGATAGTTTGGCCGGCGGCCAAGGCCCCTCCGGCGAAAACACCGTCTTTGAAGACGGGTGGAGGCATCCGCTCTATCGGCGACGACACAGAGGAACTCTCAATGAAAGCACCAATGTCGGTGTCAAAACCGGCGGATCTCGGGTAGGGGGTCCCGAACTGTGCGTCTAGGCGGATGGTAACAGGAGACGAGGGACACGATGTTTTTACCCAGGTTCGGGCCCTCTCGATGGAGGTAAAACCCTACGTCCTGCTTGATTAATATTGATGATATGGGTAGTACAAGAGTAGATCTACCACGAGATGAAGGAGGCTAAACCCTAGAAGCTAGCCTATGGTATGATTGTTGTAATGTATGTCGTCCTACGGACTAAAGCCCTCCGGTTTATATAGACACCGAAGAGGGCTAGGGTTACACAGAGTCGGTTACAATGGTAGGAGATCTACATATCCGTATTGCCAAGCTTGCCTTCCACGCCAAGGAAAGTCCCATCCGGACACGGGACGGAGTCTTCAATCTTGTATCTTCGTAGTCTTGGAGTCCGGCGGATATTGATAGTCCGGCTGTCCGGACACCCCCTAGTCCAGGACTCCCTCAGATATGATGATCCATTACTTAATCTGTGAAGCATAGTGGGTGTGCGACGCCTCTATATTGGGCAATATCACGACGTAGCTCAAGTGAGCTATGTCTACTGTGTTCGGCCCGGCCGGAGTTGCTGTATCCGGCGCGACGGTAGTCGTCGCGCATCGTGGGGCGCCCACGTGATCCGTAGATCGATCTTGATTGTCTTGCCTTGTCCTCCAATATGTCTCGCAAGTCCGGCGCATTCCCCTGTGGCTTCATACTTTTCGAGCGGTGCCGGGGTACGGTTCTGGCGAAGGGTCTAGAGGCCTCTTTGTCGCGGCCACGAGGTGGTCGGTCTGCCGTATTGTGCACTGGTGATGAAGGTTTATATGCCTCCTCCTCTAATCGGGGGAGCAACTTGCGTTTTGGGTAAATTTTGGAGGGGCGTTCGAGTTCATGCTCTTCGACCGAGAGGACTTCGGTCCATCTGTCGGCCAGTAGGTCTTGATCAGCTCGAAGCTGTTGCTGCTTTTTCTTTAGGCTGTTCACCGTGGCCATTAGCCTGCATTTAAAACGCTCTTGTTCGACGGGATCCTCGGGCACGACGAATTCGTCGTAGTTGAGGCTTGCCTCATCTCCGGAGGGAGGCATGTAATTATCATCCTCTACCTCTTCGTCTGCCGCTCTCTCGTGAGGGCTGGCTTCTCTGTCCTCCTATGCTGAATCTTGCTGGAGGGGGTTGTCTTCGGCACTCTTTGGGGTGTTATTATCTCCGGTGCCGGAATCTCTATTCTTGCTGTGGCGGGATTTAGAGCGACGCCGCTGACGCTAGCGCTTGGGCTGTTTCTTGGAGGAGCCTTCCTCCACTGCATCCTCGCCGTTCCCATCCTTTGGGAAGTCCACCATGTATATGTCGTATGACGAGGTGGTCTTCCAGTGCCCCATAGGCGCTGGTTCTTGGTCGTCTCCGGCATCGTCGTCCATACCGTCGATGTCTTCGGAGTCGTAATCTAGCATGTCGGTTAGATCGTCGATGGTGGCTTCAAAGTGGGTGGTGGGTGGGCTTTGAATTTCTTCGTCGTCCGCATCCCAACCGTCCTGACTGCAGTCCGGCCAGGGCTCTCCTGATAACGAGAGATACTTTAGTGAATTCAGGATGTCGCCAAAGGGTGAGTGCTGTAAGATGTCCGCGGCGGTGAACTCTATGATCAGCGCCCAATCGGATTCGATTGGTAGGGGCGCAGGAGGTTCGGAGTCCGGCGAGGAGTCTGGCACCTCGGAGTCACGAGCTTTACAAGGGACAAGTCGGTATTCGGCTCCATCGCTGTAGAGGTTGCAGCCCCCGAGGCGGTGTCTAGCCACCCGTCCTCGATCTACGCGGTCGGCTGCGAACTAAGGGTCAGAGCGGACTCATGTGCGGCCTCCAGGGCATTGTCCGGCAGCAGAGCTAAATCATGCCCATCGTGATAGTGCGGCGCACTCGGTTGTGGCTCGAATCCGTCGAAGATCAAGTCTCCACGGATGCCAGCCGTGAAGTTTAGGCTTCCAAATCTGACCTGATGGCCAGGGGCATAGCTTTCGATCTGCTCCATATGGCCAAGCGAATTGGACCGCAGTGCAAAGCCGCCGAATACGAAGATCTGTCCGGGGAGAAAAGTCTCACCCTGGACTGCGTTGTTGTTGATGATCGAAGGAGCCATCAAGCCTATTGGTGACGACACAGAGGAACTCTCAATGAAAGCACCAATGTCGGTGTCAAAACCGGCGGATCTCGTGTAGGGGGTCCTGAACTGTGCGTCTAGGCGGATGGTAACAGGAGACAAGGGACACGATGTTTTTACCCAGGTTCGGGCCCTCTCGATGGAGGTAAAACCCTACTCCTGCTTGATTAATATTGATGATATGGGTAGTACAAGAGTGGATCTACCACGAGATCAAGGAGGCTAAACCCTAGAAGCTAGCCTATGGTATGATTGTTGTAATGGTTGTTCGTCCTATGGACTAAAACCCTCCGGTTTATATAGACAACGGAGAGGGCTAGGGTTACACAGAGTCGGTTACAATGGTAGGAGATCTACATATCCGTATTGCCAAGCTTGCCTTCCACGCCAAGGAAAGTCCCATCCGGACACGGGACGAAGTCTTCAATCTTGTATCTTCATAGTCTTGGAGTCCGGCCGATGATGATAGTCCGGCTATCCGGACACCCCCTAGTCCAGGACTCCCTCACTCTCCGTTCGGAAGGAGCACCTTTATCCGCTGCCTTGCTAACTTCCTTTTGCTTTATTAATTTGAATTTTCAAGTAAAACCGACAAGAAAAAGCAATAAAATTATCTCTTCAGAACTCATTCATGCATGATACTGACAATCACTACTTTGATGTAAGGTAAACACATGATACCAGGATGGAATATGTACGAAAAACAGGACGGCATGGCATGTTCACAACTGTTTGTGTAAACTAAGCAGAAATCATTCCAGCAAATAAGAAGCAATGCAAGCTAGACACCACATGAAAGATGCAACCAATATGACTCTGCCAAGTTGAAAGCGTCCCATCATAAATGGAATTTCAACAAATTAGAAGCAGCGCATGCTATAAATCATATGAAAGATGCAACTAATATCGCACTGCATATACTAAAGGTGTCTCGTCATATTGATTGATGCGGGATGCAAAAAAACAATAGTTTTATGTAAGGACATGCTTAATAGACAGATGTACTATGTACTAAATACAGGAAGGCATGTCACATTAACAGGTATAATGTATAAGCTAAGCAGACTAGCACATGCAGTTTAACCAGATTGGAAGAATTACAATCTAGACACCATATGTAGCATGCAACCACATATCACGCTGCCAAGTTAGAGCAAGCACATGCGATGCTAGTGTAGGGGAAATGCTGTAATCAACTACAGAGATACGTTCACTATCTTCATCTAGCATTTCTGTTTCTTGAGAATCATGTCGGGAGGCTGACGCCGCATTCTTTAAATGAGGAGTAGTCCCCTTGCCTGCCTTCCTCATCATAAGTGATTGATGAGGGATACACAAGAACATTAGTTTGATGTAAGAACATGGTTAATACACAGATGTACTAGTATGTACCAAAAACAGAAAGGCATGTCATATTCAAAGGTATAATGTGTAAGCTAAGCAGATGCAATTTAACCAAATTGGAAGCAATACAAGCTAGACATCCGACTGGAGTGGTGAGCATGATCATCTAGGACCTGAGAGCCTGGTGGGAGGCGGGCTGCTTCGCCACCATCGCAACTTTTTAGTTGGCTTCTAGGTGATGCCTATCTTTGCTGGGCTTGTCACTGGCTCGGCCAGTGCCCTGACTAGCTATTTGTCTTCTGGTTCTCACAGGATGGTGGTTCATGTAAAAAAATATCTTTCCTTATCTTGGGGCTGTTTGGTTTATGACTAACTTTGCCAAATGTTGCCACACCTAAAGCTAGGCAAGTTTGACTAACTTAGGTGAGTGTTTTGTTCAAGCCACACCTTAGGCAAGCCACACTTGGACCCCACATGGCATACACATAAAAATGTGGCAAGACTCCCTTAGGCTTGCCAACTTGTGGCTTTCATTTTGATGAACTAACCTTAGGCAAGTTTGGCAAAAATATGTGGCAAAGTGTGGCACCATATGGAACATGCAACCACATATGACACCGCGAAGTTAAAGCAAGCACCTGGGATGGTGGTTCATTGCGAGCGAGGGCATAAACTCCAGAGCTACATTTACCGTCTCCATCTGCTGACACTGCACCTTTTATAGCGCTGTAACGTGTCGCGCATACCCGCGAAGAAAGCTGGCGCGACTTCTCTCTTTTCTTTGCTACTTCTCTTTCGGCAGACTCTGAAATACCCTTGCACAAAAACACAATAGTGAGAGTATGGGTGAAGTGTGTGCAGAACTAGTGCACTGTAAAAGTAGCAGATAGCAGGTGGCTGAAAAATAAATGACAGGAGACATATGATAGCTCTACAACATTGCATGGCAAACACAATTAGATTCTACTCCGTATGATTTTGTAATATATGAGCACAGGAAATGCAGGTACTCCTCCAGCACACCACCACATGTGGTCATATCTAAGATAACAGTCGACTGAAAATAAATAGGTCAGCCGATTTTTTTAATGAACCGTCCGATCTATAAGGAATGGGCAGATGGCCTTCGTCTACCTCCCGCCATTCACTGTTGACGATCTTTCTCGAACCGCCAGCGACCACCGGCCCAGACCCCTGCCTCTGCCGCCCCGCCCTCCCCTGGACCTCACACCATCGCCGTGCTTGGCAGGACCCCAGGCCATCCCTTTAATCCCGACCGACCTCCAGATCGGGCGCCAGTAGCTCTAGGCCGCACACGCCCCTAAGATAAACACCAAGGCGCTGCTTCCCCGGTGTAATAGGAGTACTAGCGCCTGTTACGCCGGGGAATGCATCCGTTAATTGGAAATCAACTGGCCAGAAATTGAAATTCAGGGGGGTGACGGACCTCTAGCTAAGGTGAAATAGTATATGAGGAGAAACCTTGTGCATCGCGAGTTACTAGGAACATCTAGTATCAAGAAGAAGCGGTCAACTAGTGTCTTCTGTGGGTTGAATACCCTGCAAGCAGAGACGTAAGATTTGCACGAATAAGGGAAGAGGAGTACCTTTTTCGGTTGCCGGTGTGGTCACCTCCACATGTCGCGCCGATCTTCTTCTTTTTACCGGGGAAACCGATGTTCTGGAGGGTGCAGGCTTGGACGAACCCATGGCCAAATTGTTGACTATGTTGCCGTGGCCGTATGTCGGCGGAAGGGAAGCAGATCTGAGGCAGCGAAGGACGACGTAGCAGGAACAACTCCGGTGCGGTGGAGGGTGGCGAAGTTGGAGCGGCAGCGGTGAGGCGCTGGACGGCGTGGTTGAACTGGCTCGGGTACGAACGGCCCAGCCTCGGCTTCAACTACTAGCCGTGGAGGGCGTTGCGGTTGAGGTTGCGGTGGATGACGACGTCGGGGTATCGGCTCCGGCGTGATGGAGGAGGGCGGCAGTTGATGGGTGGGATGGGGTGGCGGACAGAGGACGCCGGGGTTTCGCAGCTGGTGGAGAGATAGTTTTGGCATCCACGGAGTACGAATGGGGAATCGGACGGGTGGGGGGGAACCATGTTTCGGTCTGGACACACTTGTTTTTGTCTGTTTTGAACAGAAGATGGGACGCGCTTGTTTGAAATTTCGGGAAAGTACAAACTTTGCCCCCTCTTAAATTTCGAACCTACTGCGGGTCGGGGGTAGGATGGTAATCCCAGGTGTCCATTGCGGGCGGGAGCGATTTCGGCCACGCGCATGTGTGCTTAGGCGGCCATTGTGTATGAATGTTTTTCGGAAGCGGTTGTGTGGCGTCTAGATGAAGCTACAAACCTACCCCGGTTTAGACCTTTGGACGTCGGGTTGGTAGGTTTCACGGGTCGGAGTTATTAGAAAAGTAATTTCCTTGTACTACCAAACATTGGTCTCACGCGGTTTCGGGCGAGTAGAGGCTTTTTTGACACTTCGTTCGAAATTTGGAAACACAAGCATTCACGTTTAGAGTACTCTTAAACTATGAGGATTGACCTAAATAGACAACGTTATATTTGACCTTGTATGTTTGAAAACCTCATTAAATTATCCGCTTCTTTTTGAAATTTTGACACTTGAAAATACTATAACTACGATTATTTTGGAATGTAGGAGCTAAATTTGAATCTATTTTTTTTCACGACTACATATGCTATTATGTACAAAATCAGAGCAAAGATTGGTGCTCCCATAATTTAGGTATGGTTTACAAATGCCATGATATCAAATTCAAATAATTGAATGGACTTCATGTTGAATTCAATATTTTTAAACCACCTTGAGTTGAATTCAAATGTATGCTAGTTCATAGGTAGCTATTTATAATGTTCATTGTGTAACTTTCGTATGTATAATGTGCTTTACACACACAACATGAACTATACTCACGTTTATATTGGATTGCTAAAGCGATGCATTGTCTGGAGTTCAAAATACTTAGTATGTGGATCAATTGCGTCGAATAATAACATAGACATGCTCAAATTCGATAGAATCTAGATATCTGATGGATCAATGACCGCTCCTTACGCGAATTGCAAATATCATGATCCCATCCTAATATTTAGATACAATTTATATCTTTAATCAATATGTACAGCAGTATTTTACGTGTAGTTTCACTCTCCATCGGCTATCTCTCACACATATTCACACACTCTCTCCCGAGGTGTCTTTCTCGCACACATGCTCTAGATATAACCCTCCCTCCCTCTCGTAACCATTTACAACTGTTTTCACTAACCTTTATCACAAGCAATCTTCCTCTCGCAAACACACACACGCACAATCCCCATCGACCCTTTATATATACATGGACCTGCCTATGTGTCTCATGTACGCACATTATCTTTAGGCCTGTCTCTCACGCATTGTTCACACCTCTCTTCCTAATCGTCAAGTATGATTCTAGCAGAGCATTCTATAGGATGCCCCTTAAAGTTAGGTTGGAAGAATAGTAATATCAGAGATAAAGGGGTTACCTTAGTCCGAGAACCTAGGGTTACAAATCCTAGCCGGCTTTGTTAGTGGACACAGAGTGCTTCACAATTCTGCTATCTTTGTCTTGTACAACTAGTCATCCATGGGTCTTCCTAAATGCGTCACGGGCCGACCAATGTGGCGCAGGACAGAACTGAACGAAGGGCCTCACCTCGACCCACCGGACCTCACGCGGTGACACACCCTCTGCCCCCATGTCTCATTATCTTCTCACACCCACACATACCAACACAAACACCACACACACAGAAAATTTCTCCTGGTGCCTCTATTCCCTCCCCCTTGCATATACACACTCAAGGGAATGGAATCTCTCGTCGTGACGTCATATTCGTCTCTCTCTCTCTCTCTAGACCACTCTCATTTCTCGTGCTATCTCTCCCACGCCCCTCGTCATCCCCTCTATCCATGGCTCTCTCGAATACGTAATACACACACGTACCTCTCTAGGCCCCGCCAAATGCATCAACTACACATTCACACATATTACATCACGTACCCCATTGATCTAAAAAGCCCTCTCTTCACGTTTATTTCGCATACAACATTCCTTTTGAATAAAGTGTGGCCAAAAAATTATTTTAGAGTTTCTACATATATACAACATTACAAAGTTATATGGAGGAGTACGAATGCTAATTTGCATTGCATGGTGCCCACAATGATATTTATTCCGCACTGTGAATTCCGCATTACAAAGTTAGTCATAATAAAGAGAAACGAAGAGCATCTCTCTCTCCATCGCATACCCCCCTATACGCCCCTTTCACGTATGCACACAAAACTATCTCCATGTCCTCTAAAAGTAAGCCTCCAGAAAATTCACGCATGTTTCATCGTTCTCTCACGATATATGCAATGACGATCATTGTATTTGAAGCGAAAGCACGATACGCACATTGGACTTCAGAATCCACTCATTATGGTCACCATTTACGTTTAGTGGTTATTATACAGTCACGGGCTCACCGTACAACTTTGTATTTGCTCATGACATGACTAGTTGACCAGTTAAACGATCCATGTGGCACCTCTAGTGTTGCATCACATTATCTCACTACCATCGTGCCCACCTGTCGACTTGTATCTACTCTACATCTACACTCTTATAAAATACATAAAATACACTCTTATAAAAAACAGAGTTGGTGATGATGGTGTGCCTGCCATCCTACAATATAGGCCGTCCGATTTATATCTGATGGATAGGAAAGAAACTATGGCAATTTTGCAAAAAGGTACCCACACACCTCTCCACATTTGCAAATAAGGCTTTCCCTCGTTCATCCTTTTCTCTCACAAGATAAACTAGTCATACAAATGCATCTTGATGTTATGTGTAATGCACGGGCATCTTGCTAGTAAGAATGAAAACAAACGACAAAAAAATATTTGGATGGTGGTTCGAAGTCATGACCATGGGCACGACGGACAAGGTGGCCTTGTATTGGTATGCTGAGCCGTCTATTTTAACACACAGGAGCTGGTGTGGTGATTATACACACACACGCACGCATGCACACGAACTGCATCCACGCAACACTCACACAAACACATGCACCGACGCACGCACACAACACTCACACATACACATGCAGCCACGCACGCACGCAACACTCACACGCACACACGCACGCATGCATGCACACACCAGTACACCACATGACCAACACACACTCTCATGCTCAAGTGCTCAACCTACACGTGCATGCGCACACATCAGGCCCTGACAGACACATACACAACCAGGTGATTCCCGCGCACGGGTTGGATCTTGTCGCGCCTGCGTAAATTTGTGTTTATCTGACCTTTTCCCTATGCGAATTGACATGTGGGACCCACAAGGAACATGGTCAATTTAACTAGTCAACATGGCGCCACACAGACTATTTGGCCGGTCAACAGAGTGCAATCCGATGCTGAACCGTGAGCAAGTGACCGTATAATCACCGCAAAACGTATATAGTGACCGTAATCAGCTTATTCTGAAGTTCGGTGACCGTATAACGCTTTTCTCTCTGTAGGCCCTCCAAAACTACATCTCTACACGTTCTCGCATGTTACATCTAACAACTATGCAATACAGCACTACTGCTACACTCTAACACAATAAATCATATGTGCTTTAGTTTTACTAGATATCATATTGTCACTTATAATTATTTAGTTTGCATACATTAAAATTGCCTTTGAAATGTATGGTCAGTATCATCTACCGCACGGGAAAAATCCCGCACTTTCCTGTTTAATCGGGTTTGTATTGATGGATCATGCGAAACAGCAAAACTATAGCACTATACAATACAAGTGACAGTTCACTGGGCTGTCGTGTCATCTACTCCTCCGTCGTAAGAGTGGAGCGCTCGCTTTCATAAATCTTCTAGTCCCTTTCGCCAACATGTGGGACATCAAGCTACCGGGTCCACGTGCCATACCGTAATATAGTGCAGAGTAGCCGGGGTGAAGCACCCCAGTCATGGCGCCGGCATAGTAATGAGCAATGAGGCGTCAAATCACAAAGCTGCACCTTTCCCGCAGTTAAGTTGGAGGGACAAAGTAATAAAGCTAAAAAAAGAAGTTGGAGGGACGAAGCAACCATCATTTCACTCGTTGCTTGTCGGATTTCGGGTTCCGGCAGACCCTTGAGGTTCGAACACTTGGGTGCGCTCGGAGGTTTCGCCCTCTATCTACCCGCTCCTCGCCGAATCGCTAGGATGTAAACTATGAAAGAATCAACACAAGAGACACGGGGTTTATACTGGTTTAGGCCACCATTATGGTGTAATACCCTACTCCAGTGTGTGGTGTGGTGGATTGCCTCTTGGGTTGATGATGGACAATACAAGGAAGAACAGCCTCGCGAGGGTCTGTTCTTGACTAATGCGATGAACTGCTAGGAGGAGTTCAGTCGCTCTATCTACTGGTTTCTTGGTGAGGATCCAGCTGCTTCTACCCTGGGGGTGGCTAGTCCTATTTATAGGCAAAGGCCCTGGGCCTCTCCCCAAATATTGAGCGGGAAGGGCGCCAACAATTGGCCATTTTGAAGGGGAACAGCGGGTACACCTATCCTGACTGAAGTTGGTCCTCGCCTGTCAAAGGCTCTGGTGGTGACGCCTGCTTGGGCTCCACAATGACTTCCTCCCTACCGTTGGCCTGGTCTTGATCTCGTTGCACCGAAATGGGTGCCTTTGCTTGATGCTCTCGCCTATGCTTGCTCCCTTTGCACCAAAGAGGAAAGGAGGACACTGCACGGACTGGCGCTCGACTGGCGCCCTTGGTCGTCATGGCTTGCGTCATGGGCACCTCACGAGGTATCCCGCCTTGAACTCTCCGCCTCCTCGTGAGCCCGCCTGATGAGGCCGTGCCTGAGGAAGCTCCTTGTCGCCCGCCCCGCAAGGCTTGGCCCCTCGCGAGGGTCTTGAGCTTGTGTTGATGAAGATGGGCCGCACTGGGGCCCCTTTGAGCCACACCGCAGGCCGCAAGTTTGGGGACCCCCGTTCCCAGAACGCCGGCAGTAGCCCCCGGGCCCACGGCGCGCCCGGACTTGGCCGAGCAGAGAGGCGAAAGGGCAAGTGGAGGTCGACGGTTGGCCTTTGCCGGCTATAAGTATGGAACGGCGCGTGCCCTTCCAGTCTATCTCTCCTCGCTTCTCCTTCTTCCTGGTCCTTGCTCCGTCTTGCTGTAATGGCTCCGATCCGTCGGTTCTCCGCGGAAGAGAAGGGAAAAGCTCCCCAAGAGGATCCTGACCCACTTCCGCCGAAGAAACGGCTTGTCCTCTGCCACTGGGGTGCGGGCACCCGCCAAGAAGCGCCGAGACCCTGGTGTGAACGGCCACCACCAGGGTTCCCACTTCCCTTGTACGCCCATATCGAGGGATCTGAAGGAGCCGACGCCGAACGCCACGGGTGGTGCCACCGTCGGCGCTGGCGGGTCACAAAGGTGTGCGTCTTCCCCCCTGGATTCCGCGCCGAAGGCTCCTCCTGAGAGTTCGTGCTTCGCGCCGCCATGCCTCCTAAGTCTTGGATTCGCCTTCCCCCTTTTTTCGCCTCCGTCATCCCGCAGGGGGAACCCCTGGGGCTTTGGCTGCAGCACGCCGGCTGTAGCACCCTCGCGACCGGGGAAGAGGTCGCGGTCGTTGCCCCGGGCGAGGTCTTCATGACTCGAGGCTGGGGTGAGGTCGCCCGGGTTTGCGGGACAAGGGGCGCCCTCGCGATCCACCTGGAGTACGACGGTGCTTTGGTGATGTGCTTCAAGGTCTTCGATGCGGAGGGTCACTGGCTGGAGTGCTGCCTCGGAAGAGGTGGTCGGGACCCTGCCGCGGCGAGACAGAGGCCGGCCAATCGCTCCCTTGGCAGCTCCTCAGGCGGTGGAGGCACCGGTGGATCCAGCGACTCCGCCGAGCTTTTCGCGACTCTGGAGACGAGCGACGACAGCTACGAGCCCCCGAGCCTGCGCCGCTCCCGGAGCAGGGCGGGCTCCTCAGGCCGTCGCCGCCCCTGATCTGGATGGGGTTGGCGCCGGTGCTGGACGGCACACTGTTGATAATGGCGTCTACCGCGATGGTCCCTGTAGTTAGGACTCCTTAGGATTCGCATCTTTTGTTCCTGCGAGGGGCCAAGAATATACCCCGCGGGGGCTTGTAAGATGTTTGTAGCTCCGTTTGTCAATATGATCCTCATTGTGAAGCAGTGCGAGATGCTTATTCCGTCTTATCTTAGTTTCTTCCTTTCAGACCTCGTGAGGGCTTGATGCTCTGCGCCGACAGGTCCCAGTCCCAAGGCGGCTTTAGCCGTCGCTGGTATGCCAGGTCGCGATGCCGTTTTCAAGGCCAGGAGGTGAGCGGCCCGAGGTCCGGTAAGAGCCCCTGAGTCGCGATGCTCAGGAGGTCCCCCTTAGCGCCCAAGCAGCCATCATTCGGTGGGAAAGGAGATCAACGTTGCTAATGCGGGATTGCATTAGGTGCGGGGATGGTGCTGCGATAACTAATGTTCTCGTAGGATGACTTATCTCGAGGGTCAGGAAACGCTTCCTGCTGCGGCGCTAGGTCCGTGCCTTGGCCGGCGAGGGGTTGCTTGGCGAGGTCCTCGCGTGCTCCTCCCCTCTTGCCTTCGCTCCCCTTTATGCTCTACATCCTCGGGTCCCGGCCCTCGAGCTGGTCTCAGCCGTTGCTGGTATGCCAGGTCACGCTGCCGTGGACAAGACCAGAGGGTGAGAGCTGGAGAGCCAGTAGGAGCCCTGAGTCGCGATGCTCAGGTACCCCCCCTTTAACGTGCAAGCAGTTTGCGTGGGTGAGAGTGAAGAAGACACCGTGAGGGCCTCGCCTAATGATGCTCCTTGGAGGGACCCTACAGGCTCATCACAAAGGAACGAGAGTTCGCCGTGACAATCAACAGTTAGCCGTTAGTTGCTTTGGAGAGGCGACGAGGCACGAAAGGCCTGGCGAGGTGTGTTGGGGCACCCGTGAGCCAGCATGGGACTCACGGGGCCCTACCCCAAGGCGGGTTGCACCTGGCGCTGGGCCCTATCTTGGAGTGTGTTCCTGTAAATTTGGCTAGATGCCGGTGCTCTACGTCCTCGGGTCCCGGCTCTCGAGCTGGTCTCAGCCGTCGCTGGCATGCCAGGTCGCGATGCCATGGACAAGACCAGAGTATGAGGGCTGGAGAGCTGGTAGGAGCCCTGAGTTGCGATGCTCAGGCACCCCCCCTTTAACGCGCAAGCTGGGTTAGATGTCGAAACTCTACGTCCTTGGGTCCCGGCCCTCAAGCTGGTCTCAGCCGTCGCTGGCATGCCAGGTTGCGATGCCGTGGACAAGACCAGAGGGTGAGGGCTGGAGAGCTCGTAGGAGACCTGAGTCGCGATGCTCAGGCACCCCCCCTTTAACGCGCAAGCTGGGTTAGATGTCGAAACTCTACGTCCTCGGGTCCCGGCCCTCGAGCTGGTCTCAGCCATCGCTAGCATGCCAGGTCGCGATGCCGTGGACAAGACCAGAGGGTGAGGGCTGGAGAGCCGGTAGGAGCCCTGAGTCGTGATGCTCAGGCACTCCCCCTTTAACGTGCAAGCTTGCGACATCCAGGAAGAAAAGGTGCCACGGACAAGCGCCAAATAACAAGCATGATGGGTCGAAAGCATGGCCCTAAGATAAACGCAAGAAGGGTACACGCCACTTGGTCAGACCCGAGCGACTTGGGGATGATGCAGACCAAGGGGCGCCCCCAATAAGGTAAGCTAAGAACATGAAATAAAAGGGATACAAGCCGCAGGGACGGACCCACACGGCCTGGGAATAATGCGGCCCTGAGGCGCTCCCAGCTGGAAATGAAACTTGAAAGATGTCACCTGATGATGTTGGGGACAAAGGGGTGTTGGTGCAGCAGACTTGGTGGGCTGCGGGAGCCGATTCTCACGAGCCCCCAGGCCCAGGGGCCTCGGGAGGCTCCGGAGGCACTGGTGGCTCCTCGCGGACCATCTCCATCTCCGCCAGGGCTGCGGAACGCCTGACCTCTTAAGCCTCCAGGATGGCTCTCATGAGGCGCTGGTACGCGGTAGCCGCGTTCGGCAAGCCTAAGGCATGCGAACGTAGCTGTGGGGCGGACCCTCACAGCGTCCCACTTTCGAGGGCCAGAGGCGCTCCTGAGACGCGGCTCGGTTGAGCCCTGGTATGTCGATGAAGACGCGCAGCCCACCATCCTCGCCTAGATGGGGGGCCACAGCGGGTAGGCGGCGGCTGCCTCTCATGACTCTTGACTCCTGTAGCTCCTGAATGGCCTTGCCGACGAACTCCTGAGGGTTTGGCCCTCCTTGCCTTGCTCCTTCTTGAGGGAAACGTGCTTCGAAACACGCCTCCACGTGGTGCCCAAGCGCCTCCCTTGTGACCTTGGCGAGGTCGGCGGCCCTCCAGGGGAGAGCCCCCAAGCCTTGCCTGAGGAGGGCACCGGGCACGCTTCCCTATGCGATGGAAGGAGGCTCCCCCTGAGCAGGCGCGGGCCCTGAGGGGCCTGCCTCCTGAGGGGCCGGGCCGGACGATGTCTTCTTCTTCTTGGGGGCGGCCTTGGGAAGCCTCCTGCTTCCGCGATCCGGGTCTTCCAGTGATGCGGCCTGAAAGGCTCGCTCTAGGGAGCACACTGCGTCTCTCTCTTCGCAGGGCACCGTGATGACTCCGCCACTTCCTGGCATCTTGAGGACGTTGTAGCCGTGGTGGGTTACGACCATGAACTTGGCCAGCGCTGGGTACCCGAGGATGGCGTTGTACGGCAGGCGAATGTGGGCGACGTCAAAGTCGATGAGCTCGGTGCGGTAGTTGTCGCATGCCCCGAAGGTGACAGGAAGGCGAACCTGCCCAATCGGGACCGTGGAGCCGTCGGTGACTCCGGAGAAAGGTTTGGTTGGCTGAAGTTGATTGTAGGGTACTTGGAGATTGTTGAATGTTTCCACGGACAGGATGTTGAGCCTTGCCCCGCCATCGATGAGGGCCCTGGTGACCAGCACGTTGCTGATGATTGGGGAGCAAAGCATCGGGAGGACTCCGGCCGTGGCCATGCACTTGAGCTGATCCGCTGAGCTGAGAGGGCGCGTGGCCTCGAGCTTGGGGAGGACTGCATTCACTTCGCGGGCGAACTGCTTGAAGATGCGCTGAGAGGCTGGGGCTTGGGCTCCACCCAGAATGCAAGCGATCGCACGTGGTTCCTGGAAGCCCCCAGCCCCCTCGTCCTGATGACGGTCTTCATTTCTTCTTGGCTGCGGCGGCAGCAGAGGGAGGCCTGCATTACCTTGCGGGCGATCCTCGCGAGGCTGATCCCTCCAGCCTCCCTCGCGAGGCGGGTCCTGCCAGCAATCCTCGCGAGGTTGGTCGCGCCACCCTTGGCGCGGGCCGCGGTCTTCCCAGCGTCCTGCGTTCCTTCCTCCTCCTCGGCCGTAGCCCCGGTCGCTGCGGTCGGGACATCGGCCGACCCTTCCTTCACGCACGGCCCGGAGCTCTTGGCATTCATTGGTGTTGTGGGTGTGGAGGTTGTGGTACACACAGTACTGACTGCCCTTGGAGGGTTCGGGCTGATCTCTGCCCCGCTTGGTGTTTGGCTCTACCGCGAGCACGGCAGCACCCTTGCGCTTCACGTCCTTGGCCTTGGGCTTCTTCTCTTCTGGGTCTGCGGCAGGCAGCTCGAGGAGGGAGAGGCGCCCCTCCTCAGCCCTGGCGCACTTGGTCGCCAAGTTGAATAGCTCCAAGGAGGTGCACATGTCTTCATGCATTGCCAGCTCCTCCTTCATCTTGACGTTGCGCACGCCGTCGGAGAAGGACGAGATGATGGCCTCCTCGGTCACCTTGGGGATCTTGAGGCGCGCATTGTTGAAGCGCTGGATGTACTTCTGCAGGGTTTCCCCTGGTTGCTGCTTGATACGGCGCATGTCGCTCACGGTGGGTGGCCGGTCGCGAGTACCCTGGAAGTTGGCGATGAAGCGGGTGCGCATCTCGTTCCAGGAGGAGATCGTGCCTGGAGCCAGATTCAGGAGCCAGGTGCGGGCCCTGTCCTTGAGCGCCATGGGAAACCAGTTTGCCATGACTTTCTCGTCTCCGTTGGCGGCCTCGATGCCCATCTCGTAGAGCCGGAGGAACTCTGCAGGGTCAGCCGTGCCGTCGTAGCGAGGAGGCAGGTCTGGCTTGAACTTGCCGGGCCACGCGACGCTGCATAGCTCGGTGGTGAAGGCGCGGCAGCCCGCTGTGGCCACGGGAGGCCTTGGGTGATGAAGAGCTTGGTCCTGTGGGTCCCCATGCGCTGCAGCTGGGAGCAGCGCGGGGTCTTGACATGCTGGAGCAGGGAGCACTCGGGCAGCTTCTCGAGGGCGAGGGACTTCTTGGCAGCTCTGCTCCTGCCGTGCTGGCGCCTGACGGAGCGGGTTCTGGCCAGGGGCCGCGCGCCTTGGGGCCAGGGCGCCTTCTTGAGGGGGAGGCTGCTGAGGCGCCCCAGGAGCTTCATTGCCCGCGCAGGGCGGGGCGCGGTGTAGCGAGAAGGATGGCGCGGGGGAGCCCCCAGCGGCGCGGACGAGCTCGGCGACTCGGTCGAGCCACTCTTCGTAGACGTCGTTGATTGGGCGGTAGCGCAGGAGCTCGTTTGCCGCGATGAGCGCAGCTCGAGCCTCCATGGGCGCGCGGGACGAAGAACCAGCAGGGGTGAGCGAGGGTGTAGCAGTGCGGCCGTCTCTTCTCATGGATGGGTGCTGGGACGATGCTTGCTGCTCGTTCCCGCCGGGCTGGTGGCAGCATTGACGGCAGGTGACGGGGAACGACGAGGGCGCCCGCCGACGGGAGCCGTCTTTGCGACACGGGAAGCGAGGGCGGCTCGGCGCTCGGCACGGGCCCGACGAACGTCTGACATGGATGCGATGGTCGGAGAAGAACAGGGCGACGGGAGACGAATTCCGGCGCACCCCTACCTGGCGCGCCAAATGTCGGATTTCGGGTTCTGGCAGACCCTTGAGGTTCGAACACTAGGGTGCACGCGGAGGTTTCACCCTCTATCTACCTGCTCCTCGCCAAATCGCTAGGATCTAAACTACGAAAGAATCAACACAAGAGACACGGGGTTTATACTGGTTCAGGCCACCATTGTGGTGTAATACCCTACTCCAGTGTGTGGTGTGGTGGATTGCCTCTTGGGCTGATGATGAACAATACAAGGAAGAACAGCCTCGCGAGGGTCTGTTCTTGACTGATGCGATGAACTGCTAGGAGGAGTTCAGTCGCTCTATCTACTGGTTTCTTGGTGAGGATCCAGCTGCTTCTACCCTGGGGGTGGCTTGTCCTATTTATAGGCAAAGGCCCTGGGCCTCTCCCCAAATATTGAGCGGGAAGGGCGCCAACAATTGGCCATTTTGAAGGGGAACAACGGGTACACCTATCCTGACTAAAGTTGGTTCTCGCCTGTCAAAGGCTCTGGTGGTGACGCCTGCTTGGGCTCCACAATGACTTCCTCCCTGCCGTTGGCCTGGTCTTGGTCTCGTTGCACCGAAATGGGTGCCTTTGCTTGATGCTCTCGCCTGCGCTTGCTCCCTTTGCACCAAAGAGGAAAGGAGGACATTGCGCGGACTGGCGCCCGACTGGCGCCCTTGGTCGTCATGGCTTGCGTCATGGGCACCTCACGAGGTATCCCGCCTTGAACTCTCCACCTCCTCGTGAGCCCGCCTGATGAGGCCGTGCCTGAGGAAGCTCCTTGTCATCCGCCCCGCGAGGCTTGGCCCCTCGCGAGGGTCTTGAGTTTGTGTTGATGAAGATGGGCCGCGCTGGGCCCCCTTTGAGCCACGCCGCAGGCCGCAGGCAGGCAAGTCTGGGTATCCCCGTTCCCAGAATGCCGACATTGCTGAATCCGCTTCTCCCTCATCTTCTTCAACTTAACCACGTGTTGCTTCTGCCGTTGTTCTGCCTCATGTGGGACGCGGATCGGCTTGGTAAAGCACTGACACGTGGGACCGCATGTTAGCAAACTGCCAGGACAACGTCCTCTGAAAATAAGAAACCTCCCCCGCCATCCGCGCGGCAAAATCACCTCCTTTTTACTAATCTTGATTTTATAATTTTTAGATCAATATAATTGAAATTTGTATAGATAGCACACAGGAGCAAAACCAAGTGGTACGGTTAAGGGCATCCACAATGTGTAGCCAAATGTGAAAATAGCTTTTGGCATCGTGGGAACCATTGTGGACGGTGTTGCCAAAGCCAAAAAGATGGAACCGAAGCTCCCTGATTGATTGATTGAAGGAATAGAAAAATGCAACGTATCTCCTCTTTCTCCCATGCTTGGACGCATGTAGTACAGTATAGAGCACAAAGTCTACTCCCCTGTCCCTTCTATCACAAATCATAAAGCAGTGAGGCGTCAAATCACAAAAGCACGGACGAAGCAACCATCATTTCACTCTTCGTTGACTCCGCTTCTCCATCATCTTCTTCGAGAAACCATCTCACCGCACTAGTACTCCTAGTAGTACTAGTCCTTTGGTTCAATGGACTTCCTGGATGCAAATAAGGCGGTTGTCTCGGCTTGCAGGAGGCACTTGGGAATGACTTACCGTGGTCTCCCTCAATGGTGTTCTCCGTCAACGTCACCGCAATGGGGAAGGAAGTCAAATATAGTTACTACCTCCATTTTTTTGTACACAAGGCCAGTAATATCAAAATTACAATTTGCAAAGGGCCACTAACACTAATCGAGGCAAAGTTGATGGGGTTAGAAACCAAGGACATTATATCCCCTACATGCATGCGGAAGTGAGAAGGTTGGTTTGCATGGCGCTGCATTAATCAAGCGATGAGGAGTGAGATGGTTAGCTCTTTGGTCTTTGGAGAAAAAAATACGCATTAATTGACACGTGAAACGAGGATTTGTATCGATTAAATCCCGTGAAGGAAAACCTCGCCTTTCTTTTTTAACACTAGTACTCCTAGTACGTACGTACTTATCCTGTTTGGGTCTAGGCCTTGCATTGCCAAAGTACGCCACATATTTTTGCCAAGCTTGCCTAAAGTTTTCAAAATGAGAAGGAGGTACACTTGCGCATGGCTGTCGCGGTCGCACCGCACCCTCACACGGTCGCTCCTGCACGCCGCGGTCGCACCGCACCCTCACGCAGTCGCTCCTGCATGCTGCAAATCCAACCAAGGGAACGCACCCTCACTGACACGTGGTTTCGCATGTGAACAAACCAAACTCAGCCATCCTATCGCTGACACATAATTTTCATTCATAGAGTATGTTTATTCAACCGTATGTTGCAGAGTATCCGTACGGCCCGTGCGATGGTCTGTTGGGGAAGAAGAAGAGGTGAGGAAGAAGGAAAGAAGGGTTATGAGACATAGGATATTCATCCAACTGCTTGAAATGGTAGACTGACCCAAGTCAGGCCACTTGCATAACAAATATATGTTTTTACATAGCAAAAGATCCATAAAAACAACAACATAAAGAAAAACTATCACTGCTCGCGGAAAGAGACAGCCTCGTCGTCTTTGGCTGCCGGCGTGAACCAGCCGTAGCTGCCCACGTGTGTCTCCGCACCGTGGTTGTCCTCGGCATCCAGCTACTCGTTCAAGCGGAGCTTGCGGGCGCTCTGCACGGACGAGAGCACAACCCGGTTCAAGTTGAGGACGTCCAGTTCCGCTTGCAGGAGGGCCTCGATGGCAGCGGCATCCACGCGCTCTGCGTCGAGTCGAGCCTCCGCCGCCCGATTCAAGTCCAGGACGTCCGGTTTCGCCTGCAGGAGGGCGTCGATGAGAGCGGCATCCGCGCGCTCTGCGTTGAGTCGAGCCTCTGCCGCCCGGTTCAAGTCCAGGACGTCCGGTTCCGCCTGCAGGAGGGCCTCGATGGCAGCGGCATCCGCCTCAAGTTGAGCCTCCGCCGCCCGGTTCACATCCACGACATCCGGTTCCGCCTGCAGGAGAGCCTCGATGGCAGCGGCATGCACGCGCTCCACGTCTAGTTGAGCCTCTGCCTCCCGGTCCTCCTTTAGTATCGCCACATTGAACCGCTGGTCCGCTTGCACCATGGGGGACTCGGACACCGGCACGAAGTCGATGTCCATCGTCTCATACCCATCGGGGGCCTTCTACGCCGCGACCTCCGCCATGAATATTGGATTGGCTTCCTCCTCCTCGTAGCTTGGCTCCAGAGAACTCGGGGATTGGCCCGCCGCAAAGCGAGCTTGGGATCGGAGGTCTGTGGTGCTGACCGCCGCCGCGATTTTTGCGCGGCGCTCCGGCGTCAACATCTTGTAGTAAGTGATCTTGCGGTGCACCATGGCTTTCCGGCGAACTAGGGGACGCTTGATGCGGGCTAGGGGATCGAAAGGTGGGGGAATGGGCTGGAGATTTGGTGTGGTTTTAGGGCAGTGGCTGGCGTAGGCCGAGCAGCGAAGGTTCTGGTGTGAATAGTGGTTCCGGTGACGACCGGTCAATCGGTTTTGACTGTACATCGCTCTTGTCGTGTTCGCGTTGCAGCCCGGCATGCTGGACCCTCCACGCCGCTCACCGAATGGAACACGCTTCATCTTGTGTTTTCGCTCGCTTGTGGGACCACAGTTGAGAGCAAACTGACGTCCCTCCCTGAGGGAGTCCTGGACTAGGGGGTGTGCGGATAGCCGGACTATCATCATCGACCGGACTCTAAGACTATGAAGATACAGGATTGAAGACTTCATCCCGTGTCTGGATGGGACTTTCCTTGGCGTGGAAGGCAAGCTTGGCAATACGGATATGTAGATCTCCTACCATTGTAACCGTCTCTGTGTAACCCTAGCCCTCTCCGGTGTCTATATAAACCGGAGGGTTTTAGTCCGTAGGACGAACAATCACAACAACAATCATACCATAGGCTAGCTTCTAGGGTTTAGCCTCCTTGATCTCGTGGTAGATCCACTCTTGTACTACCCATATCATCAATATTAATCAAGCAGGAGTAGGATTTTACCTCAATCGAGAGGGCCCGAACCTGGGTAAAAACATCGTGTCCCTTGTCTCCTGTTACCATCCGCCTAGACGCACAGTTCGGGACCCCTACCCGAGATCCGCCGGTTTTGACACCGACATTGGTGCTTTCATTGAGAGTTCCTCTGTGTCGTCACTGATAGGCTTGATGGCTCCTTCGATCATCAACAATGACGTAGTCCAGGGTGAGACTTTTCTCCCCGACAGATCTTCGTATTCGGCGGCTTTGCACTGTGGGCCAATTCGCTTGGGCATCTGGAGCAGATCGAAAGTTACGCCGCTGGCCATCAGGTCGGATTTGGAAGTCTAAACTTCACGGCTGACATCTGCGGAGACTTGATCTTCGACGGATTCGAGCCACAGCCGAGCGCGCCGCACTGTCACGATGGGCATGATTTAGCTCTGCTGCCGGACAGTGCCCTGGAGGCCGCACATGAGTCCGCTCCGACCCTTAGTTCGGAGCCGACCGCGCAGATCGAGGACGGGTGGCTAGACACTGCCTCGGGGGCTGCAACCTCTACGGCGATGGAGCCGAATACTGACCTTGTCCCTTGTAAAGCTCGTGACTCCGAGGTGCCGGAATCCTCGCCGGACTCCGAACCTCCTGCGCCCCTACCAATCGAATCTGATTGGGCGCAGATCATGGAGTTCACCGCCGCGGACATCTTTCAGCACTCACCCTTTGGCGACATCCTGAATTCGCTGAAGTATCTCTCGTTATCAGGAGAGCCCTGGCCGGACTGCGGTCAGGATGGTTGGGATGCGGACGACGAAGAAATTCAAAGCCCACCCACCACCCACTTTATAGCAACTATCGACGATCTAACCGACATGCTAGACTTCAACTCTGAAGACATCGATGGTATGAACGACGATGCCGGAGACGACCAAGAACCAGCGCCTACCGGGCACTGGAAAGCCACCTCAACTCATGACATATACATGGTGGACACACCAAAAGGAAGCGATAGCGAGGAACAACGGGACACACCAAAACGGCGACGCAAGCGCCGCCCGAAGTCCCGCCTCGATAACAACAGCACCCATAATGACCCAGCCGTAGAGCAGGGCAAACCAGTGGACGACGAACATGAAACGAAGCAACCATCCGAACAAGATGAATCGGACAATCAACCCATCCTCGGCGAAAACAACAGTCCAGACGATCTCACGCCGGACACATCACCGAAGCATAAGAACCTTCACAAAAGGCTCGTCGCCACTGCAAGAAGTTTGAAGAAGCAGAAACGGAAGCTCAAAACTGCGGAGGACGTACTCAGAATGAGGTGGAGCAAAGTACTCAAAACCGCAGACAAATACGGCAATGGTCACCAAGAAAAGAGCTACCCGAAGCGCAAGCTGCTGCCCGAATTCGACGAGGAGGCCGTAGAGCCACCACAATCAAAAAGCAAAGAGGCCGCCTGGCCGGATAGACGACCAGATGACAGGCCAAGAGTGGCAAGCGGCGCCACACACGAGCCGGCACATGACACACATAAAGATGCTCGCCAAAAGGATGGCCCGGTCAGGTCCATTTATGGGCCGAAAAAGAGGGCCCCAGGAAGCAACACAACACGCCGAATGTTCGAAGATAATGGCACACCTAAATACAGGGGCGCCGCACACCCACTATGTTTCACCGATGAGGTGCTGGATCATGAATTTCCAGCGGGATTCAAGCCCGTAAACATAGAGGCATACGACGGAACAACAGACCCCGGAGTCTGGATTGAGGATTACATCCTACACATACATATGGCTAGAGGAGACGATCTCCATGCCATAAAATACCTACCCCTCAAGCTCAAAGGGCCAGCTCGGCATTGGCTCAAAAGCCTCCCAAAAAACACCATTGGAAGTTGGGAAGAGCTCGAGGACGCGTTTAGAGCAAATTTTCAGGGGACTTATGTCCGCCCTCCGGATGCAGACGATTTAAGTCACATAACTCAACAGCCCGGAGAGTCAGCGCGCAAATTCTGGAACAGGTTCGTCACTAAAAAGAATCAAATAGTCGACTGTCCGGACACCGAAGCCTTAGCAGCTTTTAAACATAACGTCCGAGACGAATGGCTCGCCAGACACCTCGGCCAGGAAAAGGCAAGAACAATGGCCGCGCTAACAAGCCTCATGACCCGCTTTTGCGCAGGGGAAGATAGCTGGCTGGCAAGATGCAGCACCAGCGACCCGAGTACATCCGAGATCAGAGATGGAAATGGAAAATCAGGACGCAGAAAAGATCAGCGCCAAAATAAGGAAAATGGCCCAAAGAACACGGCGGTCAACGCCGGATTCAAAAGCTCTCGGCCGAACAGCAAAACACTGCCTCTTAAGGACAACAGTGATGAGCTATCCAACCTAAACAAAATTTTGGATCGGATATGTCAAATCCACAGTACCCCCGGGAAGCCTGCAAACCACACCCACCGAGATTGTTGGGTCTTCAAGCACTCCGGCCGACTCAATGCCGAACACAAGGGGCTCGACATGCCAAGCGAGGACGATGACGAACCCCACCAGCAGAGCGCCGGAAAACAAAAGACTTTCCCGCAAGAAGTCAAAACAGTAAACTCACTTCATGTGATAATACGGAACAATAGTGCGGCACCCGCTAAAGTACATGTCGCACGGTCCACCCCAGCGGAATCCCGAGATTGGATGTCAAAACCAATTACTTTCGACCACCTGGATTATTCCAGAAGTATTCAAAACGCAGGATGGACTGCTCTGATATTGGATCCTATAATCGACGGACTACAATTTACACAAGTCCTAATGGATGGCGGCAGCGATTTAAACCTGCTATATCTGGACACAATCCGCAAGTTGGGGATAGACCCTACTAAAATTCGCCATAGCCGCACTTCCTTCAAAGGAGTGACGCCAGGCCCTTACGCCAAGTGCACGGGCTCCTTACTACTAGAAGTTGTGTTCGAATCTCCTGACAACTTCCGTCGCGAAAGGCTAATCTTCCATGTCGCCCCATTCAAAAGTAGCCATCAAGCACTATTGGGATGTGAAGCTTTCGCCCGCTTTAACGCAATACCACACTATGCGTCTCTTACACTTAAAATGCCCGGTCCACGTGGCATCATCTCATTAAAAGGTCGTTCAAGACCCCAGATACGGCTAGGCGAGTCCGGCATAAATAAAATAGGGGCTCCCTAGCCGCATACCCCTTCACAAGGGGCTGTGTGTATGAACAATAAGAGCCAATAAAAGCTCAACTTTATTCGTTCATTCATACTCTGTTTTCATTACATTTTTTGCACGATTCCTTTTCAAACTAAGTTCCTCTCTTTTCCAGATGAACAGCGTGCTACACCCGTCCAGGATACAGCACAACGGAGACACAGGCGCATACGTGCAGCAGGGACCCGTCGGAAGGATTCTTTTCAGATTAAGACCCTGCGTAAACCTTTCTTACTGTCTCTTGTTGATTCACATCCCCCGGTTTTTCACCATAACCGATGAGGAGGCTGGCGTTTTGGCATCGGCCGCGTCAGAAATTTTCGCCCGTACCTGGACACTAGGGGCTTAGGGCATTGTTCTGCCCGTTATCATAAAGACCGAATACCTTAGGGAGTGTTCGGCGTCTCGAGTTAGGCCTTATATGCATCAGCTCCGAATCATGTCTTTGGTCAAATGTTGGGTTTGCCTGGCTCCTGTGTTTTGCTGCCTTACGTTCCGTATCATCAGCTAACGCGGCACCAGGAGAACTACTCCGATTGTGCCCCGGTTCGGTCGGGTGAGCACCTCAGTAGAGAAAGCCGAAAACTGACTGTCATGATACAGCGAGAGACTGGTCAACCACTCGATCGACTACCAGAATGTCTAGAATTCCTCCGCTTTGACGAAGGACCGTTTCCCGGTCAATCACATACGTGCCCGAATTCGGAGAGCGCGGTGCCCCTAGGGGCTATATTGTAGCCCCACCTTCGAACTCCTATGGCTAAGTGAAAGTGATAAAGCATTATAGTCTGGTTGCCTCGTTTGCTACGCTACCACCTCCTTCACAGGACCAAGACGTTGGATTAAGTGTGAAAATGCGCTATTTTGCAAACACCCCCGCACCATGTGCGTGGGGGCTAAAGCCGAAGATTGCCATCTTTCAGGTTATACACAAGTATACATTAACGGCCGCACAGGAGATATTTTAATACTTGAACGCACAAGTATAAAAAGCACTTATATTATGAATATCCTTTTACAAATAATAAAGATCATTTGAACATGACATTTTTTGAGCACTGTGACTCTATTACACGAGCACCCTGCAGGACTTCCCCAAAATAGTGCTCGGCGGGTAACCGGCTCTCGTCCGAACCCCGGGTTGCAACATCGGTGGCATCCATCTCCGTCCAGTATGTCTTCATACGGGCGATGGCCATCCGTGCACCCTCTATGCATGCCGATCGCTTCATCGCCTTGATATGTGGCACCGCCCCAAGGAATTGCTGTAATAAGCCAAAATAACTCTTCGGCTTGGGCCTATCCGGCCACAGATGAGCCACTACATCCGTCATGGCAAAACCAGACAATCTATTCAGCTCAGCCCACTCAGCCAACCGATCGGTCAACGGAAGTGAATGCTTCGGACTGTGGAATTGAGACCAAAAAAGCTCTTCCGTCTCGTGATCCTTTTGGCTTCGGAAGTGCACAACCGCATCCGCCGCACTCGCCTCCAAATCCAGATAAGGATCCTCCGGACCCCACAGCTGGCCAAGCTGAGCATACTTCTGATCTGTGAACTTCCTGCGCAGTAGAAAGGGCTTGCCAGCCGCAATGTCTCTGGCCTGATGCAGCTCCTCCTTTATAGCCCTGATCGCAGAACGGGCATCCTTGGCTTTGGCGGTGGCCTTCTTCAGGTCTTCTTGCCCCGCTCGGCGTTCCTTTTCAAGAATCTCATAGCGGTCGGCAACATCCTTCAGCTTCACGGCCATTCCGGCCATCTCCTCCCTGCTTCGGCAGTGAGCAGCCCTTTCGGCTTCTAGCTCTTCGGCTGCCTTCGAGGCAGCCGCATCACTCCTTCTGGCCTGCTCCTTAGCTCGAGCAAGCTCTGCCCGAAGGTCCTCCACAACAGCGGCACCATCTGCATTAAGCACACATGTTGTAAGGAGTGGGCTTCAGCTCCCTTACTAGGTGACCACGGAGAAACAACCTACCTTGTGACTCGTCAAGTCGCTTATTGACCAGCACGATGTCCGCATCCGCAACGTCGAGTTGCCGCTTTAGTTCAGCAACTCCATCAGTCCGGCTGGCCACCGGACTATCCGCCACCTACGTAGGAAAGGCGAGAATTAATACCTGAGATTATGATCCTCGGCACGATGTCGCTTTCGACAACATACCGAGTCTCAGGGGCTACTATCTATACAGGGCGCACTTTATGTGCAAAACTGTCAAAAGGTATGTCATTTTTATGTACCTCAAACCCTGCCAGCAAACTTCTGACGGCATCATACAATCCGCCCTCAGCGAACGAAATTCATTCAATCACCGTACTCATCAATGTACGGTGACCTTCTGAGATAGATGCCCTCTCGAGCAGATCCTTTAGCTCCCCCGGCCGTACACCAGTTGGTGCCGAACTCTCCGGCCCTGCCGGACTCGGGGACACCCTCCGCGACGATACCTCAGGGTCGTCCGCCCCACCTGACGGTGCGGCGGATGGAGGCATCTCGCTCTCCATCATCTCCGGACGAAGGTCCCCCGAAGACGAGCTCAGCTGAGAAGGACGGAGATCCGAACTACAGTAAAAACTTCGGTTATCCTCAGAAGCAAAAATAGGGACGTCCCTTGTTACAATACTCCCCTTTTTCTACTTACGGCTCGCTGGAGGGCTGATTCCTTGGGGGAGATAGTGCAGCCGGGGCCTCCCCCGGCGTAGGACCCTCTGGTGAAGATTTCTTCCCCCGCTTTGAGGCCTTAGCCTCCGGGTCTTCGGAAGCGGTCCTCTTCTCCCCATGGAGGGAGGGATTCTCGATCCCCCCTTTCTCCAAAGCCTCCTTAGTAGAGGCGGTAGTTTCTCTGTTTTCCCCTTCGCCCTCCTCTAAAGGCGCAGCCTCCAGCATCTTGACCAACACCGGATCCGGCGTGGTCTCTAGGAGGGGGGCCGGACACCGTATCAGTTTTGCTTGCGCTATCCACTCCTGTTCAAAGGACGGTTGGTTAAAAGGCAAATCCAAGAATATGCAAACAAACGATATGTCCGGACACAGGGCTACTTACTTGAGCATCTGGGCGATTGCAGCTTAGGCCGGCATCCTCGGTCAATTCCAGACACACTTCTTGTGATCCGAAGAACAATTTGTACATCTCCACGGGCGTCGTACCCATGAAGTGTTGGAGAGCTCGTGGCCCCTCTGGATTGAATTCCCATAGGCGGAGGGGGCGACGTTTGCAGGGAAGAAGACGCTAAATCAGCATAACCTGCATCACTACGACCAGATTGATCTCCCTCTCTTGGAGGTCTCGAATCCGGCCCTGCAATAGGGGTACGTCCTTTGACGACCCCCAGTTAAGCCCTTTGTTGACCCATGACATCAGCCGTTGTGGAGGGCCCGAGCGAAAGACGGGCGGCGGCTTCTGCCTGCTGCCCCTGGGAGCGGTCATATAGAACCACTCCTGTTGCCACAAACCGAGCTCCTCCTGGAAAGAGCCCTCGGGCCATGGAGCATCGGCCCTCTTGCTTACAACCGCCCCGCCGCACTCTGCTTGATGCCCCTCGATCATCTTCGGCTCGACGTTGAAGGTTTTGAGCCACAAACCGAAGTGAGGGGTAGTGCGGAGGAAGGCTTCACAGACGACAATGAATGATGAGATGTGGAGGATGGACTCCGGAGCCAAGTCGTGGAATTCCAACCCATAGTAAAACATGAGCCCTCTCACAAAAGGATCCATCAGGAAGCCTAAACCCCGACGGAGGTGGGACATGAACACGACGCTCTCGCCGGGCTCGGGAGTAGGAATGACTTTCCCTTTGGAGGGCAACCTATGCGAAATCTCGTAGGTCAGGTACCTGGCTTCTCTCAGCTTTAGCACGTCCTCTTTCGTGACGGAGGAGGGAATCCACCGGCCCTGTAGGTCGGAGCCGGACATTGTTGAAGGTCCGAGGCGCTCGAATCTAGGACTCTGGGTGTTGGAACTCGGGGCGAGGGGCAGATTCAATTGAGGATTGAAGAAAAGAAGCGAGCCTTGGTCTCATTATAAAGAGGGAGAATACCAAGAACCGTCCCCGTGACCATTTGGAACTCACCTTCGATGGAGGAGGCGTGGCAACGGGCACGGTTGGGTTACCCACGTCCGTATTGATGGGAATCCCAGAATAAGGGGAACACGATCTCTGCTTCGACAAGACGTGCCAAGGAAACCGCTTCGCTAAACGTGCTGAGGTGGTATAATAAAAACGATTCAAGTAAAGGCTTGGTAGTGGTGTGACGTCACGCCACAAAATACGTCAGCAGATTGAACTTGTGTACATATTATTCTCTCTACGGTGGTATGTGGAATTTATTTTACAGAGCTGGACACTATCCTGGTGTTCACAATCTTCTATGAATTATTCGGAGGAGGAACCCGCCTTGCAATGCCGAAGACAATATGCGCGCCGGACTCGTCCTCATTGAAGCCTGGTTCAGGGGCTACTGAGGGAGTCCTGGACTAGGGGGTGTCCGGATAGCCGGACTATCATCATCGGCCGGACTCCAAGACTATGAAGATACAAGATTGAAGACTTCATCCCATGTTCGGATGGAACTTTCCTTGGCGTGGAAGGCAAGCTTGGCAATACGGATATGTAGATCTCCTACCATTGTAACCGACTCTGTGTAACCCTAGCCCTCTCCAGTGTCTATATAAACCGGAGGGTTTTAGTCCGTAGGATGAACAATCACAACAACAATCATACCATAGGCTAGCTTCTAGGGTTTAGCCTCCTTGATCTCGTGGTAGATCCACTCTTGTACTACCCATATCATCAATATTAATCAAGCAGGAGTAGGGTTTTACCTCAATCGAGAGGGCCCGAACCTGGGTAGAAACATCGTGTCCCTTGTCTCCTGTTACCATCCGCCTAGACGCACAGTTCGGGACCCCCTACCCGAGATCCGCCGGTTTTGACACCGACACTCCCTCTCCCCCGCCCGCGTCATTTACTATACTACCACTCCCTCTGTTTTATGCGGAGTAAATAAAAACAGAGGGAGTATACTACGGATGAGGATCCCCTGACGTGGCCGAACCCATTGAGTAACTGACATGCGGGGCCTAGCAAGCATGGGGTCCGCCAGTAAGTGACCGAAAGGGAGGGTAAGGCAGGGATACCTACGTTAGAGGATCCACTTCCACTACCACTCCCTCCTTCCATTTACTATATAGGGCCTAATGCGTTTTTCGAGGCTAACTTTGACCAAATGTTAGAGTAATAATATATGACATGCAACTTACACAAAGCATACGATCAAATTTGTATGTGAAAGGAGTTTCCAATGATATAATTTTCACATTATACATCTCATGTACTATTAATCTTGTCAATAGTCAAATTGGAAACCATCTCGAGTACAAATCTAGGAGTACGTACGAATCTAACAATATTGATTGGGCGTTGTTGAATGTTGATACCTTTTTGATCAAAGTAGAGATACTTTGACTACACATAAAACTTATATGTAAACTAGAAAGAATAGGAGGGAGTATATTGTACGTTCAAAAACGGAACGAACATTGAATACCCTTTATATATGATTTGCGGATGCTATGATCACCGGTTCAAAATTTTGAATCCGCCTTAGGTATCACGTGCCCCCACTCGTTCCCTCTCGATTTCATCTCAGGGTCCAGAGATCTATTAAAAGAGGACTAGGGTGGGTACATGCGAATGATACTCGGCGGAATGTTCAAATGAGGCATGCGGGAGGATGGACTCGACTGGAGGGAGACATGATCGATGGAGAAGAGGGTTGGAGAGGAATGAGAAATAAGCAAATGCCACATGATTATACTTGAACGGCTCAAATAAACAATAAGTTGTCTTGCTTGGCCTACATAGTGAAAGGCCTAATGCGCAACGGGGAGCACTGATGCTCAAATATGGCCGGGAAAATAGGGAAACCGACATGTGGGGCACACCCGTCGGGACAATGTAGCGCAGACTAGTCCAATGGAGGAGCTGGCCCACGACCTCCTCGCCACCGACAACCGTTCATGTGGGTCCTTGGGGCCAACAACGGGGCGCAGCTCCAGCACCGCCTCTGGACACGGCGACCACGGTGAGCGACACACTCATATCGTCGCTAGACACGGTTGGTTTCAGTGTGCCGAGGGTGGCGTTAGTGCTGTGGCACGACCAACAGTATGTTTGGTTTGTGCCCAAGGTTGCCCCATCAAAGCATTGGATAGCCAAAATTTTGCTTGAGGTATTGGTTGCCCATGATTTGGCCGACATTGGCAAGAAAAATGAACTAGAGTTGGCTAGAGTTCGTTGGCATGCCAAAAAAATGGCAACCATCCAAACAAAGACCAATCTTTGGGTCGTGACCAAAATTTTGGTTGAGGTATTGGTTGCCCATGATTTGGCTGACATTGGCAAGAAAAATGAACTAGAGTTGGCTAGAGTTCATTGGCATGCCAAAAAATGGCAACCATCCAAACAAAGACCAATCTTTGGGTCATGACCAAAAGTTTGGTAAGGTGCACTTTGGCCACAATCCAAACACACCCCAACACCTGGCTCGTCGAGGATGCACGGGGCGCCGCGCCGCGTCCGCGGAGTGGTGTAGCGCAGCCAACTGCATCCTCTGGACCTGAGACCATGCCAGGTCGTCTTGCTTTTTCAACGACATGCGGGGATCGCATGTGAGCAAAGGGCATCTCCAACGTTGCCACGACCGCATCTGACTACCCTGGCACACCAAAACCCTCGTCCCTTGCGCCGTCGCGCGGTGCGTTCCCAGCCGGCGCCAACTGCGCACATTCATGCCATTTGTTCGTATGTCGTCGTTAAGAGGCTCAGTGCCCGAGGAACCAACTCCGATGACTTAATGACGCACCCGGACGCTTGGCCTCACCGGAATGCACTACTTAAAGTGGCAATGCCCAGCTAACCTCCACACCATAGCGCATCATCCTCCTACCTGGCACCACATCCGCCATGACCGCAAGTGCGAACGCTCTATGGGATAGCTTGTCTTGGGGGATGAAGCTCGAGGTCACCGCCCTCGGTCAATTCGCCTCTCGCGACGCAATAGCAGCGTAGCCGGACGCGGACGTGACCGCACAAGTGGTGGCCACGCTGGCGGCCGATGACGGGAGCACCGTCAGCCACGCGTCCTACTTGCCGCCGTCCAACGTCTGGCACCACCGAGGTCGGGGACTCCTCTGAGGATGAGTAGGGCATGGGAGGCGGCAGGGCATGGTGTGCCAACTGGCTGGTCCGTATCCCGTGTTCTACTCTTCCTCGCCGGAGACCGCACCTTCACTTCACGGGTCTTGAACCCCGCCCCGTACATAGAGATTGCAGATGGAGGATGTCGGTCGCCGCCGTAGAATAGGTTTAGGGCCGGGTTTCTTTTATTTTTCTGTCCTATAAAAGTTCGAAATGTAATGAAAATCTGCCGTGTTTGCATTAATCTCGGCCGGTGTATATGAACTTTCACAATAATATACATATTGTAGGAGTACTAGCAAGATGCCCGTGTGTTGCACGGAAGATCAAGATCTTGTGGGAGAAAAGGATGAACGAGGGAAAGCCTTATCAGCAAATGTGGAGAGGAGTGCGGGTGAATTGTCATAGTTTCCTTCCTATCCGTTAGATATAGATCGGACAGCCTATATTGCAGGATGACAGGCACACCATCACCACCAACTCTGCTTTTTATTGAACCGAGACAAATCTAGCATGCAAAGTAAAAGAAACACATAGGGTCTATACATACACAATTTATCTTAGGCACTCCAATAGTACGTCCACTACACATTCACGCATTTCACATCTTTCTACATCTACGGGAACCTACGAAAGGGTTAACGTAAATTGCCTCTCTCTCTCTCTCCTCCCCTGATTTTCATGGTGGTGGGCCCCTCCCTCCCCCAATCTACAACCAACAGCTCACACGTTTCACATTACGTTAATTACGTAACTGGGATTACATAGGTGTAGCATTACTCGTCTTAAAAAACCCAACTAAGCCAACCTCCCAGCATATCGCGCGGGAAAAGACCCGGCCCCGCCATTTTAGTCGGGATTACCGGATTACTAGTAGTAGTATCGATGGATCACGTGAAGCAACAATTTTTTTTGAGGGGACGAAGCACCTAGTTTAAAAGGAAAAAATGCGGTACACTCACAACACTCCTGTCGCGGTTGCATTGCACCCCACACACGTTCGGTCCTGCACACGGCTCACACAAACGGAACGCGCTTCGGCTTGCCTCTTCACTGACACGTGGGACTGCACTTGGAGAAACCGACCATGCGCCAAACTCCCCTCGCCCACCGCGCAAAAATCCTCCCCCCCACACAAAAATTACCCCCAAATCTGATTCAACCGCCCTTCGACCAACTAGCCAATAATATTCCCCAAACCCCCCTCCCCCCGTCCCCCTCCACTTCATTCGCTCCGCCAAAGCCACCCTCCCCACCGTGCCGATACGTCGACGCCACGGTTCGTCGAGGGGACGCACGGCGATCCTCTCGCTCCCACAGTACGCTCTCGTAGACTGCCGCCCTCTAGCCGTGCCGCCACCTCTGGCTACGTTCTTGTGGAGGCGCATGGCGGTCAGCGCCGCCACCGCTGGCGATGTTCTTGTGGAGACGCGTGGCGGTTAGCTTCTCCCATGGTACTCGCATTCTAGACTGAGGCCCCGTTCATGTCGGTGTAGCGCTGAATGTTAGCTGATAGACGCTGTTAATCTCACTGTTTGCCGAAGTAGTTTACTGTCAATATGCTCTGCTTAAGAAACTTCCTTGCCCTGTTCTGCACTCAATCTGCTAGCTGAGATGGCATGCGAAGGCCGATTAGTTGCTAAAATATCCTGCCATATATTTATTGTGACGTAGATTGCCATGGTCTAGTAGCCAATCTGTTAGGTGAAATAGCTCTACACCGTTTTATACTTGATCTTTGTTGCTGTGATGGCCTTTGATAGTTCGATGGCTGTGTGCTCAGCCTCATTGACTGCTGAAACAGCCTGCCATAATTTAGCACTCAAATCTGTTTGCTGAATTAGCTTTACATATATTTCGTTACTTAGATATGCTCATCCAAATATCCTGCCATAGCTTTAGACATCGACCTATGTATTTTTTCTGGACTTCATAAAAAAGCATATATGTTTTTCCTGTAATATCTAGTAGAAGAACTAATTTGTATGTCTAACAGATGGACAGGACTTGGATAACTTCTGCTCGAAGATTCTCCGCTGCATTTGTCGAGGGGGATGAAAACTTCATGAACTTTATCAGAGCTGAGTACGGTGGTATGAAATCAGATGTGTTCTACCCGTGTAGCAGTTGTATGAATTCAGTTCCAAGACCCCAGTCAAATGTGCAAAATCATCTACACTTGTATGGATGTCGGTCACATATACTAGGTGGGTTCATCATGGTGAAGCTATGAACGTTAATGTTATTGACTACGTGGAAGCAGCAGATCACCATCTTGATCTGCCTGATGCTCAGGTGGAAGAGGATGAGGAGGTGGTGGTGGCGGAGCCAGTGAGTTTGACCAACATTGAAACAATGCTACGAATTGCTCGTGCATTCCGTGAACTTTCACCTGCAGAAGAAAAATGGTGGGCCCGCATGTTGGAACAATGCAACGTGGCTGTCACCCCAGGAAATAAGCTGTCAGTATTCTCAGCTATGGTCACCTTTCTTCAGGTGAAGACATCTGAGCGGATGACCAACAAATCATTCGATTGTGATGTTGGCTGCTTTCCGCAAATCATTCCCAGATGCGTCTGAGCTGCCACACACCTATAGTAAAATGAAGAATTTCCTTCGTGTAGTTGGAATTGGATATGATATGATCCATGTTTGTAAGAATAATTGTGTTCTGTTCTGGAAGGATTATGCCAACTTAAATGAATGCCCGAAATGCAAATCATCAAGATGGAAAGATGGCGATGCTGTGAAGAGGATTCCTCATAATGTTCTGAGACATTTTCCAATTACACCAAGATTGCAAAGGTTGTTTCATGATGCTAAAACAAGAGAGGATGTACCATGGCATTCTAGGAACCAGGAGTACAGTGATCAGAATGTAATGAGCCATCCATCTAGTGAGTGGAAAAGCTTCAATGATAAACACAAAAAGTTTGCTGCTGACCAGAGAAACATTAGACTTGGCTTAGCTTCAGATGGATTTAACCCATTTGGCCGCCAGAGCACCACATATAGCATGTGGCCAGTGCTTGTTATCCCTTACAACATGCCTCCAAATGTCGGCACCAAAGAATCAAACTACATGATGGCCTTGCTCATCCCAGGTCCAAAAAGTCCTGGAAGGATTTTGATTTGTTCATGAAGCCTTTTGTGGAGGAACTTCAACAGCTATGGAAGGGTGTTCTCACTTGAGACCTATATAGCAGCCCACCAGCTGATTTCTTTCTGCGTGCTGTTATAATTTGGTCCATCCATGATTATCCGGCTTTGGGCACTATGTCAGGGCGAACGACACATGGTTACAATGCATGTGTTCGCTGTGACAGGAATCCGCTGTCATACGCAATACTTAGCAAGACCTGTTACATTGGACACCGCCGTTTCCTTGCCAAGGACAAGACGCATCCTAGAAAATACCGAAGACATGTGTTCAATGCAAAGCATGAAAACCGTGATGCGCCAAAGAGGCTCACCGCCAATGAGTTGCAAGTGGAATTAGAGAAGGTCAGGCATATTACACCAGGAGCCATCCTGGTAATGGTAGCAGGAAAAGGAAGCGTGACAGGGCAGAAGAGAGATTATTGTTTACCCACAGGTCCACTTTGTGGGACTTGGAGTATTGGAAAGATTTGGATCTGCGGCATAATCTTGATGTGATGCACATCGAGAAAAATATATGTGATAGCATTATCGGCACACTTCTTAATATTGAAGGCAAGACGAAAGATACCTTAAAATCTAGGATTGATTTGACACACCCGGGTATCAGAAAGGATTTGCAGGTGCAAGATGAAGGTAAAACACGGGATATGGCACCAGCTGTGTACGTCTTGGACTAGGTAAAAAGAAAAGAATTCTGCAAGGTCCTGTCACGTGTGAGATTCCCACATGGATTTGCTTCCAACCCTGAAAGGAGAGTCAGTGCAGATGGAAACAAGGTACAAGGGTTGAAAACTCATGACTGCCACGTCCTACTTCAAAGGGTTTTACCTGTTATCCTTAGAGGATTGGGCCGCCCTGACTTATACAGAGCAGTTGCAGAGTTGGGACAATTCTTCAGGGAACTCTGCAGTAGAAATATCAGGATAGATGCTTTGGACCATCTTAGAGACAAGATACCAACTATCCTATGCGACCTTGAGAAGATATATCCTCCAGCCTTCTTTGATGTGATGGTGCATTTGGCTGTTCATCTACCTAATGAGGCACTACTTAGAGGTCCAGTACAGTATGGCTGGATGTAACCTATTGAAAGGAGGCTAGGCACTTTCAAGGGCTATGTTAGGAACAGAGCTAGACCCGAGGGTTCCATTGCAGAGGCCTACATTGCTACAGAAGGTTGACATTCTGCTCAAAATACATCGAAACAGTTGATCAGCTTAGCAAAGAGGTGGGTGAAGACAATCCCGGGCTCAATGTTTTCGATTATTCTGTTCGAGTTACAGGGAAGAGTCGACAAGAGGACAAACCTAAAGATTTGGACATAATGGTTTGGTATGTGTTGAATAACTATCCTGAGATACTACCTTATATCAAGTAAGTGCAGTACTGCAGCTTATACATCGTAATCTACTAAACTTCCAGCACATTCTTATATATTTAGATGTTTGACGCGATCACTATGTTGTGCAGCATCTACAAAGAGGAGTTACTGCCGCAAAATCCAAGAAACATTGACAAACTGGTTATGTCAGGATTTGCGAAATGGTTCAAGAACCATGTAAGCTTTTGAATTGCACTGTTAGTTTTTTTAATATATTGAGTACATAAGATGATCAGCTTGCCTATTTTCTAACCATAGGTTAAGAAAATGCGGGAGGATGGGCAGGCAGTTGATGATGCCCTTTACTCACTAGCAATGGGTCCTAATACTCGGGTAAGACATTATGAATCTTGAGTTGTTGGAGATGTGCACTACAACACCCTTGCACGAGACGAAGGCAGGAAGACACAAAACAGTGCCATCATGAGAACGGATACGTATGACAAAGAGACAACTGAAATGTATGCTAACATAACAGACATTGTTCAGTTGCAGTATATCTCCAGTTTTGAGGATCATCGGTGTGTGGTTCTGTTGTGCTGTCGTTGGTATAACCTGTTTTCCAGGATCGCAAAACCCAGAGCTGATGATTATTTCAAATCCATAAATGTCAGGGCGGCTACCAGACCAACGAGACTTTTGTTTTGGCAAATCAAGCAACACAGATATTTTTCTTGGAAGACACATTTGCACGTAGCGATGACTGGAGAGTATTGCAAAGGTTTGAGTAGAGGAATTCATTTAATGAAGTTGCACAACAAGATGATGCTTACACTGCTCCTGATGTACAAGATAACCTAGATGTTCCTAATATCTTTGAGAACCATCATGACAATGACGCCGGCGAAAAGATTGCTTGTCATGGTGTGGACATACAAGAGTTGATCAAGAAGAAGCCAACGTTCGAGGACGTTGAGGACAAAGAAGAAGATGACACCGTGGGGAATTACGATTCAGACTGATACACATGGCGAAGATGTTGATGCTGCTGCTGTAGATGATGATTACATTGCTTTTGTCATATTTTCCTGTCAGAAGACGTTTTTTATCTACTATGTGAAATTATGTTTGCTATGAGAACTGAAACCTGATGAACATGTTGTTTAGTATTTTGCTGTGAGAACATCACTTGTTATCTATGCTGATTTGTGTTTGGTGATTGTATGACAACTAAAACATGATGACATTGTTGTTTAGTTGTACTCATATTTGGCTGTGAAACTTGAATTTGATGACATAGTTTGTTGTTGGACTACAATTTGCTCGACGTCTTCGAATGAGAACAAAGCTGACCCGACAGGGCCACTGCTATTTATTTATTTATTTATGAGCAAAAGGCGATACCCCCCGAGTTCCGTTAATAGAAATCATTATATGTTCACAACACTATGCCTAGCCTGCTACACAGGTTTTATTCATTACTAGTTTCAGCAAAGTGCTCATGTCATAGCCACTGAATACATCACAAGTGCTACATACACTACAAATAAAGAGACAATCATCCTATAGAGCACATCGATTTTTCCCATTATCTTCACAAGCTCTTTCATCTCCTCATTGCTGTCAAGGCCGTTCAGAAGCTGTTGCTTGGCCATGATCAGCGGGACTGCATCTTCCTCTTCTGCCGTTCCTTCAGTTACTTGTCCAACACCCCAACCTGCTGGTATTGGGATTCCTCGGCTAACCAAATAATCAGCATAGTCGCATTCCCCCACATCAGCAACTTCCCAGAAATACAAATCACACGCATCTTCCCTTTTCTGCATGAATCAAATTGGAAGACCATCAACCAACTATTAAAAAAATCAGCAACTGAAAGCAGCAGAACAACACTTAAACATATTATTACCCCATGATTCGAGCATTTGTAGAAGACTCGGCCAGGGTTGAGGATTGTGGTTGAGACGCGACGGATGACTCTGCGTGATTTGCAGCAATGGCACCACACCAACGGCAGCGGGTTGCGATGAGCAATCGGCTGCGGTGCGCATGCTGGCGGGGGTGTGATGAGACCCACAGGCGATGGTACGGGTGGTGACTTGGTGCATATCTGGTTGTTGCCTGCTGAAGAGCAGGTGGGCGAGCAGCCAGCGGACATGGTTGCTGCGGCCAGAGCTTCTGATGCTAGGCAGAGTAAGTAGAGAAGAGGAGAAGCGAACGTTGGATATGTTAGTTTCATTACTTGCAGAGTAGCATAGCACCATATATAGTCATAGTCTAGGTTTGGATTCGAACCAGCTACAGGAGCACGTCTCTCTTTTTTCTAAAACTCGGCAACGTCTCTTTACTAGTACACTAGCTTGTTCTGTATGCCTTCCCAAGTCTTTGATTTTCTTTCCCTTTTTTGCGAGGAAGGAAGGAGAAAAAAATTGAGAGTTCCTGGGGCTCGAACCCAAGACCTCTCGTTTGAAAACCAAGGGTGCTAGTCACTTATGTGGTGAACGTTCCCTGTGAGGAGGACGACAGACGAACGCATTTTCCTCGCAGTTTTCTTCATATATATAAAAAAGTATGCTACTTGGTTTCCGCTTAGTCAACAAACGATTGTGCCAACCTTGACCGTTGGATTGACATTCAACGTCTGTCGCGTTTCTTCAGTCTCTTCTTCCTCGAGCCGCCAAAGCCAAACCAGCGCCGGCGGGACCGCCTGCTCCCGCCTCCCACGGCTGGCTGTGATCTTCCCCGGCTCCTGTTCGTTCCCGTCCGAGGCCTCACCATCGTCCCCCCCCTTGGTTCGCTGGCCGCGGCGCCGCCCTCCGGTGTTGTCAACATGGTCAACAATCGAGAGGAATAAGGAGATGACTATACATGGTGAGGATGACAGCAGGGACCCAGCAGCGCGCGCAGTAATTTTGTATTTTCGGGACGGAGAAGGGTATCAACTGGGTTGTGCTGGACCCGTGGCCCGTCTAGCCCAGGCTTTTATTTCATATGTTTAGCACATGACCAGCCCAATTTGTTTTTTTCGTTTCTGAAAAATGGCTAGCCAACTATTCTGTTTTTTGCAGAATAACTAACATAGGCCTACTTGCTTTTCTACGCCCTGCTGGGCCGAAAATCTTTCAAGACGAGGAGGGATGCATTTTGCCCAAAAAATGGGCTATAAGTAATAAGAAATGGGCTGTAAAATGAAAAAAATACAGCAAACATGCAATTAGTTCCAAAATACAGTTTTCTTTCAGATTTTGATATTTTAAATTTCATTGTTTTTGTGCGGGTAAGATTTCATTGAATTTAAATTAAGGTATATTTAGATTTAAAATTAATTTGAATCTGGCTAGAAATTTCTGGCTGTATGCTGTTTGGGACAGATTTGGAGGCTGACTTGTGGGTCTACTAGGTTGACGTGTACTTTGGCTTTGTCAACTTAGTCCACAAACGATTCTACTAGCAATGACCATTGGATGTTAATCCAACGGCCGTGTTGCTTCTTCAATATCTGATCTTCTTGCTCCAGCCACCCAAACCAGCTCCGATGAGACTGCCTGCTCCCGCCTCCCATGGCCGGCTGTGCTGCCGCACAGGCCGCACCGGCCCACCCTACTTCATTGCTGGCCAGGCCATTCCTCTACTCACCCACACCTCCTGTTATTTTCCGGCGACGGCAACCGGACCAGTAAACCCTCGTACTCCCCACCGCATGGGCAACCATTGCCGAGTCTTCCCCGGCTCCGTGTCGTTCCCTTCCTAGGCCTCGCCGTCGTCCACCGCCATGGTGCTCTCGGCGTGGCCTGGTCAACGTGGTCAACGAACGACATCCATCGGCCGTGGACTGTACGTGGAGAGGCTAACAGCTGGGTCCACGGCCGCACACAAGGAAATGCCTCCTTATTATGCACAAAATAATGATTCCTCCACCTGACAGCTGGGACCCACCGGAAGGGCCTCTGTATTTCGCGAAAAAAACGTCCCCCCGCTGACATGTCGGACCCACTAGCTATATCTTCGCACACAAGGAAGTGCCTCCTTATTACCCACAAAAAAAATGAATACCCCCTGCTAGCTGGGACCCACCATAGTGGGAGGATGACTTATGGGGCAACTAAGTTGACGGGGACGGAGGGCTTTGTCAACTTAGTCAATATGAACGATTCTAGCTCCAGTGACTGTACGATGTCCATCTAACTGCCATAGTGCTTCTTCAACCTCTGGTCTTCTTGCTCCAGCCACCCAAAGCAGCGCCGATCGTGCCGCATGCTCCTGCCTCCCATGGCCGGCTGTGCTGCCGCGGAGGCCTCACCGCCCCCTACTATTCCCACCGCTGGCCAGGCCCTGCGGTGACGGCAGCCTCACACCGCAGCCGAACCAGTGAACCCTCATACTCCTCTCCGCGCGGGCTTCCACTGCCGCGTCTTCCTCGGCTCCGCGTCGTCCCCTTCCTAGGCCTCGCCATCGTCCACCGCCATGGTGCTCTCGGAGCAGCGTGGTCAACATGGTCAAGGAACGACTTCCATCGGACGTGGACTGTCCATGGAGAGGCTGATAGCTGGGTCCACAGCCATAGCAAGGAAGTGCCTCCTTATTACGCGGAAAATAATGATTCCTCCACCTGACAGTTGGGACCCACCGGATGGGCCACTGTATTTCGCAAAAAAAACATTTCCCCCTGACTGCTGGGACCCACCAGCTACATCTTCGCGCGCAAGGACGTGCGTCCGGGAAAAAAACCATTCACCCCCTGACTGTTGGGACCCACCAGCTACATCTTCGCACGCAAGGAAGTGCGTCCGGGCAAAAAAAAAACGATTCACCCCCTGACTGCTGGGACCCACCAGCTACATCTTTGCACGCAAGGAAGTGCGTCCGGGCAAAAAAAGATTCGCCCCCTGACTGCTGGGACTCACCAGCTACATCTTCGCATGCAAAGGAAGTGCGTCCGGGCAAAAAAAAAAGATTTTCCCCTGACTGCTGGGACCCACCAGCTACATTTTCGCATGCAAGGAAGTTCCTGGCAGTCGGGACCCACCTAGTCAAAGCGTACGTAGCGTTGTCATTCTGGTCGCAAACGTGTACGTACATACATACTGGTTGAAGTAGAGGTGCGCACGTGTCGTAGTAGACACTACTAGGGAAAAGCCTAGCAGCAGCGCGAGTTTTTGGCCTCTCAGTAGCGCGGGTACTGGCGCTACTAATAAGGCCCTACAGCTAACGTATAGCAATAGCGCCTATTGTCCCACGCTACTGCTATACATGAATAGCTGTAGAGCTCTTTAGAAAAGGGCGCTACTGATATTATCTGCAGCACTGTTTACAGGGAAGCGCTACTGGTAAGGCGGCGCTACTATGAAATTTTCCCCCTCGCTACTACTAGTTTTATTAGTTTTTTTCCTGCATATTTGTTTTGTATTTGTTTTGTATTTGAATAGGCTTTATACAATAATCTTTAGCATATCGTACACATACAAATGTAATCATAGCATATACATACAATTAGTCTCATCAAATCATGTCATCATCATAATCATCATCCAACACAAAGTGGTCTCTCGTCATCAATCTCAAAAATAGTGATACAAGTCTCAATTACTTGCAAATACATCGTCATCCATCTAAACAATGATATACGCGAGAAGAGCTTTCACTTTGAGTACATGAGTTCGTATCCCTCTCTCGCATTAGCGTGAACCTAAACTAACTACCGCCTGTCGCTCGGAAACCGGAAACCGGTACACCTGGGCCTGACACTCCGGCCACTTGTCATATATATACTCCTGGCGTAGCACTTCTTCGCCATCTATGATCTATGCACCTGCATCGTCACATGAGTCGATGATATGCAACATATATAGTTGAGCAACAGAAAGGGACAGACTTGGCAAAAATAGAAACAACATATCATAAGCATAAATAACAAAGTTCATCGTACCCAAAATGCCCTAACTAGAGTCATTTTTGCTAGTCAAGGAGGAGGACGTTTTAATTACATCACAAATAAAGTTTCACCATGCATAACTCAAAGTTTTGTCATATAGAAAGTATGGACTAAACGGACACATTGTCATATATCGACAATCACTCCATCATGTCATGCCATCCATCCATGTCAGGGAGATAGTCCTCGAGCTTAGTGAAAGGCTTCATGTCGAGACGCTGAGAGGCTATCCATGTTCGGACGTCTTCCCGCGACATTTGTCCTTCTCCGTAGAACATCCCTGTTTTTCCGACGACCTCCTTCATGATGATTTGGGCAAGTTCGCGCTGGATGTTATAGAACTCAGCTCGAAGTTGATGATCCTCGATATCTCCTATGTCCTTTGCCCATTGTAGAATATGGGCATCGCCAGATCTAGGTGACATGTGAAGGTTCTGGTGATCCTGTCTGTACTCTAGCATGTGGTGTAGGACATAGAATCCATCATTAAGAGAATCGTTCGGTTGCTGGATGCAGCAGAAGTCGGTCTTATGGCTGAAGGCGGCCCTGCCGCCCCTTCTCTTCTTGTCCCTAACCTCTCCACCCCTTGCTTGGTAGTAAAACATAGCACTGTCGAGAGCAGGTTTGATGTGGGTGTAATCCTTTTTGTGAATGTTCTTCGACGAGTCCAAGTAAAGAGCGTGGGAGAATAGGGGGTAGAGGATGATGAGGACAGCGCGCCCGCCGCTGCGCAAAATAAGTACACCTCAAATTAATTAGCCTCCACCGTGCAAATGAATTATTGAAATCGAAGGAAGGATAGCAGCGCGGATGACTTACACGGGATGATAAGGCACGAGAATCGCCTCCTTGTCCTTATTGGCGAGCATGAAACTGATGATGTAATCCCTCACGTATTCACGCTGCTCTGCACAGACTCCCAAGAAGCCCTCGTGCATGTAGTACGGGTCAGCGACACAGATATGACGTATTTGCTCAACCCCAATGATGTAGTTCATGTGCAAGGCATAAAGGCGGACAAACGTAAAATCCAGCTTCTTCACGTGAAACATGTCGAATATGTAATCGAATCGGAGGAAGAACTTATCCGCGGGGAAGCTGTCGACGTACGACATTTGCCGCGGAATGTTAACCACGTAGAGTGGGTATCCTGGATCTTTCGAGGCGATGAGGCCTTTCTCTACCCGCAGCACATCGTCATGAAGTCTCCTTAGATCGCTGAATCTGGCCCGTAGCGCTGTTGCAGGTAGGATTGGTTGACCGGGGATATGCCATTTATTCGCATCGGGGATATCTATATGGTCCTGAAGCCGAGGCTGCTGAGGCGGCTGGATCATAGAATCAACTTTTTTGCCTTTCCTCGCTCTCTTCCTAGACTTCTTTACTACCGGAAGGTTGTCAATAATATGTTGAGACGGTAATTCAGGGACCGACTCATGACGCTCAAACCCTAAGGAGGCGCTAGTATAGACATACTGTTCAGCGCCATCGTCATCCTCATCCTCATCCATGGCGACGTCATCAGCGACTAATGGAGCCTCCTCCTTACCCCATCCGCTATCACCCAACCCAACACCCGACGCTAATTGGGTAGGTGGGGTGTTGATGTTCATACCTTGCTGAGGCTGCGTGCTTGTGGGTGTGCTCCCGGCCGCCTCCAGACGAAGTAGACTCTTTGGCCACAACAGGAGCCACCCATTGCAACAATCACCAAGCCGCCGCGGGGTCTCGTCGTCATCCCCCACTAGTATTAGAGGAGGCAAATTCTTGTGGCCCGGTTTGACACTGGCCATGGAAACCTTGAAGACGTTCGGGGGGATCGGCTGGCTGTGGAACAATGGTTCCTTCGGCTCCATTATCGTCGCCTTCCCCACGTCCACCTTCTGTTTGCCGATGGTGTACAATATGGTGCACGGGGTTTCGTCAGCCTTCAAAGAAAAGTCTGCGACGTGAGACATCCGAAAGGAAACGAAAACGGGAGATTATACATTTATATTGAAGGGGGCCAGTGTGACAGATACCGTGAGGGCGTCGAGCTCAGCCAAAGAGGAGGCACCACCAAGCACGTCCAGTGCGGGAGCCGGTGTGGGAGTAGGTACGGGAGCCAGTGCGGGAGCCGGTGCGGGAGCAGGTGCGGGAGCAGGTGCTCCCAAGAAGTGAGCAAGGGGAAAGTCCTCTGCATTTTTTTCTGGATTTTGCCTTGTCCAAGTGAAAACGCCCGTCACCAAGGAAGTAGACATATCTGCAATCGCCTGTTTTGCGGCAGCTACCGCTGTTGCGACTGTCTGAGATGATTTCTTCTCAACCGCAATCTGAACCTTCTTGTCGATGTTTTCTTCAGTTAACCTTAGTCTTTCCTTTCTCTCCTCCGTGGTCTCACGGTAGTACTTCTGCCACGTGGCGCCGTCTCCGACACCGTGCACGCGTCCATACGACGGTCGAGTATCCACCGGTTGTTGTTTCAATATGTTCAACGCCCGGTTGAATGGAGTGTCCCACTTGGGCCTCGCTAATGCCTCAGATGGCGAGTCGCTTTCGGCCGCAATCCAGCGCTGCTCTCTCTGCAAAAGGCACAAGGATCATTTACAAATATGACTAACGTGTGCAGTCGAATTGATCAGAAACTAAAATTACCAGCAGTCTCATGAACTCCGTAATGACCAGTGTTGTCTCGTAAACCTTCTTCACTGGGTCCCAATGGTGCTGGGCCCTCAGGACGTCACGCTCCTGCGGGACGGTGAAATCCGCCAAGGGGTCTGGGATGCCCAGACTCGCGGCTTCCGCGTCCTCCTTGGCCCATTTGGACCTCTTTTCGCCGTAACCACGGCTTCCGAGGTGGTGGCTCCCAATATATGTTCCTCTTTTGAAGCCCCTTCATGTACTTAGACTTTTTTTGGCAGCTTCGGCCTTGCAAGCCTCCTTGAATATTTGAAACTGCTCTTCCGTGATTGTCGGATTATCCTTTACAATCTCAGAGTAGGGTTCCTTGTCGTTGATCTTTGCTTTCACTCGATTTTTCCAGGCGGCCAACGCGTCGCTAAACTTGGTCATGGCGTGTTTGTTTATCTTCCTCATTGTCGGGTCCTCGTCTGGATCTTCATAATCCTTCTCATTCCGGCCCGGGAACAAGAATATCTGGTGAAACTTCTTTAGGAGGGAGCTCCTCATATTTTCTATCTTCTGTAGTTTCTCATCGTTGATGGTGGCGGTTGTCCGTATGATGCAGCCTATTTGATTGCCGTAGCACACGCGCGCTTCCTCGGGCGCATTTGGCTCAAAATTGCCGTCGTCCACCTCCGTGACCACCAGTCTAGTAGTCCTGAGTTTGTTAGGAACCCGTTGCCTGTTTGCTTTCAGTTCTACACCAGCTCCGCTCCCCGAGGCAGCACCAGTCTCAGCGCCGGTCTCGATGCCGGTCTGAATCTCAGCGCCGGTCTCAGTCTCAGCACCGGTCTGCGTGTCGGTCTCAGTCCCTGATGCCACCGGTGGGCCCAGCAACAACATCGGTTGATCGTCGGTAAGGCTAAAAAATTCGTCTGCCGCCCGGTAGACGTCGTCGCAATCACCAGAACCCTGTCCTTCATTGTTGCTAGCCATGTTTCCTATGATTAAATCTAGTCAATTAATTCTAGACCTAATAAAATGAATAATGACATAAAAAAGGACTATTCTTTTCCAGGAATGTTGACTCCTTCCTGGTGCGGCAAATCCCGGGCACTCGATATGTCCTAGTTTGTAGCACAAGTCATGCCGAAATTCACGGAAAATTTCGGCTTGACCTTTGCTAAAAAGTGGACAAATCGAGAACCTGAAATTTGCCGGAACAGAAATGGATCAACATTCTGGCAAAACATAGGCCACTCAGCATCATTCCCTGGAAACAACAAAACCACTTGGGCACAATCGAACAACTTCAATGAAAAGATATAACATGAGCAAACACTATTGAGGAATTTGCATATAACATGGCCACTTCAATGAAAAGATATAATCAACAATAATGGAATATGCAAATGAACATCAATGACATATATCATATAAAAACAATCTTATTTTTTGTTTACATAGCAACAATTAGTTTGACCAAGTTTTTGAAAAGAAAAACACTTCTGTTTTTTGTTTATAGCTAAATGCCATAGCTACTGTTTTTTGTTTATAGCTAAATACTTTTGTTTTTTGTCTAAAGCTAAAAGTCTAGGAACTACATTTTCTCTAACCCTTTTGACCTCACCAAAATTTCCACAGCAAGACCTTAGTACCTACACCCAATTTCTTCAAAAATATTCAGGTCCATAGTCCAAATAATTCAAATTTCATTTGAATGAAATTTGGAACAAATTCAGGTCCGTAGTCAAAATATTTTTTTATAGCTATGTGTTTTTTGTTTATACCCTCTGTTAATTTAAATCTAAATGCTACTATTATTTATATACCCTCTATTAGTTTAAAGCTAAATGGAATTACTGTTTAGGAGTTTTCATAAAAATTGCCCTACCTAATTTCCTAAAAAAATTGCTAATCATTTTTGCTAAATGCTATAAAATGCCTACTGCCCTAAAAATCTAGGGTTCATATGAACACCTAGGGTTTATATGAGCATCAACACAGTATCAACATATATATAATTGCCCTAGCAGAGAGAAATAGGAGGGTAGGGGACAGGAGAGGCATAGCCTTACGGTCGGTAGCGAGGGCAGGCTCTGGCTCGGGCAGCGGCAGTGAGGTCGAGGGCGGCGGCGGCGAGCTCGAGGGAGGCGACAGTAAGGTCGACGACGGCCTCGGGCGGTGGCTGTGAGGTCGAGGGGGCGGCCTCGGGCGACGGCGGTGTGGTCGAAGGCGGCGGGCGGCGGCGGTGTGGTCGAAGGCAGCCTCGGGCGGTGGCGGTGTGGTCGAAGGTGGCAGGGCAACGGCGGCGATGGAGCAGTTGGGGGACAGGGGGGAGTAGAGAGGCGGGGGGAAGGACTTCGCGAAATTTTGAGCCCGGGCTGCCGGGATTTGAGTCAAACTAGCAGTAGCGCGTTTTGCCGAAACGCGCTATAGCTAAGATAGCTATAGCGTGTTCCAGACAAACGCGCTACAGCTATCCCTGTCTGTCTTCTTTTTCTTTTTCTTTTGTTTTCTTTACATTATCTTTTTTTCATTTCTCCTTTTTCTATTTCTTTCATTTTCATTTACTTTTCTACTTATTTTTCTATTTATTTTCTTTTACATAGCAGTAGCGCTCTACAGCAGAAACGCGCTGCTACAATGTTTTTAGCAGTAGCGTGCTTCTGGGAGAACCGCTACTACTATTCCTAGCCTACCGACACTAGTGAAGGAAATTTAGTAGTAGCGCTTTTCTGTGAAGACGTGCTACTGCTAAAATAATGGTTGTAGCGTCGTTTTGCAACAAGCGCTACTACTAAGTAGCGCTAGCGCCGAGTTTTGACCAACGCTACTGCTATACCTCTGTGTATAGCGTTTCCCCTAGTAGTGAGAGGCGCGCATGTAGCATGTACACGTACGTACAATGGCCAGGGTGCAAGAAAGAAAATACGGCCACGTGCGTACATACGGGCGGGGTCTCGAACGCCTACTCACGCATACGTACGGCCAGGGCTCATGTACATGGCCGGGTCAGAACGGAGAAACAACGTCGTCGTCATGTTCATGGGGAGGCAACGGAATGCGTCGTGTTCATGGGGAGGCAACGGAATGCGTCGTGTTCATCGGGAGGCAACAGAACACGTGGGAGCCAACCGGCTGGGTCGGAACAGAATGCGTCGTCGTGTTCATCGGGAGGGCTTGGACGGAACATGCGATGGAAACGAGGCCTGGCGTACCGCAGAACGAAGGAAACGGCCTTGTGTTCGACCGGCCACGTTCAAAACGGGATCCTGTTCATCGGGAGGGGTGTGGCGTACCGCAAAACGGAGGAAACGGACCTCCTACGGTCGAAACGGGGGTCCTGTTGATCGGGAGGGGTGTGGCGTACCGCAAAACGGACGAAACGGACTTGTGTTGGAGCGCTACGGTCGAAACGGGGGTCCTGTTCATCGGGAGGGGTGTGGCGTACCGCAAAACGGGACTCCACGGGATACTGTTCATCTCCACCGTCGACCTCCTCCAGCCTCCACGGGCTACCGCCGACCTCCTCCAGCCTCCACCGCGCACTACTCCACCGGCTACTTTTCAACCACCCCTCCACGGGCACCCCTCCATCGTCTACTGTTCATCCAGCCCTCCACACCACGGGGCCCTGTTCATCCAAAGGCAACGCCACCACTCACTGTTCATCCAACCCCCCGCAACGCTCACTGTTCATCCAGAGAGGCAGCATCGATCGGCTTCAGTTAGCAGCAGTAGCGAACGAATCGCTCGACCGGGTTCAGTTAACAACCATCGATCGATCGCTCGGGTTCAGTAACGCGTAGCCTGCAGTGCAATCGCTCGGGTTCAGTTAGAGTCCAACGCCTCGCTCGGGTTCAGTTAGAGCCAATGCCTCGCACACGCGCGTGTACGTGTACGAGAGAAACGCGCATCGCTCGGCCCTCGACCTCCCACCGTAACCGAGAACTCCCCGAAATTTTCCTCGCCCTCGCTTCTACCACGGTTTTTTCCGTCATGGACGGCCCAAAGAATGTCATGCAGCTGCGTCTCCGGCCCGCCCAAGATGAAAAGCCCATTTTCTGTCATGATTTTTTGTCATAGAAGTAGGAGCCCACCACATCTATGATGATACCGGGTTTCGTCACAATTATCATACAAGTGTCATATGTATGACATATTTTTTTTTCATTCAGCCCAAAATGTCACAGATGTGTCTTTTTTTTGTAGTGGTGTGGCGGCTCGTAGGGGTCCGGAATACTATTACCATCAGAACAACCCCCAAGCACACCATCCTGAACCTGGTACATAGAATTGGTCTCGCTGGTTGAAGACTCATCGCTTGAATAGATGTCCGTCTCACCACCGGACTCAGATCCTCCTTCCAGATCCACTCCTTGAGTAAAGCCAACAAAAACATGCTTTGGGTCATCTTGAACCTTGGCGGGTCGCGTGCACCGAGCTGTCTTGACGATGTCGGTGCAGGTGTCCGGCTCAGCTTCCGACTCACCAATCTTGCCCATAAAGACATGAATTTCGCAGAAGGGGACCCGGTACCCATACTCGATTGAGCCGGCCTCGGGGCCCTAGCCCTCGTCATCGATGTAGAGCTTGTCGCGATGATTCTTAGTCATCCGGCCCACATCGTATCCCTTGAGCCCTGCGAAGCTGCCCTTCAAGAACTCAAAACCACCATGCGCTGGCCCCATGGTGGGTGCCAACTTTCGTGGAATTGTCACAATAGATGCCCTAGCATGAGGACTTAGGTGTGGAGCCATCGCAACGTAGTTAACTTGAACGGATTGAAATGGGACAAGGGACATGGAGAGTTTATACTGGTTCAGCCTCTCGCAGTGGAGGTAAAGGCCTACTCCAGTTTAGGGTTGTATTGCTTGGGCTTCGATTACCAGGGAGCGGATACGCTTGACCTAGTTCTCGATCTCTTATTTCTTGCCCTAAACCACCGCCGGGTCACCCCTTTATATATATATATATAGGCTGATGCCTGGCGGCTTACAGAGTCCCGGCCGGCTCATACACAATGTGTCCAGCTCGGTGACAGAACTACACTTTCCTTAACATACAAGTTAACATATGGCGGTTTACGCCCGTGGGCCTCAAGTCTCCTCTGGGTCTTGGGCCTTCAGTAAGCTTTCTTCGTGAACCGCCATCTTCAACATCTTCATGGGCCTTCTCATTATGAACCGCCAGCGGTATGACCCGGCCCCTCCTAGGCGGGTCATACCCAATAGTTATATCCCCAACAGCTGCTGCTACAACTATGGCGATGATCGTCGCATATCTGGGTTCTGCACCAATGAGACTCTTTGTGTGTGTTGCAGTGGTACCGGGCACTTTGACCGGGAGTGTGAGGTGCATAGGAGCTCCTCCCCGGTAGTGTCGCATTGGCGCTCACCCCCAGAATCCAATGCTCACTCTGTTCCCTCCACAGGTGGATCACATGCCTGCTCCGGAGCCGGTGGTGCTCTCGCCGCCCCCGCCAGGGCCGCCGCCCCTCGGCACACATAGATTTGGGAGGCCGTGGAGTCAGGTAGTTCGGGAGGGCGCGGTGGGGAGCGTTTCCGGACCGAGCTTCTCGATGCCTTTTGAGTCGGTGAATGAGGACCTGCCGGCGCTGCCGGAACGCCGCCTGACTATGGATGACGTGGATTGCTGCTACATGGAGGAGGCAGAGGATCTCTGGCAGATGGAAGCAGAGCTGTTTAAGGCAGTCATTGTGACTATCATAGGTACTAGGGCATTAGTGCACCTGGCGGCGGTGGCGGCGCTGCACGAGGAGTTTCGCATTGGGCCTATGGACATGTCAATTCGAGCATTTTACTCGGAGGATTTCCTTGTGTCGTGCAGGGAGCAGAGCACCCACGATAGGATGGTCCAGCAGGGTGGCTTGTGTCGTCGATGGCATTTCACCCTATCACTGTGGCCTTGCACTGGTACAACAAGGTGCTATACAAATGGTTTTTAATCCCTTTCCGCGACGGTGTTTTGAACCGTCGCCTAGTGAGTGACTGTGATAGGGGGGGGTCCTTCCCACATGACCCAAAAACCATCAGTGATATGCCCTCCTGGCACACACGCTCGGCAAAATGAGGTCGTGTGCGACTGGCAAGCGATCAAATACGGCTGTACGTACAGTAGTGCTAAAAAATACAATTATACACGTGAAATCCTTTCCGTTCGTAAGTACATCCCACACAGCTAGTCCCTGCTAAGCATTTCTATGCGTATGTACATTCCACACGGTCAATCCAAGGAATACGTTTTCGTTAGTATGTACATCCCACACAGTTAATGCAAGAAGTACATTTCCGTTTGTATATACATCCCACATACTCACTCCAAGGAAAATGTTTCCGTTCGCATGTATATCACACACAATTTTCCCCATTAAATCGTTTGTGATAGCGTCTCCATTGCACACGATATTAACAATTTTATTGTTTGTGTTATTGAATGCATCACACACGATGCGTAGAAGAAACTGTGTGGCAAAGGTTGTCCATCACACACACTTTTTATGTTGTAAACGTTTGCGCAAGGTGGCCTAACGCAAACCGTTTTCAAGAGGATGTCATGTGTTATTGTTCATTGATCCAACACGACTTATTCCTAGAAACTGTGTGCGTTCCTTGAGGTCATCACCCATGGTGTTTTCTCAATAACAATTTGCAATATAAAAACCCAATTAGCAGGCTAATTTCCCTATTATTAATAATCCATTTATTAATCTAATTGACATTTCATATTAAGCACACAATATATTTCATTTCCGTATTAAGGAAGTAGGATTTCATAATTTAAATACATTAGAGTACAACATCATATAACTTCAACACTCAGCTACCCCATTACACAACTACACTAGCACCAAGTTTCACATGCAACATCTACAACCTTTCGAAATTAGCATCATAGATGGAACATAGACAAATGAATCTCATCTAGAAAACTGTTGAAGTGGAAAGCGAATATTGAGCCTTCATTGATGTTGAAGGTCTTTGCAACTTTAGGCCAGTGCCTGTGGATGAATGACTGTCCATCCTTCGTCCTCTTCAGGAACACCTCAATATTGAACCATGGGTGTTGTATTAAAACCTTCCTTGCCTCCTGACCATATAGGTGGTTTGAGAGGTAATCATCAGTGAACTTCTTTGGAAAGGCCTGAAAACAAGGATATGCATAAATATCTTCTCCGGATTTGAAATGGCACAAAGGAATTAAAAAGACAAGGTATAATAGTTAGTACCATCCCGTAGTGAACTGATATCTTCTTCATTGTGCAGACAAAGATCTTGTTGTTTTTTGTCTCTAATTTCTTTATCGTAACAATCTTTCTGAGTGTCTTGACTTGAATGATATTAATGGACAACTCATTTCCACATATGCAAAAATGGTCAAATAGTTGGCCAAAACCTCTGACAGCAGGACCTACATGTGCAAGACCAAATTGTTAAAAACCTAATATTTAAAAACAAGAAGTGGAAAGGTGTGTTATTAACTGCAACATGCCTAATATTTAAAAACAAGCAAATGTAGTCATTCAAACTTGCATTGTGCAGGTCTAAGTACACTAGTTATTGGCCCTATTTGGATCCATGGGTTAGAGTTAATTTGAGCTAGTTTGGTCTCAAATAGCCCTAAAGTATCCAAACATGAGGGCTAGTTTGAGTTAGTTGCGTCAAACCCACCCAAAACAACTATCCCACCCAAGAGGTGCTGATTTGGGCTAGTTCTCCTAGTGCATTTATTGTCAATGTAACACTGTCATCCAAACACCTGTTTGGCTAGAGTTAGTTCAGGGTTAGTCATTTTTGAGTATCATTGTTATTTAGGAAACATAGGATAGCGTAGGATTTATTCTACCTTGACTTGTACTCCAAGATGGCCATGTACTCCTATACATATGCCCACGAGGCTCAAGAAATACAATCAACTATTCCACCAATCTCTCTCTCTCTCCCTTTTAACTGTCATGAGCTAGAAACTAACTCTAACCTCTAGCTAAGTTACAGTATCCAAATAGTGGCATTGTTAAATCAAATGGAAAGGCGTGTTCAATACTGCCTCCGGTCCCTTTTTATTCTGCATATAAGAATTGTCTGAAGTCAAACGTCATAAAGTTTGACCTTATTTATATGAAAAAAATATCAACATCTAGCATGCTAAAGTTATACAATATGAAAATTTAAGTCATGACACATGTACTGATATTTATTTCATATTGTGAATGTTGGTATTTTGTTTTATAAAGTTGGTCAAACTTTAAGAGGCCTTAATTTAGACAAATCTTATATGCGAACTAAAAAGATTTGGAGGGAGTATAACATGCTTAACAACAACCAAATATAGTCATTCATAGAACTATTGTTAAATTTGGTATTGATGAAATTTAACTGCATAGTTCATACTAGCACATATAGAACATCACACTGTTAATAGCTGAAATGAACAAGGCATACTACGAACAACCAAAGACGGTAATTGAAACTGGACATATGCTAACTACATACAACTGAACAACCATAGACCATAGAAATAAACAAGGCGTAATGCAAACAACCTAATATAGCAATAAATATTGGATAGGTTCTCACTGCAAAAGGGGTTCGAGAAAACAAATCATGGGTTTCCTCACTTGTCATAGATTGGCTCCTCCTCGTGGTTGCCATCGATGAGGTCTGACTTGCCAGCTGAGGATCCCAGGCCAGCGTCGCCGAACATGTCCTTCAGAAATGACAAAAGGGGCTCCATGGCGATGAAGGATGGCAAATTGTTCATAACGAGCCGCAGGAGATCAGCGGCAGGGCCATCGATGAGATCGACGGCTGTCGAACCCGAAGGGTTGGGGGTGGGCAGCTTAACCTATGACATAACCTACGCCAAGCCATCGGTGTCGACGACCTCGATGTTGTAGCCAGCGTTCGGGACATGCCAGAATACTCTAGCCCACTAATTGAAAGGCTCAATCAGCTTCCCCAGCTTCGTCAGCTTCCTCAATGGCCACCTCGCCGACGTCGGGCGAAGAGGCCGCGGTAAAGCTCTTTTGGGCCATTCGCTCCTTGAGCTCCCCGGGAAGCGTAGCCGGCCTTAGGCTACTGTGCTATGGAGTGGGGGGAGGGGGTGGGGATGGGGATCTCTGGGAAAGGGGGCGTTTCACAGGCGTCATCTAAGAAACTTAGGGCGGCAAGGGTATGTATATCGGTGGGTAAACTGCACGGGCAGACCAGCAGAGGTTGACGATGGAGGCGGCGCGGCGGCGGCGGTGGCGTCGGAGACCTAGCTAGGTTTGGAGCAAGTCAGGGGTGGTGTGTATGTGTGTGAGAGGGGGATTTGGGGTGAGCAAAGGATTTGGGGTGTGTGTGTGTGGAGGGGGTCCAAGGTGGTGTTTGAGGAAATGACGCGGGTACTGAAGATTTTACTAGGCGGGAGTAAAATGGCAGGGCTACCGAAAATTAGGATCAAGGTATTGAAGCAGAGCGGGTCGGGATTAAAATGCCGGGGCTACTGAAAATTTGGATATACTAACTGCAGCAGAGCAGGAGTAACAGAAATCACACACGGTCGAGACATACTAATCATGTGCTATCAAACAGAAAAACCATCTACACAGGTAGATATTTTCGAGATTGGGAGGGAGTAGATATTTTCGAGAGGGGGAGGGAATCCTCGTGGAGCCCAATCTACTGTGATTATGTGGGTGACAGGTGAGGGGCAGGGGTGTGGCACACGGGTAGTCCTAGGGAACCGTGTTTGTTTCGTACCTGATCACAGACGGTTGTCGCGTCCGACTCGTGTGTTGTTTAGAAATTTGGACAAAAAATGCAGGAAAGGGTCAGAACATGAACACACTTGCATGTGGACCAAATATATGTATAAAAAGGGTGGTTTTATGTTCAAATACCCAATGCACAACTTTGATGTGGCACCTGTCGCACAAAGCGCACGTTATTATTGCTAGCCCCCCCCAAACACACACACACACACTTCGTGTTGCTGGGAGGGGAATCCTAGCTATGAACGCATGCCCCCAAATAGCTAGGTCTGACATCTCACGGTACTGCAACACAAAACCGAAAGGAGTACATCAACCCCCTCCCCCGTTTGCTTCCGACCAAATGTGAACCGTGTGCGGGCCCACAGATGTGTTCTTCTGGCGTTAGATGGGTGACACCACTTACCAACCACGCCTGTGGGTGGCCCAATGTGTGTGCGTGTGCGTGTGTGTGTGTGTGTGTGTGAAAAATGATGTGATATGATATTTAAATAACCAAATCACAAATCTGATGTGGCACATGTGCATCGCAAATTAATCGGGCATCCCCAACCCCACGGAGGTTCATCTAGTACGAAGTAGTATTGTGCCCCTCCCCCCCCACACACTTTGAGTCGGTGTGAGGGGGGCATCTTACCAAGGCGTATTGTAAGACTGACCAAGAAGAATCACCACCTTGATCGTATAGCCTCTCTTGTTTGTTGGGTCAAAGTCATGCATTGACATTCCACATGCGGCCCCACAAAATAGGCTAGCTTGTCGCGGATAACCACGTGAGGGAGTGCCTGAAGACAACCACTGCATGCATGTGGCCCAAACATATGTATGAAGTGTCATGTGGTGTTTGAATATACCCAATGCACAACTTTGATTCATGTGTATGCGAGCCCTCAAACTTAGGTCTTGAATCTCACCATGATCGACGTACGACTATACGGTAACGCGAACCAAGAGAAGAAGAATCCACCCTGGTAACCTCTCTCATGTTGTTGGTCAAAGTGATGGAGACGTCCACGCGGGACCATAAATATATTGGCCGTCGATGATAACCAAGTGAGGGAGAGTGTCCAAAGACAACCACTGCATGTATGTGCCCCAAACATATGTATGGACATGCATGCATACATGTTTGAATACCAAAAGTACAACATTTTGATGTGGTGCATGCATGCATCAAAAAAGGCACAGTCCCCACACAAATCTGGTTCATGATGCGTCGCGTGCTCCCACCACCACTTCGACCCAGTGGGAGGGATTCGTGCGTACACATGCACGCGAAGTATAGTTGCATGTACCGAACCATATAAGACGAACCAAAATTTAGTCCCCTCCTAATTATAAGTCAAATTAACCTCTATTGTTGTCGGTCGAAGTGACCAAGCGGGCACACAGAGATGGATGAAGCATCTCGCCGATAACTCCGTGAGTGAGTGCTAGAGGACAACCGCCATCGCTTGCTTGTGGGACTAACACATATCTATGGAGATGTGTGGTTGTGATGTTTGAATACCTAATATATAAGCAGAACTTTGATGGGGCACCTTCCTTGGAAACCTTTAAGTCCCCACACATGAACCGAGGTTCATGAGATGTAGTATATATGTTGCCCCCTCCCCTCTTCGACGGGTAATATATACTCCTACATACGTACCATAACACAACCCGAAAATAATCCTCCTTGTTCGTAAAATTAGCTATTTCGTTGTGTCATATATTAGATGGACGACGACCTCGCAGGTCGCAGTCGAATGAGTGACAACCATTGTCTGCACGTGGCCCAATGTGTTGGTGATGTTTTTAATACCCAATATGCAAAACTTCTTTGCGACACCTGCCTCAGAAACCGAAAAGCCCCCACACGGAGCGAGATCAATTCATGACGTGTGTGTAGTATATATGTGCTGCCCTGACCCCCTACTCCCCTCGTCCATGCGTACTATATACTCCTACCACAACCCAACCCAAAAAGAAACCTCCTTGCTGGGTCAAAGTGATGGAGGACAACCTCATAGGCCCACGGATGGAAGCATCGCACGCGAGTGAGTGTCCTATATGACGCGTAGTATTGCCCCCGGCCACCCTCTTCAACGCGTACTATATATATACTCCTACCATACGTATAACAAAAACTAAAAAATGACCATCCTTGTTGGTCAAATTAACCTCTCTCATTGCATGTCATAGTGCTAGACGGCGACCTCACGGGCCCACACGAGTGAGTGTCCTACGACCATCGCGTGCATGTGGCCCAAAGATGTATGTCAAACTTTTTCTGCAGCGAACATGCGACCAAAGGAGTTTAGTGTTGAAAATTGAAAAAATAGATAACATCTATTCATTTTTATACATTGATTGATTTCCCAGGGATTTAAATGTGCAAAATCAAACTTGATCTACATGAGACTCGTGATAGTGCACAAAAATGGATTGCAAAATCATATGTGTATGTGTCCCTTGTGCACGTTTAGTTCACATGTAAGAAATTTCTAACATCTAGAATCTTAATTTTAAAATCAAATCCAAAACTAAGTTGAAATTCATGAAACTTATCGTGGTGTCATATGGACACCAATAGACCGTGATATTATTTTTTTCAAATTTGAGACAAGTTTTGATATAATCTTCTTCCATACAGGAAAATATAAATAATTATCAACCAATGTCGCAAACGAACTCTTTATTTGAACCGTGTGCATTAGACCAACAATGTAAGTGCTATGCTTCGGTTAAGTAATAAAGCGGCAGAATTAATCATCAAAAAGGAAGAATCAATATAATACGTGCCGTCCACACATCCCGTGTGCCATACAAGCATGCATGAGTTGACGAGACGCATGCTAGCAGGCAGACCGGGAGGCCGAGGCATGCGCGTGTTCGTTACGCACTCACCGTGGGGCGTGCTAGTAGCTGTGTGAAATGACAGTAAGTGTGCCAGCAGTCCGCCGCGCAAGCTCACCAGGAGGCGAGCCAGCCCTTTGACCATCGCCCACCTCTCTCCCACTGCTCCATATTAATGGCGCGCCTGCCTTGCTTCGTGAAATGATGGTATAGGAATGCCAGAAGTCCGTTGTGCAGGCTCACCAGGAAGCGAGACAACCTTTGACCGCCGCTCGCCTCGCTCCCATTGGTCCGTATTAATGCCGCGCCTGAGTGGCTGCACCCCCCATCCTCACTACACACACAATCCTCTCTCTTTGCCCGCATCCTCGACGCCGCTCTCAGTCCTCAAAGCCGTCAGTGTATGAGGATGATGCTGAAGCGCCCCATCAAAGGGAGTGGTGACGCCGGGGCTGCTGAAGCACCGGAGCACGTCATGAATATGGAGACAGAGGTTTCCGTCTCCGCCGACGAGGTGGAGAACGAGGCTGCCAACAAGCGGAGGCAGGTCAAGAAAGAACCTCAAGCGACTCCAGCAGGCCTAGACTTCATCAGCAGCCTCCCCGATGATATGTTGACAGTCATCATATCCCTCCTCCCAATTAAATATGGGGTGAGGACAACCGCCCTTTCCCGATGGTGGCGCCCCCTATGGCTCTCCACCCCTCTTGACCTCCTCGACACCCATGAGCTCTACCATGGCTATCGCAAAAGCTTGCATGAGTTCTCCCAGATCCTCGACAGTCACCATGGCCCAATCAGAGGCCTTATCACGGGCAAGTTCTGTTCCAATGGCAAGGACTAAGCCAAGCTTGACGAGTGGTTCTAATCCCCCGCCCTAGATCAGCTCGAGGAGCTCAGTTTTAATGATGGGCATATGTGTTCGCTGCCAACGTCCGCGCCTCGCTTCGCACCCATGCTGCGCCTCGCCAAGTTCATGAACTGCCATCCCCCCTTAATGACGCGCCCACTCTTTTTTCACCACGACTGAAGCACCTTGAGCTCGTCGTCGTCTGCATCCCAAAGGATTACATGGAGCGCTTGCTCCTTGTCTATACTGCACTCGAGTTCCTTTGTCTTCAGGCGATGAATTAGTCGAGTAGCTTCCACACCACCTCTAGGAATCTTCGGACTATTTATGTGTGTTGCTAGTGCTGCAACGAGAGATCACAAAAGGTGGACTACAATATGGTCATTGAGGACGCACCTTCACTTGAGAGATTACTTGTAGTTGATCAACAAGGTCCAACAAGAATCAATGTCATTTTTGCGCCAAAATTGATAGTGATGGGCCACTCATCTATCAAATACTACTACTTTCAGGTCCAACAGTCGCCTTCTACATCTCCTTCTTGTTATCAACATTATTTCTAGTTTTGAAGATGTATGTTCGTCTGTGATCCAGCAAAGATTCACCCAGATTCTGCGCACAGTGAAGGTCTTGGCACTAGAATCTGTCGGCCCTAACCTGGACCAAGTTGTCAGTTTCCTGAGATGCTTTCCGTGCCTAAAGAAGCTGTATATAGAGGTGATGTTCCTTTCCTGTTAAATGTTAACCATAAGGGAGTTCAATTTTTTGCACCTTTTCAGAAGTTTACAATGACAATGTACTATGATTTCTGAAGGAATTTTGGAGGATTTCAGGACATACACCCCCACCCATATTGGTTGCTTGATTCATATGGTTACAATCCATAAGAATTTCTCCTTCGGATTCATCTATACCAGTTTTATTAGGGAATTTTTCATCCAATCCAACCTCTTGTGAAGAAGGCTACATTTTTCTAGATTTTAATCAAATGCCCATGTTAATCATGTCAGATCAAAGATGGCATGTTGGTGCATTTTATAAATCTTGCAAACCAAATAGGCGTGTAGCAGTGTTCAAAACTGCATGTAGGCACTAACACGTTCTCTTCTTTAGCAGATAATAATAGGCCCGGAGGTGGATAATGTTTATAATGACAATCACATCGAATGCCTGGATCTGCATCTCTCAAATATTACTTTGAACTCCTACCGAGGGACCTTACCGAAAATTACATTTGTCACAACCCTAGTCAGTGCATGCATTAGAGTGACTGCATCATGTTTACTTTACTCATAAAGTTGAAATGGGGTTGACAGAACCCCCAACACCCCCTTAATCAACCTAGCGTTTACTAAAGTCTTTTTCAATGAACCTGAAATGCCCTTCTAAAATGTTCATCATCTTTGCCTTGGTCTAGAACCTCTGACAAAAACAGTGCACACTTTTCTAGGACATCATAAGGTCACTGTATTAAATCATATGTTATTTGCATTTGGACATTTAAATGCTATAAATATTTTAAATGTCCAAATAATCATAAACTTAAATGTTTACTGTCGGATATATTCTAAACAGTGGGCATGAGCAATTTCATGATTTTTGGAAGTGCCTAGGTATTTTTATAAAAGCCGCAAAGTAACAGAAGAAAAACAAAAACAAAAAATAAATGGAAAAGCACTTGCCTGGCCAACTTACATGGCAGGCCCACCTGGCGGCCTAGCACTGTGCTGGCCCGAGGCCAGTCAGCTGCTTTCTCTCGCCAGGCAGGCAGAGAGGAGAGCACCGGTGTGCCCGAGCACGTCAGCTGCTTGCCACCGATCTGCTGGATGCGTGGATGACCTCCATGTCGTCACCCTGACCCCCTCTACACCTCACTCTCCCCCCAGCGCCTCTCTCTCGCCCTCTCCCACCCATGGCCGACTCAACCGCAACCGCACCACCGTCGTAGCTGCGGCCACCATTGTCTCCACGTCGCCTCGTGATGACCCACAAGTGTAGGGGATCTATCGTAGTCCTTTTGATAAGTAAGAGTGTCGAACCCAACGAGGAGCAGAAGGAAATGACAAACAGTTTTCAATAAGGTATTCTCTACCAGCACTGAAATTATCGGTAACAGATAGTTTTGTGATAAGGTAATTTGAAACGGGTAAGAAGCAATGAAAGTAAATAAGGTGTAGCAAGGTGGCCCAATCCTTTTTGTAGCAAGGGACAAGCCTGGACAAGTTCTTATATAGAGAAAAGCGCTCCCGAGGACACATGGGAATTATTGTCAAGCTAGTTTTCATCACGCTCATATGATTCGCGTATGTTACTTTGATAATTTGATATGTGGGTGGACCGGTGCTTGGGTACTGCCCTTTCTTGGACAAGCATCCCACTTATGATTAACCCCTATTCCAAGCATCCGCAACTACAAAAGAAGTATTAAGGTAAACCTAACCATAGCATGAAACATATGGATCCAAATAAGCCCCTTACGAAGCAACACATAAACTAGGGTTTAAGCTTCTGTCACTCTAGCAACCCATCATCTACTTATTACTCTCCAATGCTTCCTCTAGGCCCAAATAATGGTGAAGTGTCATGTAGTCGACGTTCACATAACACCACTAGAGGAGATACACCATACATCTCATGAAAATATCGAATGAATACCAAATTCACATGACTACTGATAGCAAGACTTCACCCATGTCCTCAGGAACAAACGTAACTACTCACAAAGCATATTCATGTTCATAATCAGAGGGGTATTAATATGCATTAAGGATCTAAACATATGATCTTCCACCAAATAAACCAACTAGCATCAACTACAAGGAGTAATTAACACTACTAGCAACCCACAGGTACCAATCTGAGGTTTTGGTACAAAGATTGGATACAAGAGATGAACTAGGGTTTGATAGGAGATGGTGCTGGTGAAGATGTTGATGGAGATTGACCCCCTCCCGATGAGAGGATCAATGGTGATGACGATGATGATGATTTCCCCCTCCCGGAGGGAAGTTTCCCCGGCAGAACAGCTCCGCCGGAGCCCTAAATTGGTTCCGCCTCGTGGCGGCGGAGTTTCGTCCCAAGATCTTGCTTATGATTTTTTTCCAGGGTAAAAGACTTCATATAGCTGAAGATGGGCATCGGAGGGCTGCTAGGTGGCCCATGAGGCAGGGAGGCATGCCTAGGGGGGTTGGGCGCGCCCCCCACCCTCGTGGCCAGGGTGTGGGCCCCCTCTGGTACTTCTTCCACTCAATATTTATTATTAAATCCAAAAATGACTTTCGTGGAGTTTTAGGACTTTTGCAGCTGTGCAGAATAGATCTCTAATATTTGCTCCTTTTCCAGACCAGAATCCCTGTTGCCGGCATTCTCCCTCTTGATGTAAACCTTGTAAAATAAGAGAATAGCCATAAGTATTGTGACATAACGCGTAATAACAGCCCGTAATGCAATAAATATCAATATAAGAGCATGATGCAAAATGGATATATAACTCCCCCAAGCTTAGACCTCGCTTGTCCTCAAGCGGAAGCCGATATCGAAAAATGTGTCCACATGTTTAGAGATAGAGGTGTCGATAAAATAAAATACGGACATGAGGGCATCATGATCATTCTTATAATAGCAACATAAATGTATTTTGTCATATGATTTCTTATGCTCAAGTAACAATCTATCCACAATATCAAGTATGAATCAGAAACTTCATTGAGAACCAACAAACTATGATCTCGGGCATTGAAGCAATTGCAATTTATCATAACATCAGAAAGTGTCATTATAAGAGATTTTCAGCAAGTCCACATACTCAACTATCACTTAGTCTTCCACAATTGCTAACACTCATGCAATACTTATGGTTATGGAGTTTTAATCGGGCACAGAGAAAGATAGGGGCTTATAGCATTGCCTCCCAACCTTTTACCTCAAGGGTAATGTCAAAAATAATAGTTCATGCTAACTTACATCCAATTGGATATATTTATCAGGATCTTTCCAACACAAGGTGCTTGCCAAAGGATAAAATGTAAAAAGGAAAGGTGAAGATCACCATGACTCTTGCATAATGTAAAAGATAGGCCCTTCGCAGAGGGAAGCAGAGGTTGTCATGTGCTTTTATGGTTGGATGCACGAAATCTTAATGCAAAAGAACATCACTTTATATTGCCACTTGTGATATGAGCCTTTATTATGCAGTCCGTCGCTTTTATTTCTTCCATATCACAAGATCGTATAAAGCTTATTTTCTCCACACTAATAAATCATACATATTTAGAGAGCAATTTTTATTGCATGCAACATGACAACTTACTTGAAGGATCTTACTCAATCCATAGGTAGGTATGGTGGACTCTCATGGCAAAACTGAGTTTAAGGATATTTGGAAGCACAAGTAGTATCTCTACTTGGTGCAAGGAATTTGGCTAGCATGAGGGGGAAAGTCAAGCTCAACATGTTGGATGATCCATGACAATATACTTTAACTAAGATGTGAGAAAACATAACCCAGTACATTGTCTTCCTTGTCCAACATCAACTCTTTAGCATGGCATACTTTAATGAGTGCTCACAATCATAAAAGATGTCCAAGATAGTATATTTATATGTGAAAACCTCTCTTTCTTTATTACTTCCTATTAATTGCAACGATGACCAAAACTATGTTTGCTAACTCTCAACAACTTTTAATCATCATATTCTTTATATGTGAAGTCATTACTATCCACAAGATCAATATGGTCTCTTTTATTTCATTTTATTCTTTTATTCACCCAAGATCATAGCAAGATAGCAAAGCCCTTGACTCAACACTAATCTTTATTATATATAGATCACGGACTCGATTACATAGAGGGATCATAAAGCAAAACTCAAAACTAATTCATACCAAAACTTTATTCTACTAGATCAAGATATTACCAAAAGGATCGAACTATGTAAAACGGTAAAGATAGGAGTGTGATGGTGATATGATACCGGGGCACCTCCCCCAAGATTGGCAGTTGCCAAGGGTGTGCCCATACCCATGTGATTATTTCTCCTTCTTCGGAGGTGGTGGTGTGATTTTCTTGGCGATAATGCCCCTCAGGATATGATTCTCCTCCTCGAGCTTATTGACCTCCTGCTGGAGGTCCATATTTTCCTTGCGGAGCTTACCCGTGACGGCTAAAGCTCCTTTCACCCATGGATGTTGCATAGCTGCTGGAGAACAAGTGACACTCTTTTTCATATTCTCATAAGAAAGAAATTTAACATTGGAAGGGATGACCGAGTTTGGAATGGCTGAGCTCTGTAGTTCCCCCATCGTGAATCCGGCTTGGAAACGAGAGGTAATTTCTTGATCCTCCTCCATGGCATCTATCCTTTTCAAGTCGGCCTCCATCTCATCCTCCATTGATGGCCCAAAGTGATAAGCATCGCTGTTTGCTCCTGGACCTGGCATCGGGTGAGACACCCGACTCTCCCCGACTGACTCTTGAGATGACATCTTGCTCTAAATCTGCGATAGAAACAGCTCGAAAAAAACAGAGGATATTTGCGTGATACAGTGGTCAAAACCTTCGGGAGATTATACAATGAATTCTTACCGACCAAAAGAAGTATCATGCAAGAAAACGGAGTCCGGAGAGCACACGAGGTGCCCACGAGGCAGGGGCACGCCCTCCACCCTCGTGGATGCCTCGTGTCCTTCCCGGACTACTTCTTATTTTCCTATTTTCTTAAATATTCAAAAACGGAGAAAAATTGCTATTAGAACTGTTTTGAGTCGGTTTACTTACCGTACCACATACCTATTCCTTTTCGGAGTCTGAAACGTTCTGGAAAGTGTCCCTTATGTATTCTTCCAGGACTATGGTTTCAATAATATTAGTTTCAACATTTATTGGATTACCTGAGATATAATGTTTGATTCTGTGACCGTTCACCACCTTCGGATTTGTGCCTTCGAAGTTGTTGATTTTTATGGCACCAGAACGATAGACCTCCTCGATAACGTAAGGACCTTCCCATTTAGAGAGAAGTTTTCCTGCAAAAATCTTAAACGAGAGTTGAATAGCAACACATAATCACCTACGTTAAACTCACGCTTTTGTATCCTTTTGTCATGCCATCTTTTAACTTTTTCTTTAAACAGTTTGGCATTCTCGTAGGCCTGGGTTCTCCATTCATCAAGTGAGCTAATGTCAAATAACCTCTTCTCACTAGCAAGTTTGAAATATAATTGAGCTCTTTAATAGCCCAATATGCCTTAGGTTCTAGTTCAAGAGGTAAGTGACATGCTTTTCCATAAACCATTTTATACGGAGACATACCCATAGGATTCTTATATGCAGTTCTATAAGCCCATAATGCATCATCAAGTTTCTTGGACCAATTCTTTCTAGATCTATTAACAGTCTTTTGCAAAATTAATTTGAGCTCTCGGTTACTCAATTCTAGTTGACAACTAGACTGTGGGTGATATGGAGATGCAATTCTATCATTAACATCATACTTAGCAAGCATTTTATGAAAAGCACCATGAATAAAATGTGAATCACCATCAGTCATTAAGTATCTAGGGACTCCAAACCTTGAAAAAATAACTTCTTTAAGCATCTTAATAGAAGTGTTATGATCAGCACTACTAGTTGGAATAGCTTCTACCCACTTAGTAACGTAATCAACAACAACTAAAATATGTGTATACCCATTAGAGGCAGGAAAAGGTCCCATATAATCAAAGACCCAAACATCAAATGGTTCAATAACAAGAGAATAATTCATAGGCATTTCTTGACGTCTACTAATATTACCAATTCTTTGACATTCATCACAAGACAAGACAAACTTACGGGCATCTTTGAAGAGAGTAGGCCAATAAAAACCGGATTGCAATACCTTATGTGCACTTCTATCTCCAGCGTGGTGTCCTCCATATGCCTCGGAGTGACACTTGCATAGGATCTGTTCCTGTTCATGCTCAGGTACACAACGTCTAATAACACTATCTACTCCTTTATAAAGGTGTGGGTCATCCCATAAGTAATATCTTAAATCATATAAAAACTTTTTCTTTTGCTAGTATGTGAAACTAGGTGGTATGAATTTAGCAACAATGTAATTAGCCTAATCAGCACACCATGGAGCAGTACGAGAAGTATTTATGACAGCTAATTGTTCATTAGGAAAGCTATCATCAATAGGTAGTGGGTCATCAAGAACATTCTCTAACCTAGACAAGTTGTCAGCAATAGGGTTCTCAGCTCCCTTTCTATCAATAATATGCAAATAAAATTCTTGTAGTAGGAGAACCCATCTAATAAGTCTAGGTGTAGCATCTTTCTTTTCCATAAGATATTTAATAGCAGCCTGATCAATGTGAATAGTTACTTTAGAATCAACAATATAAGCTCTGAACTTATCAAAAGCAAATACAACTGCTAAGAATTCTTTTTCAGTAGTAGCATAATTTCTCTGGGTAGTGTCTAGAGTTTTACTAGCATATTGAATAACATTTAGTTTCTTATCAACTCTTTGTCCTAGAACAGCACCTACAGCATAATCACTAGCATCACACATAATTTCAAAGGGTAAATTCCAATCAGGTGGCTGAACAATAGGTGCAGAAATCAAAGCTTTCTTAAGTATTTCAAATGCTTCTACACAATCATCATCAAAGACAAAAGGAATATCTTTTTGTAATAGATTAGTCAAAGGCCTAGAAATTTTAGAGAAGTCCTTAATGAACCTCCTATAAAAACTGGCATGACCAAGGAAACTTCTTATACCTTTAATGTCTTTGGGACACGACATCTTTTCAATAGCATCAACCTTAGCTTTATCAACTTCAATACCTCTTTTAGAAATTTTATGTCCCAAGGCAATGCCTTCATTAACCATAAAGTGGCACTTCTCCCAATTCAAAAACAAGACTAGTATCTTTGCATCTCTGCAAAACTTGTTCAAGGTTGCTCAAGCAATCATCAAAAGAGGATCCATAAACGGAGAAATCATCCATGAATACCTCACAAATCTTTTCACATAAGTCACAGAATATAGCCAGCATGCATCTTTGAAAGGTAGTAGGTGCATTACATAAACCAAAAGGCATATGTCTATAAGCAAAAGTACCGAAAGGGCAAGTAAAAGTGGTCTTTTCTTGATCCTCTGCTGACACAGGTATTTGAGAGAAACCAGAGTAGCCATCTAGAAAGCAAAAATGTGTATGTTTGGATAGTCTTTCTAGCATTTGATCAATAAAAGGTAAAGGGTAATGATCTTTTTTAGTAGCTTTATTTAATTTGCTGAAATCAATTACCATCCTATGACCTGTAATAATTCTTTGTGGGACCAATTCATCTTTATCATTAGGAACAACAATAATACCTCCCTTCTTAGGGACACAATGGACATGACTTACCAACTGACAATCAACAACGGGATAAATTATACCTGCCTCAAGGAGCTTTAGTATTTCCTTTCTTACTACTTCTTTCATCTTAGGATTTAACCGTCGTTGGTGATCAATAACTGGTTTGGCGTTTTTCTCCAATTTTATTTTGTGTTGTCATAGAGTAGGATTAATGCCCTTAAGATCATCAAGAGTATATCCAATAGCAGCACGGTGCTTCTTCAGAATTTTCAATAATCTTTCCTCTTCCTGCTCTGAAAGGTTAGCACTAATAATAACAGGATATATCTTCTTTTCATCAAGATAAGCATATTTAAGAGTATCAGGTAATGGTTTAGGCTCAAACACGGGATCACCCCTGGGTGGTGGAGGATCCCCTAGGATTTCAATAGGCAAGTTGTGTTTCAAAATAGGTCCCTGTTTAAAGAATACTTCATCTATTTCCCTCCTTTCATTCATAAACATATCATTTTCATGGTTTAGCAAATATTGTTCTAAAGGATCATTAGGAGGCATGACAATAGAGGCAAGACCAATAATTTCATCCTTACTAGGCAATTCTTTATCATGGGATTGTCTATGAAATTTAGCAAAATTAAACTCATGAGACATATCCCCTAAGCCAATCATAACAACATCCTTTTCGCAATCTATCTTAGCATTAACAGTGCTCAAGAAGGGTCTACCAAATATAATGGGACAGAAGTCATCTTGTGGGGAACCAAGAACAAGAAAATCAGTAGAATATTTAACTTTCCCACACAAGACTTCAAAATCTCTAACAATCCCAATTGGTGAAATAGTATCTCTAATGGCAAGTTTAATTGTAACATCAATATCTTCTATCTCAGCAGGTGCAATGTCATGCATAATTTCTTCATATAAGGAATGAGGTATTGCACTAGCACTAGCACCCATATCACATAAGCCATGATAACAATGACCTCCTATTTTAACAGAAATAACAGGCATGCGTACAACAGGTCTATGTTTCTTAGCATCGGGTCTAGCAATTCTAGCAGCTGCATCACAGAAATAAATAACATGCCCATCAATATTATCAGCCAAGAGATCTTTAACCATAGCAATACTAGGTTCAACCTTAATTTGCTCAGGAGGTGTATATGTTCTAGTATTACTCTTATGAACCACAGTTAAAGCTTTAGCATGATCCTTTATCCTAATAGGGAAAGGTGGTTTCTCAATATAAGTGGAAGGAACAATAGGATCATTATAAGTGATAGTCTTTTCTTCAACTGTAATAGGTGCAACTACTTTACTTCAGTGGGAGGATTATATTTAAACCACTTCTCCTTAGGGAGATCAACATGAGTAGCAAATGATTCATAGAAAGAAGCTACTATCTCAGAGTCAAGTCCATATTTAGTGCTAAATCCACGAAAAGCATCGGTATCCTTAAAATATTTAACACAATCAAACTTAGGTGTTATACCTGACTCATTACCTTTGTCGAAATCCCAATCTTCAGAGTTGCGTTTAATTCTTTCCAATAAATCCCATTTGAATTCAATAGTCTTCATCATAGAAGACCAGCACAAAAAGTATCGAGCATGGAGCGATTGTTGAGAGAAAGCCGAGCATAAATTTTTTGAATAATCATTTCTCTTGAGAGCTCATGATTGGGGCATGAATATAACATTGAATTAAGCCTCCCCCAAGCTTGATTGATGCTTTCTCCTTCGCGAGGCCAAAAATTATATATATAATTACGATCACTATGAACAAGATGCATAGGGTAAAACTTCTGGTGAAATTCCAATTTCAATCGTTTGTAGTCCCATGATCCCATATCATCACATAGCCTATACCATGTCAATGCATCTCCCTTCAAAGATAAAGGGAAGACCTTCTTCTTGATAACATCATAGGGCATACCTGCAAGCTTAAATAATCCACAAACTTCATCCACATAGATTAGGTGTAAATCGGGATGCAATGTTCCATCTCCTACAAAGGGATTAGCTAGTAGTTTCTCTACCATACCCGAAGTAATTTCAAAGTAAATATTTTTAGTAGGTTCAGTAGGTTGAGGAGCAACTCTTTGCTCTACTGGTTGGGGTGAAGATACCCCGAACAAGCCCCTCAAAGGATTATGTTCCATAGTAACGAGTGACAGTAAATTTTAGCACACTACATAAATGTTTCCTTACCAAGTTCCACTTACCAAAGGCGCTTCACTCCCCGACAACGGCGCCAGAAAAGAGTCTTGATGAACCACAAGTGTGGGGGATCTATCATATCCTTTCGATAAGTAAGAGTGTCGAACCCAACGAGGAGCAGAAGGAAATGACAAGCGGTTTTCAGTAAGGTATTCTCTGCAAGAACTGAAATTATCGGTAACAGATAGTTTTGTGATAAGGTAATTTGTAACGGGTAACAAGCAATGAAAGTAAATAAGGTGCAGCAAGGTGGCCCAATCCTTTTTGTAGCAAAGGACAAGCCTGGACAAGTTCTTATATAGAGAAAAGCGCTCACGAGGACACATGGGAATTATCGTCAAGCTACTTTTCATCACGCTCATATGATTCGCGTTCGTTACTTTGCTAATTTGATATGTGGATGGACCGGTGCTTGGGTACTGCCCTTTCTTGGAAAAGCATCCCACTTATGATTAACCCCTATTGCAAGCATCCGCAACTACAAAAGAAGTATTAAGGTAAACCTAACCATAGCATGAAACATATGGATCCAAATCATCCCCTTACAAAGCAACGCATAAACTAGGGTTTAAGCTTCTGTCACTCTAGCAACCCATCATATACTTATTACTTCCCAATGCCTTCCTCTAGGCCCAAATAATGGTGAAGTGTCATGTAGTCAACGTTCACATAACACCACTAGAGGAGAGACAACATACATCTCATCAAAATATCGAACGAATACCAAATTCACATGACTACTAATAGCAAGACTTCACCCATGTCCTTAGGAACAAACGTAACTACTCACAAAGCATATTCATGTTCATAATTAGAGGGGTATTGATATGCATTAATGATCTAAACATATGATCTTCCACCAAATAAACCAACTAGCATCAACTACAAAGAGTAATCAACACTACTAGCAACCCACAGGTACCAATCTGATCTTTTGGTACAAATATTGGATACAAGAGATGAACTAGGGTTTGAGAGGAGATGGTGCTGGTGAAGATGTTGATGGAGATTGACCCCCTCCCGATGAGAGGATCGATGGTGATGATGATGATGATGATGATTTCCCCTCCCACAGGGAAGTTTCCCTGGCAGAACAGCTCCGCCGGAGCCCTAAATTGGTTCCGCCAAGGTTCTGCCTCGTGGCGGCGGAGTTTCGTCCCGAGAGCTTGATTATGATTTTTCCAGGATAAAAGACTTCATAAAGCAGAAGATGGGCACCGGAGGGCTGCCAGGTGGCCCACGAGGCAGGGGGCACGCCTAGGGGGTAGGGCGCGCCCCTACCCTCGTGGCCAGGGTGTGGGCCCCCTCTGGTACTTCTTCTGCTCAATATTTGTTATTAAATCAAAAAATGACTTTCGTGGAGTTTCAGGACTTTTGGAGCTGTGCAGAATAGGTCTCTAATATTTGCTCCTTTTCCAGCCCAGAGTCCCTGCTGCCGGCATTCTCCCTCTTCATGTAAACCTTGTAAAATAAGAGAGAATAGCCATAAGTATTGTGACATAACGCGTAATAACAGCCATAATGCAATAAATATCAATATAAAAGCATGATGCAAAATGGACGTATCACCTCGCCGTGTCCAGGAGCTCCACCGTCCACCATTTCATCGAGCAGATCGAGCCCCGAGCGCTCGTTCGCCCTGGAGCCACCGCAATGACCTCGCTCTGCCTCGCCGTCGCCTAAGATCCCCTTCGCCGTCTCGCTCGCTCAAGCTCGTTCCGGACCTCGCCGCCTAGATAGATGTGACCACCGTGAGCTCCTACTTCTCCCCCTTCTCTTTGTTCTCGCTGCCGTCCACTACAGCGACTGCAACTGCCGTGACCACCGTGCCCAACACACTCACCGCACTGCGCAGGCCACATAGAATCTGGCCCCGTGCCTCCAGGACCACCGCAACGACGAGTTCGTCCTCACCCAAACTCCGGCAGCCGCCAAGCTCATCGCCGACGTCGTTTCCGGTGACCCCGAGCTCAACCACCACCACCCCTCGATGCGGCTTGCTCCCAGCTACTCATAGGTGGTCTCCGCCGTCCATTTGGTCACCGAAGTGCAAAACCCGCACACTCCACCGCGTCTGGTCATCGCCGGCGGCTAAACACCAGCGAGTTGACCCAGTTTGACCAGGGATTTGACCCCCCTGGGTCACTGACATGTGGGCCCTGCCCTTTAGTCAAACCTAGGTTAGTAGTAAAACTAATCCTAATTAGTTAGTTAACTAACCGTGACACTGACCAGTGGGTCCCACTGGTTAGGTTTGACCTGGACCACCCAATTGACTTGCTGACGTATTGCTGATGTAGTAAAGCTTTTTCTGGATTTATTCTTATTTTGGAAATTCCAGAAAATAGTGCTAACTTCAAAAATTCATAGAAATTAATATGTAACTCCAAATGCAAAGTGTTATATATGAAAAATGATCAGAAAAATCCAATCTATCAATTTGTACTGGTTTCATGCATGTTTAAACAAGTTAACCTTGCTGTTTAGCGCAAAACATGATAAGGCACTATTTAAGATCACAAAGTGAGTTTGGGGTTGATCCTTTGGTTCAAAATGGCTCAAACCCATCTGGTTATAGTTGCATTAGCCCAACACACTCATTTTGCCTTGTCATATGCATGCATCATATTGTTGCATATTGCCGTGTATTGATTGTGTTACCGATGTTCTCTGCAGTAGACTCTGTCCCAGGGGATTACCGTGATTACCCAACTGAAGGACAATACCAGTCTACCGATCTGCTAGGCAAGCAACCACCATTTGATCATATCGATAAAATCCCATGTTCTCGCTCCTGCTCTCATTTACCACATTTAATACAACAACGTTTCAAACTGCTGTGTTCTGCGGTAGTTTAACCCATTTTCTCTGCATGACCTGTCATTGCCACAATAACTAGATGAAACCCACTAGCATGTGTAGGAGTTGGTTGAGCCATGTTTGTGTTTCCTACCTTGCTATGCCTGCTATGCTTAGAGTCGTGTCAGGTCTGGTTCATCTAGGTGATGGGCTAGAGTGAAATGATCATGTCGGTCATGAGAGTGATGTGTTGAACACGATTTGGTAAAGGTATCGATGAGAGGCCATGTAGGAGTACATGGTGGGTTGTTTCATTGGAACCGTCCTTAAGAACTGAGATCTGTATGTGTGATTTAAGAATCAGCTACTACCATGCATTGGGATCCTTAATTGACCCTCTCGGCTTATTAATTGCCCTTGTCCTTTGTCCAGGAGCTGCAAGTAGTTTCTGGTGTTTGTAGTATGCTGGAGGCCGTGTGTAGCGCTGACCCTCGGGGTGGGCTGTGATGTGGTAGGTACGTGGCCGGGTATGTCGGGTGCCCGTTTGGTGTCTCGGAACCCTGTACACATCGTTTGGGGCCGTATGTGGAAACCTCGGCCGGACTCCTTGCGGATGGAACCTGAATAGGCGATAAACCTGGACTAGAGACTTGAGTGTTTAGTCAGGCCGTGGCCGACACCCTCGTTGGGCTTCCGCTTGAAGGTTGCCGAGTACATGTCGTGTAAACGGTGATAAGTGGTGGAAGCATGTGTGAAGAAGTACACCCCTGCAAGGTTAACATCATCTATTCGAATAGCCGCGTCCACGGTAAAGGACGACTTGGTTGCCTATACAGTTCATAGAAAAGTAAATGGAAACTACTAAAATCCTCAAGACAAGTGTGAGTGCCATGGATGGCCCTTTCGTAGGATGATGGGACTGGATCCTCAGTAGTGTATTGTTGTGGTGAGTAGTGGACTCGAGTGCACAAAATAATTACAAGTTGGTGTCTCATAAGATAGTTTAGCAAGAGTCAAAGCTGGCTTGCTGCAATAAACTCCACTATCCCTTTGTTGATAATGTGCATGTATGTAGGATCTGATGCAAGTCTTGCTGAGTACCTTTGTACTCATGTTTGCTTAATTACAATTGCAGAAGAGAATGCCGCCCCTTCTAGTGGGTTTTATGTAGACCTTGACGTCGATGAATAACTTCATACCCAGGTGATGCTCCTAAGCATGTGAAGGACCCTTGTAGGATAGACAGGCTTCCTCAAGCCTTTTTACTTTCTAGTTGTCTGTACCCAGACATGTTGCTTCCGCTAGTGCTTGTATGCTTGTATGACTTGAATGTCAGGTTATGTGACCCCTATCTATATGGATGATATGTATGGCTCTCTAGAGCCTTTTAAATAAAGTACTTGAGTTATAGAGTTTTGTTGTGATGCCATGTTGTATTTTTACATATAGATCATATTGTGTGTATGATTGAAATGCTCGGTATGTGTGGGATCTGACTACCTAGTTGTTTATCCTTGGTAGCCTCTCTTATCGAGAAATGTCTCCTAGTGCTTCCACTGAGCCATGGTAGCTTGCTACTGCTCCGGAACACTTAGGTTGGCAAGCATGTGTCCTTCTTCGATCCCGTGTCTATCCCTTCGGGGAAATGTCACGCGGTGTTCCTTGAAGTCCTTGTAGCTTGCTACGACTTGGGTTCATTCGCTGTGGATCGACACGTTCATTGTCGGGTCATGTATGCCTGTCCCTGTAAGTTAGCGCCACTTTGGGTTCACGACTAGCCATGTCAGCCCGAGTTCTCTGTCATATGGATGCTAGCGACACTACCATATACGTGAGCCAAAAGGCGCAAACGGTCTCGGGCCTGGTAAGGCAACACCCGTGGGAATATCGTGCATGAGGCCGCAAAGTGATATGAGGTGTTACATGCTAGATCAGTGTGACTTAGAATCAGGGTCTAGACAGCGTTGGCATTAGTGCCGGACTGCCTGTAGGTTCTTCAAGCCAAACTGGTCGATGATGAGTCTAGAAATGATTTAGTTATATGTAGGGGAATTGTTTGTGGGATGGAAGGTAAGGCTCTTTTTACTCCTTTACCTCATGGCATTCTGATATGAGTCACTCCATTCTTTCCACGGGGGTTAAGGACTAGGATCTCTTGTTCACGTGTTACTAATCCATAGTAACTTATAGGATTGTTGGTTACAAGCCCTAGTTCAGTTCCACTACTTCAGTACGTTGTTAGTTGGACCCAGAACCTTGATATGATTTTGTCGAGTGTCTATCCTTTGCAAAATGTATCAAAATCCTTTTTGAGCATTTATAGCCGTTATGTTGTCCAATTTCTGCTAGAAATTCTAATGCTTTTGCATTATTTGGTGTTTCAGATGTCTTCTCGCACTACACACTAGGTGGTAAGTCTGACTCGGTGCATTGATGTGCCTGGGCACACGGCCATGCTAGTCCGTGTGATGATAGAGACAGGCTATAGATGGTATCTAGAGCATACCGTTGAAGAGCAGTATCGCGATTTTAATCAGAGTCGATATATCTACACCATGAGGATCTTTCCTTCTTATCCCAGAGGTACCGATCCCCTTCACTGGTCTTACGGGCTCGGTGTTACCATGGAGATGTCCGTCCAGTATGCTGCTTACTCCATGTTCACTATCATTCGAGCCGGGTATGCATCACTTCAGGACACCGAGTTCTGCTATCTGCCGGCCACACACACTGGTCAGGAGGGGTATTACACTAGCCTTTATGCTGACGCTTCCCATGAGGAGCCACGACTTTGCACCACCACTGAGATGTTGGAGGAAAGGGACCATGAGAACCGTGCCCTCCGCATGGAGCTATACAACACTCGCGCAGACCACTGGTCACCCTGACATGGCTCACTCCTTCCATGCAGACTGGTTACCTTGATATGCGGGATTTGTACCCCGTACACACTCATTTGCTAGCTCGCATGGACTATCCAGATGTTGGAGGCATCACGCCTCCACGTGGGCGCCGTCTGCCATCGTTCGTGGGACCAAGGCCTCATCTAAGTCCTTATGGTCCACAGGCCCGACGTGACCGGGAGTTTCCAGATCCGCATGTTCCGCTTCCAGGCTATGCAGGTAATCTCTATGAGGACTACTACGGAGACGGAGACGACTGAGCTGGATCATGTTGGTTGCCCACCCACGATGAATCAGAGCGGCCAAAGAAATGCAATTCCATGATGTCTCTCTATATGTGGCCACATGCATTTGGAAACTCAACTGGCAGCATTAGCTAACCAACTAAATGTGTGTATGTTAGCTAATGTCGTTATCATATCACATTCGTATTTGAAGAACCTTAGGACGTATGATTGGTGTGTTATTTAGCTTTAAAGGGTGGATAACTGCTAGTAGGACACAAAGCACCTACGCAGATTGTAGTGTAGATATAATGGGAAAACCCTAAGCATCATGAGTAAAATCAGGAAAGTGGAAATGGTGTAATATATGTGCTAGTATTGCCGGTATGGCTAGAAAGGCTTCGCATACCAGCTCTCTACAACTGAAGGCGTAGTACTGTTACTATCAGTCTAACTCTCAAAGGTGACACATACGATCGAACACGAAGAGTTGAAAGCGTCCATGACAAGCAACCGAATAGACCTGTACACTTGAAATGTCCTTGCTCCTCTTCACTACAAAGAATGTACTGTACAACTATCATAATCCTTGTGTTGCTAAATACAAATCTTTGTAGAGATCCCACTATGGATCACATACGGATGTATATAGATACACTTTAGAGTGTAGATTCACTCATTTTGCTCCGTATGTAGTCCATGGGGGAATCTCTAGAAAGACTTATATTTAGGTACAGAGAGAGTACTTACAAAGGAAGAACAGAAGAGGAGCATGCTAAAGAAGAGCAAGCAGATTTTGGATAATAAAATGTTGGTTGGCCACACATGATGAACCAGAGCGCTTAAAGAACACAACTCCCTGATGTCCATCGATATGTGGCACATGTGCTTTTCGAAAGTAAAGTAGGAACATTAACTGACCAATTAAACATTCTCCATTTTAGTACATGTCAGCATCATATTAGATTCGTATTTGAGCAACTAAGTTTGGAATTATGAGTGGCACGTTGTTTAGCTTGATGGGTTGAGGAGCACTGCTTGCACGTACGTCTTGAAGCACCTACGATAATAGTACTGAATATATGGGAATGTCTACACGCAAGTCGCTTGACTTTCGTCATTTGGGTCAGTCGACCATTTCAGGCGGCTGGAAGAAGATCCTACGTCTCCTAACCTTTCTTCTTCCTCACCTCTTATTCTTCCACTAAAGACCACCGCACGGGTTGCCGGCTGAACCACCGCCCCCGCCCTCCCTTGAACCGCCCACCACCTCCGATCTTCCGCTGCCCCAGGCCATCCCTCTAGGTAACCCCCCACCCGCGTCGAGTTTTGCGTCCGGCGAGGCCCCACCATAACCCGACCCCCCACAACCACTGTCCCCACCCGAAACCCTAAGATAGATAATGGGGCAGCCCTCCGGCGAGCCCCTTCCTTCCCTCCGGTGAACTCCGGCAAGCTCTCAAAAATTGACTGACCCAATTTTGAAATTTAGTATACTGTCATTTAACTAGTGTGGAATATAAAAAGGGGAAAACCATAAGCATTGCGAATATAGTGTTGAGTGTGCCATGGCGGATCTGAAGGTGCAAACCAGACAAAGGAAACTTTGCAACCAATGTTTGCTTTCAACTAACAAGTAAGTGATGGACAAGAAATCACAGTAAACTAGTGGCTATTTTCTTGCTGCGATAAATAAGTTGAGCAAATACAAAAGAGTACCACCTCTGGTGCAGCGCCGTGTATGCATCTGCTGAGAATTTGATGGTGCTACATTAGCGATGGCTGTTGACGGCGTGGAAGTAGATCTAGGAGGGTAGATGGTGGCGGCGGGGGAAATATCCCGGTGAGGTGGTCGAGACAATCATAGGAGCAGCGTCGGCAAGGTGAACGATGGCGGGGATGAAGCGAGAGGATGGGATGCAAGGATCCTGGTCTGAAGCCGTGGATGAGAGAGGTCGATCTCTTGTAATGGACGACGACGTCGGGGTATCAGCTCCGAAATGGTGGAGGAGGACAGCGGTGGATGGGGTGGCGGACGGAGGAGGCTGGGGTGGAGAGGGTGTTTTGGCGTCCATGGAGTTTGAATGGGGAAATGGGGGGAGAGAGGAAGGGGGGACCATGTCTTCAGGGCGCGCTTGTCTCAAATGTGAGGAAATTTACAAACTTAGCCCCGTTTAAAATTTCCTACATCACAGCAATATTAGTCGGTTGGGGTTAGGCCGGTAAGCTCACATACACCGAATATTTGCCGACGGAGATCTCGGCCTACGAGAGTTTGTTTTGGTGCCCACCGTGTATGAATCAGGGAGGGAGGCGATTTCGGCCGAGGAGACACTGTGTTTTGGTGCCCACCATGTATGATTCCGGTTGAGAGGCGGTTATGTCACATTTGAGTGAAATTACAAACCTACCCCTATAAAAACCTATAGAAATTGAGCCGATAGGCTTTGCATGTCAGGAGGGATAGGCAGTAATTTCTATCTCGTAGATTTTGGCTTCGGGCGGTTACTGTGACTTTCCCTGCTTCATTCAAATTTTTGCAGAGAAAGAGTGCATGTTTACCGTGCCAACTCAATTCGAATCTAGTTTGTATTCTACTTTTCTTCGGGAAGGATCTATTTTCGATTGGAATAAAATTCTATATACATCATTTTTTATATATACTTTCAAAAGCACAACACCCTTTATACATAAATATGGTTTACAAATGGCATGATCTCAGATTCATAAGGCTGGATCCATCTTAATTTGGATTTTCAAATATTTTAAACCACTTTATGTTGAAATCCAATGAATGCATTCCTCGGTAACTGTTGTGTTTCATGCATTTTTTTACTTCTCAAACATGTATAACTGTTGTGTTTCCCGTTTAGACATTAATTGCATATAAACCATGCATTGTCTCTAATTAAAGAATCTATGGATCACTAATATTGATAAACTATATAACATTACACATGTCCCCGAATTCAAATTAATATGCATGTTTGATACACCAATTTTTGTTATGATATTATCGATGTCGTGATTTCTAGTATAAATATTTGAATCCTCTTTAATCTAGATATTCATCTCATATAGCTATCACTCATGCTTATATCTCTCTCTAGACCTATACGCCTTCATCGTCTCTTCGGTATCACTCGTGCTACTTGTATGTCGACAATGATCTTTTATCTTCATAACACACTGACAGTACTCTCTCCCTCGACCTTCACTCTATCTCACTCTAAGTATATCTCGCTCCCTGCTATGTGTCTCTAACTATGATTCTCCCTGTGATATCTCTTTCTCTCACACGAACACAAACTTCGTCTCCCGGGGTCTCATTTCTCCCTACTATTCCCCTGTGTGCCACTCGCACACCCCCTCTCACACAGAGATGTCTTGTGCTCCTTAGGTATGAGAAGCTACGACTCTTCCTCTTAAGTATCTCTTTCTCACACACAAACACAAACTTTGTCTCCCAGGGTCTCATATCTCTCCACCATTCTCTTCTATGTTGCTCACACACACACACTCTCTCTCTCCCTAGAGATATCTCGCGTTCCCTGATATGTCTCTCTAGCTATCACTCTTGTTATGAAATACCTTTCTCTCTCGCAGACACAAAACTCCATCTCTCGGGATCTCATTTCTGTCTGATATTTGTTTGTATGTGAATCACATGCACCCTCTCTCTATCTCTCTCAAACCCACACACATAACTCGGTCTTCTGATCCACTCTACTCGTATCTCTAACACACACACTAGCTAGCATCTTTATCTTTCTATTTATCTGTTTCTCCATCAACCTTCTTTCTTGCCCTCACTCTTGCTTCCTATCAAGCACACTATGTATGTTTCTCTCTACATGCAGTCATGTGCCCTTTTTTTATCTTTCTCTCACACACACATAACTTCACCCTCTGAACCACTCGGCGGTCATCTCCAATACTCAAACTAGCCGATGTCCCTCTAGCTAGCATCTCTATCTCTCTATCTATCTGTAGTTTCTCCGTCAACAATTCTTTCTCGCACGCACTCTTGCTTCCTATCACGCACGCTATATCGGTCTCTCCATACATGCATCTATAGGTTGATCTCTTTTGCACAACCGTTGTGTCTCGCTCCCTCTGCTCGCCATAGATGCATGCTCCATCCCACGCCACTATCTCTTAAAGACAAAAACACATGCTCAATTATCGGGCCTTCTTCCCTGCACTCTCACATGCATGCATATCGTCATACCGATCCGTCTCTCCCATGTCGTTGATCTTATGACTTATGTCTTCTTTCTTTTATCTCGATCATGCGCGCGCACACACACACATCCCACATATACATGTATACCTCTCGCACATGCACGTTCAAGGTCTCCTATGTCTCCATACGTAGTTAATTACCCTCTGCGATAACCCCACATCGAATCGTTCTCTTCTTGTGTGCACATAACTTCCGCATGGATGGGTAAAACACACACTCGCACTTAACAATCTCCTTCTAGTTAGCCCCCTCTCTCAATCTTCCCTATATCCCCAAAACAATAAGACCATCCCTTTGTTTAATTCCTGCCTACATGCACCATAGATATATAGTAGTCTTCATCGGTGTCTCTCGAACAAACACGATCTCTCGATGTCGACTCCTATCATGCGCACACGCCTTCTCTTCCCTCTCTACGAGCCTCTTCTCTCTCGCACCTCCTCATTTATGGCCTCTTCCATACACATCACCTCTCTACGATGAAGCCACACACACTTAAATTACTTTCGCCATCGAAGACTCCACTTCACACACACACACACACACATACACATACACACACATGCACTCACCCACCCACCCACCCACACACACTAAGACTCCATCTCTCACACACATACTCTAGGCGGAGCATTTGTTCCTACCACCCTTCGTCCAACCTTACCCGCATGATAAACAATCACCTTAATTTACTCGTATAACATGGACAAATTCCACTTTACTTTAGTAGTTAGAAAACTTCTCATAATTATATAACCTAAATCACGACCAGGAAGTGACATTTTTTTACACAACCATGTTAACATGGCCATGTAAATCACTAGCTAAAGTGTAATACCATTATACTTATATCTTGATGAAAAAGGTTGAGTACATGTCCAAAGAGTAGAGTCACACACACACACACTCTGTCTCTTAGAATCTCACACACATACCAATTACGTGATGCACCCTTAAGCGGACCCGCATGTTACAATTTGTGCACCCGCGGGTACACATGATGGTGCACATTTATTTAAGCCGGACGGAGAACCCAAACAGTAGCTGCATTCATTCCCCTCCTGCCGCCTCTTCTCTGGTCACTGTCGCTCGATGGCCATGGCCCGAATGAAGGTAATGACATACGCCATACTCCCGCCGGAGCGGCACTTTAATCTGGAGGCAGCGCAAATCCTGTATCATAGCCGCCTTGCCTCCGGTGTCCGAACTAGCCGGAGCCAGACGAGGAGGCGTTGGAGGCGGAGCAGCACGCAGAGCCGGAGGAGGAGAAAAATGACGCTGAGCCGGAACAGGAGGACGACAACACGGGCGAAGCAGAGCCGGAGAAGGACGATGATTTCCATTATACTCAGACTTAAAGGGCTTTGAGTTTCACGCCACATTTATTTCAAAGAGATAAGAGAAAGGAAATTTTAGGGTTCATGCATGCATCTTTTTGTGCTAGCACTCCTATATAAGGGTTGACCAGTCGCTTCCCACGAATGTGCGCAAGCGGTGGAAGAGGAAGGAGAAGGGAAGTGGGTTGTGGATCGAGTACGCCAGTTGCAGCATGAGCTCCAAGGAACGTTCGTGCCAAACAATGCATAGTTGTATAGTATAGTCCAGCAGAGTATGAATTGGCCTTTAGGTTGCGTGTGGATGACATGGCTGCAACATGCAGGCTGCAGTTCGACAGCCTACCGCTCCGCTTCACATGGTTTGGTCATGCAAGATTTGCATGCATGCATGTCACGCACATACTTCTCGAAGGCGTGCTCAAAAAGGGCGACCAGGTCTGCTAGTCCGGATTGGTCCATGCGCCCGGAAAACAGCTAATCCCAGTCATTGTAAATGTCGTGCGTGCTTTAATTCCAGGCTAGTGGATATACGCGAACATGCTGTACAATGAACCGCCTGCCAGCTCCCTAATCTCTATCTCTACTCTTATAATAATAATCTATCTATCTATCTCTATCTCTGTTCTACTACTTCTACTACTCTTATAAAAACCAGAGTTGGTGATGATGGTGTGCATGCCATCCTGCAATATAGTCCATCCGATTTATATCTGACGGATAGGAAGAAAACTATGGCAATTTTGCAAAAAGATTCCCACACCCCTCTCCACATTTGCAAATAAGGCATTCCCTCATTCATCCATTTCTCTCACAAGATGAACTACTCATACAAATGCATCTTGATGTTAGGTGCAATGGACCAGGATGTTTCCTTGGGGGTTTCTCCAGTGCGGCGTGGCCGTAGTTGCAAGTTGACGCCCCTTGAGATGCCGACGTTGAGGGGCACTTGGATTTTGTCCGAGGAGTAGGTAAGTGATGATTTTGGTCATGTAGTAAATGCATTCTAAAGACTGCTTCCGTGTCCATTTCCTAATTCCCCTGCTGCCCACTATTTCACAGGTTAGGCTTGGTGCCAGTGGATATTAGCTTGCATATGTACGGGAGTGTACCAACATCAATTTGCACAACATTTACAATGGTGACACCGTTCCCGTAGAACATTTGTCCAACATTGGGATCAACCATGCAACGTGCCACGCCTGAATTGGTACGATGGAACCACTGTGAGATTGAAGAAGATAGCAATCCCGGAAGCCCCAATAAGGTCATTCACCAACCAAAATTACACTCATTACGGTGTTAGACATTGCGATTGCTTTCATGAACCCTGCACATGGCGGTCAAAGGTGGACCATGCTGGCTGCAGCCGATTTGTTGCCGTATGAGTACGAAGACGCTGTGCTCCTTTCTAACCACATCTTCAGAGTGACAAACCAGGGGACTTGTTTTGTATGGGACAGATCCTACGGTATACTCCCTCTCTTCCAGTTTATTTGTTTTGATTTTTTTTGTTTTATAAGTTTCAAATGCAAATTTATAGGTCCCCATCACATGTTGAGATTACAATATCCATTAAATCGTTGTGTGCATGTACTAGTTTTTTATTGGTCATTTATATTGGTCACACAAGCATGCATTGCAAGTAACGTTTTTTATCACAATTTCTTTAGGAAACTGAGTGCAATAATTGAGTAGTTTTGCAAACTACCAGTACTACACCTGAAACGGTTCAAAATCAATACCACCACCATGCCCGCATCTGATCACCCTGGCCAACCCAAACCCCTTCCCTTGCCGGGGCGCGCTTCCCGCGTGAAACGGTCAGCATCGCCCCGAAGCGTTAGTGCTGCATTAATGCCGGCCATAGCGGAGGCGACCTCTCACTGGCGCCGGCTTTGAAGCAGCGCAACGGTTGAGAGAGCGCCGCTTCCTGGTGCACGTGATTGCTCCGTGTCAAGGCTGGCCATAGTTTGGATGAGTCTCCATCGTTGGGAGCCACACTAAGAAGCTGCGATGATATGGACTCCCGTTGCCCACCGTTATGGATCGTTCCATCTATGAAGAACATGTGGGACTGGAACTACGGGACGGACATGTACCCAGGAGTGGATGTACAAACCTGAGTAATGTAGTGCAGTAAGTGAAGTACAAAAGCCACAAATGGTATGAACATGCGTGACATTTAGACATTTGTCTCTTACTACCACTAATGTTGTACGTGCAATGCACGATGATGTTATGATGTACGTGCCTAAGTACTCTACTACTATATTAGTTGGAGGCACATATTAGGTTTTATATTTGTTTATGTGTATGGCTCGAGACCTTCCAACTAGATGTGTCTTTCTCTCCGGGTCGCACTTTGTATCGTTCATACCACTAGTACTGCTACGTGTTGTCTCCGACCTAGAAGTGGAAGAAGTGGAGACGCTCTACCACGCTATTCATGTCCCACTCCTTTCGCTGACGTGTCAGACATCCAGCACGTGCCGTGCTTGGCACTCCTTCGTCGTAAGAGTTGAAATGCTAGCTTTCATCAAAAATGGAAAAATAAATATAAATCAGCAGTGATACTATACCATGCGGTTTCCTTGCTCCTTGATATCAGAAAGAATACTTCCGTTCGCCGACATGTGGGATGTCGACCATCCTAGTCCACTTGCCATGCACGCAAAATTCCAAGGGAGAGTCACCCCGGCCGTCGCGCCGCAGTAATAATGACTAATGAGCCGTCAAATCACAGGCCGAACCTTTCCCACTTTGAAGTTGCTTGGACGAAGGAACCATCATGACTTCGTTGAATTCCGCTTCTTGAAGAAAACTACTATACCAACAGTATTGCTAGCTACAATATTAATATACTCCAGCAGAGGCCTCCTTTGGTGCATAGGATAGGAATTTTATAGGAATATGAAAATCATAGGAAGTAGATGACATGGCTGGTTGGTTCTAGGCCTAGCATTGCCACATTTTGCCACACATTTTTCCCAAGATTGCCTGAGGTTAGTTCATCAAAATGAGAGCCACAAGTTGGCAAGCTTAACACACTTTTTGTGTGTATGCCATGTGGGGACCAAGCGTGGCTTGCATAAGGTGTGGCTAGAACCAAACAGTCACTTAAGTTGGTCAAACTTGCCTAACCTTAGGTGTGTCAATCTTTGGCAAAGTTAGTCACAAACCAAACAGCCCTGACATGCATCTCAATTCCTATGGAGTCTAGGCTAATGTACTAGTAATTTGCTCTAAAAACTACAGTAGTAACTAGTACTTGTACATGCTTGTAATTAGTTAAACAAATGTATGGGCGACACAGACACACACACACTAACTACTGATACGTCTCCAACGTATCTATAATTTTTTATTGTTCCATGCTATTATATTATCTGTTTTGGATGTTTTATATGCATTTATATGCTATTTTATATTATTTTCGGGACTAACCTATTAACCTAGAGCCCAGTGCCAGTTTCTGTTTTTCGCCTGTTTTAGAGTTTCACAGAAAAGGAATACAAAACGGAATGAAACTTTTGCGATGATCTTTCTTGGACCCGAAGCAAACCAGGAGAATTGGAGATGAAGTTGGAGACGGAACGAGGGTTCCACGAGGGTGGAGGGCGTGCCCAGGGGCGTAGGGCATGCCCCTACCTCATGGGCCCCTCGGAGATCTCCTGACCTAGTTCCTTCGCCTATATATACTCTTATACACCAAAAACATCAGGGGGAGACACAAAAACACTTTTCCACCACCGCAACCTTCTGTACCCGTGAGATCCCATCTAGGGACCTTTTCCGGCGTCCTGCCGGAGGGGTATTCGATCACGGAGGGCTTCTATATCAACACCATTACCCTTCTGATGAAGTGTGAGTAGTTTACCTCAGACCTACGGGTACATAGCTAGTAGCTAGATGGCTTCTTCTCTCTCTTTGATTCTCAATACCATGTTCTCCTCGATGTTCTTGGAGATCTATTCGATATATTATTCTTTTGCAGTGTGTTTGCCGAGATATGATGAATTGTGGATTTATGATCAGATTATCTATGAATATTATTTGAGTCTTCTTTGAATTCTTATAAGCATGATTTGATATCTTTGCAAGTCTCTTCAAATTATCGGTTTAGTTTGGCCTACTAGATTGGTTTTTCTTGCAATGGGAGAAGTGCTTAGCTTTGGGTTCAATCTTGCGGTGTCCTTTCCCAGTGACAGTAGGGGCGGCAAGGCACGTATTGTATTGTTGCCATCAAGGATAAAAAGATGGGGTTTTCATCATATTACTTGAGTTAATTCCTCTACATCATGTCATCTTACTTAATGCGTTACTCTGTTCTTCATGAACTTAATACTCTAGATGCAGGTAGGAGTCAGTCGATGTGTGGAGTAATAGTAGTAGATGCAGAATTGTTTTGGTCTACTTGACACGGACGTGATGCCTATATTCATGATCATTGCCTTAGATATCGTCATAATTATGCGCTCTTCTATCACTTGCTCGACAGTAATTTGTTCACTCACCGTAATATTTGCTATCTTGAGAGAAGCCACTAGTGAAACATATGGCCCCCGATGTCGGTGTCAAAACCGGCGGGTCTTGGGTAGGGGGTCCCGAACTATGCGTCTAAGGGTAATGGTAATAGGAGGCGGGGGACACAATGTTTACCCAGGTTCAGGCCCTCTCTATGGAGGTAATACCCTACTTCCGGCTTGATTGATCTTGATGAATATGAGTATTACTAGAGTTGATCTACCACGAGATCGTAATGGCTAAACCATAGAAGTCTAGCCTATGAGGTTATGATTATTGTGGCTAAACCCTACAAGCCTAAACCCTCCGGTTTATATAGACATGGGGAGTGGGGGGGGGGGCTAGGGTTGTACAAAGTCGGTAACAGAGAAAGGAATCTACATATCCGAATTGCCAAGCTTGCCTTCCACGCCAAGGAGAGTCCCATCCGGACATGGGACGAAGTCTTCTATCTTGTATCTTCATAGCCCAATAGTCCGGACCAAGTATACAGTCCGACTGTCCGAGGACCCCTTAGTCAGGACTCCCTCAATAGCCCCTGAACCAGGCTTCAATGACGATGAGTTCGGCGTGTAGATTGTCTTCGGCATTGCAAGGCGGGTTCCTTCTCCGATACTTCAAATTAGATCTCGAACACAAGAATCATGTCCGGATCTACAAAACAAGTTCCACAAACAACCGTAGAGAGTATAATATTTACGAGTCCAATCAGCTGACAGTTTTGGTAGCACGACATTACGTCATTACCCGACCATTATTTTGAATCGTTTTCTAGCCTGCCACTCCATGTTTTGGGACGCAGTTTTCATTGGCACGTCTTGTCAAAGCAGAGATCGTGTCCCCTTATTGGAGGATTTTCATCAACACGAGAGTGGGTAACCCAACCGTTCTGCTGGCACGATTCCTCGGGAATAGGCATGTTTTAAGGCCACGGAGGGGACGCTTGAGGGCTAAGGCCTGTCCTTTTCCTTCCATGCTAGTTCTTTCCTCAACCTCCCACCTCAAGTTCCAACACTCAAGGGTCAATCCAGTCGCTTTGAGACTCCAGCCATGTCCTGACCTAACCTTCAAGGCTGGTGGATGGCCTCTTTTGTCATAGAGGAGGATATCTCAAAGCTCAAGGAGGCAAGATACCTGACTGCGGAAATCCTCCACAGGCTTCCTGCTCATGGGCAGGTTATTCCCACCCCCAGATCCAATGAGAGGGTTGTGTTCATCTCTCACTTCCTCCGAGGGCTTGGGTTTGCTCTCCATCCCTTTGTTCAAGGGCTTATGTTTTATTACGGGCTAGATTTCCATGATCTAGCTCCAGACTCCTTCCTTCATATTTCGGCGTTCATCATCACGTGCGAGGCCCTCCTCCGGATTTCTCCACACTTCGGCTTATGGCTTAAAATCTTTATCGTGAATCCGACGGTAATCAACGGGAAAGAAGCGGAGTGTGGAGGTGCTTCAATAAGCAAACTTACCACTTCTACTTGGCCAAAGGGCTCCTTCATAGAATCTTCTGACTTATGGCAACGGGAGTGGTTTTATATTACCGAACCCCGTGGTAAAAAGTGGGCAGCTATACCTGCGTTTCGATCTGGCCCTCCTTTACAGCTTGCATCATGGATTAACAAGGGGCTGGACTGGGGATCTACTGATGAAGTGCTGACGTTGCAAAGTCGCCTTCGGAGCCTCATTAAAAAGGATACCGGTCTCACCAATGTAATCCAAGTAATGCTAATCCGCCGGATTCTTCCATGCCAGTGGCGTCCTCTTCGTATGTGGGAGTTCAATCCGGAAGGTCCACGGACCCTTCAACATTTCTCTAGCACAATGCTCAGAGGGATGTGGAATTTATTTTTCGGCGCACGAAAACAGTGGCCGGATACTATCAAAGACCTCGGTCTTGACTGCAATCATCCGGATACCCCGGTAAGTACTTGACTCTCGAACATGATTTAGTCAAATTATTCATACAATGTACTGATAAAACTCTACTCGGCCAGGGCTGGCTAAAGAAGGCAGAGAGAATCAAGTGTTCGGCTCCACTTCTCGAAGACTCTGCCGATCCGGTATTAACAAGGATGCTGGCCCTGGCGCCATATCAAGTGCCGACGGGGGAAGATAAGGAGGAGGACAAAGAGGCCCAAGGCGGCCTCCATTCTGGAGGCACACCAGGCAATTTGTCCAGGGAGATTGGAACTTCCACTTCCAAAGGCGGAAGGTAAGGGCGAATTGACATCCCTTCTCCTCATGGGAAGAAAAGGGCCGCCTCCGAAGACTCGAAGAGAGAAGCTTCTAGGCGGGGGAAGGTATCCCAGGCAGGAGGTGATGTTGACATGCTGTCACTCTGCAAAGATAGGCCCTTAGCTGAATCGTAAGTGAATCAGGGTGTTTTTAAACATGTCTCGTTCTTTCCTGGCTATAAGGGTAACATTTTAAACACATGTTTGCAGTTTGGCATGCAGCCCTCCTCAACACTCCTCCTCTTCGGGGGATCTTCTTCCAAAAATGATGGAGAGCGAGACGCCTCCACAGATCTCCCTGCCTGATAAGGCAGGCAACACCAAGGTGTCGTCCCGGAGGATCTTTCCCGATCTGCGAGTGGCGCAAGGGGCAGTGAAGACCGGGGCCGAAGGTAATACTTCGGCCGCTCAGGGTCCGGGGTGTGCGCCCCCTACTGGGAACAACAAAAGTCCCGGACTATCCAATGTCCAAGGGACGATGCAACCTGTTCCAGATCCGGAGGCGCCGGATACATTGATAGACATGTTGCAACATGCTTCCGTCTCAAAGGAACATCGTGCCTTGATGGGTGAGGGAGTCCTGGATTAAGGGGTCCTCGGACAGCTGGACTATATACTTTGGCCGGACTGTTGGACTATGAAGATACAAGATTGAAGACTTCGTCCCATGTCCGGATGGAACTCTCCTTCTCTGTTCGGATGGCAAGCTTGGCAATTCGGATATGTAGATATCCTTCTCTATAACTGACTCTGTGTAACCCTAGCCCCCTCTGGTGTCTATATAAACCGGAGGGTTTAGTCCGTAGGACAACAACAATCATAATCATAGGCTAGATTCTAGGGTTTAGCCTCTACAATCTCCTGGTAGATCAACTCATGTAATACTCATATCATCAAGATCAATCAAGCTGGAAGTAGGGTATTACCTCCATCGAGAGGGCCCAAACCTGGGTAAAACATCGTGTCCCCTGCCTCCTGTTACCATTAGCCTTAGACGCACAGTTCGGGACCCCCTACCCGAGATCCGCCGGTTTTGACACCGACATTAGTGCTTTCATTGAGAGTTCCACTGTGCCATCGCGATAAGGCTTGATGGATCCTTCAATCATCTTCAATGACGCGGTCCAGGGGGAGGTTTTCCTTCCCTGACAGATCTTCGTATTCGGCGGCTTCGTACTACGGGCCAACTGCTTGGCCATCTGGAGCAGATCGATAGCTACGCCCCTGGCCACCAGGTCAAGTTTGGAAGCTTGAACTATACTGCCGACATCCGCGGAGACTTGATCTTCGACGGATTCGAGCCCAATGCCAGGTGCACCGAACAGTCACGACGAGCATGACTTAGATCTGCCATTAGACTGTGTTCGGGAGATCGCACCTGCGGCGGCCCCGGGAATCAATCCGGTGCAGATCGCGCCTTCTAAGGATGGGTGGATGGACCCTGCCACGGAGGCCGCACACCTATCAGCGTTGGAGCCAAACACTGATCCCACCTCTTGCAAGGATGGTCTCATCGAACCCTCGGACTCGTTTCCGGCTACGGGATCCGAACCACGTACGTCCGTGCCTATCAAATCTGATTGGGCATCGGTCATGGAGTTCATCGCCGCGGATATTTTTCAGCACTCACCCTTGGGTGATGTGCTAAGTTCATTAAGGTCTCTTTCCTTATCGGGAGATTCTTGACCAAACTATGTACGGCTCGAGTGGGAAGCGGACGACGAAGAAATTTGTTCCCCACCCACCACACACTTAATAGCCACTGTCGATGACTTAACCGACATGCTTGACTTCAACTACGAAGACATCGACGGTATGGGCGACGATGCAGGAGAAGAGCCGGGACCACCGCCTATAGGGTGCTGGACAGCCACCTCATCATATGATATAGTGGACACCCCCAAAGAAAGCAATGGCGATGAGGCAACGGAAGATAACCCCTTGGAGAAGCAATCTAGGCACCGGCATCATAGGTGCTGCTCCAGGCCCCGCCATAGCAAAAATAGTGATACTGGCACAAATAACAATCTGGATGGTGCCGAAGACAAAAACAATCCTGCCCAGCCAGGCTTCGAGTAGGCCGAGCAAGAGGATGGGCAAGCTAGCCCTAAGGAATAGGCAACAGATGGAGAATCAGAGGATGATAATTATATGCCTCTCTCCGAAGACGAAGTGAGCCTTGGCGACAAAGAATTCATCGTGCCTGAGGATCCTGTCGAGCAGGAGCGCTTCAAGCGCCGGCTTATAGCCACTTCAAAAAGCCTGAAGAAAAAGCAGCAACAGCTTCAAGCTGATCAAGATCTGCTAACTGATAGATGGATCGAGGTTCTGACTGCCGAGGAATACGGACTAGAGCGCCCTAGCAAAAGTTACCCAAAGCGTAGGTTGCTACCTCAACTCGAGGAGGAGGCTTTCAAGCCCACGCTACCAGCGCATGATGTGGCTGACCGTCCACCCCGTGGCCGCGACAAAGCGGCCTACCAGCCCAAAGTCCAGACCGCACCCCGTAGCCAATCAAACGATAATACTAAGGCCCGGGGCTACACGAAGGACCTGCGAGATGTATTGGAAAACAAAGCAAGACAGTCAAGATCGATCTACGGATCACAGGGGCGCACCACAAGACATGACGATGACCGTCACGCCGGATACAATAAATCAAAGTCCGGCTGGGCCGAATACAACAGACCAGATTCATTTGAACTACGTTGGGATGTAGCCCGGCATAGAGGCGCCGCACACCCCCTATGCTTCACTAATGAAGTTATGGATCATGAATTCCTAGAAGGGTTTAAACCCATAAACATCGAATCATATGATGGCACAACAGACCCCGCGGTATGGGTTGAAGATTTTCTCCTCCACATTCACATGGCCCGCGGCGATGACTTACATGCCATAAAGTATCTACCACTTAAGCTCAATGGACCAGCTCGGCATTGGCTGAATAGCCTGCCAGCAAGCTCCATTGGCAGTTGGGAGGACCTGGAAGACGCATTCCTCGACAAATTCCAGGGCACTTATGTGCAACCACCGGATGCTGATGACTTAAGTCACATAACCCAACAGCCCGGAGAGTTAGCCAGGAAATTCTGGACTCGGTTCCTAACTAAAAAGAACCAAATTGCGACTGTCCGGATGCCGAAGCCTTAGCAGCCTTCAAGCATAATATCGGTGACAAATGGCTTGCCCGACACCTCGGCCAAGAGAAGCCAAAGTCCATGGCAGCCCTCACGACACTCATGACCCGCTTTTGCACGGGCGAGGACAGTTGGCTGGCTTGTAGCAACATCACACCAAAAAAACTCAGGCGATTCAGACGCCAGGGATAGCAACAGCAAGCCACGACGAAATAGACACAAGCGTCACAACAATGGCGACAACACCGAAGACACGACGGTTAATGCCGGATTCAGAGGCTTTAAATCCGGACAGCGGAAAAAGCCATTCAAAAGAAATAGTCGGGGCTCATCCAGTCTAGACCGCATACTCGATCGCTCATGTCAAATTCACGGCACCCCCGATAAACTAGCCAACCACACCAACAGGGAATGCTGGGTGTTTAAACATGCCGACAAGTTGAATGCCAAAAACAAGGAAAAGGGGCTGCATAGCGACGACGACAAGGAGCCCCAGCCGCCGAACACAGGAGGACAGAAGAAATTCCCTCCCCAGGTGAAAACAGTAAATATGATATACGCAACCCATATTCCCAAGCGGGAACGGAAGCGTGCACGACGTCTATGTGATGGAGCCAGTCGCCCCAAAGTTCAACCCATGGTCCCCTTGTCCGATCACTTTCGATCGCAGGGACCATCCTACCAGTATCCGTCATGGCGGTTCGGCCGCATTGGTCCTTGACCCCATCATCGACGGATTCAATATCACATGAGTCCTCATGGAAGGTGGCAGCAGCCTGAACCTGCTCTATCAGGATACAGTGCGCAAAATGGGCAGCAACCCCTCAAGGATCAAGCCCACAAAAACCACCTTCAAGGGTGTCATACCCGGTGTGGAGGCCTGTTGCATGGGCTCAATCACACTGGAAGTGGCCTTCGGATCTCCGGACAATTTCCGAAGCGAGGAGTTAATCTTCGACATAGTCCCCTTCCGAAGTGGCTACCATGCACTGCTCGGACGAACCGGATTCGCCAAATTCAATGCGGTACCGCATTATGCATACCTCAAGCTCAAAATGCCAGGACCTCGCGGGGTTATAACAGTTAATGGAAACACAGAGCGCTCGCTCCGAACGGAGGAGCACACGGTGGCCCTCGCGGCAGAAGTACAAAACAGCCTTCTAAGGCAAACAGCCCATTCGGCGATAAAGAACTCGTACACCATCAAGCGAGTCCAGAGTACCCCGCAACAGGATCATCCGGCACGTTCAGAGCTCGACTAGCAATTCGGCCTCCGTCCTAGTCCCAGGCAAGCGGCAAAATTTGTGCTGCGCGTACATAACTACACATTTAAAATACCATGGGCATAGGCGGAGGCACGACTATGACACGGTCCACAATGTGGTTCGACCGCCCTTGTACCCACGCATCTTTGCACCCCCTTTTTTCTTTCAGGTCCTCATCTTCGGGAGGCTCCTTTGATAAACAGACTATCGGACACATAGCAGGAGGGACACACCAAGAATACAAGAAGCGGAGGCGTCCAAGGGAATCCCCGGATGGTCTCTGATAATGATCTTTATACCTGTTTTACATACCCGCATACAGCCCGCTCCTGGTCAGGATGCGTCAAACAGTCCTATTTTGCTTATTGCACTACTTGTATATGTATGCTTTGACGTATCATTTGAATAACAAGGGAAGATAGTGTACATCGTCAGCTTGCTATTACGTTTATTTACCCCTTTCCTTTACTTCTTATCTATTATACCCGTGCATTTTGGCACGACCAGTTTGCCAGGGGCTTCAGTGTACCCCGTAACCTGGCAAGAAAAGTCCGAACACTTTTGACAGTGCGGCACCCCGAACTTATAGCACTATATGCATCAGCTCCGAATCATGTCTTGGGTCAATAGTTGGGTTTGCCTAGCTCCTATGTTTTGGTACCTTACGTTCTGCTATATCGGCTAAGGTAGCGCAGGGAGAACTACTGCGATTGTGTCCCGGTTCTTCCGGACGAGCATCTCAGTAGAGAAAGCCAAAAACTGACTATCATGATAAGGCGAGAGCTGATCGCTGTTCGAGAGGTCTCAAATCCCTAAAGATTTTTTCTGCTTCAGGCGAGGAATCGGCCTCGTCCGATTTAGACGTGTATAGCGCCCCGAGTCCGGCCTTCCGGATACTAGGGGCTTCGCCAAAATTTAAAATTGTAGACTTCTATGGCCAAGTGAGAGCAATAAAGCCGTATAGTCCGATTGCCTTGTTCGCGGCGCTAAGCACCTCCTTAAAAGGACCAAAAATTTGGATAAAGAGTGTTTATATTTATCCCGAACACCCCAGTACAAGTTACATGGGGGCAGAAGCCGACGACCGACCAACTCTCAAGATTTTATAAACGGCCGCACAGAAGGTAATATTTTAAATTAACAAGTGCCATATAGCGCACATGAACTAGTTTTCATATTACAAGATGACATGAGTACATTCATTCGAATATTACATCCTTAGTATATTCATCCGCCACAAGGCGGGCTCCCTTAATGACATTGTCATAGTACTTTTCGGGGTGGCGATGCTCCTTGCCCATCAGCGGCCCTGAGGGAGTCCTGGATTAAGGGGTCCTCAAACAGCCGGACTATATACTTTGGCTGGACTGTTGGACTATGAAGATACAAGATTGAAGACTTCGTCCCATGCCCGGATGAGACTCTCCTTTGCGTGGAAGGCAAGCTTGGCAATTCGGATATGTAGATCTCCTTCTCTGTAACCGACTCTGTGTAACCCTAGCCCCCTCCGGTGTCTATATAATCCGGAGGGTTTGGTCCATAGGACAACAACAATCATAATCATAGGCTAGCTTCTAGGGTTTAGCCTCTACGATCTCGTGGTAGATCAACTCTTGTAATACTCATATCATCAAGATCAATCAAGCAGGAAGTAGGGTATTACCTCCATCGAGAGGGCCTGAACCTGGGTAAAACATCGTGTCCCCTGCCTCCTGTTACCATTAGCCTTAGACGCACAGTTCGGGACCCCCTACTCGAGATCCGCCGGTTTTGACACCCACATTAGTGCTTTCATTGAGAGTTCCACTGTGCCGTCGCGATAAGGCTTGATGGCTCCTTCAATCATCTTCAGTGACACGGTCCAGGGGAGCTTTTCCTTCCCAGATAGATCTTCATATTTGGAGGCTTCTTACTACGGGCCAACTGGCTTGGCCATCTGGAGCAGATCTATAGCTACGCCCCTGGCCATCAGGTCAGGTTTGGAAGCTTGAACTATACTGCCGACATCCGCAGAGACTTGATCTCCGATGGATTCGAGCCCATGTCAGGTGCACTGAGTGGTCACGACGAGCATGACTTAGATATGCCATCGGACAGTGTTCGCGAGATCGCGCCTGCGGCGGCGCCGGGATTCAATCCAGAGCAGACCGTGCCTTCCGCGGACGGGTGGATGGACCCCGCCACGGAGGCCGCACACTCATCGGCATTGGTGCCAAACACTGATCCCACCTCCTGTGAAGGTGGTGTCATCGGACCCTCGGACTTGTCTCCGGCTACAGGATCCGAACCGCGTACGTCCGTGCCTATCGTATCTGATTGGGCACCGGTCATGGAGTTCACCGCCGTAGATATTTTTCAGCACTCGCCCTTGGGTGATGTGCTAAATTCATTAAGATCTCTTTCCTTATCGGGAGATACTTGGCCGAACTATGTCCGTCTCGAGTTTGAAGTGGACGACTAAGAAATTCATGCCCCACCCACCACCCACTTAATAGCCACTGTTGATGACTTAACCGACACGCTCGATTTCGACTCCGAAGACGTCGACGGTATTTACAACGATGCAGGAGAAGAATAGGAACCACCGCCCACTGGACGCTGGACTGCCACCCCATCATACGATATATATATGGTGGACACACCAAAAGAAGGCGATGGTGACGATGCAACGAAGGATAATCCCTCCACCAAAGCGGTGCCGTAGGCACCGCTCTAAATCCCGCCACAGCAAAAACAGCGGCAACAACACAAGAAATAATAATACCCCTGTTGACTCCAAAGGAAACGACGACCCCATGGACACATCGATGGAGCAGGATAAGCCAGGGGATGGTAAACATAGTCCGGAGCCGACGTCAGATGACGCCGATCCCGGGGGTAAAATTCAACAACCTGTCTCCGAAGAGGAAAACAGTCCAGATGATGATGCATTCATCATCCCAGAAAAACTCTTGGAACAAGAGAACCTCCACATAAGGCTTATTGCCACCGCGAGGAGCCTAAAGAAGCAGAACCAAAGTCTTAAGGCCGCTCAAGATACGCTCAACCGCAGGTTGGACAAAGTGCTAGACACAGAAGTGAAATACAGTGGCGATCACCACGCAAAGAGCTATCCAAAGTGCAAGCTGCTGCCCGAATTCGACGACGAGGCTACAGAGCCCATTCAGCCAAAACGACTGATAAGCCGGACCGACCACCCCGTGGCCGCGACAGAACGGCTAATGATGCCGCACACAAGATAGCACATGATTTACGTGAGCTCCTAGACAAAAAGTTTGGTATGGCTAGGTCCATCTACGGACCTAGGAAGTGCGCTTCGGCACAGGGTCAGAGCCACCAAATCGATAACATTGATCGACTACCAGCCAGGAATCAGAACCGAGCACAACTACCGTCGACAGCATGCCACGACATGTCCAAATACAGGGGCGCCGCACACCACCTGTGCTTCACAGATGAGGTGCTGGACCATGAATTTCCGGAAGGATTTAAAACCCGTGAATATAGAGGCATATGACGGAACGACAGACCCTGGGGTCTGGATTGAGGACTTTATCCTTCATATCCATATGGCTCGCGGAGATGATCTCCATGCCATTAAATACCTACTGCTCAAATTGAAAGGACCAGCTTGACACTGGTTGAAAAGCCTTCCCGAAAACTCAATCGGAAGTTGGGAAGAACTTGAGGATGCTTTTAGGGCCAATTTTCAAGGGACCTATGTCCGACCTCCGGATGCAGACGACCTAAGTCACATAATTGAACAGCCCGGAGAGTCAGCCCCAAAACTTTGGAACAGGTTTCTTACTAAGAAGAATCAAATCGTCGACTGCCCGGACACCGAGGCCTTAGCAGCCTTCAAGCATAGTGTCCGGGACGAATGGCTTGCCAGACACCTCGGCCAGGAAACGCCGAGGACAATGGCAGCCTTAACAAGCCTCATGACCCGCTTTTGCGCAGGGAAGGACAGTTGGCTGGCCCGTAGTGGCACCAGCGACCCAGGTACATCCGAAGTCAGAGATGGCAACGAGAAGCCGCGACACAACAAAAACAAGCGTCAAAACAATGAAAACAGCCCAGATAACACGACGGTAAACGCTACATTCAGGGGCTCTCGACCCGGTCAACGGAAGAAGCCATTTAAAGGCAGTAGAGATGGACCGTCCAGCCTAAATAAGATTATGGACAAATTATGTCAGATCCATGGCACCCCCAATAAACCTGCAAACCACACCCACAGAGAGTGCTGGGTTTTCAAGCAGGCCGGCAAGCTAAATACCGAACACAATGGGAGGGAGACGCCAAGTGAGAACGAGGATGAGCCTCGCCAGTCAAACACTAGGGGACAGAAAAAACTCCCACGAGAAGTCAAAACAGTGAATATGATTTACGCAACTCACATTCCAAAGAGAACGTGAAAACACGCACTTCGATACATATACGCTATGGAGCCGTCGCCCCCAAATTCAATCCCTAGTTGGCCTGCCCGATCACCTTCGATCGCAGGGACCATCCGACTAGTATCCGGCACGGAGGCTCGGCTGCCTTGGTGCTCGACCCAATAATTGATGGATACCATCTCACTCGAGTCCTTATGGACGGTGGCAGTAGTCTAAATCTGATATATCAGGACACTGTCCGCAAAATGGGGATAGACCCATCAAGAATCAGCCTAAGCAACACTACCTTTAAAGGAGTGATACCAGGCGTCGAGGCCCGCTGTACGGGCTCTCTAGTACTAGAGGTTGTATTCGGTACTCCCGACAACTTTAGAAGCGAGGAACTAACCTTCGACATCGCTCCATTTCGAAGCGGCTATCACGCACTACTCAGAAGAATGGCCTTTGCTCGTTTTAATGCAGTACCGCACTACGCCTACCTTAAACTTAAGATGCCCGGCCCACGTGGCGTCATCACAGTTAGCGGAAATACAGAGCGTTCCTTACGCGCAGAAAAATGCATCGCGGCTCTAGCAGCCGAACACTGACTGACCCCTCCCACAAGAATAAACGGTCATCAAGAGCATGAACACGGTTAGACGAGTCCGGTGCCCCACCAAATGTAACAGCCCAAACTGGGATATCCCCATAAATGGTGCTAGGGGTTGCTCGCAAAAAAAAGAGGCCCATAGTTTGCCCCAACCCTATCAATACAATAACATACTGCATTTTCATGGTTCATTTAGACTAACGAACTCCTCGCACGAAGTATTTCACTTGGGTTTTTCCTTTTACAGATGATCATCATGCTACACCCTTCCAGGATACGGCACAACGGAGATAAAGGCGCAGACATGCAGCAGGGCCCCGCTCAAAGGTTTCTTTTTAGATTAAGACCCTGCGTAAACCTTTTTATTGTCTCTTGTGCTTCTTCCCCTCCGGAAACTTGATATAACCAGGAGGAATACTGGCGTTTTCGGCATTTTTGTCACACCAGACTAATGTACATACCTGGAAACTCAGGGCTTACTATCGAGCGCATTATTTAGCCCAGTATATGTTGTAAAGTCCGAATACCTTAGGGAGTGTTCGGCGTCGCGAGGTTGGCCTTATATGCATCAGCTCCGAATCATGTCTTTGGTCAAATGTTGGGTTTTCCCGGCTCCCGTGTTTTGATACCTTACGTTCCGCACTATCGGCTAAGGCGGCACCGGGAGAACAACTGTGATTGTGCCCTAGTTAATCCAGGTGAGCACCTCAGTAGAGAAAGCCGAAAACTGACTGTCATGATACAACACGAGACTGGTCAACCACTCGATGAATCAGCGGAATCTTCGCGATTCCTCCACATTAACAAAGGACCGGTTTCCCGGTCATGTACGTACACGCACCATCTTCGGATGAACACGGAAGTACAAGGGGCTATATAGTAGCCCCACCATCAAACTCCTACGGCTAAGTGAAAGTTTTAAAGCTATATAGTCCGATTGCCTGGTTCGCCGCGCTACCACCTCCTTAACGGACGAAGACATTGGGTCAAGTGTGACTACTCGTTTTCCCGAACACCCCCGCATTATATGCGTGGGGGCTGAACCCGACGACTCCTAACTTTTAGGTTATATACATACATAAATGGCCACGCAGGAGGCACTACAATACTTTGGGGCAAAAGTATAAACACAGCCTTTATAATCAAAAAAGCATTGTCTTTACAATTGAGATACATGTCACTCGAACATGGCACTCTTCGAGCACTGAGCCTCTATTAAACGGCCGCCTTCTAAGACTTCTTCAAAATAGTGCTCGGCCGAGTCCTGGCCTTCCGCCGCACCCCAGGTTGCAATAGCGGTGGTTTCCATCCCAGCCCAGTATGTTTTAACACGGGCAAGAGCCATCCGCGCACCCTCTATGCACGTCGACCTCTTCACAGCATCGATATGCGACACAGCACCAAGGAATTGTTGCACCAATCCAAAATATCTATCCGTCCTTGGTCCACGTGGCCAAAGATGATCCATGATAGACCTCATAGCAAGCCCGGACAACCTGTGGAGTTCGGCCCATGTGGCCATCCTTTCATTCAACAGCAGCGGACGCGTCGGGGCACTGAACTGCGACCAGAATTACCTCTGTACCTAATGGTCTTTCCGATCTTTGTAAAACTCAGTCGCATCAGCATCACTCTTTGCCAGGTCCGCATACGCGTCTGCAGCACTGCACAACTGTCCAGAGGGGCATACTTCGGATCTCCAAACTTCATCCGCAACAAATAGGGCCTCCCAGCCGTGATATCTCCGGCTTCCCGAAGCTCCTCCCTTATCCCTCTCATTTCAGAGCGGGTTTCCTTGGCTGCATCCAGGGCCTTCTTCAGGTCGGCCGCTCTCGCTTGGCTGTCCTTTTCAAGGAGCTCATAGCGGTCGGCGGCATCTTTCAGCTCAACAGCCATCTCGGCTATCCTTTCCTCGCTCTGGCGATGAGCAGCATGTTCGGCTCTCAACTCTTCGACCGCCTTCAGGGCTGCCGCATCACTTATTCGAGCTTGTTCCTTGGCTCGGGCAAGCTCCGCCCGAAGGGTCTCTACGGCAGCAGCTCCATCTGCAGTGACAATATATTATAAGATACTAGCATAAGGCTCCCCTTACAATTGACTGACAAGACGAACACACATACCCTGGGCCTCGTCAAGCTGCTTGTTAACAAGCGCGATGTCAACATCCGCCACGTTCAGATGCCGCTTCAGTTTGGCAAAATCAGCAGTCCGGTCAGCCGCCGGACAATCAGCCGCCTGCACATAAAAAGCAGTGCGATTATTACCTGGGATTCATCCTCTGTTTGCCACCTCTGGGTGGCAACCAGAGTCTCAGGGGCTACTATCTATACATAGCACACCTAGCATATGCGGTGCCATCAGAAATACATATTTTGCGTACCTCAAAGCCGCTCAACAGACTTGTAAAGGCTTCATTCAATCCGCTTTTGGCAGATGAAATCCTCTCAATCACCGTACCCATTAAGGTATGATGTGTCTCTGAAATGGCCACTCACTCCAGCAGACCCATCAGTGTGTCCGGCTGTACGTCGGACAGTCCTGGACTCTTTCTATCACTGTCCTTGGGAGCCGAATAGTCCAAACTTTGGGCAGCCGAAGTATCAACTTCTGGCCTCGGCGGATCAGGAGAAATCCTCCGTGACGACACCTCGGGGTCGTCCGCCCCATGTGACGGGGAAGCAGGGGGAGGCGTTGTGCTCTCCATCATCTCCGGAAGAAGATCCCCCGAAGACGAACTCTGTGGAGAAGGGCTATGAGCCAGACTGCAACAAATATGTTTCGATTATTATCCTCAGAGACAAAATGGGATATATGTACCAAAGTACTCTTTTACTTATGGCTCGATCGAGGGCTGGCCCCCTTGCGGGCGTTGTGTGGTAAGGACGCCCTCTCGGGTAGGGCCCCTTGGCGAGGGTTTCTTCCCTTGTTTGGAAGCCTCTGTTTCCAAGTCTTCAGAGGTGGCCCTTTTCTTGCCTTCAGGAGAGGGGATTTTTGGTTCCCCTCCCCGATTATCCTCCTTTGTGGAGGCACTTACTCCCCCAACTTGGATGTGTAAAATATGAGGCCCACTTGTGGCTTCTCTATTCCTCCCCTCGTCTTCTCCTGATGGCACCTGACACGGCGCGCGCTCAAGCATCCTGGTCAACAAAGGATCCGGCGAGCCTTCGGGTAGAGGGGTCGAACACCTAATCCTCTCCACCTTCCTTAACCAGTCCTGGCAGAGACCAATTTTCAGAATGATATTATAATGAACATAAAGGATGGTGTGTTCGGTAGCAGAATTACTTACTTGGGTATTCGGACAGTTGCAGTTGAGACCCACATCCTCGGAGGTGTCCGTACACATTATTCGTGATCCGAAGAATGACCCATACATCTCTTTGAGCGTCACGCAGAAGAATTGTTGAATGGTTCACGGTCCTTCCGGGTTGAACTCCCACATACGGAGAGGATGACGTTGGCAGGGCAGGACTCGACGAACTAGCATCACTTGCATTATCTTGACAAGGCTGACGTCCTTCTTAAGAAGGTCTCGGATGCAGCTTTTTAGTGTCAGCATGTCGTTAACTGGCCCCCAGTCCAGCCCCTTGTTGACCCATGACGCCTGTTGCGGCGGAGGGCCCGGGCGGAACACTGGAGCAGCCGCCCGCTTTGTACCTCGGGGAGCTGTGATGTAAAACCACTCTTGCTGCCATAAATCAGAAGTTTCTGCGAAAGAACCCTTTGGCCATGGGGAGTCGGCGCCTTTGCTTATTATAGCGCCTCTGCACTCCGCGTGACGCCCGTCGATCACCCTCGGCCTCACATTGAAGGTCTTGAGCCATAGGAAGAAGTGGGGGGTGGTGCGGAGGAAGGCTTCACACACGACAATAAACGACAAGATGTGAAGGACGGAATCCGGAGCTAGATCGTGGAAATCTAGTCTGTAGTAGAACATGAGCCCCCTCATGAAGGGATCAACGCTAAAACCTAGCCCTCGGAGAAAGTGGGAAACAAAAACAACACTCTCGTTGGGTTTGGGAGTAGAGATGACCTGCCCTTGAGCAGGCAGCCTGTGTGGAATCTCGGCTGTGAGATACCTGGCCTCCCTAAGCTTCTTGACATCCTCCTCTGTGACGGAGGAGGCCATCCACCGGCCTTGAAGGTTGGATCCGGACATGGTTGAAAGTCTGAAACGCTTAGCTTAAGCCTTGTGTGTTGGAACTCGATGTTTAGGAGGGGAAGGATCAAGCGTGGGAAGAAAAGGACATGCCTTGGCCCCCCTTATAAAGAGGACGAATATCAAACGTCTCCCGCGTGGCCGTTTGGGACTTGCCTAAAATCGAGGAGTCATATTAAACAAACACGGTTGGGTTACCCACACCTGTATTGATGGGAATCCCATAATAAGGGGGACACGATCTCTGCTTCGACAAGACGTGCCAATAAAACCGCCTCACAGCACGAGTAGTGGCTGGTTATGAAAAACGGTTCGAATAAAGACCGGATCATGGCGTGATGTCATAAAAAGCTGTCAGCAGATCAGATTTGTGGAATATTGTAGTCTCTACAGTGGTATGTGGAATTTGTTTTGTAGAGCCGGACACAATTTTTGTGTTCAAAATCTTCTATGGAGTATTCGGAGAAGGAACCTGCCTTGCAATGCCAAAGACAATCTGCGCGCCGGACTCATCGTCATTGAAGCCTGGTTCAGGTGCTACCGAGGGAGTCCTGGATTAAGGAGTCCTCGGATAGCCGGACTATATACTTTGGCCGGACTGTTGGACTATGAAGATACAAGATTGAAGACTTCGTCCCGTGTCCGGATGGGACTCTCCTTTGCGTGGAAGGCAAGCTTGGCAAGTCGGATATGTAGATCTCCTTCTCTGTAACCGACTCTGTGTAACCCTAGCCCCCTCCTTTGTCTATATAAACCGGAGGGTTTGGTCCGTAGGAAAATAACAATCATAATCATAGGCTAGCTTCTAGGGTTGAGCCTCTATGATCTCGTGGTAGATTAACTCTTGTAATACTCATATCATCAAGATCAATCAAGCAGGAAGTAAGGTATTACCTCCATCGAGAGGGCTCGAACGTGGGTAAAACATCGTGTCCCCTGCCTCCTGTTACCATTAGCCTTAGACGCACAGTTCGGGGCCGCTACCCGAGATCCGCCGGTTTTGACACCGACAGGCCCCTCTGTCACCAGCTTCTCGGTGTCCATCTTCCCCCAGTGCACTTTCGCACGGGACAAGGCCCTGCGTGCACCCTCAATGCAGACGGACCGCTTAACGACTTCAAGCCACGGACATGCATTTACCATCCGCTTGACAAGGCCGAAGTAGCTACTGGGCAGGGGCTCGCCAGGCCACAACCGGACTATGAAGTCCTTCATGGCCAGTTCGGCTGCCTTGTGAACTTTGACCAGCTTCTTCAGCTAGTCGCTCAAGGGCATCGGATGTTCGGCCCCAATATACTGGGACCAAAACAGCTTATACGTCGAGCTCCCCTCCTCAGCCCAGTAGAACTTTGCGGCATCAGAGATGCTGCACGGCAGATCTGCGAATGCTCCTAGAGAGCTCCGAATTCGGGTAAGTAAAAGGAAATTCTGCTTCACATGCTTTCTTTGCATAATGAAAGCCTTGCCCGCAGCTATCTTCTTGGCCGCCTCAATTTCCTGGAGGGCCTTTTGGGCTTCGGCGTTGGCGTCTAGCGCGCTCTGACGGGCCTTTGCAAGCTCCAACTCTTGCGTCTTGGAGTCACACTCCAAGGACTCGAATTTTTTGATGAAATCCTGGAGTTGTTGCTGGACCTCATCAACTTGAGCCTCTTGTTTTCGCGCTTGGTGCGCTCCCTGGCCGCTTTGCCTTCGGCCTCAGACAACGCCTTCTTAAGGGCCGCCACTTCGGCCATGGCCCCTATTAAAATTCATCATGCTTCTATTCTCATCAATGATTTTTTCCTTTATATAACATTTAGACGGGGTATCACTTACCTTTGTTCTCCTCGAGCTGCCTCTTCACGAGGCCGAGCTCTTCTTTGGCCCGCCCGAGGTTCTGCCTCAGTCCGGAGACCTCCGTAGTGGCGGCAGCAGTGGCCAGCAGCGTCGCCTGCTCATTCACATAGACATAATATGATTAGACTCCTGGGAATAATATTTGATCCTCTGTTCGGCATTTCTTTCCTAACACCAAATAGAGCATCAGGGGCTACTGTCTATACTGTGATACTTTCTCATAATTTGAATTACTTACCTCAAAGCCTGTCAGGAGGCTGGCGCAGGCTTCGATCAATCCTCTTTTGGCGGACTGAACCTTCGCAATCACCGTACTCATAAGAGTAGGTGTCCTTCATCAAGGGAAGTGCTCTGAAGCGCTTCCACCAAGTTATCCGATGCCTCTGGATGGACAGAGGTCATCGGCACAGGTGGCTCGCCCCCCTTGGCGAGGGGCTGCCTGCCTGAATCCGGAACCACTAGAGGTTCCGGCACAGTATCCGTCTGGGGGCCAATCTTGCTACGACCCCCCTCATAAGAATCCATGGGGATCTTCCCGCCCCCCCTTGAGCCCGACATCGGTGGTTTCGCCTTGAGGCACCTCCAGAACTATCTCTCCCTGGCCCGGTATCCTCTGAGATAACACCTCGGTGTCATCCACGGGCCAGGGAGTGGAGGCCATCCGGATCGAATAGCTATTCATCTCCGACGAGCTCAAGGACCCATCCGAGGTGGATAAGTTGATGTGGGATTTGGACGGACTGCACAAATATATTTTGACATGATAAAGAAGCCATAAACCTAACATGCCAGAAGTATTATGGTATCCGGATACTTACGACTTTGCCAGGGGCTTGTCCCTGGGTAGCCACTCCTCGTCGCTGTAGGCGGCTGTGGTCGAATGGTCCGGAGGGAGGGTCCTTCCCTTCTTGGACCCTTCGGCCTCCCCGGAAGGGGCGGCCTTCCTTTTCTTCTCCCCCTCGATTTCGGGGAGAGGGTTTTCGTCTTCCTCCTCCTCGTTGTCGTTGGAGGAGTGCGCCTCGGTGTCTTCGGACGATGAGTCTGACACCACCTTGCGCCGGAGACTTTTCCTGGTCCTCGTGGCCTTCTTCTTGTCCTTCTTCTCCGGCACCTCATAGGACGCCGGAAACAGCATCTCCGCCAGGAGATCAGTTGCTGGATCTTCGGGCAACGGAGCTGGACAGTCGATCCGCTCCGATGTCGCCACATATTCCTATTAAATCAGTATGACAGCTTAGATTCCACCCACAAATATACTGAGGAAAGGCACATTTGGTGAAATATAGAGTGCTTACCAAATTGGTGTGGCGCTTTGCGCTGAGTCCGCGGTCCTCGGTGGTGGGAGGAGGTACTTCGGCGGCCTTGAACAACACCTTCCAGATGTCTTTGTGCATTGTGTCGAAGAGCTCTCGCAGTGTCTGGTGTTTGGCCGAATCGAACTCCCACAGGTTGAATGCCCGTCTTTGACACGGGAGGATCCGGCGAAAGAGCATGACCTGCACCATGTTGACAAGCTTGATCTTCTTGCTTATCATATTTTTTACGCAGTTCTGGAGTCCGGTCAGCTCCGCGGGTGCACCCTAGGCTAAGCCCTTCTTCTTCCAGGAGGTGAGCAGCATGGGGGTGCCAGATGGAATTCGGGGGCCGCCGCCCAGTTGGCGTCACGCGGCTCGATGATGTAGAACCACCCCGACTGCCACCCCTTTATGGTCTCCACATAGGAGCCCTCGAGCCAGGTGACGTTAGGCATCTTGCCCACCATAGCGCCTCCGCACTCCGCTTGCTGGCCAACCGCTATCTTCAGCTTCACGTTGAACATCTTCAACCACAGACTGAAGTGCGGCTTGATGCGGAGGAAGGCCTCGCACACGACGATAAATGCAGAGATGTTGAGGATGAAATTAGGGGCCAGATCATGAAAATCTAACCCATAGTAAAACATGAGCCCGCGGACAAATGGATGGAGGGGGAATCCCAGTCTGCAGATAAAGTGGGCGAGGAACAGAACCCTCTCGTGGGGTTACAGAGTTGGAACAATATGCCCTGCGTCTGGGAGCCGGTGCGTGATGTCTGTGGCCAAGTATCCGGCCTCCTGGAGCTTCGTAATGTCCTTCTCCATGACGGAGGAGGCCATCCACTTGCCTCCTGCTCCGGACATGTTTGGAATGGCTGTATGGAGAAGGTGAGAACTAGGGCACTTTAGCTTGAGCGTGCGAGAATGGATGAGCGAAGGAAGAAGAAGGCGTGGGTGAAAAAGGAGGATCCCTATCTCTTTATAAAGGCGGTAGAAACTGTGCGCCCCCCACTTGCCCGTTAAAATCGCTTATTCCTCAAACGCCACGATTGATGGCGCGGTTGGGTTACCCATGCCCGTATTGATGAGAATACTGCGATAAGGGGACACGATCTCTGCTTCGACAAGACGTGCCAAGGAAACCACCTCGCATTACATGCAGTAGCTGGTTGTGAAAAACGGTTTGAATAATGACCGGACCGTGGCGTGATGTCATGCTATAAAAAGCTGTCAGTAGATTAGATTTGTGGAATATTGTACTCTCTACGATGGTATGTGGAATTTGTTTTGTAGAGCCGGACACGATTCTCATGTTCAAAATCTTCTATGAAGTATTCGGAGAAGGAACCCGCCTTGCAATGCCGAAGACAATCTGTGCGTCAGACTCATCATCATTGAAGCCTGGTTCAGGGGCTACTGAGGGAGTCCTGGATTAAGGGGTCGTCGGACAGCCGGACTATATACTTTGGCCGGACTGTTGGACTATGAAGATACAAGATTGAAGACTTCGTCCCGTGTCCGGATGGGACTCTCCTTTGCATGGAAGGCAAGCTTGGCAATTCGGATATGTAGATCTCCTTCTCTGTAACCGACTCTGTGTAACCATAGCCCCCTCCGGTGTCTATATAAACAGGAGGGTTTAGTCCATAGGACAACAACAATCATAATCATAGGCTAGCTTCTAGGGTTTAGCCTCTACCATCTCGTGGTAGATCAACTCTTGTAATACTCATATCATCAAGATCAATCAAGTAGAAAGTAGGGTATTACCTGCATCGAGAGGGCCTGAACCTGGGTAAAACATTGTGTCCCCTGCCTCCTGTTACCATTAGCCTTAGACGCACAGTTCAGGACACCCTACCCGAGATCCACCAGTTTTGACACCGACAATGGGTACGGTGGTTGAAAGAGTTCGGTCAGCGAAAAGCGGATTGAATGAAGCCTTTACGAGCCTACTAAGAGGCTTCAAGGTACGTAGTGTAATTTCAATTGTATTATAAGTGCAAATTGCACCTATGTATAGATAGTAGCCCCTGAGACTCTGGTTGACATCCAAAGGGATGCGATCAGAGGATCAAAAATATATGCCCAGGAGATGATCCGACTAATTGAAACACAAGTTGTTACATCCGTGGCGACTGCCCATGCTACAGAGGTAGCACATCTGAAGCAGAAAGTTGATTTGGCGGATGATGACATCACACTTATTAACAGACGGCTCAACAAGGCGCAGGGTATGTCTTTGGGGCATTCAGTACATGCTAGTATTATAAAATGAGTGTGATACTGAGAATTTATATATGCATAACTGCAGATAGTGCCGCCGCAGTTGAAACCCTTCGGGCGGAACTTGCCTGGGCCAAGGAGCAAGCCAGGATGAGTAATGCGGCTGCCGAAATGGTAGCCGCCGAATTAAAAGCCGAGCAGACTGCTCGGCATCAGTGCGAGGAGAGAATATCTACTATGGCACTTGAGCTGAAGGATGCCACGAGCCGATGCCAAGTTCTTGAGAAAGATAACAAAGCCAAAGAGGCCGATCTTGACAGGGCCTTACAAGAGGCGAACGAAGCCCGGTCTGAGTCTAGAGCAACTCGGGAGGAGATCCGACAAGTTGGGGAGATCGCGGCTGGTAAGCCCTTTTTATTGTAAACTAAATTTGGCGATCCAAAGTATGCACCGCTTAATCAACTATGGAGTTCTCCAGACGCCTTTATGGACCTGCAGAACAGTGTTGCCGATGCGAATCAGTTTTTCCACGTGCAAGAAGGACATGCGACGGAAAAGCTATTTTGGTTGCAATTTGACACACCGAAGCATCCACTGTTGAATGAATAGATGGCCCAGTGGGCCGAGCTCCACAAGATGTCTGGTACTGCCATGAAGGACGTCATTGCCCGGCTGTGGCCAACTGAGCCCATTCCAAAGAGTTATTTCGGTTTGGTGTGGCAACTTGTTAATGCAGCGCCACGTATCGTCGCTGTGAAGCAGTCAACGTGCATAGAAGGTGCACGGATGGCCCTTGCCCGTTTCAAGATGTACTGGGCGAAGATGAAGGCCACCGATATTGCAGTGCAGAGTCCACCCGAAGGCAAGGATCTTAACATGCCAGAACAATACTTTGAAGATGTCCGAGAGGGTGCCAGCTTGATACAGGGTCAGTGCTCGAAAGATATTATGTTTGAGTGAATTGTATCGAAATTGTAATTACAATATTATGATATATTTAAGGCTATGTTTTTATACTTTTTGCCCAAAAAGTTTTGGTGCCTCCTGTGCGGCCGTCTTATATATATATATAATCTAAAAGTTTGAAGTCGTCGGCTTCAGCCCCCTCGCGTATAACATGGAGGTGTTCGGAAAAGCACTTGATCACACTTGACCCAACGTCTTGGTCCGTTAAGAAGGTGTTAGTGCGGCGAACTAGGCAATCGGACTATAGGGCTTTAACACTTTCACTTAGCCATAGGAGTTTGACGGTGGGGCTACTATATAGCCCCTGGTATGTCCGTGGTTATCCGAATATGGTGCGTTTACATACGTGACCAGAATAACGGTCCTTTGTCTAATACAGAGGGAATCGCGAAGATTCCGACGAGTCATCGAGTGGTTGACCAGCTCTCGCCGCATCATGACAGTCAGTTTTCGGCTTTCTCTACTGAGGTGCTCATCCGGACTAGCCAGGACACAATCGCAGTAGTTATCCCTTTACTACCCTAGCCGATATAGCGGAACATAAGGTAGTAAGCACAGGAGTTGGGCAACCCAACTATTGACCAAAGACATGATTCGGAGCTGATGCATATAAGGCCAAACTCGCGACGCCGAACACTCCCTATAGGTGTTCGGACTTTACAATATACACCGGGCTGAATTTAGCCCCTGGTGATAGACCCTGGTATCAAGGCACGTGTGGCAATCCGACGTGGGGAAAAGCGCAGGTGGTGAGAGCATAAATCTCAAAACATAATACGAACCAACCTGCTCCTATAACATCCACTTTAGTACGGTGAGTCGTATATTTACAGGTAATGCCAATATCTTTCTTGGACATTTTACATGCCAGGAAAGTGTAAAACAAAGAGAGATAAATTAAAAAAGGTTTACACAGGGTCTTAATCAAAAAAGAAACCTTAATGCAGGGCCCTGCTGCACGTCCGCGCCTTTTTCTCCGTTGTGAGGTGTCCTTGAAGAGTATAGTGTGATGGCCATCTGTAAAAAAAGAAAGAGAAAAAACTAGGTAAAAGAATCTGGTGTGGCCGTAAGCAAAGCTGGTTCATTTTAATGAACCGTGAAATATAGCTTCTGGAGTCTGAATAGGGTCGAGCCGAACTATGGACTTTTTGTGTGCAGTGTGCCCCCGTCGCCACCCAAGGAGTTTGGACTGTATATTAATGTATATGTGGCACATGTGTTGTCTCCTTATGGGGCGATCGATGGGGGCGTAGCTGCTAATCAAGTTCGGGTTTATCTGAGCTACCGCACTGAGGTATGCGTCGGATACGTTTAGCTGTGTCTGCGGTCTTAAAGACCGATGAGCTGCTTGGCTTGAATAGGCAGTTTTGTGCTTCGACTGCTAGAGCCGCCGTGTATTCTTCTATACGAATAGAGCGCTCCGTATTCCGCTGACCGTGATGACGCCACGTGGTCCATGCATTTTGAGTTTTAGATAAGCATAATGCGGGACTACATTAAAACGGGTTCTACCTCTTGAGCACTGCGTTGGATTTCCCCGAAGAGGAGAGGATGATGCAGCAAAGTAGCATAAGTATTTCCCTCAGTTTTTGAGAACCAAGGTATCAATCTAGTAGGAGACCACGCACAAGTCCCTCGTACCTACACAAAACTATAGCTCCTCGCAACCAACGCAATTAGGGGTTGTCAATCCCTTCACGGTCACTTACGAGAGTGAGATCTGATAGAGATGATAAATAATATTTTTGGTATTTTTGGTATATAGATGAAAAGTGAAAAGTAAAAAGCAAAGTAAAAACAAAGCAAATAATAAAGTAATGGAGATTGATATGATGAGAATAGACCCGGGGGCCATAGATATTCTCTCAAGAGCATAGATATTCTACAGTGGGTGAACAAATTACTGTTGAGAAATTGACAGAATTGAGCATAGTTATGAGTATATCTAGGTATGATCATGTATATAGGCATCACGTCCAAGACAAGTAGACTGAAACGATTCTGCATCTACTACTATTACTCCACTCATCGATCGCTATCCAGCATGCATCTAGAGTATTAAGTTAAAAACAGAGTAACGCCTTAAGCAAGATGACATGATGTAGAGGGATAAATTCATGCAATATGATAAAAAATCATCTTGTTATCCTCAAAGGCAACAATACAATACGTGCCTTGCTGCCCCTTCTGTCACTGCAAAAGGACACCGCAAGATTGAACCCAAAGCTAAGGACTTCTCCCATTGCAAGAACTACCAATCTAGTTGGCCAAACCAAACGGATAATTCGAAGAGACTTGCAAAGATAACTCAATCATACATAAAAGAATTCAGAGAAGATTCAAATATAATTCATAGATAAGCTGGATCATAAACCCACAATTCATCAGTCTCAACAAACACACCGCAAAAAGAAGATTACATCGAATAGATCTCCACGAGAGAGGGGGAGAACATTGTATTGAGATCCAAAAAGAGAGAAGAAGCCATCTAGATACTAGCTATGGACCCGAAGGTCTGAAGTAAACTACTCACACTTCATCGGAGGGGCTATGGTGTTGATGTAGAAGCCCTCCGTGGTGGATGCCCCCTCCGGCGGAGCTCCGGAACAGGCCCCAAGATTGGATCTCGTGGATACAGAAGGTTGCGGCGGTGGAATTAGGTTTTTGGCTCCTGTTCTGATTGTTTGGGGGTACGTAGGTATATATAGGAGGAAGGAGTACATCGGTGGAGCAACAGGGGGGCCACGAGGCAGGGGGCGCACCCTAGGGGGGGGGGCGCCCCCCACCCTCGTGACCGCCTCTGTTACTTCTTGGAGTGGGGTCCAAGTCTCCTGGATCACGTTCGGTGAGAAAATCACGTTTCCGAAGGTTTCATTCTGTTTGGAGTCCGTTTGATACTCCGTTTCTTCGAAACACTGAAATAGGAAAAAAAAACAACAATTCTGGGCTGGGCCTCCGGTTAATAGGTTAGTCCCAAAAATAATATAAAAGTGGAAAATAAAGCCCAATATAGTCCAAAACAGTAGATAAAGTAGCATGGAGCAATCAAAAATTATAGATACGTTGGAGACGTATCAACAGGCGAAGGTCATTCTTCTGAGTAGTGCATGATAGCCACTTCGGAATGGAGCAATGTCAAAGATTAGTACTTCTCTTCGAAAGTTGTCGGGGGAGCCAAATACAACATCCAATGTTAGAGAGCCCGTACAGCGGGCTTCCACGCCTGGTATAACTCCTTTAAAGGAGTGCTGCTTGGCTTGATTCTTGATGGGTCTATCCCCATCTTGCGGACAGTGTCCTGATATATCAGATTGAGACTGCTGCCGCCGTCCATGAGGACTCGAGTGTGGTGGTATCCGTCGATTATTGGGTCGATCACTAGGGAAGGCGAACCACCGTGACGGATACTAGTCGGATGATCCCTCCGATCAAAGGTGATCAGACAGGCCGACCATGGGTTGAACTTGGGGGCGACGAGCTCAACAGCATAGACCTCTCAGAGTGCGCGTTTGCGCTCCCTCTTTGGGATGTGAGTGACATAGATCATGTTTTGATCTCCGGTGGAAATTTCTTCTGTCCTCCTGTGTTCAGCTGGCGAGGTTCGTCCTCATCCTTGCTCTGAGGTCCCTTCCCTTTGTGTTTGGTGTTGAGTTTGCCGGCCTGCTTGAAGACCCAACATTCTCTGTTGGTATGATTGGCTGGTTTATCAGGGGTGCTGTGGATCTGGCAGGGCTTGTCTAGAATTTTATCTAGGTTGGATGGACCGTCTTTGTTGCCTTTAAATGGCTTCTTCCGTTGACCGGATCTGGAGCCCCTGAATCCGGTGTTTACCATTGTATTGTCTGGGATTTCTTCATTGTTCCAATGTTTGTTTTTGTTGCATCATGGTTTTCCATTGCCATCCCCGACTTTGAATGTGCCGGGGTCACTGGTGCTGCTATGGGCTAACCAGCTGTCCTCGCTCGTGCAAAAGCGGGTCATTAGTGTAGTTAAGGCTGCCATTGTCCTTGGACTTTCCTGGCCGAGGTGCCTGGCTAGCCATTCGTCCCGGACACTGTGTTTGAAGTCCCTAGGGCTTCGGCATCTGGACAGTCGATGATTTGGTTCTTCTTTGCGAGAAACCGGTTCCAAAGCTTACGGGCTGATTCTCCGGGTTGTTGGATTATGTGACTTAGATCGTCTGCATCCGAGGGCCGGACATAGGTCCCTTGGAAATTGGCCCGAAAACCGTCCTCAAGTTCTTCCCAGCTTCCGATGGAATTTTCAGGGAGGCTTTTTAGCCAGTGCCGAGCTGGTCCTTTTAGCTTGAGGGGTAAGTATTTGATAGCGTGGAGATCATCTTCGCAAGCCATGTGGATGTGAAGAATAAAGTCTTCTATCCAAACCGCAAGGTCCGTCGTTCCATCGTATGCCTCAATGTTTACGGGTTTGAACCCTTCTGGAAAATCGTGTTCCAGCACCTCATCGGTGAAGCACAGGGGGTGTGCGACACCGCTGTATCTGGCTGTGTCATGGGTTGGGTCCAACGGTTTTAATGTTTGGTTTTCGTTACGAGCTGGTAAATGGCCGTCATATTGCGTTTGATAATCGTGATGCCGTGTAGGAGCACGTTCCCTGGATCCGTAGATGGACCCGGTTTTGCCAGCTTTTTTGTCCAGGTCTTCACGTAGATCGTGTTTCTGGTCCTGGGCTGCAACCTTCCTTCCTTTACAAGGAGGGGGTGCGGGTTTGTGTACGGCATTGCTAGCCGCTTTGTCTCGACCACGAGGTGGTCGGTCCGGCCTGTCGGCTGTATTGTTTTTCGGCGGTATAGGCGCAATAGCCTCGTCGTCGAATTCGGGCAGCAGCTTACGTTTAGGATAGCTCTTTGTTTGGCGATTACCACCGTATTTTTCCTTAGCGTCTAGCACTTCGTTCCATCTATCATTGAGCGTATCCTGTGCGGCTTTAAGCCGCTACTTCTGCTTCTTCAGGCTCCTTGCAGTGGCGACAAGCCTTTGATGGAGGCGTTCTTGTTCTAATGGTTCTTCTGGGATGACGAATTCGTCGTCGCCCAGGCTGATCTCCTCTTCAGAGACAGGTTGATAATTGCTATCTTCGGCATCGCTGTGTTCATACAACATCTCTGGACTGTGCTTGCCATCCTCTCGCACGCCCTGCTCCAATGCTGGGTCTGCGGGGTCCTCGGCTTGGTTCAGATTATCATCGTCGTCCGTGACACTGTTGCTGATTTTCCTTTTGACAGATCGAGGTCGGCGCTTCTGACGCCGGCGCTTGGGAGGTCCATCGACATGCATACTGCTATCGCCATCGGCCTCCTTCTCCTTAGGCGTGTCCACCATGTATATATCGTATGAGGATGTAGCCATCCACTACCCTAAGGGTGGTGGTTTTTGTGCCTGCTCCTCTCTGACATCGTCGCCCATACCATCGATGTCTTCGGAGCCGTAATCAAGCATGTCGGTTAAGTCCTCGACAGTGGCAATAAAGTGGGTGGTGGGTGGGAAATGAAGTTCTTCGTCGTCCGCTTCCCATTCGAGCCGGACATAGTGTCGATGTCAAAACCGATGGATCTCGGGTAGGGGGTCCCGATCTGTGCGTCTGAGGCCGATGGTAACAGGAGGCAAGGGACACAATGTTTACCCAGGTTCGGGCCCTCTCGATGGAGGTAAAACACTACTTCCTACTTGATTGATATTGATGATATGAGTAGTACAAGAGTTGATCTACCACGAGATCGTAGAGGCTAAACCCTAGAAGCTAGCCTATGTTGATTATGATTCTGTCTCTAAGGACTAAACTCTCCGGTTTATATAGACACCGGAGAGGGCTAGGGTTCACATGGAGTCGGTTACAAAGAAGGAAATATAATATCCGAATCGCCAAGCTTGTCTTCCATGCAAAGGAGAGTCCCATCCGGACACAGGACGGAGTCTTGAGTCTTGTATCTTCACGCTCCAATAGTCCGGACAAAGTATATAGCCGGACTGTCCGGATACCCCCTAATCTAGGACTCCCTCAGTAGCCCCTGAACTAGGCTTCAATGACGATGAGTCCGGCGCGCAGTTTGTCTTCGGTATTGCAAGGCGGGTTCCATCTCCGAATACTCCAAAGTAATTATTGAACACTCAAACTGTGTCCGGATCTGTAAGATGATCTTCACATACCACCGTAGAGAGAATGATACTTCACAAATGTAATCTGCTAACAACTTTTTAGACAACTTGACATGTCACTATGGTTGGGTCATTATTCAAACCGTTTTCCCACAACCAGCCATAGCGCATATTGCGAGGCGGTTTCCTTGACATGTCTTGTCAAAGCAGAGATCAGGTCCCCTTATCACGGGATTCTCATCAATACGGGTATGGGTAATCCAACCGCGCCATCAATCGTGGCCTTGGGAAGCAAGCGATTCTCAACGGGTAAGTGGGGAGGCGTACCGCTTTCGTCGCCTCTATAAAGGGATAAGGGTTCCCCATTTTTACCCACGCCTTCTTCCTCCTTTGCTCATCCTTGTCTCCTCGAGCTCCAGCACCCTAGTCCAAGCCTTCTCCGCGCAGCTAAACATGTCCGGAGCAGGAGGCAAGTGGGTGGCTTCCACCGTGAAGGAGAACCATATTGTGAATCTTCGGGCGGCCGGATACTTGGCCGCAGACATCGCGCATCGGCTACCGGACGACGGCCAGGTCATTCCAACCCGGAACCCCACGAAAGGGTCGTGTTTCTCGCCCACTTCATCCGTGGACTGGGGTTTCCACTTCATCCCTTCATCCGTGGGCTCATGTTCTACCATGGGCTAGATTTCCATGATCTAGCTCCAAATTTCATCCTCAACATCTCGGCGTTCATCGCCGTGTGCGAGGCCTTCCTCCGCATCAAGCCTCACTTCGGCTTGTGGCTACAAATCTTCTGCGTGAAGCCGAAGATCGTGAGCGGCCAGCAAGCGGAGTGCGGAGGTGCCATGGTGGGCAAGATGCCCAACGTCACCTGGCTTGACGGCTCCTTCGCGGAGACCGTGAAAGGGTGGCAATCAGGGTGGTTCTACATCACCGAGCCACGTGACGCCAACTGGGTGGCAGCCCCCGAATTCTGATCCGGAATCCCCATGCGGCTCACTTCCTGGGAAAAGAAGGGTCTGGCCTGTGGCGAGCTTGCGGAGCTGACCGGACTCCAAAACTGCGTCAAGAATATGAAGGACAAGAAAATCAAGCTTGTCAACGTGGTCCGGGTCATGCTTATCTGCCGAATTCTTCCGTGCCAAAGACGGGTATTTAATCTGTGGGAGTTCGTCCTGACCGAACACCAGATACTTCGAAAGCTCTATGGCATGACACATAAAGACGCATGGATGGCACTGTTCAAGGCCTCCAAGATACCTCCTCCCACATCCGAGGACCGTGGACTTCACGCCACACGGCTCCCCCGTCCGATGAGTTTTCTGACTATCACCGGATATAATTTTTCAGAATGTACTCATGGGGGAATCTTAAGTTATTGTGTGTATTTGATCAGGAGTATGTGGAGACGGCGGAGCGGATCAACTGTCCGGCTCCACTGCCAGAGGGACCAGCAGATGTTCTCCTGACGGAGATGCTTGTCCCGGCGCCCTACAAGGCGCTGGAAAAGAAGGCCGAAAAGAAGGCCGTGGGGACCAGGAAGGGTCTCCGACGTAAGGTCGTACCGGATGCCTCGTCCGAAGATGACAAGGCACACTCCTCCCCCGAAGGGGAGGAAGAATACGAAGGGGCTGCCCCATCCAGAGAGGATGGGGGGCCTAAGAAGGCGGGCCAGGGGACCGCGAAGGGTCCCCGGCGCAAGGCCGTCATACCATCGTCGTCTGAAGACGACGAGGCAGATTCCTCCGGCGGAGGTGGGGGAATACACGAAGAAACTCCGCCTCCCCACACTGGGGAGGAGAAGAAGAGGAAAGCCGCCCCGAAGGGGAGGCTAGGACGCCCAAGAAGGGAAAGGCGTCCCTTCCGGATTACTCCACCACTGCTGCTTATAGCGAGGAGGAGTGGATGCCCAGGGGGAAGCCCCTAGTAAGATCATAAGTATCTGCACTTTGATTTAAAATATTACCTTCTGTGCGGCTGTTTATAAAATCCTGAAAGTAGGCCAGTCGTCGGCTTCCGCCCCCACGTAACCAATACCGGGGTGTTCGTGGAAAACCCAAAACACTCTTTTATCCAAATTTTTGGTCCATGAAGGAGGTGTTTGGTGCAGCGAACAAGGCAATCAGACTATGCGGCTTTATAACTTTCACTTAGCCATAGAAGTCTATAATTTTAAATTTCGGCAAAGCCCCTAGAATTCGGAAAGCCGAATTGGGGCGCTATATACGCCTAAATCGGACAAAGCTGATTCCTCGCCTGAAGCAGAAAAAAAAATCTCTAAGGATTTTAAGACCTCTCGAACAGCGACCAGCTCTCGCCCCATCATGTTGGTCAGTTTTCGGATTTCTCTACTGAGGTGCTCGTCCGAAAGAACCGGGACACAATCGCAGTAGTTCTCCCTGCGCTACCTTAGCCGATATAACGGAACGTAAGGTAGCAAAACAAGGGAGCCGGGCAAACCCAACTATTGACCCAAGACATGATTCGGAGCTGATGCATATAGTGCTATAAGTTCGGGGGGCCGCACTGTTGAAAGTGTTCAGACTTGTCTTGCCGTATTGTGGGGCGTCATAAGAAGCCCCTGGCAAGCTGAATGTACCAAGGTGTACGGATGCAATATTGAATGAACATTTATATAAAAAATGTGCAAACTGGGAATAATAAGCTGACGCTATATATTATCTCTCATTGATAAAAAATACGTTTAGGCGTATGTTTACAATGAATGCGTCAAGCATAGGTAAATAGGGCTATTTAACATGTCCTATCCAAGGGCAGGCTGCATGTAGGTATATAAAACAGGTATAACGATCATGAACAGATTTCACCTGGGTATTCCCTTTCTACGCAAAACCTGTTGCCTCCTTTCTTTCCCCTCCTATGTAAGTCCGACAATCCGGCTCTTCTGAAGTGTCCTGAAAGGTGAAGGGGGGTTAATAAAGTATGTTGCGGTTATACCGCTCTGTTGACTGAGTCACTGTTGCGCCTCTGCCTATGCCCATGGTATTTTAAGTGCATAATTGTGTACGCGCGGCACGAATGCTGCTTTGATGGGGCTTGAGCGGAGGTCAGACTGCTAGTCGCGCTCTTGGCGTGTCTGGCGATCCTGTTGCGGGGTACTCCGGACTCGCTTGACGGTGTTCGGGGTTGTTGTCACCGGATTGGTGGTTTGCCGGAGAAGGCTGCATTGTACTTCTGCTGCGAGAGCTGCAGTGTGCTCTTCTGTACGGAGAGAGCGGTCCATGTTTCCGTTGACTGTTATGACCCCGCGAGGTCCTGGCATCTTGAGCTTAAGGTATGCATAGTGTGGTACCGCATTGAATCAAGCGAATGCGGTTCGTCATAGCAGTGCGTGATAACCACTGCGGAAAGGGACGATATCGAAGATTAACTCCTCGCTTTGGAAGTTATCCGGAGATCCGAAGACCACTTCCAGTGTTATGGAGCCTATGCACCGAGCCTCTACTCCTGGGATTACACCTTTGAAGGTGGTTTTGGTGGGCTTGATCCTTGAAGGGTCGATGCCCATTTTGCGCACTGTGTCCTGATAAAGCAAGTTCAGGCTATTGCCGCCATCCATAAGGACTCGCGTGAGGTGGAATCCGTCGATGATTGGGTCTAGGACCAGTGCGGCTGAACCGCCGTGACGGATGTTGGTAGGGTGATCCCTACGATTAAAGGTGATCGGACAGGCTGACCATGGGTTGAATTTTGGGGCGACTGGCTCCATCGCATAGACGTCCCGTAGTGCTCTCTTCCATTCCCGTTTGGGAATATGGGTGGCATAGATCATGTTGACCGTTTTCACCTGGGGAGGAAATTTCTTCTGCCCTCCTGTGTTGGGATGCCAGGGCTCTTCGTCATCGTCACTGTGCAGCCCCTTGTCCTTGTTTTCGGCGTTTATTTTACCGGCCTATTTGAACACCCAACAGTCTCTGTTAGTGTGGTTGGCTGGCTTATCCGGGGTGCCATGAATTTGGCACGAGTGTTCAAGTATGCGGTCCAGACTGGACGGTCCCTCATTGTTTCTTTTGAATGGCTTTTTCCGCTGACCTGATTTTGAGCCACTGAATCCGGCGTTGACTGCTGTGTCTTCGGTGTTGTCTCCATTGTTCCGTCGCTTATGTCTGTTGCGTCATGGCTTGCCGTTATTGTCGCGGACATCTGAGGTACCTGAGTTTATCGGCGTGGTGCTACTGCGAGCCAACCAGCTATCCTTGCTCGCACAAAAGCGGGTCATGAGTGTCGTGAGGGCTTCCATGGATTTTGGTTTTTCCTGGCCGAGGTGTCGGGTGAGCCACTCGTCACGGATATTATGCTTAAAGGCCGCCAGTGCTTCAGCGTCCGGACAATCGACTATTTGGTTCTTTTTGGTTAGGAACCGAGTCTAGAATTTTCTGGCCAACTCTCCGGGCTGTTGGGTAATGTGGCTCAGGTCATCGGCATCCGGTGGTCGCACATATGTGCCCTGGAAGTTGTCGAGGAATGCGTCCTCCAGGTTTTCCCAACTGCCAATGGAATTTGCCGACAAGCTGTTTAGCCAATGCCGGGCTGGTCCTTTGAGTTTAAGGGGAAGATACTTGATGGCATGTAGATCGTCTCCGCAGGCCATGTGGATGTGGAGAAGGAAATCTTCGATCCATACTGCGGGGTCTGTTGTGCCATCGTATGATTTGATGTTTATGGGTTTAAACCCTTCTGGGAATTCATGATCCATCACTTTGTCAGTGAAGCAGAGGGGGTGTGTGGCGCCTCTATGCCGGGCTATGTGGCTACGCAGTTCAAATGAGTCCCGGTGGCTATGTTCGGCCCGGCCGGACTTGTTTGTAGTGTATCCGGCGTGACGATCATCGTCACGTGTTGGGGCGCGCCCCCCGCGATCAATAGATCGATCTTGGATGTCCTTCTTTGTTGTCCAGTATATCTTGCAGGTCCTGCCTATTGCCCCGGGCCGTAGTGTATTGGCGTGGGGTTGCGGGCTGGTATTCGGGCTGGTATGCTGTTTTATCCCAGTCACGAGGTGGCCGGTCAGCCGTCTAGTGCTCGAGTCTGTATTCCTCAGTTGCCACGACTTCAGTCCATCTGTTTGTGAGCAGGTCTTGATCAGCTTGGTGCTGCTGCTGCTTCTTTTTCAGGCTTCTCGCAGTGGCCATAAGTCGGAGCTTGAAGCGCTCTTGCTCCACGGGGTCCTCAGGTACGCCGAACTCATCGTCGCCGAGGCTAATCTCGTCCTCAGAGGGGGGCATGTAGTTGTCCTCCTCTGGATATCCATCCGCCGCCTATTCGACTGGGCTGTCCTGCCCATCTTCCTATTCGGCCAGCTCGAAGGCGGGCTGATCAGGGTTATATTCATCTTCGGCACCATCCGGACTGTTTTCGTCACCTGTGCCGGTATTGCTATGGCAGGGCTTGGAGCGGCGCCGACGACGCCCATGCTTTGTTTTCTTTCTTGAGGGGTTATCCTCCATTGCCTCATCGCCATTGGTTTCTTTTGGAGTGTCCACCATATATATATCATATGAGGAGGTGGCTGTCCACCACCCCATGGGCAGTGGTTCCTGTTCTTCTCCTGCATCGTCGTCCATACCGTCAATGTCTTCGGAGTCGAAGTCAAGCACGTTGGTTAAATCATCAATTGTGGCAATGAAGTGGGTGGTGGGTGGGCAACAAACTCCTTTGTTGCCTGCTTCCCACTCGAGCCGGACATAGTTCGGCCAAGAGCCTCATGACAAAGAGAGAGACTTTAACGAGTTCAGCATGTTGCCGAAGGGTGAGTGCTAGAAGATATCCGTAGCGGTGAACTCCATTACCGGAGCCCAACCAGATTCGGCAGGCTCGGGAGTCCGCGGATTGGAACCTACAGCCGGACATGAGTCCGGGGGTCTGGTGTCACAGGCTTCCTTGGGGGTGAGGCCTGTGTTCGGCTCTACCGCCGATGAGCCTTCGGCCTCCGGGGCGGGGCCATCCACCTGTCCTCGGGCAACGCAATCCATTCCGGATTTAGGTCCGGGGCTTCTACAGGGGCGATATCCCGAGCATTGTCCGACAACAGGTCTAAGGCGTGCTCATCGTAACTGTCCTGCGCTCCTGGCGCAGGCCTGAATCCATTGAAGATCAAGTCTCCGCAGATATCGGCCATGTAATTCAGGTTTCCGAACCTGACCTGGTGGCCGAGGGCGTAGCTGTCGATCTACTCCAGATGGCCAAGCGAATTGGCCCGCAGTGCGAAGCCGCTGAACACGAAGATCTGTCCGGGGAGAAAAGTCTCACCCTGGACCGTGTTGTTGTTAGTCGGAGGAGCCATCAAGCCTTGCAGCGACGACAGAGAGGAACTCTCAATGAAAGCACCAATGTCGATGTCAAAACCGGTGGATCTCGGGTAGGGGGTCCCGATCTGTGCGTCTGAGGCCCATGGTAACAGGAGGCAAGGGACACAATGTTTACCCAGGTTCGGGCCCTCTCGATGGAGGTAAAACCCTACTTCCTGCTTGATTGATATTGATGATATGAGTAGTACAAGAGTTGATCTACCACGAGATCGTAGAGGCTAAACCCTAGAAGCTAGCCTATGATGATTATGATTCTGTCTCTAAGGACTAAACTCTCCGGTTTATATAGACACCGGAGAGGGCTAGGGTTCACATGGAGTCGGTTACAAAGAAGGAAATATAATATCCGAATCGCCAAGCTTGTCTTCCACGCAAAGGAGAGTCCCATCCGGACACGGGACAGAGTATTGAGTCTTGTATCTTCACGCTCCAATAGTCCGGACAAAGTATATAGTCCGGCTGTCCGGATACCCCCTAATCCAGGACTCCCTCACATAGTTTGGCCGAGAGTCCCCTGAAAAGGAGAGGGAATTCAATGAGTTTAACACATCACCACGAGGCGAGTGCTGAAAGATGTCCACAGAGCTGAACTCCAAGATCGACGCCCAATCAGGTTCGATGGACGCGGATGCACGCGGTCTGGAACCCATGGCCGGAGACGAGTCCGAGGTTCCGGTGGCAGAAGCCCAGCTTGATGTTGGGTTTGTGTGCGGCTCAAGTGCCGCTGAGTCTGTGGCTTCCGTGGCGGGGTTAAGCTTCCTGTCTTCAGACGATGCAGTCTGCTCTGGTCCAAGGCCAGGGCGGTCATAGGCGCTATCTCCTGCGCGCGGCCAGATGACAGATCTAGGTCATGTTCATCATGGTGGCCGGGGACAGCCGTCATGGGCTCGAACCCGTCGAAGATCAAGTCTCCACGGATATCGGCCACAAAATTCAGAGTTCCAAATCTGACCTGTTGGCTAGGGGCGTAGCTATCAATCTGCTCTAGATGGCCAAACGAGTTGGCCTGCAGTGCAAAGCCGCCAAATACGAAGATCTGTCCGGGGAGGAAGATCTCCCCCCTGGACTGCGTTGTTGTAGATGATTGATGGAACCATCAAGCCTTCTGGTGACGATGCATCGGAACTGTCAATGAAAGCACCAATGTCAGCGTCAAAACCAGCGGATCTCAGGTAGGGGGTCCCGAACTGTGCGTCTAAGGCTAATGGTAACAGGAGGCGGGGGACACAATGTTTACCCAGGTTCGGGCCCTCTCTATGGAGGTAATGCCCTACTTCCTGCTTGATTGATCTTGATGAATATGAGTATTACAAGAGTTGATCTACCTCGAGATCGTAATGGCTAAACCCTAGAAGTCTAGCCTATGAGGTTATGATTATTTTGGCTAAACCCTAGAAGCCTAAACCCTCCGGTTTATATAGACACCGGGGGGGGCTAGGGTTGTACAAAGTCGGTTACAGAGAAAGGAATATACATATCCGAATTTCCAAGCTTGCCTTCCACGCCAAGGAGATTCCCATCCGGACACGGGACGAAGTCTTCTATCTTGTATATTCATAGCCCAACAGGACCAAGTATATAGTCCGGCTGTCCGAGGACCCCTTAGTCCAGGACTCCCTCACCCGAGTCTATTTTACATCATATTAGTTTCCCATCAACTTGCCAATTTTTGTCACTGTTCCTTTACTTTGCAATCTTTTACTTTCCGTTCTATAAACCAAAAATGCCAAAAATATTTACTTTACCGTTTATCTATCTCTATCAGATCTCACTTTTGCAAGTAACCATGAAGGGATTGACAATCCCTTTATCGCGCTGGGTGCAAGTTTGTTGATTGTTTGTGCAGGTATTCGGTGATTTGTGCATTTTCTCCTTCTGGATTGATACCTTGGTTCTCAAATTGAGGGAAATACTTAGTCTACTTTGCTACATCACCCTTTCCTCTTCAAGGGAAAAACCAACGCAAGCTTAAGAAGTAGCAACTACTAGTACTACTACTTCTCACATGCTGGCTAGACACTGTCGTTCTCCTTCCCGGCTTTGTCGGTGACACCCCACCGTGCTTGGATCTCCACCGAGCTCTCTACAACAGCGCGTGCATCCTCTTCTTTCTTGCGGTGGTGGGCCTCTCTTTTCTTGAGTGCTTTCTGCCTTTTCCGCTCCCTCTGTGCGGCTTGGGCCGCCTCTTGCTCTACCTCCCATTCGGCCTTGGAAGCTTCAAAGTCCGCTCACATAGATATGAGGTCGCGAGCAACGATGAACTCGGCACAACGGGATGCCATCGCTTCCCTACCATTTTGTGTGCGGTCATGGGCGGCGAGGAACTTGGCGCGGCAGGATGCCATCGCTTCCTTACCGGTTAGTGTGCAACACGGTGGCATGAACAATGCTTGGTGAAAGCTCTGGGTGGAGTGGCCGGACAACCTTATAGTGCATTGGTTTGTCAAGAGGTCACGGACAGAACACGAAGGAAATTTGGATTCCCCTTCAATCCTGGTCATTTATTACCGAGTAAAATGCATTGGCGGTCATTGAACTTGTCTTGACAGCTCACTTCGATCATTGTATACAAGATATGGTGATTATACAGTCACTAGCTCAGCGTATAGCTTCGTATTTGTCTGGTTGACCAGTCAAACAGTCCGCATGCGCCTCATCAGCTCGTGTTCTATATCTATCTATCTATGCTGGCCTACTTGTCAGTGGAGAAAGAAATAAAAACCAAAATTATGCATATGTGAGGAATCAAACCATAGACTCGTCGCTGCAAAGCACACTTGTCAGCCAAATGAAAATTAAATACTTTGCGTTAAATGCACAAACCGTTTTTTATATTATACGTGATGCACACACTAGCGCACACCGTCCATAGATGCAAGTAGCATGTACACGTGCAGACACTCACGCTCACGCTGTCAAACCATGCTAATGCATGCACGTCGCCCTCTCAATCAAAGTCTTGTTCATGGCGCAATGCAAATGGCGAGCACGTCACCTACACGCCTCGGCGGTGCCTGGCATTACTGTTTAGATGCTTGCTGGCGGCCTCTGCAAACACCAAGCATGTATTCACCCGGATCAACACCAACGTCATACTCGTGCTTGGGTGCCGAGCTACTCGACAATAATCATGGCTCTGCACATGACGAGACGACGTGACTCGGTGCCTTGCTCATGTATATCATCCATCGCAACGACAATCTATAAAACAACCTAGCTGGAGAGGTGTGACGCCCCCGATTCAATCGTACACTAATCATGCACGCAAACGTGTACGATCAAGATCAGGGACTCACGGGAAGATATCACAACACAACTCTAAAAACATAAATAAGTCATACAAGCATCATAATACAAGCCAGGGGCCTCGAGGGTTCGAATACAAGTGCTCCATCATAGACGAGTCAGCGGAAGCAACAATATCTGAGTACAGACATAAGTTAAACAAGTTTGCCTTAAGAAGGCTAGCACAAACTGGGATACAGATCAAAAGAGGCGCAGGCCTCCTGCCTGGGATCCTCCTAACTACTCCTGGTCGACGTCAGCGGGCTGCACGTAGTAGTAGGCACCTCCAGTGTAGTAGGGGTCATCGTCGACGGTGGCGTCTGGCTCCTGGACTCCAGCATCTGGTTGCGACAACCAGAAAGAAAGGAAAGGGGGAAAAGGGGGGGGGAGAAAGCAACCGTGAGTACTCATCCAAAGTACTCGCAAGCAAGGAACTACACTACATATGCATGGGTATATGTGTAAGGAGGCCATATCAGTGGACTGAACTACAGAATGCCAGAATAAGAGGGGGATAGCTAGTCCTATCGAAGACTACGCTTCTGGCAGCCTCCGTCTTGCAGCATGTAGAAGAGAGTAGATTGAAGTCCTCCAAGTAGCATCTCCAAGTAGCATCTCTAGTAGCATCGCATAGCATAATCCTACCCGGCGATTCTCCCCTCGTCGCCCTATGGAAAAGCGATAACCGGGTTGTCTGTGGATCTTGGAAGGGTGTGTTTTATTAAGTATCCGGTTCTAGTTGTCATAAGGTCAAGGTACAACTCCAAGTCGTCCTGTTATCGAAGATCACGCCTATTCGAATAGATTAACTTCCCTACAGGGGTGCACCACATAACCCAACACGCTTGATCCCATTTGGCCGGACACACTTTCCCTGGTCATGCCCGGCCTCGGAAGATCAACACGTCGCAGCCCCACCTAGGCCTAACAGAGAGGTCAGCACGCCGGTCTAACTCCTATGGCGCAGGGGTCTGGGCCCATCGCCCATTGCACACCTGCACGTTGCGAGGGCGGCCGAAAGCAGAACTAGCCCCCTTAATACAAGAGCAGGCTTACGTTCCAATCCGGCGCGCGCCGCTCAGTCGCTGACGTGTAGAAGGCTTCGGCTGATACCACGACGCCGGGATACCCATAACTACTCCCGCGTAGATGGTTAGTGCGTATAGACCAGTGGCCAGACTCAGATCAAATACCAAGATCTCGTTAAGCGTGTCAAGTATCCGCGAACGCCGAACAGGGCCAGGCCCACCTGTCTCCTAGGTGGTCTCAACCTGCCCTGTCGCTCCGGCACAAAGTAACAGTCGGGGGCTGTCGGGAACCCAGGCCCACCTCTACCGGGATGGAGCCACCTGTCCTTTCAGCCCCCTTATCAGAATCACTTGCGGGTACTCATCGAGCTGACCCGACTTTAGTCACCATCTGTACAGTATGTATGTATGTATAGTATATACCCGTGATCACCTCCCAAGTGATCACGGCCCAATAGTATAGCAAGGCAGACTGACAAGAATGTAGGGCCAATGATGATAAACTAGCATCCTATACTAAGTATTTAGGATTGCAGGTAAGGTATCAACAGATGTAGCAACAATGTCAGGTTATGCATCAGAATAGGATTAACGGAAAGCAGTAACATGCTACACTACTCTAATGCAAGCAGTATAGAGGAGAATAGGCGATATCTGGTGATCAAGGGGGGGCTTGCCTGGTTGCTCAGACAAGAAGGAGGGGTCGTCAACTCCGTAGTCGAACTGGGCAGCAGCAGCGTCGGTCTCAGTGTCTAGCGAGAGAAGAGGGGGAAGAAAAAATAAATATTTAAGCAAGCAGGTGCATAGCGATGCATGACATGACAAGTATCGGTGCTAGAGGTGCCCTAACGCGGTATGAGGTGATACCGGTGAAGGGGGAAACATCCGGGAAAGTATTCCTGGTGTTTCGCGTTTTCGGGCAGAGGAGCCGGAGGGGGAAAGTTGCGAGTTCGATAGGTTAGGGGGGTGTGGCGGACGAACGGGTTGCGTATCCGAAATCGTCTCGTCGTTCTGAGAAACTTTCATGTTGAAAATATTTTAATCCGAGTTACGGATTAAAAGATATGATTTCCTAAAGATTTTATTAATTTCGGGAATTTAATTAATTATTTAAATTAAATCGAAATTAGATTTATGACATTAGCATGATGTCATGCTGACATCAGCAGTCAACAGAGTTGACTGGTCACCTGACCAGTGGGTCCCACTGGTCAGTGACACATTTTAATTAGACAGTTTATTTAAACTAATCAAAATTAATTAGGGGGGTGGGCCCCATTGTCATTGATTGATTAATTAACTAACAGTTAATTTGGTTAATCTAATTATGGTTAATTAACTTAATTAATTAATTAATTACTTTTATTATTTTTATTTTTATTTTATTAAAACGTTCTGGAGCTGGGCCCGTTTGTCATAGGGCCCTGGGGGCCTTACCGGGCACCGGTTGGTGGATGCGGGCGCGTGGGCGCCCGTCACGGCGCTCGCCCAGGGGCGCGCGGGGCGGGGCGCATCTGGCTGCGACCAGCGGGCGCAGTGAGCCGGCCGGCCGGAGTTGCGCCCAGCTGTGGGCGGTGGAGGAGCGGGGCGTGCAGGTGCTGCAGGGCAAGGGGACGGAGTGCGGGGCCGGCGACGAGCAGGCCCGCGGGTGGCAGAGGAGCAGCAACAGGGGAGGCGCGACGGTCACGGCGGGATCAGAGCAGCGGGCGAGCACGCGTGGAGCAAGCTCCGGCCATGGCGGCCGAGCACGGGAACGGCCTCAGCGGCGACAAAACGAAGCAGGGGGAGAGGGGATCCGGGTGCCAGAGCATGGCAACGGGCGGGCGAGGCGAGGGGTGGCGTCGGAGTGGAGCCCCGGAGCGATGGACGCATGGCGCCGCCCGAATGCAGGGGCGTCGATGTGCGGGCAACCGCCGTGGGCGACGGCCGATAGGCCGGTGCGGTGCGTCCCGGTGCGAGGCAAGGCGGGGCTTGGTCGAAGTGGGGAGAGGAGGAGGGAAGGGGCGATGCGCCAACGGCGATGGCCGAGCGCAGCCCGGGCGCAGCCAGCAGGGGCCGCGTCGGGCGCGGTGCGTGTGTGCACGGTGGACGGCCTACGGGCGTGGTCTCGCGCGAGCGAGCGCGCGTGGGGGAGGAGGAGAGGACGGAGCCTGTGGCCGTGGCCTCACCGTGCGGAGTAGGGTCAAGGCAGCGGGCTTGGGGAAGGTTGGGGTGGGCGACGGGGACGAGCGGCGGAGTAGGAGGCAGTCCGGCGGGGAAGGGCGGTGTCGGCCTCCTCTTGATCCCGATCCAGATCGGGAGAGAGGAGGGGGGCGTCGTGGGGAGAAGTGGGGTGTGGGTGCGGGGAGTGGGTTAGGGTTTGCAGGGTGAGGGGATAAGGAGAGGGAGTGGCCGGCTGGGCCTTTGCCCTGTTGGGCCGGTGGCCGAATGGGCCGGCCAGTTGGACCGGCTGGCCCGGGGGGGTTCTTTTCCTTTCTTTCTTTCTTTCCTTTATTTTTCTTTTCTGTTTTATTTCATTTTAAAGTATTTAGGCATTTTCTAGAAATGTGTTTACTTCACCATAATTGTCTATGCAATATTTGACACGGTCCGAACATTTTTGTTTTAAAGTTTGAAAACTTTGTTTGTTTGACATATTTAGAATTTAAATTTTGAAACGGTTTCAAACTAACGTGAGATTAGCAACAGAAATCGAGGTGACGTGGCATCATTAGCGGAGGGTTACTGTGGCTTAATTATCCGGGCGTCTCAATTCTCCTCCACTACAAGAAATCTCGTCCCGAGATTTAAGAGGGGGACTAGGGGTAAAGGTCTGGTTACGAAATCCTAACGAATCTTCTCGTCTTTGGTTGCTCTTCTCGAAGAGGTGGATCCATTACGTTGAAGTCTTCATTTCTCTGCTCCAGGTCATCATGATGGAGCCGTCATCCTTTATTCAGGATCTCCAATGTACTAACGAATCAATAAGGGCAGCTCGGCTACGACAAAAATGCTTATGAGGGAACAAGCTGGGGTTAACCCAAGAATGAGCATAAGAGTATCTCTCGAGTTGAACATATAAAATACATCGAGAGTAAGGTACGAAGGTACAATAAGAGGTTCCAAGCGGATAGATAGTTGCTTGAGGTCTGAACCAGGGTGAGAAAGGGGTTCAGAGCAACGAGAGTAAGGATTGCGTCTGATGCCAGAATAGAACACTAGGAAGGTGGCCCGTGAATTAAATACGAAGCCAAGCGTGAGGAATAACCATTATAAATAGCATTGTACAGGAGAGTCAGGTTTTGATCCTGTGGAACTGTGGGTTATGGGCCCACCATGTGGGTTAAAGGAAGGAAAGGCGGTGACATCTTGCTCGATCATGTAAGCAAGGCATGTAAGAGAATAGTGTGTCAGTTATGTCGGCAACAATGTCTGTACCAAGGACGGGGAACAAAGAGCAATTTTCCTGCTTGTTGAACGAGGCGAACCAATTGGCAAAGTTATCACCCGTCGATGGTTACCAGAATGTCATCAACAATAGTAACAGGGTCTTACTGATAGAGTTGTACACTGAGGTGTTTACATGAGCAGGAGAATATTATGGCTTAGATCATAAAGATCAGAAGAAATGTTAAACCAACCAATGGAAAGGAAAATGTGTTTAAACACATAATTCAAGGGTATATCCTTCCCAAGGACAAGCAGAGCATGATATCCATGATAGGATATAATATAGAAAACTCTTTAGGTAGGGGAGAAAATTTTCACGACATTATCCGTACAGCGGTGTTTGGATAATTGATCAAGAAACATTTATCATTGGGCTTTAAATGTTCTTATTGAAAATCGGAGTACCACCGACATGCTTCGAGACAGGATTGACATGGTCTTCAAGCAAAGGTCAGGCTTTGTATACAAAGGATCCATCAAAAAAAACTTATAGAATAAGTCTTACAGTTTCCTCATGGAAGAATGGATAACCTTGTTGGAAAGGAATCTATAACAATAGGGCCTCCGGCCATGTGTGCTAGGCACGACAGCACCTTACCGGGTCACATAAAGACCAACGTTATAACTCTTGGAATTATGTTCCAACCATCATATCTGACTGAGATTCAGATCTGATTGGTGACAGGATACCTCAGACTTAGGATACCTGAGAAGAAAAGGTGCAACACAAATTGTCGAGATGACATTGTCAGATTCTCGGGAACTGAACTATGGAAGCGAGTTCCAAAACAAGAGTTCATCATTAACCCAAGGAGAGGATGAGGAGGTGGCTGATGGACTCGGCGACCATTCATTGAGATTTCCAAAAAGATGGATTTCCACAATTATGAGAACAAGGAGATAACATTTGTCATATCAAGTGATATAATGAGGTATGCTTGAGGAAAACATACACAATTAAAATTGGTTGAAAGGTGCACCCGAAATATGGGCTTAGGTAGCAGGATCAATGTTAGAATGGTGATTCGATAACCATTGGTCTAAGAATGAAATGTCGACCATTAACTTCAAAGCAATAGGGTTGCTAGAAGTTTAGAATTTACACATCACAGAGCATTTGTCGGCATTCCGGTTAGAAACAACTCAAGGACCAAGAAAAGAATGGTGATGTTAATAAGTATCACTTGTATCAAGAATTCTTAAGGGTGGTGAATTTCCCATGACATTCTTGACATAAAAGATAGCAATACTACAACGTAGAACATAACATAAGTTGGGTAGCAAGGATCTCAAGGTACAACACAAAACACGAACAAGTTTGTGTTGGAGGGGAGGCATTAAAGTGGTCGATGACAACACAAATCATCGAGGGCAAGGATGATATTTCTCATCATGAATTCAATTGATATCCAGGAAGGAGTCAAGATGTTGATGATGATCACGACACACTTTGTCGAGAGATTTCAAGATGTAATCGATCGGCGATGACATCAAGTCAAATGAATGGTGAAGCGAAAGGTTATTGGAACCAAGGGTACGACACAAACTTGGAATCAAGTTTGTTGTTCAAGGAGAATTGATAGGACGAGGAAGCTCGACGTAAGCTTAGCTCATCATCGAAAGTTGTGCTCCAAGATTAAGGACCAGGTAGCACAGTTAAGGTTTAGCATGAAAATGATATAGACGATCAGGCTAGGAGTTACGTGATGGAGTATTAAATATCTCAACAACAAAGTACTGAGAGTAATGAATCTCAGTATTGATTCGATTCACCAATTGGTGTTCTCGGTTGACGACAACCCAGAACCCGTGGAGTGACTATGATGGGAAAAGTTACTACTTTGTCAGAATTTCATAGATGAAGTGCAATAGGTGGATATTCTCGAGATACCAGGGGGTAATACTCGAAGGTAGAACAAAATAGAGGTTGGGAAGGCGTATTGATCTGTAGAAGGCAAGTAATTTAACTTGTCCGAGAAATAAAATCAAAGGAGAACAAACATGGTCGGAACCACGGTTGCAAAGGATCAACTCACAGCTACCAGATGATATTTATCAAGGAAATGTTTATTATTACAGGAAGTTTCCATGATAGGATCTACATCATGTCCATGGGCATGAACACAAAGTTCAAGGTCGACTCCCACTTCTTCAATGCATAACCTTTCATTCACTTCCCGTCTTCGAAGAAGTTGCAGTGTTGAAATTTTATCTGGCGAAGCACCAGAAGAGTATGACTCGTGAAAACTTCCGGGTTCACACGGTTTAGTGAAGGCATATGTTCAACCCATAGGGGCTTCTTAGAAACATATACCACAAGTTTCAAGAGTAAATATCACAAGCTCGAATGTAGAGTAATGTTGAGAAAGTAGATGATACAATTTAACAAAGGCATTATGTATCCGAGGGAAGGCTCACAAGGTTATTGAACATGAAGGGCGATGTCAGATAAAATCCATTAAAGGATCTGTCGGTCCATAACAGAGCTGATGTGAGCATCGGCACACAACCAGAGGAAGTAACAATGCAAGAGCAGTGGATTATAGAAACAACTGACTAATCCAGAGCTCAAATGCAAAGGAATTAAGATTTTCAAATCAAGGGATCAGAAGCAATTTTTCTGATTAGGGGTGGGTAACTAGAATAGCCTTAGGGGTACAATCAACGGCAATTGGATTGGTTGAGAACCAGCTCATGTTTAAAATGACGTCTGAGCCGGAAAGATAATTTAAAAGGATCAACTGATGATTGCATGCATTCGCACTCATGTTGAATCAAAAGGTTCAAAATGACGATGCCTAAGAATACTAACGAATATTGCCAGACATATGGAAAGCATCCATCATGCAAGTAGTCAAGTATTGCAGAGCAATAAGTTACTAAGGATTTTTGGAGGATCGAATAATATTTCGAAGACCATTGTGAAACACATGAACAACTGGGGGATGAGCGGATACTCGATAAGTGCGAGAATTATCCGTATGGGTATTCAAGTGACAAAGAACAGCAAGGCAGTAAGCTTAAAGGATTATCTAAACAACGACGATTGTTTCGGGGTATCTTGTAATAACAAGACCAACTGGGGATGAATATAAGAATAACAACTGTAAGTAGTTATCCATAAGGGTTGACGGTGGAAGGGGAATTGCAAGCGTGATGAACACAAGTTCTCGGGTTAACAGCGGAGAGTATCTTGAGGGTCTTCACGTGCAGCAGACGATCATCAGTAATAAGGGCTCTCCGGGTGAAAGTGATAACGAGATCCTAATGTTAGATTTAGCAAAATTCATTTAATCCGAATAGAAGAGAGATCAGAGTCCTAGAGTATAGATAAGGTGTAAAAGATCCTAATACCACCCAATGGCGACGTGGGCCCATGGGCCACACAGCCATGTTAGTACAAGTTTTGTAAAGTCTAGACTCGACTTCGACCAAGGAGTGTGGAAGGGGGATTCCTACAGGCAGTCGGCTCTGATACCAACTTGTGACGCCCCCGATTCAATCGTACACTAATCATGCATGCAAACGTGTACGATCAAGATCAGGGACTCACGGGAAGATATCACAACACAACTCTAAAAACATAAATAAGTCATACAAGCATCATAATACAAGCCAGGGGCCTCGAGGGCTCGAATACAAGTGCTCGATCATAGACGAGTCAGCGGAAGCAACAATATCTGAGTACAGACATAAGTTAAACAAGTTTGCCTTAAGAAGGCTAGCACAAACTGGGATACAGATCGAAAGAGGCGTAGGCCTCCTGCCTGGGATCCTCCTAACTACTCCTGGTCGACGTCAGCGGGCTGCACGTAGTAGTAGGCACCTCCAGTGTAGTAGGGGTCATCGTCGACGGTGGCGTCTGGCTCCTGGACTCCAGCATCTGGTTGCGACAACCAGAAAGAAAGGAAAGGGGGAAAGGGGGGGGGGAGAAAGCAACCGTGAGTACTCATCCAAAGTACTCGCAAGCAAGGAACTACACTACATATGCATGGGTATATGTGTAAGGAGGCCATATCAGTGGACTGAACTACAGAATCCCAAAATAAGAGGGCGATAGCTAGTCCTATCGAAGACTACGCTTCTGGCAGCCTCCGTCTTGCAGCATGTAGAAGAGAGTAGATTGAGGTCCTCCAAGTAGCATCTCCAAGTAGCATCTCTAGTAGCATCGCATAGCATAATCCTACCCGGCGATCCTCCCCTCGTCGCCCTGTGGAAAAGCGATCACTGGGTTGTCTGTGGATCTTGGAAGGGTGTGTTTTATTAAGTATCCGGTTCTAGTTGTCATAAGGTCAAGGTACAACTCCAAGTCGTCCTGTTACCGAAGATCATGCCTATTTGAATAGATTAACTTCCCTGCAGGGGTGCACCACATAACCCAACACGCTTGATCCCATTTGGCCGGACACACTTTCCTGGGTCATGCCCGGCCTCGGAAGATCAACACGTCGCAGCCCCACCTAGGCCTAACAGAGAGGTCAGCACGCCGGTCTAACTCCTATGGCGCAGGGGTCTGGGCCCATCGCCCATTGCACACCTGCACGTTGCGAGGGCGGCCGAAAGCAGAACTAGCCCCCTTAATACAAGAGCAGGCTTACGTTCCAATCCGGCACGCGCCGCTCAGTCGCTAACGTCTAGAAGGCTTCGGCTGATACCACGATGCCGGGATACCCATAACTACTCCCGCGTAGATGGTTAGTGCGTATAGACCAGTGGCCAGACTCAGATCAAATACCAAGATCTCGTTAAGCGTGTTAAGTATCCTCGAACGCCGAACAGGGCCAGGCCCACCTGTCTCCTAGGTGGTCTCAACCTGCCCTGTCGCTCCGCCACAAAGTAATAGTCGGGGGCCGTCGGGAACCCAGGCCCACCTCTACCGGGATGGAGCCACCTATCCTTTCAGCCCCCTTATCAGAATCACTTGCGGGATGGAGCCACCTATCCTTTAGTCACCATCTGTACAGTATGTATGTATGTATAGTATATACCCGTGATCACCTCCCGAGTGATCACGGCCCAATAGTATAGCAAGGCAGACTGACAAGAATGTAGGGCCAATGATGATAAACTAGCATCCTATACTAAGTATTTAGGATTGCAGGTAAGGTATCAACAAATGTAGCAACAATGTCAGGCTATGCATCAGAATAGGATTAACGGAAAGTAGTAACATGCTACACTACTCTAATGCAAGCAGTATAGAGGAGAATAGGCGATATCTGGTGATCAAGGGGGGGGGGGCTTGCCTGGTTGCTCAGACAAGGAGGGGTCGTCCACTCCGTAGTCGAACTGGGCAGCAGCAGCGTCGGTCTCGGTGTCTAGCGAGAGAAGAGGGGGAAGAAACAATAAATATTTAAGCAAGAAGGTGCATAGCGACGCATGACATGACAAGTATTGGTGCTAGAGGTGCCCTAACGCGGTATGAGGTGATACCGGTGAAGGGGGAAACATCCGGGAAAGTATTCCCGGTGTTTCGCGTTTTCGGGCAGAGGAGCCGGAGGGGGAAAGTTGCGAGTTCGATAGGTTAGGGGGGTGTGGCGGACGAACGGGTTGCGTATCCAAAATCGTCTCGTCGTTTTGAGAAACTTTCATGTTGAAAATATTTTAATCCGAGTTACGGATTGAAAGATATGATTTCCTAAAGATTTTATTAATTTCTGGAATTTAATTAATTATTTAAATTAAATCGAAATTAGATTTATGACATCAGCATGATGTCATGCTGACATCAGCAGTCAATAGAGTTGACTGGTCAACCTGACCAGTGGGTCCCACTGGTCAGTGACATTTTAATTAGACAGTTTATTTAAACTGACCAGTGGGATCGGGGGAAGTGAGGAGATCGTGGGAAGAGTGGGGGGTTAGGGTTTGCGGCACCAGGGATAAGGAGTGGGGGCGGGCCAGTCAGGCCAGTGGGCTTGCCAGCTGGGCCGTTTGGCCCAGTTGGCCAGGGGGCTCTTCTCTCTTTTTTTGTAGTTTTGTTTTCTATTTTTATTTTTTTATTTTTCTTTATTTTCTCTACTATTTTAGCTCATTTTAAAAATATAGGACTTATATAAAAACATGGTTTCTTCATGACAAATAGTTAGGGAATATTTTCAACACATCGAACATTTTAGTTTTTACTTTTGAAAACTTTAATTGTTTTAACTTCAATTCAAATTTAGAATTTGAATCTATTTCGGTCTAACGTGGGATTATCAACAATAACCGAGGTGACGTGGCATCGTTAACACGGGATTACTGTAGCCTGATTACCCGGGCGTCACATGTGCCTTCGAAGTTGTTGATTTTTATGGCACCGGAACGATAGACCTCCTTGATAACGTAAGGACCTTCCCACCTAGAGAGAAGTTATCCTGCAAAAAATCTTAAATGAGAGTAGAATAGCAACACATAATCACCTACATTAAACTCACGCTTTTGTATCCTTTTATCATGCCATCTTTTAACTTTTTCTTTGAAGAGTTTGGCATTCTCATAGGCTTGGGTTCTCCATTCATCAAGTGAGCTAATATCAAATAACATCTTCTCGCCGGCAAGTTTGAAGTCATAGTTGAGCTCTTTAATAGCCCAATATGCTTTATGTGCAAGTTCGAGAGGTAAGTGACATGATTTTCCATAAACCATCTTATACGGAGACATACCCATAGGATTCTTATATGCAGTTCTATAGGCCCATAATGCATCATCAAGTTTATTGGACCAATTCTTTCTAGATCTATTCACAGTCTTTTTCAATATTAATTTGAGCTCTCTATTGCTCAACTCTACTTGACCACTAGACTGTGGGTGATAAGGAGATGGAATTCTATGGTTAACATCATACTTAGCAAGCATTTTACGAAAAGCACCATGAATAAAATGTGAATCACCATCAGTCATAAGATATCTAGGGACTCCAAACCTCGGAAAAATAACTTCTTTAAGCATCTTAATAGAGGTGTTATGATCAGCACTACTAGTTGGAATAGCTTCTACCCACTTAGTAACATAATCAATAGCAACTAAAATATGTGTGTAACCATTAGAGGTAGGAAAAGGCCCCATATAATCAAAGCCCCAAACATCAAATGGTTCAATAACAAGAGAATAATTCATAGGCATTTCTTGACGTCTACTAATATTACCTATTCTTTGACATTCATCACAAGACAAGACAAACTTACGGACATTTTGAAGAGAGTAGGCCAATAAAAACCGGATTGCAATACCTTATGTGCAGTTCTATCTCCAGCGTGGTGTCCTCCATATGGCTCGGAGTGACACTTGCGTAGGATCTGTTCCCGTTCATGCTCAGGTACACAACGTCTAATAACACCATCTACTCCTTCTTTATAAAGGTGTGGGTCATCCCAGAAGTAATGTCTTAAATCATGAAAGAACTTTTTCTTTGGCTGGTATGTGAAACTAGGTGGTATAAATTTAGCAACAATGTAATTAGCATAATCAGCATACCAAGGAGCAGTACGAGAAGCATTAATGACCACTAATTGTTCATCAAAAGCTATCATCAATAGGTAGTGGGTCATCAAGAACATTCTCTAACCTAGACAAGTTGTCTGCAACGGGGTTCTCAGCTCCCTTTCTATCAATAATATGCAAATCAAATTATTGAAGCAAGAGAACCTATCTAATAAGTCTAGGTTTAGCATCTTTGTTTTCCATAAGATATTTAATAGTAGCATGATCAGTGTGAATAGTAACTTTAGAATCAACAATATAAGGTCTGAACTTATCACAAGCAAATACAACTGCTAAGAATTCTTTTTTAGTAGTAGCATAATTTCTCTGGGCAGTATCAAGAGTTTTACTAGCATACTGGATAACATTCATTTTCTTATCAACTCTTTGCCCTAGAGCAGCACCTACAGCATAATCACTAGCATCACACATAATTTCAAAAGGTAAATTCCAATCAGGTGGCTGAACAATAGGTGAAGTGATCAAAGCTTTCTAAAGTATTTCAAATGCTTCTACACATTCATCATCAAAGACAAAAGGAATATCATTTTGCAATAAATTAGTCAGAGGCCTAGAGATTTTAGAAAAGTCCTTAATGAACCTCCTATAAACACCGGCATGACCAAGGAAACTTCTTATACCTTTTATGTCCTTGGGACATGACATCTTTTCAATAGCATCAACTTTAGCTCTATCAACTTCAATACCTCTCTCAGAAATCTTATGCCCCAAGACAATGCCTTTGTTCACCATAAAGTGGCACTTTTCCCAATTCAAGACGAGACTAGTGTCTTCACATCTCTGCAAAACTCGATCAAGGTTTCTCAAGCAATCATCAAAAGAGGATCCATAAACGGAGAAGTCATCCATGAATACCTCACAAATCTTTTCAAAAAAGTCAGAGAATATAGCCATAATGCATCTTTGAAAGGTAGCAGGTGCATTACATAAACCAAAAGGCATGCGTCTATAAGCAAAAGTACCGAAAGGGCAAGTAAAAGTAGTTTTCGATTGATCCTCCGCTGACACAGGTATTTGAGAGAAACCAGAATAACCATCTAGAAAGCAGAAATGTGTGGGTTTGGATAGTCTTTCTAGCATTTGATCAATAAAAGGTAAAGGGTAATGATCTTTCTTTGTAGCTTTATTTAATTTACGGAAATCAATTACCATCCTATAACCTGTAATAATTCTTTGCGGAATCAATTCATCTTTATCATTAGGAATGACAGTAATACCTCCCTTTTTAGGAACGCAATGGATAGGACTTACCCAATCACTATCAGCAACGGGATAAATTATACCTGCCTCAAGGAGCTTTAGTATCTCCTTTTTTACCACTTCTTTCATCTTAGGATTTAACCGTCTTTGAGGATCTCTAACTGGTTTGGCATCTTTCTCCAATTTAATTTTGTGTTGGCATAGAGTGGGACTAATGCCCTTAAGATCATCCAGAGTATATCCAATAGCAGCATGGTGCTTCTTCAGAGTTTTCAATAATCTTTCCTCTTCTTGCTTTGAAAGGTTAGCACTAATAATAACAGGATATATCTTCTTTTCAACAAGATAAGCATATTTAACATTATCAGGTAATGGTTTGAGCTCAAACACGGGATCACCCTTGGGTGGAGGGGGATCCCCTAGGATTTCAACAAGTAAGTTGTGTTTCATAATAGGACCATGTTGAAGGAATACTTCATCTATTTCCCTTGTTTCATTCATAAACATATCATTTTCATGATCTAGCAAATATTGTTCTAACGGATCAGTAGGAGGCACGACAATAGAAGCAAGACCAATAATCTCATTGTTACTAGGAGATTCTTTATCACGAGGTTGTCTACGAAACTTAGCAAAATTAAACTCATCAGACGTATCCCCTAAGCCAATTGTAACAACATCCTTTTCACAATCAATCTTGGCATTAACAGTATTCAAGAAGGGTCTGCCAAATATAATGGGACAAAAGTCATCTTGTGGGGAACCAAGAAGAAGAAAATCAGCAGGATTTTTAACTTTCCCACACAAGACTTCGACATCTCTAACAATCCCAATTGGCTTAATGGTATCCCTATTGGCAAGCTTAATAGTAACATCAATACCTTCTAACTCAGCGGGTACAATATCATGCATAATTTCTTTATATAAGGAAAGGGGTATTGCACTAGCACTAGCACCCATATCACATAAGCCATGATAACAATGGTCTCCTATTTTAACAGAAATAACAGGCATGCCTACAACAGGTCTACGTATCTTAGCATCGGGTCTAGCAATATTAGCAGTTTCACCACAGAAGTAAATAACATGCCCATCTATATTATCATCCAAGAGATCTTTAACCATAGCAATACTAGGTTCAACTTTGATTTTCTCAGGGGGTGTATATGTTCTAGTATTACTCTTACGAACAACAGTGAAGCTTTAGCATGATCCTTTATCCTAACAGGAAAAGGTGGTTTCTCAACATAAGTAGTAGGAACAATAGGATCATTATAAGTGATAGTCTTTTCTTCAACTGTAGTAGGTGCAACTACTTTTACTTCAATGGGAGGATTATATTTAAACCACTTCTCCTTAGGGAGATCAAAGTGAGCAGCAAAAGATTCACAAAAAGCAGGTACTATCTTAGAGTCAAGTCCATATTTAGCGCTAAATCCACGAAAAGCATCGGTATCCATGAAAGATTTAACACAATCAAACTTAGGTGTCATATCTGACTCCTTACCATCGTCGGAACCCCAATCTTCAGAGTTGCGTTTAATTCTTTCCAGTAAATCCCACTTGAATTCAGTAGTCTTCAGCATATAAGAACCAGCACAGGAAGTATCAAGCATGGTGCGATCATTGAGAGAAAGCCGAGCATAATTTTTTTTGAATAATCATATCTCTTGAGAGCTCATGATTGGGGCATGAATATAACATTGACTTAAGCCTCCCCCAAGCTTGAGCGATGCTTTCTCCTTCGCAAGGCCAAAAATTATATATGTAATTACGATCACGATGAACAAGATGCATAGGATAGAACTTCTGGTGAAATTCCAACTTCAATTGTTTATAGTTCCAAGATCCAGTATCATCACATAGCCTATACCATGTCAATGCATTTCCCTTCAAAGATAAAGGGAAGACCTTCCTCTTAACAACATCATCGGGAATACCTGCAAGCTTAAATAATCCACAAACTTCATCCACAAAGATAAGGTGTAAATCGGGATGCAATGTTCCATCTCCTGGAAAGGGATTAGCTAGCAGTTTTTCTATCATAGCCGAAGGAATCTCAAAGTAAACATTTTAAGTAGGTTCAGTAGGTTGAGGAGAAATTCTTTGCTCTACTGGTCGGGGCAAAGATACCCCGAACAAGCCCCTCAAAGGATTAGTTTCCATAGTAACAAGTGACAGAAAATTTCAGCACACTATATAAATGTTTCCTTACCAAGTTCCACTCACCAAAGGCGCTTCACTCCCCGGAAATGGCGCCAGAAAAGAGTCTTCATGACCCACAAGTATAGGGGATCTATCATAGTCATTTCAATAAGTAAGAGTGTCGAACCCAACGAGGAGCAGAAGGAAATGACAAGCGGTTTTCAGTAAGGTATTCTCTGCAAGCACTAAAATTGTAGGTAACAGATAGTTTTGTGATAAGATAATTTGTAACGGGTAACAAGCAATGAAAGTAAATAAAGTTCAGCAAGATGGCCCAATCCTTTTTGTAGCAAAGGACAAGCCTGGACAATTTCTTATAATGAGAAAAGCGCTCCTGAGGACACATGGGAATTATCGCCAAGCTAGTTTTCATCACGCTCATATGATTCGCGTTCGGTACTTTGATAATTTGATATGTGAGTGGATCGGTGCTTGGGTACTGCCCTTTCTTGGACAAGCATACCACCTATGATTAACCCCTATTGCAAGCATCCGCAACTACAAAAGAAGTATTAAGGTAAACCTAACCATAGCATGAAACTACTGGATCCAAATCAGCCCCTTACGAAGCAACGCATAAACTAGGGTTTAAGCTTCTGTCACTCTAGCAACCCACCATCTACTTATTACTTCCCAATGCCTTCCTTTAGGCCCAAATAATGGTGAAGTGTCATGTAGTCGATGTTCACATAACACCACTAGAGGAGAGACGACATACATCTCATCAAAATATCAAACGAATACCAAGTTCACATGACTACTAATAGCAAGACTTCACCCATGTCCTCTGGAACAAACGTAACTACTCACAAAGCATATTCATGTTCACAATCAGAGGAGTATTAATATGCATTAAGGATCTGAACATATGATCTTCCACCAAGTAAACCAATTAGCATCAACTACAAGGAGTAATCAACACTACTAGCAACGCACACATACCAATTTGTGGTTTTGATACAAGATTGGATACAAGAGATGAACTAAGGTTTTGAGAGGAGATGGTTCCGGTGAAGATGTTGATGGAGATTGACCCCCTCCCGATGAGAGGATCGTTGGTGATGACGATGGTGATGACTTCCCCCTCCCGGAGGGAAGTTTCCCTCGAAGAACAGCTCCGCCGGCCGGAGCCCTAGATTGGTTCCGCCAAGGTTCCGCCTCATGGCGACATAGTTTCGTGCCGTAAGCTTGCTTATGCTTTTTTTTCCAGGGTAAAAGCCTTCATATAGCAGAAGATGGGCACCGGAGGGCCACCAGGGGGCCCAGGAGATAGGGGGCGCGCCTAGTCGGGGGGGGGGGGGGGGCGCCCCCACCCTCCTGGCCAGGATGTGGGGCCCCTCTGGTATTTGCTTCGCTCAATAATTATTATTAATTCCAAAAGTGACTTCTGTGGAGTTTCAGGATTTTTGGAGCTGTGCAGAATATGTTTCCAATATTTGCTCCTTTTCCAGCCAGAATCCCAGCTACCGGCATTCTCCCTCTTCATGATAATCCTTGTAAAATAAGAGAGAATAGCCATAAGTATTGTGACATAACGTGTAATAACAGCCCATATTGCAATAAACATTGATATAAAAGCATGATGCAAAATGGACGTATCACCTTCCTATCCGTCAGATATAAATCGGACGACCTATATTGTAGGATGGCAGGCACACCATCATCACCAACTCTGTTTTTGTAAGAGTAGAGTAAGATAGATAGAGAAATGCAGCAAAGTAGTACTTGGGTTGACGATACATCATACTAATTAACTGGATTCTGGATGCATGTGTGACCCAGCTCTACACGATCAAGAGTACCAAGGTGATCTTGCTGATGTCGAGGCCTCAGTCAGGCCATTCAAGGGCTCCAGCAATGTCTCCCTTACATGTGAGACGATCCTCCAGGGAGCCCTTTCACTTCTGCTGACTCTCCTGAAAGGTCACTTAATTAATTAGGAGTACGTAAGTAGCACTAATTTATTGCTGCCTAATTTTCCTGTCGGAGTTAAACAAATCTTTAGGATCACCCTATGCTGAATCATGTACGTGTGTATGTGTGTCTATGGAGGTGAATCATGTGGTGGAGCAGGGAGGGAATCTTAGTAGTGTCATGACATAATAATGATATTTGTTTTGCATGTCAATTTATTTCCATTGGTTCAATGAGGGAATGTTTTGCATATTGTCCATCATGAATTTGATGCCACTGTTAAAGTAATTTGCTAATGTCTTTCTGTCCTTTCTCACTAAGCTAATGAAGGTTTCACCTTGTTCCTACTTGTGCAAGCAGGGATCATGTTGTGCAAATCGTACATTTTAGTGGAACTGCACAAGAGAATACAATGAACTATATCCCAGCCAGTGCTTTAACTCTGCCAAAAGTTCTTGATAATCTTTCAATATAATCTTACCACTGGTAAACAAGAATAATTTCAACCATACATTTGAAGTGCACAAAAATATATACTATTGAGTGATTCTAGTGAGTGCTTTATCATCTCTTCTGGGACTACTTGAATAAGCTTTTTTGCTTAGGTTGGTACTGGCCTAAGGCCTTCATCCATATTAGTTTGATGTCATCTCTATTTTTATCGTGCTACTATCATGAGAAACTTCTTTATCTTTGCACGTTAAAGTTTTACAACCTATGATACATGGAAACTCAGGATGAGGTAACCTGTGCTAATACCTCTGCTATCTTCAAGAATGTTTGGTGGCAGTATCGGAATTACCTGAAGAAAACGTACTTCACTAGCAAAGAAACTCATCAAATTCCCTTATGTTCTCCTGAGACACATTTACTGGACGATGACTGGGAACGCCTTGTTCTTTACTGGTCTCGAACCAAGAATGTGGTAAGGTCTATGAGCTCATTTTATTTTAAGTACTATATGTTTGCGTCTTACTGTACTCTATTCATGTAGAACAAGTGCTTAAACCTGAAGAACCACTATTCTCATTTAAGATTCCGTTGCTATCGTGCATACTTCTTTGCTCTTGTATCACTATATTTACTCATACAAACTTATTTTTAAATTGAACGATCCAATGGAAACTCCAATGGCACAACAAGTATGTTTACGCATGTTTCTTTAACAGAATTCCTCTTATAAATAGCTCTGTTGATTTCAATTTTAGTTGTGTATACAGTTGACTTCTCATATCATGCACAGTACTAGCATCATAACAAGGCCAATAGTGTTGTTGTACATGTAGACCCATGGTACCCATCTGAAATCTTGTTGTCTCGTGTAGTTTCCCACGCTTTGTATTCTTTCAGTGTTGCCTTCTCTTGAACTGATATGATTTGAACCATGTCTCTATTTTGATTTGGCAAGACAATGCAGTGACCATAGGACATATATATATATATATATGTTTGTTTGATGTTGTTATAATGTACTACTTGGCAATAGAAGACTTGGTAGTTTAATCTTGTCCACCTTACTAATGAACTGGTTCACCGAAGTGAGTTTCATATACTAGTACATGCTAAACCTTATGTGTCTGCTTGTTTCTTCTTTTGGAATACTGATAGAATATTGGGGAAGAGTGCCTTATTAAGCAATGATAAAGGAAGTAATGCAGATAACGTTGAGGATTGTGAGACATCCTTGTTGGTCTCTAACAAAGCTGATAAAACAGCTAAGGGAAACTATCTTGAAGACAGTGAGGCAACCCCAAATTCCTGTCTTGGTTCACTGTTCGAGTTACTGGCCACTACCGCTTGCACAACCTATTCAAACTCACTGTATGAATCAGTTCGGTTCCTTGAGTCTCAACTACAAGCTGAAAGACATCGATCAGCTATGCTGCGACAAGAAGCGGAAGGACTGCGGAAGTCCCTGGGGCATTCAGATGCATACTTTCTGGTGCAATAGCAAGCGTAGGAGGATTTTAGCGCCAAACATGACAAAGCTAATAAGCTTCCTAAGCTTATTGCCAGCATGGTGGATACCCGGGATAACGTTTCTTGAGCTCTTCTGAAGTTGTTTCAGTTATGGACTTGTTTTGCTGCCTCGTTTATTTGCACTGGTGGACAATTTGGACGGCCAGTGTATGTAATATGCTGCTTTGTTCCCTATACTTGCACTGGTGGCAAACTTTGATGCCCAGCGGATGTAATATATGTAATAACTGTAATAGGCTTGCGTTAGTTGCTTGCTTATTTATTTCCTTATTGTCTTGTTTAGTTGTTTGCTTGTAGTCACTGCAGTTCTTTCTCCGCATTTTTCTAGTGGCCACAATAACCTATTTTTGGTAACTAGGCCACAATAATCATGGCAACACACGGACTGTTTTAACCATGGGCCTCCTGCGGGCCGTAGGATCCGTGGGCCTTCTACGGACCGTAGGATCCATGGGCCTTCTACGGGCCGTAGGATCCATGGACTTTCTATGGGCCGTATGATCCATGGGCCTTCTAACCGTAGGATCTATTGCTCTTCTACGGGCCGTAGGATCCATGGGCCTTCTATGGGGCATATAATCATCTCGCAAAACATGGGTTGTACTATTCGTGTACCATAACGGGCCGTTAATAGGCCGTATTTGATAACACTATGAAAACAGCCCAATGGTTAACGGGCCACAAGCGGGCCGAATGTAACCACAGGCTGAATATGGCCCACAACGGAACAAGCCAGTAACAGACCGTAACTAACCGAATTCTAGAAATGCGCCCAAGAATGAATGGGCCCTTAGAAGGCCGAAAGTTAACACGGGCTGGAAACGGCCGACCGAATAATGAACCGTTAAAGGGTATAAAGCGATACACTGTTCATTATGGGCCAGTTTCATCTCGGGCCTTTAATGGGCCGAGAGTTACAGAGGGCCTCATATGGGCTAAAAGATATCATGGGCCATAGATGGGTTGGAAGTTACAACGGGCTTAATTCCGATAGGCCGTAACGGGCGTGAGTTAGCGGATCGTAAATGGGCTATATACGAACAGGCCGTTAACAGGCTTTCCGTGGGCCGGCTTGTTACCTTTTGACCAAGTCAAATGGGCCGGACTTTTCATCGGAATGGGCCTCTGTTGGGTAGTGCCACATGTCAATGTATCATAGGCGCCTCCTGTCCAAAGAGTGGATGACATATGTCCCAATTGTGAGCCAACACGTGTTTCCTCTAGCCAATGAGAATTTTACACGTGGAAAATCCCCATTGGTCCAGGATGTTAACGGGTTATCGGATCCAAAAGCAGACTAGATAGCTTAACAACGACCTGTTATGGTGGATGCCACGTGTTGGTAACCCTTGACGAAAGCACTTCTATGACGCACGATTTATCATCATGGAAGTGGACACTTCCATGATGATAATTTTGGTAATGTCATGGAACACTTCTATGACATCACAGGTATGACTATATTGATTTTGTCATAAAATCTTCATGGATGTACATGCATGACAGAAAACGTGACCTACTATGACAAACACGTATCATCACAGAAGTGTTTTTTTGTAGTGTGGGTATGTCTCCATATAAAATGGTTTATGGAAAAGCTTGTCATTTGCCTCTTGAGTTAGAACACAAAGCATTTTGGGCAATAAAAGAACTCAATTATGATTTCAAACTTGATGGGGAAAAGAGGTTATTTGGTATTAGCTCATTAGATGAATGGAGAACCTAGGCTTATGAAAATGCGAAGTTATTCAAAGAAAAAGCTAAAACATGGCATGACAAAAGAATCCAAAAGCGTGAGATCAAAGTCGGAGAATATGTTCTTTTGTACTACTCTCATTTCAGATTCTTTGCAGGAAAACTCCTCACCGAATGGGAAGGACCCTATGTCATCGAGGAGGTCTATCGATCTGGAGCTATAAAAATAAATAATGCCGAAGGAACTAACCAGAAGGTTGTCAATGGGTAACGAATAAAACACTATATCTCAGGTACGCCCATTAATGTTGAAAGCAATGTTATCCGAACTTTAACACTGGAAGAACACATAAAGGAAACCTTCTGGAACACTCTAGAATAATGAAAAAAAGGCGGTACGTGATACGGTAAGTAAATAGACTCCGAAAAATCCGCAAAAATATTTTTTGTCAGTTTTGGAATATTTAGAAAATTAGGAAAATAAGAAACTTCCAGGAAAATGACCCTAGTGGGCACAATACACCAGGGCGCGCCAGGCATGTCTGGCGCATCCAGGTGGGTTGTGCCCACCTCGGGTACTTTCCGGACTCCGTTTTTCTTCAGTTCTGCTTGTTCCCCAAGATAAAAAATCCATATATACTTCCCGAACCTGTTAACCTCCGTATCGCGGAGAAATCTCATGTTTTCTTTCCTTGCTGTTTTCTGTCAGATCTGTTGAGCCAGCATCATGTCTTCTTCCCCCTCTGATCGTATGGAATAGGATGCTTGGTTGATGAAGATTGAGCTTAAGAGAGAAGACCCCGTTGGAGAAGCTAACGAGGACAAGAAACCATCTTATTCATCACCACCAAAAGAAAACTGAGTATTGGGTATGGGCACTCCCCTTGGCTTTCGCCAAGCTTGGGGGAGGTCCCCCAGTATCGTATCAATCTCCACTATCTTTTGCCTCTAATTTCTTAGTTCGATCAAAGGTTATATTTTGCTATTAGATGAATAAAAGTGTAGTCCGATCCTTTCTTTTTGTGATCAATCCTTGTAATCATGTGCAAGATATAATAAAGTTTAGTTTGAGTTTTGCCTTCTTTACTTTCTTGTTGCAACAAAAATAAAAAGATCATATGCTAATCTTATGGTAAGTGATGACATTACACAAAGAAAAGTATAAGTAGAAAACTTTATTGTAGATTGACAAACATAACATTGGTCAATGATGCAACTCATGAATGAATTAATAAGGGAAGAGAACATTCACATATAAATATACTATCATGGAAATCTTTTATTATTGTGAGCACCCATCAAAATATTATATGCCAAAATTGTTGAGGTTGGACAAGGAAGACAACTTAATGATTTATGTTTGTTCATATTCACATAGAAGTTATATTGTCATAGATCCTTCAACATATGGTATTGGCCCCTATCTTTGCTAGCCAAAAACTCCGCACTAAGTAGAGATACTACTTGTGCATCCAAAACCCTTAAACCCTATCTTGTTTGGGAGTCCACCATACCTACCTATGGATTGAGCAAGATCCTTCAAGTAAGTTGTCATCAGTGCAAAAGGGGCAAATAAAATTGCTTATAAAAATATGAGATCATTTAGTGTAAGGGAAAATTGAGCATTGTACGAACTTGTGATGGTGAAGAATAAAAGCGACAGACTACATAATAAAGGTTGCCATCACAAGGGGCAATATAACGTGGCATTCTCTTGCACTAAGGAGTTGAGCATCTAGACAAAAGCAAATGGCAACCTTTGCTTCCCTCTGCGAAGGGCCTATCTTTTACTTTCATGTATTTACTTTCATGCAAGAGTCAAAGTTTTTCTCTCTATTCCTTTTATTTTTCTCCTTTGGCAAGCATCATGTGGTGAGGAAAGATCTAGGCACATATGTCCAGTTGAATATGGGTGGCATAAGTTATTATTGTTGAAATCACCCTTGAGGTGAGTGTGTTTGGAGGGGAAACTATAAGCCCCGATCTTACTTTGTGTCCGGTTGAAACGCTTTGCTCATGTGTACGTGGTGAGTGTTAGCAATCATAGCAGAGTAAATGATGGTTGAGTATGTGGACTTGCCTAAAGGCTCCGATACGTGACCCTTCCTGAAAAGATGATGAATTGTAGTTGCAAAGTTGACTAAGAACATAGTCTATCGGTTTCCAATAGAGTTTATGCTTTATACTTTGATGTTGTGATGAATTGTCACTTGTTCATGAGAAGTCTATGATAAAAGTTCTATGATAAAAATTTTATATTAAAGTTTGTTGCTGTTATAATAAGTCACACGATGCTGCTATGTCCGTATTTTTGTTTTTATCGACACCTCTCTCTCTAAGCATGTGGACATGTTTTTCGATTTCGGTTTCGCTTGAGGACAAGCGAGGTATAAGATTGGGGGAGTTGATACGTCCATTTTGCATCATGCTTTCCTACTGTTATTTATGTTGTTTTATTGTATAATAATGCTTTTTGGAGTAATTCTAATGCCTTTTCGCTCATAATATGCAAGGTATGCACCAAGGGGGAGAATTCCGGCAGCTGGAAATCTAGAACTCAAAAAGCTACGTCAAGCTACCTATTCTGCACAACTCCAAATGATCTGAAACTTCCTGAGGAATTTTTATGGAATATTTGATAAATATTGGAGCAAATAAGTACCAGAGGAGGGCCACCAGGTGGGCACAACCCACCTGGACTGGTGGGTGCTGCCCTCCTCGGCCCACCTCCGGTGACCATCTTCTAGTATATAAGTCATTTTGACCTAGAAAAAATATCAGAGGAGAACATTCGGGACGAAGCACCGCCTCCTTGAGGCGGAACTTGGGCAGGAGCACTTTTGCCCTCCGGCAGAGCGATTCCGCCGAGGGAACTTCCCTCCCGGAGGAGGAAATCATCGTCATCATCATCACCAACAACTCTCCCATCTTAGGGAGGGCTATCTTCATCAACATCTTCACAGCACCAACTCCTCTCGAACCCTAGTTCATCTCTTGTGTTCAATCTTTGTATCAAAACTATAGATTGGTGCTTGTGGATGACTAGTAGTGTTGATTACATCTTCTAGTTGATTACTATATGGTTTATTTGGTGGAAGATAATATGTTCAGACCCATTATGCTATTTAATACCCCTCTGATCTTGAGCATGTTTATCATTTGTGAGTAGTTACTTTCGTTCTTGAGGTCACGGGAGAAATCATGTTGCAAGTAATCATGTGAACTTGATATGTGTTTGATATTTTGATGATATGTATGTTGCCATTCTTTGTGGTGTCATGTGAACGTCGACTACATGACACTTCACCATATTTGGGCCTAAGGGAATGCATTGTAGAGTACTTATTAGATGGTGGGTTGCGAGAGTGACAGAAGCTTAAACCCCAGTTTATGCGCTATTCCGTAAGGGACCAACTGGATCCAAAAGTTTAATGCTATGGTTAAATTTATTCTTAATACTTTTCTCGAAGTTACGGATGCTTGCGAGAGGGCTAATCATAAGTAGGAGGTTTATTCAAGTAAGAACAACACCTAAGCACCGGTCCACCCACATATCAAATTATCAAAGTACCGAACGCGAATTAAGCCAACATGATGAAAGTGACTTGATGAAATTCCTGTGTACCCTCAAGAACACTTTGCTTATCATAAAAAAACCGTTTTGGCCTGTCCTTTGCCTCAAAAGGATTAGGCTACCTTGCTGCACTTTTGTTACTACTTTTGTTAGTTGCTCGTTACAAATTATCTTGCTATCAAACTACTCCACTGCTTACAAATTTTAGCACTTGCAGAAAATACCTTGCTGAAAACCACTTGTCATTTTCTTCTGCTCCTTGTTGGGTTCGACACTTTTACCTATCGAAAAGGCTACAATAGACCCCATATACTTGTGGGTCATCACTACTCTTGGTGCTGCTGTATATGAGATTCCATGTTTCTTAGAGTTCTAAGTAGTTTGAATGCTTGAAATGGCCTCCATGCATCTCTATGAGTAATTGCTATCAATCTTGTGAAGTTTTTTGTTGACAAAAATTTTGTGACCCCAAAAATTTTCAGAAAATTGTACGCAAATATGACAAACCACTTTGGAAGGAGTTCTTCGAGGCGGAGGTCCTCGGAGGCATCTTCTAGTAGTGGCTTAGTTCGCCGATCTTATATTGAACCAAGTGCAAGCTCTGTGTGGGATGCCGCTATCAAATCATGCCTATGGCCGAGCGACAATTTCATGATAAGTGCAAGTATTAAAGAATAATTTGATCAATATATCCACAACGCCGATCTCGGTCCCTACACTGAAGGTAAGTGCAACCAACATCTCAGTCTCGCAGAATTTTTTACTAAAGAATTTAAATTTCATCCTCGTGAGTCTAGAGTGTCGTTTAAATTGTATGACCATCCATTTACTTTACCTCTAGAGACATTTTCTATTTTCTGCAAAATTCCATTTTGGGGTTCACTGGATGAACCACCAAGATCTGAGTATGAGATATTCTTGACTAGCCTTTGCTTTGGTGAGACTAGAGGAGTGACACAAGGTAGAATAAAGAGCATTCATTTCCCATTGATTCAATACTTTGCACTGTTTAATGGAAAATGCATCGTACGTCAACAAGACTATAGTACACTTTGTGCTCCTGACTTGAGCCTCATACAAACTGCTCTCACTGGTATTAAACATTATAACCTTGGAGCGATTGTTGCATGCAGATTGCTCTGGTAGTGGATACTTTTATGGTGGGATTTATGCTTCAAGTTTAGCAAAGGAACTGGGTGTATCACCTTGGCCTAATGACCCTATCCTGCCCACTTAGCACTTAGACTTACAGGCCATGAAGCGACATAAGTTCCTTAGGAGCAAAATCAATGATTATACATATAACATGTTGTTCAATAAAAAGTTCATTGTGGACACCTTTTTGCATGCGCCCTCTCTCGTTGATTATCGCACCAAGGGAAGATATTATGTTCTTGAGAGTGAGGCCCGCGCACACAACGCCGAGGTTGTGGCTGCTCAGCAGGCTGAGGAGGCTGCACCAAGAACCTCCGTGAGCTATCACTCCGACTATTATGTAGGCTACAGACGGTGATTACCAAGCTAGGCTTGTGGGAGTACGTATTTCCACCGACATTATATTCATGTTCGCACATTTCATTCCAGTTGTCGGTGTCCACACTTTTTCATTGTATTATCCATGCTAGATTTATTTTCTCGCTTTCTTCTTGTGTGTTTGAAAAACTTTGAGAAAACCCAAAAAATGTTGCTTGCTTATTTTCGGTTTTTCTTTCTAGTGTAGTTAGTTGTAGTATTAAAGAGAAAACTCAAAAAGATTTCTCGATTCTTCTTTTGCTTGTTGGGAGATCTCCCATGTAAATAGTTTTTCTCGTTTTTTTTCTTTCTTTAATTACGCTTTCTTCCAAAAAAAATCCAAAAACGCGAAAAATATTTCAGTGTGTTTCTCTGAAATTCTTTTATTTTTATTGAGTCATACCGAGGAGAAGATCACGATGAAAATGTTGAGTGGTTCTCATATGCACTGCCATTGATCTAACAAAGAGCTCATATTACCTTGTCTTCTCATTTTGAATAAAATGTTTGCAGATTTCAACTTGGTCCACGGCACTCTTGCACTACTATTATTTTCATCTCATTCGGTCATGCAAGTGAAAGGCAATAATGACGATATTTGATGAATTGGATGTGGTAGAGAGAAACGAGTATGAACTCAACCTGTTCTGTTTTTGTAAATATGTTTAACCTAGTATCCATGATTCAGCCTATTATGATTAAACATGTTTGCAATGACCATTAGAGATTATAGTTTCTCATGCAATGCTTAAGTAGCTAGGAGTGGATAATGATTTATCTTGGATGTCAACAATGCACTAAAATGATTGCGATGTGGTATGATGATATGGTATCCTCCTATGAATTTTCAAGTGGGTTGACTTGGCACATGTTCATGCATGTAGTTGAATCAATACCAACATAGCCTCTATGATATTTATGTTCATGGTGTTCATATCCTACTCATGCTAGTATCCAATGTTACTTATGCATAATGCATTTTCATGATTGTTTTCGCTCTCTAGCTGGCCGCTTCCCAACCTATTTGCTAGCCTTCGCCTGTACTAAGCGGGAATACTGCTTGTGCATCAAAATCCTGAAACCCAAGTTATTCCAGATGAGTCAACCATATATCTACCTATATGCGGTATTACCCTGCTGTTCCAAGTAAATTTGCATGTGCCACCTCTAAAAACTTCAAATAAACATCCGTTTTGTGTGCCTGGATTGTTCATTGAGTGACATGAGGTAGTCGGTATGTTCCAAGCTAAGCGGGTTATTCTCATGATGAGTGTTTATCCTCTCATCCTTGCATGAGAGGGGCGGTAATAGAGATTCCCAGTCCCGAATTCAAAAATTGCATATAATGAAACAAAACTCCCCTGGGATTGTTGTTGGTATGGATGGTACCCGTGGATTTGGCTAGCCGTGGAGTGCATTTGTTGGTGGAGGGGGAGTAAACCTTTACTTTTATCACTTGGGAACTGCCACTAATGTGTTTAGCATGGAAGATACCAATAACTAATGGTCGCGAAGTAAACAGGAAGGGTGCATTTCTCAAAATTTCATTTATCTAATGGTCGCTTGGGAACTGCCACTAATGTTTTAAAATTTTGAGCTCTGGCACCGCTACAAATCATTGCTTCCCTTTGCGAAGGGACTATCTATTTACTTTGATGTTCTGTCATCACCTTGTCAAATAAGCGCCAGATTTGAGAGCACTATTGTCATCCTCATGCATTGTGTATAGCTAATGTTGGGTGCATCGTGACTGGATCTTTTCTATCATGAATTACAATGTCTAGTCATTGCTTGAACTTTGGAGGTGCCCTATATTTATGTTTTGCACTCTCAGAAAGGGCTAGCGAGATACCACTATTGTCATATTATATTGTAACAGCCCAATTTGCAATTTGGATGTTAGACATAGATCATTCATATGCATACATGATTTATTGCATTTTGTTGTTTAGTTTTGGTTTCTTTTGATCCAAGAGGCCTTAAGCAACTCAAGGACCATTTTGAGAGAGTTGGAGGTTTCACAAAAATCCAATTTTGATTTATGAAAATTATTAGTTAGCTGAGTAATTAGAACTGTAATGTTTATTTTTCAGTTTAGGCATTTAAGTCCAGAAAAATGTTCGCGAGGTCACTAATAAGGCCATTTAGCTACGTGAATTTTTCTGGAATTTTTAGGGTTATATTTTTATTTATTTTAAGTGTTTTTAGTCTGTAGAAAATTATTTTAAAGAAAATGTGTGCCGCCGAAACTGAGCCGGCCCAGCTCAAGCCAGGCCGCGGCCCAGCTGCGCCACCACCTCCGCCGCCGGCTCCCGAGCGGAGTCCGCCGCCGCCACAGCCGGGAGTTCGACCTGGACTCGCCGCCGCCCCCTTCCCCAAGTCGCCCCCCAAACCTTTATATATGGAGCCCCCCGGCCCCTCTCTCCTCAAGCCGCGTCGCCACCCGCCTCTACCACCGCCGCCGCCTGCTGCTGTCGCGCGTCGCCGCACCCGCACCCGAACCCCGCCGTCGGAACCCCGCTGTCGCCGCCTCGCCCGCAAGTCGCCGCTGCCGTCGTTGACCGAGCCGCCACCGTCGACCAAACCAGCCAAACACCGGTAAAAACTGATCGGTTTTTCTTACAGTTTTTTCCGGTTTATTAGTCAGATCGGTTTTTTTAGTTCGCTTAATTAGCGAAAGTTCACTCTTTTAGATCTGTCAACGAACGAATTCATTCGTTAGCCTCTATTAGCGGACGTTCATCCGATAGATTTTTCTTTTTCTGTTTATTTTTCGGCCAGGGACCTATCCACAAATAGTTGTATCGCAGATTAGCCCCTGATCTTCAAACTAGCGTAACTTTTAGCTCGTTTGTCCAAATTCGATGAAACCAACGCCTAAATCTTTAGAACATTCCCGTCTACCTAGTAAACCAACTTGAACATGATTTTGATAATTTAAAATTTGAGTTTAGTTCAGATTAGTATTTGATCTTGTTTTGTTCGTATCTTGAGTTTCGTAGCTCCGTTTGAGTTGATTCTTTTTTACAAATCGTAGCTAATGACATGTACCTACTGTTAAGATCTAATCCACATAAAAATAATGCTGTTAGAATTTGTTTTCTGTTTAGATTAGTTATTTGCTTGTTTTTGAGTTATATCTGGATCTTTTCTCAATTTATCATTGCATCGTTTGCTTGATTGCTTATGTATGCTATTGTTTGTTTACGCTAGATTTTCCGGAGTGCGAAACTTGTTACTATGAATCTCTAAAGTTTCCCGACCGTCAGCAAGGCAAGTTACACTTTGATCATACTCTTATATACCCAGTTTTTACTATGCACTAGTATTTACCCTCAAATATTTGCATGAGTAGGATTGCGAACCTGTGGTTTGGTTGTAGTACTTGAGGTAGGAACGTATTACCTTTGATCACCCCGGGGAATATACCTTGTGCTCAATTATTGCTTAGCCATGCTCGTAGACGGGGATTTGATCGCGATGTACATGGAAGTTGTGTGAGATAATAATTTTGGACAACGTTAAGGTGGCAACTTTAATACATATCTGGGTGGATTGGTTGGGGCACCTGGAGAAACCAGTGCTTGCCCATTGGGAAATACCAAGTAGCTATGTGATTTTTCCTTGGTTCGCCACCCAGGCTCAAAGGGGTCATATGATATTTCATGCCTAGAAACTTCCGTGTGCAGCCACATGCCATTATGGGCTCTGGCATAGTTGAGTAAGTTGTGTGAGCTCTTGAAGAGGTGGACTAGCAGATGTAGGGGAAACTAGGTGTACCGGTCTACCCATAGTAGAGAGTTAATGCTTTAGAAACACTATGTCTCGATCTTCCAATCATGGATGCGGTCAAGTCTTGTGGAGAAAAGTGCGCAACTTCTGCAGAGTGTATAAACTAATCATGGTTAGTCGTGTCCCCGGTTATGGACATCTTGAATATCTAGAAGAGGATATTATTGTTGATCTCATCACTCTTTAATTAATGAACTGGGTTTAATGATGATTCTTGATTAATGTTGGGATTTGAGTTGGAGGAAGCTTCTCAAATATTGGTTTAACTTTGTAGTAAATAAAAATTATTCCTCGAACAGTGCAGGGAAAGGCCTCCACCAGCCAAATATGCATGTAGATATAGTTTCGTGCATTCATTTGCTCTACAGTGTAACTGAGGGAGTCCTGGATTAAGGGGTCCTCAGACAGCTGAACTATATACTTTGGCCGGACTGTTGGGCTATGAAGATACAAGATAGAAGACTTCGTCCCTTGTACGGATAGGACTCTCCTTAGCGTGGAAGGCAAGCTTGGCGATTCGGATATGTATATTCCTTTCTCTGTAACTGACTTTGTAGAACCCTAGACCCTCCCAGTGTCTATATAAACTGGAGGGTTTAGACTTCTAGGGTTAGAGCCACAATCATCATAATCTCATAGGCTAGACTTCTAGGGTTTAGCCATTACGATCTCGTGGTAGATCAACTCTTGTAATACTCATATTCATCAAGATCAATCAAGCAGGAAGTAGGGTATTACCTCCATAGAGAGGGCCTGAACCTGGGTAAACATCGTGTCCCCCGCCTCCTATTACCATTAGCCGTAGACGTACAGTTCGGGACCCCCTACCCGAGATCCGCCGGTTTTGACACCGACATTGGTGCTTTCATTGAGATTTTCACTGTCGTCGAAGATAGGCTTAATGGCTCCTTCAATCATCTACAACGATGTAGTCTAGGGGGAGACCTTCCTCCCCGGACAGATCTTCATATCCGGCGGCTTCGCACTGTGGGAAAACTCGCTTGGCCATCTAGAGGAGATCGATAGCTACGCCCCTGGCCATCAGGTCAGATTTGGAAGCCTGAATTTTGTGGCCAATATCCATGGAGACTTGATCTTTGACGGATTCGAACCCATTACGGCTGTCCTCGGCCACCGTGATGAACGTGACCTAGATCTGTCATCTGGCCGCACATAGGAGATAGCGCCTATGATCGCCCTGACCCTAGAGCTGGAGCGGACTGCGTCGTCTGAAGACGGGAAGCTCAACCTCGCCTCGGAGGCTGCAGACTTAGCGGTGCTCGAGCCGCATACAGACCAAATATCAGGTTGGACTGGTGTTGCCAGAACCTCGGACTCGTCTCCGGCCATAGGCTCCTGACCGCGTGCACCCACGTCCATCGAATCTGATTGGGCGCCGGTCTTAGAGTTCAGCTCCGTGCAAATTTTCCAACACTCGCCTTTTGGCGACGTGTTAAGCTCATTAAGATCCCTCTCCTTGTTAGGGAACTCTTGGCCGAACTATGTCCAGCTCGAATGGGAAGCGGATGACGAAGGACTTTGTTGCCCATCCACCACCCACTTTATAGCCACTGTCAATGACTTAACTGACATGATTGACTACGACTCCGAAGAAATCGACGGTATGGACGACGATGCCGGAGAAGAGCAGGAACCACTGCCTATAGGGCGTTGGACAACCACCTCCTCGTATGACATATACATGGTGGATACACCCAAAGAAAACAACAGCGACAATGAAAATCCAGTCGAGGATAAACCTCCTGAGATACAGCCGAAGCACCGACGTCAGCGACGCTGCTCTAAGCCACGTCGTAGTAAAAACAGCAATACCGTCACAGAAGAGGAGAATACTCCGGACGGTGCCGAAAGCAATGAAGACCCCGTTGAGCCGACCTCCGAACAGGAGGAACGAGATGATGGGCGAGTCAGCCCTGGCGAACAGGCCATGAACGAAGACTCGGAGGATAGCAATTACCTTCTTCTCTATGAGGACGAGGTTTGCCTCAGTGATGAAGACTTCATCATGCCCGAAGATCCCGCCGAATAGGAACGCTTTAAGCGTCAGCTAGTTACCACTGCAAGAAGCCTAAAAAAGAAGCAGCGGTAGCTTCAAGCTGATCAAGATCTGCGCAATGAAAGATGGACTAATGTCCTGGCAGCCGAGGAATACGGCCTCGAGCGCCCAACCAAAAGTTACCGGAAGCACAAACTATTACCACAGTTCAATGACAAGGCGCTGGAGCCCGTCCTACCAAGGTACAATACGGCTGACCGACCACCATGTGGCCAGGATAAAGCGACACCTCAAGCCGAATACCAGCCCGCACTACCTCGCCGGACAAACAGAAATAGAACAGCTCGGGGATATACACATGACCTGCGACGCGATTTGGAAAAGAGAGCAGGTCAGACAAGATCAATCTATGGATCACGGGGGCGTGCCTCGATGCACGACGACGGCCATCTGGCTGAACGTGAGAAACATAACCACGCCCGAGCTGAAAACCGCAGACGAGCTCCATCCGAACTACGTCACGACTTGGCCCGATATAGAGGCGCCGCACACCCCCTCTGCTTCACTGACAAAGTAATTGGACATGGTTTCCCAGAAGGGTTTAAACCCGTAAACATCGAATCATATGATGGCACAACAGACCCTACGGTGTGGATTGAGGATTTTCTTCTCCACATTCATATGGCCCGCGGTGATGCTCTTCACGCCATCAAATACCTCCCGCTCAAACTCAAGGGACCAGCTAGATACTGGTTAAACAGTCTGCCCGAAAAATCCATTGGCAGCTAGGAGGAATTGGAGGACGCCTTCCTCGACAACTTCCAAGGCACATATGTCCGACCTCCGGATGTCGATGACCTAAGTCATATTCAGCAGCCCGGAGAGTCAGCCAGGAAATTCTGGACTCGGTTCCTAACTAAAAAGAACTAGATCGTCGACTGTCCAGACGCCGAAGCCCTAGCAGCCTTTAAGCACATCATCCGCGATGAATGGCTGCCAGACACCTCGGCCAGGAAAAACCAAAGTCCATGTCAGCCCTTACGGCACTCATGACCCGCTTCTGTGCGGGCGAAGACAGCTGGCTAGCCCGTAGCAACAACAATACAAGCGAACCCTGGCACTTCTGAAGCCAGAAACAGCAACGGAAAGCCCCGACGCAATAGACATAAGCATCGAAACAACGGTGATAGCAACGAAGACACGACGGTCAATGCCGGATTCAGTGGCTCTAAGTCCGGTCAGTGGAAAAAGCCATTTAAAAGAAACAATTCGGGCTCGTCCAGTCTGGACCGCATACTAGATCGACCATGCCAAATCCATGGCACTCCTGATAAACCAGCCAATCACACCAACAAGGAAGGCTGGGTCTTCAAATAGGCCGGCAAGCTAAATGCCGAGAACAAGGAGAAAGGGTCGCAAAGCAATGACGATGACGAGGAATCCAGACCACCGAACACAGGGGACAAAAGAAATCCCCCCAAGTCAAAATGTTGAACATGATATACGCCACCCATATCCCCAAGCGGGAGCGCAAGCGGGCACTCAGGGACGTCTGCGTGATGGAGCCAGTCGCCCCAAAATTCAACCCATGGTCCTCCTGTCCGATCACCTTCGATAGCAGGGACCATCCGACCAGTATCCGTCATGGCGGTTCAGCCATGCTAGTCCTTGACCCAATTATTGATGGATTCCACCTCACACGAGTCCTCATGGATGGTGGTAGCAGCCTGAACCTACTCTATCAGGATACAATGCGCAAAATGGGTATCAATCCCTCAAGGATCAAGGCCACCACACTACAAGAAATATGTCAACTAGTGACCTTCTGTCAGTGACCCTGGAAGAATTGGTCATAGATCTATCACCATTTCAGACCAATTGGTCAAAAGCTGTTCGGGGGGCTCCAAACCCTAAACTATAATGACCACTTTGGTCAGAAAGGTCGTAATTTCCTTACACGAAATGGTCATAAAGCAGATAGCACTGGTCCGCTGCCTTATTTCTAGCTGATCATGACCAATATAGATGGTCATAACCTTGTAAATTGTGGTGGGTTGCTATGACTGGGCGCCACCTCATCAGTTTTGCCTATGTGTCATGTCCATGTGGCAGTTTTTGCCCTAGGTTGTGAAGCAACCTATATTTCTGTCATTCCCAAAATTCCCAAACAAATGTCATAAATTCTTTGGGTCATATCTTCGTCAAATGTGTAAAAAACCTTCCTTGCCTAGTTCAAAAATAATTCAAAAGTATTCATTTTCCTATTTTGTTCAGAAAAACACTTTGTGAAGGAAGTACCACTTTGGCATGTCCATATGGTATCCATTTTCTACAGTGCTTTCCTATGCCCAAATAACCATCCTCCACCAAATGCCAGCTCAATCCATTCATTATTTTGAGCCCAGCTTCAACATTCGTATTTATGTCCAATGTGGTACTTTGCAAAGCAAGTACCACCTAGGCTCCTCCTTTTTAGATGAAAATTTGTGAAGACGGTCTTCTTAGTAACTGATCATCCTCGGCCAAAACTCACGCCCATTAGCCATGTGCATTTCCTATACCGCTAATCAAACACTTGGCTGCTTGTTCATGTTTGAGCATCGATCGGTCTCCTCGTGAGAATCTTATGTTGTGATTTTCTTCCTAGCACCTACCTAGGGAGTGCCCAACCCACTAGACATGCCTAGGTCGCCCAGAACACATGGCAATGCCACGGTCATGCGGCGGGCATGCGAGTTTATGCCCTCTAGAGTTGAGGCCCTCGCCCACCGTCCAAACCTCGACGTATCACCACCAAACCATGTATTTATGATTAAATAGGTACTTATGTAACTAGAAATGATTTTTGGAAAAAATAAATAGCAAACTATGAGGCAGCTGGAGTTCAAATTCGACCCGCTTTCTACTGAATTGGTGAGAATTTGTATTTTTCACCAGAGGTGGATAAAAACTTTTCACCCAACCATTTTGTCAATTGTGCATTAAATATGGCCTAGTATTTTATAAAATTAATTAGGTCCAATTTTGCAACAAATATATGGTAGGTCCTTCACAAAAAAAACTCATTTCGGGCACTCGGAAAATGGAAAATGAATTTTCCGTGCAAAGAAAATGAAAACTCCCTAAGGCAACATTGTTTCGAATTCGAAGATGCACCCTTGTGCACAATATGAGACCATTTGAACAAACTATGTCATGAATGTGGCCATAAGATTGATCATTTGGCTTGAAAGCCATGAATCTTCACGCATGATAGCTCATTGCAGAGAACACTTGTTTAAAATAATTGCTGTATTACAAGTTTATTATTTTTCCTGGAAACTTGGTCACATATAGTCACACAATGCAAAGGTTTTCCAATTTTTTTTTTATTTTTTATGCCCGTTTCAAAATGCGGTCAAAACGGCGGGCTTGACCGTTCCTAGCTAGTGGTTGAATCTTGGAAAACTTTTGATGTTTCTCTGATTAAATAGATATTTATGTACCTAGAAATGATTTTTGTAAAAAAAAATAAAGAGCAAACTATGAGGCAGCTGCAGTTCAAATTTGACCCGCTTCGTGCTGAATCGGTGGGAATTTGTCTTTTCACCAGAGGTGGATCAAAACTTTTGACACCCAACCATTTTGTCAATTGTGCATTAAATATAGCCTAGTAGTTTAGAAAACTGATTTGGTCCAATTTTGCAACAAATATATGGTAGGTCCTTCACAAAAAAAACTCATTTTGGACACTCGGAAAATGGAAAATGAATTTTCCGTGCAAAGAAAATGAAAACTCCCTTAGGCAACATTGTTTGGAATCCCAATATGCACCCTTGTGCACAATATGAGATCATTTGAACAAACTATGCCATGAATGTGGCCATAAGATTGATCATTTGGCTTGAAAGCTATGAATTTCACACATGATAGCTCATTTCTGAGAACACTTTTTTAAAATAATTGCCGTATTACAAGTTTATTATTTTTCCTGGAAACTTGGTCACATATAATGATACAATGCGAAGGTTTTCCAATTTTTTGATTTTTTAAATATTTTGTGCCCGTTTCAAAATGCGGTCAAAACGGCGGGCTTGACCGTTCCTAGGTAGTGGTTGAATCTTGGAATTTTTTTGATATTTATCTAATTAAATAGATAGTTATGTACCTAGAAATGATTTTTGTAAAAAATAAAGAGCAAACTATGAGGCAGCTACAGTTCAAATTTGACCCGCTTCCTACTGAATCGGTGATAATTTGTCTTTTTCACCAGAGGTGGATGAAAACTTTTGACACCCAACCATTTTGTCAATTCTGCATTAAATATGGCCTAGTATTTTAGAAAATTGATTTGGTCCAATTTTGCAACAAATATATGGTAGGTCCTTCACAAAAAAACTCATTTTGGGAACTCGAAAAATGGAAAATGAATATTCCATGCAAAGAAAATGAAAACTCCCTTAGGCAACATTGTTTGGAATTCCAAGATGCACCCTTGTGCGCAATATGAGATCATCTGAACAAACTATGCCATGAATGTGGCCATAAGATTGATCATTTGGCTTGAAAGCCATGAATCTTCACGCATGATAGCTCATTTCTGAGAACACTTTTTTAAAAGAATTACCGTATTACAAGTTTATTATTTTTTCTGGTAACTTGGTCACATGTAATGACACAATGTGAAGGTTTTCCAATTTTTTGATTTTTTTTGAATTTTTTATGCCTGTTTGAAAATGCGGTCAAAACGGCAGGAATGACCGTTCCTAGCTAGTGGTTGAATCTTGGAACTTTTTGGTGTTTCTCTGATTAAATAGATATTTATGTACCTAGAAATGATTTTTGTAAAAAATAAAGAGCAAACTATGAGGGAGCTGCAGTTCAAATTTGACCCAGTTCCTGCTAAATTGGTGGAAATTTGTCTTTTTCACGAGAGGTGGCTCGAATCTTTTGACACCCAACCATTTGGTTAATTGTGCATTAAATATGTTCTAGTATTTTAGAAAAATGATTTGTTCCAGTTTTGCAACAAATATATGCTAGGTCCTTCACAAAAAACCCGATTATTGGCACTCAAAATATTGAAAAATAATTTTTCGTGCAAAGAAAATGAAAACCCCTCGAATCAACATTGTTTGTCATCCAAGATACGCATTTGTGCAAAATATTGGGTCATTTTTAAAAACTATAAGCGAGTAATATGCCGGATGTTTACCCACAATAAGAGGGTACAAAATATAAAAAATAGAAGAAAAAACAAAATTACACAAGCTGAATTATGATTGGTGGAATCTGTTGTGGCATGGATCAGTGACGTGGCAAACATCCATCCATCGATCAATTCATCCAGCCCACCACAGAAAGCATCCGTCCATCGATCCATTCATCCAGCCTCTCTCCCTCTTTCCCAAACCCTAGAGCATCGCTCCTTCCTGCCGCCGCCACCTCCACATCCCTCTCCCCGATCCAGACCTAGCCACCACCCATGGCGCCAGCTAGAGCAATCACCAGCGATGGTGACGGCGAGGCTAGAGGCCGCCGGATCCGGGATCAGGGCGCCGCATAGTCCCTCCTCCCGTGAGATCCGGGACACAAACGCCCATCTGGATCGAGTAGCTCCTCTCCCCATCCGGATCGAGTAGTTCCACCGGGCTCTCCTCTGGCTGCTGCACCGTCTCCAACGAGATTTGGTGTTCCTCGCCCGACCCACCCTGCTCGTCCCTGCGCTCTTTGTCATCGGCGACTCCACATTCGACGTCGGCACCAACAACTACCTCGGCATGCTTGCCCGCGCCGACCACGAGCCCTACGGGCGGGACTTCGACACCAACCGCCCCACTGGACGCTTCTCCAACGGCCGCATCCCCGTTGACTACCTCAGTGCGTCACTCACGACTTCGTCTCTGCTCGCTTATCTCGGTTTCTCCATGGATTGGTGCACTGCTGGTTTCTCGATTTTGTGTGTCCTTGCTTTCAGATGCGGATTGTTTCCGTTTATTAGATCTCCATGGTTCATCATGACTACTGATGATTGTTTGTTTCTTCTCCTCGATTGTTTCGTGTAATCTTCTGTCACTGCTGTTGTCTGAATCCGCAGGAATATGGCAGCCCCATGTGATGTTCCTAGTTTCCCTTCTCTTGATTTTTGATCCCTTTTGTTGTTGTACCACAGAGGAGAAGCTGGGGCTTCCCTTCGTTCCTCCATACCTGGAACAGAGCATGCGCATGGGCGGCGGCGGTGTTGGCCACAAGAGAAGGGAGCTGGCGGGGAGGCCCGGGACATGGGGCGGGCTCTGGCTGTGGCTCAGCCAGGCCGCGTTCGCCGCTGCCTCCATCGCCATCATGGCCTCCGCCAACGGCTTCGCCGGCTACACCGCCTTCTGGTAACCTTCCTGTCTTGTTTGGGAGGTTTTTTCCTGGGCGGAGTACCGTCTACTAGTCTGTTAATCTGTGAGCGATGGATAGTTTAATCACGAGGGGCTTTGTTAATTCGTGAGTAGTCAACCAGATTATTGAGATATTTGGTTAGAGAATCTAAGTTAACCATCACTGTCTTGTGAGACATGTGCTTGAGGAAATATGTAGGTTTGGACTTGTAATGAGTGGCGATTTTAGTACAAGCGTGCTCTTGCACGGGTGAGTACTGTCCAAAACTAATGGTTGAGAGCCCCTCAAGGCCAAATTGGGCCTTCTATAGGCCATGTGGTGTGGGTGCATGGTGGTGGTAATTCCTAAATTCAGCTACAAATTTAGTGCAATCGTGGCTTGTTTCCAGACTTGTATTAACACAGCATTCCCCTTTTAAAATTTCTACTGCTAATGGCATTTCAGTTTTGTAATGAGCTCTTTGTCGCTTTCCAGTTTCAGCTATCTGATTGCGTCGATGGGATTGCAAGTGTTGTGGAGCTTGGGACTTGCATGTCTTGATGGATATGCCCTTAAAGTCAAAAGAGATCTCAACAATGCTGTTTTAGTGAGCTTATTTGTTGTCGGAGACTGGGTAATGATAAAATACTGCCACGATTAAGTTTAGAAATGATAGTATGTGCTACATTCGATCCTGGGTTGTATAACATATTTGTTACTGCAGGTCACCCATCCTCGAGGAGCAGAAGGAGGGACGCATCTAGTTGGCCATCAAGGGCCTGCTCCGCTCCTCTTCCTTGACCATCTGTATCACCATGTTCCCGGGCTTCCAAGGCGCTCCAGCACACCGCCGCCATGCCTCCTCTGCTCTTCGGGCTTGGACCAATCGCTCGCCCCTTCAGGTACCCACGTCTCCCGCTATTATCTCAACCCTGTGAGTGCGAACTTGCCTCTTGCCTGCGGAGAGTGTTGACTGAATTGCTTCTGATACATGTATGTGTGTGTGTGCAGCCCAAGCCCTGCAGCAACCAACGTGGGTTCAGGTGTCCCCCTCCCCTAATGGCTATAAATCTACCATGCTCTGCTAATTCTATGTGAGCACTGTTAGGCGTCCATTTGTATTTGCAAATTAGAAACAACTTGCAGAATATGTGCCGTCCAAAGCATTGCCTTAATACGATATGCGTATCATTAGCTGATATCCATATGGAGATAGTTTAGCAGAAGAAGAAATAAACACCTATGTTTCTTGGTTCCTGAAATTGCATTGGAGAGATGGGTCTATTATATATAGGCGATACATTACACTAGTTGAATTTGACCACGCATCAACTCCCAAGTCATACGTGTGTGCTAATTGTTATTAGCTTCAAAACCTAGTCGATGCATTCTTGCACTAGGTACACCCCTGAATTTTTGTCCTTTACAACCTGATCGATGTACAACCTGTTTGCTTGAAAGTAATTTTAGTTGTTTCTTTGTTGGAGCGCTAAGACTATGCGTGGAACATTAGTTTTTATTATCTCAAACTACCGCCGTGTGATTATGTAGGTGCCTAGTTTGTTTTTATTATATAAAACTACCTCCCTGGTACATTAGTTTGTTACCTTGTTTCCACTGAGTGAATCCACTGATATGCAAGATATTGTTTGTTGCTTATGCTTTTCTGGTCGACAATATCAGGCAGTAACACATTAATTAGTCTCTTGGTTACTTGAAATCAAATCCATGATTTTGTTATGTACTGTTTACTCACAGTTAAGTATAAGTTAACCTATCATGTTAAGGAAAAACTGAGAACACTTGCTTATGAGAACCAACTGGACTTCAAATATATCTAAGTGAAGATGTACTATTACTATGGCAGTGAATTTTATCTATGTGAAATTAGAATTTGAGTGCCACCACTCATCTTATGGTATCTTGTTCTCTGTGATAAATGTTGACTTGCAAGATACAATGTTGATTTACTATATATGCCCGCATAGCTTGTTGCATGCCCGCAAGATACAATGTTCTGTTCTTCTTTTCAGCCTTGCCTGTGTACAATTTCTTCTTGATATGCTTCAATTTTAAACTGTACAGTACATGGTAAAATGGAATTGGGATGGTTATGTCCTGGTTGTCATGAGAATATGTTACTGCTGCTTTTTTTATTTGTCGCCTTCCCTGTGTACAGTTTATCCCTGGTATGCTTCCCTGTTACTACTATATTATCATGGCAAAGCTAACATCTCATTGTGCTCTTTTTCATTTCAGAAGTCAGCCTCCAGCCATGGCGGATCTGCAGACGTTGTTGGTGCAACCAAAGAGGAAGAAGGTTCTGGTGGACTACCTGCTACTGTTTGCTTCAGCTCGTGCAGATAGGAGGTGGATGCCCGCACGGATCCGGCGTCTCCGACCTTGGCATCCACAAGGAGGATCGGCGACAATTACATACCCCACCATGGGGCAGCAGCAATTCATGGTTGAGCCTCCCTCTACCTCTCTCACATTCCCTAATTTTGCTGCTGCTCTAAATTCACTTTCACTTGACGGAATCTAGTTCTACTGCTGTCAGTCCCTATTCCCTAGTGCTACTAGTCCCTAGTGCTACTGCTCTAAAATCACTTGCATGTTTGACTAAATTCACTTGGTATTGCATTGGTTGCCAAATTGAGTTTCTTTCTCACTGCCAGAAAAAGTTAGTACTCCCTAGTGTTGAATCAGTATTTACATGCTTGCAAATATTGGTCTGAATCTGCGATGCTCCCTAAAGTTGACTAAATCCCATGGAGTAGATTTCATTTTACCAATTGGTCTGAATCTATTTATACGCTTTACTGAATTTTGCTTGGTGCTGTCACCGTCGGACTCTCATGCTGAATCAATTGGACAGCGCAATATTTGCCAGTTCATTTTACCAATTCATGCTGAATTGTTGTTTAGTTGTAATTCCTTTTACTGTCCCATGCACAAGTGATATTCATGTCCAGCCAAATGATATCTTGTGCTTTCCAAAGTGATATGTACCCAACTGCTTATATATGTATTTTGTTCTTAACTGCAGATTTCCTCTCACAGTAGCTCCATGCAAAAGAAGGTTGAAAGGAGAAGGAGAGTTTGTGACTGCTATAGAAGGACTGAAGTAGGTCCATGTTGAAGAAGGTCGACAGAAGCAGTAGATCTTGTAATACTATCATTGCCATTGTATTTGTGTTGTATGATGTATTCATGTTTACCCACAAAAAAATGTATTCATGTTGTAATACTGTGATTGCCATTCTGGCTACTATTTCAAGCAGTATATTTTGCCAGTGCTGATTTAGATATTTGTTACTTATTTACTATGAAATGAAATCTAAAGAACTTGACCCTGACAACCGGGTCCCATTACTAGAAACTGACAATTGGGACCAATCTTCTGAGAAAAAGAAAAACTGAAACTCTTGAGCCAAGAAGCCCATGACCCAACATTAAAACTCCCGGATTGTTGGGCTTGGCCCATGAAGTCGGCCAAAAATTGACAGGGAAAAAAATTAGAAAGGCTAAATTGTTGGGCTCGGCCCATCTAAAACATCAAATTGGACCGGGCTGATTCTAATTTACGACCTTTTCAATAGGTCGCAATTTTGCCACATCAGATTGCCACATCGGATCCGACGTGGCCTGGGCAGACAGCCAATGACCAAAACAAAAGGTCATGGGTTCAACGACCTTCTGTTTTGGTCGTAAAGTCTATGACCTTCTCACAGAGAAGGTCGTTAATTTCAGTTTACGACTGTCAGCTTTTGACCTTCTATTTTTGGTCACAAAAAGGTCGCAAATGAAAAACAATGACCTTTTAGTGACCAATAGTCAAGGTCACAAGTTGACGTATTTCTTGTAGTGCCAAAACCACCTTTAAACGTGTCATTCCAGGTGTAGAGGCCCGTTGTACGGGCTCAATCACACTGGAAGTGGTCTTCGGATCCCCGGATAATTACTGGAGTGAAGAGTTAATCTTCGATATCATCCCCATCCGCAGTGGTTATCAGGCACTGCTCGGACGAACCGCATTTGCTCAATTCAATGTGATGCCGCACTATGCATACCTCAAGCTCAAGATGCCCGGACCACGCGGTGTAATAACGGTTAACGAAAATAAGGAGCACTCCCTCCGTACTGAGGAGCACACTGCGGCCCTTGTAGCAGAATTACAGAATAGCCTTTTTAGGCAGAACCTTAATTCGATAGTAAAACCCCAGGACACCGTCAAGCGAGTCCGAACTACTCTGCGGCAGGACGGTCCAGCTCGTCCAGAGCTTGACTAGGAATCCGGCCTCCGTCCCAGTCCCTATCATGTGGCGACATTTGTGCCGCGCATACATAATTACGCACTTAAAATACCATGGGCACGGACGGAGGCATAGCTAGACCATGGTCCATAATGTGGCTCAACCACCCCTGGATCCGCATACCTTTACTTTTTTATCTTTCTTCCAGGTTTTTCTCTTCTTGAGGCTTTTCTGATAACCTGATCATCGGACCCATCACGAGACGGATACACCAAGGAGGCAAGGAGCTTTGACGTACAAGGGAATACCCAGGTGGTCTCTGCTAACGATTGCTATACCTTTTTTACATACCCGCACGCAGCTCACTCTTGGTCATGGCATGTTAAATAGCCTTTCTTGCTTATCGCATTACTTGTACAAGTACGCCTCGACGTATTAGTCAAATTACAATGGAAAATAATTTGCAGCGTCAGCTTATTACTTGATCTTTTCCTTGTCTTTGTATTAATTGCATCCGTACACTCTGGTACGCGTTACTTCGCCAGGGGCTTCATTGCGCCCCGCAATACGGCAATAAAGTCCGAACACTTATACAGTACAGTTCGGCACCCTGAACTTATAGCATTATATGCATTGGCTCTGAATCATGTCTTTGGTCAATAGTTGGGTTCCCCGGCTCCTGTGCTTACTACCTTACGTTCCGCTATATCGGTTAGGGTAGTAAAGGGAGAGCTACTGCGATTGTGTCCCGGTTCTTCCGGATGAGCACCTTAGTAGAGAAAGCCGAAAACTGACTGTCATGATGTGGCGAGAGCTGGTCAGTTGTTCGAGAGGTTTTCAAATCCTTAGAGATTTTTCCGCTTTATACGAGGAATCGGTTTTCATCTGATTAGGCGTGTATAGCGCCCCAACTTCGGTCTTCCGAATACCAGGGGCTTCGCCAAAATTTTCATTGTAAAACTCCTATGGCTAAGTGAGGTTGATAAAGCCGTATAGTCCGATTGCCATGTTCGTTGCGTTAAACACCTCCTTTAAGGACCAAAATTTGGAGTAAAGATTGTTTGTATTTATCCCAAACACCCCCGTACTATCTACGTGGGGCAGAAGCCGACGACTGGCAACTCTCAGATTTTCACAAACGGCCGCACAGGAGGTATATTTTTTAAAGTAACAAGCATTATATTACATAACAAACTTGTTTAATATGACAGGAAAGGATAACATGAATGTTTTCATGGGAATATGATATCCTTGGCACATTGCTCCGCCGCAAGGCGGGATCCCTCCAGGACACTATCAAAATATAGCTCAGGTCGGCGGTGCTCCTTCCCCTCAGGCGGCCCCTCAGTCATTAGCTTCTTGGCATCCATCTTTGCCCAGTGCATCTTGGCGCGGGAAAAGACCATCCGCGCACCTTCAATGCAGACTGACCGCTTTATGGCTTCAAGTCGAGGGCAGGCGCTGACAAGTCTCTTCATAGTCCGAAGTAACTGCTGGGCATGGGCTCAGCAGGCCATAGCCGGACTATTAAGTCCTTCATGGCTAGTTCGGCCGCCTTATGCAGCTTGACTAGCTGTTTCAGCTGGTCGCTAAAGGGCACCGGAAGTTCTGGTCCAAGGTATTGAGACCATAACAGCTTCTCCGTAGAGGTCAATTCTTCGGCTCGGTAATATTGTGCAGCATCTGATATGCTGCGCCGCAGATCTGTAAACACCCATGGAGAGCTCCACATCCGGGTAAGTAACAGGAATGCTTCCTTCACATATCTGCTTTGCATAATGAAAGCGTTACCCTCTGTAATTTTCTTGGCCGCCTGGATCTCCTGGAGGGCACCCTGTGCTTCGGCTCGGGCGTCTAGTGCGCTCTGGCAGGCCTTGGAAAGTTCAGACTCTTGTGTCTTAAAATCACGCTCCAAGGACTCGTACTTCTTGACAGCGTCCTGGAGCTCTTGCTGGACCTCGCTGACCCGAGACTCGTGCTTCTCGCACGCGGCGCGTTCCTTGGCTGCTTTGTCCTCGGCCTCGGTCAACGCCTTCTTGAGGGCCGCCACCTCGGTCGTGGCCCCTAATAAAGTTCATGACACTTTAGTCAACATGAACCATGCATCCTTCCCAAATATACGCGCAGGATAAATACATACCTTTGCTTGCCTCCAGCTGCTCCTTCACGAGGTCGAGCTCTTGCTCGGCCTGCTCTAGATTCTGCTTCAGACTGGAGACTTCCCAGTGTTAGCAGTCGTAGCCAGCAGCGACACCTTCTTATTCACATAGACATATTATGTTAGACTCCTGCGAAAATTATTTTGATCCTATGTTCGGTTTTTCTTTCCGAACACCAAACAGAGCATCGGGGGCTACTATCTATATTGTGACTCTTTTACAATTACTTACCTCAAAGCCTGTTGGAAGGCTAGTGCAGGCTTCGGTCAGTCCGCTTTTGGCAGACTGGGCCTTCTCAATCACCATACTCATAAGAGTACGGTGTTCTTCCAGAATGGAAGCGCCTTGCAGCGCTTCCAGTAATCTATCCGGTGCCTCTGGATGGACAGAGGTCACTGGCGGAGTTGGCTCGCCTCCCTCATTCGAAAGAGGCAGCCTGCTTGAATCCGAAGCCGCTTGGGTCTCCGAAGCTGTATGCGGCTGGGGGCCGAATTGGATATGGCCCCCATCGTCGGTGTCCATGGGGGTTTGCTCCCCCACATATCCGGAAGCCTAGGCTTCACCCTTTGGCACCACCGGGACGGCCTCCTGAGCTTCTCTCGGACCTGGGATCCTTCGAGACAACACCTCGGTGTTGTCCGCGGCCTTGGGGGAGGAGGCCGTCGAAAGGGATGTGTTGTTCATCGACGGGTCTAGCGACCCCTCAGAAGAGGAGGACATCGCGATGTTGGACTAGTCCGGGCTGCAAGTGTGTGATCCAGCACATTAAAAACAATAAAGTAAGAATGCCGGATATATTACTGTGTCCGGACACTTACGAGTTGGCTAGGGGCTTGACCCTGGGCTCCCACTCCCCGCCGCTGTTGGTGTCTGCAATGGAGTTGTCCGGAAGGGAAGCTTTCCCCTTCTTGGATGCCTCGGCCTCCCCATGTGTGGAGGCCTTCCTCTTCTTTCTCCCCCCAGTAGGGAGGACGGATTTCTTCTTCCTCATCCTCTTCCTCATTGTCTTCGGTAGAGGAGTGCGTCTTGGAGTCTTCGGAGGTCACGTCCGAAGTGCCCTTACAACGGAGACCACTCCTGGTCCCCGAGGCCTTCTTTTTTGCCTTCTTCTCTGGCACCTCATAAGGTGCCAGAAACAGCATCTTCGTCAGAAGAGGCGTTTCTAGATCTTCGGGCAGCGGAGCCGGACAGTTAATCTGCTCCACTACCTCTATCCAGGCCTAAAAAATTGGTAGGGAGGCTTAGATTCCTCCCTGATGTGCCAGTAAAGGATATACCTTGAAAACATGAAAGAACTTACCTGATTAGCCCAGCGTTTTGAGCTGAGCCCACGATCCTCGGTCGTAGGTGGTGGTAACTCGCCGGCCTTGAAGAGCACCTTCCAGATGTCTTCGTGGGTCATGTCGAAGAGCTCTAGCAGCGTCTAGTGCTTGGCCGGGTCGAACTCCCACAAATTACAAGTCCGGCGCTGGCACGGAAGGATCCGGCGGAAGAGCATGACCTGGACCATGTTGACAAGCTTGATTCTCTTGCTTATCATGTTCTAGACACATGTCTGGAGCCCCGTCAGCTCGTCCGAAGAGCCCCAGGCCAGGCCCTTCTCTTGCCAGGAGGTGAGCCGCATTGGGACTCCGGATCGGAATTCGGGGGCCGCCGCCGAGTTGGTGTCGTGTGGCTCGGTGATGTAGAACCACCCTGATTGCCACCCCTTTACAGTCTCCACAAAGGAGCCTTCGGGCTAGGTGACATTTGGCATCTTGCCCACCATTGCGCCTCCACACTCCGCTTGTTGGCCGCTCACCACCTTTGGCTTCACATTGAAGGTCTTCAGCCATAGGCCAAAGTGTGGTGAGATGCGGAGGAAGGCCTCGCACATGACAATAAATGCCGAGATGTTGAGGATGGAGTTGGGAGCCAAGTCATGGAAGTATATCCCATAGTAGAACATTAGTCCACGGATGAACGGGGGTAAGGGGGAATCCCTGGCCGTGGATGAAATGGGTGAGGAACACCACCCTCTCCTGGAGCTCCGGGGTGGGGACGATCTGTCCCTTGGCTGGAAGTCGATGAGTGACGTCCTTGGCCGGGTACCCGGCCTCCCGGAGCATCTTGATGTCCTCCTTGACGGAGGAGGCCATCCACTTGCCTCCAGCTCCGGATCCAAACATGATTGGAGTGCTTTTTGGGTGGAGAAAGCGAGAGCTTGGGCGCTGGAGCTCGAGAATGGATGGGCAGAGGAAGGAGAAGGCGTGGGTTAATGAGGATGACTCCTTATCACCTTATAAAGGCAGTAGAAGTTATGCGCCTCCCTGCTCACCTTAAAATCCGCCTATTCCCCAAGCACCATGCAGATGGCACGGTTGGGTTACCCATGCCCGTATTGATGAGAATCCTGTGATAAGGGGACACAATCTCTACTTTGACAAGACGTGACAGTGAAACCGCACCTCGAAATACGGAGCGGCAGGCTAAAAATGGTTCGAATAATGACCGGGAAGTGGCGTGATGTCACGCTATAAAAGTTGTCAGCGGATTGGACTCGTGAAATATTATACTCTCTACGGTTGTGTGTGGTATTTGATTTGCAGAGCCAGACACGATTCTTGTGTTCGGGATTTACTTTGAAGTATTCGGAGAAGGAACCCGCATTGGAATGCCGAAGACAATCCGCGCGCCGGACTCATCGTCATTGAAGCCTGGTTCAGGGGCTACTCAGGGAGTCCTGGATTAAGGGGTCCTCGGACAGCCGGACTGTTGGGCTATGAAGATACAAGATAGAAGACTTCATCCCGTGTCCGGATATATAGGACTCTCCTTAGCGTGGAAGGCAAGCTTGGCGATCCGGATATGTATATTCCTTTCTCTGTAACCGACTTTGTACAACCCTAGCCCCTCCCGGTGTCTATATAAACCTGAGGGTTTAGACTTCTAGGGTTAGAGCCACGATCATCATAATCTCATAAGCAGGACTTCTAGGGTTTAGCAATTATGATCTCGTGGTAGATCAACTCTTGTAATACTCATATTCATCAAGATCAATCAAGCAGGAAGTAGGGTATTACCTCCATAGAGAGGGCCCGAACCTGAGTAAACATCGTGTCCCCTGCCTCCTGTTACCATTAGCCTTAGACATACAGTTCGGGACCCCCTACCCGAGATTCGCCAGTTTTGACACCGACAGTAACTCTGCCAGCATATTCCATGTGCTGACCTACACGGCTGCAACGTCTCATGTTGCAGACTTTACTAACGAAGAATAAGGTGTGATAGGTCGTTGTCATGCACTCAGCTATGCCATTGGAGTTGATGGACTCATTTACCTTAGAAGCTTCCGCAGTTATTTTGTTTAGATGTCCTTCAGTCATATTATTTGTGTAATAGATACTCTTTATGAGGACCTCGATGTAATAAGTGTGTGATTTAACTCTGCTATAATTCCTCGAGTACTGTGTGTGTTAGCATACCGATCCAGGGATGACACTTAAGCATAGAGACTTCGGTCCATTGGGATCGTGGTCGCTACAAGATGGTATCAGAGCACACATTGACTGTAGGACACGACCACTAGGAAAAGCCACATGATACTCTTCTTTGCTTATTTCTAATCCTCCTCTATTTCTACTCTTTAGATGGCGGACCCCGGGAACAAGTTCACTTAGCCGGATGACGACACCACTTTCGGATGACACTTGAAGGAAGTCACGAAATACCTGAACATCGGACTACCAAGCTTTACTGGATCCTTCACTGCAACTTTACCGAAGAGGAGCGCTGGAGGATCAAAGTTCTTGTACCTGGGAGGACGTTTGCACCAACAAGGGAGCCCATTGATTTTACCTTGGATGCACCAAGTTGGAACTTGGGAAAGAGCATGTCAGCCCACATCACTTTTGGACGCATTTGGAGGTGTACCACAAGGAGCTTGAAGACACCGTCTATCAGATATGTGAATGCCCAGACGAGCAATGGGAGATGATCCGCACCAGGAAGAATGGATCAATTGCAACATACATTTAGGAGATGGATCAGCACATTCGTCGATACGAGAACCAGATGTGTGCTATCATGAAGAAGACCAAGAAGCTGATGAAGAGGAATATCGAGCTAGAAAAGGAACACAAGTCAACACGCGATGGATATGAAGAAGAAATTGTTGTTCTACTGGAGAAGCATGAAGACCTGAAGAAGAAGCTAGGAATGCACGAGATGAACCCGAAGCAAGAGCCTGAAGTAGACATCCGTTCGGAGGACTACATCATATTGGACGACACCAACACGGACAGTGATGAAAATGATGACAGTGATGATGACTATGAAGACGAAGCTGGAGCAGATATTATGGAATCTTCCACCGATCAAAATTTCTAGACGACCACCATGTTATTAGTAGTATTCTTCCAAGTGGTTAGTATTGATCGATTTGTAATAGTTGTTAGATCGTCCGTGTGAACCTTGTTTGTCTTTGAGTGATGTGAATTGATTGTATTTGCTTCATATGCATACGGGTAGTGAAATCTCTCTCAAACCTTATTCTATTTTGTTTTCTCACCCCCTCTAACCCATCAGATGCCTCCGAGACGTGACACCAGATTTGTTTTCCCGCCGGAGCTCACCCAGTTGATCCAGCAACAGAATGCCTTGATGCAGATGTTAGTCCAGAACCAGAACCAGAACCAAGGCAACAACAACAACAACAACAACAACAACCCACCGCCACCACCCCCTGTTGACAACCTATCCCGTTTTCTGACGTTGAATCTGCCGGTGTTTTCTAGCAGCACCGAGCCAATTGTTGCAAATGATTGGCTCTGCAAGATTGGGAGAGAGCTGACCACTGCTGGATGCACAGATGCGGAGAGAGTGCACTTTTCCACGCATCAGCTTGATGGACCCGTAGCATCTTGGTGGGAGAATTTCACCACCACTTACCCCATAGCTACAGTTACATGGGATCAGTTTCAGCAGGCCTTCATAATGCACATGTTTCAGCTGGAGCCATGAGTTTGAAGAAGCGTGACTTTCCAAACTTACGCCAAGGGAGTCATACAGTGGGACAGTATGTGGATGAGTTCAGCAAGTTAGCACGCTATGCCCCAGATGATGTGGCCACAGATGCCGCGAAGTAGGAGAGGTTTCTTGAGGGACTCAATGATGAGCTAAGCATGTAGTTGATGGTGGCAACTTTCAACAACTACCAGGAGCTGGTAGACAGGGCCCTCATGATAGAAGGCAAGCAGCAGCAGATTGACAATTGCAAGAGGAAGTATGGACAGGGAAGGTACAATTCTAGAGCTCAACAAAAGCCTTGCTATTCCCCGTACTCAGGAGGACACACTCATAACCATGGAGACCATAACCATGGAGGACATTCACATAATGGAGGAAGTTCACACAACCATAGTGGCCCTAAGAATGGCAATGGGAATGGAGGAAGCAATAGTCAGAACCGTTCCAACCCCGCGGCACCCGCCAAGAAGGATCTGAGTCACATTACTTGTTTCAAGTGCGGGAAGACCGAACACTACTCCAATGAATGTTCTGAAGCAAAGAATGGAAATGGAGATGGAAGTTTTGGAAAGAAGCCCAACCTCGTCACCAGAGGTCAGGTGAACCATGTCAGTGTGGAGGAGATTGAGGAGCAGCCTGACGCAGTTGTGTAAGTGCATCTAGTGCCCCTTAGTGATTTTGGTGTATTGAAGACTTATAGGTTAAGGGACTAATGCGTTTTTGAGTGTACACAGGTCTATAAGTCTATGAGGAGTTTGATATTTACAGAGAAAGTCGACCCCTAAAAATGAAGTTCTTCGACTAAAGACTTTGATATTCTGAAGACTTTCTGAAGACTTTGAAAGTGAAGAAATTGGTGTGACCTTGAAGACTTGGTATTCATTTGTGGAACATGAAGCGTGAAGACTTTTGTTTTCGTAGTTTCATTTTCTCTTTCTTGAGTCATACGAAACACCGTACTGTTAAAGGGGGTCGAGGAAATACTAAGGAAAATTTTCCATGTGATGCTCAACTCAAAATCCTACACCTACCAATCCCTTCGAGTGAAGCCTTTGGAAATCTCATACAGTTCAGTCACTTTCTTCAGTGACAGAGACGAAGTTCTTCTGGTCGCTGATGAATTTGTTCTGACTGAGGAGTTAGGAATTCACCAGTGCGAATTGCCTACACAGTGAGGAACATGATAGCCCTGAGGAATTTGAGAGTCAAATTTCCGACCGTTGCTGTGCTGCGCGCCAGCTGTCCCAAATATCTTATCCACCTAACGGTCATATCATTGAAGGGCATTTATGTCTTATCATGTCGGGCTGCTCCCTAGGCTATAAATAGCCGCCCCCTACAACCACTAGCTGGTTGGCTGCTCCGAGAGAACTTGACACTTGTCATTTGAGAGCAACCCATCCTCCGAGGACTTTGAGCGAAAATCATCAAGTGAGGAAAACCCAAAACCAAACCCCTACAAACCCAAAGTGATTGAGCATCACTGAAGAAATTGATCCTGCGTGGATCCAACGCTTGTTACCTTTGAAGACTGTGCTTCTTCCAGACGGTTAGGCGTCATGGTCTAGAGCATCCAAGAGGAATTGTGGATCGCCGAGTGACCAAGTCTATGAAGGTTTGGAAGTCGCCTGAAGACTTACCATGAGTGATTGGACGAGGTCTGCGCGACCTTAGTTCAAGGAGAATACGGTGAGGACTGGGTGTCCTGAGCTGCGTGCTCAGCGACTGGGTGTCCGGGACTGTGTGTCCTCGAGTTTAAATACTCAGCCGCTCCAACCAGACGTACAACTGAGACAACAGTTGGAACTGGTCTACCAAATCATTGTCTTCACCAACCTAACTGGTTCTATTTCCTCAACCCTTTCATTTCCTCATTACTGTGTTGAGTGTTTGTTCATATCTGTGTTTGAAGACTTTGACTGAAGACTTTCTCAATTTCCTCAGTTCAATTTCTTCAGTCTGTTTGTCTTCATCTTGTGTTATCCTGTGATTACGCTTTCCGTACTCTGTGCTAGTCTTCATTTCATCATGATGACCATGTTTGTATTCTGTTATGCTTACTTCTGAGTAGTTATTCCGCTGCTAGTAGTTCTTCGCTAAGGAATTTCCTCACTGGCAAATTCCTTAGTGAAGAATTCATAAAAATCGCCTATTCACCCCCCCCTCTAGTCGATATAACGCACTTTCAATTGGTATCAGAGCAAGGTACTCCCTTGTTCTGTGTGATTTTGGTTTAACCGCCTGGAGTTTTAGTTATGTCGACCACAGGTATGATCAAGGTCTCGGCTGGGTGTCCTACCTTTGATGGGACAGACTACCCCTACTGGAAAAACAAGATGCGGATGCATCTTGAGGCAATTGACAACGATCTCTGGTATGTTGTGGAAAATGGTGTTCCCTCTGTCCCACCCTCACTGAACGCTACTGATGTGAAGAGATTCAAGCAACTCGATTCTCAAGCGAAGAATATCATATGTGGCCATCTGAGTAAAGGATAGTATGGAAGAGTGAGTGCTTTGGAAACTTCTAAGCTTATCTGGGATAGGTTGTCCAAAGTGAATAAAGGAGTCTCAACTCAGCGTGACTCTCGAGTTGATGTTCTTCGGAATCTCTTCAACCCCTTCAAAAGACTTGACAATGAAAATGTCCAACAAACCTTTGATCGCCTCACTGACATCTCAAATGAGCTTCAAGCCCTCGGTGCCACTGACATCACTGACCATGAGGTGGTGAAGAAACTGTTGAGATCGCTTGATTCCTCATTTGATACTCTGGGACTGATGATACAAGAACGGGCTGACTACAAGTCTCTTGATCCTGCCGATATCCTCGAAAGGCTAAATACTCACGAGTTCCAGCTTGCTGAAAAGAGAGATCTCTATGGTTCGAGCTATGGCAAACCACGTGCCCTGAAGGCCAAGGTTGTGTCTGAGTCTGAATGTGAGGATTCTGGTAGTAGCCTTGGTGATCCTGAAGAATTGAGCCAGGAGCCAGCACTGCTCGTGAAGAAATTCCAGAAGTTCTCAAGACGTGGTCGCTTTGGAAAATCCTCAAGAAGCAGTGATTCCTCATCAAGTGACTATAAGAGAAGGCTGTGCCCGAAATGCAAGAAACCCGGTCACTATATTCAAGATTGTCCTCGGTGGGAAAAGGAAATGAAGAAGAAGAAATACAAGGATTACAGTTCTGATGATGCGAAGAAGAAGAAGAAATCGTCAAAATCTTCGTCATCAAAATCCTCGAAGTCTTCATCTCACAAGAAGAGCAGCTCCAAGAAGGCTCGGGCATTCATTGGCAAGGAAATGGACTCTGAAGCTGAATCTGAGGAACATGAGGAAGAGGAGGCGTCTGAAGAATCTGAATCTGGTGTGGCGAGTCTGGCCTTCGCTACTGCTTTCGTTAGCAAGTCCATCTTCAACACTGAAGAAATTGACCCCACCGACAAGCCTGATGAAGATAATGATGACTACGCTCCCATCTATTGCTTCATGGCGAAAGGTGCAAAGGTACTCAAATACACCTCCTCTGAATCTAGTGGAAATGAATCTGATGAGGATCTCAAGCCCAGCTACTCTAAACTTGCTAAGATTGCTGTAAAACAACAAAGGGCTTTTGAAAAGGTTCAAAACATGCTAGACAAAAGTGATGATATGTTGGGTGAAGAAATGGATCGCACTAAAGCCCTGACTGAAAATCTTCAGAGACTTCAGTCTAGGTTTGATAACCTTCAAAGTCATCATAACACTCTCTTATCTAATCATGAGAAACTTTCTTATGAATTTCTTCAAAGAAAGCAAGATCTTGAGAAGCTAAGAGTGAGTTATGTAGATCTTTAGAAGGAGCGCGATTCATTACTTGCTCAACAAATCAGTGCTTCTCAGGAAGAATTTGTTCCTCCATGCTTAAAGTGCATTGAACGTGAATCTGCTAATTCTTCACCTGAATGTTCAAATGCTTCAACTGTTACAAATTCTTCACCTGCCTCTGCTATCACTAATTCCTCATCTGAGGACATTGCTAGTATCACTGACGATGCAGGGCTGAAGGAATTGTACATGACAGGCATGTACAAAAGCCTCAAAGGGCATCAGACTCTTTGTGATGTGCTTAAAAAGCAGATCCTCAACAGAAACCCTAGGAAAGAGGGTATCGCCTTTGAGAGGAAACTTAATGCTGATGGAACATATTGGAAGCCTGAGCAGTACCCCAAAACCTCATGGGTTGCTGCAAAGGGACCTCCAGTTGATCCATCTAACTTTTCTGGCTTTACATGTGAATCTCCTCATTCTTCTGATGAGTCATTTGACTCCAACTATAAACTGTTCAAAAATCAGAATGGTGAAGTATTTGCTAGATATGTTGGCACTAACTGCAGGAACGGTTCTCCTATGAAGAAAATCTGGGTTCCCAAGAAGTGCCTTGAAAGTCTTCAGGTGAATGTCCTCATGACACCACAGTGAAGAATGGGAACCCCAGATCAAATTCTTCATATGGACCAAATTCTTCATGTGGATCCAAGTCCTCATACGGACCAAATTCCTCACGTGGATCAAATTCCTCAAAAGGATCAAAGTCCTCATATGATTATCATCGTGCTAACAACTCTATTTCGCAGGGTAGAGCTAAGGTCTATGAATATGTGCATTATTCTTCAAACCATTATGTTCATAAGTCCTCGAAGAATTTCTCTGCTTATTCGTATGCTTACCCTAACCCCTCTTATATGAAACGAAATGTTTTGGCCTCTATGCCACCATTCTCGTATGGTGCTCGCAGAGTGATGAACTCTTTGCCACCCCTTCAGATGTGGGTGGTGAAGAAAAAGAACTAATCTCTTCTGCAGGGTCAGGTCTCTAGACGTGCTTTAACGTCTGAAGAATTTGCTGGGGACCTGACAAAATTGCCTGAAAGGACGCAGGCGAATCATGATGCAATGAACCTTCATTTCACACGTCCTCATACTGCTATATCTGTTTACTGATTGATGAAATTCATCTGATGAACTTGATATCATATTCTTCACTGATGAAGCATATGAGATTGTAAGCTACACTAATTCATCTGCAAGATGATCAACCCAAAGCTACTGAGTGGGTCCTCGATAGTGGATGTACGAATCACATGACTGGTGACAAGGATCTATTGATGGATGCTCCCTTATCACCGTCACATCTGAAGCATATCATCTTTGCTGACAAAGGCAAACGTCAGGTATTGGGTCTTGGTAAGGTTGCAATCTCTAAGGATAAACACATGGACAAAGTCATGCTTGTTGAGTCCTTAGGATACAACCTCATGTCAGTCTCAATGCTTTGTGATCTTGATATGGTTGTTGTCTTTGGCAAGTATCGCTGTGTTGTGATTATGGAAGCTAACAATTCCAAAGTCTTCGAAGGCTTTAGGAGAGGAGACCTGTATATTGTTGATTTCTCTACAGGACCACAACCAGCCGTGTGTCTACTTGCAAAAGCTTCAGAAGGCTGGCTATGGCATCGACGACTTGGTCACGTAGGCATGAGGAATTTGCACACGCTTGCGAAGAAGAAGCATGTCATTGGCATTGAGAATGTCAAATTTCTCAAGGATCACTTATGTGGAGCCTGTGAAGCCGGAAAAATGACCAAGGCCAAGCATCCAGCGAAGACTATCATGACCACTACTCGTCCATTCGAATTGCTTCACATGGATCTCTTTGGACCTAATCATTACTCAGCAGTCACTAATGATGCATCTCTATATGGTTTTGTCATTGTTGATGATTACTCTCGATATACATGGGTACACATTATTACTTACAAACATGAAGTGCAGGAAGTCTTCAAACGATTTTCCTCGAGGGCTTCAACCAACTTTGGTGTGAAGATCAAGCACATCAGAAGTGACAATGGAACTGAGTTCAAGAATTCCGGTCTTGATGACTATCTTGATGAACTTGGTATTACTCATGAGTTATTTGCTCCCTACACTCCTCAGCAAAATGGCGTCGTGGAGCGCAAGAACAGAAATCTTGTTGAGATGGCTCGCACTATGCTTGATGAATACAAAACGCCTCATCGTTTTTGGATTGATGCAATTGATACTGCGTGCCACATCATCAATAGAGTATATCTTCACAAATTCTTCAAGAAGACGGCCTATGAACTCCTCACTGACAAGAAACCCAATGTGAGTTATTTCAAAGTCTTCGGTGCTAAATGTTGGATTAGAGATCCTCACCACAATTCTAAATTTGCACCGAAAGCACATTAAGGTTTTATGCTTGGTTATGAAAAGGACTCGCACACCTACAGAGTCTTCAACATTGTTCTTCACAAGATTGTTGACACTATAGATGTGCGGTTCGATGAAACTAATGGCTCGCAAAGAGAGCACCTACCTTCTGTGTTAGATGAACCAGCACCTGAGGATTCTATCAAGTTCAAGGCAACTGAGGATGTCATTCCTACTGAAGAATCTGCTGAAGAATTCATTCCAGTTCATGAAGAACGTCGAGCTGATGCACCTGAAGAAAATGCTGAGGAAAATGGTGTTGAAGAAAATGCTGATCAAATTCCTCAGCGACAACCAGCTCATCCTCGCGTTGCAAAAGAAGTGCAAGTGGAGAAGATCATCGATGACATTAGAGCACCAGGTCCTCTCACAAGCTAAAAAGCTTCACATTTATCTATCTTTTGTGGGCACTAAGGTAGATGAAGCATTTTTGGAGCCGGAGTGGATTCAGGCTATGCAAGAAGAATTACATCAGTTCGAGCTCAACAATGTCTGGGAACTGGTCAAACGTCCAGATCCTCGCAAGCATAATATCATTGGCACAAAGTGGATCTACCGCAAAAAGCAAGATGAAAATGGCCTTGTGGTGAGGAATAAGGCACGACTGGTAGCTCAAGGCTACACACAGGTTGAAGGAATTGATTTCGATGAAACTTTTGCACCTGTTGCTAGACTTGAGGCTATTCGCATATTACTTGCTTATGCTAACCATCATGATATCAACTTATATCAAATGGATGTGAAAAGTGCATTCCTCAATGGTAAGCTTGAGGAAGAAGTATATGTTGCTCAACCCCCAGGTTTTGAAGATCCAAAGAATCCTGACAAAGTCTTCAGACTTAATAAGGCCCTCTATGGCCTCAAGCAAGCCCCTCGGGCGTGGTATGATACATTGAAGGAATTCTTTGTGAAGAATGGCTTCACACCCGGTTCACTCGACCCTACTCTCTTTACTAAATCTTATGATGGTGAACTGTTTGTGTGCCAAATATATGTTGATGATATTATCTTTGGCTGTACTGACCAACGTTATAGTGATGAATTTGCCTATATGATGAGTGAAGAATATCAAATGTCTATGATGGGAGAGTAGAAATTCTTCTTAGGTCTTCAAATTCGTCAACAGCGCAATGGCATATTCATATCTCAGGAGAAATACCTCAAAGATGTACTAAGGAAATTCGGCATGCAAGATTGCAAAGGCGTCAAAATTCCTATGCCCACAAATGGCCATCTATGCACTGATGAAAATGGTATTGACTTCGTGAAAGGATCGAGATGGACCTAGAGGGGGGGTGAATAGGTACAATTACAAATTTTAATTATTACTAAGCAATTTTAGGCAATAGAGCGGAATATGAAGGTGAGCCTAACAATTGCTAGTAAGTACAATGTACTAGGCAAGTGACACAAGCATATAAGTGAGCAAGCACAATAAGAAGTAAGTAAGGCAATCACAACAAGTAACCACAAGTATAGAGTTAGGGTTAGGAATAACCGCAACTCCGGGAGACGAGGATGTATGCCGATGTTCACTTCCTTGGAGGGAAGCTAGTCACCGTTAGAGGGGCGGATGTTACCACGAAGGCACACCTACGCCACGAAGGCTCACCCTATTCTCCCTTTGAGACAACACCACAAAGGCGTTTCTCAACCACTAGTGGTAGACCTTGGGGTGGTCTCCAAACCCTCACAAACTTATTCAGGGGTAATCACAAAGGACGATTCCTCTCCGAAAGACTCCTACCGCCTAGGAGTCTCCAACCTCCAAGAGTAACAAGATCGAGGGGGATTTCCTTAAGACTTGATCAAATCACGAACTCCTTGGGTGCAAAGAAGGAGAGGAAATGGATCTATCACTTGATCGGACAACTTCTTTCCAAAGCTCTCAAATCCCTTGGGGATCTAAGATTTGGTGTGGAGGAATGAGAGAGAGAGTGAGAAGTGTTCTAGGGTTTGTTCAAAGTGAATGGTCAACCTCTCTAGTGGGAAGAGAGGCACTATATATAGTGTGAGCTCAAAATATGGCCGTTGTAGTGCAAGTGACCGGGCAGGCCGGACATCCGGGCTAGAGGCCGGACATCCGACGTGACAAGCCACTTGGAGACAGAACAGAACAGAGGGGAACCAGGGGAGCCGGACATCCGGGGGTCAAGCCCGGACATCCGGCATAAAAGGGAAGCCCGGACATCCGGCAAATAGCCGGACATCGGAGAGTCCACGAACATTTACAAAACCAAATTAGGCGTCGAGCAGTAGGGGCCCGGGCATCCGGAAGGAGGCCCGGACATCCGGCAAGGCAGGACGGCCCGGATATCCGGCGCACATCCGGACATCCGGCGTAAAACAGAAAAACCTTCTGGACATGGGGGCCAGAAATCCGGGGCAGGAGCCGGACATCCGGGGGAGGACAGCGGCCCAGACATCCGGTGCACGGCCCGGACATCCGGCACTCCCAGAGACAGAATGGATCAGAGAAAAACTAGAAAGGAGCTTTTTGACTTGAGCAAGCCTGTTACTAACCCAATCGATCCCCTCTTAATAGTGCGGGATCCTATACTCAAGGAAACAAAATGAAACAACATTTTAACACTTCAACCTTGAGAGAAACCACTTCGTATGCTCTTGATCCACACACAATTTTGACGAACCGGGGACCAACACCTGAGATTCACTTGGCAGCCATTGTTAGTCCCCTACATGTAGATTGTCATCAACCAACAAAAACACAATATAAGGGCATGATTGCACTTTCAATCTCCCCCTTTTTGTTTGTTGATGACAATCATACATGTAGTATCATAGATGTAATAAATAGTCATAGCAATGATAATCTTGGGAGCAAAACAGATACAGAATATGTTTAGTTACACTTTGCTTTTAGCTCCCCCTCATTGAGTGCATGCGATGAATATATTAGGATGGCCAACACAAAAATTTGTATGATTTCATACGTGACTTAAGGAATTAACGAAGTAAGAGAAGAGCACATATGAAATCATCATAACACTTCAAGTAGACTGAGAACATTTTATGGCCATGCCATAATCATAACATAGTCTCAAGCGAAAGGTACCATAGGTAGCATCATAAACATAATCATAACATAGTCTCAAGCGAACAAGTACCATAGGATAGGTTTTAATAACATATCCTAGCATGACCATATTACTACGATACTACTTCTCCCCCTTTGACAGCAACAAGTAAAAAGGGGTGAAGAACTAGGCAGCCTCAAATCACTCTGGACAGATGTCATCATCATCATCAAGAAACTCGGGGTAGTCAACACGAGATGGAAAACCGAAAGTGGACGAGGATGGAGCTGCGGGAAGAGGATCATCATCACTAACGGGACTCCCATGGTCACGGAGGCGCTGTTTGAGTATATTCTTGGAGATGACAAGGCGCTTCTAAACATCATGATTCTGCTGACAGTTAAAAGTGATTGCCTTCATGATAGCAGACTGAGCCTTACCCAAGAATGATGCAAACCGGCCACGAGGAGCAGTCGAGGAAGATGGGACAGAAGAACCAGTGGGCTTAGTGGGAGCAGTTGTTCTCCCGCCTGCAGACCTCTTTGGCTGAGTAGAAGCCTGAGGCGTCACACGCATGTGAGGAGGAGGTTTCCAAATGGAGTGCACAGTTGACTTAACCACCTTAAATGGAGCAGTGTGATCAATCAGAGCTTGAATATATGGGGCATGAGGGAACTGCCGCGTCTGAATAAAACTGCACAGACGGATCTCATGCCAAATGAAGTTGGCAGTGTCCAGAGGCACAATGGGTTTCTCATGCATATGAACCATCAAGTCAATACAGTAGTTGCGAGCCCTCGAGCGATCTCCCTTCTTAGGATATAGAGTGCGAAGCACACACTGAAAGAGTATAAAGAAGGGAGCACGGAAGATGGATACCTCATTGACTGGATATGCTTTTTCTTCATCAGTGAGCTGAGAGGGAGGTTTTACAAGAGGCATGCAAGCATCAATTCCTTTGGGCTTGCCCTCCGGATCCATACTATGGATGCAATGGACAACACCTGAGAGACCCAAAATCTGAACAAACCTATCATAGGTGATGCTCAGTGTAGTGTCATCGGTAATCCAAGTGAGAGTGTTGTCCAGACCAAAGAAACAGGTGGCATAGAACTGGAGAATGGCAGCATCACTCCAATCACACCTGAAGGTCATTGCGGGACCAAGAGTCATGTCATCAATGATCTTGACTGGATCGTTAGGGAACATGGCAGGATTATCACGTAGGAAGTTTAGATCCAAGTATGAGTGAGGAGCAAGGCCACGCCCATGGACAAAGCTGGAATAGAGATCCTGCTGCATACGAGTCCGGAACCGAGGATCTTCGGCATCAGCCACCATCTCATATTGATTGACATCCCGACGAAACTGAAGATATTGCCCTGCCCCCACAGTTGTGAAGTCGTGAGTGGGGCGACCTCCACTATCAGGAAGCTCCATGGAGATGCGACGACCAGGGGTAATGGGTATTGCAGAACCACGAACTTGAGGCATCGGCGCCCTCCTGGTACCGGGCTTGGACTGTCCAACAGACTGTCGTAGTGCACGGTCATCCTCTTCCTCTCCAACATAGTCCACATCATCCGGATCCGAGGCCGACGGACTAGTGGATGGTGCATGCTTCTTCTTCTTGGCGATGGCCTTCTTTTTCTTGGGCCGCGCATGCTCATCGGAGTCGGTGGAGCCTTGCCGGCGATCAACTGGAATGGATAATGAATGGTTTTCAATAAGAAGAAGCCAAAGAACATGAACAAGGATACGCCAAATTAAACTGTGGAATGAACAGATTTCATTCCCATGGTTAAGTTGAGTAACCGAGTGCATATAGAGGTGTTTGTAGGCTTAGGTAAACAGAACCTAAACACGGGAGTAATGGGTATGGCAAGACGTAGAAGGAGAATAATGCAACCCAAAGAGATTTAGGCATAAGCAAGGAAAGATGAGAGGAGATAGCACCCTTACCCCGAGAATACACCTCGGGACGCTTGGGACCGCAGTTCTTGGTACGAGCCATGAGGAACTCCGGAGGCGAATCCCACGAACACGGGCCCCTCCCGAGAGACTCAAGCCATAATCCAAGGAATGGATTGGATAGAATCGTAGATTGGGAGGAGAAGAGTCCGTTGGCAGGAGATCGTTGCCGGAGGTCGGAGGAGATGGCCGGGGCAGCACCGGAGTCTTTGGCTGGCGGCGGCGGCTATGAGGAGATGAGGAGAGTGACGAAGGGGAAAGAGGGGAACTGCCCCCACTCCACGCCCCCTCCCAGGTATATGCGACTTGCGGGCGACGGGCCGGACATCCGGGGCAAGGCCCGGATATCCGGCGAGTGGGAAACAGAGAGCAGAAACACAGCGCCCAGATGTCCGGCTGAGGCCCGGATGTCCGGCCACTGATGATAGTTGATGATTGTTTTGATGGGCAAAGAAAATTGTTTTTTTATAGGGTCCAGATGTCCGACGAGTTTAAATATATAGACACCGCCAAGTAGTTGATATGAGACTAATAAGGAGGACATCGTGAGACATCTAAGGCCATGCTAAGATGCATATATAATCCAACCATGATTAAGTAGAAGGGTCCATATAAGCATTGTACATGCGGTGACTGAGGTCACATGTTTGAGCATATGGAACATAGTACCACAAAGATATAAACTTTGAGCACATGGTCACGACTCCATCATATTAAAGTATCCTAAAAACTAGGATAACTTTGAGAGTGTTTGTTCAATTTATGCATTATGTAAGGTGAGAGCACTCATTGGTTTGAGTGTCTCCCCCTAAATATATGCCTACATCAAGACAAGACATTAAGTTTATGCATGGATGAGTACTAGATTTCACATAATGTTGTCAAGCTCCAAGATACCAAGTTCACGCCTAAGTCGACAGAACCTTGCTTCATCCAATGGTTTGGTGAAAATATCTGCCAGTTGCAAATCTGTCCCAATGTGATCAATGTGAATATCACCCTTCTCAACATGATCTCTCAAGAAATGATACCTAATATCAATGTGTTTGGTGCGGAGATGATCTTTGGGGTTTTCAGCAATATTGATGGCACTTTCATTATCACACAGAAGCGGCACATTTCTATAGGTGATACCGTAATCCTTTAAAGTCTGCCGCATCCATAACAACTGAGTTGCACAACTGGCGGCAGCAATGTATTCAGCTTCTGCGATGGAGAGAGCAATACAATTTTGTTTCTTCGAGGACCAACTCACAATTGATCGTCCAAGAAACTGACATGCACCTGATGTGGACTTACGATCCACTTTGTCTCCAGCCCAATCCGCATCCGTGTACCCAATAAGATCAAACTTAGCATCCTTGGGGTACCAAAGGCCCAACTTTGGGGTGTGAACAAGGTATCTAAGAATATGCTTAACTGCCTTATGATGACTTTCCTTAGGGAAAGCTTGAAATCTAGCACACATGCATACACTAAACATGATGTCTGGTCTAGATGCACAAAGATAAAGCAATGAACCAATCATAGAGCGGTATTTAGATGGGTCGAAGGGAATACCGTTTGTGTCTTCAGTGAGAGTTATTTTGGTTGGCATTGGTGTCTTACATGGACTAGCATCAGACATACCAAACTTCTCTAAGATATCCTTGAGGTATTTTGCTTGAGACAAGAAAATTCCTTCTTGAAATTGTTGAATTTGAAATCCGAGGAAGAACTTCAAATCCGCATTGAGTGACATTTCAAAATTCTTGGTCATTGAGTCCGCAAACTTCTTGCACAAATGAATGTTAGGAGAACCAAAAATGATATCATCTACATAGATTTGGCATAAGATCAAATCACCCTTATCCCTCTTAGTAAAAAGAGTGGGATCGATAACCCCTCTCACAAAACCATCATCGAGTAAAAACTTCTTAAGATGATCATACCAAGCACGAGGTGCTTGTTTGAGGCCATACAAAGCCTTATGAAGTTTATACACATAGTCTTTGTGATCAGGATCAACGAACCCAGGTGGTTGTGATACATATACTTCTTCTTGTAGAGGACCGTTAAGGAAAGCACTCTTCACATCCATTTGATGTAATGTGAAACCATTGAAAGCAGCATAAGCAAGTAGGATGCGAATGGATTCAAGACGGGCAACGGGGGCAAAGGTCTCACCAAAGTCCAAACCTTCAACTTGTGAGTACCCTTGTGCCACTAACCTTGCCTTGTTTCGGATGATCACACCATTCTCATCTTGTTTGTTCTTGAAAATCCATTTTGTTCCAATGACATTGTGCTCGGTAGGTGGCCTCTTGACTAATGACCACACTTGGTTGCGTTCAAAACTGTTCAACTCTTCTTGTATAGCAACTAGCCAATCGTTGTCCATCAATGCATCTTGTACCTTGATGGGATCAAAACTAGACACAAAAGAGAAGTGAGCACAAAAGTTGGTCAAATGCTTACGAGTGACCCTACCTTCCGATATGCCGGTGAGTATTTTGTCAACATCAACACGACCGGCCACTCGTGGCATGATAGAGGTAAGGGTTTCACGAGGTTCAACTTCATGTCCATCATCCACATCCTCAACATATGGATCATTAATGTGTGGAGGAAGATCTTCTTGTTCATATTGCATTTGTTGAGGTTCATCATCAATGATTGGATTTTCTTGTTCTTGTTCTTGAAGATTGTCATGAGGAGGAACTTGATCATCTTCTTCAACTTGGACTAAGGGTATCGGTTGAACAATAGGAGCTTGTGGTGGTATGGATGTTGAAGTAGTTCGATGATGTGTGAGACTTCCATCTTCTTCTTCATCATCATGAGGTTCTTGTTCCATAGGAAGAAGTGCACCAACACCCATGGTCAAAATGTCTTGAGAAGAATCTTCTTCACCTACATCACTTAGATCAACTTGCTCCCCATGGGAGCCATTAAATTCATCAAACACCACGTCACAAGTTTCTACAACACATCCATTGGATTTGTTGTAGACTCTATAGGCGTGAGAGTTTGATCCATAGCCAACAAATATACCTTCAATCGTTTTGGATTGAAATTTTCCTAACCGTTCTCTTTTGTTGAGGATGAAACATTTGCACCCAAATACACGAAAGTACTTGACATTTGGCTTGTTTCCAGTTAGAAGCTCATATGGAGTCTTTTCCAATATAGTGCGGAGGAAGAGCCGGTTTGATGCATGGCATGCGGTGTTGACAGCTTCGGCCCAAAAACTATGTGGTGACTTGTATTCATCCAACATTGACCTTGCCATCTCCACAAGTGTGCGGTTCTTCCTTTCGGCTACACCATTCTGCTGAGGAGTGTATGGAGCTGAATATTGATGCTCAATCCCTTCATCACTAAGGAATTCTTCCAAGGTGTAGTTTTTGAACTCAGATCCATTGTCACTTCTTATTGCCAAGATTTCTTTGTCAAACTTGCGTTGTGCTTGCTTGGCAAAGTCAATGAAAGTGATCTTCATCTCGTCCTTGGACTTGAGGAAAAACACCCATGTATATCTTGAGTAATCATCAACAATGACAAGTCCATACTTTTTCCCACCAAGACTATCCCATGAAGGAGGCCCAAAAAGATCCACATGAAGGAGCTCCAAAGGCCTTGAAGTAGACACAATATTCTTGGGTGGGTGCTTTGATTGATGTTGCTTCCCGGCTATACATGCACTACACACACGATCTTTCTCAAAAGAGACATTTGTTAGTCCAAGGATGTGATTTCCCTTTAAGAGATCTTGAAGATTTCTCATGCCGACATGGGCTAGCCGGCGATGCCATAGCCACCCCTTGTCGGCCTTGGCCATTAGACAAGTTGCATGGAATGTTCTCTCTTTCGAGAAATCAACCGTGTAAAGGTTGCCATCCAACTCTCCAACAAAGGCCACTTCGAGAGTATCACTCTTAAAGACTTTCACATCCGTTAGTCCAAATAGTGTATCATAACCAACAGATGCCAATTGACGAACAGAAAGTAAATGATATTTAAGGGATTGGACAAGCATGACATTTGCAAGAGACATGTCATTTGTGATAGCCACCTTCCCCAACCCAAGTACCTGTCCTTTTGATCCTCCACCAAACATAATGCTCATAAATGGTTGAATAGCTTCCATGAAATCGTAGAGCAATTTGCTATCTCCAGTCATATGATTGGTACATCCACTATCAATCACCCATTTTACACCACCGGAGAAGGCAACCTACACACAATTATTACTTGGTTAGAGGCACCCATCTTGCAATGGGACCTCTCAAGTTAGTCACAAGGGTCTTAGGGACCCAAAGAGCATAAAACCGAAATGCATTTCGAGGACCAACAAACTTTGCATAAACTTCTCCATCCTTAGTCTTACGAAGTACATAGGATGGGGGCATGAACTCTTTTGGCTTGTTGAGAGTGGGCATGCCCCTTGTGGCCTTCCCACTAGCAACCTTACCTTTCTCCTTGTGTCCTTCTCGTACAAAAGTTTCTTTCAAAGGATTGGTGCACTTTTGAGAGAATGTCTTCTTCTTGCTTGTGCTTGGGTCAAACCCGAGTCCCTCTTTGGCAAACACTTCATTGTGTTGGCTCAACACCTCATTAAGGTTCTTTTGCCCTTGAGCACATGTCATGAGCCCTTTCTCAATTTGAGCCTTGAGAAACCGATTTTCCTCAAGAATAGATGCTAGATCACTACTAGAGTTAGTAGAACAAGCATCAACATTTATAATAGGAGATGAATAGGCCTTAGCTAGAGTTTCAAGATAAGTAAGTTTGAGCGTCTCAAAACTCTTTGTAAGAAGGGTGAGCTCTTCTTCCTTAGTCTTGAGGGACATGGATAGAAGCTCACAATCCTTAGAGAGAGAAGCATGAGACTTCACAAGCTTACTTTTATCATTCATCAACTCTTCACAAGAGCCAATAGCCTTTTTCAAGGAGGCAAGATCTTTAGTATGAACATCAATATTTGTGCCAATTTTTAAGCATAGTTCATCATTTCGTGTTTCCTCATATTGGACTTTCCGCTCAAGGATTTCACATTTTTCCTTTTCCTCGGTGACGAGGGTTTCGAGTTCCTTAATGGTGGTGGTGTGCTTACTCACCATCTCCATAAGCATACGAAACATAGTGAGCTTCTTTCCTTTGAGGGAGCACATGAATTTATTAAGTTTAGCAAGCATAGGATCATTTAGATCATCATCCTCATAACTATCCTCCGCATCAAGATACTCATCACTAGAATTAGGAGGAGTGAGAAGAGGAGGGTTTGATCGTGGGGTTACCTTGACCTTGTCAGGAGAGTTTTGATCCTCTCCATCTTCTACCACGGCCTTCGCCATGAGGCACTTGTGAGCGTTGCCCTTGTAATCCTTCATGTAGTTGTAGGTGACAACTTCGCCACTCTTATTGACTAGCCTCAATGTGTTTTGCGAATCTTGAGCAACTCCGGCAACACCACTAACATCATCCGGATCGGATTCTTCTTGAGCAACCATTGCTTTCCCATCTCTCTTCTTGAGCTTGGAGTTCAAAGGATTTGGCAACTTCTTCTTAGGAAAGGTCTTGGGAAACCTTGGTCTATCTTCTCTCTTCTCATAAGGGCACTCATTTGAGAAGTGGTTGGTTTCCTCACAGTTGTAGCATTTTCTTACTTTCTTCTTTTGGAATCTTCCCTTGAATTTTCCCGCGCTAAACTTCTTGACAAAAAGAGCCATGTCTTCATATGACGGGCCCTCGTCGGATTCAATCTCATCACCATCTTCATCATCATCATCATCTTCTTCTTCTTCTTCACTTTGCTCATCTTCACATACATGTTTGGCCTTCAATGCAAGATTGACCTTTGATGATGGGGAACCATGCATGGCAAGATGTTTTGTGGCATTAGCCTTTAACTCTTCAAATAGTTGAAAGGTGGATATGATGTCATCTGTAGTCATTTCCTTGAAAGTATGGTGTTGTCTTATGTCCCACACCATTTGATGGTGATATGGAGCAAGAGCATGAAGCAATTTATCCACAAGGAATCTCTTAGTCATGTTGAATCCATCTTGTGTCTTGTCACACTCACATGAATCAATATCGGCAGTGAGAGTCATGAGGCGCTCATGGATTTGATTGGGGGTTTCAGCTTTCTCCATACAAAAGTTTTGCAATTGTCCCTTGGCAATTTCATATTGAGCACTCTGGAGGGTAGAGGTGCCAGTCTTGGATCGTATGATACTTTCCCATAGTTCCTTGGCACTTGTGATGTGTATGAACGGTCTCCTTTGCTTTTCATCCATGCCTCTCCTTATACACATGATAGCAGTGTCATTGAGGTTCTTGTCATATATTTCTCTTGGAGTGGGGTTCTTTGGATCAACCACATGATAGCCATACTCCAAGATTTCCAGCATCTCGTCATTTCCATGTCGAAGATGATCCTGCATAGCAACTCTCCACAAGGAAAAATTGGAAGTGGCACTTAGTAAAGGAGGTTTGCCTTGAGGGTTATACCTTGGTTTCTCAACCTGAGGTCTTGCATAAAGCCAAGGAACACTAGAGTGTTCATTGCTAGGAGGTTGTTGACCAAGTGATGGAGTAGGCACAGTTGGCCTCAAAGCAGCACCACCCGAGAGTGGTGCAAGCACTGTGGACAACATGGCTAATCTCATTTGGACCAAGGCCTCAAGAGAAGCATCATGCTCCTCTTTTTGCTTAGCAAGGGCCCATTCTAGATCCTCCGACGTAAAGGTCTTGACTTCAGAGGAAGCCACACCTTTATCCTTAGGATCTACAACCAGGGGAGTCCCATCCGGGTTCATCTCGCTCTAGGGCGGTTAAGCCACAAGAATAGAGCACGAGGCTCTGATACCAATTGAAAGGATTGAGATGGACCTAGAGGGGGGGGTGAATAGGTACAATTACAAATTTTAATTATTACTAAGCAATTTTAGGCAATAGAGCAGAATATGAAGGTGAGCCTAACAATTGCTAGTAAGTACAAAGTACTAGGCAAGTGACACAAGCATATAAGTGAGCAAGCACAATAAGAAGTAAGTAAGGCAATCACAACAAGTAACCACAAGTATAGAGTTAGGGTTAGGAATAACCGCAACTCAGGGAGACGAGGATGTATGCCGATGTTCACTTCCTTGGAGGGAAGCTAGTCACCGTTAGAGGGGCAGATGTTACCACGAAGGCACACCTACGTCACGAAGGCTCACCCTATTCTCCCTTTGAGACAACACCACAAAGGCATTTCTCAACCACTAGTGGTAGACCTTGGGGTGGTCTCCAAACCCTCACAAACTTATTCGGGGGTAATCACAAAGGTCGATTCCTCTCCGAAAGACTCCTACCGCCTAGGAGTCTCCAACCTCCAAGAGTAACAAGATCGATGGGGATTTGCTTAAGACTTGCTCAAATCACGAACTCCTTGGGTGCAAAGAAGGAGAGGAAATGGATCTATCACTTGATCGGACAACTTCTTTCCAAAGCTCTCAAATCCCTTGGGGATCTAAGATTTGGTGTGGAGGAATGAGAGAGAGAGTGAGAAGTGTTCTAGGGTTTGTTCAAAGTGAATGGTCAACCTCTCTAGTGGGAAGAGAGGCACTATATATAGTGTGAGCTCAAAATATGGCTATTCTAGTGCAAGTGACCGGGCAGGCCGGACATCCGGGCTAGAGGCCGGACATCCGACGTGGCAAGCCACTTGGAGACAGAACAGAACAGAGGGGAACCAGGGGAGCTGGACATCCGGCATAAAAGGGAAGCCCGGACATCCGGCAAATAGCCGGACATCCGGAGAGTCCATGAACATTTACAGAACCAAATCAGGCATCGAGCAGTAGGGGCCCGGACATCCAGAAGGAGGCTCGGACATCCGGCAAGGCAGGACGGCCCGGATATCCGGCGCACATCCGGACATCCGGCGTAAAACATAAAAACCTTCTGGACATGGGGGCCAGAAATCCGGGGCAGGAGCCGAACATCCGGGGGAGGACAGCGGCCCGGACATCCGGTGCACGGCCCGGACATCCGGCACTCCCAGAGACAGAATGGATCAGAGAAAAACAAGAAAGGAGCTTTTTGACTTGAGCAAGCCTTTTACTAACCCAATCGATCCCCTCTTAATAGTGCGGGATCCTGTACTCAAGGAAACAAAATGAAACAACATTTTAACACTTCAACCTTGAGAGAAACCACTTCGTATGCTCTTGATCCACACACAATTTTGACGAACCGGGGACCAACACCTGAGATCACTTGGCAGCCATTGTTAGTCCCCTACATGTAGATTGTCATCAACCAACAAAAACACAATATAAGGGCATGATTGCACTTTCACTTCGATCACAAGGTATACCGCTCCATGATTGGTTCTTTATTGTACTTATGTGCATCTAGGCCAGATATAATGCTTAGTGTTTGCATGTGTGCCTGATTTCAAGCTGCACCGAAGAAATCACACCATAAGGCTGTGAAGCATATTCTTCGATATCTAGCTCACACACCAACACTAGGATTATGGTATCCCAAGGGCTCTACTTTTGATCTCATTGGATATTCTGACTCTGACTATGCTGGTGATCGTGTGGACCGCAAGTCAACTTCTGGCACTTGTCATTTCCTCGGACGATCTTTGGTCTGTTGGTCCTCGAAGAAACAGAACTGCGTATCACTGTCTACTGCGGAAGCTGAATACATTGCTGCTGGCTCTTGCTGTGCTCAACTGCTTTGGATGAAGCAAACACACAAGGACTATGGCGTCAATGTGAAGAATGTGCCTCTCCTCTGCGACAATGAGAGTGCCATCAAGATTGCTCACAACCCAGTTCAGCACTCGAAGACAAAGCACATTCAGATTCATCATCATTTTCTTCGTGATCATGTGTTGAAGGGCGACATCTCCATCGAGCACGTGAAGACTGAAGAACAGCTAGCTGATATATTCACTAAGCCCTTGGATGAGAAGAGATTTAGCAAGTTGCGGTGTGAGCTAAATATCTTAGAATCTTCGAATGTTCTTTGAAAAGGACACACACCCTGACACTTATGCAAAATTGATGACTTAGATGTGCAACACATGAAGAAACGTTTTTCTTCAATCAATGAAGAATAACACTCTAAGTGTGAAGAAATTAATGAAGAATTTGATTCTCAGAACCCTATGACAATTTTACGCGGTGTCTGAAATCATCATTCTTATACGGTGGGTCATGCCACCACAAAAAGTTGAAAATCTTCAATTTGAGTTTTTCCTCAGTTTTGAAATTCTTCAGTTTTTCAAATTCTTCCACTTTGCAAAATCTTCACTGTTTCCGTCATTTTTCTTCATTGGCTATATATATATATATATATATATATATATATATATATATATATATATATATATGTGTGTGTGTGTGTGTGTGTGTGTGTGTGTGTGTGTGTGTGTGTGTGTGTGTGTGTGTGTGTGTGTGTGTGTGTGTGTGTGTGTGTGTGTGTTTATGTCCTCTACAGCATTCACTTATAGCTATTTCTTCAAGTTGCTTTTTCTGCTAAGTGAATGTGATCGGACCCTTCCCCCTCTATGCTATACTCAACCCAATCTATTCACAAATTCTTCATGTGCGTTCTATTTGAAACTCGTTCAAAATCTTCATTGTGTCCTTGTCAGTTGAAGAAATTGCGAACGAAACTTTAAAACACATCTTATCCAAATTTTTGGTTTTGCCACTCAAACTGTTCCGCATCCCATAATGCATTATTCTATTCACCCACGATCATACATGATCTCAACTACACAATACTGGGTGACACATGTCGCAAGAAGGAGAAAGGGCAGGGGCACGTTCGTCCCAAATCTTCGGGCGAACAGTTTTTCACCGTGTCTATAAATACCCCTCTCCCCTTCCTCACTTCATTTACTCCGCTTGATCGCTTTTCTCATGCTCGAGCTCCTCAAACCCTAGCGCCGCCACTACTCCATCGTCGCGGGTGAGGAAGAGCTTCGCTGCCTCGACCTCGTCGCCGTCGTACTCACGCCGACCGCGGAAATCTTCACTCCGCCGCCGCCGTAGCTATCTTCCTCGGCCAAGTTAGGGCGTGGGAGATCTAACCTGACGAACTTCACATCTGTTCTTCTTAGTTCGTCGTGTTCTTCACTTCGGGTAATTAAAAGTTACTTTTATTACTCACTTTGATTCTCAAACTTTCCTGAAAATCTTCAAAGGTGTTTATTCTTCAAATCTTCACACATATGAACACCTCATACATCATATGATCTTGAACTGTTTCTCTAAGCAATCATTTTCTTCAAGATTCCCTAATTGTGTGGATCTTCGATCTGTACAACTCCGGAACCTAAGACAAGAACGCTTAGTGAAATTCCTCAAGGTTCATCTGGTCAAATTCCTCAAAACTTGTTCTTTTCGAAAAACCTTCTGAGAACGCATATGACCTCTCCAAATTCCTCGCACCTATACTCTGTTCATAGGTACTCATGTCTGCTGCTGAATCACTAGGTTCTCATCAACTTAACTCATTTGCAGCGTTCCTTGAAGAAAAACTGCATACTTCTTCAGAGTGTTCAATTGTTCAAATTCCTCATCTGAAGAATATGGCAGACGGTAAGAAGCCGCAGAAAGGAGGAAAGAAACCTGAGGTTATGACTACGTTTGAAATCCCTGAGGAAATTTATGCTGGCTATTGCACACCTGATGAAGCAAAATTTGGCAAAGAAAACAAAAATCAGCGCAAGGTGCGCATACAGAAGATTGAACGGAGATGGGCAAGGGAATGGAGGGAATACAGATATGTGACTCCAAAGTACATGAAGAAATTCGCCCTCAATCCTCCATGCCCAAGAGCTCCATTGGCACCTGGCCAAGTAGCTGACCCCACCAGCATCAAGCATGGTGAGGACTTTCCTGAAGAATGGGCTAAATTGGCAAGACAAGCCAAGGAGGCAGTGAAGAAATTCAATGAGGATTCTGCCACTGCTACTGCTACTGAGGCCTCGGTCAAACCGAGGAAATCCATGCCAAAGAAGCCTGCTCGTAAGCCAAGTGCTTCACCAATAGCGCCCTCACGGCCAAGTTCCTCAGCAATGCCCTCACGACAAATTCCTCACACTGCTACTGCTCCACCAAAGTCCTCAGCAGCTCCTTCAAAGTCCTCAGCTCCTGTGCATCTGGCTACATGTCAAAGGACTGCTGGTTTCTCGATTGCCTCTGGTGTCTCAGCAAGTTCCTCAGCCGCACCAATTTCCTCATCAGGCCCCACACTGTTGAAGACTAAAGCAACAGCTGGACGCGGTCCTCAGCCAAGTCCAAAGAAGAAACAGATCGCATTCCATGTGCCTTCTGATGATGAAGCTTCTGATGATGAACTTGCAGAAATCATCAGAGATAGACAGGTGAAGGCCGCTAGAGCCAAAGGCACATCTGTGCCACTGCTTTTGGATCCGAAGAAGATCCTCGACTACATTGACCTCTGGCACAAGGATCCTAACACCCCTATGCCTGATTTTCATCTGACTCCTGGTCAAAGTCACATGCTGACCCATTTCATGACTCAGGAGAAATGGAAGTTTGAAAAGGCAAGAGAGATCAAGAAAGCGCAATACAGAAAGGAGAAGCTCCTGAAGAAAAATGTTGTCAGAATGACACCTGAGGAACTTCTCAAGGCTCAGACTGAAATCCAAGCCCTCAGCAGAGACTTTGATGCCTATTATGCTGATTGGCAAGGAGCTAAAGTAAGATTCGTCAACCTGACGAAGAAATTCACAAATGTTGCAGCCCCAACACAACAAGAAAACCCTCAGGCTGTAGACTCTGCTCAGCCTGCTGAAGAACATGCCAGCACCGCTGATGACTTTCAGCCTGCTGAAGAAAATGCTAGTTCTAGGGCTGGTGACTCAATTCCAGCCGCTGAAGAAATTGCCAGGGCATCCACTAGTGGTGCGCCTGAAGAAACTGAAGAGTACAGGGCAACTGCATCAGTTGCGCCTGAAGAAAATCAACCAGATTCCTCAGCTCCTCCCGTGCCTACACCAACTCCAATTCTTCCATCTGCCTTTGATGTGAAGAAGACCAAGGCTGCAGAGTGAGCTGCAGTGAAGAAACGGAAGGCATCAGCTGCGTCAAATTCTTCGGTTGCGAAGAAAACGAAGCCAATGACCAGCTCATTTGAAAATCCTATTGATGTTGTTCCAATTTCCTCCATGCCATCAAAGGACCTTGTTCCTTTTGGAGAAGACTATAAGATCCCAAGCGAATCTGATAAAGAAAATCATTCTGCTGCTTCGTCAGAGCAGCTCGATGAAGAAATTGAAGTGGACGCAATCCCTTCAACGCCAGTCATTTCCTCACCTATGCCTCAGTTCACAGCTGAAGAGGCTGGTGTTGAGGAAATTGAAGATGAAGATGTGGATATAGGATGCACCACACCTGTGATGAATGATGACTTTTGGGAAAGTCAGCATCCCAATACTCCTCTATTCACACCTATCCAACAGATTCCTCAGTCCCCGGCAACAACAGTTCAAATGGGCTCTAAAGAAACTCATCCCACTCCCTCTGTGCATGAAGAAATTCCAGCCACTAGTGCTGAAGAACCTGCTGCTGCTGATCCTCAGGTTGCACAAGAAGAGGAACCAGAAATTCCTCAGCCTGAAGAACCTGAGCTCGCGATTCCTGAGGTGGTAATGCAACTCATTGACATCCCACTGCCAAAGCCGAAGAATCCGTTCTCAAGTAAACAGAAGTTCAAGGCTGAAGACTTCTTTGCCAAGCATGTATTCTTCACAAATTACAACCCCTATGACTCTGCTCGCATAAGGAAGAGGCGTTTCTGGACTGCTAGTCAAGCCAACTTCTATTCCTCAGTGCTGTTTGACAAAGACAAAATCTTCGATCATGAACATATTCCTCACGTGGACATGGAATCTCTGCCATGCTTCGAGCCAGTCCTCAGTGCTCTTCATGATGCAGGATTACTAAATTTCTGCACGGACATTTGCGATTGGAATGAAGAACTCATTCTTCAGTTCTACGCTACACTGCATATCACTGGAGACGCTGAAGATGTCAACTCATGGGTGTTGGACTGGATGACTGAAAACACTCACTACAAGGCACCGGCAACTGAATTGCTTTGTGTCCTTCCTCTCAATCCTCCCCATGATAGTGCACGTTGCACCTACAGTGACCCTGAACTGACAAATCACTATATGCAAGTGCTCATGAAGCCTTTGAAGACTGGGCAGGCCCCACGAACCAAATTCCTCATCAAGGAATTACTCTATGTGCCTCGGACTGTCTATCGCATTCTGACGAAGACAATGAGTCCTATCAAAGGCCACGACTCAAATGATGAAGAAGTCGTTGGCATCATGAAGAATATGCTTTTCAACATCATTCATGGCGTTCCCGTCAACTTCCATGATTTCTTCTTGAGGACTCTGGCCAATATTGCTATGTCACCATTCGAGCTGAAGCCCTATGCGCCTTGGATTATGAGATTCATCAGGGCAAGATCTTCACTGAATTACAAAGCTGACACACTGAACCACAGTAGCTACTTGCCTCCCATTGAAGTCCTCAAACGGACAGTTTCATCAGCTGATGATAAAGGCAAGGCAGCTGCTATGATCGATGAAGGCATTCGTCCATTGGATGGTCAATTTCGCAAGGCTGCATCTTACTCTACCAATGACAACTCTGCCACACATGACACTGCCGCAAATACCTCAGCCAAGAAAAATCCTCAAGCCACAGCACCCAGGGTGATGACTGACGGTGAGTTACTCCTCAGTCTTCATCAGAAGGTTGATCGCAATCACAAATGGGTAAAGCGTCAGTTTGGTGCACTTCTTCACAATATGACCTCAACACACAATGCAGTGAAGAAGAACCAATACTACCTTCATGAAACCTTCAACCGCACCTGGGCTGTCCTCACTCATGTCTATAGCGCTGAAGAACTGAAGACTATGGGTCTCAAGGAAGAATTTGACTGGTCTGCACCTCCTCCGAAGAAACTCAAGAGGGTCAAAGTTCCTCCACTGGTGGCCAGCTCTTATTCTTCATCGCGTGACACTGATGAGTATGAAGATTTGGATGACACTGCGGCAGGCCCTGCTACAACAAACAACCCCGACAACACTGGCGCTCCTCCATCGACTTGAAATTCTTCAGGGGCATTAGTCCTTAGTTTCAATCCTTTTGGTCATTTGATGACAAAGGGGGAGAAATCTGAGTTAGTCTTCAAGCGGGTCTATATTAAGGGCATTTTTTTAAGTTACAACTCTCGTTCTTCTGAAACTTTTATTTGGATCGAGTTGTAATCTTAGACCCGATGGTGCGCTGATACTTTTGTTGCACTATGCTCTGAAACCTTTGATGCTTTATTCGGCATGCTTATTCCTCATTAATGATATTGCACGCATGCTGAATTTCATCAGGCACCATATTTCACCATGCATTTCAAATTCTTCATATTATATATCAAATGCGTGTATGAATTACAAGATATAGGGGGAGATCTCCATGATTCAACTCTTCAAATGTGCATTGCCTCAAACGCAAATTCCTCACTATGCACATCTTCAGGGGGAGTTCTTCTATATCTTGCAATCAAATTCCTCAATATCAGTAATTACACTTCATATATTAATCCCCGTTGAAAACTTAACCTATATTGTCATCAATCACCAAAAAGGGGGAGATTGTAAGTGCATCTAGTGCCCCTTAGTGATTTTGGTGTATTGAAGACTTATAGGTTAAGGGACTAATGCGTTTATGAGTGTACACAGGTCTATAAGTCTATGAGGAGTTTGATATTTACAGAGAAAGTCGACCCCTAAAAATGAAGTTCTTCGACTAAAGACTTTGATATTCTGAAGACTTTCTGAAGACTTTGAAAGTGAAGAAATTGGTGTGACCTTGAAGACTTGGTATTCATTTGTGGAACATGAAGCGTGAAGACTTTTGTTTTCGTAGTTTCATTTTCTCTTTCTTGAGTCATAGGAAACACCGTACTGTTAAAGGGGGTCGAGGAAATACTAAGGAAAAATTTCCATGTGATGCTCAACTCAAAATCCTACACCTACCAATCCCTTCGAGTGAAGCCTTTGGAAATCTCATACAGTTCAGTCACTTTCTTCAGTGACAGAGACGAAGTTCTTCTGGTCGCTGATGAATTTGTTCTGACTGAGGAGTTAGGAATTCACCAGTGCGAATTGCCTACACAGTGTGGAACATGATAGCCCTGAGGAATTTGAGAGTCAAATTTCCGACCGTTGTTGTGCTGCGCGCCAGCTGTCCCAAATATCTTATCCACCTAACGGTCATATCATTGAAGGGCATTTATGTCTTATCATGTCGGGCTGCTCCCTAGGCTATAAATAGCTACCCCCTACAACCACTAGCTGGTTGGCTGCTCCGAGAGAACTTGACACTTGTCATTTGAGAGCAACCCATCCTCCGAGGACTTTGAGCGAAAATCATCAAGTGAGGAAAACCCAAAACCAAACCCCTACAAACCCAAAGTGATTGAGCATCACTGAAGAAATTGATCCTGCGTGGATCCGACGCTTGTTACCTTTGAAGACTGTGCTTCTTCCAGACGGTTAGGCGTCATGGTCTAGAGCATCCAAGAGGAATTGTGGATCGCCGAGTGACCAAGTTTGTGAAGGTTTGGAAGTCGCCTGAAGACTTACCACGAGTGATTGGACGAGGTCTGCGTGACCTTAGTTCAAGGAGAATACGGTGAGGAATGGGTGTCCTGAGCTGCGTGCTCAGCGACTGGGTGTCCGGGACTGTGTGTCCTCGAGTTTAAATACTCAGCCGCTCCAACCAGATGTACAACTGAGACAGCAGTTGGAACTGGTCTACCAAATCATTGTCTTCACCAACCTAACTGGTTCTATTTCCTCGACCCTTTCATTTCCTCATTACTGTGTTGAGTGTTTGTTCATATCTGTGTTTGAAGACTTTGACTGAAGACTTTCTCAATTTCCTCAGTTCAATTTCTTTAGTCTGTTTGTCTTCATCTTGTGTTATCCTGTGATTACGCTTTCTGTACTCTGTGCTAGTCTTCATTTCATCGTGATGACCATGTTTGTATTCTGTTATGCTTACTTCTGAGTACTTATTCCGCTGCTAGTAGTTCTTCGCTAAGGAATTTCCTCACCGGCAAATTCCTCAGTGAAGAATTCATAAAAATCGCCTATTCACCCCCCTCTAGTCGAGATAACGCACTTTCAAGTTGTCGGTAAGTTTTTGATTAATGCATTTACAACCCTTGTTCTTTTTTATACTGGTGCATCTCATTCATTCATATCAAGGGGATTTGTGGACAACTTTAAGTTGCCAACAGTAGCCCTTAAGTCACCTATGTTAGTGAGTTCCCCAGGAGCAGAGTATATGGCTAGTCAGGGATGTTATCAGTTACCAATAACCATAGGTAGACATGTTTTCCCCACCGACCTTATTGTCCTGGAGTCACAAGAATTGGATGTGATCCTAGTCCTGGATTGGCTATCCAAGTTTGAGGGAGACATTGATTGCGCCAGTAAATCAATTGTTCTCACCACCCCAGAGGGAAAAAGGATCAAGTATGTGTCTAGGCATGCACCGAGGAGTACTCAGGTGAATTCCCTATCGGGAGTTGTTTAGGAGGAAGTACCACTGGTGAAGGATTATCCCGATGTATTTACGGAGGAGTTACCAGGCATACCACCAGATCGAGATATTGAGTTTTTGATTGAGTTATTGTCAGGCACCAGACCAATATCAAAGAGACCGTATCGGTTGCCCGCAAATGATCTAGAGGAAATTAAGAAGCAGATTAAGGAGTTACTGGAGAAAGGTTATATCCGACCAAGCTCATCACCTTGGGGAGCCCTAGTGCTTCTAGCTGAGAAGAAGGATGGATCTTTAAGGATGGTTGTTAATTATCATGCGCTGAATGAGGTGACGATTATGAACAAATACCCTCTGTCGATGATCAATGATTTGTTTGACCAGCTGCAGGGAGCTAAAGTTTTCTCCAAGATTGATCTTTGATCAGGTTATCACCAGTTGAAGATCCGAGAGCAGGATATACCTAAGACAACTTTTACCACGAGGTATGGGCTATATGAGTATACAGTTATGTCATTTGGTTTGACTAATGCCCCTGCCTATTTCATGACTATGATGAACAAGGTGTTCATGGAGTTTTTGGACAAGTTTGTTGTGGTGTTCATTGATGACATATTGGTCTACTCGAAGAATGAGGAAGAACATAAGGAACATTTGCGCCTGGTTCTCGAGAAGCTCAGGGAACATCAGTTGTATGCCAAGATCAGCAAATGTGAGTTTTGGTTGAAACAAGTTGGATTTCTCAGACATGTTATATCAGGAGAAGGGATAGCAGTAGACCCTACTGTAAGTGCATCTAGTGCCCCTTAGTGATTTTGGTGTATTGAAGACTTATAGGTTAAGTGACTGATGCGTTTGTGAGTGTACACAGGTCTATAAGTCTATGAGGAGTTTGATATTTACAGAGAAAGTCGACCCCTAAAAATGAAGTTCTTCAACTGAAGACTTTGATATTCTGAAGACTTTCTGAAGACTTTGAAAGTGAAGAAATTGGTGTGACCTTGAAGACTTGGTATTCATTCGAGGAATATGGAGCGTGAAGACTTTTGTTTTCGTAGTTTCATTTTCTCTTTCTTGAGTCATAGGAAACACCGTACTGTTAAAGGGGGTCGAGGAAATACTAAGGAAAAATTTCCATGTGATGCTCAACTCAATATCCTACACCTACCAATCCCTTCGAGTGAAGCCATTGGAAATCTCATACAGTTTAGTCAATTTCTTCAGTGATAGAGACGCAGTTCTTCTGGTCACTGAGGACTTTGCTCTGACTGAGGAGTTAGGAATTCGCCAGTGAGGAACATGATAGCCCTGAGGAATTTGAGAGTCAAATTTCCGACCGTTGCTGTGCTGCGCGCCGGCTGTCCAAAATATCTTATCCACCTAACGGTCATATCATTGAAGGGCATTTATGTCTTATCATGTCGGGCTGCTCCCTAGGCTATAAATAGCCGCCCCCTACAACCACTAGTTGGTTGGCTGCTCCGAGAGAACTTGACACTTGTCATCTGAGAGCAACCCATCCTCCGAGGACTTTGAGCGAAAATCATCAAGTGAGGAAAATCCGAAAACCAAACCCCCACAAACCCAAAGTGATTGAGCATCACTGAAGAAATTGATCCTGCATGGATCCGACGCTTGTTACCTTTGAAGACTGTGCTTCTTCCAGACGGTTAGGCGTCAAGGTCTAGAGCATCCAAGAGGAATTGTGGATCGCCAAGTGACCAAGTCTGTGAAGGTTTGGAAGTCACCTGAAGACTTACCACGAGTGATTGGACGAGGCCTGCATGGTCTTAGTTCAAGGAGAATACGGTGAGGACTAGGTGTCCTGAGTTGTGGCTCAGAGACTGGGTGTCCGGGACTGCGTGTTCTCGAGTTTAAATACTCAGCCGCTCCAACCAGACGTACAACTGAGACAGCAGTTGGAACTGGTTTACCAAATCATTGTCTTCACCAACTAACTGGTTCTATTTCCTCAACTCTTTCATTTCCTCATTACTGTGTTGTACATTGTTCATATCTGTGCTTGAAGACTTTGACTGAAGACTTTCACAAATTCCTCAGTTCAATTTCTTCAGTCTGTCCGTCTTCATCTTGTTATCCTGTGTTTATGCTTTATGTACTTTGTGCTAGTTTTCATTTCTTCATGATGACTATGTTTGTACCCTGTTATGGTTACTTCTGAGTACTTATTCCGCTGCAAGTAGTTCTTCGTTAAGGAATTTCCTCACCAGCAAATTCCTCAGTGAAGAATTCATAAAAATCGCCTATTCACCCCCCCCCCCTCTAGTCGATATAACGCACTTTCAATTGGTATCAGAGCAAGGTACTCCCTTGTTCTGTGTGATTTTGGTTTAACCACCTGGAGTTTCAGTTCTGTCGACCGTAGGTATGAAGAAAGTGACATGCCCTATCTTTGACGGTCATGACTATCCCAAGTGGAAGGCCATGATGAGGAAGCACCTCATGGCAAAGAATAGCGAGCTATGGACCGTCACTGAGATTGGTCTTACTGATCTATGCAAGATGGCGAATGCTGATGATATTCGCAAGTACACTCGACTTGACATCATAGCGAAGGATATCATCTGCTCCTGCCTATCCAGAGATCAATTCGGGCGAATTATGCATCTTGGCAATTCGAAGCTCATCTGGGACTGAATCTCTGATGTCTATAAAGGTCATCGAACTCGTCATGATCCCTGGTTTGAGGACTTTAAGGAATCTCTCAAAACGATGATTTTCGAGCCAGAATCATGATCTTCTGCATCTTGTCTCATGGCAAACGGTGCTGAGGTAACCGAATGCTCCTCATCGGAGTCTTGTGACGATGAATCTGATAATGATGAATCTGATGATCATATTGAATCTTGCTATACCAAACTTGTTTGCATTGCCACTAAACAACAAATGGCTTTAGAACAAACTCAAGATATGCTAGACAAAAGTGATAAAATGTTGCGCAGGGAAATGGATCAGTCAAAAGCATTGGGTGAATGTCTTCAGAGAATTCACTCCAAGCTTGACGCCCTTCAAGATCAACATAATACCCTCTTGACTGATCACGAGAAGCTTTCTCTTGAATCTCTTCAAAGAAAGGAAGATCTTGAAAAGCTAAGAGTGTGTTATGAAGATCTTCAGAAGGAGCGCGATTCATTACTAGCTCAACAAATCAGCGCTTCTCAGGAAGAAATTGTTCCCCCATGCTTAAAGTGCATTGAATGTGCATCTGCTAATTCTTCACCTGAATGTTCAAATGCTTCAAATGTTACAAATTCTTCATCTGCCTCTGCTATCACTAATTCCTCACCTGAGGACATTGCTAGTATCACTGACAATGCAGGGCTGAAGGAATTGTACATGACAGGCATGTACAAAAGCCTCAAAGGGCATCAGACACTTTGTGATGTGCTCAAAAAGCAGATCCTCAACAGAAACCCTAGGAAAGAGGGTATTGCCTTCGAGAGGAAACTCAATGCTGATGGAACATATTGGAAGCCTGAGCAGTACCCCAAAACCTCATGGGTTGCTGCAAAGGGACCTCCAGTTGATCCATCTAACTTAACTGGCTTTACATGTGAATCTCCTCATTCTTCTGATGAGTCATTTGACTCCAACTATAAACTATTCAAAAATCAGAATGGTGAAGTATTTGCTAGATATGTTGGCACTAACTGCAGGAATGGTTCCCCTATGAAGAAAATCTGGGTTCCCAAAAGTTGTGTTGAAAGTCTTCAGGTGAATGTCCTCATGACACCACCTGTGAAGAACGGGAACCCCAGATCAAATTCCTCATATGGACCAAATTCTTCACATGGATCAAAGTCCCATATGATTATCATTGTGCTAACAACTCTGTCTCGCAGGGTAGAGCTAAGGGCTATGAATATGTGCATTATTCTTCAAACCATTATGTTCATAAGTCCTCGAAGAATTACTCTGCTTATTCATATGCTTACCCTAACCCCTCTTATGTGAAACGAAATGGTTTGGCATCTTTGCCACCTTTCTCATATGGTGCTCGCAGAATGATGAACTCTTTGCCACCCCTCCAGATGTGGGTGGTGAAGAAAAAGAACTAATCTCTTCTGTAGGGTCAGGTCTCCAGACGTGCTTTAACATCTGAAGAATTTGCTGGGGACCTGACAAAAATGCCTGAAGGGACGCAGGCGAATCATGATGAAATGAACTTTCATTTCACACGTCCTCATACTGCTATATCTGTTTACTGCTTGATGAAATTCATCTGATAAACTTGATATCATATTCTTCACTGATGAAGCATATGAGATTGTAAGCTACACTAATTCATCTGCAGGATGATCAACCCAAAACCACTGAATGGGTCCTTGATAGTGGATGTACAAATCACATGACTAGTGACAAGAATCTATTGATGGATGCTCCCTTATCACCGTCACCACTGAAGCATATCATCTTTGCTGACAAAGGCAAAAGTCAGGTATTGGGTCCTGGTAAGGCTGCTATCTCTAAGGATAAGCACATGGACAAAGTCATGCTTGTTGAGTCCTTAGGATACAATCTCATGTCAGTCTCAATTCTTTGTGATCTTGATATGGTTGTTGTCTTTGGCAAATATCGCTGTGTTGTGATTATGGAAGCTGACAATTCCAAAGTCTTCGAAGGCTTTAGGAGAGGAGATCTGTATATTGTTGATTTCTCTACAGGACCACAACCAGCCGTATGTCTACTTGCAAAAGCTTCAGAAGGCTGGCTATGGCATCGACGACTTGGTCATGCAGGCATGAGGAATCTGAACACGCTTGCGAAGAAGAAGCATGTCATTGGCATTGAGAATGTCAAATTCCTCAAGGATAACTTATGCGGAGCATGTGAGGCCGGAAAAATGACCAAGGCCAAGCATCCAGCGAAGACTATCATGACCACTACCCGTCCATTCGAATTGCTTCACATGGACCTCTTCGGACCTAATCATTACTCAGCAGTCACTAATGATGCATCTTTATATGGTTTTGTCATTGTTGATGATTATTCTCGATATACATGGGTACACATTGTTACTTACAAACATGAAGTGCAGGAAGTCTTCAAACGATTTTCCTCGAGGGCTTCAACCAACTTTGGTGTGAAAATCAAGCATATCAGAAGTGACAATGGAACTGAGTTCAAGAATTCCGGTCTTGATGCTTATCTTGATGAACTTGTTATTACTCATGAGTTATCTGCTCCCTATACTCCTCAGCAGAATGGCGTCGTGGAGCGCAAGAACAGAACTCTTGTTGAGATGGCTCGCACTATGCTTGATGAATACAAAACGCCTCAGCGTTTTTGGATTGATGCAATTGATACTGCCTGCCACATCATCAACAGAGTATATCTTCACTAATTCTTCAAGAAGACTGCCTATGAACTCCTCACTGACAAGAAACCCAATGTGAGTTATTTCAAAGTCTTCGGTGCTAAATGTTGTATTAGAGATCCCCACCACAACTCTAAATTTGCACCGAAAGCACATGAAGGTTTTATGCTTGGTTACGGAAAGGAATCGCACACCTACAGAGTCTTCAACATTGTTCTTCACAAGATTGTTGACACTGTAGATGTGCGGTCCGATGAAACTAATGGCTCGCAAAGAGAGCACCTACCTTCTGTGTTAGATGAACCAGCACCTGAAGATGCTATCAAGCTCAAGGCAACTAAGGATGTCATTCCTACTGAAGAATCTGCTGAAGAATTCATTCCTGTTCATGAAGAACGTCGAGCTGATGCACCTGAAAAACAAGATGAGGAAAATGGTGCTGAAGAAAATGCTGATCAAAATCCTCAGCGACAACCAACTCATCCACGCGTTGCAAAAGAAGTGCAAGTGGAGAAGATCATCGATGACATTAGCACACCAGGTCCTCTTACACGCTCAAAAGCATCACATTTATCTAACTTTTGTGGGCACTATGCTTTTGTCTCTATCACAGAGCCCACTAAGGTAGATGAAGCATTTCTGGAGCCGGAGTGGATTCAGGCTATGCAAGAAGAATTACATCAGTTCGAGCTGAACAATGTCTGGGAATTGGTCAATCGCCCAGATCCTCGCCAGCATAATATCATTGGCACAAAGTGGATCTACCGCAACAAGCAAGATGAAAATGGCCTTGTGGTGAGGAATAAGGCACGACTAGTAGCTCAAGGCTACACACAGGTTGAAGGAATTGATTTCGATGAAACTTTTGCACCTGTTGCTAGACTTGAGGATATTCGCATATTACTTGCTTACACTAACCATCATGATATCATCTTATATCAAATGGATGTGAAAAGTGCATTCCTCAATGGTAAGCTTGAGGAAGAAGTATATGTTGCTCAACCCCCAGGTTTTGAAGATCCAAAGAATCCTGACAAAGTCTTCAGACTCAATAAGGCTCTCTATGGCCTCAAGCAAGCCCCTCGGGCGTGGTATGATACATTGAAGGAATTCTTCGTGAAGAATGGCTTCACACCCGGTTCACTCGACCCTACTCTTTTTACTAAATCATATGATGGTGAACTGTTTGTGTGCCAAATATATGTTGATGATATTATCTTTGGCTGTACTAACCAACGATATAGTGATGAATTTGCCTATATGATGAGTGAAGAATATCAAATGTCTATGATGGGAGAGTTGAAATTCTTCTTAGGTCTTCAAATTCGTCAGCAGCGCAATGGCATATTCATATCTCAGGAGAAATACCTCAAAGATGTACTGAGGAAATTCGGCATGCAAGATTGCAAAGGCGTCAAAATTCCTATGCCCACAAATGGCCATCTATGCACTGATGAAAATGGTATTGACTTTGATCACAAGGTATACCGCTCCATGATTGGTTCCTTATTGTACTTATGTGCATCTAGGCCAGATATAATGCTTAGTGTTTGCATGTGTGCCCGATTTCAAGCTGCACCGAAGGAATCACACCATAAGGCTGTGAAGCATATTCTTCGATATCTAGCTCACACACCAACACTAGGATTATGGTACCCCAAGGGCTCTGATTTTGACCTCATTGGATATTCTGACTCTGACTATGCTGGTGATCGTGTGGACCGCAAGTCAACATCTGGCACTTGTCATTTCCTCGGACGATCTTTGGTCTGTTGGTCCTCGAAGAAACAGAACTGCGTATCACTGTCTACTGCTGAAGCTGAATACATTCCTGCTGGCTCATGTTGTGCTCAACTGCTTTGGATGAAGCAAACCCTCAAGGACTATGGCGTCAACGTGAAGAATGTGCCTCTCCTCTGCGACAATGAGAGTGCCATCAAGATTGCTCACAACCCAGTTCAGCACTCGAAGACTAAGCACATCCAGATTCGTCATCATTTTCTTCGTGATCATGTGTTGAAGGGCGACATCTCCATCGAGCATGTGAAGACTGAAGAACAGCTAGCTGATATCTTCACCAAGCCCTTGGACGAGAAGAGATTTAGCAAGTTGCGGTGTGAGCTAAATATCTTAGAATCTTCGAATGTTCTTTGAAAAGGACACACATCCTAACCCTTATGCAGAATTGATGACTTAGATGTGCAACACATGAAGAAACGTTTTTCTTCAATCAATGAAGAATAACACTCTAAGTGTGAAGAAATTAATGAAGAATTTGATTCTCAGAACCCTACGACAATTGTACGCGGTGTCTGAAATCATCATTCTTATACGATGGGTCACGCCACCACAAAATCTTCAATTTGAGTTTTTCCTCATTTTTGAAATTCTTCAGTCTTTCAAATTCTTCAACTTTGCAAAATCTTCACTGTTTCCGTCGTTTTTCTTCATTGGCTATATATATATGTGAGTTTATGTCCTCTACAGCATTCACTTATTGCTATTTCTTCAAGTTGCGATTTCTGCTAAGTGAATGTGATCGGACCCTTCCCCCTCTATGCTACACTCAACCCAATCTATTCACAAATTCTTCATGTGCGTTCTGATTGAAACTCGTTCAAAGTCTTCACTGTGTCCTTGTCAGCTGAAGAAATTGCGAACGAAATTTTAAAACAAATCTTATCCAGATTTTCGGTTTTACCACTCAAACCGTTCCGCATCCCATGATGCATTATTTTATTCACCCACGATCTTACACGATCTCATCTGCACAGTACGTGGGTGACACATGTCGCGTGAAGAAGAAAGGGCAGGGGCATGTTCGTCCCAAAATCTTCGGGCGAACAGTTTTTACCGTGGTTATAAATACCCCTCTCCCCTTCCTTACTTCATTTACTCCGCTCGGTCGCTGTCTCCCGCTCGAGCTCTCCTCAAACCCTAGCGCCGCCGCTACTCCATCGCCGCCGGTGAGGAAGAGCTTCACTGCCTCGACCTCGTCACCGTCGTACTCGCGCCGGCTGCGGAAATCTTCACTCCGCCGCCACCGTAGTCGTCTCCCTCTGCCAAGTTAGGGCGTGGGAGATCTAACTTGACGAACTTCATCGCTGTTCATCTCTGTTCGTCGTGTTCTTCAGTTCGGGTAATTAAAAGTCACTTTTATTACTCGCTTTGATTCTCAAACTTTTCTGGAAATCCTCAAAGGTGTTTTATTCTTCAAATCTTCACATATGAACTCCTCACACACCGTATGCTCTTGATCCATCTCTCTAAGCCTCATTTCTTCAAGATTCCTCAATTGTGCGGATTTTCGATCTGTACAACTCTGGAACCTAAGACAAGAACGCTTAGTGAAATTCCTCAAGGCTCAACTGGTCAAATTCCTCAAAACTTATCTTTTCCAAAAATCTTCTGAGAACGCATATGACCTCTCCAAATTCCTTGCACCTACACTCTGTTCACAGGTACTCATGTCCGCTGCTGAATCACTAGGTTCTCATCAACTTAACTCATTTGCAGCGTTCCTCGAAGAAAAACTCATCCCACATCGTCTGTTCATGAAGGGATTCCAGCCGCTAGTGCTGAAGAACCTGCTGCTGATCCCCAAACTGCACAAGAAGAGGAACCAAAAATTCCTCAGCCTGAAGCACCTGAGGTTGTGCTGCAAATCACTGACACTCCTCTGCCCAAACCGAAGAATCCGTTCTCTAGCAAGCAAAAATTCAAGGCTGAAGACTTCTTTTCTGAGCATGTGTTCTTCACTGATTACAATCCATATGACTCTGCTCGCATAAGGAAAAGACGTTTCTGGACTGCTACTCAAGCCAACTTCTATTCCTCAGTGCTCTTTGACAAGCACAAAATCTTCGATCATGAGCACATTCCTCATGTGGATATGGAATCTCTGCCATGCTTTGAGCCAGTCCTCCGAGTTATTCATGATGCAGGACTACTGAATTTCTGCACTGATATCTATGATTGGAATGAAGAACTCATTCTTCAGTTCTATGCCACTTTGCATATCACCGGAGATGCTGAAGATGTCAATTCATGGGTGCTGGATTGGATGATAGAAAACACTCACTATAAGGCACCAGCAACTGAATTGCTTCGTGTCCTTCCTCTTGATCCTCCCCATGACAGTGCAGGTTGCATCTACAATGACCGTGAACTGACAGATCATTATATGCAAGTGCTCATGAAGCCTTTGAAGCCAGGGAAGGCCCCTCGAACCAAATTCCTCGTCAAGGAATTGCTGTATGTGCCTCGAACTGTCTATCGAATCCTGACGAAGACAACGAGTCCTATCAAAGGCCACGACTCAAATGATGAAGATGTCGTTGGCATCATGAAGAACATGCTCTTCAACATCATTCATGGCGTTCCCGTCAACTTCCATGATTTCTTCATGAGGACTCTGGCTAATGTTGCTATGTCACCTTTTGAGCTGAAGCCCTATGCGCCTTGGATTATGAGATTCATAAGGGCGAGATCTTCACTGAATTATAGGGCTGACACTCTGAACCATGGTAGCTACTTGCCGCCCATTGAAGTCCTCAAGCGACCAGTTTCATCATCTGATGATAAGGGCAAGGCAGCTGCTGTGATCGATGAAGGCACTCGTCCATTGGATGGTCAATTCCGTCTAGCTACATCTTACTCCACCAATGACGATTCTGCAACACATGACACTGCCGCAAATACATCAGCCAAGCAAAAGCCTCAAGCAACAGCACCCAGGGTGATGACTGACTGTGAGTTACTCCTCAGTCTTCATCAGAAGGTTGATCGCAATCACAAATGGGTGAAACGTCAATTTGCTACAATTCTTCACAACATGACCTCAACCCATAATGCAGTGAAGAAAATCAGTATCACCTTCATGAAACCCTCAACCGCACCTGGGTTGTTCTCACTCATGTATATTCCGCGGAAGAACTGAAGACTATGGGTCTCCAGGAAGCATTTGACTGGTCTGCACCACCTCCGAAGAAATTCAAGAGAGTCAAAGTTCCTGATCTGGTGGCCAGTTCTTATTCTTCATCGCGTGAAACTGATGAATATGAAGATTTGGACGACACTGCGGCAGGCCCTACTTCAACAAACAACCCCGACAACGCTGGCGCTCCTCCATCGACTTGAAATTCTTCAGGGGCGTTAGTCCTCAGTTTCGACCCTTTTGGTCATTTGATGACAAAGGGGGAGAAATCTGAGTTAGTCTTCAAGCGGGTTTATATTATGGGTGTTTTTGTTAAGTTACAACTCTCGTTCTTCTGAAACTTTTATTGGATCAAGTTGTAATCTTAAATCCGATGGTGCCCTGATACTTTTGAACGGTGCATTGTGCTCTGACTTTGATGCACTGTGCTCTGATACTTTTGATGTGTTATTCTGCATGCTTATTCCTCATTAATATTATTGCACGCATGCTGAATCTCATCAGGCACCATATTTCATCATGCATTTCAAATTCTTCATATTATATATCAAATGCGTGTATGAATTACAAGATATAGGGGGAGATCTCCATGATTCAATTCTTCAAATGTGCATTGCCTCAAAAGGAAATTCCTCACTATGCACACATTCAGGGGGAGTTCTTCTATATCTTGCAATCAAATTCCTCAATATCAGTCTTTACACTTCATATGTTTATCCCCGTTGAAAACTTAACCTATGTTGTCATCAATCACCAAAAAGGGGGAGATTTTAAGTGCATCTAGTGCCCCTTAGTGATTTTGGTGTATTGAAGACTTATAGGTTAAGTGACTGATGCGTTTGTGAGTGTACACAGGTCTATAAGTCTATGAGGAGTTTGATATTTACAGAGAAAGTCGACCCCTAAAAATGAAGTTCTTCAACTGAAGACTTTGATATTCTGAAGACTTTCTGAAGACTTTGAAAGTGAAGAAATTGGTGTGACCTTGAAGACTTGGTATTCATTCGACGAATATGGAGCGTGAAGACTTTTTTTTCGTAGTTTCATTTTCTCTTTCTTGAGTCAAAGGAAACACCGTACTGTTAAAGGGGGTCGAGGAAATACTAAGGAAAAATTTCCATGTGATGCTTAACTCAATATCCTACACCTACCAATCCCTTCGAGTGAAGCCATTGGAAATCTCATATAGTTCAGTCAATTTCTTCAGTGACAGAGACGCAGTTCTTCTGGTCACTGAGGACTTTGCTCTGACTGAGGAGTTAGGAATTCGCCAGTGCGAATTACCTACACAGTGAGGAACATGATAGCCCTGAGGAATTTGAGAGTCAAATTTCTGACCGTTGCTGTGCTGCGCGCCGGCTGTCCAAAATATCTTATCCACCTAACGGTCATATCATTGAAGGGCATTTATGTCTTATCATGTCGGGCTGCTCCCTAGGCTATAAATAGCTGCCCCCTACAACCACTAGTTGGTTGGCTGCTCCGAGAGAACTTGACACTTGTCATCTGAGAGCAACCCATCCTTCGAGGACTTTGAGCGAAAATCATCAAGTGAGGAAAATCCCAAAACGAAACCCCCACAAACCCAAAGTGATTGAGCATCACTGAAGAAATTGATCCTGCGTGGATCCGACGCTTGTTACCTTTGAAGACTGTGCTTCTTCCAGACGGTTAGGCGTCAAGGTCTAGAGCATCCAAGAGGAATTGTGGATCGCCGAGTGACCAAGTCTGTGAAGGTTTGGAAGTCACCTGAGGACTTACCACGAGTGATTGGACGAGGCCTGCGTGGTCTTAGTTCAAGGAGAATACGGTGAGGACTGGGTGTCCTGAGTTGTGGCTCAGAGACTGGGTGTCCGGGACTGCGTGTCCTCGAGTTTAAATACTCAGCCACTCCAACCAGACGTACAACTGAGACAGCAGTTGGAACTGGTTTACCAAATCATTGTCTTCACCAACTAACTGGTTCTATTTCCTCAACTCTTTCATTTCCTCATTACTGTGTTGTACATTGTTCATATCTGTGCTTGAAGACTTTGACTGAAGGCTTTCACAAATTCCTCAGTTCAATTTCTTCAGTCTGTCCGTCTTCATCTTGTTATCCTGTGTTTACGCTTTCTGTACTCTGTGCTAGTTTTCATTTCTTCATGATGACTATGTTTGTATCCTGTTATGGTTACTTCTGAGTACTTATTCCGCTGCAAGTAGTTCTTCGCTAAGGAATTTCCTCACCAGCAAATTCCTCAGTGAAGAATTCATAAAAATCGCCTATTCACCCCTCCTCTAGTCGATATAACGCACTTTCACCTACCAAGGTTGCATCTGTCACTAAGTGGTCGGCACCCACCACAGTTGGAGAGATCAGAAGTTTTCTTAGACTCGCAGGTTATTGTTGGAGATCCATTGAGAATTTTTCCAAGATAGCGAAGCCCATGACAAAGTTATTGAAGAAGGACACCAATTTTAAATGGACTGAGGATTGTGAGGCCAGTTTTCAGGAGTTGAAGAAACGTTTGGTTACATCCCCAGCGTTGATTCTCCTAGACATACACAAGGATTTCCAAGTATATTGCGACGCTTCACGTCGAGGACTTGGAGGTGTGCTTATGGAGGACGGAAGAGTTGTTTCATATGCCTCACGACTGCTTTGACCTCATGAGTTGAATTGTGCTACACATGATTTGGAGTTAGCAGTCGTAGTGCATGCGCTCAAGACATGGAGACACTTTCTCATCGGAAACCATTGCGATCTTTACACGGATCATAAGAGTTTGAAGTACATCTTCACGCAGAAGGAGTTGAATCTCAGGAAAAGGAGATGGTTGGAGCTTATAAAGGATTATGATATGAGATTGCATTATCATCCAGGAAAGGCCATTGTCCTAGCAGATGTGTTGAGCCGCAAGAGTTATGTTAACACACTCATAACCGGAGGATTACCCCAGGAGTTAGCCGATGACCTTCGAGAACTTTGCTTGGAGATAGTTCCGAGAGGTTATGTTGCAGCATTGGAAATTCAGTCCACTTTGCTGGGAAAGATCCGAGAAGCCCAGAAGATGGACAAGGAGATTGCAAAGATAAAGGAAAGGATGAGTAAGGGAAAAGCTAAAGGTTTTCGCGAGGATGAACATGATACTTTATGGTTTGAGGATTGTATCTATGTGCCTAATGACCCTGAGATCAGGAAGTTAATTCGTCAAGAGGCTCATGATTTGCCTTATTAGATTCACCCAGGCAACACCAAGATGTACCTAGATTTGAAGGAGAGTTTCTGGTGGACAGGAATGAAGAAGGATATTGCAGAGTATGTAGTAGTATGCGATGTCTGTCAGAGAGTTAAGGCAGAGGATCAGAAACCACCAGGGTTACTTCAGCCTTTGCCGATACCCGAATGAAAGTGGGATAAACTTAGCATGGATTTCATCACCAGATTACCCAGGACATGTTCAGGCTATGACTCTATCTGGGTTGTACTTGATCGCTTGATGAAGGTAGCCCATTTCATCCCTGTGAAGACAACTTACACGAGTGCTAAGTTGGCGAAGATATACATGACCAGGATCATACGTCTGCATGGAGTTCTGAGGACCATCGTATCAGATAGTGGAACATAGTTTACTTCAAAGTTTTGGAATCAGTTGCACGAAACTTTGGGTACCAGGCTAGAGTTCAGTACAACCTTTCATCCGCAGACAGATGGACAGACCGAGAGAGTCAATCAGATTCTAGAGGACATGTTGAGAGCTTGTGCGCTAGATTATGGATCTAGTTGGGATGATAACTTACCCTAAGCAGATTTCTCCTATAACAATAGTTACCAAGCCAGTTTGAAGATGACCCCTTTAGAAGCCTTGTACGGAAGGAGGTGCAGGACACCACTATCATGGGATGAAGTTGCAGATAGACAGTTGTTCGGACTAGACTTAATCAGAGATTCTGAGGAGAAGGTTAAGTTGATTCGAGATAGACTTAAGATAGCACAGTCCAGGCAGAAGAGTTATGCAGATACTAAACGCAAGGAGGTAGCCTATAAAGTCGGAGACAGAGCATATCTTCGTGTATCCCGACTTCGAGGAGTTAAGTGATTTGGAGTCAAAGGAAAGCTAGCACCATGATTTGTGGGACCATATAGAGTTTTGGAACGTATGGAAGAAGTTGCCTACAAGTTGGAATTACCCGAAGGATTGTCAGGAGTTCATGATGTGTTTCACGTTTCCCAGTTGAAGAAGTGCCACTCAAAGATGGTTGACATCCCTCTGAGAGATACAGTGCCACTGGAAGCGATTCAGTTGGATAGTGATCTGACCTATGAGGAGAAACCAGTTAAGATTCTTGAGTTTTCCAGCCGAGTTACTCGCAGCAGAGTCATAAAGTTTGCAAAGTTCAGTGGAGCCACCATACCGAGGAGCAAGCCAACTCGGAGCGAGAAGAAGACCTCCGCAAGGACCACCCACACCTTTTTGCTGACCAACCCGAATCTCGAGGGTGAGATTCATCTTAAGGGTGTAGGTTTGTAACATCCCAATTTTCAATTTGGATGTTATACATAGATCATTCATATGAATAAATGATTTATTGCATTTTTTGTTTAGTTTTGGTTGCTTTTGATCCAAAAGGCCTTAAGAAACTCAAGGACCATTTTGAGAGAGTTGGAGGTTTCACAAAAGTCCAATTTGATTTATCAAATTTTGGTAATTGGATAAAATTGTTTTTCAAAATTGTTTTTCCAAGTATTTTTAAAAATAATGAGAGAAGATAATATGACTTCTTCAATTCAGTAGAAAAATATTGGAAATTGAATTTTGAATTTTATAGAGTTTATTTGATTTGTATTCGCTAGTCATTTATTAGTTAGCCGAGTAATTAGAACTGTAATGTTTATTTTTTAGTTTAGGCATTTAAGTCCAGAAAAATGTTCACGAGGTCACTAATAAGGCCATTTAGCTACATGAATTTTTCTGGAATTTTCAGGGTTATATTTTTATTTATTTTAAGTGTTTTTAGTCTCTGGAAAATTATTTTTAAAAAAACGCGTGGCGCCGAAACTGGGCCGGCCCCGCTCAAGCCAGGCCGCAGCCCAGCTGTGCCAGCGCCTCCTCCACCGACTCCCGAGTGGAGTCCGCCGCCGCCACGACCAGGGGTCAGACCCGGACTCGCCACTGCCCCCTTCCCCAAGTCACCCCCAAGCCTTTATATACGGAGCCCCCCGGCCCCTCTCTCCTCAAGCCGCGCTGCCACCCGCCTCTGCCACAGCCGCCGAGCGCCGCCGCCGCCTAACGCTGCTGCACCGCCTGTGCAAGCCACCGCCTACTGTAGCCGCCGCCGCTGCCGCGCGCCGTCGCACCCGCATCCGAACCCCGCCGCCGGAGCCCCGCCATCACCGTCGAGCCGCCTCGCCCGCAAGTCATCGCCGCCGTCGTTTGTCGAGCCGCCGCCGTCGACCGGACCGTCGAAAGACCGGCAAAAACCGATCGGTTTTTCTTACGGTTTTTTCTGTTAATTAGTTAGATCGGTTTATTTTTTTAGTTTGCTTAATTAGTGAACATTCACTCTTTTAGATATGTCAATGAACGAATTCGTTCGTTAGTCTCTGTTAGCGGACGTTCGTCCAATAGATTTTTCTTTTTCTGTCTATTTTTTGTCTAGGGACCTATCCGTGAATAGTTTTATCGCAAATTAGCCCCTGATCTTCAAACTAGCTTCACTTTTAGCTCGTTTGTCCAAATTGGATGAAGCCAACACCTAAATCGTCAGAACGTTCCCCTCTATCCATTAAACTAACTTGAAAATGATTTTGATAATTTAAAATTTGAGTTTAGTTTAGATTGTTATTTGATCTTGTTTTGTTCGTATCTTGAGTTTCGTACTTCCGTTTGAGTTGATTCTTTTTTTTGCAAATCATAGCTAATCACATGTACCTACTGTTAAGATCTAATCCACATAAAAATAATGATGTTAGATTTTGTTTTCTGTTTAGATTAGTTATTTGCTTGTTTTTGAGTTTTATTTGGATCTTTTCTCGATTTCTCTTTGCATCGTTTGCTTGATTGCTTATGTATGCTATTGTTTGTCTATGCTAGATTTTCCAGAGTGTGAAGCTTGTTACTACGAATCTCTAGAGTTTTCCGATCGTCAGCAAGGTAAGTTACACTTTGATCATACTTTTTCATACCCAGTTTTTACTATGCATTAGTATTACCTCTGAAATATTTGCATGAGTGGGATTGGGAACATGTGGTTTGGTTGTAGTACTTGAGGTAGGAACCTATTACCTTTGATCACCCCGGGAATAAATGTTGTGCTCAATTATTGCTTAGCCATGCTCGTAGATAGGGATTTGATCGTGATGTACATGGAAGTTGTGAGAGATAATAATTTTGGACAACATTAAGGTGGCAACTTTAATACACATCTGGGTGGATTGGTTGGGGCACCTGGAGAAACCAGTGCTTGCCCATTGGGAAATCCCAAAGTACCCATGTGATTTTTCCTTGGTTCACTACCCAGGCTCAAATGGATCATATGATATTTCATGCCTAGAAACTTCCGTGTGCAGCCACAAGTCGTTATGGGATATGGCATAGTTGAGTAAGTTGTGTGAGCTCTTGAAGAGGTGGACTAGTAGATGTAGGGGAAAGTAGGTGTACCGGTCTACCCAGAGTAGAGAGTTAATGCTTTAGAAAGACTATGTCTCGATCTTCCAATCATGGATGCAATCGAGTCTTGTGGGGAAAAGTGTGCAACCTCTGTAGAGTGTATAAACTAATCATAGTTAGCCGTGTCCCGGGTTATGGACATCTTGAGTATCTAGAAGTGGATATTATTGTTGATCTCATCACTCTTTAATTAATGAATTGGGTTTAATGATGATACTTGATTAATGTTGGGATTTGAGTTGGAGGAACCTTCTAAAATATTTGTTTAGCTTTGTATTAAATAAAATTTATTCCTTTGTTGTAGGGAAAAATTAGCTTTATGCAAAACTTTAAACTTAGAGCCTCCACCAGCCAAATATGCATGTAGATATAGTTTCTTGCATTCATTTGCTCTACAATGTAACTCTGCCAGCATATTCCATGTGCTGACCTACACGGCTGCAACGTCTCATGTTGCAAACTTTACCGAAGAAGAATAAGGTGCAATAGGTCATTGTCATGCACTTAGCTATGCCGTTAGAGTTGATGGACTCATTTACCTTTGAAGCTTCCGCAGTTATTTTGTTTAGATGGCCTTTAGCCACATTATTTGTGTAATAGATACTCTTTATGAGGACCTCGATGTAATAAGTGTGTGATTGAACTCTTCTATAATTCCTCGGGTATTGTTTGTTTGCATACCGATCCAGGGATGACAGTTAAGCACAGAAACTTCGGTCCATTGGGATCGTGGTCGCTACATTCATCCAGCCTCCACTGGCTACTGTTCAACCAACCCTCCCCATGGGGTCCTATTCATCCAGCCCTCCACCAGCTACTGTTCATCCAGCCCTCCACCGGCTACTGTTCAACCAACCCTCCACCAGCTGTTGTTCATCCAGCCCTCCACGGGGTCCTATTCATCCACCCCCAACCGACTCGATTGGGGTCTTGTTCATCCAACGGCAACAACCTCTACTACCATGAGGTCCTATTCATCCAACCCCCACCGGGAACTGTTCACCAACCCCCAACAATGCTCACTATTTATCAAGAGGCAGCAAATTCGATCGGCTTCAGTTAGCACCAGTAGTGAAGGAATCGCTCGATCGAGTTCATTTAACAGCTAGGGATCAATCGATCACTCGAGTTCAATAATGTGTAGCTTGTAGTGAAATCGCTCAGGTTCAGTTAGATCCCAACGCCTCGCACCCACGCGCGTACGTGTACGAGAGAAACGTGCATCGCTCGACCCGACCACCCACCGTAACCGGGAACTCCCTGATATTTTCCTCGCCCTTGCTTCTACCACGGTTTTTTCCATCATGGACGACCCAAAGAATGTCATGTAGCTGCGTCTTTGGCCCGCCCAGGACAAAAAGCCCATTTTTTGTCATGATTTTTTGTCATAGAAGTAGGAGCCCACCACATCTATGATGACACCGGGTTTTTTCAAAATTATCGTCATAGAAGTGTCATAAGCATGACAGAAAAAAAATTCGTTCAGCCCAAAATGTCAAGGATGTGTCTTTTTTTGTAGTGCAATCTTGCAAGTTATAGTCACCTACTATGTGTTATGATCCGGCAACCCCGGAGTGACAATAGTCGGGACACTTCCCGGTGATGACCGTAGTTTGAGGAGTTCATGTATTCACCGTGTGTTAAAGCTTTGTTCCAGTTCTCTATTAAAAGGAGGCCTTAATATCCCTTAGTTTCCAATAGGACCCCCCTGTCACGGGAGGGTAGGACAAAAGATGTCATGCAAGTTCTTTCCGTAAGCACGTATGACTATTTACAGAATACATGCCTACATTATATTTATGAACTGGAGCTAATATTGTATCGCCCTAGGTTATAATTGTCACATGATGAATATCATCCAGCAAATCATCGATCCAATGCCTACAATTTTCCTACATATTGATCTTGCTAAATTACTACTGTTGTTACTGTTGCACTTGCTACAAAATTATTGTTATCACTGTTATCGCTACTATTGTTGCTACTACTACTATCAAAACTATCATATTATTGTGCTACTGATCACTTTGCTGCAGATAATTAATCTCCAGGTGCGGTTGAATTGACAACTCAGCTGCTAATACTTGCAAATATTCTTTGGCTCCCCTTGTGTCGATTCTATAAATTTGGGTTGAATACTCTACCCTCAAAAACGGTTGTGATCCCCTGTACTTGTGGGTTATCAAGACCTTTTTCTGGCGTCGTTGCCGGGGAGCATAGCTATATTTGTTGAGTTACTTGGGATTATTATCAATTTAGCACTATGAAAAATCTGAAGGGTGCTAAGACTAAGATTTTTCCCTCTAAGACGAGGGGAGGTAAGGAACTGCCATCCAGCTCCACTTTAGATTCACCTTCTGAAGGATGCTATTAATCCTAATATGTCGCAAGTTATTGATGATGCTACTTCTACTATGAATGATACTTATGATGATGCTAGTACCTTTCTTGATGATAATGTACCACTAGGTGAATTTTTAGTTGAACAAATTGCTAGAGTAAGACAACATGATATTGTTGAAACTGATGATGAGCTTGAACCTGAAAATCTTGAAACACATATTAGAACTATTCCTCCTAGATATGAATTGCCAAAGGTATCGGAAGGTTATGTTATGAATGAGGAGACAACTAGAGATATTCTTGCTTGTAAGGATAGAGATGATCTAGAGAAATTATTATGCAAGTATCAAGAAAAATCTTTGAATGCTAGAATGAAATGTGATTCTAAGTTTGCTACTTCACCTATCTTTATTGATGATAAGGATTATGAATTCTCTGTCAACCCAGAGTTAATTATTTTGGTTGAATCTGATCCTTTCCATGGTTATGAAACTGAAACTGTTGTGGCACATCTTACTAAGTTAAATGACATAGCCACCCTTTTTGCTCATGAGAAAATTTGCTATTACTATATTCCCAAATTATTTCCATTCTCATTAAAGGGTGATGCTAAAGCTTGGTACAATACTCTTGCTCCTGGTTGTGTGCGTAGTCCCCAGGATATGATTTATTACTTCTCTGAAAAATATTTTCCTGCCCATATATATGAAACAAGCTGCCTTACATGAAATATTGAACTTTGCGCAAATTGAAGAAGAGAGTCTCCCACAAGCTTTGGGGGAGGCTTCTCCAATTGCTTAATGCATTGCCTGATCATCCTCTTAAGAAAAATGAAATACTTGATATCTTCTATAATGGACTAACCGATGCTTCTAGGGATTCCCTAGATAGTTGTGCTGGTTGTGTTTTCAAGGAACGAACTATTGGGCAAGCTGAATAATTATTGAATAACATATTGAAAAATCATGATGATTGGACTCCCCCTGAACCACCGTCTAAACCCACTCCGAAGAAGAGGGGTATCATATATCTCAGTCCTGAAGATATGCAAGAGGCAAAGAAATCTATGAAGGAAAAAGGTATTAAAGATGAGGATGCCAAAAATTTACCTCCTATTGAAGAAATACATGGGCTTGATACACCACCACTGCCTAAGGTGGTAGAGGTAAATTCTCTAATGAAATTCAATGATAATGATAATCCTCACAATATGCACCCTAGACAATGCCTTTATGAGTTTGAAATTACATTAGAAAACAAGATCACTTTAATGCAAATGTTATGAAACAATTGAAATATAATTCTGATATGATTGCTCGCTTGAGTGACTTATTATTTAGAATCCCAATTGATGTGAGAGATGTGGCGAAGCATGCTTCTATGGTTCAAACCCAATTAGAGCAAGTTGCTAAATCTCAAAGAGTTGCTTGATGAAATGAATAATAATATCAATGATCATGTTGTTAGAGTAATGACTAGAGGAGGTAGAAGGACACAAGAACCACTTTTATCCTGAGGGACACCCAAAAATAATTGAACAAGACTCTCAAAGAGTTAACACTAAAAAGAAAAAGAAGAAGAAAAATGATAGGACTTTGCATGCCTCTAGTGAACTTGAAGTAGAAAAACCTCTTGATAATGGTAATGAAGTTTCTATGTCTGATGCTGAAACTCAATCTGGTAATGAACACTCACCTTCTGATAATGAAAAAGATAATGATGAGGTTCATGAAAACACTCAAACAAATAATAAAGAACCAAACAATGTTGTTGAGATAGAACCTGCAGTTGATCTTGATAACGCACAACCCAAGGATAAAAGATATGATAAAAGAGACTTTGTTGCTAGAAAACATGGTAAGGAAAGAGAACCATGGGTTCAAAAACCTATGCCCTTTCCACCTAAGTCAACTAAAAATAAAGATGATGAAGAATCTGAACACTTTGCTGAAATGCTGAGGCCAGTCTTTTGCGTACTCGCTTGACTGATATCTTGAAAATGCCTCCGTATGCAAAGTACATAAAGACATCATCACCAATAAGAGAAAAATACGGGAAGCTAAAATCTCCACCATGCTTGCTAATTATACTTTTAAAGATGGAGTACCCAAGAAACTTGGAGATCTGGGAATACCAACTATACCATGCTCCATCAAAAGAAACTATGTGAAAACTGCTTTATGTGATTTAGGAGCTGGTGTTAGTGTTATACCCTTCTCTTTATATAAAATACTTGATTTGAATAAACTCACACCTACTGAAATATCCTTGCAAATGGCAGACAAATCAACTGCCATAACTATCGTTATTTGTGAGGATGTGCCCGTAGTTGTTGCTAATGTTACTATTTTGACTGACTTTGTTATACTTGAGATGCCCAAGGATGACAAGATGTCGATTATCCTTGGAAGACCCTTTTTGAATACTGCAGGGGTTGTTATTGATTGCAATAAAAGCAAGGTCACCTTTCATATCAATGGTAATGAGCGTACGGTGCACTTTTCGAAGAAACAATTCCAAGTGAATGGTATTAATGTTATTGAAAAATCTCCGACAATAACTATTGGAAGTTCTCAACTACCCCTTCCTACTGTTAAAAACATATATGAAATGCTTATTGTTGGGGACATTCATATCCCTGTTGAGGTAACTTAGTGATTTAAGAAAGTTCTTCGGTTTCATGCTAATCGAAAGTGGTTGTTAATAAGAGGTCATTTTTGAGAGGTATGAAGTTAATGAATTTAGTCAGCACTACCTTCTGTCCCTACCTTTTGCTTTCTGTTTTTATTAGTTAAATAAAATAAAATGCCATGTTTTGTCTGTCTTCTGAATTTCCCGTGTAATAAAAAAAGACCCAAAAATAAAAGTTCTCAGAATGCTTTGAAAATTTAATACGATTTTTTCTGAATATTTAAGATTTTTTGGTGCAAATAACATCAGAGGGAGGTGCACCAGGTGGGCACAACCCACCTGGGCGCGCCAAGAACCCCGGGTGTGCCCTGGTAGGTTGTGGTCCCCACATGGCCCCCTCACTTATCCCTTCATCCCACATCACCACCTACCTCTCGAAAAAAATCACCATTGCTCTCTCTCGTGTTCTTGCTCTCAAACCCGCGGATTTCAATCTCTTTGCTCAAAGCTCCATTTTTGAAACTGTTTCGGGGGATTGTTGCTTGGTATGTGACTCCTCCGTTTGTCCAATTAGTTTTTTGCTTTAGTGGTTTATATTTTGAATAATTAGCTACTCTTGGTGCTGCTGTAGATGAGCTTCCATGTTGAATTCTTAGAGTTCTAAATAGTTTCAATGCTTGCTATGGTCTCTATGCATCGCTATGAGTAGTAGCTACCGATCTTGTGAAGTTTGTTGACAAATTTTTATCACCCAAAAAATTTTAGAAAATTATACGCGAATATGATGAACGTCTTTGGAAGGAGTTCTTCGAGGAGATCCTCGGAGGCATTGTTACGTCTCCAATGTATCTATAATTTTTGATTGCTCCATGCTGTTATATTATCATTCTTGGATGATTTAAAATCATTTTATAGTCTTTTTATATCATTTTTTGGTACTAACCTATTGACATAGTGCCCAGTGCCAGTTGATGTTTTCTGCATGTTTTTTACATCGCAGGAAATCAATATCAAATGGAGTCTAAACACAGCAAAACTTCTTTATGATTTTTTTGGGCCAGAAGACATCCAGTGGGCCAAGGAAGCACCTGGAGGGTGCCTCGAGGGGGGCAGCACCCACCAGGGCACGCCGGGAGGCCCAGGCACGCCCTGGTGGGTTGTGCCCGCCTCGGGTGCCCCCTGAACCGCCTCTTTACTCTATAAATACCCCAATATTCCAAAACCCTAGGGGAGTCGACAAAAATCAATTCAGGTCGCCGCAGAGTCCAGAACCACCAGATCCAATCTAGACACCATCACGAAGGGGTTCACCACTTCCATTAATGCCTCTCCGATGATGCGTGAGTTGTTCTTTGTAGACCTACGTGTCCGTAGTTAGTAGCTAGTTGGCTTCCTCTCTCTCTCTCTTGATTATCAATACAATGGTCTCTTGGAGATCCATATGATGTAAGCCTTTTTGCGGTGTCTTTGTTGGGATCCGATGAACTTTGAGTTTATGATAAGATCTATGTTTTTATCCATGAAAGTTATTTGAGTCTTCTTTGATCTCTTATATGCATGATTGCTTATAGCCTCGTGTTTATTCTCTGATATTTTGGTTTTATTTGGCGAACTTGATCTATTTATCTTGCAATGGGAAGATGTGCTTTGTGATGGGTTCGATCTTACGGTGCTTGATCCCACTGACAGAAGGGGAAACGACGCATATGTATCATTGCTATTAAGGATAACAAGATGGGGTCTATTTCTACATAAATGGATCTTGTCTACATCATGTCATTGTTCTTGTTGCATTGCTCTGTTTCTCCATGAACTTAATACATTAGATGCATGCTGGATAGCGGTCGATGTGTGGAGTAATTGTAGTAGATGTCGGTAGGAGTCGGTCTACTAATCTTGGAAGTGATGCCTATATAATGATCATTGCCTGGATATCGTCATGATTATTTGAAGTTCTATCAATTGCCCAACAGTAATTGTTTTCCCACCGTTTGCTATTTTTCTCAAGAGAAGCCACTAGTGAAACCTACGGCCCCTGGGTCTCTTTTCATCATATTTGCCTTTGCGATCTATTTCCCTTTGCATTTATTTTCAGATATATTAAACCAAAAATACGAAAATACCTTGCTGCAATTTATTTGTTCCGCGATCTATTTATCCTATCTACCACTTTTATCTCACGTTATTTGCCTATCTTGAGGTGTCGTACCCGAAAGGGAGTGATAACCCCTTTAACACATTGGGTTGCGAGTATTTGTTATTTGTGTGTAGGTGTTGTTTACGTGGTCTGAGGAGGTTCTCCTACTAGTTCGATAACCTTGGTCTCATCACTGAGGGAAATACTTACCATTGGTATACTGCATCTACCCTTCCTCTTTGGGGAAATATCAACATAGTTCTATTAGACATCAAAAGGAATTTCTGGCGCCGTTACTGGGGAGGATCTTCAACATCAACCAGGTTCCTAATCACAAATCTCATCTCCTCGCTATTTACATTATTTGCCATTTGCCTCCCGTTTTCCTCCCCCCCCCCCACTTTACAAAAAATTGCCGTTTTATTCGCCCTCTTTTTCGTCCGTTGTTTTCTCGTTAGATCTGTTTTTCGTGTGCAATCTTGTTTATTACTTTTTGTCGCTATGGAATTTTCTTCTTATATTGCATGCCCCCCCCCCCCCCCCCGAGATCGAGGTTCTCAACTTTAAACAAAGGGGAGGAGAAAATATAAAAGATGCTTGGTATAGAATTTGCAATGCTCATAATAGATCTATCCGTAAGCAATCTATTGTTGTTCTTCTTTGTTGTTTTTATGTGGGCATTACCACTTGGTACAAATTCGTCCTTGATACGATTATCGGTGGGAATTTCTCGATGTGTCCTTCTCTTGATGCATTTAATGCTTTGGAAAATTTAGTGGGTTCACCACCTGTCGTGATCAATGAAACAATAATGACTCTCGACATGTGATGGAAAGACTTGATGCTATTGAAAAGAAAATGCTTACCGTAGAACATATTGAAAACTTGGATAGAAAATACAAAGTTATGCTACTAAAGTTGAGTCAAAAGCAGGAGACGTTTTTAAGTTGCTAAAAGAAAAGGGAACTATAATCCATGAAAGAATCGAAGAGAGCCCGTCTAGGATTGATGAACTAGAAGAAAATTTTTCTAATCTAGGTACGGCTTTTGCTTCCGCTAAAACTCCCGTGAAAATTAGCAAGACTACTCAAGTCACAAAAAACAAAGGTGCAACTTCTAGCAATGATAAAGGAGATCTTAAGATGATTAGTATCCATCCCAACTTTACTGAAGTCATAAGAGACCCTTTTTCCAATAATTAGTTTTTCAATCTCATGCCTATAAGTATTGTCACTGAGAATTTATATGCAAAATCCTTAAAAAAATCCTAAGTGCTCGATCAAAGAATTGGACAAAGATGACAACACTTAGATCCTACGCGTTATGCCTAGCTAGGGGCGTAAGACGATATCGCTTGTTGGGAGGCAACCCAATGAATAAAATTTATTTTTGCTTTTTTCTTTCTGTTCTTGTGTTTTAGCACAATTATGCTACTGTTATGATTGTGTTTTTTGTGTTTTAATAAGTGTTTGTGCCAAGCAAGGCCATTGGGAAGATTTGGGTGAAAGTTGATTTGATCTTGCCGAAAAACAGAAACTTTTTTGCTCACGGGATTATTTTCTATATTTAACAGAAGAGTTATTTTGAGTTTATTCTCTTTGCAGAAGATTAATAGACAAATTTCTCAAGTTCAAAAATTTATTTCAGAATTTTTGGAGTTACAGAAGTATTCGAAATATTCAGGTTGCTACAGACTTTTCTGTTTTTGATAGGTTCTGTTTTCTTTGCGTTGGATGCTTGTTTTGATGATTCTATGGTTTTATTTGATGAGTTTTTGCCATAGAAAAGTTGGAATGCGGTAGATATAATGCAGAAACAAAATAAGAATAGGTTTGCAACAGTACTTATAGTAGTGGTTTGCTTTTTATACTAACGGATCTCATGAAGGTTTTGTTGAGTTTTGTGTGATTGAAGTTTTCAAGTTTTGGGTGATCTTACGATGGATGAAGGAATAAGGATTAGAAAAAGGCTAAGCTTGGGGATGCCTGAGGCACCCCAAGATAGTATTTAAAGAAGTATAAAGCAACTAAGTTTGGGGATGCCCCCGAGTGGCATCCCCGCTTTCTTCTAACAACCATCGGTATTTTACTTGAAGCTATATTTTTATTCGTCACATATTATGAGTTTTGCTTGGAGCGTCTTGTATGCTATGAGTCTTTTCTTGTTTTGCTTTGTGTTTTAAGTGTTGAATCCTTGCTGAACACACCTTTTTGAGAGAGCCAAAAATTATGCTATGCTTGCTCCTATGCTTCACTTAAATTTTTAGAGCCATGGATTTGCTCTAGTGCTTCACTTATATCTTTTTGAGCACGGTGTGCTTTGTTATTTTTGAAGAAATGCTCTTGTGCTTCACTTAGATTTATTTGGGAGTTAGTAAAATTTTCATAAATTCTCTCTTGCTTCACTTAGATTATTTTGAGAGAAAGAAAAAAAATTATGCTCATGATCTTCACTTATATTTGTTTGAGCTTATCAAAAGCAACATATGAAAATAGTCCCAAAGTGATAGATATCCAAGGAGGATATAAGAAAAACTCTCATGAAGATCATTGGACAAAATAAACTTTATTCTTAGTAATGGTTTTGAGATATGACGATATGATATGTGAGTCATCTTGATGAGTAATTGTGCTTTAGTAAGAATATTGATGTTAAGGTTTGTGATTCCCTATGCAAGCATGAAAGTCAATAGTTATGCAATGAAACTTATCCTACTTATGGTGAATTTATTCGGTGTTACTTATGCTTAATGCTAGGGTACGAGATTTTTCGCTTTTTGGTTGGTCCCTTCTCAATCTTTTTGCTAGCCTTCATTTTGCACTAAGTATGATCACTACTTGTGCATCCAAAACCCTTTAAACCAGTTATGAGTCCACTATACCTACCTAAATGCAGTATTTCCATGCCGTTCTAAGAAAATTTGCATGTGCCATCTCTGATTTTCAAAATAAATTTCTCTTTTGTGTGCTCTACCACTCGCGAGGCGGTGAAGGGTGACCAATATTTTCCATGCTAGATGTGTTATTCTCATGATGAGTGTTTATTCACTTGTCATTTCATGAGAGTATGGCAAAGATATTAGGTATGCCCAGTCCTGAAATGAATAATGAATTTACTTTATGTTATAAAATAATAAAGTCCTTGGAAAGTGTTGATATGGAGGGCACCCATGGATACGGTTAGCCATGGAAAGTGAAAGTAATGGTGGAAAAAGGAATAAACTTTATTTTCTATTTGGGAACCGCCTATGATGTATCTAGCATGGAAAAACTATGCCTCTCAAAAAAAATATTTTTTATCTCTCAATTTAAGCTTTGAGCTCTGGCACCTCTACAAATCCCTACTTCCCTCCACGAAGGGCCTTTCTTTTACTTATGCAATTTTTATTTTGAATTTGAGTCTCCATCTTCTCTTATAAAGCACCAACTAAAGGGCACTATGATCGTATTTGAGCATTGGGTGTAGCTAATATTCGAGTGTGTTTCATGAATGGATCAATGATTGAGCATAATGGGCTAGGAATAACTTGCTTTAGTGTTAATATTTTGAAAGACATGGTTGCTTGTTGGTATGCTTGAGTATTAAAGTCTTCATGTCAAAACTAGACTATTGCTTTGAATCATATAAAAATTCCAAATGTCCATGCTATAAAGAAAAGAAATGTGATGAACATGTTAGATAGCATTCCACATCAAAAATTCTGTTTTTATCATTTACCTACTCGAGGACGGGCAGGAATTAAGCTTGGGGATACTGATACGTCTCCAACATACCTATAATTTTTTATTGTTCCATGCTATTATATTATCATTCTTGGATGTTTTACAATCATTTTATAGTCTTTTTATATCAATTTTTGGTACTAACCAATTGACATGGTGCCTAGTGTTAGTTGTTGTTTTCTGCATGTTTTTTACATCGCAGGAAATCAATATCAAACGGAGTCCAGACGCAGCGAAACTTCTTGAGGATCTTTTTTGGGCTAGAAGACATCCAGTAGGCCAAGGAAGCACCTGGGGGTGCCTCGAGGGGGCAACACCCACCAGAGCGCGCCAGGAGGCCCAGGCGCGCCCTGCTGGGTTGTGCCCACCTCGGGTGCCCCCTGAACTGCCTTTTGCTCTGTAAATACCCCAATATTACATAAACCCTAGGGGAGTCAACAAAAATCAATTCCAGCCGCCGCAGAGTCCAGAACCACCAGATCCAATCTAGACACCATCACGGAGGGGTTCACCACTTCCATTGGCGCCTCTCCGATGATGCGTGAGTAGTTCTTTGTCGACCTACGGTTCCGTACTTAGTAGCTAGATGGCTTCCCCTCTCTCTCTTGATTATCAATACAATGGTCTCTTGAAGATCCATATGATGTAAGCCTTTTTGCGATGTGTTTGTTGGGATCCGATGAACTTTGAGTTTATGATCAGATCTATGTTTTTATCCATGAAAGTTCTTTGAGTCTTCTTTGATCTCTTATATTCATGATTTCTTAGAGCCTCATATTTCTTCTCCAATATTTGGGTGTTGTTTTCCCAGCTTGATCTATTTATCTTGCAATGGGAAGAGGTGCTTTGTGATGGGTTCAATCTTACGGTGCTTGATCGTAGTGACAGAAGGGGAAATGACGCGTATATATCATTGCTATTAAGGTTAACATGATGGGGTCTATTTCTAAATATATCTTGTCTACATCATGTCATCGTTCTTATTGCATAATTTGTTTCTCCATGAACTTAAAACACTAGATGCATGTTGGATAGCTGTCGATGTGTGGAATAATAGTAGTAGATGTAGGCAGGAGTCGTCTACTAATCTCGGACGTGATGCCTATATAATGATCACTTCCTGGATATCGTCATGATTATTTGAAGTACTATCAATTGCCCAACAATAATTGTTTTCCCACTGTTTGCTATTTTTCTTGAGAGAAGCCACTAGTGAAACCTACGGCCCCCGGGTCTCTTTTCATCATATTTGACTTTGCGATCTATTTCCCATTGCATTTATTTTCAGATCTATTAAACCAAAAATACAAAAATACCTTGCTGCAATTTATTTGTTCCGCGATCTATTTATGCTATCTACCACTTTTACCTCATGTTATTTGCCTATCTTGAGGCGCCATACCCGAAAGGGATTGACAACCCCTTTAACACGTCGGGTTGTGAGTATTTGTTATTTGTGTGCAAGTGTTGTTTACGTGGTGTGAGGAGGTTCTCCTACTGGTTCGATAACCTTGGTATCATCACTGAGGGAAATACCTATCATTGCTATACTGCATCATCCCTTTCTCTTTAGGGAAATACCGACGTAGTTCTAGCAGACATCAAGCATCTTCTACTAATATTTCCGTTCGTCGGTCTTATGTTGAACCAAGTGAAAGTTCCATACGAGATGCCGCCACCAAAACATTCTTATGGCCATGCAACGATTATTTGGTGAGTGTGGGCATTAATGTAAAATTTTAACAATATGTTCACAATGCCGATGTAGTGACCCGACCCGAAATCAGTCGAGTCTCTCTGTAGTTGTACCATCCCAAGATCATGTTGGCACACACAGTGCATTCATGAAAAGATTCTAAGTTCAATCACACCTGAATTTATTACACAATTCTCATATCGGGTCTGTATTACATCATAATAAATTCGGCCGAAGGACAACTCGTGAGAAATAGACTAAAGTTGCGGAAGCGTAGACGATAAGCGAGTCCATCCGACTCCATAGGGCAATCGCCAAGCTTAGATCGTAGCCTCACTCCTGGTCGGAAAGCTCCTCTGCAACATAAGATGTTGCAGCCGTGTAGGTCAGCATTTTGAATATGCCGGCAAGTCATGAAGAGAGAACAACAATAATATTACTAACACTATATGCAATTCGGCTGTGGGGCTCTGAGTTTAATTTTTGCGAAAAAGCCAATTTTTTCCTACAACAAAGGACTTGCTTGCAATTACTACAAATTGTTGGTTGTTATTGAGATGGTTCCGGCAACCAATGTCTCATTCCCGAAACATTAATAACCCATCAATTAACTTATTTTTTTCAGTTATGAGATTTCCGAACAACTCCAATTCCAGAGGCTCAATTGTCCGTAACCGGGGACATGGCTAATCGATTAGGTTTTTCACTCTACAGAGTCTTGTGCACTTTACCCGCAAGAATCATTCCCTCCTTTATGTCCTCGAACTACCTAGTGTTTGAAGATAGGACAAACGAAATATGGCCTTCAGTAGAGTTCCTTTGGGCCACTGCCGGTGCCCATCCAATCCTACTGTTCTTCTACATCTTGTAGCACCGTTCGGCTAGAGTCACGCCTAGGGTCGACCAAGCCAGAGCCCATAATGGCTTGCGGTTGCACAGGTAAGCTTCCTGTCAAGGTGTATCCATCCATCTCTTCATGGCTGGGTGAAGCTTTCCGCAAGATGTCATGGGCTTCTCCATGCATCCTGGCCATCCGCTGGTTGCTCCAAGGTGCCCATCAACCGTCCTCCACCCAGTAGTGAATTTGAAGTGCATCTTGAGCTTGAAGTCATGGGATTGTCATCATCTTGACTCTCACATCTCCCTAATGAATCACTCAAGCAAACCCGTCTATGGAAGCATAGCAATCAACTACATCGTCCCGGGCATTGGTAACAAGGGGAATTGGGTTCAACCTACCATATGATACTACTCAAGAACATAACTTAAAATTATCCTACTGCATGCATGGTGGGGAGGAATAATTCTAATGCAACAAATCATAGGTATTGTAAAACCTGATCAAATGACTTGCCTGGTTGACGGTCTTCGAAAGCTAGTGACTCGTGATAGCAAGCCTCGCACTCCGGGAATTCTATCGAGTCAAACATAGCACAAATAAGTATACCATCATAAAGTTTCTACTACAACAGAAAGTAAATTATAACAACACACAATCATACACACAAAGAAATCCAACAATAAAACCAACGAAGTCATAGAATCAAAGCAAGGTTTTTACTACAAGTAAGACAACTAGAAAATAGTTTTATCCTACTAAAACTTTCTTTAACAGAACCAAAAGAAGATTTTTGTTAACTAACTAAAAAGAAAACAGCATAAAAATTTTGTGCAAAAAGAATTACATTAAAAGCCATTATAAAACTCCTTTTATGCTTAAAACAAAACTAGTAGGAAAAATAAATAAAACATTTTATTTTTCTGTAAATAAAAGTTCAACTTATAAAACTACCGAAATTAATCTGAAATAAATTATAACAGAGGTGAAAACAAATTTTAAAATAATTAAAACAACAGAAAACAACAGCAAAGTGAAATAAACTAAAATAGTGTTGTTTTCATGTAAAACTAATTTTAATAAAATCTATAAATACCCAAATTAATCCTACTGCTAGGCAAGGTCGAAATAAAGCAGTGGCAAAAAGAATCACTAAAAAAATTAATTGTAACTCATTTTATAGCAGAAATACTAATCTGACTAAAACTCAAATAAAACAATTTTCAAAGACTAAAACATGGCCAAAACTGTTTTATACAGAAACTATAGAAAATTCACAAACTAGGAGAAAAGAATTAACTAAAAATAATAATTAACCTACGAGTTATAGATTTTACAAAATCAGAACTATTTTGTTTTAAAAACAGAATCTAAATAAAACAAAACAAAAACTAAACGTGTTAATGGGCCAAACGGTGGGCGATTTGAAACTAAACAGTGCACATGCGTTTAATAGGCTAATATGTGTACGGGATAAACAGAATAAGTTGATCGGCCGGTCTAACTAAACAGAGGAATAAACTAAACCGAACGGTTCGATATAACTAAATAAACCGTAACTAAACCAGAGAAAAACCAATCTAAACAAAATAAACCTAACCCTTCGCTATGATCTAATCTAAGCCGTTGAATGCAGATCGGACGGGGGAGGGGTGTCTGGCGGCTTACAGCGGCGGTCAACGGCGAGGTGGGCTTGGGCATCGGTGGTGGAGGTGCTCCAATGGTCCGGGGCGACGGCGGTGATGTCGGGCCTACGTAGTGGATCGAGGTGGTGACGTCGAGGTGGCCTGGGGACGGCAGAGACAACCGGGCGAAGCGGTGCAGAGTCTCGCGAGCTGTAGCTTCGGTGACTGGCGGCGATGGTCAAGGCGATGACGCCGGTGGTCCCTAGGCGGCGAGGTGATGTTAGTAAGGTACAGGAGGGAAAGGGGGTTTGGATGGCGGAGCTGGCAGGCTGGGAAGTGGCTTACCAGTGTCAGAACGGGCGGCGGACAGCGGCAGCTGCGACGAGATCCGAACGGAGGTGGTGTGGTGTGGGTAGGGTTTTGGAGTCGGGGTTTAAGAGGGTCGATGGAGGAGATGCGTAGGTATTTATAGGACACATTTTTGTGGAGGAGGGGCAACTCGGCTTAGGGTTTTGAGAGGGGCGCGGACTCGGCCGGCGCGAATGCATGCAGGATACGCGCATGTGGCTTGCAGGAGGAGGGAGAAGGGGTGGGGTCCACCTGTCAGGGTGAGAGAGAGAGGGGAAAGATATCGGGCGTACCGATCAAGAGGGGTCGGGCGTGGACGCTGCGCTGCGCTGGCCGGCTCGGCTGGCTGGGTGCGCTGGGTGATGCTGGCTGGGTCGGTTGGCCTGGCCAGCTCGGGGTTCTTTTTTTTGTAATAGACATAGAAGAAAATAAATAATATAGAGAAAATTAAAATACTTTTACATAGGACATATATATATCAAAAAATTTAGAAAATTAAACACTATAAGGTGAACATTTTTCCAGAGGCGAAATAAAATATTTACAAAACCATTTTTTGGAAATTTAAAATGAACTCCAATTTGAATTCAAAAAATTTTGGCATTATTTTCTTCTGACTTCTTGGAGTGTCATGTTAGCTCCTCTCATACTTTTTGGAACAAAGTATTTGTCAAGTATTATTGAAATAATTTCAAATGCCAATTGTGAATCCAAATTCAAATAAAACGCAAAATGCCTCTAAAATTCCAAGTGCCACTCAAATTCAAACAACGTGCATAGATGCTTATCTAATAATTGTAAAACATTCCAAATTGAAAATTTGGGATGTTACAAACCTACCCACCTTAAGATGAATCTCGCCCTCGAGATTTGGGTTGGCTAGCAAATAGGTGCGGGTGGTCTCGGCGGAGATCTTCGTCTTGCTCCCTGGTGGCTTCTTCCTTGGAATGGTGGCTCCACAGTACTTTACAAAACTTGATGATGTTACTGCGGGTAACTCTGTTCGCAGTCCCGAGAATTCTGAGGGGTTTCTACTCATAAGTCAGATTGCTGTCAAGCTGTATGGCCTCTAGGGGCACTGTGTCTCTCAAAGGAATATCGGCCATCTCAGCATGGCATTTCTTCAGCTGGGAAACGTGAAAGACATCATGAACTCCGGACAATCCTTCCGGCTATTCTAGCTTGTAGGCAACTTCTCCTTGACGTTCAAGGATTTTGTACGGGCCTATGAATCTGTATGCTAACTTTCCCTTACACCGAACCTCTTGATTCCTCGAAGTGGGGAGACACGAAGATATGCTCGGTCTTCCACTTTGTACATTACTTCCTTGCGTTTACTGTCAGCATAACTCTTCTGCCTTGACTGAGCTATCTTAACTCTGTCTCGAATCAGCTTGACCTTCTCTTTGGAGTCTCTCATAAGATCGGGACCAATAGTTTTCGGTCTCCAACACCATCCCACAACAATGGTGTTCTGCACCTCCTTCCGAATAGAGCTTTGAAAGGGGCCATCTTCAGACTAGTTTGATAGCTGTTATTGTACGAGAACTCTGCTTATGGCAAATAATCATCCCAGCTAGACCCATAGTCTAGCACACAGACTCTCAACATGTCCTCTAGAATCTGGTTGACTCTCTCGGTCTGTCCATCTGTCTGTGGATGAAAAGATGTACTGAACTCCAACCTCGTACCCAAGGTTTCATGCAACTGATTCCAAAACTTTAAGGTAAATTGTATTCCTCTATATGACATGATACTCCTCAGAACTCCATGCAGACATACGATCCTGTTCATGTATATCTTGGCTAACTTAGCGCCGGTATATGTGGTCTTCATGGGAATGAAAGGAGCTACTTTGGTCAAGCTTTCAACCACTACCCAGATGGAATCATAACCTGAATGGGTCCTGGGTAATCCTGTGATAAAATCCATTCCAAGTTTCTCCCATTTCCATTCGGGTATTAGCAGGGGTTGAAGTAACCCTGCTGGCTTCTGATGTTCCGCCTTTATGCGCTGGCAAACATTGCATACTACTACGTACTCGGCAATATCATTCTTCATGCCTGTCCACCAGAAACTTTCCTTCAAGTCCAGATACATCTCGGTGTTGCCTGGGTGAATCGAGTACGGGAGTCATGGGCCTCCTGAAGAATTAACTTCCTGAACTCTGGGTCCTTGGGTACATAGATACGGTCCTCAAACTATAAAGTTCTGTGCTCATCCTCACAAAAACCTTTAGCATTTCTGTTACTCATCTTCTCCTTTATCTCTGCAATTTCCTTGTCCATCTTCTAGGCTTCACGGATTCTTTTGGTCAGCGTGGACTGAATTTGCAGGGGGGCGAAAGATCCTCTCAATACTATCTCTAGTCGGAGCTCTTTGAGATCGTCGTCTAACTCCTGGGGTAACCCTCCAGTTATGAGGGTGTTCACATAGCAGTTATGGCTCAAGGCATCTGCAAGAACATTTGCCTTCCCTGGGTGATAATGCAATCTCATGTCATAGTCCTTGATCAACTCTAGCCATCTTATCTGCCTGAGGTTCAACTCCTTCTACGTGAAAATATACTTCAACCTCTTATGATCCGTGTAAACATCACAACTGTTTCCGACAAGGAAATGTCTCCAGGTCTTGAGTGCATGCACTACGGCTGCTAACTCCAAATCATGTGTTGCGTAATTCATCTCGTGAGTTCGTAGCTGTCTGGAGGTATAAGCTACAACCTTTCCTTCCTACATGAGTACTCCTTCGAGTCCTTGACGAGAAGCGTCACAATATACCTGGTAATCCTTGTGTATGTCTGGCAAAATTAGCACTGGGGCTATAACCAAATATTTCTTCAACTCCTCGAAACTGACTTCACAATCCTCGGTCCAAGTGTACTTGCTTTGCTTCTTCAACAGCACAGTCATGGGCTTGGCAATCTTGGAGAAATTCTCAATAAACCTTCGATAATATCCTCCGAGTTCGAGAAAACTGCGATCTCCTTGACCGAGGTGGGTGACTGCCATTTGGTGACCGATTAAACCTTGGTAGGGTCGACTGCTATTCCTTCTCTTGAAATAACATGCCCGAGGAATCCGACTTCCTTCAGCCAAAATTCACATTTGCTAAACTTGGCATATAACTGATGTTCTCGGAGTTTCTCCAGAACTAGACGCAAATGTTCCTTATGCTCTCCCTCGCTCTTGGACAAAACCAATATGTCATCGATGAACACCACAACAAACTTGTCTAGATATTACATCAAGACCTTGTTCATCATACTCATAAAATATGCAGGGGCATTAGTCAATCTGAATGACATGACGATATACTCATATAAACCATACCTGGTGGTGAAAGCTATTTTGGGTATATCCTGTTCACAAATCTTCAACTGATGATACACTGATTGAAGATCGATCTTGGAGAATACTTTGGCTCCAACTAGCTGACCAAATAAATCACTAATCATCGACAAAGGGTACTTGTTCTTGATGGTCATGTCGTTCAGTGAATGATAATCCACAACCATTCTCAAGGTTCCATCCTTCTTCTCTACCAAAAGAACTGGGGCTCCCCAAGGTGACGAGCTCGGCCGAATATATCCCTTCTCCAATAGCTCATTAATTTGCTTATTGATCTCTTCCAGATCATTCGGGGGCATCCGATAAGGTCTCTTGGATATTGGGGCTGTGTCGGGCAATAACTCAATCAGAAATTCAATGTCTCTGTCCGGTGGCATCCCGGTAATTCCTCTGGAAATACATCGGGAAAATATTGCACTACTGGCACTTCCTCCCAAACGACTCCCACGAGGGAATTCACCTGATTTTTCATCGGGGTGTGTCTGGATACATACTTGATCCTCTTCTGCTCCGGGGTGGTGAGCAAGATTGTCTTGCGGACACAGTCGATGTTTCCTTCAAACTTCGTAAACCAATCCATGCCTAGGATTACATACAAACTCTGGGATTCCAATATTATGAGGTCTGCAGGAAAATCATGGTTTCCGATGCTGAGGGTCGAATGATAGCCTAAGCCTACCATCATCTCTTCTCCTATGGAACTGACCTGAAGAGGGCTTCTAAGGGTTCTAGTGGGCAACCCGTACTTTTCCACAACTACCCTTCATATGAATGAATGCGTTGCACCAGAATCAAAGAGTACCAATGCTGGACATGAATTTAATAAAAACTTACCAACCACAGTTTCTAGCTGATCATAGATGTCCTCCACGTCAATGTGATTCACTTGAGCACAGGGAAAATGGTTGGGCTTCTTTGCTGAGCTTCCATTGTCGTTGCCGTTTCCATTCCTCTGCTTGGCCTCTGGGCAGTCGGTGGCATAGTGTCCTATCTTCTGGCACGTGAAACAGGTGATATGACTCAGATCCTTCTGAGCCGGAGCAGGATGGTGCTGGTTGCCATTGCCTCCATTGCCAGAGTTGAAGTTGTTGTCGTTGTTGTGGCGATTGTTCACATTCCCTCCATGGTTATGTCCTCCATGATTATGCCCTCCATGGGTGTGATGGGTGTGCCCTCTCGAGTTTGGGGCATAGCGGGGCTTCTTCTGAGCTCCGGAGTTGTACTTCCCCTGGCCATACTTCTGCTTGCGGCTATCAATCTCCTGCTGCTTGCCTTCGAGTATGGTGGCCTTGTCTACCAGCTCCTGGTAGTTGTTGAAGTTAGCCACCATCAGCTGCATTCCCAGCTCATCATTGAGTCCCTCGAGAAACATTTCCTGTTTTGCGTCATCTATGGCCACATCATCTATGGCATAGCAAGCTAACTTCCTGAACTCATCCACGTACTGCCCCATAATATGATTCCACTGGCATAAGTTGCAGAACTCACGCTTCTTCAGACTCATGGCTCCAGCTAAGACATGAGCGGTGCAGTAGGCCTGCTGGAACTGATCCCATGTGATGGTGGCGAGAGGATAAGTGGCGGTGTAGTTCTCCCACCACGATGTTGCGGGTCCATCCAGCTGATGCGCGGCAAAGTGCACCTTCTCTGCATCTGTGCATCTAGCAGTTGCTAACTGCCTTCCGACCTTGCGGAGCCAATCATCGGCCACAATTGGCTCAGTGCTGCTAGAGAACACCGGTGGATTCAGCCTTAGGAAATGGGTCAAGTTGTCGACATGGGGTGGTGGCAGTAGATTGTTGTTGTTGTTGTTGTTGTTGTTGTTGTTGTTGTTGTTGTTGGCTTGGTTCTGGATGAGCATCTTCATTAAGGCATTCTGCTGCTAGATCAGCTGAGTGAGCTCTGGCGGGAATGTGAAATTGGGGTCACGTCTCGGAGGCATCTGGTGGTGTGGAGTGGATGAGAAATTTAGAATAGAACAAGGGTCTAAAATAAATAGCAATACCCATATGAATGCCACAATCATTATCACACCAATCATTTATTCATTCATCTCAAACAAAGTTCAATCTCGGATTACAAAATCTCAAGACTAATTGAAAATAACAGCCTATCTGATCGACGAAAAAAATAAAAATAAAACATGGTGGTCGACTAAATGTCTTCATCAATTATCCTTGCATCCTCTAGTGCGGTGTCCTCTTGTGCGGCGTCCTCTAGTGTGGCGTATCCTCTTGCGGCTTCCTTCGGTGGAGCTCTCTTCATAATCCTGGTCATTGCTCACGAGGGGTCCATCATCTCCACTCAGAAAGAGGTCTTCTCCCTGGTCCATCTTCTCCTCCAATGCGGCAACTTCAATCTTCAGGTTGTTGACTCTCTCCATGAAATCCTTGACTTCATCCTCATGCTCATAGTGGGCTTCACGTGCTGCATCCTCTAGTTCAATTTCATGAAGGTGCAACTTATGGGCCGTCTTCAAGCTCATGCGCATATGAATCTCTAGAGTCCTGATGTGAGCCTCCAAGTCTTGGACATATGAGCGAATAGAGTCGTCATCTATGGTGCAGATCATCTCTCCATCTGCTGTCCTGTGAGAAATCATGGTGTAGTCTGATCCAACGAGCTCGGCCCTGTATTCCTCCTGGATGCGTCCACATGCACTATGACCTGCTATGTCTCTCCCGAGGATCCAAGTGGGAGCAGTGAACTTGAAGTTAACGGGCACCGAGAGGCTTCCGAAAGTCCTCCCTAGTATGTGCACCTTAATCCTATAGCGACGGTCTCCTAGAAATACCATGATAGGGGTCCCGATGATAGAAGGTAGAGCAATCTTCAATTCCTTGGTGATCTAGACCAGCCTCTTGCCGAAAAGCATCATCTCATCTGGCTGGCAAAACTCCGGGAGTAGAACTAGGATGGACTTGACGGGCATCTAGAATGTTGAAATCCGGGGAAAGTAAAAAATGAACAGAGGAGAATTACGGAATAATAAAGACATAAAATAAATAGTTTCTTCCTATGGCTTTCCGATCCTAGGGGTCCTACGGTCAGCGTGTGCTCTAATACCATCTCTGTAGCGACCCGACCCAAAATCGGTGAAGTCTCTGTGTACATTCAAAGTTCAATCACACCTGAATTTGTTACATGATTCTCATATTGAGTCTTTATTACATCATAATAAATTCTGCCAAAGGCCAACTCATGAGAAATAAACTAAATAAAGCTATGGAAGCGTAGACGATATGCGAGTCCATCCGACTCCATAGGGCAATCACCAAGCGTGGACCGTAGCCTCACTCCTGGTCAAAAAAACTCCTTTGCAACATAAGACAAAGACGTTGCAGTCGTGTAGATCAACATTTTGAATATGCCGGCAAGTCATAAAGAGAGAACAACAATAATATTCCTAACATTATATTCAATTTGGCTGTGGGGCTCTGAGTTTAAGTTTTTGTGAAAAAAGCCAGTTTTTCCTACAACAAAGGACTTGCTTGCACTTACTACAAAATGTTGGTTGTTATTGAGATAGTTCCGCCAACAAATGTATCATTCCTGAAACATTAATAACCCATCAATTACTTTATTTTGTTCGGTGTTGAGATTTCTGAATAACTCTAATTCCAGAGGCTCAATTGTCCGTAACCGGGGACACGGCTAATCGATTAGGTTTCTCACTCTGCAGAGTCTTGTGCACTTTACCCGCAAAAATCATTCCCTCCTTTATGTCCTTGCACTTCCTGGTGTTTGAAGATGGGACAAATGAAACAGGGCCTTCCATACACTTCCTCTGGGCGACTGCCGATGCCCATCCAATCCTACCGTTCTTCTACATCTCGTAGCACCGTTCGGCTAGAGTCACGCCTAGGGTCGACCAAGCCAGATCCCATAAATAGCTTGCGGTTGCACAGGTAAGCTTCCGGTCAAGGTGTATCCATCCGTCTCTTCGTGGCTGGGTGAAGCTTTCCGCAAGATGTCATGGCACTTCTCTATGCATCCCGGCCATCCGCTGGTTGCTCCAAGGTGCCCATCAACCGTCCTCCACCCGGTAGTGAATTTGAAGTCCATCTTGAGCTTGAAGTCATGGAATTATCATCATCTTGACTCTCACATCTCCCTTATGAATCACGCAACCAAACCCATCTACGGAAGCATAGCAATCAAGTACATTGTCCCGGGCATTGGTAACAAGGGGTATTGGGTTCAACCTACCACATGATACTACTCAAGAATATAACTTAAAATTCTCCTACTGCATGCATGGTGGGGAGGAATAATTCTAATGCAACAAATCATAGGTATTGTAAAACATGATCAAATGACTTGCCTGGCTGACGGTCTTCGAAAGCTAGTGACTCGTGATAGCAAGCCTCGCACTTCGGGAATTCTATCGAGTCAAGCGTAGCACAAATAAGTATACCATCATAAAATTTCTATTACAACAGCAAGTAAATTATAATAACACCCAATCATAAACACAAAGAAATCCAACAATAAAACCAACGAAGTCATAGAATCAAAGCAAGGTTTTTACTACGTGTAAGACAACTAGAAAATAGTTTTATCCTACTAAAACTTTCTTTAATAGAACCAAACAAGAGTTTTGTTAACTAACAGAAAAGAAAACAACAGAAAAACTTTGTGCAAAAAGAATTACATTAAAAGCTATTATAAAACTCCTTTTATGCTTAAAACAAAACTAGTAGGACAAAAGAAATAAAACATGTTATTTTTCTGTAAATAAAAGTTCATCTTCTAAAACTACAGAAATTAATCTGAAATACATTATAGCAGAGGTGAAAATAAATTTTAAAATAATTAAAACAACAGAAAACAGCAGCAAAGTGAAATAAACTAAAACAGTGTTGTTTTTGTGTAAATTAATTTTAATAAAATATATAAATACCCAAATTAATCCTACTGCTAGGCAAGGTCAAAACAAAGCAATGGTTCACTAAAAAAACTAATCCTAGCTCATTTTATAGCAGAAATACTAATCTGACCAAAACTCAAATAAAACAATTTTTAAAGACTAAAACATGGCCGAAACTATTTTATTCAGAAACTATAGGAAATTTACAAACTAGGGAAAAAATAATAAACTAAAAATAATAAATAACATAAGAGTTATAGATTTTACAAAATCAGAACTGTTCTGTTTTAAAAACAGAAACTAAAAAACAAAAAAACTAAATGAGTTAATGGGCCGAACGGTGGGCGATCTGAAACTAAATAGCGCACATGCGTTTAATAGGCTAATATGTCTACGGGCTAAACAGAATAAACCGATCAGCCGGTCTAACTAAACTGAGGAATAAACTAAAACGAACGGTTCGATATAACTAAATAAACTGGAACTAAACCTAAGAAAACCCGATCTAAACAAAATAAACCTAACCCTTCGCTACGATCTAAGCAGATCGGAAGGGGGAGGGAAGTCCAGTGGCTTATAGCGGCGATCGACGGTGAGGTGGGCTTGGGCTTCAGTGGCAGAGGTGCTCTGATGGTCCGGGGCAACAGCGGTGATGTCGGGGCGACGCGGTGGATCAAGGTGGATGCGGTGGTGACGCCGAGGTGGCTCTGGGACGGCGGAGATGACGGGATGAGGCGGTGCAGAGTCCCGCGAGCTGGAGCTCTGGTGATGGGCGGCGATGGTCGAGGCGGCGGCGTCAGTGGTTCCTGGGCGGCAAGGTGATGTCAGTAAGGTACGGGAGGGATAGGGGGTTTGGATGGCAGAGCTGGGAGGCTGGGAAGTGGCTCACCGGCGTCGGAACGGGCGACAGACGGTGGCGGCTGCGACGAGATTCGAACGAGGTGGCGTGGCGTGGGTAGGGTTTTGGAGTTGGGGTTTAAGGGGGTCGAGGGAGGAGATGAGGATATATTTATAGGACACATTTTCATGGAGGAGGGGCAGCTCGGCTTGGGGTTTTGATATGGGTGCGGACTCGGCCGGCGCTAGCACGTGCGGGATACGCGCGCGTGACTTGCGGGAGGAGGGAGAAGGGGTGGGGTCCGCCTGTCGGCGTGAGAGAGAGGGGAAAGAGACGGGCGACCGATCGGGGGGGGGGGGGTCGGGCGCAGGCGCTGGGCTGGGCTGGCCGGCTCAGCTGGCTGGGCCAGTTGGCCTGGCCAGCTCGTTTTTTTTGAAATAGACAAAGAAGAAAATAAATAATATAGAGAAAAGTAAAATACTTTTACATAGGACATATATATATATCAAAATTTTCAGAAAATTAAATTCTATAAGGTGAACATTTTTTCAGAGGCTAAATAAAATATTTAGAAAATATTTTTTTGAAAATTCCAAATAAGCTCCAATTTGAATTCAAAAACTTTTGGCATTATTTTCTTCTAACTTTTTGGAGTGTCATGTTAGCTCCTCTCATACTTTTGGAACAAAGTATTTGTTAGGTATTTTTGAAATAATTTCAAATGCCAATTTTGAATCCAAATTCGAATAAAACTCAAAATGCCTCTCAAATTCCAAATGCCACTCGAATTCAAACAACATGCATAGATGCTTAGCTAATAATTGTAAAACATTCCAAATTAAAAAAATTGGATGTTACAAATGATCTCGGTCCCTACATTTTAGATAAGTGCAACCAATACATCACTCTCACTGAATCATTTGTCAAAGGATTTAAATTCCATCCCCGTGAGTCCAGGGTGTCATTTAAACTGTATGAAAATCCATTTACCATATCTTTAGAGAGATTTGCTCACAACTGCAAAATCCCATTCTGGGTTTCGCTTGACGAACCACCAAGATCTCGAGTTTCAAGCATTCTTGACCAGTCTTTGCTATGGTGAGACTAGGGGAGTGACGCAAGGTAGAATTAAGAGCATTCATTTTCCCGCAATTCAGTACTTTGCATAATTTAATGGAAAATGTATTGTAGGCGAACAAGATTGTAGTACACTTTGTGCTCCAGACTTGAGCCTCATATGCACCGCTCTTTCTGGCGATAGAAGTTATAATCTTGAAGGGATTGTTGCACGTAGGTTGCAACACAATGCTAGTAGTGGTTATTTCTATGGTGGAATTTATGCCACACGCTTAGCGAGAGAGTTGGGTGTTGCACCTTTGCCCTATGACCCTATTTTACCCACGCAGTATTTAGACTTTGATGCGATGAAACGTCATAAGATCCTTAGAGGTGAACCCCAAAATTTCACCTGTAAATTGTTGTTCAATACAAGTTCCATTATGCACACATATTTGCCTGCGTGCTCCTTTGGTGCTCGTAGTAGGGGAAGATATTTTGTTCTGGAGAGCGAGGCCCGAGCTCATAACGCGGCAGTTGTGGCCGCACGGTAGGCTAAGGTAGCCGCACCAAGAGACTCCGTGAGCTATCACTCCGATCATTATGCATGCTACTGACTGATTACCAAGTTAGGCCAAAACCCTAAGCTTGGGGGAGTACGTATTTCCACCGACATTACATTCATGTTGACACATTTCATTTCAGTTGTCGGTATCCACACATTTTCATTGTATCATCCATGCTAAATTTATTTTCTCGCTTTGTTCTTGTGTGATTGAAAAACTTTGAGAAAATACAAAAATATTTCCTGCTTCTTTTTTATTTTTTCTTTCTAGTGTAGTTAGTTGTAGCTCTAAAAAGAAAACTGTCGGTGTCAAAACCGGCGGATCTCGGGTAGGGTGTCCCAATCTGTGCATCTTAAGCTGATGGTAACAAGAAGCAAGGGACACAATGTTTACCCAGGTTCGGGCCCTCTCGATGGAGGTAAAACCCTACTTCCTGCTTGATTAATATTGATGATATGAGTAGTACAAGAGTAGATCTACCACGAGATTGTAGAGGCTAAGCCCTAGAAGCTAGCCTATGATGATTATGATTGTAATTGTGATCGGCCTTCTAAGGACCAACCTCTCCGATTTATATAGACACCGGAGAGGGCTAGGGTTTACACAGAGTCGGTTACAAGGAAGGAAATACAATATCCGGATCGCCAAGCTTGTCTTCCACGCAAAGGAGAGTCCCATCCGGACACGGGATGGAGTCTTGAGTCTTGTATCTTCACGCTCCAATAGTCCGGACGATGTATATAGTCCGGCTGTCCAGATACCCCCTAATCCAGGACTCCCTCGGTATCCCCTGAACTAGGCTTCAATGACGATGAGTCCGGCGCGCAGTCTTGCCTTCGGCATTGCAAGGCGGGTTCCATCTCCGAATACTCCAAAGTAATTATCGAACACTTAAACCATGTCTGGATCCGCAAAATGATCTTCACATACCGCCGTAGAGAGAATGATATTTCACAAATGCAATCTGCTGACAACTGTTTTAGACAACATGACATGTCATTACGGTCGGGTCATTATTCGAACCGTTTTCCCACAACCAGCCACAGTGCATATTGCGAGGCGGTTTCCTTGACACGTCTTGTCAAAGCAGAGATCGTGTCCCCTTATCACGGGATTCTCATCAATACGGGTATGGGTAAGCCAACCGTGCCATCAAACGTGGCACTTGGGAAGTAAGCGATTCTCAACGGGCAAGTGGGGAGGCGTACCACTTTCGTCGCCTCTATAAACGGATAAGAGTTCCCCATTTTTACCCACGCCTTCTTCCTCCTTTGCTCACCCTTGCCCCCTCGAGCTCCAGCGCCCTAGCCCAAGTCTTCTCCGCACAGCTAAACATGTTCGGAGCAGGAGGCAAGTGGGTGGCCTCCATTGTGAAAGAGAAGCATATCGTGAATCTTCGGGCAGCCGGATACTTGGCCGCAGACTTCGCGCACCGGCTACAGGACAAAGGGCAGGCCATTCCAACCCCGGAACCTCACGAGAGGGTCGTGTTTGTCGCCCACTTCGTCCGTGGACTGGGATTTCCACTTCATCCCTTCATCCACGGGCTCATGTTCTACTACGGGCTAGATTTCCATGATCTAGCCCCAAATTTCGTCCTCAACATCTCGGCGTTCATTGTCGTATGCGAGGCCTTCCTCCGCATCAAGCCTCATTTCAGCCTGTGGCTGCAAATCTTCTACGTGAAGCCGAAGATCGTGAGCGGCCAGCAAGCGGAGTGCGGAGGGGCCATGGTGGGCAAGATGCCTAATGTACCTGGCTTAACAGCTCCTTTGCGGAGACCATGAAAGGGTGGTAGTCGGGGTGGTTCTACATCACCGAGCCGCACGGTGCAAACTGGGCAGCGGCCCTCGAGTTCCGATCTGGAACCCCCATGCAGCTCACCTCCTGGGAAAAGAAGGGCATGGCCGGGGGCGAGCCTACAGAGCTGACCGGACTCCAAAACTACATCAAGAGCATGAAGGACAAGAACATCAAGCTTGTCAACGTGATCCAGGTCATGCTTGTCCGCCGGATTCTTCCATGCCAAAGACGGGCATTCAATCTGTGGGAGTTCATCCTGGCCGAACACCAGACACTTCAAAAGATCTACGACATGACGCACAAAGGCGCATGGAAGGTGTTGTTCAAGGCCTCCGAAGTACCTCCCCCCACATCCGAGGATCGCGGACTTCATGCCGCCCCCCCCCCCCCCCATCCGGTGAGTTTTCTGACTACCACCGGATTCGGTTCTTCCCAATATATTCATGGGAGAGTCTTAAGTAATTGTGCATATTTAATCAGGACTATGTGGAGACAGCGGAGCGGATTGACTGTCCGGCTCCGCTGCCAGAAGGCCCAGCTGATGCTCTCCTGACGAAGATGCTAGTCCCGGCGCCCTACAAGGCACCGGAGAAGAAGGCCGAAAAGAAGGCCCCGGGGACCAGGAAGGGTCTCCGGTGTAAGGTTGTACCAGAAGCCTCGTCCGAAGACGACGAGGCACACTCCTCCCCCGAAGGGGAGGAAGAATAAGAAGGGGCCACCCCATCTGGAGAGGATGAGGGGCTTGAGAAGGCGGACCAAGGGGCCGGGAAAAGCCCCCGGCGCAAGGCCGTCATACCCTCGTCGTCTGACGACGACGAGGCAGATTCCTCCCGTGAAGGCGGGAGAAAGCAAGAAGAAACTCTACCACCCCGCACCGGGAGGAGAAAAAGAGGAAAGCCACCCCGGAGAAGGAGGCTGGGACATCCAAGAAGGGAAAGGTGTCACTTCCAGACTACTCTGCCACAGCCGCCCATAGCAAGAAGGGGTGGCTGCCCAGGGGGAAGCCCCTAGCGCGATCGTAAGTATCCGCACTCTATCGTGATTTTTCTTCATAGTCTTTTTATAACGCCGAACATATATGTAGTCCGACCAGGGTTCACCCCGAGGTATCGTCTTCGGATGGGTCCCTGAGCGATTCAGCGATGAATTCGCTCCCGACGGCCACTACTCCTTAGCCCGCGGATGACACGGAGGTGTTTTCCCGAAGGCTCCCAGAGCGGGGGGAGGTAACTCTGGAGATGCCCCAAGGCGGAATTCCAGATATCGGACACGCGGGGTTCAAGATCCCCACGGATCGTGTCGATGAGAGCTGCAACAGGCCGGGCTCTCAGCCGAACACTGTTCCGGAACCTCCAACGGTTCCGGACTCAGGCGGGCAGCCCCTCGTTAGGGAGGGTGAGCCGTCCGTCCCGAGGACTTCTGTTACACCCGAGGCGTCGGATTATCTGCTGGAAGCGCTTCGCGGTGCTTCGATGAATGAAGAGAACCATACTCTTATGAGTGCGGTGATTTAGAAGGTTTTGTCTGCCAAGAGCGGACTAACCGAAGCTTGCACCAGCCTCCTGATAGGCTTTGAGGTGATTAATAAAAATGTGTGAAATTACCACCCGATAGGTAGTAGCCCCTGATACTCTGTTCGGTGTTCGGAAAGAAAAGCCAAACAGAGGGTCAATTATAATCCGCAGGAGCCTAATAGTAAGTGTGTATGTGAATGAGCAGGGTGTGCTGCTTGCCGCTGCTGTCCGCACAGCCGAGGTTGCCGGGCTAAAGCGGGACCTGGAGCAGGCGCAGGGAGAGCTCGACCTCACGAAGAGGCAGCTCGAAGAGAACAAAGGTGAGTGATTCCCCGCTCTCATATAATGAAGGATAGATAAAATTGGTTGTTCTAACAACGAGGCGTCGCGACTGTGTAACAGGGGCCACCACCGAAGTGGCGTCTCTGAAGAAAGCGCTGTCCGAGGCCGAAGATAGGGTGGCCTTGGAATGCAAGGAGCGCGAAAAGCAAGATGCTAGGGTGAGCAAGGTACACCAAGAGCTCCAGGAGCTCGACAAGAAGTTTGAGTCCGTGGAGCATGATCTTAAGTTGAAAGAGGCTGAGCTTGCGAAGGCCCTTGCGAGTATGAAAGACGGCAAGGCCGAAGCCGACAAGGCACAGCAAGAAATCCAGGCGGCCAAGAAGATAGCGGCGGGTAAGACATTCTTTATGCAAAGCAAACATGTGGAGGAGGCGTTTCTTTTACTTACCGGAATTCGGAGCTCTCTAGGGGCATTCGCAGATCTGCCATGCAGCGTATCGGATGTTGCGGAGTTCTACCATGCCAAGGTAGGGAGCTCAACGGAGAAGCTGTTCTGGTCCCAGTATGCTGGGGCTGAACACCCAATGCCTCTGAGTGACCAACTGAAGCAGTTGGTCGAACTTCACAGGGCGGCCGAAGTGGCTATGAAAGATTTCATAGTCCGGATGTGGCCTGGTGAGCCCCTGCCCACTAGCTACTTCGGCCTGATCAAGCGGATGGTGAATGCCTATTCGCAGCTTGAAGTTATCAAGCGATCCGTTCGCATTGAGAGTGCCCGCCGGGCCTTTGCCCGCGCGAAGGTGCATTGGGGCAAACTGGATGCGGAGAAGCTGGTGAAGGACGGGCCATCGGAGGGCAAGGCGCATCGCTATCCTAAGAAGTATTACGATGGCGTTATGAAGGGCGTTCATCTCATGCCCGATGAATGTACCAAGGACACAATCCTTGAGTAAATGTACCTCTGTCGTTGTTGTAATATTAAAACGAAGTTAATTGCGCTATGTACCGCTGTTTGATTTAAAATATTACCTTCTGTGCAGCTGTTTATAAAATTCTGAAAGTAGGCCAGTCGTCGGCTTCCGCCCCCACGTAGCTAGTACCGGGGTGTTCCTAGAAAAACCCGGATACTCTTTATCCAAATTGTTGGTCCCTTAATGAGGTATCCGGCGCAGCGAACAAGGCAATCAGACTATGCGGCTTTATAACTTTCACTTAGCCATAGAAGTCTACAATTTTAAATTTCAGCGAATCCCCTAGAATTCGGAGGGCCGAATTCGGGCGCTATATATGCCTAAATCGGACGAGGCCGATTCATCGCCTAAAGCGAAAAAAATCTTTAAGGATTTTAAGACCTCTCGAACAATGACCAGCTCTCGCCGCATCATGTCGGTCAGTTTTCGGCTTTCTCTACTGAGGTGCTCGTCCGGAAGAACCGGGACACAATCGCAGTAGTTCTCCCTGTGCTACCTTTGTCGGATTTCGGGTTCCGGCAGACCCTTGAGGTTCGAACACTGGGGTGCGCGCGGAGATCACACCCTCAGCCTACCCATGTTTCACCGCCTCGCTAGGATCTAAACTACACGAAGAACAACACTAGGGACACAAGATTTATACTGGTTCAGGCCACCATTGTGGTGTAATACCCTACTCCAGTTTGTGGTGTGTGGATTGCCTCTGGGGCTGATGAGGAATAGTACAAGGGAAGAACAGCCTCGCGAGGGTCTGTTCTTGGTTGGTGCGATGAACTGCTTGGGGGGTTCAGTCGCTGAGGGAGTCCTGGAGTAGGGGGTGTCCGGACAGCCGGACTATCATCGTCCGCCGGACTCCAAGACTACGAAGATACAAGATTGAAGACTCCGTCCCGTGTCCGGATGGGACTTTCCTTGGCGTGGAAGGCAAGCTTGGCGATACGGATATGTAGATCTCCTACCATTGTAACCGACTCTGTGTAACCCTAGCCTCCTCCGGTGTCTATATAAACCGGAGGGCTTTAGTCTGTAGGACACAACGTACATTACAACAATCATACCATAGGCTAGCTTTAGGGTTTAGCCTCCTTGATCTCGTGGTAGATCCACTCTTGTACTACCCATATCATCAATATTAATCAAGCAGGACGTAGGGTTTTACCTCCATTGAGAGGGCCCGAACCTGGGTAAAACATCGTGTCCCTCGTCTCCTGTTACCATCCGCCTAGACGCACAGTTCGGGACCCCCTACCCGAGATCCGCCGGTTTTGACACCGACATTGGTGCTTTCATTGAGAGTTCCTCTGTGTCGTCACCGATTGGCTCGATGGCATCTTCAACCAACAACACTGTCCTGGGTGAGACTTTTCTTCCCGGACAGATCTTCGTATTCGGCGGCTTCGCACTGCGGGCTAATTCGCTTGGCCATCTGGAGCAGATCGAAAGCTACGCCCCTGGCCGTCAGGTCAAATTCGGAAGTCTAAACTTCACGGCCGACATCCGCGGAGACTTTATCTTCGACGGGCTCGAGCCACAGCCAAGCGCGCCGCACTGTTACGATGGGCATGATCTAGCTCTGCCGCCGAACAGTGCCTTGGTGGCCGCACACGGATCCGCTCCGGCCATTAGTCCGGAGCCGATCGCCCAGATCGAGGATCGGTGGATGGACACCGCCTTGGGGGCTTCAACTTCCACGGCGATGGAGCCAAACACTAATCTTGTCCCTCGCGAAACTCATGATTCCGAGGTGCCGGACTCCTTGCCGGACTCCAGACCTCCCACGCCGCGGTTATGGAATTCACCGCCGCGGACATCTTCCAATACTCGCCTTTTGGCGACGTCCTGAATTCGCTAAAGCATCTCTCGTTATCGAGAGAGTCCTGGCCGGACTATGGCCAGGATGGTTGGGATACGGACGACGAAGAAATTCAGCGCCCACCCACCACCCACTTTGTAGCCACTGTCGACGATCTAACCGACATGCTAGACTATGACTCCGAAGACATCGACGGTATAGACGACGACGCCGGAGACGAACAAGAACCAGCGCCTATAGGGCACAGGAGAACCACCCCGTCATATGACGTATACATGGTGGATACCCCAAAAGAGAGCGATAACGAGGACCAACGGGCCACGGCAGAAGACAACCCAGCCGCCAAACAACCTAAACGGCGGCGCAGACGCCGCCCTAAGTCCCGCCTCGACAACAACAACGCTCCTAAGGACCCCGCAATACAGCAGGGCACACAAGTGGACGACGAACATGCAGATAAGCAACCGTCCGAACAGGACGAGTCAGATAATCAGTCCAGGCCCGGCGAAAACGACAGTCCGGACGATCTCATGCAGGACACGCCGCCGGATAGTAAAAACCTTCGAAAACGACTCGTCAACACTGCAAGAAGCTTGAAGAAGGAAAAACGAAAGCTCAAAACAGCGGAAGACACACTCAGGATGAGGTGGAGCAAGGTGCTCAAAACCGCGGATAAATACAGCAATAGCCACCAATCCAAGAGCTACCCGAAGCGCAAGCTGTTACCAGAATTTGACGAGGAGGCCCTAGAGCCCCCATAGTCAAAACATGAAAAGGCCACCTAGTTGGATAGACGGCCAGATGATAGGCCAAATTCTGAAAGCGGCGCCGCACATAAGCCGACTAATGAACCTGGAAAGACAGATGGCCCAGCCAGGTCCATTTATGGGCCAAAGAAGAAGGCCCCAGGAAGCAAGGCAACACGTCAAGTGTCCGAAGATAATGGCACACCCAAATACAGGGGCGCTGCACACCCACTATGTTTCACCAATGAGGTGTTGGACCATGAATTCCCAGCAAGATTTAAACCCATAAACATAGAGGCCTATGATGGAACAACAGACCCTGGAGTCTGGATAGAAGATTATATACTACATATACACATGGCCAGAGGAGATGATCTCCACGCCATAAAATACCTACCCCTCAAGCTCAAAGGGCCAGCCCGTCATTGGCTTAAAAGCCTCCCAGAAAACACTGTGGGAAGTTGGGAAGAGCTCGAGGACGCGTTTAGAGCAAATTTTCAAGGGACTTATGTCCGCCCTCCGGATGCAGATGATCTAAGTCACATAACTCAACAGCCCGGAGAGTCAGCGCGTAAATTCTGGAACAGGTTCCTCACCAAAAAGAACCAAATAGTCAACTGTCCGGATGCCGAAGCCTTAGCAGCTTTTAAACACAATGTCCGAGACGAATGGCTTGCCAGACACCTCGGCCAAGAGAAACCGAGGACAATGTCCGTGCTAACAAGCCTCATGACCCGCTTCTGTGCGGGAGAGGATAGCTGGCTAGCAAGATGCAGCACCAACGACCCAAGTACATCTGAGATAAGAGATGGAAACGGGAAATCACGGCGCAGAAAAGAGCAGCGCCGGAATAAAGAGAAAAGCCCAAAGAGCACGGCAGTCAACGCCGGATTCAAAAGCTCGCGGCCAAACAACAAAACACCGCCTCTTAAGGATGACAGCGATGAGTTGTCCAACTTAAATAAGATTTTGGGTCGGATATGTCAAATCCACAGTACCCCCGGAAGGCCTGCAAACCATACCCATCGAGATTGTTGGGTTTTCAAACAGTCCGGCCGACTAAACGCCGAACACAAGGGGCTCGACGCGTCAAGCGAAGATGATAAACCCCACCAGCAGATCACCAGAAAGCAAAAGACTTTCCCACAAGAGGTCAAAGCAGTAAACTCACTTCATGTGATAATACGGAAAAATAGTGAGGCACCTTCTAAAAAGAGCTTCGCACGGTCCAACCCAGCAGACCATAGAGATTGGATATCACAACCAATCACTTTCGACCACCTGGATTATTCCAGAAGCGTTCGAAACGTAGGACGGACTGCCCTGATATTGGATCCCATAATCGACGGACTACAGTTTACTAAAGTCCTGATGGACGGAGGCAGCGACTTAAACCTCCTGTATTCAAACTCAATCCACAAGTTGGGTATAAACCCTACTAAAATTCGACACAGCCGCACTTCCTTCAAAGGAGTGACGCCAGGCCCTTACGCCAAGTGCACAGGCTCCCTATTACTAGAAGTTGTGTTCGGATCACCGGACAACTTTCGGCATGAACAACGTGCACACCCGTCCAGGATAACGGCACAACGGAGACACAGGCGCAGACGTGCAGTAGGGACCCGTTGCGAGGATTCTTTTCAGATTAAGACCCTGCATAAACCTTTTTTACTGTCTCTTGTTGTTACTCATCCTTGGTTCCTTCCTATAACCAAAGCAGAGCCTGACGTTTTGGCATCGGCCGTGTCAGAGGACCATGCCCGTACCTGGACACTAGGGGCTTAGGGCATTGTTCTGCCCATTATTATAAAGACCGAACACCTCAGGGAGTGTTCGGCGTCTCGAGTTAGGCATTATATGCATCATCTCCGAATCATGTCATTGGTCAAATGTTGGGTTTGCCCGGCTCCTGTGTTTTGCTGCCTTACGTTCCGTATCATCGGCTAACGCGGCACCAGGAGAACTACTGTGATTGTGCCCCAGTTCGGCTGGGCGAGCACCTCAGTAGAGAAAGCCGAAAACTGACTGTCATGATATAGCGAGAGACTGGTCAACCAGTCGATCGACTACCGGAATGTTTAGAATTCCCCGCTTTGACGAAGGACCGTTTCCCGGTCAGGAACACACGCGCCCCGAACTCGGAGAGTGCGGTGCCCCAAGGGGCTATATCGTAGCCCCACCCTCGAACTCCACTGGCTAAGTGAAAGTGATAAAGCATTATAGTCCGGATTGCCTCGTTTGCTACGCTACCACCTCCTTAACAGGACCGAGACGTCGGATTAAGTGTGAAAACGCGCTATTTTTGCGAACACCCCCGCACCTTGTGCGTGGGGGCTGAAGCCGAAGACTGCAATCTTTCAGGTTATACAGATGTATACGCAAACGGCCGCATAGGAGAAATTTTACTACTTGGGACGCACAAGTATAAAAAGCAGTTATAGCATAATCATCATTTTACAAGATAAAACGTTCATTTGAACGTGACACTTTTTGAGCACTGCGACTCTATTACATGAGCGCCACGCATAACTTCCCCGAAATAGTGCTCGGCGGGTAGCCGGCTTTCATCCGAACCCTGGGCGGCAATAGCGGTGGCATCCATCTCTGTCCAATGTGTCTTCACACGGGCAAGAGCCATCCGCGCGCCTTCAATGCAGGCCGACCGCTTCATCTCCTTGATATGCGGCACCGCTCCAAGAAATTGCTGCAAAAAGCCGAAATAGCTCGTTGCCTTGGGCCTCTCTGGCCAGACATGAGCCACGACATCAATCATGGCAAGTCCGAACAATCTATTTAGCTCGGCCCATTCGGCCAACCGATCGGTCAATGGAAGTGAACGGTCCAGACTACGGAATTGAGACCAAAATAGCTCTTCCGTCCTGTGATCCTTCTGGCTCCGGAAGTGCTCAACGACATCAGCCGCACTTGCCACTAAGTCCATATACGGATCCTTCGGACCCCACAGCTGGCCAAGTTGAGCATAATTTTGATCCGTAAACCGGCGACGCAGCAGAAAAGGCTTGCCAGCCACAATATCTCCGGCCTGGCGCAGCTCCTCCTTCATAGCCCGCATTGCAGAACGGGCATCCTTGGCCTCGGCGGTGGCCTTCCGCAGGTCTTCCTACTCCGATAAGCGCTCCTTTTCAAGAGCCTCATTGCGGTCGGCAGCATCTTTTAATTTCACGGCCAATTCGGCCATCTCTTCCCTGCTTAAGCAGTATGCAGCCTTTTCGGCTTTCAACTCCTCGGCCGCCCTCGAGGTAGCTGCGTCACTCCTTCGGGCTTGCTCCTTAGCTTGAGCAAGTTCGGCCCGAAGGCTCTCCATAGAAGCAGCACCGTCTGTATTACAGCATATAATTTATCAGATGAGGGCTTTGACCCCCTTAATAAAGCAACTGTGGAGAACTCATTTACCTTGCGACTCATCAAGTCGCCGGTTGACAAGTGCGATGTCCGCATTTGCCACGTCAAGCTGCCGCATTAACTCGGCAACTCCACTAGTCCGGCTAGCCCTCGGACTATCCGCCACCTTCATAGGAACAGTGACACTCATTACTTGCGATTTTGATCCTCGACACGCTGTCGTTTTTGACAACCTATCGAGTCTCAGGGGCTACTATCTATACAGGGCACACTTTTATGTGCCAGACTGTCAGAAAAAAGGGATGCGTCATTCTCGCGTACCTCAAATCCCGCCAGCAAACTCATAGCGGCATTACGCAATCCACTTTCGGTGGACGAAATCCTTCCAATCACCATATGCATCAAAGCACGGTGATCTTCTGAGATGGACGCCCTCTCAAGCAGATTCTTCAGTTCTCCCGGCCGGATACTAGCGGGCGCTGAACTCTCCGGCCCCTCCGGACTCGGGGATACCCTCCGTGACGATACTTCAGGCTCGTCTGCCCTACCTGACGGCGCAGACGGAGGCGTTTCGCTCTCCATCATCTCCGGAAGAAAGTCCCCCGAAGACGAACTCATCTGAGAAGGCTGCAAATCCGAACTACAAGATAAAAATTTCGGTTACCCACAGAAGCACAAATGGAGGTATTTTCTTACTAATGAATTCCCCTTTTCCTACTCACGGCTCGCTGGAGGGCTGATCCTTTAGCGACGATTGTGCGTCCGGATTCTCCCCGGACGCCAGACCCCCCGGTGAAGATCTATTCCCCCGTTTAGGGGCTTTGGCCTCCGGATCATCGGAGGCGGTCCTCTTCTCCCCCTGGAAGGAGGGGTTTTTGATTCCCCCCTCTCTGGACGCCCCTTTGGGCGGAATAATAGCTCCTCTATTTTCCCCATCGCTCCCTTTTGCGGGCGCGACCTCCAACATTCTGACCAGCACGGGCTCCAGTGCGGTCTCTGGGAGGGGGGCCGGACACCTTATCAGCTTCGATCGCGCTACCCACTCCTGTGAAGAGTAATGGGTCAGGAGGCGAACTTTAGAAAAGCAGATAAACAGAATGTCCAGACTCTGGGCTATTTACCTGAGTATCCGGGCGATTGCTACTTAGGCCTGCATCCTCGGTCAATTCCGGACACGCTACCTGCGGTCCGAAGAACAACTTGTACATCTCCACGGGTGTCGCACCCATGAAGTGTTGGAGAATTCGAGGTCCCTCCGGATTGAACTCCCATAGACGGAGAGGACGGCGTTTGCAGGGTAGAAGACGCCGGATTAGCATAACCTGCATCACCACGACCAGATTGATCTCCCTCGCCTGGAGGTCTCGAATCCGGCCCTACAATAAGGGCACGTCTTCGAACGGCCCCCAATTGAGCCCTTGGTTGACCCACGACATCAGTCGACGTGGAGGTCCCGGGCAGAACGAAGGCGGCGGCTTTTGCTTGCTGCCCTTCGGAGCGGTGATATAGAACCACTCCTGCTGCCACAGTCCGAGTTCCTCTTGGAAGGAACCCTCGAGCCACGGGGCATCGGCCCTTCTGCTTATGGCCACCCCGCTGCACTCCGCTTGACGCCCCCCGATCATCTTCGGCTCCACATTAAAGGTTTTCAGCCACAGGCCGAAGTGGGGAGTGACGCGGAGGAGAGCTTCGCAGACGATAATGAATGCGGAGATAAGGAGGATGGACTCCGGAGCCAAGTCGTGAAAATCCAGCCCGTAGAAGAACATGAGCCCTCTCACGAAGGGGTCCGTCGGGAAGCCTAAACCCCGACGGAGGTGGGATACAAAGACAACGAACTCACCAGGCTCGGGGGCGGGCACGGCCTGCCCTTGGGCGGGCAACCTGTGTGAAATCTCGTAGGACACGTACTTGGCCTCACGCAGCTTTAACACATCCTCCTCCGTGACGGAGGAGGGCATCCACCGACCCTGGAGGTCGGAGCCGGACATTGCTGAGAATCCGAAGTGCTCGAATCTGAGGCTCTGGGTGTTGGAACTGGGAGCGAGAAGGAGATTCGGTGCAAGATTGAAGAAAAAGAACGAGCCTTGGTCCTCTTATAAAGGGGAAAAAATACCAAGAGTCGTCTCCGTGACCGTTTGGGATTCACCTTCGATAGAGGAGGCGTGGCGACGGGCACGGTTGGGTTACCCACGCACGTATTGATGGGAATCCCGGAATAAGGGGAACATGATCTCTGCTTCGACAAGACGTGCCAAGGAAACCGCTTCGCTAAACGTGCTGAGGTGGTATAATAAAAAACGATTCAAGTAAAAGCCTGGTAGCGGTGTGATGCCATGCCGCATAATACGTCAGCAGATTGGACTTGTGTGCATTTTATTCTCTCTACGGTGGAATGTGGAATTTATTTTTCAGAGCCGGACACTATCCTGGTGTTCATGATCTTCTCTGGATTATTCAAGGGAGGAACCCGCCTTGCAATGCCGAACATTATGCGCGCCGGACTTATCGTCATTGAAGCCTGGTTCAGGGGCTACTAAGGGAGTCCTGGACTAGGGGGTGTCCGGACAGCCGGACTATCATCGTCCGTCGGACTCCAAGACTACGAAGATACAAGATTGAAGACTCCGTCCCGTGTCCGGATGGGACTTTCCTTGGCGTGGAAGGCAAGCTTGGCGATACGGATATGTAGATCTCCTACCATTGTAACCGACTCTATGTAACCCTAGCCTCCTCCAGTGTCTATATAAACCAGAGGGCTTTAGTCCGTAGGACACAACGTACATTACAACAATCATACCATAGGCTAGCTTTAGGGTTTAGCCTCCTTGATCTCATGGTAGATCCACTCTTGTACTACCCATATCATCAATATTAATCAAGCAGGACGTAGGGTTTTACCTCCATCGTGAGGGCCCGAACCTGGGTAAAACATCGTGTCCCACATCTCCTGTTACCATCCGCCTAGACGCACAGTTCGGGACCCCCTACCCGAGATCCGCCGGTTTTGACACCGACAGTCGCCTCTCTCTCTCTCTCTGTGTGTCTTGGATGTGGATCCGATCAGATCTAGATGCCCTACCCTGTGGGTGGCTAGTCCTATTTATAGGCGAAGGCCCCGGGCCTCTTCCCAAATATTGAGCGGGAAGGGCGCCAACAATTGGCCATTTTGAAGGGGAACATCTAGTACACTTATCCTGACTAAAGTTGGTCCTCGCCTGCCAAAAGATCCTGACGATGACGCTGGCTTGGGCTCCACAATAACCTCCGTTCTGCCGTCCTGCTGGTCTTGGTCTTGTTGCACCGAAATGGTTGCCTTTGCTTGATACCCTTGTCTGTACTTGCCCCCTTTGCACCAAAGGGGAAACAAGGACTCTGCGCAGGCCGGCGCCCGCCTGGCGCCCGGCTGCGCCTTGGTCGTCATGGCTTGCGTCACGGGCACCTCGTGAGGTACCCCGCCTTGATCTCTCTGCCTCCTCGCGAGCTAGCCTGATGAGGCCGTGCCTGAGGTAGCCTCCTGTCATCCGCCCCGCGAGGCTTGGCCCCTCGCGAGGGTCTTGAGCATGTGTTGATGTAGATGGGCCGTATTGGGCCACTCCTTGAGCCACGCTGCAGGCTGCAGGCAGGCAAGTCTGGGTACCCCCATTCCCAGAACGCTGACAGTAGCCCCGGGGCCCAAGGCGCGCTTGGACTTGGCTTAGCGGAGAAGCGAAGAGGCAAGTACGAAGCGCCGCGGGCCCCAATAGCCTGCGGCCTTGTGCGCCGCGTGGCGGTTGATTGGACGTGGGCGTCCTGGCTCCCCCACGACGCCTCGGCAACTGCACCAGCTGATAAGGGAGCGGTACCTGTCCACCCTTACCTTCTTTGCCTTCTCCTTCACTGCCTAGATCTCCTTTCTTGCTCCTGTCCTTCTTGCTTTCGAAATCCCCAGATCCACTCCAACTCTGCATCCTAGCAAGGCATGGAGCCTCGCCAGACCCCAGCCGGAGCATGGTACTCGCCCGCCTTGGAACTTCCGAATGTGTAGGAGAAGAATCTTGCTCGGACGCACTAGATGATGGCGACGCAAGGCCACGACGGGGCGGCCGCGCTCAAGGTCGGCACCACCCTTCCTGAGGGCAGAGGAAGCACCTTCTACTCGCTCTTCGTGAGCGCCATCGCCGCTGGTCTGGTGCCCCTTTTTCCGAGTTCTTCCTTTCTGTTCTTCACCATTACAATCTGCAAGCCCTGCACCTCCATCCCAACTCCGTTCTTCTCCTGGCGATTTTCGCCTACTACTGCGAGGCTCATGTCGGGGTGAGGCCTTCGGTGGCCTTGCTGCGCCATTACTTCTACCTCTGGGTCTCCCGTGGCCCCATCACCGCGTGCGCGAGCTTTATCACGCACGGCAGCTCTAACGCCATCTCGAAGCCCGGGAAGAGAATTGAGGGCTTCAGAAGCAAGTGGCTCATGGTGGATGCTGGGCGCACCCACTCCCGGCTGATTCTGCCCACGGGGCAGCCCATGTCCGTTGACGCTTGGTCCCGCGCGGAGCTCGTTGATCCCCACGCGAGGCCGGTGCTGGAGAAGATGGATGCGGACCTGTGGCCGGACAACATGGCGACAGCGAAACTGACCGGGGTGTCGCTCCTGAGGGAGTTCCTGGAGCATCGGGTGGCTCCACTCCGGGAACACTCGCTCCTGCTGTGGAAGCTTGGGAGGGCCGATGCCGCCCTTCGCTCGAACCCCGAAGCCCTGGCCGACGAGGATCTGGCCGCGGTCCTCCAATCCTTGGTTGGGGGAAACGTGGCGAGGTTGGAGGATGCACCCGTGCCCTTGTTCCTTCGGGATGATTGGGACCAGGTGGTGAACTCCATGTCCGCTTTCGACGAGTGCGGGCCTGTGCCCACGGAGGTTCCTGAGGCCCCGGCGGCCCTAGCGACGGTGAATGTATCCTTCAGCGACTCCAGCGGAGAGGAGGAAGAAGAGGAGGAGGAGGACGAGGAGCCCGATTCGGAGGCGACCGACGGGGAGTCGAGAACGCCCCTTCCTCGGCGTAGGTCCCGCACTCTTCGCCTCATGCCGGATGACGACAAGGATGGTGACGAGTAGGGTGGCGAGAGCTCGCCCCTGATCCCGAAGAAGGACAGGACGGGGTTGGTTCCCTGCGGGTCCGCTCCGACTCCGAGGCGATCCGCAGACACGCCTCCTGCTTCCGAACCTCTTGAAGTTGACCCCAGCATCCGGCTTTCGGGCTTCAAGTTTGCTGGAGGTTGCTTGAGCCCGCGAGCGATGATGAGTAAGTGCTTGATTCTCGTTTTGCTTCCTGCTTTGTTGTTGAGGCTTGACGTCCATATTCCTTGGCTAGGCCGGTGCCTGCAGCGAAGAAGCTGAAGGTGGCTCCTGAGGCTTCGTCCGAGGGAGCACCCCCATCCGCGGGAGAAGGGGGCAACAAGACACGGACCTCTCCTGCCCGGTCATCCTCGCGAGGCCTAACGGGGCCAGCTGGAGCGAGCTCAGCCCCTATAGCCCAAGCGACTCCCGCGGTGTCTTTGCCTGACGCCACCGCCGCAGTCGTTGGGGCGCAGAAGGTCCTGACTCATGGCGCTGTCATTACGCTGCCGTCTTCGCCTCCTACTCCGCCAACCGCAGTCTCTCTGGCTCCTCCTACTGTTCTGGATCATGCCGCTGCTGAGCTGGACCAGCTACGGAAAGATCTTCTGGGCGCCGACCCCCACTTGGCAACCGGGCGCCTGGAGTTGGTCACTGGCTGGGTCTGCTCTGATGATTCAGTCCGAGCGGCGCTGGCCCAGGCCGCGACAGCCTGCGACGAGGAGAAGCAGGCCGTCCCTGAGGCGAAGGCCGCTTGCGACGCTGCCTTGGGTGTGGTTGCAGATGTCCAGGGCCGCTACAAGGTATTGGAGAGCGAACTGCAAGGCCTGCGCGACCAGCTTGTCAAGGAGGCCCGTGTCCGCCAGGAGAAGGAGGAAGACCTGAAGGCTCGCGAGGCTACCGCCAAGGACCGGGATGCCGAGCTTGACGAACGCCAAGGCCGCTTGGGTGCGCTGGAGCAGGCGTTGGAGGCGAAGGAGATCAAGCTAGACGGCAAGGCACGGGTCCTGGCCGAGGACCGCGTGGCCTTCGCGAAGCTAGAGGTGAAGGCTCGCACCCTGCCGAAGTCGCTCTATGACAGCGGCCTAGAAAGCCTGCTGGCCGGCGCCGAGGAGGGCCCCGCCAAGCTGCTTCCCTTCCTGGTCCACGCCCTCGAAGATGTCGCCCTCGGCCTTGGCCCCACGGCTGAGGCTGAGGCGTGCGTCCTTTCTTCTGCGGCGCTAACGCGCGTCTTCACCCACGTCTACCTCTGCGACCCCAGCGTTGACCTCGACAGTCTGCCGGAGCCTGTGAACGGCGAGCTTGCCGCTATCGCTGCTGAGGCCATGAAGGGTCGCGCGGAGGCTCTGCTGGCGAAGTTTCTGGCCTTCAGCACCAAGCCGAAGTGAGGCGCTGCCAGTCTTGAGGCTCCTTGAAGCGAAGCTGCCCAGCGTAGCGCCGTCACCAGCGATGGCACCGCCAAAAAGTGACTCCTTCGCGGCTCCCGTCCTGCTTTTAATCCCTGCAACATGCATTCTGCCTCGTGGAGGCATTTAAACTTTTGTTTGGCGTTGTCAAAGTACTCTATGGACTATAATATTTGCTTTTGAATTTCTTGAGATTTGCATTTTTCCTTCCTACTTGCTAGTGCTCTACATCGGCAGAGCTCGGCCCCGCACATACCTCAGCCGCTGTTAGCCCCGACCGGAAACCAGGACGGGACCAAGGAGTAAGGGGCTACGTGACAAGTTAGGCTCCTGAGTCGCGATGCTCAGGAGTCCCCCTTGACGCATGAACAGCAAGTAGGGAGGTGAGATGCATGGGTGAATTTACCGTTCTACGTCGGCAGAGCCCGGCCCCGCGCATACCTCAATCGCCGTTAGCCTTTCGGAACTAAGGGGTGAGGGGCTACGTGAACAGTTAGGCTCCTGAGTCGTGATGCTCAGGAGTCCCCCTTGACGTTCAAACGGCCTTCGTACCTTGGCTCCACTCGGGGAGAGGCGTGCGACGAACCAGGCCCAAGGGGCCTGGCTGGGTGGCGTGCGCCTGGCCGTGACCCGGGCGCAGCCCCCTTGCCCAGCCCCCTCGCGCGGCACCCCTGAGGGGAGGTGTTACGATGAGGCCGAACATTGAGCTCTGGGCTCCTTGAGGTTGATGCAGCCGGGGGCCACCCTTAGTTGTTTATCACCAGCATGGAGCATAGCTCTTCCGTATGTGTACGGGCATAGCCGCTCGTCAGCAGTGTCGTCAGCCAGCGCGGAGCATGGTGCTTCCACTGGTGCGTGGGAGGGGCTCCCCTCTGGGAGGAGACCCCGGGGCGTATACAGCCCTGCCCTGACACGTGGCTGGCACGGTAGGGCCTGGCGAGGTGTATCTGGGCACCGTGAGCCAGCGCGGGACTCACGGGGCCCTACCTCAAGGCGGGTTGCGCCTGGCTCTGGGACTTTACTTGTGATGTGTCCCTGCAGATTTGGTTAGATGTCGGTGCTCTACGTCCTCGGGTCCCGGCCCTTGAGCGGGGCTCAGCCGTCGCTGGTATGCCAGGTCGCGATGCCGTGGACAAGGCCAGAGGGTGAGGGCTGGAGAGCCAGTAAGAGCCCATGAGTCGCGATGCTCAGGTACCCCCCCCTTTAATGTGCAAGCAGCCGACATGAAGAAAGAAGGGTGCCATAGGCAAGCATCAAACAACGATCGAGATGGGTCAAACGCGCGACCTGAATAAACGCGAGAGGGATACATGCCACTGGGTCTGGCCCGGGTGGCTTGGGGATAATGCAGCCCAAGGGGCGCCCCCGATAAAGTAAGCTGAAAATATGAACTAAAGGGGATACACGCCGCAGGGAGGGACCCACGCGGCCTGGGAATGATGCAGCCCTGGGGGGGCGCTCCCAGCTAAAAATGAAACTCGAAAGATGTCACCTGATGATGCTGAAGATGGAGGGATGCTGAAGTAGCGGACGACGTGCGCTGTGGGAGATGATCTTCATGAGCCCCCAGGCCCAGGGGCCTCAGGAGGCTCCGGGGGTGCTGGCGGCTCCTCGCGGACCATCTCTATCTCCGCCAGGACTGCGCAATGCCTGACCGCCTGAGCCTCCAAGATGCTCCTCATGAGGCGCTGACGCACAGCAGCCGCATTCGGCAGGCCGTAAGGCATGCGAACATAGCTGTGAGGTGGGCCTTCGCAGCGCCCCACGCGTGAGGGCCAGAGGCGCTCCTGAGAGGCGGCTCGGTTGAGTCATGGTATGTCGATGCAGACGCGCAGCCCACCATCATCGCCTGGATGGGGAGCTACGGCGGGCAAGCGGCGGCTGCCACTCATGACTCTTGACTCCTGCAACTCCTGAATGATCTCGCTGATGAAATCCTGAGGGTTTGGCCCTCCTTGCCTTGCTTCCTCCTGAGGGAAACGTGCGTTGAAGCACGCCTCCAAGTGGTGCCCGAGTGCCTCCCTCGTAATCTTAGCAAAGTCGATGGCCCTCCAGAAGAGAGCTCCCGAGCCCTGCTCGAGGAGGGCACAGGGCGCGCCTTCCTATGTGACAGAAGGAGGTGCCCCCTGAACGGGCGCGGACCCTGAGGGGCCTGCCTCCCGAGGGGTCGGGCCAGGCGATGTCTTCTTCTTCTTAGGAGCAGCCTCGGGAGGCCTCCCGTTCCTGTGATCTGGGTCTTCAGTTGATGCGGCTTGGAAGGCACATTCCAGGGAACACACAGTGTCTCTCTCTTCACAAGGCACAGTGATGACTCCGCCGCTTCCTGGCATCTTGAGGACATTGTAGCCGTGATGGGTCACGACCATGAACTTGGCCAGGGCTGGGTACCCGAGGATGGCGTTGTATGGAAAGCAGATGTGAGCGACGTCGAAGTCAATGAGCTCGGTGTGGTAGTTGTCACGCTTCCCGAAGGTAACAGGAAGGCGGACCTGCCCGATTGGAACCGTGGAACTATCAGTGACTCCTGAGAAGGGCTTGGTTGGCTACAGCTGATTATATGGCACTTGGAGATTGTTGAACGTTTCAACGGATAGGACATTGAGCCCTGCTCCGCCATCGATGAGGGTCCTGGTGACTTGTACATTGCTGATGATTGGGAAGCAAAGCATCAGGAGGACTCCTGCTGTGGCCACGCATTTGAGCTGATTCGCTAAGCTGAACATGATAGCGCACGATGACCACCTGAGAGGGCGTATGGCCTCAAGCTTGGGGAGGACTGCATTCACTTTGCGGGCAAACTGCTTGAAGATGCGCTGAGAGGCCGAGGCTTGTGCGCCGCCCAAGATGCAAGCGATTGCACGCGGCTCCTGGAAGCCTCCAGCCCCCTCGTCCTGGTGATGGTCTTCATTCCTACTTGGCTGTGGTGGCAGAGGAGGGAGGCCCGCATTGCCTTGTGGGCGATCCTCGCGAGGCTAATCTCTCCAACCCCCCTCGCGAGGTGGGTCCCTCCAACCTCCCTCACGAGGCTGGTCCTGCCAGCGGTCCTCGCGAGGTCGGTCACGCCACCCTTGGCGAGGGCCACGGTCTTCCCATCGTCCTCCACCTCTTCCTCCTCCTCGGCCATAGCCCCTGTCGCTGCGCTCGAGGCGTCGGCCGGCACACACGTCTTGCACGGCTCTGAGCTCTTGGCATTCGTTGGTGTTGTGGGCGTGAAGGTCGTGGTACACGCAATACCGGCTGCCCTTGGATGACTCAGGCTGATCCCTGCCTTGCTTGGTGTCTGGCTCTGCTGCAAGCACGGCAGCCCCCTTGCGCTTCACGTCCTTGGTCTTGGGCTTCTTCTCTTCTGGTTCAGCAGCTGGCAGCTCGAGGAGGGACAGGCGCCCTTCCTCAGCCCTTGCACAGTTGGTCGCCAGATTGAACAGCTCCAGGGAGGTGCACAAGTCTTCATGGATGGCGAGCTCCTCCTTCATCTTGACGTCACGCACGCCGTCAGAGAAGGCTGAGATGATGGCCTCTTCAGACACCTTGGGGATCTTAAGGCAAGCGCTGTTGAAGCGCTGGATGAACTTCTGCAGGGTCTCCCCCGGCTGCTGCTTGATGCGGCGCAACTCGCTCATGGCCGGGGGCCGGTCGCGGGTGCCTTGGAAGTTGGCGATGAATCGGGTGCGCATCTCGTCCCAGGAGGATATCATGCCAGGAGCCAGGTTCAGGAGCCAGGTGCGGGCGCCGTCCTTGAGCGCCATGGGGAACCAGTTCGTCATGACCTTCTCGTCTCCGTTGGTGGCTTCGATGCCCAGCTCGTAGAGCTGGAGGAACTCAGTAGGGTCAGCCGTGCCATCATAGCGCGGGGGCAGGTCTGGCTTGAACTTGCCCGGCCAGGCCACGCTGCGCAGCTCGGCGGAGAAGGCACTACAGCCTGTAGTGGCCACGGGAGCCCTTTGGTGACGGAGAGCTTGATCTTGCAGGTCTCTGTGCGCTGTGGCCAGGTGCAGCGCGGGGTCTTGATGCGCCGAGCAGGTGCGCGCTCGTGTCGAGTCGGTGCGGGGAGCACACGGGCGGCTTCCTGAGGATGAGGGATCTCTTGGCAGCTCTTATCTTGCTATGCTGGCGCCGGACGGAGTGGGTTCCGCCCAAGGGCCATGCACCTTGGAGCCAAGGCGCCTTCTTGAGGTGGAGGCGGCTGAGGCGCCCCCGGAGCTTCGTCCCCCGCGCAGGGCGGTGCGCGGTGCAATGAGAGGGACGGCGCAGGGGAGCCCCCAGCGGCGCTGACGAGCTTGGTGATGCGGGCGATCCACTCGTAGTAGAGGTCGTCGACGGGACAGTAGTGCAGGAGCTCCCGCGCCAGGAGCAGCGCAGTGTGCGCGTCCGCAGGAGCGCGACGGGCGTGGGACGAGGAGCCAGCCGGAGTCAGCGACGGAGTGGCGGTGCGGCCTTCTCGCCGCACTGATGGATGCAGGGACAACGCCTATAGTTCGTTCCCTGCCGAGCCGGTGACGGCGTTGACGGCAGGCGACGGGGAACGACAGGGGCGCCCACCGACGGGGGCCATCTGGGCGACGCGAGTGGCGAGAGCGGCCCGGCGCTCGGCGCGGGCGCGACGTGCGTCTGACATGGATGGGATGGGCGGTGAAAACACGAGGCGACGGAAGGCAGATTCCGGCACACCCCTACCTGGCGAGCCAAATGTTGGATTTTGGGTTCCGACAGACCCTTGAGGTTCGAACACTGGGGTGCGCGCGGAGATCACACCCTCAGCCTACCCATGTTTCACCGCCTCGCTAGGATCTAAACTACACGAAGAACAACACTAGGGACACAAGATTTATACTGGTTCAGGCCACCATTATGGTGTAAGACCCTACTCCAGTTTGTGGTGTGTGGATTGCCTCTGGGGCTGATGAGGAACAGTACAAGGGAAGAACAGCCTCGCGAGGGTCTGTTCTTGGTTGGTGCGATGACCTGCTAGGGGGGTTCAGTCGCCTCTCTCTCTCTCCGTGTCTTGGATGCGAATCCGATCAGATCTAGATGCCCTACCCAGTGGGTGGCTAGTCCTATTTATAGGCGAAGGCCTCGGGCCTCTTCCCAAATATTGAGCGGGAAGGGCGCCAACAATTGGCCATTTTGAAGGGGAACATCTAGTACACTTATCCTGACTAAAGTTGGTCCTCGCCTGCCAAAAGATCCTGACGATGACGCTGGCTTGGGCTCCACAATGACCTCCATTCTGCCGTCCTGCTGGTCTTGGTCTTGTTGCACCGAAATGGTTGCCTTTGCTTGATACCCTTGCCTGCACTTGCCCCCTTTGCACCAAAGGGGAAACAAGGACTCTGCGCAGGCCGGCGCCCGCCTGTGCCTTGGTCGTCATGGCTTGCGTCACGGGCACCTCATGAGGTACCCCACATTGATCTCTCCGCCTCCTCGCGAGCCAGCCTGATGAGGCCATGCCTGAGGAAGCCTCCTGTTGTCCGCCCCGCGAGGCTTGGCCCCTCGCGAGGGTCTTGAGCATGTGTTGATGTAGATGGGCCATATTGGGCCACTCCTTGAGCCACGCCGCAGGCCGCAGGCAGGTAAGTTTGGGTACCCCCGTTCCCAGAACGCCGACAACCTTAGCCGATATAACGGAACGGAAGGTACCAAAACAAGGGAGCCGGGCAAACCCAACTATTGACCCAAGATGTGATTCGGAGCTGATGCATATAGTGCTATAAGTTTGGGGTGCCGCACTATTGAAAGTGTTCGAACTCGTTTTGCCATATTATGAGGTGCCATAAGAAGCCCCTGGCAAAATTGATCGTACCCAGATGTACGGAAGCAATATTGAATAAACATTTGTAAGAAAAAATGCTCAAATGATAATAATAAGCTGACGCTATGTATGATCTCCCATTGATGAATAATGCGTTTAAGTGTATGTTTACAATGGGTGCGTTTAAGCGGAAGTAAATAGGACTATTTAACATGTCCTATCCAAGGGCAGGCTGGATGTAGGTATATAAAATAGGTATAACGATCTTGAACAGATTCCACCTGGGTATTTCCTTTTGTGTGCAAAGCCTGTTGCCTCCTTGGTTTTCTCTCCTATGTAAGTCCGACACTCCGGCTCTTCTGAAGAGGTTGCTCTAAAGCAATGTCCTGAAAAATAAAAAGGGAGAGTTATGAAGGTATGTAGCGGTTATACCGCACTGTTTGACTGAGTCGTTGCTGCGCCTCCGCCTATGCCAATGGTATTTTGAGTGCGTAATTGTGTATGCATGGCATGAATGCTACTTTGATGGGGCTTGAGCGGAGGCCGGACTGCTAGTCGTGCTCTTGGCGTGCCTGATGATCCTGTTGCGGGGTGCTCCGGACTCGCTTGGCGGTGCTCGAGGTTGTCGTCGCCGGATTGGTGGTTTGTCAGAGGAGGCCGCATTGTACTTCCGCCGCGAGGGCTGCAGTATGCTCTTCTGTTCGGAGAGAGCGGTCCATATTTCCGTTGACTGTTATGACCCCGTGTGGTCTTGGCATCTTGAGCTTGAGGTACGCATAGTGTGGTACCGCATTGAATCTAGCGAATGCGGTTCGTCCGAGCAGTGCGTGGTAACCACTACGGAAAGGGACGATATCGAAGATTAACTCTTCGCTTTGGAAGTTATCCGGAGATCCGAAGACCACTTCCAATGTTATAGAGCCCGTACAACGGGCCTCTACTCCAGGAATTACGCCTTTAAAGGTGGTTTTGGTGGGCTTGATCCTTGAAGGTTCGATGCCCATTTTGCACAGTGTGTCCTGATAAAGCAGGTTCAGGCTGCTGCCGCCATCCATAAGGACTCGCGTGAGGTGGAATACGTCGATGATTGGGTCTAGGACCAATGCGGTTGAGCCGCCGTGACGGATGCTAGTAGGGTGGTCCCTACGATCAAAGGTGATCGGACAAGCTGACCATGGGTTGAATTTGGGGGCGACTGGCTCCATCGCATAGACGTCCCGTAGTGCTCGCTTCCATTCCCGCTTGGGAATGTGAGTGGCGTAGATCATGTTGACCGTTTTCACCTGGGGGAGAAATTTCTTCTGTCCCCCCGTGTTCGGACGCTGGGGCTCTTCGTCATCGTCGCTGTGCAGCCCCTTGTCCTTGTTTTCGGCGTTTATTTTGCCGGCATGTTTGAACACCCAACAGTCTCTATTGGTGTGGTTGGCTGGCTTGTCCGTGGTGCCATGTATTTGGCACGAGCGCTCCAGTATACAGTCCAGACTGGATGGTCCCTGATTGTTTCTTTTGAACGGCTTCTTCCGCTGATCGGACTTGGATCTGCTGAATCCGGCGTTGATTGCCGTGTCTTCAGTGTTGTCGCCATTGTTCCGTTGCTTATGTCTGCTGAGCTGTGGCTTGCTGTTATTGTCGCGGATATCTGAAGTGCCAGAATGTGGCGTAGTGCTGCTGCAAGCCAACCAGCTATCCTCGCCCGCGCAAAAGCGGGTCATTAGTGTTGTGAGAGCTCCCATGGACTTGGGTTTTTCCTGGCCGAGGTGTCGGGCGAGCCACTCGTCACGGATATTATGCTTAAAAGCCGCCAGGGCTTCAGCGTCCGGACAGTCAACTATTTGGTTCTTTCTAGTTAGGAACCGAGTCCAGAATTTCCTGGATGACTCTCCAGGCTGTTGAGTAATGTGCCTCAAGTCATCGGCGTCTGGTGGTCACACATATGTGCCCTGGAAGTTGTCGAGGAATGCGTCTTCCAGGTTTTCCCAACTGCCAATGGAATTTGCTGGCAGGCTGTTTAGCCAGTGCCGGGCGGGTCCTTTGAGCTTAAGGGGAAGAAACTTGATGGCGTGTAGATCGTCTCCGCGGGCCATGTGAATGTGGAGAAGGAAATTTTTGATCCATACTGCGGGGTCTGTTGTGCCATCGTATGATTCGATGTTTACGGGTTTGAACCCTTCTGAGAATTCGTGATCCATCACTTCGTTAGTGAACCAGAGGGGGTGCGCGGCGCCTCTGTGCCGGGCTATGTGGCTACGCAGTTCGAATTAGTCTGGGTGGCTGTGTTCGGCCCGGCCAGACTTGTTGATAATGTATCCGGCGTGACGGTCATCGTCGCGTGCTGGGGCGCGCCCCCGTGATCCATAGATCGATCTAGGTTGTCTTGCTTTGTTTTCCAGTATATCTTGCAGGTCCTGCCTATTGCCCCGAGCCGTAGTGTATTGGCATGGGGGTGCGGGCTGGTGTTCGGGCTGATATGCCATTTTATCTCGGCCACGAGGTGGCCGGTCAGCCGTGTGGCGCTCGAGTCCATATTCCTTGGCTGCCAGGACTTCAGTCCATCTATCTGTGAGTAGGTCTTAATCAGCCTGGAGTTGCTGCTGCTTCTTTTTCAGGCTCCTTGCAGTGGCCATAAGCCGAAGCTTGAAGCGCTCCTGCTCCACGGGATCCTCAGGCACGCCGAACTCATCGTCGCCGAGGCTAATCTCGTCTTCGGAGGGGGGCATGTAGTTGTCCTCCTCCGGATATCCGTCCATCGCCTGTTCGTCTGGGCTGACCTGCTCATCTTCCTACTCGGCCTGCTCAAAGGTGGGCTGATTAGGGTTGTATTCCTCTTCGGCACCGTCTGGATTATTTTCGTCTCCTCGGCCGGTATTGCTGTGGCGGGGCTTGGAGCGGCGTCGACGACGCCCATGCTTTGTTTTTCTTCCTGAGGGGTTATCCTCCATTGCCTCATCGCCATTGGTTTCCTTCGGAGTGTCCACCATATATATATATATATATATATATATATATATATATATATATATATATATATATATATATATATATATATATATATATATCGTATGAGGAGGTGGTTGTCCATCGCCCTGTGAGCAGTGGTTCATGTACTTCTCCTGCATGGTCGTCCATACCATCGATGTCTTCGGAGTCGAAGTCAAGCACGTCGGTTAGATCATCGACCGTGGCAATGAAGTGGGTGGTGGGTGGGTAGCGAATTCCTTCGTCGCCTGCTTCCCACTCAAGCCGGACATAGTTTGGCCAAGAGCCTCCTGACAAGGAGAGAGAATTTAATGAGTTCAGCATGTCGCCAAAGGGCGAGTGCTGGAAGATATCCGCAGTGGTAAACTCCATTACCGAGCCCAACCAGGCTCGGCGGGCTCGGGATTGCGCGGACTGGAACCTACAACCGGACACGAGTCCGGGGGTCCGGAGTCATAGCCTTCCTTAGAAGCGAGGCATGTGTTCGGCTCTACCGCCAATGAGTGTGTGGCCTGCGGGGCGGGGTCCATCCCTCCGTCCTTAGGCAACGCAGCCTGCTCCGGATTTAGGTCCGGGGCTACTGCGGGGGTGATATCCCGAGCATTGTCCGACAACAGGTCTAAGCCGTGCTCATCGTGATTGTCCGGTGCTCCTGGCACGGGCCCGAATCCATCGAAGATCAAGTCTCCACGAATATCCGCCGTGTAGTTCAGGTTTCCTAACCTGATCTGGTGGCCAGGGGCGTAGCTGTCGATCTGCTCCAGATGGCCAAGCGAATTAGCCCGCAGTGCGAAGCTGTCGAACACAAAGATCTGTCCGGGGAGAAAAGTTTCACCCTGGACCATGTTGTTGACGATGATTGAAGGAGCCATCGAGCCTTGCAGCAACGACACAGAGGAACTCTCAATGAAAGCACCAATGTCGGTGTCAAAACCGGCGGATCTCGGGTAGGGGGTCCCGATCTGTGCGTCTTAGGCTGATGGTAACAGGAAGCAAGGGACACAATGTTTACCCAGGTTCGGGCCCTCTCGATGGAGGTAAAACCCTACTTCCTACTTGATTAATATTGACGATATGAGTAGTACAAGAGTAGATCTACCACGAGATCGTAGAGGCTAAGCCCTAGAAGCTAGCCTATTATGATTATGATTGTAATTGCGATCGGCCTTCTAAGGACCAACCTCTCCGGTTTATATAGACATCGGAGAGGGCTAGGGTTTACACGGAGTCGGTTACAAGGAAGGAAATACAATATCCAAATCGCCAAGCTTGTCTTCCACGCAAAGGAGAGTCCCATCCAGACACGGGACGGAGTCTTGAGTCTTGTATCTTCACGCTCCAATAGTCCGGACGATGTATGTAGTCCGGCTGTCCGGATACCCCCTAATCCAGGACTCCCTCAAAAACCCAAAAAGATTTCCTTGTTCTTCTTTTGGTTGTTGGGAGCTTTCCCGTGTGAATAGTTTTTCTCGTTTTTGCTTTCCCCTTTTATTTGTTTGTTCAAGAAAACCAAAAAAACTCCAGAAATATTTCAGTGTGTTTATCTGAATTTCTTTTCTTTTCATTTGAATCATACCGAGGAGAAGACCACGATGAAAATGTTGAGTGGCTCTCATTTGCATTACTGTTGATCTAACAAAGAGCCCATTTTACCTTGTCTTCTCCTGTTGAATAGAAACGTTTGCGGATTCCATCTTAGTCCACGACACTCTTGCATCATTATTATTTTCATATCGTTTGGTCGTGCGAGTGAAAGGCAATAATGATGATATTAGATGAACTGGCCGTGGCAGAGAGAAACGGGTATGAACTCGACTAGTTCTGTTTTTGTAAATATGTTTAACCTAGTATCCATGATTCAACCCATTATTATTAAACACGTTTGCAATGACAATTAGAGATTATAGTCTCTCATGCCATGCATAAGTAGCTAGGAGTGGATAATGATTTATCTTGGATGTCAACATTGCGTTAAAATGCTTGTGATATAGTATGATGATATGGTATCCTCCTCTGAATGTTCGAGTGGCTTGACTTGGCACATGTTCATGCATGTAGATGAATCAAAACCAATATAGCCTCTGATATTTATGTTCACGGTGTTCATATCCTACTCATGCTAGTATCCAATGTTACTTATGCATAATGTATGTTCATAACCGTTGTTGCTCTCTAGCTGGCCGCTTCTCAACCTATTTGGTAGCCTTCGCCTGTACTAAACTGGAATTCTGCTTGTGCATCAAAAACCTTGAACCCAAGTTATTCCAGATGAGTCCACCGTACCTACCTATATGTGGTATTACCCTTCCGTCCTAAGTAAATTTGCATGTGCCACCTCTAAAAACTTCAAATAAATATCCTTTTTGTGTGCATGGATTGTTCATACAACGACAGGAGGTGGTCGGTATCTTCCATGCTAAGCGGATTATTCTCAGGAGAAGTGTTTATTCACTCGCCATTGCACGAGAAAGGGGAGGTAATAGGGATTCCCAGTCCCAAACTGCAAACAGAAAAGAGCTTACAAATAATCAAACAAAAACTCCTACGGAGTCATAACCTTTACTTTATCGCTTGGGAACCGCAACTAATGTGTTTAGCATGGAAGATATTGATAACTAATGGTCGCGAAGTAAACAAGGAGGGTGCATCTCTCAAAATATCATTCACCTCTGTTTAAAAACTTGACCTCTGGCACCGCTGCAAATCACTGCTTCCCTCTGCGAAGGGACTATCTATTTACTTTTATGTTGTGTCATCACCTTCTAAAATAAGAGCCAGACCTGAGAGCACTGCTGTCATGCTTATGCATTGTGTGTAGCTAATGTTGGGTGCATCATGACTGGATCTTTTCTACCATGAATTACAATGTTCAGTCGCTGCTTGGACTTTGGAGGTGCTCTGTATTTATGTTTTGCGGTCTCAGAAAAGGCGAGCGAGATACCAATATTGTCATATTATCTCATGGTTGTTTTGACAACGTGTGGATTGTTTGAGATATCTGATTATTGATCGCTAGCTGATTATGTCATTGATATAAGTTAATATAGTTTTTAAGAGTTATTGTCGACATGGTTAGTTATAATCTTGGCTGAATACCTGGGTGTTGTTTAAGCTTATTTGTGCAAACAAGAGCAAAAGAGTTCGTTGAAGTTTTTCTTTTTCACTTTCAGTTTATCAACTAAATTGCTTGAGGACAAGCGAACATCGGTGTACAAAAGTAGGGGCCCTCCTTTTGACACCTTTACTTGTGCACGGGCAGTTAGAGCCTCCCGCCATGGCCACGCATAGCCATGGCAGGAAAGGGAAGCCGGAGAGAAGCCGAAGCCACAAGGCAAACAGAGCAACGACAAGGACCAAGGCCACGAAGATCAGATAGGCATAGCAGGTTTCCCCGGCAAGGACCCTTGCCGGGGCAGCCCCGGCAAGACCTTTGCCGGGGCAGCTTGCCCACGCCAGCCAAAGTGAGCCACCCTTGAGCCCATCAATGCTCGACAAACGCATTTGGACAAGGCTCGGATCTTTGTGAAGACAAAGAATGCTCAAGATCAAATGAGGATAGGAAGGCAACTATCCTCACCGAAGGAACCCACAAGACCCCGACAAGATCCTTGCTAGGGACGCCAATGCGCCACGGTAGGACCCTTGCCGGGCCACCCGGCAAGACCCTCGCCAAGCGCACTGACAGGGCCATTGCTAGGCCCGCACCAGCCAAGTCTTCTCCATCGTTCGCATGTAGCTGCCGACCCAGCCAGCTGGGCAGGCACCTGCGTGGCAACATGCAACCCTTCGTGGAGACTCCACCACCGCGCCACCTCTGCTGCCTGCCTGCCTACATGGCACCGCATGCATCACTGGCCAGGGCGCGTGTCGAAGAGTCAAGGAGCAGCGACGGACGGGACGGGCCTCGCCCCCGTCCCCAATAAAGTGGAGGGACACCTAAGCCTTGCATTTAATGCACCTTGTCCTGTAATACGGGCGATAAGCTCGTGCTACTGTCGGCCTTTCCACCTCCTGTGTGCCATTGTGGCAGCCCCTTCTGCCTATAAAAGGAGGCCCCTGGCGCATGGGAAAAGGATTCGGCTCTTTCGAACCTCACAGCACCCAGAGCTAGTTCAAGAGCTCAAGAACTCTAAATACATCCACCAAAGCAGGATCGTAGGGTTTTACGCATCTTTGTGGCCCGAACCTGGGTAAATCTCTTTGTGTTGTCTGCTAGTCCCGCTCTTCTCACGATCCCCGCACCCCGCAACCGTAGAAGGGATTCCAGTGATCCCATAGGTGTCATTTCCCACCGACATCTTTGGCGCACCAGGTAGGGGGGCGCAATTGTGATTATCTGGCCTAGCAGTCGACCTAGCTATTCTCCACTGCCACGGCTCCTGTGGAGAAGGCGACCAAGAAGGCAACACTTCCCGTTGGCACGAAGGACGCCGAGGCGGCGACGAGAGAGCTAAGTCATGCTGAATTTTGAATTTGTCTCCATAAATATAAGGTTATTATCCTCGACGGTTCGGCCTATGTATGGGACGCCTGTATGTAGAGGGGGCCTCCAGCGATCGGCAATGCCCTTGTTCTGTTTCGTGTCCCCTCAACAGTTCAAGCGGCCGCATCGTGAGCGGCAGGGTAGCCTTTCGCCATCAGCAACGCTCTCGGTTCTGACTCGAGTCAAGCTCGACAGATCGAGCGGCCGCACCGAGGGCGGTAAGGTGCTTTGCCTGGCAAGAAGCACACCCGACAGGCTAATGAGGATCCGTCCTCAAGGCGCCGCCCTGGGTTTACGTGCCGGCAAGCTTACCCAGTTGACGTGGGGTGGACATACAAAGAAAATCGAACAGGAAAATAACATGCATAGTTTTAGGAGCACTGCAGAGTTATGTTACACAAATTGTCGCCGCGGTTCTAACTAAAGATAGCATTGTCTTGGTCATGAACCTGCAGCGGCGACGGAGAACGGGATGCCTAGTCCCGACGCTGGCCCTCCACCCTCTTGATTTTGTCGATGCGGCTGAGGATGGGCTGGATACGCTCATTGAGCGCCGCGGTGTCGACACCCTCCGGCAAGCTCTTCAGCACAGCTCCAAAGTCGAGGTCGGGGTGCCAGTGCACGATATTGGTGAGCACCCTGGTCATGGTCCCCCGGCAGAGTATCCGGGATTCCTAGGCCAGGGAGGCCGCCCGGTTTGAGTGAAGCCGCTTCAGCGCGCCGACGACCTTCTCGAAGTTTATGGTCAGGTTGGCGTTGGGGCTCAAGCTCGCTTCCGGGGCGTACCCCATCTCCGGCATCCCCATAATGGCCACCTGATCAGCAGCCGGGTTTGCGACGGCGGCAAGGCGCCCGAGCCAGTGTTTCTCGCCCGCCTTGTAGTCCTTGAGGTTGGCGGTCTCGTTCATCAACAGCTGCTTCTCCGTCTCTAGGATCCCCTCCCGGTGTCATGGCCCCCGACAGCGTCTCCTCGAGCTCTCCCAGCTTCAGCTTGAGGTCTTGATGGAGGCGTTGGCTTCGGAGAGCTCTCCAAACTTGCTGATGACCTCGCCCTGCGCCACCGTCAAAGCGCCGTTGAGCGTATGCTTCTCCTGGGCCAGCTTCAGAGCTTGCTCCTCCAGCTCCTTCACCTTGCCAGCATGGGCCTGAGCCAGGGTGTTGAGTGCCTCCTGATGCCTCCGCTCCAGCTCTTGGGTCCGCTGTAGGATGAGCCTGTCCACCTCTTCGTCCTTGCCGCGGAGCGTGGCGGCAAGCTTCTCCTCACGCTCGGCAAGGTCCTCCTCCTTAGTCTTCAGGGTGGCCTCGTGCTGGGACCGGACGGCTTTGGCTTCATCGGCCAACTTCTTCGCCGTCTCCTGGGCCTTCTTGATGTCGGCCAGCTTCAGGGCGAGCTCCACCTCACGGTTGGCCAGCTCGCCCTGGGCGGCCTTCAGCTTGACCTGAGCCTGGCGGAACCAGTCTTGCGCCTCGGCGACGCGCCCTTCAAAGTCCGCCTCCGCCTTCTCCACCATCGCCGTCCTGGACTTGGCCTTGTCCAGACGGGCGCGGCGGAGCGCCTGAAGTTTCCGAAAGCTGGCGCCCATGTCCTAGAGAAGCTGCTCCTCTTGGGAGCCGACGCCACCAACGCCCGGCTCATCAACGACCTCGAGCCCGGCCACGGCAAGTACCTCCTCGTCGAACACCTCTCCCTCCAAGGGAGCCCTGGTGCTCGACGCGCCAAGGAGGTGGACGAAGAGGTCGTCGCTGACCCGCAGGTACATGCCAGAGCCTGAGGCCGCAGAGGAGGAGGGCAGGTTGTCAAACGCCACCTCCTCGGCAGTGGCCTTGCCGGCTCCCTCGGCAGGCCCCTTGCCGGGCTCTTCGCTGGGCCCCATGGCAGCGTCCTTGGCGGCACCCCTGGCGCTCTCCTCGGCAGCGATCTTCTCCGCCTCCGCCGCGGCATCCACGGTGACGTCCTTGATGGTGGTATCGACGTCCTCTAAGGAGGGGTCTGGACACCAAGAAAGAGACAGGGCGGAGCCAAGATCGAAACTCAATAAGAAAAAAAGAGAGGGGGAATGCAAGCAAAAGTGGAGAGCGAGTGACTTACCCGTGTCGGGCCGTGAGGCAGGAGTCCCTTCTTCGCCAAGGTTTGGCATCGAGGCGAAGCCACCAGCGCCTATGTTCTCCCCCTCCTCTTCCGTCTGCATGGCCTCGGCGCTTGGTTCCCTTGCCGGGGACGCCCCTTGGGGCGGCGTGGTCGACGGGGGCGGCATGATGGGAGGAGCCCTCTGCGACTCCCCTTGGTGTTGCTCCCCTCCTACATCCATGGCAGGGTCAGTACCAAAGCGTCGTGCATTGCGCGTGTTGACAAGGGATGGGTGATGGACTTACGCTGGGGGCTGGGCTGGGAGCTGCTGTCTGGGCTGCTCGACACCACTAGCGGCGTACTGGAGGTGCCTGCCGAGGGCTGGCCACTCACCGAAGTCCTGGCCCTCTTTATCCTCTGGGCTAGTGTCTCCACATCCCTACAAGATGAAGACAAGTAAGCAATGCCATCAGGGAGGAGTGTAAGGAATGAGGGAGAAAAGCAGAGGCTTACTCTTCGTTCTCTTCCTCCTCCTCCTCCTCCGTTGTTTTCCTCTTTCGATCCGGGCTAAGAGGCCCCAGCTCTCTCTCCGGGCTGAGAGGCCCGAAGTCAAACAAGTCACCTCCAATCCCCGTGTCGATATTTCCCGGCGAGGGGGGGCGATGGCGTCCGGGCGCACTTGGACGACGAAGCAGCAAATGCCTTCTTCTTCGGTGCCACGGCTTTTGCCGTTCTCTTCATCGCCACCGCCCTTGTCTGGCGCACGGATGCTTCCTGAGCTTGACGTGGCTGCACGGCCCGGTCGAGGCAGACCGGCTCGCCGGAGGTGGCCTGCCGCAGGACCCTCCTTTTTCCAGTGATCAGAGGGTCGGGGGTCGCGGCCCTCTCCTCCTCGCCCTCCTCCTCCGACAACCCGTCGGTGGCGTCCTCAACAAGGGGACCCCCTATGTCAGCGCCGCTGGCCTCCCCAGCGACTGCGGCCCACCGGGCGAGCTCCTCATCCTTCGCCTCTGCCGTGGCCTTGTCCACCATGCCGCTGGTGCTGACGGCCTCCTAAACGAGCTTTGCCTCCTCCTCCGCAAGCCTCGCCTCCTCCACCCTGGCGGCGATATAATCCAGCTCCACCGGAGAGGTGTCCTGAATGAGCCGCGGCTCGTCGGTGATGTATATTTCGTGCAGAGTATCGAAGAACTCCTGCACCACGAGCTCGTCCGGCTCGACCCAGTTCGGGTCGAGGCCGTGCGCATTGAAGAGCAGCGTCATGGTGATGATCTCATTCCGACAAGAGTTGTTGCTCAGCGGGACCACTCCCGCCGGCAGCTTGAAAACAGGCTCCTTGTCGACCTTGCCAGCCTTCGCGGCAGCCCTGGCAAGCTTGCCGGACCACTCGACCTCGCCCACGTCGTCGACCTCGAGCTGGAAGATTCGCTGACAAAGATGGGCGTGCCGCAGCACCGTCAGGTTGTTGTCGAGGCCGGGATGGAGCCTCATGATATCGGCGGCGTTCATGAAGAGCTAGGTCGGCCTCCCCTTGTCGTGTAGAGGGGCAATCCGGCGGAGGATGAAGTACGCCCCAATCATCTCGAAGGAGAGCCGGATAATCCTGGTGGTAGCGATCGTGAGCTTCGTGTCGTCGGCATCGACGTCGCCCCAGTCGCCGCCACGGACTGGCGGCTTCTGGCGAACCTCGCAGAACGCTGGCGGGTCCTCCTCCTCAATCCAGCACCACCGGCCCCGCCATTCTTCCCACCTCTCCTTCGTGGCGCCATCCGGGTACGCCCCCTTGGCCCTCGGAATCCAGGTGACGCAACCAGCAATGGCGCCCCCTTTTTGGATCCGAGGGGAGAAGTAATGGCGGAAGAGCGCCATGCTGGGATGCACCCCGACGAAGCCCTCGCAGAGGTGGGAGAAGAGGGCCATGCACGCCACGGAATTCGGAGTAAAATCCAAGAGGCGGAAGCCATAGGTGTGCATGATGTCCTTGAAGAAATCAGAGAAGGGGGACAGAGCCCGCAAGAGAAATAGTCGATGAAGAAGGGGTACCGATGAGGGGAGGGCCTGGCGCTGGCAGGGACGACGGTCGGGGCCGGATGCCCCGTCTTCTCTCCCCCCGTCTTCACGCCCCACAAACACTTGAACATCTCCCAAAGCTCGGGCACGCCAACCATCGAGGGGAAGTAGGTGAAATGCGCCCGCCGCGCCACCATCTCGCTCTCCAGCTGCTCCGACACGCCGGCATCCTTCGCCGCTCCCTTGCTCTTGGTGGACTTAGGCGCCATGGCGACTGCGGAAGCGGAAGAGCAGAGGATGGCGAAAGCACGCGGCAATGGATGAAAGCAGAGAGGCTCGAGAAGAAGGGGGCGGCGGTTTTGAGATTGGAGAAGGGCGCAGGGGAGGGGTAAAGTGAGCAGCGCGCCCACGGTTATTCCTTTTTATGGGGAAGGCGCGGGCCGCCTCCTTTCCCATTAACTGCGATACGACGCATGCGTGCGAGCGCTGTCCCACGCATGCCTCCCATGTCATGCATGCGCACGACCCCCACGTCGTGCGTTCAACGGGGGTCGTGGGAAAGCGCAGCGGACGGAACAGTGGCCGCAGTAAAAATCCGCTCCAACTACCCGCGCACCGTTCTGGGCCTAGCCCAACAACATGCTGCGCTTATGTATGGCCCAGGCCTAGGGGCTCCTGTGGGTGTACAAAAGTAGGGGCTCTCTTTTTGACCTCTTTACTTGTGCATGGGCAGTCAGAGCCTCCCACCATGGCCATGCATAGCCATGGCAGGAAAGAGAAGCCGGAGAGAAGCCGAAGCCACAAGGCAAACAGAGCAACGACAAGGACCAAGGCCACGAAGATCAGATAGGCGTAGCAGGTTTCCCCGGCAAGGACCCTTGCCGGGGTAGCCTAAGCAGCCTCGGCAAGACCCTTTCCGGGGCATCTCACCCACGCCAGCCGAAGTGAGACACCCTTGAGCCCACCAACGCTCGACAAACGCATTGGGACAAGGCTCGGGAGGCACCTCTGTGGTGGCATGCAGATCTTTGTGAAGACAAAGAATGCTCAAGATCAAATGAGGATATGAAGGCAACTATCCCCACCGAAGGAACCCACAAGACCCCCGGCAAGATCCTTGCCGAGATGCCAGTGCGCCATGGCAAGACCCTTGCCGGGCCACCCGGCAAGACCCTCGCCAAGCGCATCGACAGGGCTACTGCCAGGCCCGCACCAGCCAAGTCTTCGCCACCGTTCGCATGCAGCTGCCGACCCAGCCAGCTGGGCAGGCACCTACGTGGCAACATGCAACACTTCGTGGAGACTCCACCATCGCGCCACCTCAGTTGCCTGCCTGCCTAAATGGCACCGCATGCATCGCTGGCCAGGGCGCGTGTCGAAGCGTGAAGGAGCAGCGACGGACGGGACGGGCCTCGCCCCCGTCCCCAATAAAGTGGAGGGACACCTAAGCCTTGCATTTAATGCACCTTGTCCTATAATACGGGTGATAAGATCGTGCTACTGTAGGCCTTTCCACCTCCTGTGTGCCATTGTGGCAGCCCCTTCCGCCTATAAAAGGAGGCCCTTGGTGCACAGGAAAAGGATTTGGCTCTTTCAAACCTCATAGCACCCAGAGCTAGTTCAAGAGCTTAAGAACACTAAATACATCCACCAAAGGAGGATTGTAGGGTTTTACGTATCTTTGCGGCCCAAACCTGGGTAAATCCCTTTGTGTTGACTGCTAGTCCTGCTCTTCTCACAATCCCCGCACCCCGCAACCGTAGAAGGGATTCCAGTGATCCCATAGGTGTCGTTTCCCACCGACAGCGAAGGTTTAAGCTTGGGGAGTTGATACGTCTCTGTCGTATGTACTTTTCTAACGCTTTTACTCTTGTTTTGGACTCTAATTTGCATGATTAGAATGAAAGTAACCCGGACTGACGTTGTTTTCAGCAGAACTACCATGGTGTTGTTTTTTGTGGAGAAATAAAAGTTCTCGGATTGAAATGAGACTTAGCGAGGATTTTTTATATCAATAAAGAGAATTACTAGAGCCAAAAACCACCGAAGGGGGGCACCTGGGTGGGCACAACCCACCAGGGCGCGCCACCCCCTCTAGGCGCACCCAGGTGGGTTGTCCCCACCTGGTGGCCCTGCAGACCCTGAAACTGATGCTATAAAATCCTATTTTTCCAGAAAATCAGAGAGAAAGAATTATCGCATTCCACGAGACAGAGTCGCCACCGTCTCCTGTTCTTCATCAGGAGGCTAGATCTAGAGTTCGTTTGGGGCTCTGGAAAGGGGGATCTTCGATCTTCGTCATCACCAACCCTTCTCCATCGCCAATTCCATGATGCTCCCCATCGGGATTGAGTAATCCCTTCATAGGCTCGCTGGTCGGTGAGGAGTTGGATGAGATTCATCATGTAATCTAGTTAGTTTTGTTAGGGCCTGATCCCTAGTATCCACTATGTTCTGAGATTGATGTTGCTATGACTTTGCCATGCTTAATGCTTGTCACTTTGGGCCCGGGTGCCATGATTTAGACCTGAACCGTTTATGTTATCACCATTATATCTATGTTTTAGATCCGATCTTGCAAGTTATAGTCACCTACTATGTGTTATGATCCGGCAACCCCGGAGTGACAATAGTCGGGGCACTTCCCGGTGATGACCGTAGTTTGCGAAGTTCATGTATCCACCGTGTGTTAATGCTTTGTTCCGGTTCTGTATTAAAAGGAGGCCTTAATATCCATTAGTTTCCAATAGGACCCCGCTGCCACGGGAGGGTAGGACAAAAGATGTCATGCAAGTTCTTTCCATAAGCACGTATGACTATTTACGGAATACATGCCTACATTATATTTATGAACTGGAGCCAGTGTCGTATCGCCCTAGGTTATAACTGTCACATGATGAATATCATCCAACAAATCATCGATCTAATGCCTACGATTTTCCTACATATTGATCTTGCTAAGTTACTACTGCTGCTGTTACTGTTGCACTCGCTACAAAATTATTGCTATCACTGTTATCGTTACTATTGCCACTGGTACTACTATCAAAACTATCGTATTACTATGCTACTAATCACTTTGCTACAGATAATTAATCTTCAGGTGCGGTTGAATTTACAACTCAACTGCTAATACTTGCAAATATTCTTTGGCTCCCCTTGTGTCGAATCTATAAATTTGGGTTGAATACTCTACCCACAAAAACTATTGCGATTCCTTAGACTTGTGGGTTATCAAGTCCATGCAAATTTATCAAGCTGAGGAAAGGGAAACTTCTCGAAATGGGCATTCCATGCTATTTTGGGAGGATAGGTGGTTAGACGGAATGAGGATACAGGAAGTGGCTTCGGACTTGTACAACATGATTCCGACTTGGGTCCGATAGGTCAGGACGGTTGGTCAAGTGGCAACAAATGGACAGTGGGTAGTGGACATCAGGCCAAATATAACTGCCGCAGCACTGCAACAGTTCCTTGAGTTGTGGCTGAGGGTGGCGGCGTGGGATCCGCTCACCAATGAATAGGATGATGTCACTTGGTCCTGGGAAGCACATGGATAGTTCTCGATGAGATCGACGTATGCATGCAGGTTTTGCGGATGGGAAGTGGTGCCGACGGTGACGCTGACTTGGAAATGTCGAACACCTTCGCAATGTTGCTTCTTTGCATGGTTATCCATAAGAAACAGGTGCTGGACTTCGGATAGGCTAGCAATGAGAGTTGTCACACCAGGCAATGATACATCTGATACGTCTCCAACGTATCTATAATTTATGAAGTATTCATGCCATGTTTATAATATTTTTTACTTGATTTTGTTATGATTTGATTAGAACTAACCCGGACTAATGTTGTTTTTAGCAGAACTACCGTGGTGTTGTTTTTGTGCAGACATAAAAGTTCTTGGAATGCACTGAAAACCAACGGAGAATATTTTGGGAAAATATAAAAAATACTGTAACAAAAAGCTACTGGAGGGGAGTCCCGAGGCCGCCACGAGGGTGGAGGGCGTGCCCCCCTGCCTCATGGACTCCTTGTGGGCCCCCTTGACGTGAAACCGATGCCAACCCTTCCTATAAATCCTAAAAACCCTAGAACAGAAGAGAGATCGGAAGTTCTGGCGCCACAAGCCTCTGTAGCCAGGAGAAATCAATCTAGGCCCTCTCTGGCACCCTGCCAGAGGGGGCCATCATCACCGGAGGCCAAGGAGGAAGATCTTGGAGGGGCCATCATCGCCATGAAGGCCAATGACCAGAAGGACAACCTCTCCCCATCCAGGGGGGAGGCCATGGAGGATCAAGCACAAGGGGAAGAACCTCTCCTCCTCTCTCTCGGTGGTGCCGGAGTGCCATCGGTTGGGGAATCATCGCCGCGGTGATCGTCTTCATCAACATCACCATCATCATCGCCATCCTCATCTATTTTACGCGGTCCACTCTCCCGCACCCCGATGTAATCCCTACTTGAACATGGTGCTTTATGCCACATATTATGATCAATGATGTTTTGCCATCCTACGATGTTTTGAGTAGATATCCTTTGTCTTTGGGTTGATTGATGATCTAGGTTGGTATGAATTGTATGTTTTATTTTGGTGCTGTCCTATCGTGCCCTCTGTGTCGCACAAGCATGAGGGATTACCGATGTACGGTGTTGCAATACGTTCATGATTCTCTTATAGTGGGTTGCTTGAGTGACAAAAGCATAAACCCGAGTAAGGGGGTTGTTGCGTATGGGATAAAGGGGACTTGATATGTTAATGCTATGGTTGGGTTTTACCTTAATGATCTTTAGTAGTTGCGGATGCTTGCTAGAGTTCCAACCATAAGTGCATATGATCCAAGAAGAGAAAGTATGTTAGCTTATGCCTCTCCCTCTTATGAAATTGCAATAGTGATTACCGATCTAGTTAACAATTGCCTAGGACAATTCCGCACACTGACCCCTCATTATTCCACACTCGCTTGTTATAATACTTAAGTAGTATATTCTGATTTTATGATAACAACACCTACTTTTATATTTTAGCTCTCCGATATCATGCAAAGTTATCCTCTTCATACCCACAACATAGTTTTATTTCTCGTTTCTAGGTTGGAAGCAAACGTTCGGTGTACGTAGAGTCGTATCAGTGGCAGATAGGACTTGAGAGAATATTGATCTTACCTTTAGCTCCTTGTGGGTTCGACACTCCATACTTATCACTTCCACCTTTGGAAATTGCTACGATGATTCCCTGCACTTGGGGATTATCAAGCTCTTTTCTGGTGCCGTTGCCGGTGAGCAAGTGCGTGGGGTAGATATTCTTGTGTATGCTTGTTTGCTTTCTTCACTAAGTAGTTTTGTTTTCCCTTTTGCTTCTATTTAGTTGTGGGTGAAACAAACAAAAAAATTAAATAAATGAAAATACAAAAAAAGTTACTTGCCTCTTATGCCTAAAAAGTTTTTCAAAAAGAGAAGTGATTGGAAAGTTATCCATTGGAGAAGTGAGGGTCGACCTTGAACACTTGTGTTCATGATCATGGAAACAATGTAGAATTTTTCATGGAAGTTTCTCTTAAAATAATTATCTCCTTGTATATAACCATTGTATTATAGAAGTGATGTGCTAAGCTTTGGTTTTAGGATGACTAGAGTGCTTGTTTACTATGTCCAATGCAAAAACAGAAACTTTGGCTGTAGCGCGTGAATTTACATTTTTTTCTGGAAAGTAAAACGGGTCTGAAATTTTTTGCACAATACTTATATACAATTTTTAAAAATATGATATTGTTTTAGAATTTTTGGGGTTACATAAGTATACGAAATTTCCAGATTACTACAAACTGTCCTGTTTTTGACAGATTCTGTTTTCTATGTGTTGTTCGCTTATTTTTATGAATCTATGGGTAGTATCAGGGGGTATGAACCATGGTGAAGTTGTAACACAGTAGATATAATGCTAATATGAAATTGGAATGAGTTTACAACAATACCTAAAGGTAGTGATTTGCTTTGTTATACTAACGGATCTCACAAAGTTTTTGTTAAGTTCTGTGTGCATGAAGTGTTCTAAGAACGAGGAGTTACCGATGTGAGGAGAATAAAGAGAGGCAAGAGTTCAAGCTTGGGGATGCCCAAGGCACCCCAAGTAAATATTTCAAGGATACCCAAGCATCTACGCTTGGGGATGCCCCGGTTGGCATCCCATCTTTCTTCTTCAACAATTATCGGTATACCTTGGATTTTGTTTTGTTCACATGATTTGTGTCCTTTGTGTTTTTCTTTTTCTTTAAGAACCATGCTAGTATAAGATAGCCCTTCATTGATTTATACAATGCTTCATGTGCTTCACTTAAATCTTTTGAGTATGGTTTTATAGAACACTTCGTGTGCTTCACTTATATATTTTGAGCGTGGATATTGGTTAGTCTATATTAATTGTAGAATGCTCCATGAACTTTACTTATATCTTTTGGGGTATGAATAATACTATCATCAAAATTGGGTTTGGAAGAGTGTCAACTTTAGGAAGTAATGCTCCCACTATTTTGGAGGGTGTTGAATCTTAGTATGATATTTATGAAAGTGGATTTGGAGAGGTCTTGACTTCAGATAGTAATGATTCCACTATTTCAGAAGAGGTTCCAATTGATTATGAGAACAAAGTTACTATCTATGATGATTATTGTGATGAAATGTATGCTATAAAGAATAATGTTAACCATGAAACTTGTCATCATGATTTTAATTTTCAATTGGATTATGCCTCACATGATAGTTATTTTGTTGATTTTGCTCCCACTATTCCGAATGAGAAGAATTTTGCTCATGTGGAGAGTAGTAAAATTCCATGCTTGTAGATCATGAAAAGAATGCTTTATCTGATGGTTATATTGTTAAATTCATTCATGATGCTACTGAAAATTATTACGCGGGAGGAATATATGCTTGTAGGAGTTCCAGTAATATCAAGTTTCCCCTCCATGTGCTTAAAGTTTTGAAGTTAGGCTCATTTTGCCTTCCGATGCTAGTTGATTATTTTTCCCATAAATTGTGTGCTCACAAAATCCCTAGGTATAATAAGTGGGTTAGACTTGAATGTGCTAGTCATATGCTTCATGATGCTCTCGTTATGTTTTCATTCTTATCTTTCATATGAGCATCATTAAAATCATCATGCCTAGCTAAAAGGCATTAAAGAAAAGCGCTTGTTGGGAGAAAACCCAATATTTAGCCTTACTGTTTTTGTGTGTTCACATGATTAAGCTATTGTAGTAATCATCTTTTACAGATTTTGTTTCAATAAAGTGCCAAGTAAGACCTTTGGGATAGCTTACGGTGATAGTTGTGTTGAACTGTTAATCCTGCTGAAAATGAGAAACTTTTTCGCCTAGTAAATTAGTTTTTGTAATTCACATAAACGTGCTCTTGATCTGATTCTTTTTGCAATGGATTTGAAAAAAAATTCTCAGGTTTTCCTAATTTTTGGAGTAGCATATGTATGGTTGTTGTTCAGATCATTACAGACTGTTCTGTTTCTGGCAGATTCCGTTAAATGCATAGTTCGCTTGTTTTCTAGTTTCTATGGCTTATATTGCTCAATATAAATTGTAGAAATGATATGGTACAGTAGGCATTGTGTGAGAAAAATTATGAATCTTGGCTTTGACAGTACCAAAGTGAATGATTTACTCTTTATCATACTAACCCATCTCACGAAGTTCCGTTAAGTTTTGTGTGATTGAAGTTTTCAAGTTTTGGGTGAGATGTCGATATGAGGAGAATAAGGAGTGGAAAGACCCTAAGCTTGGGGATGCCCAAGGCACCCCAAGGTAATATTCAAGGAAGACTCAAGCGCCTAAGCTTGGGGATGCCCCGGAAGGCATCCCCTCTTTCATCTTCAAAACCATCGGTATTACCTTACTCGGAGCTATATTTTTATTCGTCACATGATATGTGTTTTGCTTGGAGTGTATTTTCATTTTAATTGCTATCTGAGTAAACCTTTGGATCTGAAATCTTGAATGAGACAGAGTCCTCCCATGGCTAGTTAATTATTTGACTACTCAGTGTTCTTCACTTATATATTTTTGAAGTAGTTTGTCATTTACTCATGTGCTTCACGTATATCCTATGAGTAAATGGTTGAATGAATTGAATACCATAAATCTGAATTTATATATGTTTCATATGCTTATACCATGGGGAGTAATGACTACACACATAATAAGTATAGGTGGTAAATTTATTGGAAGTTAGCAAACACAGAATTTGTCACTTGAACAATTCATGAAAGAATATTGAAGGAAGAGAGATTTCACATATAAATATACTATCTTGGACATCTTTTGTAATTGTGAGCACTCATTAAAATATGACATGCTAAAAGGTTGATGTTGGACAAGGAAGACAACTTAATGGGCTATGTTTTCCTATATCCAAATAGACGTTATATTGTCTTGGATCATCCAACATGTTAAGCTTGCCTTTCCCTCTCATGCTAGCCAAATTCTTTGCACCAAGTAGAAATACTTCTTGTGCTTCCAAACATCCCTTAAACCAATTTTGCCATGAGAGTCCACCATACCTACCTATGGATTGAGTAAGATCCTTCAAGTAAGTTATCATCGGTGCATGCAATAAAAATTACTCTCTAAATATGTATGATCTATTAGTGTGAAAAAAATAAGCTTTATACAAACTTGTGATAGGGAAGAAATAAAAGCTACGGACTGCATAATAAAGGTATTTATGACAAGCGGCAATATAAAGTGACGTTCTTTTGCATTAAGATTTTGTGCATCCAACCATAAAAGCGCATGACAACCTCTGCTTCCCTCTACGAAGGGCCTATCTTTTACTTTTACCTTCTACCCTTATGCAAGACTAATGGTGATCATCACCTCTCCTTTTTAGATTTTTCCTTTGACAAGCACTTTGTGTTGGAGCGATCCGGATATATATATATATATATATATATATATATATATATATATATATATATATATATATATATATATATATATATATATATATATATATATATCCACTTGGATGTAGGTTTTCATAAAGTATTATTGTTGAGATTACCCTTGAGGTAAAAGGTTGAGAGGCGAAATTATAAGCCCCTATCTTTCTCTGTATCCGATTAAAACTTTGAACCCATAAATATCACGTGAGTGTTAGCAATTGTGAAATGTTAAATGATAAATGAGTATGTGGAGTTTGCTGAATCAAAGATCTTACATAGACCCTTCCTAAAAATAAGATGAATTGCAATTGTTTGATGACTGAGAACATAGTTTGTTAGTTTCAAGAAAGTTTATGATCTATACTTTAACATGTGAATAGCTTGTTACTTGATCATGAGAAGTTTTATGAGTTGAGCTACTGTTATAATATATAATGATGCTAGAAAAAGTGATTGAAACTATCATTGATCAAACTTATGCACTTGCTAGCATTCACACTTCATAAATTATTTCTTTTATCATTTACCTACTTGAGGACGAGCAGGAATTAAGCTTGGGGATGCTGATATGTCTCCAACGTATCTATAATTTATGAAGTATTCATGCCATGTTTATAATATTTTTTACATGATTTTGGTATGATTTGATTAGAACTAACCCGGACTGACGCTGTTTTCAGCAGAACTACCGTGGTCGTGTTTTTGTGCAGAAATAAAAGTTCTCGCAATGCGCTGAAAACCAACGGAGAATATTTTTGGAAAATATAAAAAATACCGGAACAAAAAGCTACTGGAGGGGAGTCCCAAGGCCACCACGAGGGTGGAGGGCGCGCCCCCTGCCTAGTGGACTCCCCATGGGCCCCCTTGACGTGAAACCAACGCCAACCCTTCCTATAAATACTAAAAATCCCAGAACAGAAGAGAGATCGGAAGTTCCGCCGCCGCAAGCCTCTGTAGCCACGAGAATTCAATCTAGGCCCTCTCTAGCACCCTGCCGGATGGGGCCATGGAGGAAGATCTCGGAGGGGCCATCTGAAGGAAATATGCCCCAGTGGCAATAATAAAGTTATTATTTATTTCCTTATTTCATGATAAATGTTTATTATTCATGCTAGAATTGTATTAACCGGAAACTTAGTACATGTGTGAATACATAGACAAAACATATTGTCCCTAGTATGCCTCTACTTGACTAGCTCGTTAATCAAAGATGATTATGTTTCCTAACCATAGACATGTGTTGTCATTTGATGAATGGGATCACATCATTAGGAGAATGATGTGATGGACATGACCCATCCGTTAGCTTAGCATTGTGATCATTACAGTTTCATCTGCTACTGCTTTCTTCATGACTTATACAAGTTCCTCAAACTATGAGAGTATGCAACTCCCAAATACCAGAGACACACTCTGTGTGCTACCAAACATCACAACATAAAAGGGTGATTATAAAGGTGCTCTACAGGTGTCTCCGAAGGTGTTTGTTGGGTTGGCATAGATCGAGATTAGGATTTGTCACTCTGTGTTTCAGAGATGTATCTTTGGGCCCTCTCGGTAATACTCATCACTATAAGCCTTGCAAGCATTGTAACTAATGAGTTAGTTGCAGGATGAAGTATTATGGAACGAGTAAAGAGACTTGCCGGTAACGAGATTGAACTAGGTATGATCATACCGACGATCGAATCTCGGGCAAGTAACATACCGATGATAAAGGGAACAATGTATGTTGTTATGCGGTTCATCCGATAAAGATCTTTGGAGAATATGTAGGAACCAATATGAGCATCCAGGTTCCGCTATTGGTTATTGACCGGAGATGTGTCTCGGTCATGTCTACATAGTTCTCGAACCCGTATGGTCCGCACGCTTAACGTTCGATGACGATTGGTATTATGAGTTTATGTGATTTGATGTACCGAAGGTTGTTCGGAGTCCCAGATGAGATCACGGACATGACGAGGAGTCTCTAAATGGTTGAGACATAAAGATTGATATATTGGACCATGTTGTTCGGACACCGGAAGTGTTCCGGATAGTTTCGGATAAAACTGGAGTGCCGGAGGGTTACCGGAACCCCCCGGGAAGTAATGGGCCTTAGTGGGCCTTTAGGGGAGAGAGAGGGTTGCACCAGGAGGTGGCGACCTCCACCCCCCAAGGGGAGTCCGAATAGTACAAGGGGAGGGGGGCGCATCCCCTCTTTCCCTCTCCCTCTCCCTCTCCTTCCTTCTTCTCCTAGTTGGACTAGGAAAGGGGGAACCTACTCCTACTTGGAGTAGGATTCCCCCCTTTGGGCGTGCCCCTTGTGGCCGGCCGGCCCCCTCCTATCCTCCTTTATATATGGGGGAGGGTGCACCCCATAGACACACAAGTTGATATTTAGCCGTGTGCGGTGCCCCCCCCCCCCCCCCCCCTCCACAGATTTCCACCTCGATCATATCATCGCAATGCTTAGGCGAAGCCCTGCACCGGTAATTTCATCATCACCGTCACCACGCCGTCATGCTAACGGAACTCTCGCTCGGCCTCAGCTGGATCTAGAGTTCAAGGGACATCACCGAGCTGAACGTGTGTAGATCGCGGAGGTGCCGTGCGTTCGGTACTTGATCGGTTGGATCGCGAAGACGTTCGACTACATCAACCGCGTTACTTAACGCTTCCGCTTTCGGTCTATGAGGGTACATGGACACACTCTCCTCTCTCGTTGCTATGCATCACCTAGATAGATCTTGCGTGATCATAGGAAAATTTTGAAATTACTGTGTTCCCCAATAGTGGTATCAGAGCCAGGTCTATGCGTAGATGTTATATGCACGAGTTGAACACAAAGAGTTGTGGGCGATAATAGTCATACTGCTTACCACCAATGTCGTACTTTGATTCAGAGGTATTGTTGGATGAAGCGGCCCGAACCGATATTACTTGACCGTGTTCATGAGACTGGTTCTACTGAAGTGCTTTTGCACAAAGGTGGCTGGCGGGTGTCTGTTTCTCCAACTTTAGTTGAATTGAGTTTGAATATGGCCGGTCCTTGTTGAAGTTTAAAACAACACACTTTACGAAAAATCATTGTGGTTTTTGATGCGTAGGTAAGAACGGTTCTTGCTAGAAGCCCGTAGCAGACACGTAAAACTTGCAACAACAAAGTGGAGGACGTCTAACTTGTTTTTGTAGGGCTTGCTGTGATGCGATATGGTCAAGGCATGATGTGATATAAATTATTGTATGAGATGATCATGTTTTGTAACAAAGTTATCGGCAACTGGCAGGAGCCATATGGTTGTCGCTTTATTGTATGCAATGCAATCGTCATGTAATTGTTTTACTTTATCACTAAGCGGTAGCGATAGTCATAGTAACAATAGTTGGCGAGACGACAACGATGCTACGATGGATATCAAGGTGTCGCGCTGGTGAAGATGGAGATCATGACGATGCTTCGGTGATGGAGATCATGAGCACAAGATGATGATGGCCATATCATGTCACATATTTTGATTGCAAGTGATGTTTATCTTTTATGCATCTTATTTGCTTAGTACGGCGATAGCATTATAAGATGATCCCTTACTAAATTTGAAGGTATAAGTGTTCTCCCTGAGTATGCACCGTTGCTACAGTTTGTTGTGTCGAGACACCACGTGATGATCTGGTGTGTAAGCTCTATGTTCACATACAACGGGAGCAAGCCAGTTTTGCACACGCAGAATACTCGGGTTAAACTTGATGAGCCTAGCATATGCAGATATGGCCTCGGAACACTGAGACCGAAAGGTCGAACATGAATCATATAGTAGATATGATCAACATAGTGGTTTTCACCATTGAAAACTACTCCATCTCACGTGATGATCGGACATGGTTTAGTTGATTTGGATCACATGATCATTTAGATGACTAGAGGGATGTCTATCTATGTGGGAGTTCTTGAGTAATATGATTAATTGAACTTTAATTTATCATGAACTTAGTCCTGATAGTTATTTTGCATGTCTATGTTATTGTAGATAAATGGCCGGTGCTACCATTCCTTTGAATTTTAATGCGTTCCTAGAGAAAGCTAAGTTGAAAGATGATCGCGGCAACTACACAGACTAGGTCCGTAACTTGAGGATTATCCTCATTGCCGCACAGAAGAATTACGTCCTGGAAGCACCATTAGGTGTACCACCCGTGGCAGCAACTGCAGACATTGTGAACGCCTGGCAGACGTGTGTTGATGACTACTCGATAGTTCAGTGTGCCATGCTTTACGGCTTAGAATCGGGACTTCAAAGACGTTTTGAACGTCATGGAGCATATGAGATGTTTGAAGAGTTGCAGTTAATATTTCAAGCAAATGCCCGAGTTGAGAGATATGAAGTCTCCAACAAGTTCTACAGCTGCAAAATGGAGGAGAATAGTTCTTTCAGTGAACACATACTCAGAATGTCTGGGTACCATAACCACTTGACTCAGCTGGGAGTTAATCTTCCTGATGATAGTGTCATTGACACAGTTCTTCAATCACTGCTGTCGGTGTCAAAACTGGCGGATCTTGGGTAGGGGGTCCCGAACTGTGCGTCTAAGGCTAATGGTAACAGGAGGCGGGGGACATGATGTTTACCCAGGTTCGGGCCCTCTCGATGGAGGTAATACCCTACTTCCTGCTTGATTGATCTTGATGATATGAGTATTACAAGAGTTTATCTACCACGAGATCGTAGAGGCTAAACCCTAGAAGCTAGCCTATGATTATGATTGTTATTGTCCTACGGACTAAACCCTCCAGTTTATATAGACACCGGAGGGGGCTAGGGTTACACATAGGTGGTTACAGAGAAGGAGATCTACGTATCCAAATTTCCAAGCTTGCCTTCCACGCAAAGGAGAGTCCCACCCGGACATGGGACGAAGTCTTCAATCTTGTATCTTCATAGTCCAACAGTCCGGACAAAGTATATAGTCCGGCTGTCCGAGGACCCCCTAATCCGGGACTCCCTCAGTAGCCCCTGAACCAGGCTTCAACGATGATGAGTCCGGCGTGCCGATCGTCTTCGGCATTGCAAGGCGGGTTCCTTCTCCGAATACTCCATAGAAGATTTTGAACACAAGGATCGTGTCCGGTTTTGCAAAACAATTTCCACATACCACCGTAGAGAGCACAATATTCCACAAATCTAATCTACTGACAACTTTTCACAGCGTGACATCACGCCACGGCCTGGTTATTACGAACCATTTTTCCCAGCCTGCCACTTCACGTGTTGCGAGGCGGTCTTATTGGCACGTCTTGTCGAAGCAGAGATCGTGTTCCCCTTATCACGGGATTCTCATCAATACGGGTGTGGGTAACCCAACCATGCTTGTTAGTATGACTCCTCGATTTTAGGCAAGTTCCAAACGGCCATGCGGGGGATGCTTGATATTCGTCCTCTTTATAAAGGGGCCAAGGCCTGTCCTTTTCTTTCCACGCTCGATCCTTCCCTTCCCCCACCTCGAGTTCCAACACCCAAGGCTCAGGCTAAGCACTTCGGACCTTCAACCATGTCTGGATCGAACCGTCAAGGCCAGTGGATGGCCTCCTCTATCACAGAGGAGGACATCAAGAAGCTTAGGGAGGCCAGGTATCTCACCACTGAAATCCCGCACAGGCTGCCTGCTCAAGGGCAGGTCATCCCCACTCCCAAACCCAACGAGAGTGTTGTTTGTTTCCCACTTCCTCTGAGGGCTAGGTTTTAGTCTTGATCCCTTTGTGAGAGGGCTCGTGTTCTATTACGGGCTAGATTTCCATGATCTAGCTCCATATTCCATCCTTCACATCTCTTCGTTTATCGTCGTGTGTGAGGCCTTCCTCCGCATCACCCCACACTTCGGCTTATGGCTCAAGACCTTCAGTGTGAAGCCGAAGATGATCGACGGGCGACACGTGGAGTGCGGAGGCGCTGTAATAAGCAAAGGCATCGATGCCCTGTGGCCAAAGGGTTCCTTCCCGGAGGTGTATGATTTATGGCAATGGGTGTGGTTTTATATCACAGCTCCCCGAGGTACAAAGCGGGCGGCCCCCTATCTTCTGCCCGGGCCCTCCGCCTCAACTGGCGTCATGGGTCAGCAAGGGGCTGGGCTGGGGGCCAGCTGATGACGTGCTGACATTGCAAAGCCGCATCCGAGATCTCCTCAAGAGGGATGTCAGTCTTGTCGAGGTAATGCAAGTAATGCTAGTTCGTCGGGTCCTGCCATGCCAATGTCGATCTCTCTGTATGTGGGTGTTCAACCCAGAAGGACCGCAAACTATTCAACAATTCTTTGGCATGACGCTCGATGGGATGTATGGATTGTTCTTCGGATCACGAATAAAGTGTCCGGACACCACCGAGGATGCGGGTCTTAACTGCAACCGTCCGGATACCCAAGTAAGTAATTCCGCAACAGAACATGCCGTTTTTTATATTTGTTACAACATCATACTGAAACATTGCTCTCGGCCAGGGCTGGATAAGAAAGGCGGAGAGGATTAGGTGTTCGGCCCCCCTTCCCGAAGGCTCGCCGGATCCTTTATTAACCAGGATGCTTGAGAGCGCACCATATCAGGTGCCATCAGGAGAAAATGAGGGGAGGAATAGAGAAGCCACAGGCGGGCTTCATACCTTACACATCCAAACCGAGGGAGTAAGTGCCTCCGTGAAGGAGGATAATTGGGGAGGTGAATCTAAAATCCCCTCTCCTCATGGGAAGAAAAGGGCCGCCTCTGAAGACTTGGAAACGGAGGTGTCTAAACGAGGGAAGAAACCTTCGCCAGGGGGCCTGCCCCGGAGGGCATCTTCACCGCACAGCGCCCGCAAGGGGGCCAGCCCTCCACCGAGCTGTAAGTGAATCAAAAGTACTTTGGTAAATATATCTTGCTTTATCTCGGAGAATAATAATCGAGACCCATCTCTTGCAGTCCGGCTCGTAGCCCTTCTCAATAGAGTTCGTCTTCAGGGGATCTTCTTACGGAGATGATGGAGAGCAAAATGCCTCCTCCTGCCTCCCCGCCCCATGGGGCGGACGACCCCGAGGTGTCGTCACGGAGGATTTCTCCTAATCCACCAAGGCCAGAAGTTAACACTACGGCTGCCCGAAGCCCGGAGTATTCGGCTCCCAAGGAGAGCAACAGGAAGAGTCCGGTATTGTCCGGCACACAGCCGGACACCCTGACGGGTCTTTTGGAGCAAGCGGCTATCTCAGAGGCGCATTGTACCTTAATGGGTACGGTGTTTGAGAGGATTTCATCCGCCAAAAGTGGGTTGAATGAAGCTTTTACGAGCTTGCTCAAAGGCTTTGAGGTACACAAAGTAATATGTATATTTTCGGCTGTACCGCACATGCTAGGTGTGCTCCGTATAGATAGTAGCCCCTGAGACTCTGATTGCCGACCCGAGGCGGCAGACAGAGGATCATAGTCCCAAGTAATGATCGCACTGTGTTATGTGCAGGCGGCTGAGGGTCCAGCGGCTGACCGGACTACTGATTTTGCCGAACTGAAGCGGCAGCTTGACGTGGCGGATGCCGACATCGCGCTTGTGAACAAGCGGCTTTACGAGGCACAGGGTATGTATTTTCGGATTGTCAGCAAATATTAAGAGGAGCATGATGCTAGTATCTATAATATGCTGTGACTACAGATGGAGCTGCTGCCGTGGAGACCCTTCAGGCGGAACTTGCCCGAGCCAAGGAACAAGCCAGGAGAAGCAATGCGGCTGCCCTAAAGGCGGCCAAAGAGTTAAAAACCAAACAGGCTGCTCATCGCCAGAGTGAAGATAAGATAGCCAAGATGGTTGTTGATCTGAACGATACCGCCGGCCAATATGAGCTCCTTGAAAAGGAAAGCCAAGCGAAAGCGGCCGACCAAAAGAAGGCCTTGGAAGCGGCCAAGGAAACTCGCTCTAAAATTAGAGGGATAAGGGAGGAGCTTCGTGAAGCCGGAGATATCACGGCTGGGAGGCCCTTTTTGTTGCGGATGAAGTTCGGAGATCCAAAGTATGCCCCTCTGGATCAGTTATGGAGTGCTGCAGACGCGTATGCGGACCTGGCAAAGAGTGCTGCTGATGCGATGGAGTTTTTCAAAGATCGAAAAGATCATGAGGTGGAAAGGTTGTTCTGGTCGCAGTTCAGTGCCCCAACGCATCCGCTGCCGTTGAATGAAAAGATGGCCGCATGGGCCGAGCTCCGTAGGTTGTCCGGGCTTGCTATGAGGTCTCTCGTGGATCATCTTTGGCCGAAGGGACCAAGGCCGAATAGTTATTTTGGTTTAGTGCAACAATTCCTTTGTGATGTGTTGCATATCGACGCTGTGAAGAGGTCGGCGTGCATAGAGGGTGCGTGGATGGCTCTTGCCCGTGTTAAAACATACTGGGCAGGGATGGAGACCACCGCTATTGGAACCCGGGGTCCGGCGGGAGGCCAGGACCCGGCCGAGCACTATTTTGAAGAAACCGTAGAAGGCGCCCATTTAATAGAGGCTCATTGCTCAAAGAGTGTCATGTTTGAGTGACATGTATCTCGATTGTAAAAACAATGCTATTTTAATTATAAAGTCTGTGTTTATACTTTTGCTCGAAAGTATTATAGTGCCTCCTATGCGGCCGTTTATGTATGTATATAACCTGAAAGTTTGCAGTCGTCGGCTTCAGCCCCTACGCATATAATGCGGGGGTGTTCGAAAAAGCGCGTAATCATATTTGATCCAACGTCTTGGTCTGTTAAGGAGGTGATAGCGCGGCGAACCAGGCAATCGGACTATATAGCTTTAACACTTTCACTTAGCCATAGGAGTTTGACGCTGGGGCTACTATATAGCCTCTGGTACTTCTGCGTTTACCCGAATACGGTGCGCGTACGTACATGACCGGGAAACCGGTCCTTCGTTAATGCGGAGGAATCGTGAAGATTCCGCTGATTCATCGAGTGGTTGACCAGTCTCGCGCTATATCATGACAGTCAGTTTTCGGCTTTCTCTACTAAGGTGCTCATCCAGATGAACCAGGGCACAATCGCAGTAGTTCTCCCGGTGCCACCTTAGCCGATAGGGCGAAAGGTAAGGTAGCAAAACACGGGAGCCGGGCAAACCCAACATTTGACCAAAGACATGATTCGGAGCTGATGCATATAAGGCCAAACTCGCGACGCCGAACACTCCATAAGGTATTGGGACTATACAACATATATTGGGCTGAGTAACGCCCTTGATAATAAGCCATGAGTTTCCAGGTACATGCATTAATCTGGCGTGACGAAATGCCAATAACGCCGGCATCCCTCCCGATTGTGTTGAGTGTCCGGACGGTATGAAGCAACAAGAGACATTAAAAAAGGTTTACGCAGGGTCTTAATATAAAAAGAAACCTTTGAGCGGGGCCCTGCTGCACGTCTGTGCCTTTGTCTCGTTGTGCTGTATCCTGGAAGGGTGTAGCACGATGATCATCTGTAAAAGAAAAAACCCAGGTGAAAGATCTTGTCCAAAAAGTTGGTTATTTTCAACGAACCATGAAAATGCAATCTGTTGTTGTATTAATAGGGTCAAGCCAAACTATGGGCATTTTTACATGCGGGCAGCCCCTAGCACCACCTATGGGGGTATATCCATCAACCCAAGCTCAGGTTTATCTGGGTTGTTGTAACTGGTGGTGTGCCAGACTCGTCTAGCCGTGTCCGTGGTCCTGACGACCGATCATTTATTTTGGTGGTTCCTGTTCTTCTCCTGCATCGCCGTACATACCGTCGATGTCTTCAGAGTCGAAGTCAAGCGTGTTGGTTAAGTCGCCGATAGTGGCTATCAAGTGGGTGGTGGGTGGGGAACGAATTTCTTCGTCGTCCACTTCCCACTCAAGCCGGACATAGTTTGGCCGAGAGTCTCCTGACAAAGAGAGAGATTTTAATGAATTTAGCACGTCGCCCAAGGGCGAGTGTTGAAAGACATCCACGGAGGTAAACTCCATGATAGGTGCCCAATCAGATTCGATAAGCACGGATGCGCGCGGTTTGGAGCCTGTGGCCGGAGACGAGTCCGAAGGTCCGATGACATCGGCATTATAGGAGATGAAGCCAATGTGCGGCTCTATCGCCGCTGAGTGTGCAGCCTCCGTGGTGGGGTCCATCCACCTGTCCTCGGATGGCACGATCTGCTTCGAATTGAGGGCTGGGGCAGCCACAGATGCGATCTCCCGAACAATGTCCGATGGCAGATCTAAGTCATGGTCATCGTGACTGTTCGGCGCGCCTGATATGAGCTCTAATTCATCGAAGATCAAGTCTCTGCGGATGTCGGCGGTATAGTTCAAGCTTCCAAACCTGACCTGATGGCCAGGGGCGTAGCTATCGATCTGCTCTAGATGGCCAAGCGAGTTGGCCCGCAGTACGAAGCCGCCGAATATGAAGATCTGTCCGGGGAGGAAAGCCTCACCCTGGACCGCATCGTTGAAGATGATTGAAGGAGCCATCAAGCCTTATCGTGATGACACAGTGGAACTCTCAATGAAAGCACCAATGTCGATGTCAAAACCGGCGGATCTCGGGTAGGGGGTCCCGAACTCTGCGTCTAAGGCTAATGGTAACACGAGGTGGGGGACATGATGTTTACCCAGGTTCGGGCCCTCTCGATGGAGGTAATACCCTACTTCCTGCTTGATTGATCTTGATTATATAGTATTACAAGCGTTGATCTACCACGAGATCGTAGAGGCTAAACCCTAGAAGCTAGCCTATGATTATGATTGTTGTTGTCCTACGGACTAAACCCTCCGGTTTATATAGACACCGGAGGGGGCTAGGGTTACACAGAGTCGGTTACAGAGAAGGAGATCTACATATCCGAATTTCCAAGCTTGCCTTCCATTCAAAGGAGAGTCCCACCCAGACACGGGACAAAGTCTTCAATCTTGTATCTTGATAGTCCAACAGTCCGGCCAAAGTATATAGTCCGGCTATCCGAGGACCCCCTAATCCAGGACTCCCTCAACTTCCACCAAGCTATAAAGGCTTCATGATGATCTATAATATGCAAGGGATGAACAAGACTATTCCCGAGCTCTTTGCAGTGCTCAAGGCTGCAGAGGTAGAAATCAAGAAGGAGCATCAAGTGTTGATGGTAAACAAGACCACTAGTTTCAAGAAAAAGGGCAAAGGGAAGAAGGGGAACTTCAAGAAGAACGGCAAAAGGTTGCTGCTCAAGAGAAGAAACCCAAGTCTTGACCTAAGCTTGAAACTGAGCGCTTCTACTACAAAGGGACTGGTCACTGGAAACGGAACTGCCCCAAGTATTTGGCGGATAAGAAGGATGGCAAAGTGAAAGGTATATTTGATATACATGTTATTGATGTGTACCTTACTAATGCTCGTAGTAGCGCCTAGGTATTTGATACTGGTTCTGTTGCTCATATTTTCCACTCGAAATAGGGGCTACGGATTAAATGAAGATTGGTTAAGGATGAGGTGACGATGCACGCGGGAAATGGTTCCAAGGTCGATGTGGTCGCCATCGGCATGCTACCTCTACATCTACCTTCGGGATTAGTTTTAGACCTGAATAATTGTTATTTGGTGCCAACGTTGAGCACGAACATTATATCTGGATCTTGTTTGATGTGAGACGATTATTCATTTAAATCAGAGAATAATGGTTGTTCTATTTATATGAGTAATATCTTTTATGGTCATGCACCCTTGCTGAGTGGTCTATTTTTGTTGAATCTCGATAGTGATGATACACATATTCATAATATTGAAGCCAAAAGATGCAAAGTTGATAATGATAGTACAACTTATTTGTGGCACTACCGTTTGGGTCATATCGGTATAAAGAGCATGAAGAAACTCCATGCTGATGGACTTTTGGAATCACTTGATTATGAATCACTTGGTGCTTGCAAACCGTGCCTTATGGGCAAGATGACTAAAACTCCGTTCTCCGGAACAATGGAACAAGCTACTGACTTATTGGAAATAATATATACTAATGTGTGCAGTCCAATGAGTGTTGAGGCTCATGGCAGGTATCGTTATTTTCTTACCTTCACAGATGATTTGAGCAGATATGGTTATATCTACTTAATGAAGCATAAGTCTGAAACATTTGAAAAGTTCAATGAATTTCAGAGTGCAGTGGAAAATCATCGTAACAAGAAAATAAATTTTCTACGATCTGGTCGTGGAGGTGAATATTTGAGTTACGAGTTTGGTCTTCATTTGAAACAACATGGGATAGTTTCACAACTAATGCCACCTGGAACACCACAGTGAAATGGTGTGTCCGAACGTCATAATCATACTTTATTGGATATGGTGCTATCTATGATGTCTCTTACTGATTTACCACTATCATTTCGGGGTTTTTTTACACCTGAAATAGTAGGAGAGGCTCCTACTGTATGTATTAAATTAAAGTATCAAAAAAGGTCTTACAAGGTCATAACCTTACATCCATGGCCATGATAAAAGAAAGTAGTAGGGTAGGAGCTCAGAGGAAGAGCTAGACTAAGGGAGTACAAAAGATTGAATGAAAGAGGAAATAAACTATCTGTGCTTCTCTTTGGCTCTATGTGTGAGGAGCGAGAAGTCCTCCTTAAATCTTCTTGCCCATGAGCTGACAATAGGGTCCACCCTTCGGAAGTGCTTATTATTTCTCTCTTTCCACAAACTCCAAAAGGCATACAGGAAGATATTCATGAACATAGGGTTGTTCCACACTGATTTGGCTTCCTAGATCCACTGAAGTCGGTCTCCATGAGTTGTCCAATGAATGTTCAAGGTGTCCCAACAAGTCGAACTGAATTGACAACTAAATATCATGTGTTCAAGTGTTTCCTCCTCAGTGCTGCCACATAGGATGCAACCATGGTTGTCACCAATATTATAGTGCCTTCTCTTGAGCATATTTCGGGTATTTAGGCGATCTGAGAGAAGCAACCATCCAAAAACCTTGATTTTCATTGTGGCCGAAGATTTCTAGAGCCATTTATAACTTTGTGTAGTAGCCTCTCGGAAGTAGAAGTTGTAGTATCTTTTGGCATTGTAGGTCTCAGAACCCCACGCATAGACCCAAGAGTCCATGTCATCTCCAGCATCATTGCCAACATATGCACTAAGTTCCTGGATATGGCGCAGCTCATTATGGGCTTGCATGGAGAGGGGTAGATGAAAGGTTTCATTGAGGTTAGTGCAGCCAAGGAAATCCCTGAGCGAAATATCTTCAAGCTTAGCATATGAAAACGCACGGGGGGGTGAATCCGCAAGGATATCATCCAACCATAGGTCCTTCCACATAAACACAGTGTCACCTCCGCGAACGATCACGTGTGAGATGCCTCTATAGATTGGAGTAAGCTTCAGCACATCTTTCCACTAGAATGAGCCGCATGGGTCTAAAGCATGTCGAATTTTGTCGGCATAATATCTGGACCAAATAAAATCAACCCATGGCAAATCCCAGTGGTTATAGAATTTGTGTAGATATTTCATGAGCAGAGCATCACTTTGATTTTGCAGGTCAAGCACCCCGAGTACTCCACACTCCTTGGGTCTGCAAACCATTTTCCACGAAGCCAAAGAGTTGCACTTGTCGCCATTATCGGTCTTCTTTGTCCATAGGCATTTTCTTCTGATTTTATCAAGGAGTTCAATAATCTTTGGTGGTAATTTCAGGGTGCAGAGCGCAAAGATTATTAGTGACGTGATAACCAAGTTCCGTAGTGACAGTTTCCCTCCATAAGAGATCATGGACAGAGTCGATGAAAGCCTTCGTTCAACTCCACAGACTAGAGGCATGAGATCCTGCACTGTTGGTTTAGAGGTGCCCATGGGTTACCCTAGGTAAGTAAAAGGTAGCCTCCCCACCACGCAACCGAAGATTTTGTGCAATGTGTTGAGCGGTTGCGGCATTGCAATTCATGGGCACTAGGGTTGACTTGTGAAAGTTAATCTTTAGCGCAATAGATGTTGCATAATCAGTGAGGATATTTTTTGACAAGTGTAGCTTGGTCTGAGCATGCCGGGAGCAACATGATTGTATCGTCAGCGTATTGGATCACTGGATAGTCTGATTGGTTTGGGCGGTAGAAGGGCAGTTGAAGTTCATTTCTCCGAAAAGAGTCATTTATTGCAGCTTGCAACAAGTCTGCCGCCAGGACAAAGATGAGGGGAGATAGTGGGTCACCTTGCCGAACTCCACAAATGCAATTAAACTGCCAGGACACCATTAAGGAGGACTGAGGATTTCGCAGAGGAGAAAATGCTTTTAATCCACCCCAACCATTTATCATTGAAGCCCATGTGTTTCATGATTTCCAGCATAACATCATGTTCAATAGTATCAAATGCTTTTGCAAAGTCCAACTTGAGTAGAACTATTGGTTTTTTTGAGGTTTGGCACTGATGAATGTATTCAAACGCCCATGCAAGGCAGTCCTGGATGGACCTCTTTTTCAGAAAACCATATTGGTTATGGTGAATTATCTTCAGAATGAGCTTTTGTAGTTGATTAGCTAAAAGTTTTGTAATGACTTTGAGACAACAGTTTAGCAGAGTAATCGGTCGAAAGTCATTGATGCCTTGAGGTGCATCAACTTTTGGAATGAGTGTGATGTAACTATAATTAATGCTTTCTAGGTTTAGACCACCTTCAAAGAACCGGTCACAAAGGGCATAAAGTCTTCCTTTATTATGTGCCAACAAGATTTAAGGAATGCACCATTGAAACCATCGGGACCCGGTGCCCTATCCGCAGGCATTTCTTTGATAACTAGATCAATCTCGTGTCTAGTAAAAGGAAGAGTGAGGTCATCCAGCCCCACAATTTTCTTGATGATGGTTTCAAGGTTAAATTTTATCTCATGCTTAGAGGAGGTCCCAAGTCTTTGTTTGAAGGAATGATAGATGACAGATTCTTTACTCGCATGATCATCAATTATGGTTCCATCCTGCAAAGTTAGGGAAGCAATATTGTTTCTTCTGTAATGTTCAGAAGCCATAGCTTGAAAAAAATTGGAATTCTCATCTCCAAAGCGAACCCATCGAATTGTGCAACATTTTTTCCAATATTGCTTTTGATATGACAAAAGACGCAGAATGTGAGCCTTGAGGATAATCCTAAAATTTGCCTCAGGAGTGGTCAGTTGCCTTCTATTCTCGGTCGTGTCAAATTCTGCCAGAGCCTTTTTGCAGTTATCAATGGCTATAGATAGGCGGGAAATATTCTTACTCCAATTTTTCAAACAGTAACGTAAGTGCTTGAACTTTCTATAAAGAATGGTTGCACTGTTGGTTGCTCTGATGGGCTTATCCCAGGCAGACTGCACTATATCCATAAAACCAGGATGCTCAATCTAGAAAGGCTCGAAACGAAAAGGTTTACTCCTAGGAATAGAAGTTTCAATTGTGACCACATACGGGATGTGATCGTACACTAGCTTACCCAAGGGTTTAACAATGGTATTCGGGTAAGAACTAGTCCAATTACAGGAAGTGAAGAACCAATCAAGCTGCTCCAAAAGTGGGTCCTGCTGCATAATACTCCAGATGAAAGTACGACCTTAGATTGGTAATTCAACAAGACATTGTGATCGTATGAAATCATTGAATGTGATCATGTCATTTATATTCCCACCCGATTTGTTACGATTATCAGGACTGCGGATATAGTTAAAATCTCCCACAAGAAGCCAATCCTCATTGGCCGGAATGTTTAAGGAGAACAGCCAATTAGTGTAACTGATGCACGAGTCACCTTGGCAAGGGCCATAAATATTCACTAGGGTCCAAGATTTCAATGATTGGGTGGATTGAAATTTAATCAGTAGGGCAAAATCTTCAAGAGCAATTACCGAACCAGTGAAAACCAAACTATTCCAGATAGTAACAATTCCACCCAAAGCCCCGTGTGGAGGAACATAAGAGAATTGATCAAATCGATGGGGACAACAAGACTTGATAAAAGCATGGTCGATTACAGACTTTTTAGTTTCCTGCAAGCATAAGACCAAACACCCACTAGCGTTGATAGCATTAGGCAGGGCTAGTTGTTTATCGCCAGACTTTAACCCACGAATGTTCCAACATAACACATTCCAATTAACCAAAAGACCCATGAAGCAAGGAAACCAGGAAATTAAGAAGAAGAGGAAGGCCCTGCCTCCTTAGATGCCAAGAGTGCATCTTCAGTGAGTTCTTCAGCCGGAATGGCACACTTGAGGACGCCCACCTGTAGGATTACCTGAATGGGTGTGGGGGTGGTACATCCTGAGCAGCAGCAGCATCCAGCTCCGTGATGATGACCGAGGAAGGAGCAGCAGGAGTGCAGCATGGCTTTACCTTGGAAGGTTTCCTCTTGACATCAGAAAGAGCATGGACCCGAAATCCACCATACTTATTTGATCTAGTGCTACGGCGAAGACTGGCTTCACATTCAGGGCCTGAACTTTACCACAATGAGAAGAGACATTACTGTCCGACAAAGTGACCTCAGAAGAAGGCAGATCCAGAGTACTGGTGTTATCCTGGAGCGGAGCAGGCCTAGAATCAGAAGTTTCCTCTGTAGTGACAGTCCAAGATTGGGACACAGTGATGCACTCCTCATTGCTCCTATTGATCTGATGTCCAGCAGAGATAGCAAACGATCCATTGTTGCGGGAGACATCAACATGGACCTTCAAACTATCTCTGAAACCTAGCCCGAACTCCAAGGACCAAAAGTGGCCATAATTGGTTTAATGGCCTGCATAAGGTAATCATTGATCTGTCTAGCCGGCCTGGAGCAGTGAAAGAGCATGGACGCAACCATATTTCCTTGATCAGACATGAACAGATTCACGCCATAATTTTCCAAAGAGAGATCAATGCTGAGAGTGTCCTGTGGCTACAGCAGAGGAGCCAAACAAGTGCTGGCAGAGCTGACATTGTTACTTCTCCATAGAGCATTCAGAAGATTTACTGGCACAAGGACAAAACCATCTGAACTAACACTAGAGTCTGAACTGTTGTGCCAAGAAATGGAGTCATTCCCGGCCATGGCAGGGCTGTCTTGGAGATTGTTCTCAGGCAAAATGCCATCAGCAACCTGGAGGCCCTCACCAGCCAACCAGGCTTGAAAATTGTAGACTGTGGGGGGAGGAGGGGCTGACCAAGCACCCCAATGAGCCTGAAACTGAACATTGTTCTGTTGATACACAACCACATTATCATTTGCATTGTTTGCCTCATGCAAAGCATTATCAGCAGCCACGTTCTGAGCCATCCAGTTGTGAAGTTGAGATTGATACATCTGTTCCGCAGTCAGGCCCTCACCAAAGAGGAGGTGAGTAACACCATCATCAGGAGGGGGGTCTTCGCTGGCAGGTGGCACTTCAGGTAAGTGAGCATTCAAATCACTGCTACATAACATAGTCATAGCAACAGTCCAACAGTGTCGAGCTCCTCTAATCTGCCTCATGACAATACACTTAGGGACCAAACGAAGATGAATGACCCTGGCCTTAAGAAGAATAAACCTCCTGTCTACCTGGGGATTATGCCATTCAAGCAGAGTACCAAAGGTGTCAACAGACTTATGGATGTAATGTTGTGTTTGATAATCATAGGGAAAACCAACATACAGAATCCAAATCTCCGGACCGAAAGAGGTGAGCCTCATATTTAGTGCAGCATCATGAGGTACGAAAGATATGACAGTATGTTCATCCGCTTGAAGTTCATCAAGCTAAAAAGTGGTGCCCACAACAGTCTCTCTAACTAGAGAATCATCAAATCCAAAAATACCAATCCCTAAAGGGTGATCCTCGACTTCAGTAGGGAAGAAGTGTGACTCATGGACCAAACCTTGGATTGTATCTTGGAGAGCTTCCTTCTGGTGCTGTGGGATGAATCTATTGGCCTCAGTGATGGCCAAGAAGTCATGGCAAAGAGGAGGCACCGCACAAACCACCATATTAGATCGCACTTTCTGATCAGCCGGGCCAAGCTCCACCGTCATACCCTGCGGGAGGTAGGGGACGATGTTGACGGGGAAGTTCACCATTGTTGGTGGAGAAGGATTCTGCAGAGCATGCACAGAGGGGAGAACGCGGGGCGAGGTTGAATGCGTAGCGGCAGGAGGTAGGGATGGCTTGGGAAGCCAAATTTCATTGTTGGAGTGTCGCCCCTGTCGACAAGATGATGCCATGTGTCCCTACCAGCCACGGAGATTGCAATGGACGGCAGATGATCGCTTGGGCCTAGTGGAGGGGCACAAAGTAGGTGAGTGTAGTAAATGCGTGTTTGTGGAAAGAATCCGCGCAGACCCTGATTTGACCGAACCAAAATCAATTAGTGTCTCGTTTCCCAACTTGGCCATGGCAGAGTAACTAGTAGACAGCAAGCAAGATATAGGTTCCATCTCAGCATTGGAATAAATTGGAGCCTTGCCTTTCAAAGAATGATCCTTATGATTTATTGTAGTAGAATTTTCAACCACCGACTTCTGATCAAATCTAGGCTTCCAAAAGGAATGTTTGGCTTTGGGACCAAAGCAATTATGTTTTGTGTGGCCCAGGAAAAAACATAGGTCACATTTGAGAGAGGTCGGGCATTCAAAGAAGAAATGTGTGGTTGATCCGCAAGTAGAGCAGGCCCAAGATCTCAGCTTAGGCCCAAGGCCCAAATCCTGGCTAGACGAGACATTGTTCACCTATTGAGCAGGGGGATAGCAGCAAATGTCATTAAGACAAATGGGGCAAATTTCGCCTGGGCATAAGGAGGCCAGGTGACCCATTGATTTGCATTTAGAGCATAAGTTAAGCCTTTCATAAATATAATCCATAGGAGGGACCAAAGTCAGAGACCAGATGGCGGCAATATGCGAATCAGAGTACCCAAAACGGCATTGATCCAGAATATGAAAAAGCATCGAATTTGGAATGTTGCTCCAGACTTTCTCCTTATACCAACAACCTTCAAAGCTGTAATTAATAGCATTAGAACCTACAATAATGCACGGTTGGAATCTTCCAAAGATGATACCAGAGGACATGGAAGGTGGGTAATTGCCCGTAATTATTGGATGACCAGTATATGGGCCCAATAACACTGGCTCCGGCAGCTTTGGTGCCGGCAATGAGCCGTCCGGCGAAGATTTATGGGTGATCTCCATCTATTCCTAAGGAAAGAAAGCAAACTTTGATAATTCCCAAGAGGATGGGCTCAAATCCTTGGCATGTTGCACTGAAAACTTATATTTTGACTTGATAGCAGTCGGAGAGTGAGCAGCCACCTCAGGAATATGAGAATCAATATGCCACGAGGAATCGATACCCATAAGATCATGATAATTCTGACGGAATAGACTAAAGTGGCAGACAAAATCCGGCCAAACCCTGTCCTTGAGACCGTAGATGAAGTGTCCAACTTTATTGGAAGCCACAGAGAAACGAAATCTTCTTCCAGAGATATGAGTCATGTTAAGACCACAAGCAAGACCCCCAATACAACATTGAAGAGCAATGGCAACCGAGTCATCATTGAGAGGAAAACTGGCCGAGGAGAAGTGCACCACCAAGAAGAATTCTTTGCTCAAACCAGAGGGAGAGAAGTGGACGGTAGATCCAAAATGTTGACACACTTGAGCCACGACCGCAACGCTGGGAGAGAAATCCCAATGTAGAAGGCCCTCCATGATAACCTAGATCAAAGATCTTCATGGTTGGATGGTGTGTGGTGGAGGCAGGTGGGAGGGAGGAGAGAGGAGGAGAGGAGAGCCATCTGGTGCCATTTTGCATTATTTATCACCACATACTTAGCCGATCGTTTTGGGGTTATGCTTTAGAGACGGCTGCATTCACTTTAAATAGGGCGCCATCAAATCTGTTGAGACGACGCCTTATGAACTATGGTTTGGCATGAAACCAAAGTTATCGTTTCTTAAAATTTGTGGCCGCGATGCTTATGTGAAAAAGCTTCAACCTGATAAGCTCGAACCCAAATCAGAGAAGTGTGTCTTCATAGGATACCCAAAGGGAACTGTTGGGTACACCTTCTATCGCAGATCCGAAGGCAAAATCTTTGTTGCTAAGAATGGATCCTTTGTAGAGAAGGAGTTTCTCTCGAAAGAAGTGAGTGGGAGGAAAGTAGAACTTGATGGGGTAATTATACCTTCTCCATTATTGGAAAGTAGTCCATCACATAAATCAGTCCTAGTGATTCCTACACCATTAAGTGAGGAAGTTAATGATGATGATCATGAAACTTCAGATCAAGTTACTACCAAACCTCGTAGGTCTTCCAGAGTGAGATCCGCACCAGAGTGGTACGGTAATCTTGTTTTGGAAGTCATGTTACTAGACCATGGTGAACCTACGAACTATGAGGAAGCGATGATGAGCCCAGATTCTGCGAAATGGCTTGAGGCCATGAAATCTGAGATGGGATCCATGTATGAGAACAAAGTGTGGACTTTGGTGGATTTGCCTGATGATCGGCAAGCCATAGAAAATAAATGGTTCTTCAAGAATAAGACCGACGTGGACGGTAATGTTACTGTCTACAAAGCTCGACTTGTTGTGAAAGGTTTTCGACAAGTTCAAGGAGTTGTACCATGAGACTTTCTCACCCGTAGCGATGCTTAAGTATGTCTGAATCATGTTAGAAATTGCCGCATTTTATGATTATGAAATTTGGTAGACGGATGTCAAAACTGCATTCCTGAATGGATTTCTGGAAGAAGAGTTGTATATGATGCAACTAGAAGGTTTTGTCGATCCAAAGGGTGCTAAAAAATGTGTGCAAGCTCCAGCGACCCATTTATGGACTGGTGCAAGCCTCTCGGAGTTGGAATAAATGCTTTGATAGTGTGATCAAAGCATATGGTTTTATGCAGACTTTTGGAGAAGCCTGTATTTACAAGAAAGTGAGTGGGAGCTCTACAGCATTTCTAATATTATATGTGGATGACATATTGTTGATTGGAAATGATATAGAATTTCTGGATAGCATAAAGGGATACTTGAATAAGAGTTTTTCCATGAAATACCTCGATGAAGTTGCTTACATATTGGGCAACAAGATCTATAGTGATAGATCAAGATGCTTAATTGGACCTTCACAAAGCACATACCTTAATAAAGTTTTGAAGAAGTTCAAAATGGATCAGTGAAAGAAAGGGTTCTTGCCTGTGTTACAAGGCGTAAAGTTGAGTCAGACTCAATACCCGACCACTGCAGAAGATAGAGAGAAAATGAAAGTCATTCCCAATGCTTCAGCCATAGGTTCTATCATGTATGCAATGTTGTGTACCAGACCTGATGTGTGCCTTGCAATAAGCATAGCAGGGAGGTACCAAACCAATCCCGGAGTGGAGCACTGGACAGCGGTCAAGAACATCCTGAAATACCTGAAGAGGACTAAGGATATGTTTCTCATTTATGGAGGTGAAAAAGAGCTCGTCGTAAACGGTTACGTCGATGCAAGCTTTGACGCTGATCTGGCTGACTCTAAGTCGCAAACCGGATACGTATTTTTATTGAATGGAGGAGCTGTCAGTTAGTGCAGTTCCAAGCAGAGCATCGTGACGGGATCTACCTATGATGCAGAGTACATTGCTGCTTCGGAAGCAGCAAATCAAGGAGTTTTGATGAAGGATTTCATATCCGATCTAGGTGTCATACCTAGTGCATCGGGTCCAATGAAAATCTTTTGTGACAATACTAGTGCAATTGCCTTGGCAAAGGAATCCAAATTTCACAAGAGAACCAAGCACATCAAGAGACGCTTCAATTCCATCCGTCATCAAGTGTCGGAAGGGGACATAGAGATTTGCAAGATACATACGGATCTGAATGTTGCAGACCCGTTGGCTAAGCCTCTTCCACGAGCAAAACATGATCAGCACCAAAGCTCCATGGGTGTTAGAATCATTACTATGTAATCTAGATTATTGACTCTAGTGCAAGTGGGAGACTGAAGGAAATATGCCCTAGAGGCACTAATAAAGTTATTATTTATTTCCTTATTTCATGATAAATGTTTATTATTCATGCTAAAATTGTATTAACCGGAAAGTTAGTACATGTGTGAATACATAGACAAAATATATTGTCCCTAGTATGCCTCTACTTGACTAGCTCATTAATCACAGATGGTTATGTTTCCTAACTATAGACATCTGTTGTCATTTGATGAATGGGATCACATCATCAGGAGAATGATGTGATGGACATGACCCATCCGTTAGCTTAGCATTGTGATCGTTATAGTTTCATTTGCTACTGCTTTCTTCATGACTTATACAATCTTCTCAGACTACGAGATTATGCAACTCCCGAATACCGGAGGAACACTTTGTGTGCTACCAAATGTCACAATGTAAAAGGGTGATTATAAAGGTACTCTACAGGTGTCTCTGAAGGTGTTTGTTGGGTTCGCATAGATCGAGATTAGGATTTGTCACTCCATGTTTCGGAGAGGTATCTCTGGGCCCTCTTGGTAATACTCATCACTATAAGCCTTGCAAGCATTGTAACTAATGAGTTAGTTGCAGGATGAAGTATTACGGAACGAGTAAAGAGACTTGCCGGTAACGAGATTGAACTAGGTATGATGATACCGACAATCGAATCTCGGGCAAGTAACATACTGATGACAAAGGGAACAACGTATGTTGTTATGCGGTTTGACCGATAAAGATCTTCGTAGAATATGTAGAAACCAATATGAGCATCCAGGTTCCGCTATTGTTATTGACCAGAGATGTGTCTCGGTCAAGTCTACATAGTTCTTGAACCCGTAGGGTCCGCACGCTTAACGTTCGATGATGATTGGTATTTTGAGTTTATGTGATTTGATGTACCGAAGGTTGTTCGGAGTCCCAGATGAGATCACGGACATGACGAGGAGTCTCGAAATGGTTGAGATATAAAGATTGATATATTGGACCAAGTTGTTCGAACACCGAAAGTGTTCCGGATAGTTTTGGATAAAATCGGAGTGCCGGAGGGTTACCAGAACCCCCCGGGAAGTAATGGGCCTTAGTGGGTGGAGAGAGAGGGCTGCATCAGGAGGTAGCGCCCCCCCAAGGGGAGTCCTAATAGGACAAGGGGAGGGGGCGCGGCCCCTCTTTCCCTCTCCCTCTCCCTCTCCTTCCTTCTTCTCCTAGTTGGACTAAGAAAGGGGGAACCTACTCCTACTTGGAGTATGATTCCCCCCCTTTGGGCGCGCCCCTTGTGGCCGGCCGGCCTCTCCTCTCCTCCTTTATATACGGGGGAGGGGGCACCCCATAGACACACAAGTTGATCTTTAGCCGTGTGCGGTGCCCCCTCCACAGTTTTCCACCTCGGTCATATCGTCATAGTGCTTAGGCGAAGCCCTGCGCCGGTAACTTCATCATCACCGTCACCATGCCGTCGTGCTGAAGGAACTCTCCGTCGGCCTCAGCTAGATCTAGAGTTCGAGGGGCGTCACCGAGCTGAATGTGTGCAGATCGCGGAGGTGCCATGCGTTCGGTACTTGGGGTCAGTTCTTTTGTGCGGCTTAAAAAAATAAGCTACCACTCCTCAGCTTAAAAAATAAGCCGCCCATAAAATTTGTTGAGACTTCTAAATTAGTTATTTCATAACTAGTTTAGAAGCCTCAATTAATAAGAGAGGCGGCTTCTGGAAAAAGCTAGGATGGAGGCGGCTTATTTTTTAAGCTGCCAAAAGAATTGGCCCTTGATCGGTTGGATCGCGAAGACATTCGACTACATCACCCATGTTACTTAATGCTTCTACTTTCGGTCTACGAGGGTACGTGGACACACTCTCGCCTCTCGTTGCTATGCATCACCTAGATAGATCTTGCGTGATCGTAGGAAAATTTTGAAATTACTGCGTTCCCCAACACCATCATCGTCATCAAGGCCAAGGACCAGAGGGACAACCTCTCCCCATCCAGGGGGAGGCCATGGAGGAGGAAGCACAAGCGGGGGAACCTCTCCTCCTCTCTCTCTCTCTCGGTGGCGCCGGAGTGCCATCAGGAGGGGAATCATTGCCGCGGTGATCGTCTTCATCAACATCACCATCCACATCTCTTTTACGTGGTCCACTCTCCTGCACCCCGCTGTAATCCCTACTTGAACATGGTGCCTTATGCCACATATTATGATCAATGATGTGTTGCCATCCTATGATGTTTTGAGTAGATATCCTTTATCTTTGGGTTGATTGATGATCTAGATTGATATGAGTTGTATGTTTTATTTTGGTGCTGTCCTATCGTGCCCTCTGTGTCGTTCAAGCGTGAGGGATTCCTGCTGTAGGGTGTTGCAATATGTTCATGATTCGCTTATATAGTGGGTTGCTTGAGTGATAGAAGCATAAACCCGAGTAAGGGGGTTGTTGAGTATGGGATAAAGGGGACTTGATATGTTAATGCTATGGTTGGATTTTACCTTAATGATTTTTGGTAGTTGCGGATGCTTGCTACAGTTCCAATCATAAGTGCATATGATCCAAGAAGAGAAAGTATGTTAGCTTATGCCTCTCCCTCATATGAAATTGCAATAGTGATTACTGATCTTGTTAGCAATTGCCTAGGACAATTCCGCACCGACCCCTCATTATTCCACACTCGCTATATATAATACTTAAGTAATATATTCTAATTTTATGATAACAACACCTACTTTTATATTTTAGCTCTCCGATATCATGCAAAGTTATCCTATTCATACCCACAACATAGTTTTATTTCTTTTTTCTAGTTGGAAGCAAATGTTCGGTGTACGTAGAGTCGTATCAGTGGCATATAGGACTTGACAGAATATTGATCTTACCTTTAGCTCCTTGTGGGTTCAACACTCCATACTTATCACTTCCACCTTTGGAAATTGCTACGATGATTCCCTGCACTTGGGGATTATCAACGTCTCCAATGTATCTATAATTTTTTATTGTTCCATGATGTTATATTATCATTCTTGGATGTTTTACAATCATTTATAGCAACTTTTCATTTTTTTGGGATTAACCCATTGACATAGTGCCCAGTTCCAGTTGCTGTTTTTTGCTTGTTTTTTACTTTGCAGAAAATCAATACCAAGCGGAGTCCAAATGCAGAGAAACTTTTTGGAGAATTTTTCTGGGCCAGAAGACACAGGATGGGCCAAAGAAGTACCATAGGAGTGCCCCGAGGGGGCCATAACCCACCTGGGCGCGCCTGGGGGCCCAGGCGCCCCTTGGTGGGTTGTGCCCCCTTGATGGCCTCCCGCTCCATCTCTTTGGTCTATAAATACCCCAATATTCCAAAAACCCTAGGGAAGTCGACGAAACACAATTCCAGCCGCCGCAAGTTCCAGGAACAACAGATCCAATCTAGACACCATCGTAGAGGGGTTCATCATCCTCATTGGTGCCCTCCGATGATGCGTGAGTAGTTCATTGTAAACCCACGGGTCTGTAGTTAGTATCTATATGGCTTCCTCTCTCTCTCTCTTTTGATTCTCAATACAATGGTCTCTTGGAGATCTATTTGATGTAACTCTTTTTTTGGTGTGTTTGTTGGGATCCGATGAACTTTGAGTTTATGATCAGATTTATGTTTTTATTCATGAAAGTTATTTGAGTCTTTTGATCTCTTATATGCATGATTACTTATAGCCTCGTATTTCTTCTTCCAATCTTTGGTTTAGTTAGACCGACTAGATCGATTTTTCTTGCCATGGGAAGAGGTGCTTTGTGATGGATTCGATCTTACGATGCTCAATCCCAGTGACAGAAGGGGAAATGACACATATATATCATTGCTATTAAGGATAACAAGATGGGGTCTATTCCTACATGAATAGATCTTGTCTACATCATGTCATCGTTCTTATTGCATCACTTCGTTTCTCCATGAACTTAATACACTAGATGCATGTTGGATAGCGGTCGATGTGTGGAGTAATAGTAGTAGATGCAGGCAGGTGTCGGTATACTAATCTTGGACGTGATGCCTATATAATGACCATTGCCTAGATATCATCATAATTATTTGAAGTTCTATCAATTGCGCAACAGTAATTTGTTTACCCACTGTATGCTATTTTTCTCAAGAGAAGCCACTAGTGAAATCTACGGCCCACGGGTCTCTTCTTTATCATATTTGCCTTTGAGATCTATTTTTATTTGCTTTTATTTTTAGATCTATTAATCCAGAAACCCCAAAATACCTTGCTACAATTTATTGTTATTTATTTTATCTCGTGTTCCCGCGAGATCTATTTATCCAATCTACTACAATTTTATCTATTTTTTCCGGGTGGGATTGACAACCCCTCTTTTACGTCGGGTTGCAAGTATTTGTTCTTTGTGTGCAGGTACCATTTACGTAGTGTTGCGTGGTTCTCCTATTGGTTTGATAACCTTGGTCTCATCACTAAGGAAAATACCTACTGTAGCTGTGCTGCATCATCCCTTCCTCTTTGGGGAAATACCGACGTAGTTCAAGCTGCATCGAAAGGAATTTCTGGCGCTGTTGCCGGGGAGACATCATCAATATCTACCAGGTTCCAAATCCGAAATATCATCTCCTCGTAATTTACATTATTTTCCATTTGGCTCTCGTTTTCATCTCCCCCACTTCACAAAAATTTGTCGTTTTATTCGCCCTCTTTTTCGTTCGCCGTTTTCTCGTCAGATCTGTTTCAGTGCAATCTTGTTGCGTGTTCACGATGACTCAAGAGAGCACCAAGTTGTGAGATTTCTCCAATACCAACAACAATGATTTTATTAGCACTCTGATTGCTCCTCCTGCCACTAGTGCGGAGTCTTGTGATATTAATGCCGCCTTGTTGAATCTTGTTATGAAAGATCAAATTTCCGATACTCCTAGTGAGGATGCCGCATCCCATCTTAACACATTCGTGGAATTATGCGATATGCAAAAGAAAAAAGATGTGGAAAATGATATTGTGAAGTTTAAATTATTCCCATTTTCTTTGCGAGATCGTGCAAAATTTTGGTTTTCTTCTTTGCCTCGCAATAGTATCGATTCTTGGGATAAGTGCAAAGATGCTTTTATTACTAAGTATTTTTCGCCCGTGAAAATGATTTCCCTTAGGACACAAATCATGAATTTTAAGCAACTTAAGCATGAACATGTTGCAAAATCTTGGTAAAGAATGAAATTGATGCTAAGAAATTGTCCTACTCATGGTTTAAATCTTTGGATGATCATACAACAATTTTATGCGGGATTGAATTTTGTGTCTAGAAATCTTTTAGACTCTGCCGCAGGTGGTACTTTTATGGAAATTAGTTTGGGTGAAGCTACTAAATTGCTTGATAATATTATGGCAAAGTCTTCACAATGGCATACCGAAAGAGCTCCTACTAGTAAAAAAAGTTAATTGGATAGAAGAAATAAATTCTTTGAGTGAAAAAGTTGATGCTCTTATGAAGTTGGTTTCTAAAAAAATGCTCCTATTGATCTTAATGATGTGCCTTTGTCTACTTTTATTGAGCAAAATAGTGATGCCATAGATGTGAATTTTGTTTCGCGAAGCAATTTTAATAACAATGCTTATAGAGGTAATTTTAATCCTAGACCTTTTCCGGGAAATTCCTCTAATAGTTATAGTAATTCCTATGGTAATCCTTCTTATAATAATAATAGGAACACCTCTTATCTTGAGAATAATATTAAATAATTTATCAATGCTCAAAAGAATTTTAATACTATGATAGCAAAAAAGTTGAGTAAGATTGATGATATGTCTAGAAGCATTAATAGACTTTCTCATGATGTAGAAAATCTCAAGACAAAAAATTGTGTGCCTAAGGTTGAGGAACCAATTAAAGCTTTATATGTTTCTATGGATGAAAGTAAGAAAAGAACCGCTATGCTTAGAGCTAAAAGAGAATTTGTAGAAAAAGCATTTTTCTAGCAATTGCTTTCATAAAAATGATGAAGATCCTAAAAGGATTGGTGTTTCTTCTATTGATTCCTTGTTTAGTAAAATTAACATTGATGAAAAGGGACCGAAGAAGAGTCAACTTTAGTTAGAAGGCATCCCGATAATTTGGAGGGTGAAAATCTTGTTGAGAGAATTAATAAAAGCGGGTTTGGAGAGGTCAAAACTTTAACTACTGATGTGCCCACTCTTTTGGATTAAAAATACTTTAATTATGATAATTTATCTTTGATTGATTGTATTTTTTGCAATCCATGGTAAATTCACCCCATGCTTATGAACAAAATAAAGCTTTTACTAAACATATTTTTGATGCTATGATGAAAGCTTTGGAAGAAAAGTTGGAACTAGAGATTTCAATTCCTAGAAAATTACATGATGAATGGGAACCTACTATCAAAGTCAAGATTAAAAATTATGAGTGTTTTGCTTTATGTGACTTGGGTGCTAGTGTTTCTGCAATTCTGAAATCTTCATGTGATGTGCTTGGTCTTACCGATATCGAAGAATGTTCTTTAAATTTGCACTTTGCGGATTCTACTATTAAAAAGCCTTTGGGTAGAATCAATGATGTTCTTATTCTTGCAAATAGGAATTATGTGCCAATAGATTTTATTGTTCTTGATATTGATTGCAATCCGTCTTGTCCAATTATTCTTGGTAGACCTATCTTACGTACTATTGGTGTCGTGATTGATATGAAAGAAGGCAATATTAAATTACAATTTCCACTAAGAAAGGGAATGGAACACTTCCCTATAGGAATCAATCACGAGGGCATCTTATGGATCTAGAAATAAAGATGACAACACTTAGATCTATGCATTATGCCTAGCTAGGGACATAAAACGATAACGCTTGTTGGGAGGCAACCCAATGAATAAAATTTATTTCTGTCTTTTTCTTTCTGTTCTTGAGTGCTTGCACAATCATGTTACTGTTATGATTATGTTTTTTATGTTTTAATTAGTGTTTGTGCCAAGCAAAGCCTTTGGGATCATGTTGGGTGATAGTTGATTTGATCTTGTTGAAAAACAGAAACTTTTGCGTCAAGTAAAACAATTTTGGAAATTCACATAAGCATGATTCAATTCTGATTTTTTACACAAGATTGATATACAAATTGCCCACGTTGTTATAATTTTTCAGAATTTTTGGAGTTACATAAGTATTCGAAGTTTTCATATTGCTACAGACTGTTCTGTTTTTGATAGATTCTGCTTTGTGTTGTGTGCTTATTTTGATGAATCTATGGTTTGTATTGGAGGGCATAAACTATAGTAAAGTTGTAATATAGTAGATATAATGCAGAGACAAAATATGAATGGGTTTTTCAACAGTACTTAGAGTAGTGATTTGCTTTCTTATACTAACAGACCTCACGAAGGTTTTGTTGAGTTTTGTGTGATTGAAGTTTTCAAGTTTTGGGTGAGATCACGATGGATGAAGGAATAAGGAGTAAGAAGAGCTTAAGCTTGGGGATTCCCATGGCATGCCAAGCTATTATCTAAAAGAGAAGCAAGCAACTAAGCTTGGGGGTGACCGAGTGGCATCCCCTCTTTCTTCTAACGACCCTCGGTATTTTACTTGGAGCTATATTTTTATTCGTCACATATCATGAGTTTTGCTTGAAGCATCTTGTATGATATGAGTCTTTGCTTTTTTGACTTTTATTTTAAGTAAAGTATCCTTTCTATACACACCTATTTTAGAGAGCCAAAATAATGCTATGATTTGTTAGGATTGATCTCTATGCTTCACTTAAATCATTTTGAGCTATGGAATTGCTCTAGTGCTTCACTTATATCTTTTTGAGCATGGTGTGCTTCCGTATTTTTGAAGAAATTCTCTCATGCTTCACTTAGATTTATTTGAGAGTTAGTAAAAATTTTAAGAAATTCTCTCATGCTTCACTTAAATTATTTTGAGAGTAGAAAATTTTTATGGTCATTTTCTTCACTTAGATTTGTTTGAGCTATCAAAAGCAACATATGAAATTAGTCTCAAAATGATAGATATTCAAGAGGGCTATAATAAAAACTTCCATGAATATCATTGGACAAAATAAACTTGATTATTTTTAATAGTTTATCGATATGATGATATAATATGTGAGTCATGTTGATGAGTAATTATGCTTTTGTAAGAATATTGATGTTAAGGTTTGTGATTACCTATGCAAGCACAAAAGTCAATAGTTATGCAATGAAATTACATCCTACTTGTGGTGCATTATTTGTTGTTAGTTATGCTTAATGCTCGCTTATGAGATTTTTTGTTTCTTGGTTGGATGCTTCTCAATCTTTTGCTAGCTTTCACTTGCACTAACTATGATCACTACTTGTGCATTCAAAATCCTTAAAACAGTTTTGCCATACGAGTCCACTATATCTACCTATATGCGGTATTCTTTTGCCGTTCTAAGCAAATTTGTATGTGCCATCTCTAATTTTCAAAATAAATTTCCTTTTTGTGTGCTCGTATCGCTCATGAAACGGTAGGGGTGGCTGATATTTTTCCATGCTAGATGTGTTATTCTCAAGATGAGTATTTATTCACTAGTCATTGCATGAGAGTACGACAAAGGTATTAGGGATGCCCAGTCCCGAAATGAAAAATGAATTTATTTTATGTTGTCAAATAATAAATTCCTATGGCTTTAATGGTTTATTTCTAAAGAAAAGTTGGGATATCATCAAACAAGATATTTACACTATGATCTGGGATTTTTTTAAGGGAACATTGATATACAGAGTATTAATACTGCTTTTATTACTCTCATCCCAAAGATTACAAACCCTATTGACATGAATGATTTCAAGCCTATTTCCCTGGTGAGCCTTCCGCTCAAAATAATCACAAAGCACATGGCCAATAGAGCTCAGAAAATCATTACAGCTGTCATTCATCCAAATCAATATGGTTTCATAAAAGGGAGAAATATCCAGGACTGCTTGGGATTTGCATTTGAATACATTCATCTATGTCATCAATCTAGGAAGCCTATTATCATACTCAAGCTTGATTTTGAGAAAGCATTTGATAAGATTGAATACAATGCAATTATTAACATGTTGAAAGCAAAAGGTTTTGGTCCTAGATGGATAAACTGGGTAACAAATATTCTCAATACTGCATCAACATCTGTCCTGTTAAATGGTGTTGCTGGAAAAAATTATTTGTAAAAGAGGAGTCAGACAAGGTGATCCCCACTCTCCACTTCTATACATCATTGCTGCTGATCTACTGCAGTCTATTATCAATGCTGCTTGGGCAAATGGTGAAATTACTCTTCCCACAAATCAGGCATATGGACTGGACTACCCTATTATTCAATATGCAGATGATACTTTACTGATCATGCCTGCTGATGAAGAACAACTCAGCCATCTCAAGTACCTGCTTAATCTTTTCAGTATGTCCACTGGGCTATTTGTTAATTACAGCAAATCATCCATGATCCCAATAAATATGGATCAACAATCAATCAACAACCTGGCTAACTCTTTTGGTTGTAGAGTTGAAAGCCTTCCTTTCACCTATCTTGGACTACCTATGGGCACCACTAAACCCTTTATTCATGACCTCATTCAAGTTATATCTAAGATTGATAAGAGATTATCAGGGGTTGCCAGGTTCATGAACCATTCTGGAAGACTCACTTATGTCAATTCTGTTGTTGCTTCCATGCCTATATTTGCCATGTGCTCTCTTAAAGTCCATGTTACCATTCTGGACCATGTGGATAAATCAAGCAGAAATTTCCTTTGGTATGGAAATGAAATCAATAAAGGTGGTAAATGCCTGGCCAGCTGGGAGATGATATGCAAACCCAAACAACAAGGAGGTCTTGGGGTTTTGAACCTTAGAGAACAAAATAAAGCACTCCTCATAAAGCATTTATTCAAATTCTATAACAAAGTGGATGTTCCATGGGTAAAGTTAATTTGGGAAGCTCACTACCATGATAATGTAGTCCCTCATTCCAACAGGAACAAAGGATCTTTTTGGTGGAAAGATTGCATGAAAATGTATGACCTTTTCAAGGAAATGACTAATTGTGACATCAAATCTGGTTGCACTAATTTGCTATGGGAAGACTTATGGAATGGTGGTATTAGGAAAATTAAATACCCTGAGCTTCACTCTTTTACCCAAAAAGAAATCATATCAATCAAAGAAGCCAAGGAACTAGAGAACCTTTACAGTCTGTTCCAACTACCACTTTCCATTCAAGCCCACCAGCAATTTCATTTACTATCAGGTGAGCTGAATAATATCAGACACTCAGATAATAAGGACATATGGACTTTCAAGTGGGGAAACAATCAGAACATTACAAAGAAGATTTATGGATACCTTATGAATGGTGAGGATGCAGCTGGCACCTTTAAAAGGATATGGAAATCATGTTGTCTACCAAGACACAGATTTTTTTTGTTGGCTCATGCTAAATGACAGAATAAATACATGCGACCTTTTGATCAGAAAAAGCATGCACCTAGATTCCACTGTATGTGTTCTATGTAACAATGAAGAATATGAAGATAGGACTCATCTTCTATTCACTTTCCCATTTAGTCAAGGGTTCTGGTGGAACATTGGCTTTGAATGGAATTCTGATTTGGAGATCAACACTATGATCATTGATGCTAAACACAGATATAAAATTGACCACTTCATGGAAGTCATGATTCTTGGATGCTGGAGCATATGGAACCAAAGGAATGGGTTGATTTTTTAGGGGATACCTTGCTCAATAAATGATTGCAAGAATGACTTCATTAGATATTTCAAGATGACCATGCTGAGGGCTAAACCCACTCTAAAAGAGGGCATGTCCTCATGGATAGACAATATTTAATTTTTCAATAAGTCCCTTATTTCCCCCTCCTAGAATGTACCTTCTTGGTTGTCCCCCCAACAACCACTTGATTATGTATTTTGGATATTTCTCTTTATAAATGAAAAATGACTCACAGTAGGGGGTTTACCCTACTGTTCTTTGGTCAAAAATAATAATAATAAATTCCTTGGAAAGTGTTGGTATGGACGGCACCTCATGGATTCGATTAGCCTAGAATGTGAAAGTATGGTGGAAAAGGAATAAATTTTATTTTCTATTTAGGAACCGCCTATGATATGTCTAGCATGGAAAGTATTGGGAACTACTCGGTCGTTTTTGTTGATAGGAAAAGCATGCCACCCAAAATGTTTTATCTCTAACTTTTTCGCTTTGAGCTCTGGCACCTCTACAAATCCCTACTTCCCTCTACAAAGGGCCTTTCTATTTACTTTATGCAAATTTTTATTTGAGTCTCCATATTCTCTTATAAAGTACCAACTAAGGGGCACTATGATCATACTTAAGCATTGGGTGTAGCTAATATGCAAGTGTGTTTCATGAATGGATCATTGATTGAGCATTATGGGCTAGGGACAACTTGCTTTAGTGTTGATATTTTGAAAGACATGGTTGCTTGTTGATATGCTTGAGTATTGAAATCTTCATGTCAAAACTAGACTACTGCCTTGAATCATATAGAAGTCCAAATGTCCATGCTACAAAGAAAATAATATGTGATAAACATGTTAGGCAGCATTCCACAACAAAAATTCTATTTTTATCATTTACCTACTCGAGGATGAGCAGGAATTAAGCTTGGGGATGCTGATACGTCTCCAACGTATCTATAATTTTGATTGTTCCATGCTGTTATATTATCATTCTTGGATGTTTTACAATCATTTTATAGCAACTTTATATCATTTTTTGGGACTAACCTGTTGACATAGTGCCTAGTGCCAGTTGTTGTTTGTTGCTTGTTTTTTTACTTCGTAGAAAATAAATACCAAACGGAGTCCAAACGCAGTGAAACTTTTTGGAGAATTTTTTTGGGCCAGAAGACACAGGATGGGCTAAAGAAGTACCAGAGGGGTGCCCCGAGGGGGGCACAACCAACCTGGGCGCGCCTGGGGGCCCAGGCACACCCTGGTGGGTTGTGCCCACCTCGGTGGCCTCCCGCACCGCCTCTTTGCTCTATAAATACCCCAATATTCCAAAAACCATAGGGGAGTTGACGAAACACAATTCCAGCCACCGCAAGTTCCCAAAACCACAGATCCAATCTAGACACCATCACAGAGGGGTTCATCATCCTCATTGGTGCGTCTCTGATGATGCATGAGTAGTTCATTGTAAACCTACGGGTCCGTAGTTAGTAGCTAGATGGCTTCCTCTCTCTCTTTTGATTCTCAATACAATGGTCTCTTGGAGATATATTTGATGTAACTCTTTTTGCAGTGTGTTTGTTGGGATCCGATGAACTTTGAGTTTATGATCAAATCTATGTTTTTATCCATGAAGGTTATTTGAGTCTTTTGATCTCTTATATGCATGATTACTTATAGCCTCATATTTCTTCTTCGAATCTTTGGTTCAGTTAGACCGACTAGACCGATTTTTCTTGCCATGGGAAGACGTGCTTTGTGATGGATTTGATCTTACGATGCTCAATCCCAGTGACAGAAGGGGAAATGACATGTATATATATCATTGCTATTAAGGATAACAAGATGGGGTCTATCCCTACCTGAATAGATCTTTTCTACATCATGTCATCCTTCTTATTGCATCACACCGTTTCTCCATGAACTTAATACACTAGATGCATGTTGGATAAGAGTCGATGTGTGGAGTAATAGTAGTATATGCAGGCAGGAGTCGATCTACTAATATTGGACGTGATGCCTATATAATGATCATTGCCTGGATATCGTCATAATTATTTGAAGTTCTATCAATTGCCCAACAGTAATTTGTTTACCCATGGTATGCTATTTTTCTCGAGAGAAGCCACTAGTGAAATCTATGGCCACCGGGTCTCTTCTTTATCATATTTGCCTTCGAGATCTATTTTTATTTGCTTTTATTTTCAGATCTATTAATCCAAAAACCCAAAAATACCTTGTTGCAATTTATTGTTATTTATTTTATCTCGTGTTCCCGCGAGATCTATTTATCCAATCTACTACAATTTTATATACCTTTTTACCCGGGGGGATTGACAACCCCTCTTTTATGTCGGGTTGCAAGTATTTGTTCTTCATGTGCATGTACCGTTTATGTAGTGCTGCGTGGTTCTCCTACTGGTTCGATAACCTTGGTCTCATCACTAAGGGAAATACCTACCATAGTTGTGATGCATCATCCCTTCCTCTTTGGGGAAATACCAACGTAGTTCAAGTCGCATCAGGCAACATGCCCCTTGTGTGACCAGGAGGAAGGGACGATAAATCATGTATTACTCACATGCGTGTTCGCCTGGATGATGTGGACAGCGGTTGGAGTGGCGCTCGACAGACATGAATGGGAGCCAAACCAACCGGATTCCCTAGGGGCGTGGCTATGTGGCAAAAGAGGGGATAACTACCTCGGCACCAATGACATCCATACTATACTGCTGCTAGTGTTGTGAGAGATATGGAAGCATCATAATGTAATCGTGTTCAACGACGCTTCATCATCGGTTGAGAGACTCATCGCCATGGTGAGGTCCGAGTGCGAGGTGTGGGCATCGGCGGGGCTCTCCAAAGGTGAGTTGGAGGTGTTCCTAGGTGGATTGCATAGGTGGGCGAGTAGGGAGGAGTAGGATACGTATTGATGTAAGTGGAGTGTGTACGGGAGTTAAGGCCATACGGACATTGTAAAGTAATGGTGGAGGCATTCTTTGCCTTTCTTCTTTGATATATTCAAGAAAAAATTGCGAGAAGGAAAAATAATAGAGTCTTGCTGGGGAACAACATAACAAACCCCTACATAAATCAATAAGGCTAGTCAGGCATCGGGGGTGGCGGTGGAGTCGGGGGAGCTAGATGCAAGGCGGTGGAACGAACCCCGGCGATGATTCTGTTGATGTTGTCCTGATAGTGCTGCTTGCTAAGTGGCCAACATAGCTGTAAGAAGCCACACATTTTGTATATTGCGTCAGTCGCACGAAGTGAAATCACATGTTCAATCATGAAGTTATTATGAATCTTCCATAGAATCCATACAAAGGTGCCCAGAACCACCCAAAGAGCCGCACAGTTGATTGAAATCGAGAACCTCCCGAGACATATCCGGGAGATTGCCATGACAATATCTACCACCCACAACCTCCCGTAGACAGTTCCATAGGAATCGAGCCATGGGTCAAGAGAAGAAATTGTGGTTGGATTCCTATATATGGAACTACACATGAGGGGCAAATTCCATCACTAGGTCAATTAAGCTTCAGCACCTCTACTCCCGAAGGAAGGCAGCCATGGACCAATTGCAATAGGAATATCCTAATCTTCAAAGGCAATTTCATCTCCCACAGGAGATTTAGTTCCTCCAGCCCTGGGGTGGCCACGATGGATTTATAGAGGGATTTGGCCGAGAATAAACCATTGGGTTAAAGTTGCCAACTAAAAGAGTCTAGTTCAAGGGAGGGTGAGTGTAGAGCTACACACACAAGAAACTCCTCCGATTGGTCCGGCTCAGGAACGTGCGTCTAAAGGTAATGTTGCCAAGGATAGCTAGGGCAGCCTCCCCCTAAATGCTTTGTGTCGTGAAAATGCTGAAAAGGAGCTAGAACCGCATGGCGAATGGCTGTCGGCCCGACCAACGGTCAAGCCAGAACAGGGTGTTGGTTCCAGAGCCAACAGAGATGGAGGAGACAATTCGTAGGACTAGAAGCAATTGGGTGATATACATCTAGAATTGGGATCCACTAGAACGTTAGGCAAACGCCAGAGGTTGTCGACACGAGTACTTCGCGGATAATGTCTAGCCAGAGCCCACCTTCTCCTGTGGCAATCCTCCACAACCATTTGGAGAGAAGAGCAATATTCATGCGCTTGAATGAGATGACCCCCAATCCACCTTGGTCCTTGGGATTGCAAATCTCGGACCACTTGACCATGTGGTATTTCTTCTTATCACCCTTTCCAGCCCGGAAGAACCGAGACTGATATTTGGCAATATCGTGGTGAAGGGATACATGCAAACCATAGAATCCCATTAAGTTCATCAGCATGATGGTCATTGATACGTCTCCAACGTATCTCTAATTTATTATTGTTCCATGCTATTATATTATCCATCTTGGATGTTTTATATGCATTATTATGCTATTTATATCATTTTTTGGGACTAACATATTAACCTAGTGCCACATTCTAGTTGCTATTTTTCTTTGTTTTTATCTTTTATAGAAAATCAATAAAAAAACGGAGTCCAAATGGAACAAAACTTTTTGACGATTTTTCTTGGACCAAAAGACACCCAGGAACCTTCGGGAAGAGGTTAGAGGGGCCACCGGTTGGCGACAAGCTTGTAGGGCGCGCCCTAGCGGGGGCGTCCCCAAGCTTGTGAGCCCTCTGATTCTCCTCTAACCCTAATATTTGCACCATAAATACCCAAATATTCCCCGTATACTAGAGGAAACACAAAAATACTTTTCCGCGGCTGCAAGTTTCTGTCCTCGTGAGATCCCATCTGGAGACTTGTTCTGGTACTCCGCCGGAGGGGGATTCGATCACGGAGGGCCTGTACATCAACCTTGCTACCCTTCCGATGATGTGTGAGTAGTTTAGCACAGACCTATGGGTCCATAGCTAGTAGCTAGATGGCTTCTTCTCTCTCTTTGATATTCAGTACAATGTTCTCCTCGATGTTCTTGGAGATCTATTCGATGTAATCTTCTTTTGCGGTGCGTTTGTTGAGATCCGATGAATTGTGGATTTATGATCAGATTATCTATGAATATTATTTGAGTCTTCTCTAAACTCTTTTATGCATGATTAAGATAAGCTTTGTATTTCTCTCCGATCTATTATTTGGTTTGGCCAACTAGATTGATTTTTCTTTCCATGGGAGAGGTGCTTTGTAATGGGTTCAATCTTGCGATGCTTATTCCCAGTGACAGAAGGGGACATGGCACGTATTTATATTATCACCATTAAGGATAAAAAGGTGGGTTTTCATATTGATTGGATCTATCCCTCTACATCATGTCATCTTGCTTAAGGCGTTACTCCCTTCTTGTTAACTTAATACACTAGTTGCATGCTGGATAGCGGTCTATGTGTGGAGTAATAGTAGTAGATGCAGGCAGGAGTCCGTCGACTTGTCACGGACATGATGCCTATATTCATGATCATTTCCTTATATATCTTCATAACTTTGCACTTTTCTATCAATTGCTCAACAATAATGTGTTTACCCACCATATGTGTTCTTTCAAGGGAGAAGCCTCTAGTGAAAACTATGGCCCCCGGGTCTATCTTTTATCATATTATTTTCATATCTACAAAACCAAAAATCCAAAGTACCTTGCTGCAATTTATTTACCTTTACTTTATTTTCCACTTTTATTTATCTTTTATACATATCTCTATCAGATGTCATCCTTGCAAGTAACCATGAAGGGATTGACAATCCATTTATTGCGTTGAGTGCAAGTATTTGTTTGTTTGTGTAGGTGCAACCATTGGTTACTTGTGTGTTTGTCCTACTGGATTGATACCTTGGTTCTCAAACTGAGGGAAATACTTATCTCTACTTTGCTGCATCACCCTTTCCTCTTCAAGGGAAAACCAATGCAAGCTCAAGAATTAGCAGGTAGAATTTCTGGCTCCGTTGCCGGGGAGGATATACATCAAGCCTACCAAGTACCCATCATAAAATCCCATCTCTTGCATTTACGTTATTCGCCATTTGCCTCTCGTTTTCATCTCCCCCACTTATAAAATGATTTCAAAAAAATACAAAAATATTTGCCTTTTTCCATTTGGCTTTATGTTCACTTGGTTTGTTTGCTTGTTCGCTTGGCATAATTGTATGTTTATTGAAAATTAGAAAACAAAAAGCTTATGGATCCTCATCCACTTGCTAATCTTTTTGAAAGATCCAATTATTATGAATCAATTGCTAGTGAGTTGAGTGCACTAGATTATCTTTATGAAGTTTCGCTTGAAACCCGTGAATAGGAAAATTGTGATGAAGTGCTAAAATAAGAAATTTATAAAGTGATTCACTATAGCTCCTTGAATGAAAAGCATGATTGCAATAATGTTATTATAAATTCTATTAATGTCAATTGTGCTAATAATATGCAAAACCACAAGCTTGGGTATGCTAATTTTGCTATGTCCACTACTTATTGAAATGATCATGATTGGATTGATAATGCCTCTTACGATCTTGAGAATTCATTTAAGCCGCATGATGAATATGTTTGCGATAATATTGAGAGTGGGTTCGGAAGAGTGTCAACTCTAGGTAAAAATAATCCCACGTATTTGGAGAGTGTTCAATCTTATGAAATTTTTGATAAAAGTGGGTTTGGAAAGGTCATGACTTTATTTGATGATAATCCCACTATTTTGGAAGAGTGTCAACTCTGCATGCATGTGGATCATGTAGAGAATATGTTATGTGATAGTTATATTGTTGAATTTGATTATGATCCTACATATAATTATTATGAGAGAGAAAAATATGGTTGTAGAAATTTTCATGTTACTAAGTTACCTCTCATTATGTTGAGATTGCTATTGTTTCTTTCTTCTTCCTTGCATATGCTAGTTTTTGCTTGTCTTGATAAATCTTTTCCCTATAAAATGCCTATGACTAGGAAGTATGTTAGTCTTAAACTTATTTTTCACATGCTATACGATGCTTTATTTGTGCTTCAATTTTTTGTCTTTCATGTGAGCATCATTAAAATTATCAACACCTAGCTAAAAGGCTTTAAAGAAAAGCGCTTGTTGGGAGACAACCCAATATTTTTCTTTTCTTCTTTTATGATTTTACACAATTATACTTCTGCTATGATTGTGTTTTAGTGTTTTGGTTAGTGTTTGAGCCAAGTAAGACCTTTGGGATGATTTGGGTGCTAGTTGATTTGATTTTGCTGAAAAACAGAAATTTTTGCATCCAGTAGCAGATTTGTTAAAATTTGCTGGTCGTGATAAAATTTTGATTTTCTTTACAAAAGATTGGTATACAAATTGCCTATGCTTTCCTAATTTTCCTGAATTTTTGGAGTTACAGAAGTTTGGCTAAAGTCCAGATTACCACAGACTATTCTCTTTTTGAAAGATTATGTTTCATTGTGTTGTTCGCTTATTTCGATGAATCTATGGGTAGTATCAGGGGGTATGAACCATGGTGAAGTTAGAATAAAGTAGATATAATGCAAATATAAAATTTGAATGAGCTTACAACAGTACCTAAAGGTGGTGATTTGCTTTGTTTCACTAACGAATCTCACGAGTTTTCTATTGAGTTTTGTGTTGTGAAGTTTTCAAGTTTTGGGTGAAGTTTCGATGGACTATGGAATATAGAGTGGCAAGAGCATAAGCTTGGGGATAACGATGGCACCCCAAGGTAATATTCAAGGACAACCAAGCATCTAATCTTGGGGATGCCCCAGATGGCATCCCCTCTTTTGTCTACGATCCATCGGTAAATTACTTGAGGCTATATTTTTATTCACTACATGATATGTGTTTTGCTTGGAGCGTCTGTATTATATGAGACTTTGCTTTATTTTCTTTTTAGTTTGACCCAATCATTATTGTTGTACACACCTTTTGAGAGGGACACACATCAATCATGAATTTATTAGAATACTCTATGTGTGCTTTACTTATTTTGAACTAGGTAGTTACTCTAGTGCTTCACTTATATCTGTTAGAGCACGGCGGTGGTTATATTTTGAAGAAATTTATGAACTCTCATGCTTCACTTATATTATTTTGAGAGTCTTATAAATAGTTTGGCAATTTTCTTAGGTTATGAATTTGGTCCTAATATGATGGGCATTCAAGAGGGATATAATAAAAACTTTCATTAAGATCATTGAATATATGAGAAGTTTGATTCCTTGCATTTGTTTTGAGATATAAAGATGGTGATATTAGAGTCATGCTAGTGAGTATTGTGGTTTAGTAAGAATATTTGTGTTAAACTTTTTGATTCCCGAAGCATGCACATATGGTCTCTCGGTATGCGATGAAATTGGAGCATAATTTATTTTTGATTGTCTTCCTTATGAGTGGCGGTCGGGGAAGAGCAATGGGCTTTTCCTACCAATCTATCCCCCTAGGAGCATGCATAGTACTTTGCTTAGAGGGCTAATAAACTTTTGCAATAAGTATTTGAGTTCTTTATGACTAAGTTGAGTCCATGGATTATTCGCACTCTCACCCTTCGGCATCTTGCTAGCCTCTTCGGTACCATGCATTGCCCTTACTCACCTTGAGTTGTGGTGCAAACTTCGTCGATGCATCCAAACCCCGTGATACGATACGCTCTTTCACACATAAGCCACCTTATATCTTCCCCAAAACAGACATCATACCTACCTATTATGGCATTTCCATAGCCATTCTGAGATATATTGCCATGCAACTTCCACCATTCCATTTTATTACGACACATACCATCATTGTCATATTGCTTTGCATGATCGTATAGTTGACATAGTACTTGTGGCTTGGCCGCCATTCATATTTTTTTATACATGTCACGCTAGATCATTACACATCCCGGTACACCGACAGAGGCATTCATATAGATTCATGTTTTTGTTCTAGTATCGAGTTGTAAGTAAATAAAAGTGATCATCATTATTAGAGCATTGTCCCATGTGAGGAAAGGATGATGGAGACCATGATTCCCCCACAAGTCGGGATGAGACTCCGAACTTAAATAAAAAAAGAGGCCGAAGAGCCCAAAATAAAAATAAAATAAAATAAAGAGGCCAAAGAACCCAAAATGAAAAATAGAAATAAATAAATAATAATAAATGAGAGAAAAAGAGAGAAGGGACAATGTTACTAGCCTTTTCCACACGCGTGCTTCAAAGTAGCAACATGTTCTTCATGATAGAGAGTCTCCTATTTTATCACTTTCATATATTACTAGTGGGAATTTTTCATTATAGAACTTGGCTTGTATGTTCCAATGATGGGCTTCCTAAAATGCCCTACGTCTTCGCGAGCAAGCAAGTTGGATGCACACCCACTTAGATTTCTTTTGAGCTTTCATACACCTATAGCTCTAGTGAAAATCCGTTGCATGGCAATCCCTACTCCTCGCATTGACATCAATTGATGGGCATCTCCACAGCCCATTGATTAGCCTCGTCAATGTGAGTCTTTCTCTTTTTATGTCTTCTCCACTCAACCTCCACCATCATATTCTATTCCGCCCATAGTGCTATATCGATGGCTCATGCTCATGTATTGTGTGAGAGTTGAAAAAGCTAAAGGGCGTTAAAAAGTATGAACCAATTGCTTGGCTTGTCAACGGGGTTGTGCATGATAAATACTTTGTATTAAGAAGATAGAGCATGAGAAGATTATATGATCTTGTAGGGATAACTTTCTTTAGCCATGATATTTTGAGAAGACATGATTGCTTTTTAGTATGCTTGAAGTATTATTGTTTTTATGTCAATATTAAACTTTTGTTTTGAATGTTATGGATCTGAATATTCATGCCACATTAAGAAAGATTACATGACAAACATGTTAGGTAGCATTCCACATAAAAAAAAAACTGTTTTTATCATTTACCTACTTGTGGACAAGCGGGAATTAAGGTTGGGGATGCTTGATACGTCTGCAACATATCTATAATTTTTTATTGTTCCATGCTATTATATTATCCATCTTGGATGTTTTATATGCATTATTATGCTATTTTATATAATTTTTTGGGACTAACATCTTAACCTAGTGCCAAGTGCCAGTTGCTGTTTTTCCTTGTTTTTGTCTTTTATAGAAAATCAATACCAAACGGAGTCCAAACGGAACGAAACTTTTTGAGGATCTTTCTTGGACCGGAAGACACCCAGGAACCTTCGGGAAGAGGTCAGAGGGGCCACCAGTTGGCGACAAGCTCGGAGGACGCGCCCTAGGGGGGTTGCCCACCATGCTTGTGGGCCCCCTGATGCTCCTCTAACCCTAATATTTGCTATAAATACCCAAATATTCCCCATATACCAGAGGGCACATCAAAAATACTTTTCCACCACTGCAAGTTTCTGTCCACCTGAGATCCCATCTGCAGATCTGTTCTGGTACTCCACCAATCACGGAGGGCCTCTACATCAACCTTGCTACCCTTCTGATGATGTGTGAGTAGTTTACCCCAGACCTATGGGTCCATAGCTAGTATCTAGATGGCTTCTTCTCTCTCTTTGACAGTCAATACAACGTTCTCCTCAATGTTCTTGGAGATCTATTCGATGTAATCTTCTTTTGCCGTGCATTTGTTGAGATTTGATGAATTGTGGATTTATGATCAGATTAATTATGCATATTATTTGAGTCTTATCTGAACTCTTTTATGCAGGATTAAGATAGCTTTGTAATTCTCTCCGATCTATTGATTTGGTTTGGCCAACTAGATTGATTTTTCTTGCCATGGAGAGGCGCTTTGTAATGGGTTCAATCTTGCAGTGCTTATTCCAAGTGACAGAAGGGGACATGATACATATTTTTATTGTCGGCATTAAGGATAAAGAAGGTGGGGTTCATTCATATTGATTGGATCTATCCATCTACATCATGTCATCTTGCTTAAGGCGTTACTCCGTTCTTGTTAACTTAATACACTAGATGAATGTTGGATAGCGGTCGAGTAATATTAGTAGATCTAGGCAGGAGTCGGTCTACTTGTCACGGACGTGATGCCTATATTCATGATAATTTCCTTAGATATCGTCATAACTTTGCGCTTTTCTATCAATTGCTCAATAGTAATTTGTTTACCCACCGTATGTGTTCTTTCAAGAGAGAAGCCTCTAGTGAAAACTATGGTCCCCGGGTCTATCTTTTATTATATTATTTTTAGATCTACAAAACCAAAAATCCGAAAATACCTTGCTGCTGTTTATTTACCTTTACTTTATTTTGCACTTTTATTTATCTATTATACCTATCTCTATCAGATCTCATCCTTGCAAGTAACCATGAAGGGATTGACAACCCCTTTATCGCGTCGGGTGCAAGTATTTGTTTGTTTGTGTAGGTGCAACCATTGGTGACTTGTGTGTTCGTCCTACTGGATTGATACCTTGGTTCTCAAACTGAGGGAAATACTTATCTCTACTTTGCTGCATCACCCTTTCCTCTTCAAGGGAAAAACCAACACAAGCTCAAGAAGTAGTAGTCATGGAGGAGTTAATGAGGACCACCCTCGCCGCTTTGGAATGCCACCATCCCTGCCACGGTTCAACTCTATGTTGGACCTTGGTGACCGTCGGGCTAAGGTCCCTTTCCAGGATAAGGGAATCGCTAATCGTCATGCCTAGGTAGGTTGTAGGGAAGGAAGCCAAGTGGTAATTAAGTCGGTACTGAAGGAAATATGCCCTAGAGGCAATAATAAAGTTATTATTTATTTCCTCATATCATGATAAATGTTTATTATTCATGCTAGAATTGTATTAACCGGAAACATGATACATGTGTGAATACATAGACAAAACTATAATCACTAGTATGCCTCTACTTGACTAGCTCATTAATTAAAGATGGTTATGTTTCCTAACCATAGACATGTGTTGTCATTCGATTAGTGGGATCACATCATTAGGAGAATGATGTGATTGACATGACCCATTCCGTTAGCCTAGCACTTGATCGTTTAGTATACTGTTATTGCTTTCTTCATGACTTATACAAAGTTCCTACAACTATGAGATTGTGCAACTCCCGTTTACCGGAAGAACACTTTGTGTGCTACCAAACGTCACAACATAACTGGGTGATTATAAAGGTGCTCTACAGGTGTTTCCGAAGGTACATGTTGGGTTGGCATAAATCGAGATTAGGTTTTGTCACTCCGATTGTCGGAGAGGTGTCTCTGGGCCCTCTCGGTAATACTCATCACCTAAGCCTTGCAAGCATTGTAACTAATAAGTTAGTTATGAGATGATGTATTACGGAACGAGTAAAGAGACTTGCCGGTAACGAGATTGAACTAGGTATTGGATACCGACGATCAAATCTCGGGCAAGTAACATACCGATGACAAAGGGAACAACGTATGTTGTTATGCGGTTTGACCGATAAAGATCTTCGTAGAATATGTAGGAACCAATATGGGCATCCAGGTCCCGCTATTGGTTATTGACCGAGAATGGTTCTAGGTCATGTCTACATAGTTCTCGAACCCGTAGGGTCCGCACGCTTAACGTTTCGGTGACAGTTTTATTATGAGTTTATAAGTTTTGATGTACCGAAGTTTGTTCGGAGTCCCGGATGTGATCACGGACATGACGAGGAGTCTCGAAATGGTCGAGACATAAAGATTGATATATTGGATGACTATATTCGGACACCGGAAGTGTTCCGGGTGATTTCGGAGAAAACCGGAGTGCCGGGGGGGTTACCGGAACCCCCTGGGAGAGTATTGGGCCTTATGGGCCTTAGGGGAAAGAAGAGAGGGGCGGCCAGCATGGTCCGCGCGCCCCCTCCCCCCTCTGGTCCGAATTGGACTAGGAGGGGGGGCGGCGCCCCCCCTTTCCTTCCCCCTCGAAGTAGGAGTAGGAAAGGAGGAGTCCTACTCCTACTAGGAGGAGGATTCCTCCTCCCTTGGCGCGCCCAAAGGGGCCGGCCGGCTTCCCCCCTTGCTCCTTTATATACGGGGGCGGGGGGCACCCCATAGACACAAGTTGATCTACAGATCGTTCCTTAGCCGTGTGCGGTGCCCCCCCCCCCCCCCCCCATCCACCATATTCCACCTCGGTCATATCGTCGCGGAGTTTAGGCGAAGCCCTGCGCCGGTAGAACATCATCATCGTCACCACGCCGTCGTGATGACGGAACTCATCTCCGGAGCTCGGCTGGATCGGAGACCGGAGATCGTCATCGAGCTGAACGTGTGCTGAACTCGGAGGCCCCGTACGCTCGGTGCTTGGATCGGTCGGATCGTGAAGACGTACGACTACATCAACCGCGTTGTGCTAACGCTTCCGCTTACGGTCTACGAGGGTACGTGGACGAACACTCTCCCCTCTCGTTGCTATGCCATCACCATGATCTTGCGTGTGCGTAGGAAATTTTTTGAAATTACTACATTCCCCAACAGGTACACAATTCGATGCTTCTCCAAGTCAGATTAGCCCATCTCCATGACCTCGCTCTTGATCAATATGGATGTCCACTGTTCCGCTATTGATCATTGAACGAAAGGGAGTTTCATTCATGTCTATGTTTTACCAAACCTACAGGGTCATAAACCTAGGGGATCATGATCTTTTGAGTGTTAGTGGAGCGAGAGTTATGAGAAAATATTCTTGGAAAAGTTCTGGGAATATAAGAAATAGTTTTGAGAGAGTTTCGAAAGTGTTTCAAATGTTTCCAGAAATGTTTTGGGACGTTCTGGGAAGGTCCTAGGAACTTTTGGTGATGTCTAGAAGGTTAAGGAACCTTCTGAATAAATCCAAAGGGCCCCTAATGTGAGGAAACATTGGCTAGGCCGAGGGGTAAGGCCCACGAAGCATTAGGTTGCTGCAAAAGGTTTTTTTTTTGCAGAGGATGGGGGTCAGATGCTAGGCTCCCTGGCATTCCCCCCTTGGGCCAAACGTCGAGCTCTATGGCATTTTCAGAAATGCCAGGAACCTTGGCGTTTCGTGTTGGAATCTGAGGAGTACTCTTCCTTGAAGTCCAAACCTACTTTGGTGAGCCCCCCTCCCCAAGTTGTGACCCTAGGGCTCAACATATAAATATGAGGTAGGGTAGCCCCTAGAACACAAGTTTTGGAGCCTCCTCTAGTTCTCTAGTTCTAGTTCTAATTTGGAGTTGATCTTCTCCCTCTAATTCTCCAGCGACGATTAGTTTTGGATGGCGAAGTGGTGCCGGATCATGAAACATGTACACTTCTGTAGAGAGGTCGTGCTTTCGGTCTTCGGTTCGAGGGATCGTTCGTGAACAATTCGAGGGACTTCATCGATTATCTACACCAACCCTTCTTCTGCTGCAATTCGAAGTTGGTAACGATCTGATCTAAACCTCTTATGCATATTCATAGTGTTCCTCGACCGTGATCATAGGATGATTTTTTGTTTTCTATCATGTTTCCCAACAGGCGCCGCCTCTACCTGGCGCGCCAACTAACGGTGCAAAATACCGTGAGGTCCCTCGGCAGGGGTCTAAGCGTAGCTGAAAGTCTCGGATTGAAGGTCGCATAAAGCTCTTACCCAGGTTCGGGCCTCGTAGAGTAATACCCTACATCCTGCTTGCTTTGATTATTCATGGAGGGATACCTCGTGCGAGGGGTTACAATGGTGTTTGATGTTGCTACCGAGAGTTGCTATCTGAGATTAGATAGAATGAGGGCTCCCTGACCTCCCCTTATATAGGTGGTGGAAGTCTAAGGTTTACATAGAGGGCAGATGTGATCTCTCCTTCTGCTGCCCTTGCCTTGGTGGATAAGAAGGTCTTCGGCACCCTCCTTAGGGTTTCGCCTTTATCTTGGGCCTTATTGCCTCTGGTTAGGGCTCGGGCTGGGCTCCCTTCAATGAGCAACCCAGTATGTGATACCATCACTTGGACCTATCGAGCACTCTCTATCGGTCTCTCTGGCGTCATCATTTTGTGCTCCATGTACTAGCCCCCGAAGAAGAAGACATTGTATTAGGCATGGCATCTCCAAAGTGGACCCTCAAACCTCCACTATATGTCCAAAACATAGTGGTCGGACCACTTTTGTCATCCAATGGAGACCTGTATATGTCTGCTTATCTGAGAGACAAACGGGGGGCTTTGCTGGAGTGCGAACATGCACTTGACCGGTCACATGCATGGTCCCCCTCTCCTCTCTCTCCTCTCAACCGTGACACTAAATCACAAATATCCCACCACATGCATGGTCCCCACCCACTTTTTCTCCTCCCAACTGGATACAATATGATTTGTATTGGATGGCTCGCTCCCGCATCATGTCCGCGTACCACATCCAAACATAAAAACAGACATACACCTGAGATATTTGCGGGTCATCTTTGGAGATGCCCTTAGTTTTAGAGTACTACGCCTGCACGGTTTGGCTACACTTTTTTAATTTCCCTCATTTCCGATTTGGAGGCATGTCTCAATATTTTGTTCTACCATTTGTTAGTCTCATTTTCTATTGCTTCTCACCACAGGCTCAGATTTAGAGTCGGATTAACTTGTTGCATGCAAATATTAATAAAAAAACTCACCGGTACACGTAAAGTCCTTGTTCATTTAGTAGTCACACATGCATATGTTGCAATTAATACATCAGTAATACACGAATTTTAGAGAAAACGAGCGCACAAATTAAATAATTTTGCAAACCAGTAGAAAATTTCTTCCACCACTCATCATATGCTTTGGTTGCGGAGATTTTTGAATTAGACCTTTTAAACTGGAAGGGAGGTAGTACATTGGTACTACTCCTAGACATGCATGACAGCTAGGCTGTGCGATTCGGTCGAAGCTCAGTTGACTTTTCTCTCATCATCCTTTCCCATGGATGAGAGAGGAGAAAGATAGAGAGAGGAGCGAAGCCGGTTATTACATGGGCTCGAACACCCTTTATGAGAGAAAGGAAAGTGGCGCATCTTTTGCTATATGTGACGTGACAATTTTATACAATAGCGGCTGTTGGATAAATTAGTAGTACCCGTACTCCTATTAATCTTGCGCTTGGTACTATATACTTCTGTCACTCTGACACGGATTGAACTAGCACGTGTGCGAGGAAGAGGGCATAGTAAGCAAGCTTCTTCTCATACCATGAGTTGATGCGGCACATCAAGTACTAGTCCATACAACCGAGCACTACTACTAGTAGTTATTTGGAAAGGGTAGTAGTACTGTACTAGTTACTCCCTCCATCCATTTTTATGAGGCCTATCTATCTTTGGACCGTTTCCGCTTCACGCCCGTGACGGAAGGAGTAGGCACTGTGACGGGGTACATGGCGGGGGGATGGGGCGGCGCCGCATAAAAAACGCGATGAGGCGGCGCCACATGAAAAACACCGGCCGCCGACTGTGACAGCTCCATGCCGGCGATTGCTGGGGCAGCGAGAAGAGACGGCACGGGGCTGGAGTGATTGGCGGCGGCGGCAACTCCGAAGGGGCGGCGCGGAAGGGAGAAAGTTTCTCTCCCGCCAAATCGCGAGTAGGATAGAGCTGGCGGCAAAGGGGGACTGTAGATTTGGCAGCTGCAGGGGAAATGTGAAGGTTATTGCAATAAAATTTACGGGTCGGACCAATATACCGGACATCAGAGGTTATTTTGTGACACGGATACAACATATCTAAGAACATCTCCAATAGAAGATGTAGATGTATAAATATATATAACTTTTACATATTTGAGGCCCAAAAATGCCTCTCCAATAGATGATGTAGATGTAAAAAGAATTACATCTCCTGTAATTCCACCTCCCGAAGATGTAAACTACAACCCTCGCGGTGCAAAATACATCTCCACCCACTGGAGACGTAAAAAGGTCAGCCGCGCACCAACCATTGTTCCATTTCCTTTCCCAACCCCTCTTCTTCCTCCCGCTACCCCGCTGCACCGCCGCTGCCCGCTCACAAGCTCGCCGCACCCTGCTGTTGTCGCCCCGCGCCAGATCCGCCCCGTTTGGCATGCCTGCCCGCCGGTTTCGACCGCCAGCCGCCGCCGCACACTGCGGATCGGGTATTTTTCCGCCCCCGCTCGATTCCACCGTCGCCGCTCGATCCATCGCCGCTGCCCCCGCCTGCATTACCGGCCACATCCCCGCACCGCCGCCGCTCAATTGCACCACCACCGCTCGATTCCACCACAGCCGCCGCCCGCAGCCCACATCCGCCCACAGCCCCGCCATGCTCCGGACGCCGCATCGAGCTCGCTCCTGTCGAATTTCGGCCACCGCAACTCCTCTCATTTGCCCCAAAGGAAGCGCCTCACTCCCAGCTATCATAGTGCCAAACACCGCTGCAAACCGTCGCCCTTAGAGCAAACCCGAGGCACTCCGCCGTGCTTGATGGTCGCCGACGGCACAACTGGTTTACATCTTCATTTGCATCATTTGTTGGAGTTGCACTTTTACATCACCATTTTACATCTTCGGTTGGAGTTGCCTCTTTTTTAGAGTTGTAAAAAGCACTTTTTAAAGATGTAAATTTTTACATCTCCTGTTTTACATCTCCAAATTACATCTTCTATTGGAGATGCTGATTCACTTAGAGAATCTCTAGCAGACCCCGTATAACGCCTCGACCCGCAAAATAACCATCAAAATACGGGTTGGCACGGAAACTTTTGCCCGACCAGACTCCGAAAACGCGTCCGACCCGTAAATTTTTTTGTGGGGCGCGGCAAAAGTTTGCCCTCAACCTTTAGATTCAGGGGGTGGGAGGCCGACCCGAGCTCGCCCCCTATCCGCAGTGAGATTCGGTGCGAGGGAAATTTCAACGCAGCCGTTCCCGCTTCCCCCCTCCTTGGCCGCCATTGCCCCGCCACCGCGCGCTTCGGTCCATCTTCCCCGCCCTTCTTCACCGCCATGGAAGCATCCCAGCCATCCCCCGTCACCGTGGAGGTCACGCACGCACAATCCCCTCCAACGTATCTCGTCACCGACCATGTCGCCCCCGCCATCGCCCAAGGCACAACGCGCCTTCCCGCAAGCGGCAGGGCAACATTGTCGTGCAGGGCGGCAATCCAGCTGGCCCCACCAAAAAGGTACGTGCACCGGGCGTCGCCACCATTGCGCGAGGCCGCCGGCGGAGAAGGTGAGCAAGGTTGTGGGCGTGAAGCGGAAGACGGTTCCTACGAAAAGGATGGCGCCTTCGCCCACTCCCTCCGCCCTGGCGAGATGTTCCCGATGATGCCGTCCAACGGTGCTTCTTCCACCGCAGGCGAGGTGTTCAATGAAATGGACGGAAGGTATGCATCTTCAATATCTTGTTCTTGCTTCGCTTTTTGCCATTGTGGTTTGTTCGTGACTTGAGGTTACTCAATGTAGCGGTGGTTCAAACAATGCCACTGACGAGTTCGTGAACTTGTTGGACACCAACGCCGTCGACATTGATCAAGCCCCGTTCGCTGATTTCAATTACAATGAAATGGAAGGTGGCATGGATGATCATGGTGGTGAAGATGAAGTGGAGGAGATATATGAGGGGCGTATGAGCAAGCGCAAGCAAAAAAAGAGTGAGATCGAAGAACTACACGATCTTGGAAGATCAAATCTTGATCAAGGCTTGGAGTGCGGCGTCTCTTGATGCTTGCACGGGTACGTCTCAAACCTCCAAGAGATATTGGCAAAGAATCGAAGATCAATACTTCCGCATGATGGCCAAGCATCTGTTGGGGAACGTAGCATGCAATTTCAAAAAAAATCCTATGATCACGCAAGATCTATCTAGGAGATGCATAGCAACGAGAGGGGAAGAGTATGTCCACGTACCCTCGTAGACTGAAAGCGAAAGCGTTAGTTAATGCGGTTGTTGTAGTCGAACGTCTTCACGATCCAACCGATCCAAGTACCAAACTTACAGCACCTCCGTGTTCTGCACACGTTCAGCTCGATGACGTCCCTCGAACTCTTGATCCAGCTTAGGGTCGAGGGAGAGTTTTGTCATCACGACAGCGTGGTGACAGTGTTGATGATGTGATCCGTGCAGGGCTTCGCCTAAGCACTACGATGATACTATCAGAGGAGTAAACGATGGAGGGGGGCAACGCACACGGCTAAGACAATGTTGTGCCTTTGGGGTGCCTCCCTGCCCCTGTATATAAAGGAGGGAGGAGGAGGCCGACCACCAGGGGCGCGCCAAGGGAGGGGCGAGTCCTACTAGGACTCCACTCCTAGTAGGATTCGCCCCCCCCCCTCTTTTTTTCCTTCTTACGGAGGTGGAAAGGGGGAAGGAGAGGAAGTAGGAGAAGGAAAGGGGGGTGGCACCCCCTTTCCCAAGTCCAATTTGGCCTCCTCCCTTGTGGGGGGCGCACCAGCCCCTTGTGGGCTGGTTGGCCTCCCTCCCATGGCCCATACGACCAATATTTTCCACCGGGGGGTTCCGGTAACCCTTCCGGTACTCTGCTTTGTACCTGATACACTCCGGAACCCTTCCAGTGTCCGAATACCACCTTCCAATATATCAATATTTACCTCTCGACCATTTCGAGACTCCTCATCATGTCCATTATCTCATCCGGGACTCCGAAGAAACTTCGGTCACCAAAACACATAACTCATAATACAAATCGTCATCGAACGTTAAGCGTGCGGACCCTACAGATTCGAGAATTATGTAGACATGATCGAGACATATCTTCGATCAATAACCAATAGCGGAACCTGGATGCTCATATTTGCTCCTACATATTCTACGAAGATATTTATCGGTCAAACTGCACAACAACATATGTTGTTCCCTTTGTCATCGGTATGTTACTTGCCCAAGATTCGATCGTCGGTATCTTAATACCTAGTTCAATCTCGTTACCGGCAAGTCTCCTTACTCGTTCCGTAATGCTTCATGTCGCAACTAACTCATTAGTCACATTGCTTGCAAGGCTTATAGTGATGAGCATTACCGAGAGTGCCTATAGATACCTCTTCGATACACGGAATGACAAATCCTAATCTCGATCTATTCCAACCCAACAAACACCTTCAAAGACACCTATAGAGCATCTTTATAATCACCCAGTTACGCTGTGATGTTTGATAGCACAAAAGGTGTTCCTCCGGTATTCGGGAGTTGCATAATCTCATAGTCAGAGGAACATGTATAAGTCATGAAGAAAGCAATAGCAATAAAACTTATCGATCATATGCTAAGCTAACGGATGGGTCTTGTTCATCACATCATTCTCTAATGATGTGATCGCGTTCATCAAATGACAACACATGTCTATGGTCAGGAAACATAACCATCTTTGATTAACGAGCTAGTCAAGTAGACGCATACTAGGGACACTTTGTTTTTTCTATGTATTCACACATGTACTAAGTTTTCGGTTAATACAATTTTAGCATGAATAATAAAATTTTATCATTATATAAGGAGATATAAATAACAACTTTATTATTGCCTCTAGAGCGTATTTCCTTTAGCATCCCAATAGGACACCACGGACCTTTCGGTCACTCCAAGGTCGTTGGAACATGATCAAGCCGATTTGTAGCCGTTGGGCAGCTTCTTGGAACATGTTCGCAATGCACCTCCAAGTGGAATCGTGGAATCCGACTATGTGAGTTCGTTTACACGTCCCAAGTTGTGCACATTATTTGCATCATATGAAGTGATTGCATCATTTGACTTTGTTTTAATTGTGTAGGACAAAAATGCCCAACAAAGATACAAAGCATTGGAAGCTTCCGAAGGCAAAATTTTAAACTAGAGCATTGTTGGGATATGCTCAAAGAGTGCGAGAAGTGGAAGTTAATTGACAAAGAATCCCCACCAAAGAGAGGTTCAGTTACAAACATGGATGAAGATGAAGATGATGATGGCCCAAGAAACTTGAACAAGCCCGATGGTAACAAGAAGACAAAGGAGAAGATCAAGAGGGAACACGAAGCATCGAGCTTGCGGGACAAGATAGATGCCATGATGCAATCAAATGAGTTGATGTTAGCGAAGACATTGGAGACAAAGAAAGAGTTGACTGAGAAGAAGGCAGGAGAGAAGCAAGAGAAGTGGCAATTGCTCAAGGACGAGGGTTGTGCAAGGAGGCCATTGAGGAGAGAAGAGCACGTGTAGCTGAGAACAAAGCCATGTCCAAGCTTCTTGACGAAGAGAATAGGATCATGACAATGAACCGCGATGACATGGACGACATCACCAAAGAATTGCATGATATGGCAAGGAGAGACATCTTGAAGAGGAGGATGCTTGCGTCGGCCGGTGCTTGTTATAGTGCCGGCGATGTTTTCTCATCGGGGTTTGGAACCAATATCACCGATGCACTCAGTGCGCCAGCCGGTGATTTCGGTGTCGGAGTTGGAAGTGCCGGCGATGGATTCGGGGGCGGTGATGACCTCGATGGAGGTGGTGCAGAGTGAAGAGCGACCAAGATGATGACAGGCGTGGTCGTCGCTTTTGCAAGTCCTTTTGCATTTGTCCTACAAAACTTTGGACTTATTTGCGCGCGAACTATATTTTATTGTTCGAATTTGAATTCATTTGTCGGAATTCCTGTCAAATTCGCTTATTGGGAGTTTTGGTTTTGCGGGTTGACGCGAGGGCGCTCGACCCATAAAAGAGCATTGTCTGCGAATCCTTTTTTACGGGTCCATTTACATGGTCTGCCCTCACCCGCGCAGGCCCGTAAAACCGTTTTTTCGTGAACTGTAAACGATGTTTTGCGCTTGTCTGAAACTACTCCCTCCCTTCGTTCCTAACAAAATTAGTACAAAGTTGGGTCATTTATTTTGGAACGGAGGGAGTAGTCATTAGATGACTCGGGTCTGACACTCCCCCTACTTCCCCCAAATCTTTTTTGTTTTTTCTACTTCCCCAAATCGACAATCGAAGGCAGCCAGCTCCCAAATATCACGTGAGATAATTCTCGAGTCCATATGGAAATACCCCCAGATCTGTTGGCGAGGTGAGGAGATGTCATATCTACCGATGGCCGCCGAGAAATATCCGGCGTCGGTGGAGGCTGTGGCCGGCGAGGAGTGTTCACGCGCCGCTAAAGGGCTCGACTGCTCCGAGGGAGATAAGAAGGCGGCGGCGGCGGCCGGCAGCGAAGTAGAGGAGACTTCAGCGAAAAAGATGTGGCGGCTGCCGCTGGACGAGATCGAGTGGATCCTCGCCCAGTCGAACGAACCTGTCTGTGCCGAGTTTCGGGCCCTCAAGCGTGCCAACCCGTCGCTGCTGCCATCGCCTGAGGAGGAGAAGGACGAGTCAATGGTGCTGCTGTACGCATGTGCCCGTGACTGCTATGAGGATGAAGAGAAGTTCGCGCGATTCCAGGCCTGGGTCCGCAGCGAGTACAACTCCAAAGGATTCGTGGAGGTCAACTACGACTACTTCGGGGAAAGGGCCGAGGCGACGAGGCTGAGCAAGGAAGCACGGGAGGAGGTGTTCAGAGACACGGATCTTTCTTCGGACAGCAAGGACGACGACGAGTTGAAGCTTCTCAAGACGACAGTCAGGAGCTGGGTCTGAAACCCATGTACTCCTTCCTACAGTATATTCAGGTTTCTGATGCTGTGGCCTGTCACAGCATCGAAGCTACCTCCTCTTGTCTTATCTTGTACCCTGCTAGTGCAGCAATTCTGGAACATCATGGCAGAAGTGGTGTTAGGTGATTAATATCATATTTGGATATCATGCAAATATCAGTCTAAATAATGCTGGAACATCACATGGCATGGCAGAAGTTGTGTTATACTCCCTCCATTCCTAAATATTTGTCTTTCTAGATATTTCAAATGGACTACCACATACGGATGTATATAGACATATTTTAGAATGTAGATTCACTCATTTTGCTTCGTATGTAGTCACTTGTTGAAATCTTTAGAAAGACAATTATTTAGGAACGGAGGGAGTACTTGTGTGAAACTCACTAAATTCCCACCAGGTAGAACGTCTCCAGAGTTTTGAAACCAAAGTTTTCAAAACAGAAGTCCCAATGTCAAGGTGAGCATCATTATATATTCAAATGTCACAAAATTAGAAGAATACAACAATTTCACTTTAGAATGGTGACTGGATGATGACCCTATAAGAAACCTAATAAGCCAAGGAAGCACTTAAACTAAACTAAACTAAACCGAATGTAATATTCAGCTTTATGTATAACATTTTACTAAATCAATCATCTAATAGCAAAACATCACAACTCTATTATTGAGGTCCAGTTTGCCTCCAAAGTTTTGAGTCTCAGCAATTACAGAATTTCTAGTTGATCTGTTCATTCACAAGCTGATTACAACAGTACTTATGAATGAAAGTTGGCAATGTATGAGATGTTAAATCAACTGTAGGCCAAAATTTGGAAGTTGAATGAAAGCATGTTCCTGATAAGATAAGAGGAGCTCTGATGCAATGGCAAGCCACAATGATTATTAGAAACCTGAAATATAGATAGAACCATGGGTTTCAGACCCAGCTCCTAACTGTCGTCTTAAGAAGCTTCAACTCGTCGTCGTTCTCGCTGTCTGAAGAAATGTCCGTGTCTCTGAACACCTCCTCCCGTGCTTCCTCGCTCAACCTCGTCGCCTCGGCCCTCTCACTGAAGTAGTCATAATCGACCTCTGGAATCCTTCGGAATTGTACTCGTTGCGGACCCAGGCCTGGAATTGCGCGAACATCCCTTCATCAAAAGATAGAAGTAGCAAGAGATGTCGTCTAGATGATGGTTTCGGGTTTACTGTTGTATTACTTTGTAAGGTCTTTATGAATAATAAATAAAATGGTTGCATGCATCACCCAGATGCGGAGACCGGGGTGCATCCTCCTTTTTCTAAAAAAAAACTTGCCGAAAGATCTGCGGGCGTTCAAATATCTCCCAGCCAAAGCTTTTCCAACCAAAGCAGTTGATGAGCGGTGGAATAAATTTTGGGGAGCGCTGGGATCAGAATCGTTACATCTATCAGACTAGTCGTAGGCTGTCGGATTAGAAACAAGATAAGTAGCCGATCTATCAATTAGGCCCACGCATACAGGAGCGACTTACATACCAGAAGAGTGGCACCGGAGGTGGGCCTGGGTGAGCACAACCCACCAGGGTGCGCTTGGGCTCCCTGGCACGCCCAGGTGGGTTGTGCCCACCTGGTGGGCCCCCTCGGGTACTTATTTGCTCCAATATTCCTCAAATATTCCATAAAAATTCCTCATAAAGTTTTAGCTCATTTGGAGTTGTGCAGAATAGGTAGCCTGATGTAGCTTTTTCAGGTCCAGATTTCCAGCTGCCAGAATTCTCCCCCTTTGTGTGTATCTTGCATATTATGAGAGAAAAGGCATTAGAATTACTCCAAAAAGCATTACTATTCAATAAAACAACATAAATAACAGTAGGTAAACATGATGCAAAATAGACGTATCAGTTGCCCTTGCCCCCTATTTATATGCTGAGCCCTCGGGTCGCAACTTGGGGGGGGGGGGAGGGGGGGGCTCAACAAAGTCGGTTTGGACTGCAAGGAAGAGTACTCCTCATATTCCAACATGAAACGCCAATGTTCCTTGCATTTCCGCAAAAGCCACAGACCTCGGCGTTTGGCCTAAGGGGGAAATGCCAGAGACCCTAGCATCTAACCCCTGTCCTTCGCAAAAACCACTTTTGAAGCGACCTAAGGCTTCGCGGGTCTTACCCCTCGGCCCAGCCAAGGTGTCCTTGCATTAGGGACCCATTGGATTTATCCGAAAGGTTTCGTAACCTTCTGGACATCACCAAAAGTTCCTAGGACCTTCCCAGAACCTTTGAGTACATTTCTGGAAACATCTGAAACTCTTTCGGAACTATCTCAAATCTATTTCTTATATTCCCAGAAATATTCCAAGAATATTTTCTCATAAACATTCAACAAATCGTGATTCCCTTATGTTTGTAACCCTATAGGTTCGGTAAAACATAAACATGAATGAAACTCCCTTTTTTTCAATGATCAATAGAGGAACCGTGGACATCCATATTGATCAAGAGCGAGGTCATGGTGATGCGCTAATCTGACTTGATGAAGCATCAAATTATGAATTGGCTTAATTTTCACTTGGGTTCCTTCCCTACGACCTACCTAGGCATGTTGTTTAGCGATCCCCGTATCCTAGAAAGGGACCTCCGCCCGACGACCATGAAGGTCCAGCATAGAGTTGAACCATGGGAAGGACGGTGGCATTCCAAAGCGGCGAGGGTGCTCCTCATTAACTCCTTCATGACCAGCATGCCAATGTACTTAATGGGATTCTATAGTTTGCATGAATTTCTTCACCATGATATTGCCAAATATCAGTCTCGATTCTTCTGGGCTGGAAAGGGTGATAAGCAGAAATACCACATGGTCAGGTGGTCCAAGATTTGCATGCCCAAGGACCAAGGTGGATTGGGGGTCATCTCGTTCAAGCGCATGAACATTGCCCTTCTCTCCAAATGGTTGTGGAGGATTGCCACGGGAGAAGGTGGGATGTGGCTACACATTATCCACGAACTACTTGCGCGGAGAGCCTCTGGCGTTTGCCTAGCGTTCTGATGGATCCCAATTCTAGAAGTCTATCATCCAATTGCTTCCGGTCCTACAAATTTGCTCCTCCATCTCTGTCGTCTTTGGAACCAACACCCTGTTCTGGCTTGACCGTTGGTCGGGCCAACAACCATTCGGCGCGCAGTTCCAACAGCTTTTCAGCAATTGCACGACACCCAACATTTCGGTGGAGGCCGCCCTGGCTAACCTTGGCAATATTACCTTTAGACGCACATTTGTCCCCCCTGGAGCGGGACCAATGAGAGGAGTTGCTTCAGTGTGCAGCTCTACACTCACCCTTCCTTGAACAAGACTTGGTTGGTTGGCAACTTTAACCAATGGTTTGTACTCGGCCAAATCCCTCTATAAAGCCACCGTGGCCACCCTAGGGCTGGAAGAACTAAATCTCATGTGGAATTTCCTTTGAAGATTAACATATTCCCATGGCAATTGGTCCGTAGCCACCTTCCTTCTGGGTAGAGGATATTCCTATGCCAACTGGACCTAGTGATGGAATTTGCCCCTTGTGTGTAGTTCCAGAGGACTCCAAGCACATATTCTTATCTTGCCCTGTGGCTCGATTCCTATGGAGCTGTCTTCGGGGGGTTGTGGGTGGAAGATGGTGCCATGACAATCTCCCGGTATGTTTCGGGAGGTCCTCGATTTTCAACCAACCGTGCGGCCCTCCCTTTGGGTGGTCGCGGGCACCCTTGTCTGGATTCTATGGGACATTCGCAATAAGTTTTGATTGAACATGTGATTCCATTTCGTGCAACTGACGCGATATACAAAATGTGTGGTTTATTACAGCTATGGAGGCCGCTTAGCAAGCGGCGCTATCGGGACAACATCGACAGGATCATCATCGGGCTTCGTTCCACCGCCTCACATCTCGCTCCCCTGGCTCCACCGCCTCCCACGAAGCCCGACTAGCTTTATTGTTTTATGTAGGGGTCTGTTGTGCAGTGCCTCCAACAAGACTCTATTAATTTTTCTTCTCGCAGTTTAAATCTTGAACTCTTCAAATGCTAAACTTGTTGTGGGTGATGTTGCTTTATAATATAAATAAAGCAGACGAAAACCCTTTTTCGTCAATACTGTATAAATGGAGCATTCCATCCGGGGGCGGGGCCGTGGCTCGCATCCAGGAGAGAATCTCGTGCCAAGTAATCCGAGAGAAAACACACCCGACGAAAAGGTGGTGCAGCGTTTCTAGCTCTTGGGCGCACAACTTGCACAAGGAGTCGTGGGGGAGGACCGTGGCAAGCAAGTCTTTCCGCGGTCCAGCAGCGATCTTGGCTAGCAAGCCATAGGAAGCATTTGACACCCAAGGGTGCCCAGCACTTCCAGATCACCCTCCAGTTGGGGGTAGTGGTAGAGCCAAGGAAGAGTGCCCTGTAGGCAAAAGCTGCAGTGTAGGAACCACTTGTTGTCCAGCTCCAGCAGATTCTATCTGGCTAGAGAGGGGAGAGATTAATACCCCGGAGCACGCGCCAGAGACCAACGTACTCCATGGTGGTAGCGACCCCAAGCGCACCCTGAATGTCGTGGATCCAGGCACGATCCATCAAACCATCACACACACAGTTCACGTTCGACGGCGGCGCTGAGGAACGAGGGCCGCGAGCACAAGGGAAAACTCGGGGATGGAACGGCCGTGGAGCCACCGGTCGATCCAGAAACAACATGTGTGCCTGTCCCCGACGGCCCAGGTCATAGAATCCGTGAAGAACGCCATCACCTCGGGGTCGCACGGGAGCTGAAAGTGCCTAAAAGGCCGGGAAGGATCAGTGGCTTGAAGCCATAACCACCATGAATGCAGGGCCACGCCTGTGTGCACAAGGTCCCAGATCCCAGGCCCTCCCAGATCGATCGAGCGGCAGACCTTGGCCCAACTGACAAGGCAATGGCCAGCCTTGGCATCCTTCCAGCCGTGCCAGAGAAACTCTCAGATGACGTGAGTGATCTTCTTCAGAATGCAGGAGTTGTGGGACATCGCCAACAAGATGTGGACAGGCATCACCGAGAGGACCTGACAAACCAGGGCAAGCCGCTAGCCATGGGAAAGGAGGGAAGCTTTCACGTGGCCAGCTTTTTGATCATTCTCTCGACAAGAGGCAGGAGGCAGGATGTCGATACTCTCTGGGTGGAAAGCGGGAGGCCGAGGTACTGGGTTGGGAAGTTGGTCATGCGACACGCAAGGGCCTGGCCTCGTATAGCTACGGAGAGCATCGGATAGGAGTGGTCGAGCATTTAGCAAAGTTAGTGTAGAGCCCGGATGCAGTCCCGAAACCCCGCAGAATCTCACGGATGGCAGCCAACTTGGGAGGGTCGGGGTGGCAGAAGATCACCACGTTGTCCGCGAACAAGGAGATGCTCGAAGCAGCGTGCCTCGTCATCAACCTCTGAAGAACGCCCGAGCGGATGGAGAACTGAAGCAAGGAGTTGAGCGTGTCGATGACGATCTTGAAGAGCATCGGAGAGACAGGGTCACCCTGCCGAAGGCCGTAGGCATGGGCAATCGGTGGGCTAGGTTTGCCATTGAGCAGGATCCGCGTTGACGTAGTCGAGACGAGGATAGAAACCCACTCGCACCAACGTCTGCCAAAACCGAGGTGGCGAAGAACCTCGAGCAAGAAGGGCCAAGAGACGGTGTCGAATGCGCACGCGATGTCGAGCTTGAGGAGCACCCCGCGAGTTCTTGAGGTTGTGCAGTTGGCGTGCCATTTACTGGACGAGGACAAAGTTGTCGTTCACGCTCCGCCCGGGGATGAAGGCACTTTGGTTAATAGACACGATCTCGCCCAGCCACGGTGCGAGACAGAGAAAGAGCACCTCCGTGAAGAGCTTTGCGAACAGGTGGAGCAGGCTTATGGGACGGTAGTCGAAGAGTGAAGAAGCGCCGGTCTTCTTTCGCAGCAAAGTGATCAAGGCCTCATTGAGCCTCTGGAAGGCACAACCATTGAGAGAGTAGAGCTTGGAGAAAGCATTGCAAAAATCTCCCTTGACCGTGTCCCAACATGCGTGTAAGAACTCGACCATGAAGCCGTCGGGCCCCAGGATGCAACTCAGAAAGATCAAAGGATCGTGTGAGGAAAGCATTGAGGGCAAGCGAGAACTCGCGCTTGGAGGGTGCGCCCAGGATGCCAGAGAAGTGCTCAAATGCCGCTCTCGCAAGATTAATCACCGGAGACAGGTGTGCCAGCCACTGAGATGATATTCTTGTGCCGCCTATGGGCATTGTGGATCTTTGAGAACGCGGAGCTCGTATCACCCTCGCGTAGCCAATGGAGGTGGATGCGGTGTCTGGAGATGGTCCTATCGAGGGAAGCAAGTCCAAGGTAGGCCCGCTTAAGCTTGCGGCACAGCCAGGCCTCGGCCTATGAGAGGGGGCGAGCATCTTGTGTGGCGTCAAAGCGGGCAATGAGCTCCAGAGCAATCTGTAGTTGAGAGGAGATGGTGGATAGGGACCTGGCGCTCCATCCCTGGAGCCGGCGGTTAGTGGCCTTGAGCCTAGCGAAGACACGCCAGAAGGGCTCGGGGTCGGGGAGGGGGGGAGTGGATTCCCAAGCATCCGCGACCACCTGCTGGAACTCGTCGAGCTTGGTCCAAAAATGCTCGAAGTGGAACCACCGCCCGCCACCTGGATGGGCCGCACATTCCGAGACAAGAGGACAATGGTCTGAGGCTGCCGAAGCTAAGCAGCTGAGGATGCGATTGGGTTGCATGCTCGCCCAAGTGTGGGTGCAGAGGACGCGGTCGATGTGGACTAGGGTCGAGGAGTCCTGCTCATTGGACCATGTATAACGACGCCCATGGAGGTAGAGGTCGCGAAGCGCAAAGTCAGTGATGAATCGGCGGAAGCGGCTCATGGTGCTTTGATTGAGGCGATCGTTTTTCTTCTCTGCGACGGAGGTAATCATGTTGAAGTCACCGCCCAGCAGCCAAGGGCCGGCGATAATGCCGCGCAGGTCATGGAGCTCAGAGATGAATTCGAGCTTGGCCCCGTTGCCCTGGGGGCCGTAGACCCTGGTGATCCACCAAGGGTTGTCACCGGAAGGGGAAGCAACCGTGGCCGAGACATGGTGGAGCCCGATGATAGGGTTAGAGAGAGCCACAACCGATCGTCGCCAGGCAAGCAGAATGCCACCGCGAGAGCCGTCGACCGGTGACCAGAAGAAGTCCTCGAAGGGACTACCCAGAGTCTCGGAGATAAGAGCAGAAGAGATCGAAGCTAACTTAGTTTCTTGCAAGCAAATGATACAAGGGGTGGCAGAAGATATCACACTACGAACGGCTGTGCGTTTGGCCTTTGAGTTGAGGTCGCGCACATTCTAGAAGATTATTTTGGCGTCTTGATCCATGGAAGGTTGGGGGACGCAGAGAGAAACAGAGCACGGGGGTCTCAGATTGCCACCAGGCAGCCCTCAGGCGGGGGTGGGGCAATGGTGTCCAGGACGCAGGAAGGCTCTTGCCATTCTTAGAACTCGGCAAACGCATGGATGATGTCAGCTGCAAGCGGCCGCTCAAACAGCTTGGTGCATCTCGCAAGCACGTCAAGGGTGATTGGGTCGTCGTCCTTCAGAAGTCCAAGACGCTGAATGAGCACGCGCTTAGCTTTGGATTCGAAATCGAGGCCATGGTCAGTGAGCACAATCCTGGGGCTACACCGCAGGGTGAAGTCCAGGGGCGTGGCGGTCCGCTTGCGTCGGGGCCCAGGAGAGGGTAGTAGCGGCATGAGCGGGGCTTGGACTAGGCCGAGAAAACGCTGAAGCGGTTGCGCGCCATCCACGGGGGTGCCGCCCGGGCACGTCGGATCATCACGACAGGGCTCCTCCTGAGCCGTGGGATTGGTAGGTGGGGCATGGCCATGCATCGACGTGACCCGCCCATGCAAAAGGGAAGGGTTGGTGGTGGCGGGCCCGCCAGGAAGGGAAGGCTGGGCGCGGTCGGCCTTGGGATTGCAAGCAGGCAGATCCGCCACGGGGCCAGGTAGTGGCGGAGCTACGTAGCAAAAGCTGGGCGGGCCGGTATGAAGAAAGACCACTATTTTTTGTCCTCATGACTCAATTTACTTTAATCCTACACTGCGTTTGCTCTTGAATGGGCGGGCCATGGCCCATTTTCATCACATGTAGCTCCGCCAGTGGAGCCAGGCTGCCAGACGGGACAACGGCCGGACCGTCGCATTTTGAATCTTGACTATGCGCTTTTCTATCAATTGCTCGACAGTAATTTGTTCACCCACCGTAATACTTATGCTATCTTGAGAGAAGCCACTAGTGAAACCTATGGCCCCCGGGTCTATCTCTTATCATATTTGCTTTCAATCTACTTTTGTTTGCATCTTTACTTTTTGCATCTATATTATAAAATACCAAAAATATATTTATCTTATCATACTATCTTTATTAGATCTCACTTTCGCAAGTGGCCGTGAAGGGATTGACAACCCCTTTATTGCGTTGGTTGCGAGTTCTCAGATTGTTTGTGTAGGTGTGTGGGACTTTTGAGGAGCCTCCTACTAGATTGATACCTTGGTTCTCAAAACTGAGGGAAATACTTACGCTACACTTGCTACATCACCCTCTCCTCTTCGAGGAAAACCAACGCAAGCTCAAGACGTAGCAGTGCTCAGATGGGATCTCACACGGAGAGGAGGTGTTTAAATATCAAAAATGAGTTCTAAGGCTAACGCCGCGCAAGATGTGTATTAAACTTATAGGAAACAGGGAAGAACAAAGAAGAGCGGAGATGAACTCCGACGAACTCGCACAAACCCTAATGGGATCTACGGTGAGGGAAGAAGAAAAGCGTACCGGGGGTGTTGAACAGCGGAGGCGCACAGATGAGCTCTGGTCCGTTCAGGTTGATGCAGCGGCCGCAGTTGAAGCAGTGGTGTAGGTCGACGGCGGCGGCGGAGCTCGAGCACTAGAGGTGTTGTGAGGAAGATGACGAAGACGAGGAGGCAAGGGGGGAAAGTGAAAGGGACCCCTGGCCCTATTTATAAGGCAGAAGGATAAGTGGCATGTGCGGGAATCGAGGAGGCTAAAAAATGGATATGTGACGGCAGAGACGCCTCGATTTTTGGAGATTCATTAAAAGTGAAGGCATATTAAGATTTGGGCTTCATGTGACATTAATGTGAGATGACGTCATGGCGGCTTACCGCGATTCTGTGAGCTGACGTCACGACGGGTTATAAGATCCCACAAGGACAGATGAGGAAAGATTTTTTTCTAAGTGTTGAAGATGGACATGAACAAGTTCACGTCAACCTAGGGCCTAATGTTGGGGATATAACTATTGGGTATGACCCGCCCAGGAGGGGTCGGGTCATACCGCTAGCGGTTCATAATGAGAAGGCCCATGAAGATGTTGAAGATGGCGGTTCACGAAGCAAGCTTACTAAAGGCCCAAGACCCGGAGGAGACTTGAGGCCCACGAGCGTAAGCCGCCATATGTTAACTTGTATGTTAAGGAAAGTGTAGTTCTGTCACCGAGCCGGAAACGTTGTGTATGAGCCGGCTGGGACTCTGTAAGCCGCCGGGCATCAGCCTGTGTATATAAAGGGGTGACACCGCGGCGGTTTAGGGAAAGAAAGAAGAGATCGAGAACTAGGTCAAGCGTATTCGCTCCCTAGTAATCGAAGCCCAAGCAATACAACCCTAAACTGGAGTAGGCATTTACCTCCACCGTGAGGGGCTGAACCAATATAAACTCTCTGTCTCCCTTGTCCCATTTTAACCCCTTCAAGCTAACCACGTTGCGATGGCTCCACATCTAAGTCCTCATGCCAGGGCATCTGCCATGACAATTCCACGACAGCAGTATGCGGGTATGCGGGTCGGCAACGGCCGCGAGGTAGGCAGCGGTGGCAAGATCTGCTGCCGGGTAGCAGGCCGATGCAGGGGCGAGCCTGGGCTGTAGGGGCGGCGGCTAGTCTTGGTCTGCCAAGCCTGCTCTACCGGCTGCGAAGGACCACCTCCGGCGCCACCTTGGATGATGGGCCCAAACGCCATGTCCAGCACCTCAGGGACAGCGATGGTGGAGCGGAGGGGTGGCCTTGGCGGGGAGGGCGACGCCTCGGCCGAGGAGGAGGACGCCGCTGAGAGGGACACCCGCGAGGCCATATGGGGTGGTGGGCGGAGATGGGGTGGCAGCCGGCACCGGAGTGGCAGCCGTCGCTGGCAAAGAGGGGAGGCTCTCAGAGACTCGGATCGTCTATCGTCTTGCCCCCTTCTCGCATTTTGAATCTTGAACTCTTTGGATGCTGAATTTGCCCAATGTTCTGGTAGATCCCAATTCTAGCACTCTTGAAGGAAATATGCCCAAGAGGCAATAATAAAGTTATTAATTATTTCCTTATTTCATGATAAATGTTTATTACTCATGCTAGAATTGTATTAATCGGAAACATGATATATGTGTGAATACATAGACAAACATATAGCCACTAGTATGCCTCTACTTGACTAGCTCATTAATCAAAGATGGTTATGTTTCCTAACCATAGACATGTGTTGTCATTTGATTAATGGGATCACATCATTAGGAGAATGATGTGATTGACATGACCCATTCCGTTAGCCTAGCACTTGATCGTTTAGTATGTTGCTATTGCTTTCTTCATGACTTATACATGTTCCTGTAACTATGAGCTTATGCAACTCCCGTTTGCCGGAGGAACACTTTGGGTGCTACCAAACGTCACAACGTAACTGGGTGATTATAAAGGAGTACTACAGGTGTCTCCAAAGGTACATGTTGGGTTGGCGTATTTCGAGATTAGGTTTTGTCACTCCGATTGTCGGAGAGGTATCTCTGGGTCCTCTCGGTAATGCTCATCACTATAAGCCTTGCAAGCAATGTAGCTAATGAGTTAGTTACGGAATGATGCATTACGTGACGAGTAAAGAGACTTGCCGGTAACGAGATTGAACTAGGTATTGGATACCGACGATCGAATCTCGGGCAAGTAACATACCGATGACAAAGGGAACAACGTATGTTGTTATGCGGTTTGACCGATAAAGATCTTCGTAGAATATGTAGGAGCCAATATGGGCATCCAGGTTCCACTATTGGTTATTGATCGAGAATAGTTCTAGGTCATGTCTACATAGTTCTCGAACCCGTAGGATCCGCACGCTTAACGTTACGATGACAGTTTTATTATGGGTTTATGAGTTTTGATGTACCGAAGGAGTTCGGAGTCCCGGATGAGATCGGGGACATGACGAGGAGTCTCGAAATGGTCGAGACGTAAAGATCGATATATTGGTCGACTATATTCGGACTTCGGAAAGGTTCCGAGTGATTCGGGTATTTTCGGGGGTACCGGGGAGTTACAGGAATACGAGGAAGAAGCAATGGGCCTCATGGGCCAAGTGGTGGAAGAGAGGAGGTAGGGCGCGCAGCCCCCCTAGCCCAAACCGAATTGGACTAGGGGGCCGGCCCCCCTTTCCTTCTTCTCCTCCCTCTCCTTCCTTCTCCTTCTCCTCCCCTTCCTTCCCTTCTCCTAGTAGGACTTGGAAAGAGGGGGGAATCCTACTTGGAGTAGGATTGCCCCCCTTGGGCGCGCCTCCTCCTCCTTGGCCGGCCCTCCTCCCCTTGCTCCTTTATATACGGGGGCAGGGGGCACCCCATGACACACAAGTTGATCTACGGATCGTTCCTTAGCCATGTGCGGTGCCCCCTCCACCATATTCCACCTCGGTCACATCGTCGCGGAGTTTAGGCGAAGCCCTGCGCTGGTAGAACATCATCATTGTCACCACGCCGTCGTGCTGACGGAACTCATCCCCGACACTTTGCTGGATCGGAGTCCGGGGATCGTCATCGAGCTGAACGTGTGCTGAACTCGGAGGTGCCGTACGTTCGGTGCTTGGATCGGTCGGATCGTGAAGACGTACGACTACATCAACCGCGTTGTCATAACGCTTCCGCTTACGGTCTACGAGGGTACGTGGACATCACTCTCCCCTCTCGTTGCTATGTCATCACCATGATCTTGCGTGTGCGTAGGAAAATTTTGAAATTACTACGTTCCCCTACAGTGGCATCCGAGCCTAGGTTTTATGCGTTGATGTTATTTGTACGAGTAGAACACAAGTGAGTTGTGGGCGATACAAGTCATACTGCTTACCAGCATGTCATACTTTGGTTCAGCGGTATTGTTGGATGAAGCGGCCCGGACCGACATTACGTGTACGCTTACGCGAGACTGGTTTTACCGCCGTGCTTTGCACACAGGTGACTAGCGGGTGTCTGTTTCTCCAACTTTAGTTGAACCGAGTGTGGCTACGCCCGGTCCTTGCGAAGGTTAAAACAGCACCAACTTGACGAACTATTGTTGTGGTTTTGATGCGTAGGTAAGAACGGTTCTTGCTCAGCCCATAGCAGCCACGTAAAACTTGCAACAACAAAGTAGAGGACGTCTAACTTGTTTTTGCAGGGCATGTTGTGATGTGATATGGTCAAGACGTGATGAGATATAAGTTGTTGTATGAGATGATCATGTTTTGTTGAAGTTATCGGCAACTGGCAGAAGCCTTATGGTTGTCTCTTTGTTGCATAAGATGCAAGTGCCAAATAATTGCTTTACTTTATCGTTGTGCGATAGCAATAGTTGCAAGAGCAATAGTTGGCGAGACGACCATGTGACGACACATTGATATAGATCAAAATGATGAAGATCATGGTGTCGTGCCAGTGACGATAGAGATCATGACAGTACTTTGGAGATGGAGATCAAAGGCGCAAGATGATCATGGCCATATCATGTCACATATTTTGATTGCATATGATGTCTATCTGTTATACATCTTATTCTATTTTGTTTGACGGTAGCATTTTAAGACGATCTCTCACTAATTATCAAGAAGTGTTCTCCCTGAGTATGCACCGTTGCGAAAGTTCTTCGTGCTGAGACACCACGTGATGATCGGGTGTGATAGGCTCTACGTTCAAATACAACGGGTGCAAAACAGTTGCACACGCGGAATACTTAGGTTAAACTTGACGAGCCTAGCATATACAGATATGGCCTCGGAACACGGAGACCGAAAGGTCGAGCGTGAATCATATAGTAGATATGATCAACATAGTGATGTTCACCATTGAAAACTACTCCATCTCACGTGATGATCGGACATGGTTTAGTTGATTTGGATCACGTGATCATTTAGATGACTAGAGAGATGTCTGTCTGAGTGGGAGTTCTTAAGTAATATGATTAATTGAACTTAAATTTATCATGAACTTAGTCTTGGTAGTATTTTGCAAATTATGTTGTAGATCAATAGCTTGCGTTGTTGATTTCATATGTTTATTTTGATATGTTCCTAGAGAAAATTGTGTTGAAAGATGTTAGTAGCAATGATGCGGATTGGATCCGTGATCTGAGGTTTATCCTCTTTGCTGCACAGAAGTATTATGTCCTTAATGCACCGCTAGGTGACAGACCTATTGCAGGAGCAGATGCAGATGTTATGAACGTCTGGCTAGCTCAATATGATGACTACTTGATAGTTTAGTGCACCATGCTTAACGGCTTAGAATCGGGACTTCAAAGACGTTTTGAACGTCATGGACCATATAAGATGTTCCAGATATTGAAGTTAATATTTCAAGCAAATACCCGAGTTGAGAGATATGAAGTCTCCAACAAGTTCTATAGCTAAAAGATGGAGGAGAATCGCTCAACTAGTGAGCATGTGCTCAGATTGTCTGGGTACTTCAATCGATTGAATCAAGTGGGAGTTAATCTTCCAGATAAGATAGTGATTGACAGAATTCTCTAGTCACCATCACTAAGTTACTAGAACTTTGTGATGAACTATAGTATGCAAGGGTGCAAGGGATGACAAAAATGATTCCCGAGCTCTTCGTGATGTTGAAATCGACGAAGGTAGAAATCAAGAAAGAGCATCAAGTGTTGATGATTGACAAGACCGCTAGTTTCAAGAGAAGGGCAAAGGGAAAGAAAGGGAACTTCAAGTGGAAAGACAAGCAAGTTGTCACTCCTGCGAAGAAGACCAAAGCTGAACCATAGCCTGAAACTGAGTGCTTACACTACAAATGAAATAGTCACTGGAAGCGGATATGCCCTCAATATTTGGTAGATAAGAAGGATGGCAAAGTGAACAAGGGTATATTTGATATACAGGTTATTAATGTGTGCCTTGCTAGTGTTTATAGTAGCCCCTGAGTATTTGATACTTGTTCGGTTGCTAAGATTAGTAACTCGAAATAGGAGTTACAGAATAAACAGAGACTAGTTGAAGGGGAAGTGACGATGAGTGTTGGAAGTAGTCCCAAGATTGATATGATCATCATCGCACACTCCCTATACTTTCGGGATTAGTGTTAAACCTAAATAAATGTTATTTGGCGTTTGCGTTGAGCATGAACATGATTTGATCATGTTTATTGCGATACGGTTATTCATTTAAAGTTAGAGAATAATAGTTATTCTGTTTACATGAATAAGACCTTCGATGGTCATACACCCAATGAACATAGTTTGTTGGATCTCGATCGTAGTGATACACATATTCATAATATTGATGCCAAAAGATGCAAAGTTAATAATGATAGTGCAACTTATTTGTGGCACTGCCGTTTGGGTCATATCAGTGTAAAACGCATGAAGAAACTCCATAAAGATGGATTTTTGGAATCACTTGGTTATGAATCATTTGATGCTTGTGAACCGTGCCTTTTGGGCAAGATGACTAAAACTCCGTTCTCCGGAACAATGGAACAAATTACTGACTTATTGGAAATAATACATACCGATGTATGCGATCCAATGAGTGTTGATGCTTGTGGCAAGTATCGTTATTTTATGACCTTCACAAGATGATTTGAGCAGATATGGGTATATCTACTCGATGAAACATAAGTCTGAAATAGTTGAAAGGTTCAAAGAATTTCAGAGTGAAGTGGAAAAATCATCGTAACAAGAAAATAAAATTTCTACGATCTGATCGCGGAGACGAATATTTGAGTTACGAATTTGGTCTTCAATTAAAACAATGTGGAATAGTTTCACAGCTCACGCCAACTGGAACACCACAACGTTATGGTGTGTCCGAATGTCGTAACCGCACTTTATTGGATATGGTGCGATCTATGATGTCTCTTACTGATTTACCATTATCGTTTTGGGGTTATGCATTAGAGACAGCTGCATTCACGTTAAAAGGGAACCATCTAAATCTGTTGAGACGACACCGTATGAACTATGGTTTAGCAGTAAACCTAAGCTGTCGTTTCTTAAAGTTTGGAGTTGCGATGCTTATATGAAAAAGGTTTTCAACCTGATAAGCTCGAACCCAAATCGGAGAAGTGCGTCTTCATAGAATACCCAAAGGAAACTGTTGGGTACACCTTCTATCACAGATCAGAAGGCAAGATATTCGTTGCTAAAATGGATCCTTTCTAGAGAAGGAGTTTCTCTCGAAAGAAGTGAGTGGGAAGAAAGTAGAACTTGATGAGGTAACTGTACCTTCTCCCGAATTGGAAAATAGTTCATCACTGAAGTCAATTCCAGTGATTCCTACACCAATTAGTGAGGAAGCTAATGATGATGATCATGAAACTTCAGATCAAGTTACTACAGAACCTCGTAGGTCTTCCAGAGTACGGTCCGCACCAGAGTGGTACGGTAATCCTGTTCTGAAAATCATGTTACTAGACCATGATAAACCTACGAACTATGAGGAAGCGATGATGAGCCCAGATTCTGCAAAATGGCTGGAGGCCATGAAATCTGAGATAGGATCCATGTATGAGAACAAAGTGTGGACTTTGGTGGACTTGCCCGATGATCGGCAAGCCATAGAAAATAAATGGATCTTCAAGAGGAAGACAGACATTGATAGTAGTGTTACTATCTACAAAGCTCGACTTGTCGCAAAGAGTTTTTTGACAAGTTCAAGGTGTTGACTAAAATGAGATTTTCTCAACTGTAGTGATGCTTAAGTCTGTCCGAATCATGTTAGAAATTGCCACATTTTATGAAATCTGGCAAATGGATGTCAAAACTGCATTCCTTAATGGTTTTCTTAAAGAAGAGTTGTATATGATGCAACCAGAAGGTTTTGTCAATCCTAAAGGTGCTAACAAAATGTGCATGCTCCAGCGATCCATCTATGGACTGGTGCAAGCATCTCGGAGTAGTAATATACGCTTTGATAAGTTGATCAAAGCATATAGTTTTGTACAGACTTACGGTGAAGCCTATATTTACAAGAAAGTGAGTGGGAGCACTACAGCATTTCTGATAAGTATATGTGAATGACATATTGTTGATCGGAAATAATGTAGAATTATTCTGCAAAGCATAAAGGAGTGTTTGAAAGGAGTTCTTTAAAAGAAAGACCTCAGTAAAGCTACTTACATATTGAGCATCAAGATCTATTGAGATAGATCAAGACGCTTGATAAGATTTTCAATGAGTACATACCTTGACAAGATTTTGAAGTAGTTCAAAATGGAGCAGTCAAAGAAAGAGTTCTTGCCTGTGTTGCAAAGGTATGAAATTGAGTAAGACTCAAATCCTGACCACAGCAGAAAATAGAAAGAGAATGAAAGTCATTCCCTATGCATCAGTCATGGGTTCTATAAAAGTATGTCATGTTATGGACCAGACCTATTGTATACTCTGCCCTTGTTTGGCAAGGGAGTAAAATAGTGATCTAGGAGTAGATCACTGGACATTAGTCAAAATTATCCTTAGTGGAATAAGGATATGTTTCTCGATAATGGAAGTGATGAAAGAGCTCGTCGTAAAAAGTTACAGCGATGCAAGCTTTTACACCAATCCATATGACTCTAAGTCTCAATCTGGATACATATTGAAAGTGGGAGAAATTAGCTAGAGTAGCTCCGTGCAGAGCATTGTGGACATAGAATATTTGCAAAATACATACGGCTCTGAATATGACAGACCCGTTGACTAAGCTTCTGTCATGAGCAAAACATGATCACACCTTAGTACTCTTTGGGTGTTAATCACATAGCGATGTGAACTAGATTATTGACTCTAGTAAACCCTTTGGGTGTTGGTCACATGACGATGTGAACTATGGGTGTTAATCATATATAGATATGAATACTGATGTTAAATCACATGGTGATGTGAACTAGATTATTGACTCTAGTGCAAGTGGGAGACTGAAGGAAATATGCCCTAGAGGCAATAATAAAGTTATTATTTATTTCCTTATTTCATGATAAATGTTTATTATTCATGCTAGAATTGTATTAACCGGAAACATGATACATGTGTGAATACATAGACAAACATATAGTCACTAGTATGCCTCTACTTGACTAGCTCATTAATCAAAGATGGTTATGTTTCCTAACCATAGACATGTGTTGTCATTTGATTAATGGGATCACATCATTAGGAGAATGATGTGATTGACATGACCCATTCCGTTAGCCTAGCACTTGATTGTTTAGTATGTTGCTATTGCTTTCTTCATGACTTATACATGTTCCTGTAACTATGAGATTATGCAACTCCCGTTTGCCGGGGGAACACTTTGGGTGCTACCAAACGTCACAACGTAACTGGGTGATTATAAAGGAGTACTACAGGTGTCTCCAAAGGTACATGTTGGGTTGGCGTATTTCGAGATTAGGTTTTGTCACTCCGATTGTCGGAGAGGTATCTCTGGGTCCTCTCGGTAATGCACATCACTATAAGCCTTGCAAGCAATGTAGCTAATGAGTTAGTTACGGAATGATGCATTACGTAACGAGTAAAGAGACTTGCCGATAACGAGATTGAACTAGGTATTGGATACCGACGATCGAATCTCGGGCAAGTAACATACCGATGACAAAGGGAACAACGTATGTTGTTGTGCGGTCTGACCGATAAAGATCTTCGTAGAATATGTAGGAGCCAATATGGGCATCCAGGTTCCGCTATTGGTTATTGACCAAGAATAGTTCTAGGTCAGCTCTACATAGTTCTTGAACCCGTAGGATCCGCACGCTTAACGTTACGATGACAGTTTTATTATGAGTTTATGAGTTTTGATGTACCGAAGGAGTTCGGAGTCCCGGATGAGATCGGGGCATGATGAGGAGTCTCGAAATGGTCGAGATGTAAAGATCGATATATTGGACGACTATATTCGGACTTCGGAAAGGTTCCGAGTGATTCGGGTATTTTCGGGTGTACCGGGGAGTTACGGGAATACGAGGAAGAAGCAATGGGCCTCATGGGCCAAGTGGTGGAAGAGAGGAGGTAGGGCGCGCGGCCCCCTTAGCCCAAACCGAATTGGACTAGGGGGCCGGCCCCCCTTTCCTTCTTCTCCTCCCTCTCCTTCCTTCTCCTTCTCCTCCCCTTCCTCCCCTTCTCCTAGTAGGACTTGGAAAGAGGGGGGAATCCTACTTGGAGTAGGATTGCCCCCCTTGGGCGCGCCTCCTCCTCCTTGGCCGGCCCTCCTCCCCTTGCTCCTTTATATACGGGGGCAGGGGGGCACCCCATGACACACAAGTTGATCTACGGATCGTTCCTTAGCCGTGTGTGGTGCCCCCCTCCACCATATTCCACCTCGGTCATATCGTCGCGGAGTTTAGGCGAAGCCCTGCGCCGGTAGAACATCATCATCGTCACCACGCCGTCGTGCTGATGGAACTCATCCCCGACACTTTGCTGGATCGGAGTCCGGGGATCGTCATCGAGCTGAACGTGTGCTGAACTCGGAGGTGTCGTACGTTCGGTGCTTGGATCGGTCGGATCGTGAAGACGTACGACTACATCAACCGTGTTGTCATAACGCTTCTGCTTACGGTCTACGAGGGTACGTGGACATCACTCTCCCCTCTCGTTGCTATGTCATCACCATGATCTTGCGTGTGCGTAGGAAAATTTTGAAATTACTACGTTCCCCAACAACTCTATCATCCAATTGCTTCCGGTCCTACGAATTGGCTCCTCCATCTCTGTCGGCTTTGGAACCAACACCATTTTCTGGCTTGATCGTTGGTCGGGCCAAGAACCGTTCACCGCGCGGTTCCAGCTGCTTTTCAGCAATTGCACGACACCCAACATTTTGGTGGATGCCACCCTAGCCAACCTTGGCAACATTACCCTTATACGCACATCTGTCCCCCTGGAACGGGACCAATGGGAGGATTTGCTTGAGTGTGTAGCTCTACACCCACCCTTCCTTGAACAAGACTCGGTTAGCTGGCAACTTTAACCGAATAGTTTGTTCTCGGCCAAATCCCTCTATAAAGCCATCGTGGCCACCCTAGGGCTGGAGGAACTAAATCTCCCGTGGGAGATGAAATTGCCTTTGAAGAAGATATTCCTATGGCAACTGGTCCGTAGCCACCTTCATTCGGAGTAGAGGATATTCTTATGGCAACTGGACCTAGTGATGGAATTTGCCCCTTGTGTGTAGTTCCAGAGGACTCCAACCACATATTCTTCTCTTGCCCCGCGACTTGATTCCTCTGGAGCTGTCTTCGGGAGGTTGTGTGTGGCAAATGGTGACATGACAATCTCCCGGATATGTTTCGTGAGGTTCTAGATTTTCAACCAATCGTGCGGCCCTCCCTTTGGGTGGTCGTGGGCATCCTTGCCTGGATTCTATGGAACATTCGCAATAAGTTGTGATTGAACATGTGATTCCATTTCGTGTGAGTGACGCGATATACAAAATGTGTGGCTTCTTATAGCTATGGGGGCCACTTAGCAAGTGGCGCTATCAGGACAACATCGACAGGCTCATCGTCGGGTTCGTTCCACCGCCTCGCATCTCGCTCCCTCGACTCCACCGCCTCCCCCGGTGCCTGACTAGCTTTACTGATTTATGTAGGGGTTTGTTATGTTGTGCCCCAGCAAGACTCTATTATTTTTCCTTCTCGCATTTTGAATCTTGAACTCTTTGGATGCTGAATTTGTTGTCGGTGATGTTGCTTTATACTAACATAATAAAGCGGACGAAAACCCTTTTTCGTCAATATAAACGGAGCATCCAGGTCCTTCGGCCTTTCCCTGTTTTAGAAAGAAAAGAAAAAAGTTGGCCGCAGCGACTCCCCGCTTGGATGGGTTCACCGGCACTCTTCATGTTCCTGATCGATCAAGTCCACCACCCGTCTTCTTCCCGACGCTGAATATAAACTAGATCGGGTTCGCGCCTTGGCGCGAGGGTGCCGGACACAATATTTTGACAAAGCGTGTAACAATTTGTCAGTAAGAACTCAGGTATAGCATGTGCAGTCAACCAATTGTGTTAGAAGCGAAACATAATGAAACTGAAGATGAACATCCGGTTATAAGACAGAATCAAGCTCGGTGCTTTCATTTGAATAGAGATAAAACACAATACCATACATTACTTTTTACGATAGAGAGATAGAATCAATATCTAAAGTCTATCAATGCCTTGTTCAAAGCAAAGTGAAAATAGCAACATGCCACCAGGTGCTACCTTCCATTACAAAGACGACAACGGGAATCTAAACGCTATACATTTCCTGTTCAGAAGAACATCAAAAGGGCAAACATGCCGGCTTGGGCGATACGAAACAAAAGGTCGATGTTCCAGCTCCATTGTGTTAGCCACCTTAGTCTTGCGATGCTTGGCATCCTGCATAGCCACATCTTTCTTCAGATTTTGGAGCCTCTTAGAATAAAGTTGCCCTGTCTAAGGAAAAAGTATATCAATACAGACTGTTTCTTATTTTTATTGTGGTGTGAACGGAGGAAAAAGGATGATGCACGACTACAAAACACTAACCTACAACCTGGTTGTCAACCAACTATATAGTACTCAACTAAATCAGAGAGGGATCTTCTGGGCACTAAGCTGTTGTAAAAGGTTTTCAAGGTCCCCACTTTATCATCAACCTAAAAATAAAACATAAGGTGGAGGGCAAGGAAAGGACTAAAATAAAAAGTAGTAGTCACTTGGTAATGCATACTGGAAAGACATTTTGCTGGTAAGGATCTCCCCTACTCACAGAACAAATAAAAATATAGGAAACGCGTGTCACAATGTTTTGGTCAAGCACATAATGCTAAATCGGTAGTAATTCAGGTTTAGGATATGCTATTAAATTATGATCACTGAAAAGTTACTTCAGTTTCTTTCTGCTTTCCTATAACAAATAATTTTAAACTGACATCTCATAAAAACAAATGGTTAAAGCACTGAAGCTTCAAACCATGTACTTCTCCAAAACATGTTCCGCATATTCTAATTCTGATAGATCCAAGTGCAAACTTGAACTTAGAAAATAATATCAGTTTGAAAACATCCAGGAGTGTAAGTCGACTAAAATGAATGTCAAATTTAGGTTGAAGCTACAAATTGTAGAATTCACAAAAAGATATCTAATGCATGAAATTGCTGAGCCAAAATATTTTGAGCTAGATAAATCAAGTGTAAATTTTGTTTCTGTGACCTAGAACCCGAATATGTCAACGACCTGGACAGTAAGTTATGTGGCGAACAGGCCTGAGACATGTCGAGCTCCATGATGCCGGCTGGCTGGCCACCGATCCAGGCGCTGCCACAAGCCCCTTCTCCATGTGGTCTCGCGTCAAAGAGGACAGGCAACGACAACGGCTGGCCACCAGATCTAGCGATGCCACGAGAAGTCAGCCTCTGCTTTACAGTAAAAGAGAAATCGACACAGGAAAACTAAATAAACAATAGGCAACTACACCTGAAAACCACACTTAACTACCCATTGTAAAAAAAGTATGTGCCTAACCCTATATCCTAATAGTAATGCAACATCATGCAGGTTCATTAGAGCATTGATCATCATTCTTACTCCAGTATTCAACATCAACAATGTGTCTGCACTTACACTTGACATACCCCTGCAAGCAAATCAAACTTTAGCCCAATATAATAGAGGCATAGCTCCACGAGCAGATAAAGCGCTGAAACTGTAAAAACATTGATCATCATGCAGGTGCAGAAAAATAGTAGAAGTAGAAATAAAATAGGCGCAGAAATAATTTGAATGTAAATACAGAAATAAAGTAGAAGCATAAATAAACTGTAGATGTGGTAATCAAACTAAGTAACTTATAGGCTGGACCAGAGAAACCGATACAGGAAAACTAAAAAAACTAATAGGCAACTACACCTGAAATGGCATGATCGCATTATAACAAATAAATGATCTGCTTAGGCTAGATCGGCAATATTCCAACCTATGTTTTTGAGGCGACGCTTCGCTTTAAGGCGCTGGGGGGCGCCTTGACGCCTAGGCTCCTAAAGCGGACATATTTGCAAAGCGCTAGGGTGGGCGCCTCGACGCCTAGGCGACACCTTACAGACGCCTTAAAAAATAGATTCCAACTTAAATTTTTAAGCAAGGCGAGAAACTAAATCAACCATGTTGAAGATAAAGAAATCAGACTTGCAATCTACAAAACATCTTTGACACATAATCATAGGGAAGAAATGATGTTTTTGTTTTTACAGCCCCAGGGAACTAATATGGTCAGTACCAAATAGCAACAAACTCATCAACAGATAATATTCGCTTTTCTACATAACGTAGAAGTAGAACCATGAGAGATTTTCTGCATGAGGTAGAACCAGAAATTCAAGAGGCAACAAATGGCTTTGGATTTACTTTGAATCATCTGAATAAGTCATCGAATGAGAACAAAACCATATAACCATCATCTACAGCCCCCCTCCAAACCGAACATGTGCAATAGACTGCATAATCTTTTTTTCCTCGAATCAGGATTGCCTACTCAACACACTCCAATCTTACAACATTGTGCAGCAAACAAAAAAAATATGTCAGGCAAGTCGAGCCCTGGCCCAGTGACACGGAGGCATACCTCGATGAGAGAAAAATTACACAGAACAGCCACACACTATTGTTCCATAGACTTATTTTTGTGGTGGTTGCAAACTTGAGTCCTCCTTTGCTAAACCTCTTGTATATAGTCTGTAAATCGGAGAATACAAAGACCTCATTGAGCAGTTTAGATAAAATTGCATTGGTACAGGCAATACCTAACATACACTCTGCAGAGTGGTAGTAAGTTAGAGATACCAGCACTGTTAATCGTACATTATCAAGCACCGGTAGGACTTCTCTTAATATTAGAATCACTACCACAATGAAAAGAATCGACGCTTATATTATTGTAAGCAAAATGAACAAATGTAGGAACTCATAATTAGTAGCAAAAGCAAGCTACTATGACCAACAATGACAGAAGTCATCAAGCTCTTTATGATATTTTCTACTTCAGATTGCAAGTGGCATTAAATGAGTGCGCAAAACGGAATATAAAAAAAAGGGTCAAGGTACTTCTGACAGAACTCCTCTCAGCATTATTTTGGTATATAACTCAAGCCTTGGATCAACTAATCTAGCATGGTAGCTTTTTCTTCATAATATATGTAGGAACTGCTAGTTAATCACAAGTCCAACTAATTTAGCAAACCAAGCCATGAATGGGAGCAAGCGTCACCTTTGTAGAGACCAAACATTGGAACACCTTTGTAGAGATAGACCAAAATAATTCTCCTATTAAGTTCTTTGATTTGCATCTATCATCGTTATAAATATGGTGTTAGCTGAGGCAATTCTTTTCCTAACGCTGACTTTGGTAAGTCCAGACAATTATTCCCTTCTAATTCATATAAGTTCCCATTCAAACATTTGTGTAATTGAACTACTGTTCTATCTTCAAACAACACACTTCCTGAAGTTGCAATTATAAAAGCACTTGCACCAGAAGTGAACATTGGCAAGCATGGCAAAGCTGACATATAATTAGTGATTCTGATAACATCACAGAAATATATTATCAAATCTAAGAGTGTACTACATTTGAAAGCATGATTTCATGATAAGAGAAGTGAACAAAATGAAAGAAAGAGAGGTAAAGAAATTTGAGTATACCTTCCCCTCAACACATCCATCTCCCTGAAATTAGCCCCAAAGAGTTGGTTCAACAGGGTACTCTTTCCTGCTCAAAATAAAAAGTATGATTAATCTGATGCCAACTAAATTCTGAAGTACGTCCTGTCTATTTGTGCTAAAAGGGCAGGAAGTCCACAACTCACACATATTATCAAAGAATAAATGTTTAATTTCAGTATTAGACTATCAGTCAAATAATGAAAATACGCATTTTACAGTTAATATCAGAGAAACTAACAAATAATCCCCAATAGAAAGGATATATAGTGCATTTATAAATAATTGTTCATCAGTGGACTTTGATTCTTAGATGTCACTCATGTCAGCAAGTGAAGGGCTCCAAAATAGATATGCACGAATACAATACTTCTACTATTTTTCTCATGTATGTACGCCAATGCTTAAGTACTAATTTTGTATACCACAGATCCATTTGTATGATACACGGCACTTTATAAGTCCCGGTTCATCCGTGTGCCATATCATCTTGATACATAGTCTTAACTAAACTTTGTGTGGCCCATACATTGTTTGGTCTGGGTCTCGCTAAAAATAGGATTTCATCTCTCCTTTCTCTCATGCATTCACATAAGAAGAACACATGCAGTCAAGGGAGTTGATAGGCAGTTATTGAGTACAAAAATTTTTACTAACCTTAATTCGGGTATTTTAGCCTAAATATATACACATAAAAATGAGTGGATCCTTCTATCGAAGGTCACAATAAATAGCAGTTGAACTCAATATGTTACTTAGAAAAATTTCTTGGTAGAACATGTACAAAACATTCATGAAGCCCTCTAGTTTCATAGGGAACAGCGTAATCAATAAACAAAGCTCACTGACCACTAACTATGGTGTAGGGCAAAATACTAATAAATAGTATATATGCAGATTAGTTAAGAGTCCAGGAAGGAACTACAAATAACACACATCAGCAGATTAAGCAAAGGCAATGTGAGTATTCAGAAAAGAGAGGGAAGCAACAATCACATGCATGGGATGGAGGGAGAGAGCAGAAATCAACTTAGCTTTGGTGGCATCAAATCCAAAGAGAGTACACAACATCCTTTGTTCTTCCCCCATCTATCTCCCATTCTGCGTCTACTCAATAACAAAATAGGTGGCACATAAGCCAATCAGCATATTATGGGAGGATGATCTTGGAGGAAACGTGAAATTTAGACACATCATATTACATACTCTTTTATGATGAATATTGCTAATAAGATCTCGTCACAACTACATTTATAGCAAAACAGGTCAAATTTTGAACCTGTTGGTACAAGAGATCTATGGTTGTAAGCCATTTTTTTTTGCCGGGAGATATTACCAACGTCAATATCATTTACAGGTAGTTACGAACAAAATGGTTGTAAGCCATGTTTACAACTCAAAACTCACGAATTTCTCTCTATGATTTAGAGAGAAACATTCAACATTTTAACTTACTGAACATGGATCAAGTATCTAAAATTATTACTTTTCAAATGAAGTATCTAAAACTATATATTTTCTAGGGAAGAATCTACAACCGTCGCTCAGGTGAGGAAATAATCCACGCAAACTACGGGGATATAAAGGTCATATCCTAAAAGTGGTGGTACACAACAAGAGAAAGATTATATATTGAACATAAAAGATTTTTCTGGTAGCAATGGTGGAGGAGAATATTAAACATACTTGATTAAGCTTTAGAGAGGGTGTGGACCATAAATTATTCAATCAGAAATTGCCAGTATATCAAATACAGTTTCGAGGCTTTCCAAGACATTGGTTATCTTGCTGTGAACACTGGAACAAAGAAAGCGCCAACTAAGGTAGAGAAAAAACAAGAATAAAGATGCTACCTGCAGGCTGCAACAGTTGTAGCATGGAGGTGGCTGTCCGCATGGATGGGTTCACAGCAGCGGTGCAGGGCAGAAGAGGTCCTGGCTGAGGCAGAAGCACAGTTGGAGAAACTGAATAACCAAGACTGAGAAGGGCATCACACGGCTCTGATTTATCAATTTTACCACTTCGGTCACGGAAAAAACCTCTCAAATATAGACTACACACAACAATAAGAAATGGAAATGCAAGGTTAATAATTACTTCATTAGATCAGATGATTAGCCCCCAAAGTAAAGGAAACTTGAAGCCACAGCCACTCACCCTCCGTAATGCATGAGTTGTTGCCTCGTCGACATCGTAGATTGCTTGAACAACCTAATACAGCAGATTAAGTACATAAACGAATGTTCTGAAAGACTCAAAAAACTGCTTGCTAGTGCACGCAATAAGATTTTATGCAATTTGGTTCCAACAAATAAAGTATGTACATGCACCAGCTGTTTAGGATCTGAATCATTGTTTGAGAGCAAATTTTCGTTCTCATATTTTTTTGTCATCCAAAGCGACTGAACTGCGCATGCCATAAAGAGGGTGTATTAATAAAATCTATCATGTCTATAATGGTAGAACTGAACCAAAAATCCTGGCATTTTAAGCACCAGAATAAAATGTTAATCCCAACTAAACACACTGATGCACTTGGTTCAGAAACAGAGGTAACAAAAATAGGTGCACAACAAAATGATAGTTCGGCAGTGCCAAAGAGTGTGAACACATCTAGAAACCAACAATCACAATGAAAAATTAGAAATCTTGAGAGACTAAATATCAAAATGATTGAGCAATTTTACATAGGTACCTTGGATCTAGCTGCTTATTAATAGGAGAAGAATGAGAATAACCTTGTTGTAATAGGTGCCTGCAACCTGGAGAGAACGAATTACAAATAAGGAGATGAATGAGGTTGTGCATCAATCAATCACCTCAAAGAAAATTCCCAGCAAACAACAAATTATACATCCGCCTAGATAATCTTGACAATTATCAAGTATATACAGATAATATATATCCACAGCAGAGAGGAATCGTCATGCCATTCAATATTTCAATCTTTAAAGAACAACTTCTCAGTGAAGTCCTAAATAAGGATATCCCATCATTAATTTGGAGATCATACACCCGGTCCATTTTTCACCTTTGTTACCACTATCTATAAGTATCAAATGATTTTACTTATTTCCTAATTATCTCAATATAAGCTAATGGGCTCATATACAAAACCAAAGACTGATATTTTAGCTTCCAAAGAAAATTCAATGATCAAAGGCTACTGAACCTTGCATCTAAATCGCACCACTATTGGTCCATGGCAGCTGTCCGCTACAGTAACACCATTTTTAGCACCAGCGGCAGTTCGACAGATAGATGTGACACCAATTACTCACCTTACATGGATGGCTCAGTTTCCTGGCATATATGCCACAAAAAAGGAGATCTGTAGACTGTGAATCCGTTCCCTAGCATACTGAGCTGCAAAAAAGGGGATCAGCAGTGGAGAGAGAGAGAGAGAGAGAGAGAGAGAGAGAGAGAGACCTGCGGGTTTACCAGCCACCGTTGAGGTCAGAGGACGCGCCAGGGCGGGGAGGATCGCTGGGTGATAATGGTGAGGAGGACGAGCGCCGGGGCCGTGGCGGACGGAGAGGCGACCGCCGGTGAGGAGGACGAGCGCCGGAGCCGTAGCGGATGGAGAGGCGACCTCCGACGAGGCTTGTGGCGCCCCCATCCTCCCCGGCGTGGTTGACCCGCGGCGCCCACGCCTCCGGCAACCGCGACGCGAATCCGCGGAGGGGCACGCGCACACCCGGCAACGCCCTCCCTCTCTGGCCGCTTCTTTCATAGCGGGAGGATGGCCTGGGCAAGCGGCGGCGGCGGCGGGCGCGGGCCTAGGGTTTGGACCAGGGGGAGAGACGCGGGGCGGGGGGGCGGGGAGAGGAGAGGGGCTAGCACGAGTGGGAGAGGAGCGATGGCTAGGTCATCCCCACGCGAGCCTTCGCCTTTTATACACCTCTATGCGAAATGACGAAAATGCCCTCAGCGGCCACCCAATTTTACAGGCGGTGGCACGACCGGGACATCGCAGCGGTCTCGGTTTTGATCCAACGGTCGAGGGCGTTCGGGAGGGGGATCGGATGGCCGAAAACGCATCAAGGAGCCGATCCAACGGCCCAGAATCACTGAGCTCTGAGGAGGCTCAGCCATCCCTCCCTCTCATATCTCTTGATACCTCCTCCTCCTCCTCCTCCCCGTGCACGCTTCACCAACTCAAAACCGCCGCCTCGTCGCTCCCACATTCCACCTCCCGAGATAATTGCATCTATAGTCCTCCTACTCGCTGGTCACGTCCAACTCAGTCCTGGAACTTGCGTATTGCTTCAATACGGTCCCGGTACATGAAAATACGTTATCAATACGGTCCCTGAGGTTGAAACGCTAGTCCTGACTCTACATGCTACATACGTATCTTGTATTTCTGTAGTGGAGGCCACGTCCGTATGCGGCCCATATGTGAGTGGGCCGAGACATAAAATGGAAAAAAAAAGGACATAAAATGGAAAAAAAAAAAGACACAAAGGGGATTCGAACCCACGAGCTCTGCCCAGCTACTGCCGCCCAAGCGCCAGCAGGCCACCAGGCCAAGTGTGAGATCTTGTTCAATATGGGAATGCACTACATATTTATTATAAGTATATCACTGTCTCTTTAAAAATTTACGTGAATTTTAAAATATTCATGGGTTTTTTATTTAAAAAACGTTCATCCATTCATAAAATGTTCGTGATTAAACTGTAAAACGTTGTGTCTACAACAAATGTACGTAACTTTTTAAAAATAATCAAAACAATGCTTGGGAATTTTAAAAAATAATATTCCAAAATTTTAAAAAATGTTCACGGATTCAAAAATGTATTGTTGGATTAAAAAATGTTCGTCACAAAAAAATGTTTCTGAATTTCAAAAGCTTTTCACGAATTTCAAGAAATATTTGCCTATGAAAATTAAACTTGTTGACGAGTTCCAAAAAACATGTGTGCAGTTTCAAAAAATATTCACTAACTCGTAAAAAGTTCATGAATTTAGAAAATGTTCGCAACTTCAAAATTATGGTGAACATTTTGGGAGTGCATCTCCTCACACACACACATATATATAGGGAGTGCAATTTAGAAAATTCCAAAAGAAATGTTCGCAACTTGTATAATAGGCTAAAGATATACGGCATGCATCTCATCACATATCGCACGCACACACAATTAGTATTCATGAATTGATTTTTTTATGTTCACTAATTCAAAAAAATGCTCATGATTCAAAAGTAAAAGTTTGTGTATACAAAAAATGTCCTTGAATATATGAAAATATTCAAGAAAATGCTTGGGATTTATAAAAATATATTTCGTGAATTTTGAAAAAAATGTTCAGTGATCAAAAAAATATTGATGAATTCAAAAAAATTTCATCGCAAACAGAATGTTTCTGAATTTCAAAAGTTAGTCACGAATTAAACAAAAATGTTCGCCTATGCAAAAAAAAACTTGTTGACGAGTTCCAAAAAACATGTAAGCCATTTCAAAATATATTCACGGATTTGTAAAAAGTTCATGAATTAAAAAAAATCGCAACTTCAAAAATATGCTGAACATTTTTTTGAAATCGATAAACAAATTTTAAATACGAACAATGTTCAGCCCAATTTTTTAAAAAGGTTGACCGCCTTTGGAAAAAATTATGAATTAAAAAATATTCACAATTTTAAAATTCTGCATATTTCTTTTCACTCAAAGAAACAGGCCAAAGAAAGACTGTGTATACCTAATTATATTTCTTTTCACTCAAAGAAACCTAAATAGATTTCTTATGAAAAGGACTAAATATATAGGGTGTGCATCTCCTCATATATCATGTGCGCACACTTGGTCTGGTGGCTACCGTGCGCTTCCCTGGCCCAGATGTTGCGGGTTCGAATCCCCGCTGCGTCTTTTTTTCATTTTATTTCTCGGACCACTCGGCCCACTGACAGATGGGCCGCATACGGACGTGGCCTTCACTACAGAAATACGAGTTACGTATGTGGCGTGTAGAGCCAGGACTGACGTTTCAACCTCAGAGACCGTATTGATCACGTATTTTCGTGTACCGGAACCGTATTGAAGCAATACGCAAGTCCCAGGACTGAGTTAGACGTCGCCAGCGAGTACGAGGACTATAGATGCAATTATCTCTCCACCTCCCCTCCCGTTTCTGCCCGCAACTCGCCTCCTCCACCCAAACCCTAGGCCTCAAGCCCACCGCCACGCTTCCCCTCCCGCTCCCGCTCGCGCTCTGCGGCAATTCCGCGAACACCCCGCGCGCATCTCCCCGGGTTTCCACGCCAGCCGGGCAACTTCTCCGAGCACCCCGGCGATGGCGAACCACGAGGCCGCGGAGGTCGCGTCCATCCGCAACGAGGCCCGGGAGGTTCTAAACCTCCACTACGACGGCCAGCACGAGGCTGCGGTGGCCCGCGCCGTAGTGCTCGCCGCCGTGCACCCGGGCTCCGCGGTCGCTCTCAACCTCGCCGGATTGATCCACCGCCACGCCACCCTCGTGGCGCGGAACGACAGGGGCGCCCACAGCGACGACGAAGACGACGACGAGAACGCGTCCGCGCTGGAGAAGTACCACCGCCACGCCTCCCTCGACACCTTCTCCGCCGCTGCACGGCTCGCCCCCGGCTGCGTCATCACCAACGCCGACCATGCCAACGCGCTCGCCGACTGCCGTCGCTTCGAGGACGCGCAGAAGGAGTTTCTCCGCATGCTCGACACGGTCGCGAACGACGACCAAGCCGACCCGGCGCTGTACAACGTGGTGTACGACATGAGCGGGGACTCAAGCATGAAGGAGAGAAGGCGCGATGCCGTGAAGAGCGCCAGCATCTCGATGGAGCGCTTCGCGGAAAGAATCAACCACAGGATTCTGCCATTGGAGGCCGCCAAGTTGCTGGACGCCAGCAATCTCGGCGGGCCTGCCGCCGATGAAGCGCGAGACCGTGCAAAGCTTCTCGCCGAGACCTACCCCTACTCGCCGCGCGCCCAGCTACTCCGCGCGTACATCGACTTGGCACTAGTCCGTGCCCTCGATCCGGCAATGGACAAGAAGCAGCTTCTGGGCCGCGCGCTCACCACCGTGTCTCAAGCGGCAGAAAACTTCGACCACTCGCTCATGGTTGCCTTGTTCCACGCCAAGCTCTTGTTCGTCCTGGATAACTTTGATGCTGCGGAGAGAGAGTGCCGCCGGGCACTTCGCATCGACACGTCGAATGACCCCAAGTGGGATGACATACCTCCCATGGCTGCTCTTGGGGCAGATTCTGATGCCAGAGTATCTTATGTCAAGAAGCAGCTCCGTGTCTTGCTCAAGCAGATCATAGTTGTGGCTGCACTATACTGGTCCTCTATGAAGAATGCACTGCAGGGCCAACGCGTCGTATCAGTGACGGTTGACACGCTGCAGGCGCACTATGACGGAATCGACAAGTCGGCAGCAAAGACCATATCTGATGCAACGCGCTTTCTCAAGAATCAGGAGTCATGGAGTTTCTGGATTTGCCTCAATTCCCGTTGTGATGGCAAGAAGTTCTCGGACACTAGTTCGCTCTGGCAACACACGTGCAGCAAGCACCGAGATGAGCTCCGGGGGAAGCTGCAGTCACTTATAGATCCAGAATATTATGAGAATACATCACAAGATGATCACTCGTTGGTTGGGATAACTCTCAGCCGCCAGTCTAACACCTTCCTTTTACCAAGGGTGCAGGATATGTTTGAATCCTTGCTGCTTTCACCATCTGTTGGAATACAGGCAGAGCCCTTCGCTGAAATGCGACAAAGGAAATGCAGAGAAGGATCTGAGATCCTTGGGAGCATCAGGGAGAAGCTGAGGATGTTGCCTAAAGATACACTTAGCACTGAGGTCTAGCACTTCTACATATGGCATGGTTTCAATTTAGCATTCTTCCTTAGTTCACTGTTCTGCTGATAGTGATGTTTATCACACTAATGATTGGCTTGCTTGTTGATTCCAGTTTCAGGAGTGCTGTTCTGGAATACAAAAATTGTGGCTAAAGTTTCTTCAAGTTACTATTGTGGATTATCGTGAAATCATTCTTCCCCTTGCGAGATCATACCAATGGGTCCGTTAACATCTGCAGCGATTAGTTTTTATAGTTATATATGCCCATTTGTTGGCTCAACTGCCCATATTGTGTGCTAACTGATAACCATCTTTGCAGATAGAATTGAAGAAACGGATTCCGTTTTATCTAAATCATCCTGGTACTAGGCATATTGGATTTGCTGATGCCAATATTGATATAATATGCGGTAAAATTCCTGCTGCCCAATGAATTTGTGTTAACTCATGTCACATTGACTGTTCTAGGAGCTTTTTGTTCTTCTGCTGTCATAGCAAATAATTAAGTTATACGTCAACGATCTAAACCTGGCATTGCCTAGTCTGCTTGTTTTATGCCTCCTTGATTCAGAGGAATTTCTATGTAGTTTATTAGGATTTCCATCCTTAGGAATTTTGAGTACTACTATATTAGAGGTTTTTTACAGCGTAATATTCTATTAGAAGTTATCTGGTATGTAGGATTTGAATCCTTAGGATGTCCTATTTTCCTATAGGCCACTTTGCACTCAGTTCCAAAGGAAAACTTCCATTCAGTCTAACCTCTTGGAAAATACTTTTTTGAATTAACAAATACGTTGTTGCATGCTCTCAGTTTTACAATATAAAATATGCTCTGTTATGTCACTAATACTTCTTACAATTTCATAATGCAGGAATTTCTGGCCAATCTGTCAAGGAAATGGCAAGCACCTCCAGTTCTCAACAAAGCCTTACTGTTTCCAACAAGAACAATGCTGATAAAGAATTGTCTATCTTGAGTGTAATCATACAGGTAAGAGACACTCACATCTGGTCATGTGATCTTTTAACAACCAGCCTATAATTTCCTATGTATGTCTTCCTGTCATTGGGCAATCTGAAAAACCAGCCTATAATTTCCTTTGTATGTGTGCAGTCATTGTGCAATCTGAGGCACTTCAGAGATAAACTTCTGATGGGGCCACTTGTATGGATCCCGTCAGTTGAAAATCCCTGCATTGCACAGCAATTTTATGAAATCTTCTCTTCTTGGGAGAAAAACGACCACCACTTAAGCGATGTTGTACTGACTTACATGAAGACTCTTCTCTGCAGAGTTGTAGATTGCAGCACTTTTTATGAAAAGGTTAGACCTTAATCACCATTGCATATATTTGCAACACCCTTTAAACAAAAATTAATTGAAATTAGATTACAACGTGAAAGCAGAGTATGTAATCCAGTTCGGTGCTGATGCTACCTTCAATTTATTTTATTTGCATGTGTTCATTTCTTACTTTGTGGTCATTTTAGAGGTCTGCAGCTGTTTTGAACAAAACATAGATGTGGTATCTTACACTCCACAGAGGGAAACAGTCCTAGTTCATACCAGAATTAATTGTTTATTATTATTATTTACTGTATATTTATGCATGCTGAATATTTGTACCAAGTATATGCACTAGAATGGGCGAATTTAGGTACTCCCTCCGTAAAGAAATATAAGAGCATTTATAGATCACTAAAGTAGTGATCTAAACGCTCTTATATTTCTTTAGGGAGGGAGTATGTTGTTATTGTAAGCTCTGTTGTGCTTTCCATCGCTGTTGTGTTTTTTTTACGTTGTGTATAAAGTATTGACCTAAAAAAACTGTATTCTGAGTCTGTCCTATATGATCATGCATGCAATTAGTAATCCTGAATTCCTGGTGAATATATTCCGCAGGTTGGGAAAACTTTTGCTTCTGAGATTGTGGCCACAATTCTCATTGAATTGCATATGTCAGAAACTTGTTCGCGTTTTAGAGAAAACAAGGAGACCGAGAGACATGTAGTGAACCGAATCACGTGCGGAGATTGCATATGCCCAACACATTATCTTTTTGGGATCAAATTCGATGCTCAAATCAGCTGTAGCTGTGGGAAGTCTTTCGGTGAATACCTGTATACCACACTTTTCCATAAACTTGATGCCGGTTCACCTCAAACAGCAAAGGTATGCTGTATGCAATAGTTATCTGCCAAGCCAACATTGTATAGGTGGATCTTGACGCAAGAGTATTCTACTCCCTCCGTTCCTAAATATTTGTCTTTTTGGAGATTCAAATGGACTACCACATACGGATGTATATAGACATATTATAGAGTGTAGATTCACTCATTTTACTCCGTATGTAGTCACTTGTTGAAATGTCTAGAAAGGCAAATATTTAGGAACGGAGGGAGTAGAAAGTAGGAAATGTTGACTAGAGGTTTTAATTGTCCTTGTACAGATCAAGTCCTTTGCAGAGCTTCCGGTCCTATTGGATGAACAGTTTCGCGAGGACAACAAATGCGACCATTGTGGAAATCTGCAGAATATTGATCTCTTTCTTTCAAACACACCACACTTCTTTACAATAGGTAACGCTACTTGTCTCAAATTATAAGTTGGCTTTTATTTTATTCATACATCATAGCTTGCAGTAGTTTACACCAACAAATATTCATCATGTCGGCAGTTTTGAACTGGCTGGGTGGCAGTGAAAGCCAGGACGCACTATCTGAAGTTCTGGCTGGCATCACGTCTCCCCTTGACACTGAGTTCTTTTGCAGAAGTGCTCATCCTGCAACTATGTATGCTGTCACCTCCATGGTACGTGCACAGCAAACTATTCTATTTTCCTAAATTGAATTGTCAATGGAGCTGAACAAATACTTTTATAAAATTTAATTCTCATGTTAAGGTAATCCTGAAATGAGAAAAAGCAATGAGCTATTTGTATTGGTTGACGTTCATGACCTTTTATAAGTTGTGTTGCTAATTATTTACTGTTCCTTGACTGCTACCGGAGGCCAAGTTGGTATTGTTCTAAGACTGAAGCAAGGTTCTTATTTTGTGGAACAAAACGGATCATGGTTAAATGGCGTTGTCACATGGTTCAAATTGCCTAGGTTACATTGACAAGGCATTTTGCTGCTATTTCTAAAGAAGTGGATAAAAGGTTTAAACTATGATACATCATATCTGAGTTGGTTCGTACTTGGAGTTGGAGAGGTATTTGCAAGTTTTTGAATGGTCCTATCTGTGGCATATTTTTTCCTGCCTACTTCACTTATATCAAGATATTTAGAAGACTCGGCAGAAGAATTTCAGCAAGAATCAATAGCTTGTGTGATCCTTATGCCGCTGAGTTCTTTTTATAGACATTCCATTGATTGAACGGTTGAAGAAGTATCATATGTAGGTAAACTGGTTAGACCTTTTAAAGTCTGCTGCTCTCACAAGTATATTTTGCATTATTTTCCTTCCCTTTATAGCGAATAGGAAATGGCCTCATCAAATCACATGGAGTGGTTGCGGAACATCTGCTGGAGTAACCTTTTATATGCACACTTCCTATCTCTCTGTCTCTGTTTACTCTTCTGTTGCTTTGAGTATTAGTGCAGGCCTATTGCAAGGTTGGTTTAATGCTCTGGTTACTTAATTTGCCTGCTTACATATGGAAGCTTAGTCACTCCTTGCAAACGCAGTGCAATTTAGCATCCATCTTATGCTAGCTTGCAATCCAAACTCTTGCAGATCTGCTATGCTGATGACCGCTACGTCTGCTTTGCTCGCGACGAGGACAAGTGGGTCATATATGGCTTTGAGACTGTCGAGGTAAGTTACTCGTGACTCCTGGGTGTTGATCAAGGCCCTGTATTCTTTCTTGTAGCCATTTTATTCTTAACTTGCTGATTTGTTGGTGTGAACTTCCTCCATGCAGAGAGAAGATAGTTGGGAGCATTTGCTAGAACGTTTCAAGGACTGCAAGCTCCAGCCTGAAGTTCTATTTTTCGAGGTCATCAAGTAGACTGTTGTTTAGCTCCTTTGCAGAATGCAAACCTCTGTCTGACGATTAGAGCCCAACTCTGGACCCAGTTTTTTTTTTTTGGTTTCATTCCACCATTTTGATGCTGTTTGGCTTGGTCAGTCTGACATCAAATACAGATAAATTCTTCAGGGATGGTATGAATTGTTCTGTGTTTTTTAACTCGGAAGAAGGGTTGTATGATATTTGTCTTCGGAAGTTGGAACTGATGAGTGATGCATGTCTTGACTTCTAATGTCACATTTAACGGCACCATGCCTTTTTCTCTTAAGCCATAATGCTGACAATAGCTAGCTGAGAGAAGTAATTTGATGCATCACCATCAGGGATCCGCTGTTGGCTGTTTTTCTTTTCCCTTTCTCTGAGTTTCTTTGTTAAAGGTAGCCTCTAGGGCTTTCGTTGCCTGTTTATTATGGCCCTTTGGCCTTTGTTTGTATCTGGCCTCATCTTGACCTTTTCTCTCTAATACAAGATGACGCTCATTTGGATGTTGAGTATTATGTTTAGTTAGGAAATATGAGATAGACTAGGATATGTTACGGCTTGTCTTGTACTCCAAGTTGACCATGTACTCCAACTATTTCACCAAACCTCTCTATCCCTTCTAACACCATCCCCTGCTCTCGAAACTATCTCCTACGTTCAACTACCAATGCTAAGAAGATTATAATAGCATCAATTGCAATACGTAGTCCAATTGTTATGTAGCTTATCCATTAGACCCTCTTCAAATAGGTCTAATGGATAAGCTACAGAACAGATCCATTGGTTGTCTTCCCCCAGCAACAGGCTCGATGTGATAGCACCGTCCTTTGTAACGATCAAGACTAGTAAGTCCATCTGTCCAAACAGTTGTCCATGTACCAGTAGAAGATTCGGCAGCTACTGCAGCCCCTGCTTCTTCAGGCGGAACCCCAGGCTGAGGACTTACTCGGAATGCTGCCAAGATATCAGTATCCTTAGTTTCATACTCTGAGGTGTAGTAAGTCAATTTATAATCTTTAACACCAGCTTGAAATCCAACACCTGCTTTAGTTTCTGTTTGTGGTGACATATATAACTCTTGAATTAAGAATTCTCACAATAACAGGGTCTACTCGATGTTAATTAGGCGTAAATGAAACTTTAGCAAAATCTCGTAAAACAAAAAGGATATTCAATTAATATAATATCAACTCATTAAAGAAAATTGAGGGCATGCTTAGGTTAATGAATGTGTTTCATTCATATATAATGCGTACACCCTGTGTATGTTCTATCCTATAGGAATTCCACTATAGGAATTGAGTTGTTGTTATGGTAAGTTAACACGGTTCGTTATTAAACCATGGATTTGATTTACCAAATCCATAATTATTGTATACTCTTTGATAGATATAGCGCAACCCAAATTAATTCCTAATCCTTATTTTACAAGTTCTTAATAGTTCTCTTTTCTTATTTTGAATGCAAATACCTAACTAAACACTAATAAAATTCTTTGTTGACAACAATCTATGCTTCACACTAGTATATATTTTGTATATCAAAGTCCTAGATAGGAAAGTAGAGTAGGCACAAATCCTCCACAAAAGGCAAAATGTATATGAAAAAAAGATTGATTGAACTTTCCAACGGACTCATTCCATGAGTAAACGATTGAATGGGATTCGCTTGGGCAACAAAATCAAGTCTTGGTCCCCTTTTCTCTCTTACTGAATTAACTAATTCATTTCCTTTTTACTTTTGGATTTTTTTATTTGATTTGGCATTATTCAACAATAAAAAAATAAAAATTTCGACAAATTCCTTTTTTTAATTATGTGATAATTATGAGAAGCGATCCTACTACTTCTCCTCCCGGGGTTTCCATAAATGAAGAAAAAAGTACTGGTCGTATCGATCAAATTATTGGACCCGTGTTGGATGTCACTTTTCCCCAGGCATGTTACCTTATATTTATAACACTTTGGTAGTCCAGAGTAGAGACACTGCCGATAAGCAAATTAATGTGACTTGTGAGGTACAACAATTATTAGGAAATAATCGAGTTACAGTTGTAGCTATGAATGCTATGGACAGGTTGATGAGAGTAATGGAAGTGATTGACGCGGGAGCTCCTCTCAGTGTTCTGGTCGATGGAGCTACTCTCAGACGAATTTTCAACATTCTTGGGGAGCCAGTTGATAATTTGGTCCTATAGATAGTAGTGCAACGTTCCCTATTCATAGATCTGCGCCTGCCTTTATCGAGATAGATACGAAATTATCCATCTTTGAAACAGGTATTAAGGTCGTCGATCTTTTAGCTCCTTATCGACGTGGAGGAAAAATAGGACTATTTGGGGGGGGGGGGGCTGGAGGAGGTAAAACAATACTGATCATGGAATTAATCAATAACATTGCTAAAGCTCATGAGGGTGTATCCTTATTCGGTGGAGTAGGGGAACAAACTCGTGAAGGAAATGATCTTTATATGGAAATGAAGAAATCCGGAGTAATTAATGAAAAAATATTAAGGAATCAAAGGTAGCTCTAGTCTATGGCCAAATGAATGAACCACCGCGAGCTCGTATGAGAGTTGGTTTAACTGCCCTAACTATGGCAGAATATTTCCGAGATGTTAATAAGCAAGACGTGCTTTTATTTATCGATAATATCTTTCGTTTTGTTCAAGCAGGATCAGAGGTATCCGCTTTATTAGGGAGAATGCCCTCCGCAGTGGGTTATCAACCTACTCTTAGTACAGAAATGGGTTCTTTGCAAGAAAGAATTGCTTCTACTAAAAAGGGATCTATAACTTCGATTCAAGCAGTTTATGTACCTGCAGACGATTTGACCGTCCCTGCCCCTGCCACAACATTTGCACATTTGGATGCTACTACCATACTTTCCAGAGGATTAGCTTCCAAGGGTATTTATCCATCAGTAGATCCTTTAGATTCAACCTCGAGTATGTTACAGCATGTGATTGTTGGCAACGAACATTATGAAACTGCGCAAAGAGTTAAGGAAACTTTACAATGTTACAAAGAACTTCAGGACATTATCACAATTCTTGGCTTGGATGAATTATCGGAAGAGGATCGTTTAACTGTAGCAAGAGCAAGAAAAATTGAGCGTTTCTTATCACAACCGTTCTTTGTGGCAGAAGTTTTTACTGGTTCTCTAGGAAAGTATGTTGCTCTTGCGGAAACTATTAAGGGATTTCAACTAATCCTTTCCAGAGAATTAGACGGCCTACCTGAACTGGCTTTTTATTTGGTGGGTAACATCGATGAAGCTAGCACGAAAGCTATAACCTTAGAAGAGGAGAACAGATCGCAGAAATGAAATTAAATCTTTATGTACTGACTCCTAAGCAAATTATTTGGGATTGTGAGGTGAAAGAAATCATTTTATCCACTAATAGTGGCCAAATTGGCGTATTACCAAACCACGCCCCCATTAACATAGCAGTAGATATGGGTCCTTTGAGAATACGCCTCCTCAACGACCAATGGTTAGTTTTGTGGAGCGGTTGTGCAAGAATAGTTAATAATGAGATCATCATTTTAGGAAATGATGCGGAACTGGGTAGTGATATTGATCCGGAAAAAGCTCAAACGACACTTGAAATAGCTGAAGCTAACTTGAGTAAAGCTGAGGGTACGAAAGATTTGGTTGAAGCAAAGCTCGCTCTCAGACGAGCTAGGATACGAATCGAGGCTGTCAATTGGATTCCCCCATCCAATTGAAGACAATCCAATGGTTTGTAGTTGATAGAAAGAAAAAGGGAAGAGGGGTAGAAAAAGTTATTAGATAGCAAAGCGAAGTAAGTCCAATGCTATTTAGTAATTTTTCTACCTACTTACCTACTATTGGATTTGAACCAATGACTCCTGCCGTATGAAAGCAATACTCTAACCACTGAGTTAAGTAGGCAATTTATCACCACAAAGGAAGACCCATTACTTCGATCGATTATATATTGAATTCCTTTTCTAAGCAATACCGCTCTGTTATATACTAAATACTAAACAGATGCAGATCAAATGGGTATCCTCTAGCATTAGAAAATATTCATCTTGACAAGAAATTATCTATATGTTAAGATATCTCTGATAAGGGCTATAGCTCAGTTCGGTAGAGAAAGTCGTTTACACGTGAGCCAATGCTTTTCAAAAGAGCTTATTATGCAATGAATATAATCGATCTTATTGCAAAATCAATGTATTACTTCATATATTCGAGAGAATATGAGAACAGCAGCCTGATAAACAGTCGGTTCAGTCTGATTCAGGTGCCAATTCAGGTGCCTAATCAAATAGAACCCTTATGGATTTGTTAGTTGATAAGGTAAATATCCAAAATGCTAGGCGTAATGAGGATAAGGGCCTCCAAAAAACTTCTTTTCATTCTATGAACTTTATGGTGTACGAAGTCTCATAGTTAACTCTTGTAGTGGAATGATAGAGACTCCATTTCACTTAGGTTGATTTAATTTAGACCGGAGGCAGACCTAAGTCAAGGTAATCCTCCTTTGAAACACTTTGGTGTTGCTCCTAGATAGATCATAATACAAAAAATCAATCAGAGCACAGGGAGCCATCTCATTATCTTTCCATAAAGAAAAAGTATGGTGGACTAACTGATCTTTAAATTAGTTTATGAAAGAGCCCAATGTAAAAAATGCATGTTGGGTCTTTGAAACAATTCAAATCATTTCGATAATAACCCGTTTGATCTTTTTTACCGAGAAGGTCTACAGTTCGAATCCGTATAGCCCTAATATGCCCTTTTTAGATTTTAGGATCTCTATCCTATGTTTTTCTTTAGTTTAGTATAGTTTTCATTTTCTCATTAGTATTTGTTTATAGACTGGATAGGCGCCTGCGACATAGAATAGAGATAAAAGCATTACAAAAGGCTCATTCATCGAAAATCAAAATCATACAGACATGAAAAGAAAAACAAATTTTCTATCAAATCAATAGAAGAAAGGATCCTTTCCCTATTTGAATCCCGTCCTCCTTCAAATAGGATATCTCTAGACTTCCCTATAATAACTGCAATGATTTTATCCATTTTGCGAATTCCTACCTTGTTTTAAGTATATTTATTAATTTTTTTATAGATACATTATGTAAATTTATCAACTTTAAATAGAAGAAATAAAGTAAAGAGTAAATAAGAAAACAGAATATTCTGTCTTATAGTTCTGAAATAGAGTTCTTTATTTTTATTTTATAGTATTACTTCTCATTAATTATACTGCATAGATTAGTCGTACTATCTTAATTAGGTTCTAATTTAGTAGTATTCTCATTTTTATTTAATAGTCTCTTATTATTTTATTATTAAATATTAAAAAAAGCATAGGGCTATTCTTTTTTCTAGAGATTCTAGAGAAAGCGAGACAAAGTGAAAAGAGAAAGTTTTCTTTATATAAGAATTAGATCTACATACACCATATCTAAATAGAATGGAAATCCAAAAGAAAAAGGGAGTTGGGATTCCATTGGATGAATCTTTAAAGAAGATGCAGCACAGAGGAAACAAAGGCTAAACTAAGCGCTTTTATTTGAACAAAAAAGATTCTTGTTTCATCGAGGAAAAGAGATAAGTTCTGGATAAATTGACATCGCTGAATTGAATTGACTAATTTAAGTTCCGCCTAATCCACATTAATGGGAGTACATTATGTTTCTTCTTCACGAATATGATATTTTTTGGACATTTCTAATAATAGCAAGCCTTATTCCTATTTTGACATTTTCGATTTCAGGACTTTTAGCCCCGGTTAGTGAAGGACTAGAGAAGCTTTCTAGTTATGAATCGGGTATAGAACCCATGGGAGGGCCTTGGGTACAATTCCGAATACGCTATTATATGTTTGCGCTCATTTTTGTTGTTTTTGATGTGGAAACCGTCTTTCTATACCCTTGGACAATGAGTTTCGACGTATTGGGTGTATCCGTTTTTATCAAAGCTTTGATTTTTCGTGCTTATCTTACTTGTTGGTTTAGTTTATGCATGGCAAAAAGGAGCCTTGGTATGGTCTTAACTGAATATTTAGACAAAAAAATAAGGAAAAGATTCTATTGAGACAGTTATAAATTTGATTGAGTTTCCCTTACTTGACCAAACAAGTTTCAATTCTGTTATTTCAACTACACCAAATGAGCGTCATCTTGATGAGCATTGGACTACGTACTGCAATTGATGCTATTATAATCTTGTTAGCGTTAGTAGTTGAACGTAGGAGATAGTTTCGAGAGCAGAGAATGGTGTTAGAAGGGATAGAGAGGTTTGGTGAAATAGTTTGAGTACATGGTCAACTTGGAGTACAAGACAAGTTGGAACATATCCTAGTCTATCTCATATTTCCTAACTAAACATAATACTCAACATCCCCCCGCAGTCACAACGGTAGCGACACAGACGGTGAGACTGGAGAAGTATCCGAAGGGAAGCCGACGGACACCTCCCACAGTCATAACGGTCGATGCATCGCGGCATCGTGGCTGGAGTGAAAACCGATGAGGTTGCTCAAGCAAGGCGGTAGCCCTTTGTGCCGTTTGTCGAGGTAGCTGAGAGCGTAGGTGGTGTAGCCGTACTCGAGGTAGCCGTGCAAAGAACGCCGTGTTCGCTGTTGAGTCGGGGGTCGCCGGTGTCGAGGTAGTTGCCGTGGAGCCGCGGAAGAAGAGCAGCGGAGGCATCCTAAGGAGGCGGCGACGGCTAGAGAAGGAGCACGGCGGCGATGCTCGAAGTAGGCGATAATGAACCCGACAGCGTGAGGAAGACTGGCACGGACGATGACGTTCCCGCGCCAAGGGAGGCCGAGCGGCACATATCACGTGAAAGTCAACGCGCGTTGATATAAACCGGACCTCGTTGGCGAGATTCGATCTGTTGTTGCGGCCCGATCTTTCACGACACTCCACCACCAATAGCAGCAACCTCTCGCCCGCGCACGCAATGTACACGAAGTAGAGGGTTTGAACCTTGCGGCCCAGCACGAGAAAACCAATCTCGACGAAGGTACTCGCGCGCAAAACAATTTCCACGAAGAGAAATCGCAACACAGAGGTTTTCTAAAGATCCCTCCAAAACTTGATACGGGTGTCTACCCTGAAAAACACATCGTTTCTATCTCATATAAAAATAACCTGACCTTTTACAAAGAACTAGATTGGCTTAATATAATAGCCGCACACCTAACTATCTTGGGAAGCAAGGCTGTCAAGGAAACATTGTAAGCATATGATAACCGACTTGTGATCTATTTAGCTAGACAAAAATTACTAGATTTGTTACATGGCCGTCTTTATTCTTCTGTTGGTGGACCCCATCCGATTTCTTTTAAGCATAGGAGACTCCACATGCAGCACGTCCTTCTACTTGCCTGGTATTCCTTGCGTGGAAGGAATAAAAACAGTAGGCAAAGCTTAATCCTGGACCTGTACATTTTAAATGGATCTGATCTCTTCCTATAATTTGAATCACCAATATTCTTCACGTGCGCATGTGTACCAAGGCAGCCAAAATCAATGTACATGCTCACGCTCATTGCGTTCTTAGGTACAACAAATAGCACTTCTTCTTTTGGCCGAACAACAACAATCTTTCTTGGCAGATCCGCATGGATACATGTAACGATAACTAGTTCGTCGCCAAAGCTCGATTCTAAATATGACGGTACAACGACATCGCCAACAGTGACTAATGGAGCTGCAAAAACATGATTCTGGTTGGCAGCTTATACATAGTCGTTGTCGTTGGTCCGATTGTAGTTGAAACTGGTCACATCATCCTCTTCCCCTTGAAAGGAAACCGTCCTCGGTTTCGAGTCTTTCTCTTCAGCAATATTTGTTGACTGAACGGTGACCACAGAAATTTCAGTAGCTTCAACCATGTTCTTTTTTGCATCTTCATCTTCTTTTATCTTTTTCTGATGGTCTTTCCTCCAAGCAATAAAACGCTCCTCATCCATGGGCACGAGGTCACACTTCTTACCCTTCACAGTATACTTGTGTGCTTGGCAGTCATATGCAACATCATGCTCTTTGTACCATGCCTCGCCCAACAACAAGTGGCACGAAATCATCGGTACCGGAATCACGTCGCACAAAACCTCACAAAAGTATTTTCCCAACAAAAACGGTACCTTGGTCTGGTGCGTGACAGTGAGTTCTTCATGACCCCAACGGAACGAGTATGGTTGTGGACGTGGTGTCATCGGTAGCTCCAACTTCTCCACCATCTCGATGCTTGCGGCGTTGATCAAACTCATGTGGTCGATTGTCATAGCACATGATCTCTCATGTATCACGGCACGAGTATGAAAAAGTCCATCCCATCGGCCTTCCTCCTCCAATCGAAATCCATAGCTTAGCTTCCATGATAATACAGTCATCTTCTGCACAGTGCCGTGAGAACCTTGCTCTGAATACCACCTGATATAAACCGGACCTCGTTGGCGAGATCCGATCTGTTGTTGCGGCCCGATCTTTCACGACACTCCACCACCAATAGCGGCAACCTCTCGCCCGCGCACGCAATGTACACGAAGTAGAGGGTTTGAACCTTGCGGCCCAGCACGAGAAAACCAATCTCGACGAAGGTACTCGCGCGCAAAACAATTTCCACGAAGAGAAATCGCAACACAGAGGTTTTCTAAAGATCCCTCCAAAACTTGATACGGGTGTCTACCCTGAAAAACACATCGTTTCTATCTCATATAAAAATAACCTGACCTTTTACAAAGAACTAGATTGGCTTAATATAATAGCCAAACACCTAACTATCTTGGGAAGCAAGGCTGTCAAGGAAACATTGTAAGCATATGATAACCGACTTGTGATCTATTTAACTAGACAAAAATTACTAGATTTGTTACATGGCCGTCTTTATTCTTCTGTTGGTGGACCCCATCCGATTTCTTTTAAGCATAGGAGACTCCACATGCAGCACGTCCTTCTACTTGCCTGGTATTCCTTGCGTGGAAGGAATAAAAACAGTAGGCAAAGCTTAATCCTGGACCTGTACATTTTAAATGGATCTGATCTCTTCCTATAATTTGAATCACCAATATTCTTCACGTGCGCATGTGTACCAAGGCAGCCAAAATCAATGTACATGCTCACGCTCATTGCGTTCTTAGGTACAACAAATAGCACTTCTTCTTTTGGCCGAACAACAACAATCTTTCTTGGCAGATCCGCATGGATACATGTAACGATAACTAGTTCGTCGCCAAAGCTCGATTCTAAATATGACGGTACAACAACATCGCCAACAGTGACTAATGGAGCTGCAAAAACATGATTCTGGTTGGCAGCTTGTACGTAGTCGTTGTCGTTGGTCCGATTGTAGTTGAAACTGGTCGCATCACGCGTGGACGGTGGTGGACCGCGGGCCGCAGCGTTACGGCCCGAAGGGGCGACGCAATGGCGGCGGGCAGGTCAGGGCGACGGCGGGGAAGACCTCAGGGCGGTTGCAGGGATCGCGTGACACGCTTGCTATGGCCTGACGGGGCGACGGAGCGGCAGCGCGAGGGTCGGTGCAGCCTCGGGGACGGTCTGGAGCGGACGGCCTTGGTGCGGCGGTTGACCGCGGGCTGTGGCACTACGGCCCGAAGGGGCGACGCAGCGGCAGCGCGCGAGTTGGTGCAACCATGGGAACGGCCTCAGGGCGGCGGCGGGGATCACGTACCGCGACATTACGGCCCGAAGGGGCGACACAACGGTGACGTGGATCGGTGCAGCCACGGGGAGAACCACAGGGCGGCGGCGATGCGGCCAGACGGGGCGACGCATCGGCAGCCTGTTGCTCGACCGGCGGAGGGGCACGCTGAACTCGGGGACAGGGCGGTGATGGCCGGCGTAGATCGACGCGTGGACGACAGTCGTGAGAGGCCACCTGTCGCGCGAGGCCGCCTGGTCGGGGCGATGGGCGGGTAGACGCACGGATGACGGCTGTTAGGGGCCGCCTATCGCGCGAGGCCGCCGGGTCTGTGAAGAGGTCGGCCGGTCGCGCCAGTGTCGGAATAGAGGCGCACGGGGGTCGATGGCGGCGGCGGGCGACGCAAACCTATCAAGCATAGATCGGAAAACCAAAAAGAAAAATGCCGATCAAAACGACCGACGAGAGAGCGAAAAAATCCGGAGCAAGGGCTCAGGAAAAAGACTCTTTAGGGCAGCCGGTCAACACGACCGGCGGACGAACCCTAGGTACGGGCGGCGCGGCTCCTGGCGGCGGTCATGGAGGTCGACCGCCCCGAGGACGGCGCGCGGATGCGGAAGCGGCAATGGCTAGGGTTTAGAACCCGGAAACTGATACCATGTTAGAAATGATGGAGAGGTTTGATGGAATAGTTGTTGTATTGCTTAGCCTCGTGGGCATATATATAGAAGTACATGGTCAACTTGAAGTACAAGACAGGCTGGAACATATCCTAGTCTATCTCATATTTCCTAACTAACATAATACTCAACAGATTGAACCGAAACAGGGGGATAGAATTTGGACATTTGGTGAACGGAGCCCGGAACAAATCTCGCCAGCCTCCCACCTGCACGTTGTTAGCATCAATCTTGACAAAGATTGTCAATTGCTGTACACTTGTACACGTGCACATTAGGGTAATTAGTATGACACGTACGGCATGTGTACGTGTTTGCATTCCACTGGGAGTGGAGTGGGAGGGGACTCTTTCTCTCTCGTACTGAAACATGCGGTTGCAGGACGATGGAAATGGTTAGCCTAAACAATGTTTAGTCTTCGGTGTTAATCAGGCGGGTTAAGAATTTGTCAAGATGGTGCTGTGGTGTAGTCGGTCATCACGTTAGTCTTACACACTAAAGGTCCCCAGTTCGAGCCTGGGCAGCACCAAAATATTCTCATTATTTTGGGAAATTTTTGTTCACACCTTCAGGAACTTCCGTATATAGTTCAACTCTATTTTGTGAGCTTCTCTGTAAATGTGGAGTGTTTGTGTCTCAAATTCTGACAGTTAGCTAAAATCCTCAGCTTTTTTGGCAACTTAGATGCCTCAAGTGTCTGATGTTGTGTTCTTTCCGCAGAGCAATGGCGATTTCTGAAATTAGTGTCAGCCATGCTTCTTTTATCGGTCGGTGTTAAGATTCAGACTGGATATACGAGTTCTGTATATTACCACCGCTTGCCGGAAACATACAGAGGTTCCACTTTCATATCCGAAGTTTAAATTTGCTAATCGATTGTTTTTTGCTTTCTGCGGAGCAGTACACCAAGTGTTTTTTTTCGGGGAGAGTACACCAAGTGTTTGCAATAATTATTAGCCTAACTTTACTTGGTTCACTTGAGTTTTTCTTACGAGAGTCCAAGGGTGTGCCTTCAACCTTTATTGGACAGGGTATGCAATCGACTACAACCATGGATTGCTCCTTGGGTCACCGCGGTTGGTCGCCTCATGCTAGTCAAGTCGGTCCTCACATCCATCCCCGTGTATCACTCCATCGCGATGCAGCTGCCCGTATGGCTGATCGACGGGTTTGAGAAGAGGATTTGTGCCTTCTTTTGGAAGGGGACCGACGTCGTCAGCGGTGGCCATTGTCTGGTGGCTTGGAAGCAAATGTGCAAGCCGTTCGAGTATGGTGGTTTGGGCGTCCTGAACCTCAAGCTATTTCGGACACATTGGCTATGGATGCAACGCACATCTAATTGCTGTTGGTCGGGCCTGCAGCTGGCCGTGGAGCCTGAGGTGCAGGCTATTTTTGACTTGTCCATCAAGGTGACGTTGGGGATGGTAGAAAGGCTCTTTTTTGGACGGATTTTTGGCTCCACGGGCGTTCCATTCAGTTTGAGGCCCCAGAGCTATTCCTAGCGGTGAACGACGGTGCGCGGCGCACGTGAACGGTTCATGAGGCCTTGGCGGACCGCGCTTAGATCAGGGACATCACAGGGGTGTTGACGGTTAGAATGCTAACTCAATTCTTGATGCTCACGGACTTGCTTCTTGAGGTGCACCTACTCCCTGAGATTCCGGATCACATAATCTGGAAGTGGACGCCAACTGAGGTATATTCTGCGAGCTCAGCTTACCAGGTGTTCTTTGCTGGCCTCGAGAGGTTCCCGTGCGGTCGGGCCCTTTGGAAGACTTGGCCCCCGGTCAAGTGCAAGCTTCACTTCTGGCTAGCGATGAGGCGTCGGATTTGGACGGCAGATAGAGCCTTCGACGCGGCCTCCAGTCCCCACGTCATGTGCCCATTATGCAGCAGGAGGCTGAGACTGCAGACCACCTGGCTCTGGGTTGTGTGTTTGCCAGGGAGGTGTGGCACTCTGCCCTCGCACGGTGCGGCCTCGGCCAGTTGGTGCCCACCATGGATGCAACTCTCATAGAGCGGTGGCCAGCCAGTCGTGCGATGATCCCGAAGGAGCAGAGGAAGGGGTTTGATTCGCTTGCCCTCCCCATCGTCTGGATGCTATGGAAGGAGCGTAATAGTCGTGTCTTCGAGCGGTCAGCGGTCGTTGCTAGAGAGCTTTATCGCCGCATCAGTGATGAGGTTGAGCTATGGAAACTTTCTGGTGCGAGGGGGTTGTTGGACTTCTGAAGGTAGGACCTTCTGGCATGTAGGGCGTTGTTGGGTGCCCCATGGTGTTAATGGTTGCCCACCATATGCTACCGTGGGGATGATTGTAACTGCGGCAAGCCGCCGGACTCTCTGTACTTCTATTTCTCTTCTTCTAATACATCGACACGCAAAGCTTTTGCGTGTTCGCAAAAAAAAAGTTTTTTTTTACATGATTCACTTGAGTTTGCTGCTTTACAAAACATCTATTTCAAGCAGCCACATACGTTGGAAAGCAAGGTATACATCAGCTGGAGCGAAACGTTTCCTGGCGAACGATCGCATATTTTTCTTCCAAAAAATGTACGCACTGGGGGGGGGGGGGGGGGGCTGAAGCAGGTTTTGTGCACACATGTAATTAAAGCTTTTTTGTGTAACTTTTGAAGTTAAATTCCTTTTTAATTTAATTTTTCGTTTGAAAAAAAAATCCAAGAATCCAAAATCTTTTCCATTATTAATTGAACGAAATCCTTTTTTAGAGGGGATTTTTTCTAAACTTGACATGTGCATTCTTATTATATGTAGCATGTCAATTTCTAGGTCTTTTGTGATGCCCTCATGGCCATGGCAAAAAAATTATTAAGAGCATGGTCTTTTAATAATTAGTAACATGGTATTTTTATTATTAAGAGGATGGCAGTTTTATTATTAAGAGCATGACATTTTCATTATTAGTAACATGGAATTTTTTTATTGTCAAGAGGATGACGGTTTTATGACTAAGAACATGGCATTTTTATTATTAATAAAATATATTTTTGTTATTAGGAGGATGTGAGTTTTATTGTTAACATGTTGGCAGTTTTATTATTGAGAGCATGGCATTTTTATTATTGTTGTCATGACATTTTTATTATCAAGAGGATGCCAGTTTTATTATTAAGGGGATGGCAATTTTAGTTTTATTGGATGAAAATTTTAAAAGAAAAATCACTGACGTGGCATTTTTTTCTGAGTTTTTGCACAATGGACCAAATAAAGAAAAAAAGACTTTACAACATGGCATTTTGTTTCTGGTCCTTGATGAAAATAAAGAAAAAAAGTGTTCTCCAAAACATGGCCCTTTTCACAGTGAAACATATCCATCGCAGAATTCATACAAAAACAATTAGAACACATTACACTTTTTTTAATCATACCAATTATTTAAAAATTAGCATGTCATTTTTATAAAGTAGCCAGTCATTTAAAAAAAATCATATCATGGTGATTATACGTTTTATGTCTTCTCTGGCTTTTTATAAGAAAAATATGTGTTTTTTTGTTCATGGCATTTAAAAAAAGGGTAAATGCCACATAAATAGTTAACAGGTAACATGCTTTTAGGTGAAATCTGATAAATATGGAGTATTATATTGGCAAATCTTGAAAATTGCGAAAGTGACCTCCAACCAGTGATTTACCAATCCAACACTAAGTGAACATATTTCGGTTAGTTTTTGCCAAACCAGATCTGACGTCAAAGCCAGGCAGTGTAGCTAGCTTCACACTCATGGAGATTTTTTCAAGACCGCAAATATGATCATGCAGAAAGAGATGATTTAAACTACTGAGTTCATCCAATTACCTTCTCCATTTCAAAATAATTGAAATTCTAGGATTTTCCTAAGTCGAATTTTATTAAGTTTGACCAAGCCTGTAACAAAATCACCTGCAAAAAAGTCTATATAAAAATATGTCCACATCTACAAAGCCAAAATTATTTTATTAGATCCATTATGAAATATATTTTCATGTTATGTATATTTTGTAGATCTTTGTGGATGTTTTTACAAACTTGGTCAAATTTTAAAAAATTCACTTATGATAATCCTAAAACTTTAATTATTTTAAAACAGAGGGAGTAGTAGGACAGAAAAAAAGTACTTTGAATATTGGCTCTGCTTTTGTGTAACTTCAGTTATATAAAGTTGCCTATCTCAAATAAATTGCCCAATACACTATTTAAGTAGCACCTAAGACAACTACGGGCTACAACACCGGCGCGGCATGCACCGCACTGTCCACCCCGTTAGTTGAAACAACATTTCGAAGCTCACATTCATAGAATTGCATTCTGCGGAACCACATTTTGTGGTATAACTTCAAACCGGTAATGTGCTTGTTTTCTTTATAAAGGTCAATATATTAATGTCAAGCTCATACAAGCGCACCCGTTCTATCATGAAACAAACACAATGTATCGCCTTAGCCAACTCTTGTGGGCTTGGCAAGCATGCAGTCGACATCCACGGCCCAGCCCGATGCCAACTGCACAGGGTGGTCTGATAGCCATTTCTCGTTTCCATGGCCTTGGCCATAAGCCCATCAGCCTAGTCCACCCAAGGCCGACTGTCAGGGGCCCGCGCGAGCGGCCGGTACATGTGCGTTGCAATAAGAGGATCAATGGTGGGTTTTCATCGGGGACTCTGACCACACGCCAACATAGGGCACTCATGGAGCAACTTGGGTCGGTGGATCACCCACGACGGAGAGGTGATCGAGGAAGAGGCGCTTCAGTCCTATGTCGAGCTCCTCTCACGTTCCTTGAGCATGGAGCACATCCCGCTCATCACTCGACTCTTTGGGTGGCAACTCGATGCGACCTTCCTCACAAGGTCACTTGTCCTTTGCATGACAACAACAGTAGACCTTGCAACATCCGGTGGTTTGGTGTGTGGTTCTCGACAGGCTTGGGCCTCTCTTCTGCTTAGGTGAAGCGGGTTAAATGGGATGATGGGGGTGACACGTGTGGAAGCAAGTGCGATCCTGGCTAGGAAGCTGCGATAGGACTAGGACAAGCCACATGAGGAGTTGGGAGGGACGGAGGCGAGAGTGGCATCAGTGTGCACCGGGCACCAACAATGGCCAAAAAGGCAGTGTCAATTGGAGAGAAAATGATATGCACTCCGTCTGAAAAACTTGTCCCAAGCTTGTCCGTTAAATGGATGTATCTAGCACTAACTTGATGCTAGATAACCACCAACTGCACGGACCCATGCCCATGCTCACACAATCGGCAGATGGGCTCAACGCTATTTCTATTAGCCTCGCATAAGCTTTATGGGACTAAAACGTATCCAAGCACCCTCTTAAAGTCATGGGACTAAAACGTATCCAAGCACCCTTTCTTTTAAAGAAGATTCATAGACGTGATGCGTACCATGGCCACAGCCCATGCGTAGTCTCTGGCCTCGCGTAAACCGACGGCCCATGCTCCAGGCAGCGCTCTTCCCGTTAGCCGCGCATAAACTGAAGGAGATGCCCGACCTAATGTGCCCCATCATCATTATAGAAACATTTCCTGTTATTTTCCCATCCATATCAAAGACACGGAAATGCCGTGTTAAAAAAAGACACGAAGAGGACGACGAAGGACACTCCTGCCTCCCGGGTCGCTCGTGGCGACTCCGGAGGCCCCTCGCCGCCACCACCAAACCAACCCCCCACCACCGCTCCCTTCCCTGGCCGTCGCCGGAGGATGTCGCCGGGCTAAGCCCTGTGCGACGGACGGCGGCGGCGGGGCCTTGCTTGGGCTGCTCTCACGCCCGCAGGCTTCCCCCTCCCCAAGATCCAAAAGCTTCATCACTGTGCGCCGCCTCGATCTGCTCGGCTCCTGCCGGCGCTAGTCGCTGCTCGGCGCGATGGGCTCCGCCGGTCTTCCCCATCCTTCCTCGACCTCCATCCGACTGGGCCGGGAGCGCAGCTTTGATCTGCTCTGCTGCGGACGGTCCTCGCCGCCGCTCGCCGTGCTAGCATCCAACGGGCTCCCTCGACCTCCCTCCACCTCGCCTGCCGCGCTCCGCCTTCACCGCAGCTCCCCCGCGCCTCGACTCCAAGCCTCTGCTCCACGACCCCGAGCGCCGAGCTGTGTGCCTCGGCTCTAGATCCGCATCCGCTGCTCTGGGATTCAACCTTCCCCTCTCGCGCATGGCCTGCACCAGCGCGGCTTGGCTCCATGCCGGGTCTTGCTCCTCCATGCCCCGACCAGCTCCTGCCTCGCTCCATCTCGCACCGCCGCGCGGAGTCCACTTCCATCATACACATCGGCGTCCTCCACCGTTCAGATCAGGCCGGGGCTCGCCGCTCTCGACCTGCACCACCATCCTCTGCGTCGACCCTCCTATGCTCCCCCGCCCTCTGTCCACCTCCGACGACGCACCACCTCGTCTCCACCCTCCCCACCGGCGGCCTGCTCCACTCGTCCTTCCCCGGTTCACCATCCGCCTCATATGTCCGTCTCGGTCCTGTCCTCTGTCGCCCTTCGACTCCACTTGGATGGCGGCCCACCATTGACGGATGTGCTACGGGAGAAATCCCCGCTGACCTTGTCAGCTGACCACGGCGGCGCTACTCCAGCGTCGCTTACCCTCTTGGGGGCGTGGCTCATGTGCCACTCTTGTCTCTCGGTCCGGATTCGCAGCTCTCGGCTCTGCCCTCTAGGAATTTAACCGGTTATGCTCCAGGCGAAAGCTATGTGACGGCGTCATCCTCGGATGTCGTCCACCTTCTTGAAGGCGTCACTAGGGAGCTCCTTGCCGCCATTCATCCTCCGTTGCCCTTGGGGATTGGTCATCCTCTGCTCTGCTAGCTCAAGACCCTCTCATGTCTGTCGTCCGTTTTGGTGAGCTTCGTGCTCTTCGTGCTATCTCGGTTCATCTTTGCTCAACAACGACGCAACGATGCCTCCCCACCTTGCTAATCGCGTCGGCTTGCTGTGGCGGAGTTTCCAGTCAAGGTTCGTGATGGGTCACTCGTTGATTGGTGTTGCTCCTCTGTTGTGCCAAGGGGTTGGTATGCACGCATGTGTGGTGCGTTAGGATAGTTGTTTAGTGTTGGTATTGTGTTTCCTCGATGACACACCACTTCCTCTCGACTTTTATGGTGGTGGTCTCTTGGCTTGCTGGCTAGGTAGTGCTTTCTTCGGGGCGTCCATATGCTCTCACCCTATGTAATCTTTCCCCCCGTGTGGTTTTTCGGCCCGGTTTCCCTTATAAACCGGGTCAACCTGTTAAGGTTTTCGATCCGGTTTTCCTTATAAACTGGATCAAACACTTGGCATTTTGGCCACTTTGAGCAATATATTCAGGTGGGGAATCTCTCCCCCCCGGTGACCGTTCAAAAAAAAAAAGACAACGAAAATGCCAGAAAAAAATTGTCAGCCACCACGTGATTATGCTCCACCCCAAAAATGGCGGTTGCTTGCCACTGGCCATCATTGGCCCCATTTTTTCCGGGGAAACGCAGCCAGCCAATCCCCTGCTTTCCCTCCGCGTTCGAACAAATTTAGAGACCAACAAATAACTACACCAATTAATCGTCCGCCTCTCTATTAACCCGCGCCCACCTAATTCTAACCTCCATTTCAATCCCTTCCTCCCTTCCGCACGCGCGCACGCCATGAGGCCACCGCTCGTCGCCTGCCTCGTCATCCTCCTCCTCTCCGCAGCGGCGGCACCGCCGGCCGGCGGCATCTGCGTGCCGCGCAAGCCCGGCGCGGGGGGCAAGGTCGGCCCTCTCCCTTCGCCGGCCAAGCCGACGCCGACGCAATCGAAGCCGACGTCGCCGAAGGCCACGGCGGTCGCTCCCGGCGGCGACATCGTGAAGGCCCTGTGCGCCAAAACGGACTACCCAGACGTGTGCCTCGCTGCCATCGGCAAGCAGCCCCCGCCCGCAGGGAAGAAGCTGGACGGGCCCGGCGTGCTGGAGATGGCCATGGCCGCGGTGCGCGCCAAGGCGGCGGAGGCCAAGAAGGCGGCGGAAGCGCTCATCGCCGACCCCAAGACGCCGAAGCTAGCGGTGGGCCCGCTCCGCGACTGCGCCGACTCGTATGACGACATCCCCTACAGTCTCGACCACGCAGCCAAGGCCATAGCCGCCACCGACAAGGACACCACCGGCACCATGCTCGACACCTGCCGCACCGACGTAGACACGTGCGACCAGGGCTTCGAGGACCGCGAGGAGCTCCCGCGGCTCATGTCCAAGTACGACTCCGAGCTCGCCAAGCTCGCCAGCAACTGCCTCGCCATCGGCCAAGCCGTGGGCCTCCACCCGGGCCAGTCCTGAAATTCTGAGGCCTAAAATAGTTTGTATACGTATATATTATACTCCCTCCGTAAACTAATATAAGAATGTTTAGATCATTAAAATAGTGATCTAAACGCTCTTATATTAGTTTACAGAGGGAGTATAATGTTACTGATAAACAGCAAATAGGTGCAAACCAATATTTATCATAATTTAAACATTAATATCTTCAAATTTTCTTCTGACATTCCTGGAAGGAAATTCACTTATGATGGGGTCGATCTTCAATCTCATCCAACATTTTTTCCTCGGTACATATTTGTTAATAGCTCCTCTCTGCGATCATATCAAGCCATCCACATATTGTTTATTTATATTTTTTTCTCTATGCATACTTTCTTGACGACATGATAAAACCCAATGTTGATTTTTTTTAAAGCATCAGTCAAAGGATAAATAGTGCAAGCTATGCATATGTACGAGAAGGTAAATTACTTAATTAGCAATATACGTGTGAGGGATATGAAATGGTATATTGGTATATGGTATACCTTGGATCGATGTCTGAGTAGGCTGATCGGGTGGTAATGACGTGTCAGGACATGGACTGACATCTCACATGAGGCGCTTGATGAGACGGCAATATACGTCAGTGGGCGTGTGCGTCCACCACCTAGTCTCCTCAAGGCCGGAGAATGAATGAGTTCGTGGCATGAGAGTGTCGCGACCTGCGAGGCTGCAAGCCTGCGACTCACGTCGGGGGTTAGGGAATAGAGATTGCCATGAACATTGGAACATGCGACGGAAGGATGTTATGGGCGGCGTGCGTACCCATCAGAGTCTCTATGCGTTGTGTGTAGCGTGCTAGGCCAACTACCTGATGTTGTGGATGCATCCCTGGCCCATTGGCCGATACTCAGTGTCTGATCAGTTGGATGATGCTTGATCCGGCGGGTGTGCTCCACTTTGTCTCACGCATGCACATTGTGCCCCAGATGTGCATGCCTTAGAAGCAACCCAAAGCAAACATGAGGCCCAACATCTCCAAATTCAACACTGAGCATGTTGTGAGCAACCAAGACAACACCGTCGTCGTCATGTCGCCGCCTTCCAATCTGATGAATTGGACCTAGGATTTCCTTCGGTGCTTGAAGAGGGCATGGAGAAAGACCCTGGCAGCGTCTTGGTGGCACCACTGTCAACATTGACAGCCGAGCATGGATTTCTCCACGGCCTATGACTGAACAATCCCGAAGCCACCAGATCATAATTCAGAGGTGTGGAAATCAAGTCATTGGACTGAACCACCGCCGCGGGAAGGAGAGTTGCACCGGTCACTGAACAGAAGGTGGCACCAAGCATCACTGAATCTCCACCACCTACGACACCACCAATGCCAACGTCGTTGGACGCACCCAAGCCGCCTCCAACTACTACAAGCCAGATTGGGGTAGGGAAAGCCCAGATCCGTCGACACCAGCACCACCATAGCTAGCCCAAGTGAAGACGAGGCATGGCCAGGCCATGCCATCAGGAGGAGTAGCCACGAGATCCAGGTTCAACCTGGAACGAGCACATGTATCCCTATTGTGCACATCCCCCTTGTTCAGATCTATTAAATAAAAAGAGTGGAATCCAAATGGTCCTTGCCACCGTGTGCGGGGTGGGCGTTTGCTCTCCCCTGTTCTTGGATTCAAACCAACTCAAACATGTTTATGTATGCAAGTTCAACAATTGTTCCATTTAAAGATCCGTTAAAGTGTTGGCATGATTTTCATTGATATCAAGGGCAAAAGATGTAATGGTTGACCGTAAGGTCAAGGAAGGAAAATAAGAAGAAAGGGCATAGAAAGAAAGAAAAGAAAAGACAAAAAGGATAGGTCGATCTCGCATGTCGGTTCCCCAAAAGGGGGCTGATACGACTCCAACGTATCTTTAACTTTTTATTATTCCATGCTATTATATTATCAATCTTGGATGTCTTATATGCATTTATATGCTAGTTTATATCATTTTTCGGACTAACTTATTAACCTAGTGCCCAGTGCGAGTGATGTCTACTACACAACCTTCTTCTTGTAGACGTTGTTGGGCCTCCAAGTGCAGAGGTTTGTAGGACAGTAGCAAATTTCCCTCAAGTGGATGACCTAAGGTTTATCAATCCGTAGGAGGCGTAGAATGAAGATGGTCTCTCTCAAAACTTGGGATATCATCATAACAACTTTGCATATCAAAACTTGGGAGGCTAAAAATATCATCTTCATTAAACATAGCATCCCCAAGCTTGGGGCAAACATTAATTGCAGCAAATATATTCTCAAATATTTCATTCTCATCAAACATAGCTTCCCCAAGCTTTGGCCTTTTCATATCATAAGCATAATCACTCTCATCACAAATAGTATGGATAGCACCAATAGTATAGCAATTATCATCATCACAATGAGTAGTAGGAGCAACATCATTTGGGAGGGATACCTTTTTACCTTTGTTGCTCCTTCTTTTCTTTTTCTTCTTCACATTATGTGTGGGTTCAACCTTCTTCTTTGAGCTCCTTATTGATAAGATTGGTTGAATAGAAAGCTCTTCATCGTTACCTGATTCATCATAAGAAATAATAGGAGGATATTGGGAAGTCTCTTCCCTTTGATTAGTATTCTCTTCATCTTCTATTTGCTTCCTTTTCTTTATGTAATTGGCAATATAAGGATTTTCAATGCAATTCACCGCACAATACAAATAAATCTTCTCTAGATCAATATCAAGGAATTTCTCATGGGCAAATTCTGGAAGGTCCTTCATTAAACATTTCATTTCTTCATAACCCAAAAGCAAACTATTTCATTATGATGTGCAAGGGAAATCATATCATCACAATTTTTGGACACGATTCAATCATGAAACAATTTGCATCGGAGATGTAAATGACCACGTTCATTGGAAAGTTCACAAGTACGGCAAAGGAAATTTAAATTTTCAGCACTCACATTTAGCCTTTCTTGCAACCATTTAGTTTCTAAATGCTTATGCCTCTTGCAATATCTATCTTACCTATTTGGTGCGTACTTGCAAACCCGATTCACTCCACAAAAATCGACATGCTTATAGGAGACATTTTCATCATAACTAGTGCAATCATCATTAGTACTATGGATATTCAAAGAGTTCATACTAACAACATTGCAATCATGCTCATCATTTAAAGATTTAGTACCAAGCATTTTAATGCATTCTTCTTCTAGCACTTGAGCACAATTTTCCTTTTCATCATACTGACGAAAGATATTAAAAAGACGAAGCATATGAGACAAACTCAATTGCATTTTTTGGTAGTTTTCTTTTATAAACTAAACTAGTGATAAAACAAGAAACAAAAAGATTCGATTGCAAGATCTAAAGATATACCTTCAAGCTCTCACCTCCCCGGCAACGGCGCCAGAAAAGAGCTTGATGTCTACTACACAACCTTCTTCTTGTAGATGTTGTTGGGCCTCCAAGTGCAGAGGTTTGTAGGACAGTAGCAAATTTCCCTCAAGTGGATGACCTAAGGTTTATCAATCCGTAGGAGGCGTAGGATGAAGATGGTCTCTCTCAAACAACCCTGCAACCAAATAACAAAGAGTCTCTTGTGTCCCCAACACACCCAATACAATGGTAAATTGTATAGGTGCACTAGTTCAGCGAAGAGATGGTGATACAAGTGCAATATGGATAGTAGATATAGGTTTTTGTAATCTGAAAAAATAAAAACAGCAAGGTAACTAATGATAAAAGTGAGCATAAACAGTATTGCAATGATAGGAAACAAGGCATAGGGTTCATACTTTCACTAGTGCAAGTTCTCTCAATAATAATAACATAATTGGCTCATATAACTATCCCTCAACATGCAACAAAGAGTCACTCCAAAGCCACTAATAGCGGAGAACAAATGAAGAGATTATGGTAGGGTACGAAACCACCTCAAAGTTATACTTTCTGTTCTATCTATTCAAGAGTACGTAGTAAAATAACATGAAGCTATTCTTTCCGTTCAATCTATCATAGAGTTCATGCTAGAATAACACCTTAAGACACAAATCAACCAAAACCCTAATGTCACCTAGATACTCCATTGTCACCTCAAGTATCCATGGGCATGATTATACGATATGCATCAGACAATCTCAGATTCATCAATTCAACCAACACAAAGTACTTCAAAGAGTGTCCCAAAGTTTCTACCGGGGAGTCAATACAAAAAAGTGTGCCAACCCCTATGCAAAGGTTCATGGGCGGAACCCGCAAGTTGATCACCAAAACATACATCAAGTGGATCACGTGATATCCCATTGTCACCACAGATAAGCACGGTAGGACATACATCAAGTGTTCTCAAATCATTAAAGACTCAATCCGATAAGATAACTTCAAGAGGAAAACTCAATTCATCACAAGAGAGTAGAGGGGGGAGAAACATCATAAGATCCAACTATGATAGCAAAGCTCGCGATACATCAAGATCGTGCCATAGAGAGAACACGAGAGAGAGAGAGAGAGAGAGAGAGAGAGAGAGATCAAACACATAGCTATTGGTACATACCCTCAGCCCCGAGGGTGAACTACTCCCTCCTCGTCATGGAGAGCGCCAGGATGATGAAGATGGCCACCAGTGAGGGATCCCCCCCTCCGGCAGGGTGCCGGAACGGGCTCCCTAGAGGTTTTTGGTGGCTACAGAGGCTTGCGGCGGCAGAACTCCCGATCTATCTTGTTCTCGATGGTTTTAGGGTATATGGGAATATATAGGCGAAAGAAGTCGGTCGGGGGAGCCTCGAGGGGCCCACGAGGGTGGAGGGCACGCCCAGGGGGTGGGCGCGCCCCCCTATCTCGTGGCCTCCTCGACGCTTCCCTGGCTTGCACTCCAAGTTCCCGGGATTGCTTCTGTTCCAAAAATAACTTTTCCGAAGGTTTCATTCCGTTTGGACTCCGTTTGATATTCCCTTTCTTCGAAACACTGTAATAGGCAATAAAACAGCAATATGGGCTGGGCCTCCGGTTAATAGGTTAGTCCCAAAAGTAATATAAAAGTGTATAATAAAGCCCATAATCATTCAAAACAGATAATAAAATAGCATGAATGCTTCATAAATTATAGATACATTGGAGACGTATCAGCGAGTTGCTGTTTTTTGCTTGTTTTGGCTTTCCAGAAAACCAATATCAAACAAATTCCAAACGGAAAAAAAATCTTTTTATTAATTTTTTTGGACCTGAAGGGACCCTAGAAGCTTCGGGAGGAGACCAGATGAGATACGAGAGAGCCACAAGCTCGAGGGGCGCGCTGATTGCTTGTATCTGCGTTGGTAATTCCCCGAAGAGGAGAGGATGATGCATCACAGCAACGGTAAGTATCTCCCTCAGTTATGAAACCTAGGTTATCAATCCAGTAGGAGAACCAAGCAAACAACACCTGCACACAAACCACAAAAACTTGCAACCCAACGCATAAGAGGGGTTGTCAATCCCTCCTTGGTATTGAGATAGATTAAATTGTATGAGAGTTGATAAATAGATCTAGCAAAAATATAAATAAGTAAAGAAAAAGTGCAGCAAGGTATTTTTGGATTTTTGGATGAATAGATCTAAAAATAATATGATAGGAAATAGACCCAGGGGGCGTAGATTTCAATAGAGGCTTCTCTCGAGAAAATAGCATATGGTGGGTAAACAAATTACTGTTGGGCAATTGATAGAAGAGCAAATAATTATGACGATATCGAATGCAATGATCATGTATATAGGCATCCCATCCAAGATTAGTAGACTGACTCCTGCCTGCGTCTACTACTACTACTCCACACAACAACCGCTATCCAGCATGCATCTAGTGTATTAAGTTCATGGAAAAACTGAGTAATGCAATAAGAACGATGACATGATGTAGACAAGATCTATTCATGTAGGAATATACCCCATCTTTTTATCCTTAATGGCAATGACACATGTGTGTCATGTCTCCTTCTTTCACTGAGATTGAGCACCACAAGATCGAGCCCATCACAAAGCACCTCTTCCCATTGCAAGAAAAATCAATCTAGTTGGCCAAACCAAACAAAAGTTTCGGAGAAGAAATATGAGGCTATAAAGATCATGCATAAAAAGTTTAACAAAGACCCAAATAATATTCATGGATAGATTTGATCATAAACTCACAATCCATCGGATCCCAACAAACACACCGCAAAAAGTCATTACATCAAATAGATCTCGAAGAACATCAAGAAGAACATTGTATTGAAGATCAAAAAGAGAGAAGAAGCCATCTAGCTACTGCTCGCGGACCCGTAGGTCTGTGGTAAACTACTCATGCATCATCGGAGGGACAAAGGTGATGATGAAGAACCCCTTGGTGATCGTTGACCCCTCCAGCAGACTGCCGAAGAAGGCCTCTAGATTGGATCTCGTGGTTCTGGAACTTGCAGCGGCTGGAATTGTGTTTCGACGACTCCCCTAGGGTTTCTAGAATATTAGAGTATTTATAGAGCTGAGAGGCGGTGGGGGATGCTTGTGGGCCCCACTACCCACCAGGGCATGCCTTGGGGGCATGGCGCGCCCTGGTGCCTAGTGGGCCTCACAGGGGCACTCCGGTGCACTTCTTAGGCCTCTTGGGTGTCTTCTCGGTAGAAAAAATCTCCAAAAAGTTTCGTGCCATTTGGACTCCGTTTGGTATTGATTTTCTGCAAAGTATAAAACAAGCAAAAAAACAGTAACTGGCACTGGGCACTATGTCAGTAGGTTAGTCCCAAAAAGTGATACAAAATTGCTAGTAAATGATTATAAAACACCCAAGAATGATACTTTAATAGCATGGAACAATCAAACATTATAGATACGTTGGAGGCGTATCAGCATCCCCAAGCTTAATTCCTGCTCGTCCTCGAATAGGTAAATGATAAAAACAAATTTTTTGATGTGGAATGCTACCCATCATATTCATCACATATTCTTTTCTTTTGTAGCATGGACATTTGGACTTTAGATGATCCAAAGCAATAGTCTATAATTTGACATGAAGATTTCAATACTCAAACATATCAACAAGCAACCATCTCTTTCAAAATATCAACACTAAAGAAAGCTATCCCTAGCCCATCATGCTCAATCATTGATCCATTCATGAAACACACTCGAATATTAGCTACATCCAATGCACAAGTATGATCATAGTGCCCCCTAGTTGGTGCTTTTAAAAGAGAAGATGGAGAGTCAATAAAAAATAAAAATTGCATAAAAGTAAATAGATAGGCCCTTTGCACAGGGAAGCAGAGATTTGTAGAGGTGCCAAAGCTCAAAGCTTAAATTGAGAGATAAAATTGTTTTGAGAGGAATGCTTTTCCCGTCAACGAAAACGACCGAGAATTCCCAATACTTTCCATGCTAGATACATCATAGGTGGTTCCCAAACATAAAATAAAGTTTATTCATTTTTCCACCATTCTTTCTCAATCCATGGCTAGCCATCTCCACGGGTGCCTCCATACCAACACTTTCCAAGGAATTTATTATTTGACAACATAAAGTAAAAAAATCAATTTGGGACTGGGCATCCCTATTACTGGCCACACTCTCGTGCAATGACAAGTGACAAGTGAATAAACACTCATCTTGAGAATAACACATCTAGCATGGATAAATATTGGCCACCCCCTGTCGCTTCATGAGCGGTACGGGCACACAAAAGGGAAATTCATTTTGAAAAATAGAGTTGGCACATATAAATTTACTTGGAACGACACCGAAATACCGCATGTAGGTAGGTATGGTGGAATCATTTGGCACAACTTGGTTTAAGGAGTTTGCATGCACAAGCAGTATTCCCACTTAGTACAAGGAAAGGCTAGCAAATAGATTGAGAAGCAACCAACCAAAAAAATGAGCATTAAACATAACTGAAAGTGCAACTAATCCCTGGGAGGTTTTGGTAATTCATAACAACATATAACTCATTGAACTAATATCCTTTCAAGTTGATTATTCCAGAAAGTTCAATGATTGGCATGGCATGGACTAGAGATGTGGACCACTCAAAATGCTAAGGACAAATATTGGCAAAATCTCAAGACTCTTCATTTATATTCTAGTGATCCAAGATCACATTGAGTCCATGGGAAAAGCCAATACTATTAAAAGGGGATGAGGTGTTGCTTAATGGTCTACTTACTCAAAATACTTAGTGATATGCTCCAAAGCCCTCAACCACTTTCTCAAATCCAAATATGTCCTAACCTAAAAGTCAAACTCGGCCCCACCGATTTGATTCATCCGGCGCCACCGAGTTCATTTGACATAGCCATAGCTAGAAACCCTACTCAGTTCGGTCTCACCGATAGGAATCTCGGTCTTACCAAGATGGGATTGCAAACTCTATGTTTCCCTTCGTAACGTTTCGGTCTCACCGAAATGAGCGATTGGTCCCACTGTGTTCGTAGTGCAAACTCTCTCTTTCCCTTTTGTAATGTTTCGGTATCATCGAAAGGAGCGATCGGTCCACCATGTTTGTCTGACCAACTCTTTGTTAGCCTATTACTAAAATCGGTCTCACCGAGTTTGTGTAATCGGTCAAACCGAGATGAGGTTTTGCCCTAACCCTAGCTCATCGGTCCCACCGAGTTGATCATGTCGGTCCCACCGAAAAGCCTAACATTCACATTTTGAACTAAATCGGTCTCACCGAGTTCACATATTCGGTCTGATCAAGTTGGCTCAAATGTGTGTAACGGTTAGATTTTGTGTGTAGGCTATATATACCCCTCCACCCTCCTCTCCTTTCGTGAGAGAGCCATCAGAATGTTCCTACACTTCCACTACTCATTTTCCGAGAGAGAACCACCTACTCATGTGTTGAGACCAAGACATTCCAATCCAACCACAAGAATATTGATCTCTAGCCTTCCCCAAGTTGCTTTCCTCTCAAATCATCTTTCCACCATAGCCAAATCTGTGTGAGAGAGTTGAGTGTTGGGGAGACTATCATTTGAAGCACAAGAGCAAGGAGTTCATCATCAACACACCATATATTACCTTTTGGAGAGTAATGTCTCCTAGATTGGTTAGGTGTCACTTGGGAGCCTCCGTCAAGATTGTGGAGTTGAACCAAGGAGTTTGTAAGGGCAAGTAGATCGCCTACTTCATGAAGATCTACCCAAGTGAGGCAAGTACTTTGTGGGTGATGACCATGTTGGGATAGACAAGGTTGCTTCTTCGTGGACCCTTCATGGGTGGAGCCCTCCGTGGAGTCGCGCAACCGCTACCCTTCGTGGGTTGAAGTCTCCATCAACGTGGATGTACGATAGCACCACCTATCGGAACCACGCAAAAAATCTCTGCTACATTGCGTTTGCCTTTCCAAACCCCTCCCTTTACCATCATATGCAATGTTTTACATTCCGCTACTATACTATTAGAATTGCATGTGTAGGTTGATTGCTTGACTTATGCTAAGTTGTTAAAATCTGCCAAGACTTAAGATTGGGAAAATGCTAGATTTTTATTTGATCAAGTAGTCCAATCACCCCCTCTAGACCTACTTTTGATCCTACAAGTGGTATCAAAGCTTTGGTCTCCATTTGCCTTAATTTCCATAGCTTTGGTGCTCATAGCCTTGGTTTCACAACCTAGGAGAGTATGGCATCTAGCGAGGGAAATTATCACCGTAGAAGTCCTTACTTTGATGGTACTAATTTTGCTAGTTGGAAGCATAAGATGAAAATGCATATTCTTGGACATAACCCCACTGTTTGGGCTATTGTGTGTATTGGCTTGCAAGGTGAATTCTTCAATGGAAGAGAACCAAATCATGAAGCAACCGCGGAAGAATTGAAGATGTTGCAATACAATGCTAAAGCTTGCGATATCCTCTTCAACGGATTGTGCCCCGAAGAATTCAACAAAATCAGCCGTCTTGTGTCACATCCCTAGCTTCTGGTACTGCCTGGTGTTTGCATCTTGTTGCATCATGTTTAAATTCTATTTAAGTTGAAATGGGGATGTTCAAACCCTAGCATCAAATGGAATTCAAATAGGTTCAACCTAAAATACTTTTTCAATGAACCTGAAATGCCCTTCAAAAATGTTCATCACTTTTGTCTTGGTTTAGAACCTCTGCCAAAATTTGTTCACATTTTTCTAGGACACCTAAGGTCACTGAATTAAATCATACTCTATTTGCATTTGGCCATTTAAATGCTATATAATATTTTAAATGTCCAAATAATCCTGAACTTAAGTGAGGGCTATTGGAAATATTCCAAAAAGAGCCCACAATTATTTTCAGGATTTTTGAAAATGCTCTGGCATTTTTAATAAAGCTGAAACAATTGCAGAAAATAGAAAACAGAAACATTAGAAAGGAGAGAGAGAGAGAGAGAGAGAGAGAGAGAGAGAGAGGAACCCCACCTGTGCAGCCACCTGGCGGCCCAAGTGACCGACCCAGCCCACCTGGCCCCCTCCCCTGTCGTCTTCCTCCTTGCCAGGAGGATGGGCGCGTGGCCGACGCACGCCAGCGCACGCCCGGCCAACTCTTGCTTGCCGCTTTGCCCTGGCTTCTTCGGGTGGCGCCACGCACCCCCTGGAACCCCCTCGCTCACTCCCTCGACCCATCCCCTTCCCTGGCTCTCTCCCGAACACACCTAGCGCCACCGTCGCCACCGCTCGCCGTAACCACGGTCACAGGCCCTCCCACGCCTCGCTGACGTGTCCATGGCCTCCGCCTCAACACCCTCGTCCTCCCCGTTGACTCACTCGACGCCGGACGCCTCAAAACACCGTCCCCGACCTCTTCTTCATCGTCGGCCGCCGTGGATCTCCATCGTCGATTCGTCACCGTCCGACCTTCCCCGAGCCCGCTTTGACGCCTGCTGCAACCGCCGTGAGCCACCGAACCTTTTCCCCCTCTCTGTTCTCGCTCTTGTGTGCCATAGCCGCCACACCTTGCTCGCCCGCACGTGCTGTCGCCTGTGACCGTCGTCGACGAGCCTCCGGCCACCTAGCGGTCCAGCCGTCGTGCTCAACTCCCTTCCCGCGCCGCGTAAAGCACGTAGGTGCCCCGCACGAGCTTCCCTGGGCACCGTAGCATCGACCCCGAGCTCACCCGAGCTCCGGCGACCGCCATGGTCGACGCCGGCGAAAACTCCGGCCACCCCAGGCCCAACCGCCACCACCACTCGATGCGCGAGTTCACCAGCAGCCCGTAGATGCCCTCCGCAGGCCATTTGGTCGCCGGAGAAGGATTTTCGACGTGCTCCGCCGCGTCTGGACTCGCCGGCGACTCAACGCCGGCGGGTTTGACCCTGCTGACCCGGTTTGATCCCAGTTTGACCCCCTGGGTCACTGACGTGTGGGCCCCAGGCCACTAACTAAACTAGATTAGTGTTAGTTTAACACTAACTAAATTAGATTAGTTAGGTTAGCCACTGACAGACAGGACCCACAGGCCAGGTTTAACCTGGACCGTCTCCGTTGACTTTTGACGTCACAGTGATGCAATGCTGACGCAATAAAGTATTTTCTGGATTTAATCTTATTCAGGAAATTCCAGAAGATGCCCTAACCTTCTAAAAATCATAGAAATTAATCTATAACTCCAAATGAGATAAATTATATATGAAAAATGATCAAAAAAATCCAATCTATCCATCTGTACTGGTTACATGCATGTTAGAACAACTTATAGTTGCCGAATTGGGCAAAACAAATAAAGGCATTTGAATAATAACATATGGAGTTTGAATTTGAACCTAGGGTTCAAACCAACTCCATTTAACTTGTTGCTAGTTGCATTAGCTCAAACCACAACATATTGCAATGTCATGATCATGCAGCATATTATGCATTGCATTGATTGTGTTCTTCCTTGTTTGCCGGTGTTTGTCCCCTCTCAATAGACGTGGTTCCGACGATGAGTTCGATGACACCGATGAAGAACTATACTATCTTCAGAAGTGCCAGGCAAGCAAAACCCCCTTGTTCGTTCCGATACAATCCCACTCTCTCGCTTCTGCTCTCTTTTACTGCATTAGGGCAACAACGATTCAACTGTTACATGCTGCGGTAGTTGAACCCCTTTCCTCTGCATGACCTGTCATTGCCATAGTAAATAGATGAAACCCACTAGCATGAGTAGGAGTTGTTTGAGCCCTGATGTGCCTACTCATTCATGCTTGTTTGTCATGCCTGCTATTGCTTAGAGTTGTGTCAGGTCTGATTCATCGGGGATGAATTGGAATGTGGTGAACATGTCCTACTGTTGAGAGCTAAGTGTGTGAACACGATTTGGCAAAGTTAGCGATGAGAGGCCATGTAGGAGTACATGGTGGGTTGTCTCATTGAAACCTTCCTCAAGAACTGAGTTCTGTGTTTGTGATCCATGAACAGTTACTACCACACATTGGGTTCCGGTAACTCGACCCCTCTCGACTTATTAATCAACATGATCTCTATCCAGGAGTTGCAACTAGTTTCTGGTGTTTGTAGGTAGTGTTAGTAGTCTACCAAGTGGCACCCGGTACAGGTGGGCTTGGGACAGACTAGGCACCGTGGCACGGTGTAACAAGCATAGATCCACCCATCGAGGTGGGCTTGGGAACACTGCACACATCATTTGGGGCCGTGAGCGACACCCCGACCGGATCTCCTTGCGGATGGAACCCGAATAGGCAATAAACCTGGACGAGAGACTTGTGTGGTTAGTAAGGTCGTGGCCGACACCCTGGCAGGGCTTTTGCTTGAAGGTTGTCGAGTACATGTCGTGTAAACGACAATAAGTGGTGAGAGTGTGTGTGAATCAGTACACCCCTGCAGGGTTAACATTATCTATTCGAATAGCCGTGTCTGCGGTAAAGGACTTCTGGGTTGCCTGTAAAGTTCATACACCAGTGAAAGTGGATACTCTAAAATACGCAAGATAAGCGTGAGTGCTATGGATGGCATTCTCGTAGGGAGACGGGAGCGGATCCATAGTGGTGTATTGATATGGTGAATACATGGACTCGTGTGCGCCACCTCAAAAGAGTTACCTGCAGTCGTAGTTCAGGATAGCCACTGAGTCAAAGCTGGCTTGCTGCAGTTAAACCCCACCACCCCTTTGTTGATAATGATGCATATGTAGATAGTTCTGATGTAAGTCTTGCTGGGTGCATTTGTACTCACGTTTGCTTAATTTATGTTTTTGCAGAGAGACTTCAGTCTTGCTAGTAGTTCCGCGTGGACTTCGACGTTTAGCTTGTTACCTCAGCTACGATCTTGTGCCCTCGGCAGGATTTGTTAGATAGTCAGGCTTCTCAGCCTTTTTCATTTGTAGATGTCTGTACTCAGACATGTAAGCTTCCGCTTGTGCTTTGACTTGTGTGCTCTAAATGTTGGGTCATGAGACCCATGTTTGTGATGCCATGTTGTATTTGCACATATCGAGCATATTGTGTGTATGTTATTGAAATGCTTGGTATGTGTGGGATCTGACTATCTAGTTGTTTATCCTTGGTAGCCTCTCTTACCAGGAAATGTCTCCTAGTGCTTCCACTGAGCCTTGGTAGCTTGCTACTGCTCCGGAACACTTAGGCTGGCTGGCATGTGTCCTTGTTCGTTCCTGTGTCTGTCCCTTCAGGGAAATGTCACGCGGTGTTTACCAGAGTCCTGTTAGCCCGCTACAGCCCGGTTTACTAGAGTCCTGCTAGCCCAGTTGCTACAGCCCGGATTCACTCGCTGATGACCGACACGTTCGTTGTTGGGTCATGTATGCCTGTCCTTGTAAGTTAGTGCCACTTTGGGTTCACGACTAGCCATGTCAGCCCGGGCTCCTTGTCATATGGATGCTAGCGACACCATCATATACGTGTGCCAAAAGGCGCAAATGGTCCCGGTCCTAGTAAGGCGACACCCGTGGGAATACCGTGTGTGAGGCTGCAAAGTGATATGAGGTGTTACATGCTAGATCGGTGTGGCGTAGAGTCGGGGTCCTGACAGCTTTGGTATCAAAGCCCGACTACCTGTAGGATTACCAAGCCAAACTAGTCGAAGTTGAGTCTAGAAATTCTTTAGTTATGTAAGGGAATTGATTGTGGAACGGGACGTAAGGCTCTTTTTACTCCTTTACCTTATGCCCTTCTGATCTGAGTTAACCTCTTCTCTTCTACGGGGATTAAGAACTAGGCTTCTCATCTTTCTATCAGGATCACGTGTTACTAATCCGTAGACTTATAGGATTGTTGGTTTTAAGCCTCAGTTCAATTCCTACTGTATCCGTGTATTCATAGTTGATCTTAGAACCTTGATATTATGATGATCGAGTGGTTATGCCACCCTTTGCAGGATGTCTTAATTGTTTTTGAGCATTTACAGCCGTTATGTTGTCCGAGTCATCCCATGTTTCTAATTAGTCTGATGCATTTGCAAATCCCTTCCTCTTGTTTCCGATGTCCCTTTGGGCCAGATTAACCACACTAATCAGTAAGTTGAGGTACTCCATTGCCTCGGCATATATGTTGGAATTATTGTTATGGCCCTAGGTGTCTTAGAGTATGACCTAGTGATATAGCCATGTTTTGTGTCCTAGTGTGATGATTCTGGCCATCATTCTTGAAAGCATCCCGTGATGCCACTTAGTTAGTAGGCATTCTATTCATGGGTTCTTGAACCCGAGATTCACTCTACTTACTTCATGTTGGTAGTGTTTGCTAGCTCCTTTAGGATATTAGTAACCTTTGCGATAGTCCTCGAGATCCGTGGTATTTCCTTCTTCCAAATACCATGAACTGCTTACGGCAGAAGTTCTTTGAACCGAAAGGTCACAACCATAGTGCTCTTGACGAGTTCTCGATTCTATATTGTGACTCTGCCAGTTCTAGCTCTTTGCATGGGTTATCCGGAAGAAATATGTTGAGCTTTGCTCGACATACTAATCTATGCATCCACAACTCAAAAAATCATATGTTCCTTTGAGTTGTCCCTCTTTAGTTCTTTTCCGGCCCTCGTCTATCAGTTGATAGTCAGGAGTACTTGTGCACTTGTGTTCATCGATGCCTATTATTCTGTGGTCCGTCAAGCCATTCTAATCAGAATGACTAGGAGAAACAAACTCCAGTACCTCATCCATATCCAGGATTGGGTCAAAGTAGTTGTACCTCACAGATCAAAATGCCAACCCAGCTTTTGTTCTGTTCTACCCTGAAGTATTACCCACTTTATGTTAGGAATGCCATGAGGATTGCACCTTATCTTATGGATTCTTGACTTAGTGATACTTCTCACCATCATTATTCATTCCTCGGTTCCGTGTTGTTGTAACCGGAATGCCGACAAGTGAATCGTGATGCGTGAAATCAATACTCCTAGCAACATTGTTGCTTGGTAGTTAAAGGACAATAATTTCATTCTTAGCGTGTTGGTTCTGGAATCATCATTCTAAGATAGATTGTGCTACCTAGTCCATTTTTCTGATGCACTCTCCGAACGAGGAGTATGGATTATGTCAATCCCTTGCTCTTTTGGTCATATTGTCTTGCCCTGAACAACGAGATTGTTCCCGAGCTTAGTAACATATCGATGGTTCGTGATTTTCCGGAAATCTTCCCAAAAGTATCACCAGGTTGTTCCCTAACTGTTATGTTGAGATCGTGATCAAGTTGGTTTCTTGTAACCACCTCTTCTCCAAGAGTCTGTGTTGGGTACCCCTGAGCTAGTTGGTTAAGCTAAACAACAACTTGGAGAGTTGGAAGATAAAAACTTGTCCGACTTAGTTCATTCTAAGGGATACCTCTTGTGTATGTGCGTGAACAAAGATGATATTTTCATCGACTAGCCCTCGTTATCAGTTGTTGGATCTATTTTCTTATCAAAACCTTGATTTGAGTATGGGCTATCATCAAATCAATTTAGAACCAACGATGTTCATAATGTTGTCTTACTCATGGTTGTTTCCTCGAGCATACACCATTATATCTTTTGGTCTAACCAATGCTATCACCTTGTTCACATAATTGTGGAATTCCATTATATGGAATCCTAGATGAGTTGTTGTTGAGACCATCGACAACATCCTTATCTTCTCCATGATTCTATTGGACACTAAGCTAGTGCTGGAAACTTTGTGAGCAATGCTTTCGTGTTCCGTTCATAAAGCATATGTTCGGATGAAAGAAGTGACTTCCTCTAATTCACGTGCATTTAGTGTAAGTTGTCGCCGTGGATCCGAGAAAGATTGTTTTTGCTTCCTTCGGAATCATCCCTTGTCAGTCATACATGTGCAAAGTATACTATGGTTTGGTAGATTAATTACCTCCACTCCATATGTATTCCGTAGCACACCAAGCCACTGGCTGATTTGCTCAAGGAGAAGGAGTTCCTTCATAAAAGCTAATCCGGACTATGTAAGGACTTCGATATCCTCGATGATGGATTCCCCATCTGAACTCGGTAGTGTTCTATTATAAGACTACTACGTGGTCATGCTTGTTGAGACAGCATGTTCACATGTGTGTAGCAGAACCAGCTCATGTTTTGGAGCTTGCTATCGTAGTTCATTCCCCGAGAATCTCTCAACGTCTTCTCGTCAATTTGTGTTGCAAACTTTAATTTTGCTTTCTAGACTTGATGAGTTTGGAATATTCTGACACCAACCAGATCTGAATCTCAGGCAGATATGATGGTTGGAACGATTCCCAAGGACTATAATATTGGTCTCTCTGTAACCCGGTAAAGTGGATGGCATGGCGAACACACCCAGCTGGAAGACCTATTATTGTAGTATCTTGATTGAGGAATTGGCCACCTCCCCATAAGGATTTCGTAGGATTTACTCCAGTAGTTGTTCCTTATGAATTTTTGTGTTTCCAAAGTCTGGCCTTTTACTTGATGTTCTATATATCAAACCATATCTATCAATGTGATATGCTAGTACATCAAGGAGAACATTAGAAGCGGAGTGCTAAATGTCTCTCGGTCGATCATCCAGATTATGTTCCCTTGGCCTCGCTAAGGTGAAATCTGAGAAGGTGTTATCTTCCTTTGCATCTGCATCGTCCATCACTATTCATCATGGTAGTATGATGTGTCGCCAGGATCCTTGACACGGATAATGGTAAAACCTTGATGAATATGGAAATGCTCAAGCTCTTGAGAGCATGCTCAGTCACTGGGTTATATCCTCGGCATCATCTGGAATGTGCTTTCCGTTTGCTAAATTGCCTTATAACTCTGATTTTCTTTCCAAACTGAGTATGCCTTTCCTTCGAACTCTTTCAAATAATCGTTTGTGATTGCTTCAGGCTGGTATAAAGAGTTTCAATGATCTATATATCAAAAGTAATTCTTTTTGCCACATAAGGGGAAATTCTATGAGTCACCTTCCCCAAGGTGCCCGTTATGGAATCATGGCAACTATTTCATCGCTATCTTGAAATCATTCACCATCTCCTCAAGTGTGGAATTGTTGCCTACCAAATTGAACCCCCGTCATCTGTTCTTCCATCCCTCCCGAAGTGTGTATGAACATCTCAGCTCAAGAGGTGTTCTATGCCTCATTCCGTGAGTTGATCGTCAGCTGCTCGATCCTCAAGAAGATCGATTCTTCTAGAGTTTTCATTTCTTCTCGTGGTCATGTTGAATGGAGTTGTCAAAGCAAGATGTCAAGATCAAGATGATGCAATGAATCAACATCTTTGAGAAGGACAGTTGGATCGTGAAGATCGTGTTAGCTTGTGTTCCCTCTTTCTTCTTACCTCACGTCTTGAATCTCGGGACGAGATTCTCATTTAGTGGGGGTGAGTTGTCACATCCCTAGCTTCTGGTACTGCCTAGTGTTTGCATCTTGTTGCATCATGTTTAAATTCTATTTATGTTGAAATGGGGATGTTCAAACCCTAGCATCAAATGGAATTCAAATAGGTTCAACCTAAAATACTTTTTCAATGAACCTGAAATGCCCTTCAAAAATGTTCATCACTTTTGTCTTGGTTTAGAACCTCTACCAAAATTGGTTCACATTTTTCTAGGACACCTAAGGTCACTGAATTAAATCATACTCTATTTGCATTTGGCCATTTAAATGCTGTATATTATTTTAAATGTCGAAATAATTCTGAACTTAAGTGAGGGTTGTTGGAAATATTCCAAAAAGAGCCCACAATTATTTTTAGGATTTTTGAAAATGATCTGGCATTTTTAATAAAGCTGAAACAATTGCAGAAAATAGAAAACAGAAACATTAGAAAGGAGAGAGAGAGAGAGGAACCCCACCTGTGCAGCCACCTGGCAGCCCAAGTGGCCAGCCCAGCCCACCTAGCCCCCTCCCCTATCGTCTTCCTCCTTGCCAGGAGGATGGGCGCGTGGCCGACGCACGCCGGTGCACGCCCGGCCACCTCCTACTTGCCGCTTTGCCCTAGCTTCTTCGGCTGGCGCCATGCACCCCCCCTGGAATCTCCTTGCTCATTCCCTCGATCCATCCCCTTCCCTGGCTCTCTCCCGAACACACCGAGCGCCGCCGTCGCCCCCGCTCGCCGTAGCCACGGCCATAGGCCCTCCCTCGCCTTGCCAACGTGTCCATGGCCTCCGCCTCGATGCCCTTGTCCTCCCCGTCGACTCACTCGATGCCGGATGCCTCAAAACGCCGTCCCCGACCTCTTCTTCATCGTCGGCCGCCGCGGATCCCCATCGTCGACCCGTCGCCGTCCGGCCTTCCCCGAGCACACTTCGACACCTGCTGCAACCGCTGTGAGCCACCGAACCTTTCCCCCTCTCTGTTCTCGCTCTCGTGCGCCGTAGCTGCTGCACCTTGCTCGCCCACACGCGCTGCCGCCTATGACCGCCACTGACGAGCCTCCGGCCACCTAGCGGTTTGGCCGTCGTGCTCAACTCCCTTCCCGCGCCGCGTAGAGCATGTAGGTGCCCCGCACGAGCCTCCCTGGCCACCGTAGCGTCGACCCCGAGCTCACCCGAGCTCCGGCGACCGCCAAGGTCGACGCCGGTGACAAGTCCAGCCACCCCAGGCCCAACCGCCACCACCACTCGATGCGCGAGTTCACCAGCATCCCGTAGATGCCCTCCACAGGCCATTTGGTCGCTGGAGGAGGATTTTCGACGCGCTCCGCCGCGTTTAGCCTCACCGGCGACTCAACGCCGGCGGGTTTGACCCCGCTGACCCGGTTACACCCCAGTTTGACCCCCCTGGGTCACTGACGTGTGGGCCCCAGGCCACTAACTAAACTAGATTAGTGTTAGTTTAACGCTAACTAAATTAGATTAGTTAGGTTAGTCACTGACAGACGGGACCCACAGGTCAGGTTTGACCTGGACCATCTCCGTTGACTTTTGATGTCATAGTGACGCAATGCTGACGCAATAAAGTATTTTCTGGATTTAATCTTATTCAGGAAATTCCAGAAAATGCCCTAACCTTCTAAAAATCATAGAAATTAATCTATAACTCCAAATGAGATAAATTATATATGAAAAATGATCAGAAAAATCCAATCTATCCATATGTACTGGTTACATGCATGTTAGAACAACTTATAGTTGCTGAATTGGGCAAAACAAATAAAGGCATTTGAATAATAACATATGGAGTTTGAATTTGAACCTAGGGTTCAAACCAACTCCATTTAACTTGTTGCTAGTTGCATTAGCTCAAACCACAGCATATTTCATATTGTGCATTGCATTGATTGTGTTCTTCCTTGTTTGCCGGTGTTTGTCCCCTCTCGATAGACGTCGTTCCGACGATGAGTTCGATGACACCGATGAAGAACTATACTATCTTCAGAACTGCCAGGCAAGCAAAACCCCCTTGTTCATTCCGATACAATCCCACTCTCTCGCTTCTGCAGTCTTTTACTGCATTAGGGCAACAACGATTCAACTGTTACATGCTGCGGTAGTTGAACCCCTTTCCTCTGCATGACCTGTTATTGCCACAGTAAATAGATGAAACCCACTAGCATGAGTAGGAGTTGTTTGAGCCCTGATGTGCCTACTCATTCATGCTTGTTTGTCATGCCTGCTATTGCTTAGAGTTGTGTCAGGTCTGATTCATCAGGAATGAATTGGAATGTGGAACATGTCCTACTGTTGAGAGCTAAGTGTGTGAACGCGATTTGGTAAAGGTAGCGATGAGAGGCCATGTAGGAGTACATGGTGGGTTGTCTCATTGAAACCTTCCTCAAGAACTGAGTTCCGTGTTTGTGATCCATGAACAGTTACTACCACACATTGGGTTCCGGTAACTCGACCCCTCTCGACTTATTAATCAACATGATCTCTGTCCAGGAGTTGCAACTAGTTTCTGGTGTTTGTAGGTAGTGTTAGTAGTCTACCAAGTGGCACCCAGTACAGGTGGGCTTGGGATAGACTAGGCACCATGGAACGGTGTACCAAGCGTAGATCCACCCGTCGAGGTGGGCTTGGGAACCCTGCACACATCGTTTGGGGCCGTGAGTGACACCCCGGCCGGATCTCCTTGCGAATGGAACCCGAATAGGCGATAAACCTGGACGAGAGACTTGTGTGGTTAGTCAGGTCGTGGCCGTCACCCTCGCTAGGCTTTCGCTTGAAGGTTGTCGAGTACATGTCGCGTAAATGATGATAAGTGGTGAGAGCGTGTGTGAAGAAGTACACCCCTGCAGGGTTAACATTATATATTCGAATAGCCGTGTCCGCGGTAAAGGACTTATGGGTTGCCTGTACAGTTCATAGACAAGTGAAAGTGGATACTCTAAAATACGCAAGATAAGCATGAGTGCTATGGATGGCGTTCTCGTAGGGAGACGGGAGCGGATCCATAGTGGTGTATTGATATGGTGAATATGTGGACTCGTGTGCGCCACCTCAAAAGAGTTACTTGCACTCGTAGTTCAGGATAGCCACCGAGTCAAAGCTGGCTTGCTGCAGTTAAACCCCACCACCCCTTTGTTAATAATGATGCATATGTAGATAGTTCTGATGTAAGTCTTGCTGGGTACATTTATACTTACGTTTGCTTAATTTATGTTTTGCAGAGAGAATTAAGTCTCGCTAGTAGTTCTGCGTGGACTTCAACGTTTAGCTTGTTACCTCAGCTACGATCTTGTGCCCTCGGCAGGATCTGGTAGATAGTCAGGCTTCTCAGCCTTTTTCATTTGTATATGTCTGTACTCAGACATGTTAAGCTTCTGCTTGTGCTTTGACTTGTGTGCTCTGGATGTTGGGTCATGAGACCCATGTTTGTAATATCTCGGTCCTTGGAGCCTATTGAATAAAATACTTGAGTTGTAGAGTCATGTTGTGATGCCATGTTGTATTTGCACATATCGAGCATATTGTGTGTATGTTATTGAAATGCTTGGTATATGTGGGATTTGACTATCTAGTTGTTTATCCTTGGTAGCCTCTCTTACCGGGAAATGTCTCCTAGTGCTTCCACTGAGCCTTGGTAGCTTGCTACTGCTCCGGACTTAGGCTGGTCGGCATGTGTCCTTGTTCGTTCTTGTGTCTGTCCCTTCAGGGAAATGTCACACGGTGTTTACCGGAGTCCTGTTAGCCCGCTACAGCCCGGTTTACTAGAGTCCTGCTAGCCCAGTTGCTATAGCCCGCTGATGACCGACACGTTCGTTGCTGGGTCATGTATGCCTGTCCCTGTAAGTTTGTGCCACTTTGGGTTCACGACTAGCCATGTCAGCCCGGGTTCCTTGTCATATGGATGCTAGCGACACCTTCATATACGTGTGACAAAAGGCGCAAATGGTCCCGGGCCTGGTAAGGCGACACCTGTGGGAATACCGTGCGTGAGGCCGCAAAGTGATATGAGGTGTTACATGCTAGATCGGTGTGGCATAGAGTCGGGGTCCTGACATCTTGAGAATGCAAAGAAAATTTGGGATACTTTGATTGATATGCACGAAGGTACCGAGTCCTTCAAGGAATCCAAATTGGATGTGCTTCAAAGTCAACTTGACAAGTTCAAAATGAAGGATGGTGAAGGTGTCGCTGAAATGTACTCTAGGCTTGCTCTCATCACAAATGAGATTGCCGGCTTAGGAAGTGAAGAGATAACCGGTAGATTCATCATCAAGAAGATCCTAAGAGCGTTGGATGGAAAATATGATACGTGTGCACTTTGATCCAAATGATGCCCAATTACAAAGATCTTAAGCCAACAGAAGTCATTGGTAGAATTGTTGCTCATGAGATGTCACTCAAGGATAAGGAAGAGCTTCACAACAAGTATAGTGGTGCTTACAAAGCTTCATGTGTTGCTCCTACAACATCAAGCGAGTAATAAGTCTTCAATGAAGAATTGAGCCTATGGTGAAGGACTTCAACAAGTTCTACAAGAGTAGAAGCAAAGAAAGAAGTTCCAAGTCAAGGTCCTACAATGACAAAAGATCTTCTAGTCGTGATCGCAATTGCTACAAATGTGGAAGACCCGGACACTACTCTCATGAGTGTACAGCTCCATACAAAAGAATAGAAGACTCGCTTAAAAGGAGAAGCAAAAGATAAGAATCACCATCAAGAGAAAGAAGGAGTAGAGATGATCGTTATGAACCAAGACCCTCTCGAAGAAGCAAGGATTCGGAAAGGAAGGACAAGTCATCAAAGAGCTACACAAGACGAAGACATCAAGCTCATGTTGGTGAATAGGTATTTGGCTCCGACTCCGACAACTACTTCGAGAGAAGCTATCATTCCGACTCTGAATATACTCAAGATGAAGGTGTTGCCGGTCTTGCACTTTTGTCATCCAACTCCTACGACCTATTTTATTCACCAAATGAAGGGATTGGAAGATGCTTCATGGCTAAAGGCCCCAAGGTATCGCACCCCAAGTATGTTGATTCAATAGTGATGAAGATGATTTGCTTGGTGATGATGATTTACTTGTTGACAACTCTAGTAGTGAAAACTATGATGAAATTGCTATTAATCATGCTAATCAAGATAAAGCAAATGACGATGATACGGAGATTGAGCATCTAACTAAAGAACTAAACACTCTTAAGTTAGCTCATGAAACTACCTTAGAGGACCATCGAGAGCTTTTAAAGACTCATGAAAAGCTACACTTTGAAAATCTCAATCTAGAGCAAGAGCATGGGTTCCTAAAAGCAATCAATGATGATCTTCGTAAGAAAAGTTCTTCTTACATTGCCAAGCGTTTACTCTTATCTACTTACATGCCACAAGTAAAATCTAGCAAGAAGAGCAAGAAAGATTCTTCTTCTAGTAGTAACAATAATCATGTTAAATCCAATATTGTTGCTTCTAGTAGTTCTCTTGATTCCACTAATGATTCTCTTAGCCAAGTTACAATTGAACAAGAAAACAACTTATTTAAGGGAATTATAGAGAAAGGTGTTTACAAGAGCCTTGCCGGAAGTAAGCAATTTGAGGAAATTGTACGCAAGCAAGGAAGGCACCGGAAGAATCAAGGTGTTGGTTTTGAACGCAAGTTCAATGATAATGGAGTTGAGTGGGAAAAAGGTCAATACCCCAAGACGAAGTTTGTTCCTCAACAAAAGAAGTATGATCCCACTTGTTTCAAAGGAACACAAGCTCAAGACAATCTTCCACCACAAGACCACAAGCTAAAAGGCAAGGATAAGCTTCAAGAGGAGATTGATGCATTTGAAGAAGCTCCCAAGGCCTTGGTCAAGTGGGTTCCCAAGACTAGTCAAGTTCTGACTACAACTCGAAGGATTCTAATACGTCTCCAACATATCTATAATTTTTTATTGCTCCATGCTACTTTATCTATTGTTTTGAACTATAATGGGCTTTATTTTCCACTTTTATATTATTTTTGGGACTAACCTATTAACCGGAGGCCCAGCCCAGAATTGTTGTTTTTTGCCTTTTTCAGTGTTTCGAAGAAACTGAATATCAAACGGAGTCCAAACGGAATGAAACCTTCGGGAACGTGATTTACTCATCAGATAAGATCCAGGAGACTTGGACCCTCCATCAAGAAAGCCACGAGGCGGTCATGAGGGTGGAGGGCGCGCCCTCCCCCTTGGGCATGCTCCCCTACCTCGTGGGTCCCTCGGAGCTCCACCGACGTACTCCTTCCTCCTATATATACCTACGTATCCTCGTATGATCAGAGGAGGAGCCAAAAACCTAATTCCACCGCCGCAACCTTCTGTATCCACGAGATCCCATCTTGGGGCCTGTTCTGGAGCTCCGCCGGAGGGGGCATCTACCATGGAGGGCTTCTACATCAACACTATAGCCCCTTCGATGAAGTGTGAGTAGTTTACTTCAGACCTTCGGGTCCATAGCTAGTAGCTAGATGGCTTCTTCTCTCTTTTTGGATCTCAATACAATGTTCTCCCCCTCTCTCGTGGAGATCTATTCGATGTAATCTTCTTTTTATGGTGTGTTTGTTGAGAGCGATGAATTGTGGGTTTATGATCCAGTATTATCTATGGAAAATATTTGATTCTTCTCTGAATTCTTTTATGTATGATTGAGTTATCTTTGCAAGTCTCTTCGAATTATCCGTTTGGTTTGGCCAACTAGATTGGTAGTTCTTGCAATGGGAGAAGTGCATGGCTTTGGGTTCAATCTTGCGGTGTCCTTACCCAATGACAGAAGGAGTTGCAAGGCACGTATTGTATTGTTGCCATTGAGGATAACAAGATGGGGTTTTTATCATATTGCATGAATTTATCCCTCTACATCATGTCATCTTGCTTAAAGTGTTACTCTGTTTTTAACTTAATACTCTAGATGCATGCTGGATAGCGGTCTATGAGTGGAGTAATAGTAGTAGATGCAGAATCGTTTCGATCTACTTGTCACGGACGTGATGCCTATATACATGATCATTGCCTAGATATACTCATAACTATGCTCAATTCTGTCAATTGCTCAACAGTAATTTGTTCACCCACTGTAGAATACTTATGCTCTTGAGAGAAGCCACTAGTGAAACCTATGGCCCCCGGGTCTATCCTCATCATATCAATCTATATCACTTTATTTACTTGCTTTGTTTTTACTTTGCCTTTTACTTTTTACTTTGCATCTATCTATCAAAAATACCAAAAATATTATCTCTATCAGATCTCATTCTCGTAAGTGACCGTGAAGGGATTGACAACCCCTAAGCATTGGTTGCGAGTTGCTATCGTGTTGTGCAGGTACGAGGGACTTGCGCGTGACCTCCTACTGGATTGATACCTTGGTTCTAAAAAACCGAGGGAAATACTTACGCTACTGTGCTGCATCAGCCCCTCCTCTTCGGGGAAAACCAACGCAAGCTCAAGACGTAGCAGATTCCCATCAAGATGATGTGGATCCCGAAGAACAAGAACTAGAGAATTCCTGAGGGTGACTCCGCCAATAAACTTCACTCGTATTCTTTGGCAAGGACAAGTGCAATCAACTTCCACATCTTGCACTAGTTCAAGGAGCCACAAACCCTCTTGTTGGTAAGACAAGGGACAAGGTAACCTAATGCTTTCATGGACAACATCATGTGTGAATTTCACTCTATGTCTATGGATATCCTTGTGTGTTCCTTGTGGGACTAACCATGTAGGCATTGAAAGTGCAACTAACTCCAATGGATTGCTCCAAATGATCTACATCAACATTGAGCATCTACATCTTCAATGCCAGCATGAAGTCATCATCGACAAAACCCAAGGATAGTTCATCCCTCTTAGGGGGGATATCACATCTAGGGGGAGTTTTGCTCTAAGAATTGGGCTAAAGCAACTCTAATGGTGTGAACACAACAATGCTTTATGTAAAAGTGGTAACCCCACTTGTGCTTAAACAATGAGTATGACCTACGATCAAATGCTCTCATTTGACTCCCTAGTCAATATACTCATATATAGATGACTAGTCATCGCACATTGCTTGATAGATGCTAGAGTGTTTGTGCATGCTTTGTCACATATTTTATTTGCTATCTTATTGTGTGAGCAAGTTGATTGCATATTTTTCCAATCAAGGACATCCATTTGTTGCTTTGTTTGTTTGGCTTTTCTTTTTGCCAAATGGATGGACAAGAATGCCCAAGAACTCCCTCTAGCTATCTATGCTCTTTCTCATCTCAAATTCTATTCATGCTACATCACAAAGTTTGAACAAGTCGAACTCGGACCCTCCGGGTGAGGAGCACTCGGAGTCACCGATCCGTTAAGGGCTTAATTTCCAAAACTTCTTACTGCATTTCGATCTGACCGATCCATCCAATTCGGTCATACTGAGTTCATTAAGTCAATCTAGGTTTTAATCTCGGTGCAACCAATTTGAACCCTTCGGTCACACCGAATTGCAGCAATCGCTTGCGATTCTGCATCTCGGTGCCAGCGAGTCGTTCCACTCAGTCACACCGACAGAGTCTGGATATATATACCCACAGGCTGAAAATTTGGAAATTCCTCCAAATGCTTCGCCCGCGCCTGTCCAGCTCTGCCGACTAGAGGTCTCCGGATTGTCTCCTCATTGCCTGCGACCCCCTGCCGTTGGTTTTCCCTGCTGTCAATGGGAATCTTCACCACCATTGTCACCATAGCGGGTTAATCACCAAGTTAGGGTATGAACTCATCTCTTTGTGCATCCCCAACTCCGATTCCTAGTACAAAGATCAATGCTTGTATTCTTGCCACGATTGAGAGAACTCTATCCACTTCAAACTCTGTTAGATTAGATTTGATGCAAAAAAATTAGGTTTAGGTTTCCGCAGAACTCATCTCGGACCGACCGATATTAGGATTTCGGTCTCGCCGATTTGGCTCGGGCCATAGCACAAGTATTTTTTGGTCTGACCGAAACATACCAATCGGTGTGACCGAGTTCATTTCTTTGTGAAACCCTAGCAACTCAGAGTCACCAAACTGCATCTCGGTCTGACCGATCTTGCATGTTTAGACTCCATAGCTGCTTCGGTGTCACCGAGTTGGTAATATCGATAGCTCCAAAATGCTTTCTGTAGAAAACTAAAACTAAGTTTTTGACTCATTTGTTTTGGAAAAAGGCGGTGCTTTCTGATACTTATCTACTCCATCTCAACCTATCTATTCACATGGCCAGCTTTCGGTGCTAGACATGTCAAACCAAAGTGACAGTCAAAACAGGTCAGAGGAGCACTAGAATCTCAGTGAGGGCACTAGTCCCTCCAACAACACTTCTGATGAGGGTAGCAGAAGCACCCCAAGCAACCTGCCTAAGGCTGCAACTAGGCATGGGAGGAAAAGAAACTCAGAATCTAAAGGTGAAGATTTTGTGGTTGATGAAGAGGTCACTTCCAAGAAGAAGTTGATCAAGAAAGAACAAGTTGTTGTTGCTGCTGGCATCAAGCCAGACATGAAAGTGAAGGCTCCTGCTCACAGAAAGCCTGTGTCCAAAGCCAGGGCCTCAACACTTGAAACCTTGAAATCAAATGAAGAAGAGGCTACTGGAGGCAAGAAGAGAAAGGAAAGGGTCAAGAAGACCATGGCTAGAGTTATTGGAAAACCTTCTATGATGAAGGAGTCTGATGAAGATGAAGAAGATGAAGAAGTTCCTGCACCTCCACCTAAGACATAGAAACTTATGGGTGATGCAATTAAGTCTAGGGCTGCCCCATCCAAGCCCAAGACTGCTCCCAAGTCTTCTACTCAAGCTCCAAAGCAATATGCACCCAAGAGATCTACTAGGAACATCCCTGCCGCAGAGAAGAACAAGGCCCAGTGCCTGAAGTTGAAGAAGAGGAAGAGCCCCAAGTGCTCAGAAAACTCAAGCCCAAGATACCTGATCATGATGACAACTATCCCATTGCTGAAAACATGAAGTTGAGGAAAGATGCAGGTCTCAGACTATGGAGGCAAACAGATCCTTATGCCACAAGGAGAAGGATTGCTGTGGATTACAGGTTCCGCACCAAGGAACAACAAGACTTCTATGAGACATTTCTCCTGGACAAGAAGCCCATAGTCAGTGACATGAAGTGGGTCAACTGGACTTTCATTGATGACAATGGAGACCACCTTCCTGGAGTTCATGAGAGCTTCAGAATGAATGGAGTTGATACTTTTCTGGGTCAAAAGTTGACAAAATGGAATGATGAGATGGTGATGCAATTCTATTCCACTGCCCATTTCTACCCAGATGGCAAGATTGTCTAGATGACAGAGGGTACTAGGTACCAATCTTCCATTGCTGAGTGGGATGAGCTAATCCATGCTCCTGCAGAAGCTGATGATAACACTGATGTCTATGCAAAGCCCAGGAAGGCCACAACTCCATGACACACATGTACAAGGAGATACCATACGATGCCTTGGACACACACAAATTTAGCTTAGTTTACTATCTACTGTCAGGACTGCCAACCATCAACACTATTCTGAGGCACACTTTGTTGCCCAAGTCTGGAGATGATAGGATGATCAGAGGGCATTCAATCAACTTGCTACATATGTTTTATGTGCCAGAGAAGTTCAAGGTGATGACCTTGATAGTTGAAACAGTTAAGAGGACTGCAGCTGATCAGAAGAGATCATGTGGCTATGCCCCACACATTCAGATGCTCATCAATTCCAAGGTGGGCACATGCACATATCTGCTAGATAGAGAGCACCTTCCCTTGAGGCCAGATTTTGAGGACAACATAGTTGTCATGGATGCCTCACATCCTACATCTGTAGAGGCTCAGGAGAAGAGAGAAGGCAAAGGTAGAAAAGATTTCCAAGATGCAAATCTCAAGACCAAGCAGGACTAGCTCAGCTATCTGCTTGAAGCCATAGTAAGGATTGAGAAAGGACTAACCACCCTGACTCAAAACTAAGAAAGTCTTGAGAGAATCATTGAAACAAAGTTTTATGATCTAGACTTGAATGTCATAGAGATTCAGACTGCAGTTGAGCAACTCCAAGAGAAGCAGAGGAGAGGAAGATCTACAACAGATGCTTATCAGAGAGTGCCTAGAGCACAAAGGTTTGCAGCTGTGCCAATTAGTGACACAAGGGCCACAACTCCAGCACATGAAGCCACAGCCTCAGTTGCCCCTCCAGTGGCAACCCCTCCAGTTCCTCAGACATCAGCCGAAGTCTTTACAGATGTTGTCCTCTCCATGCCATCTTCGCACTCTGGAGCTCCCGGAGATCATGCTTAGAGTGCCGTATAGCACTATGCATTTTCGAGCTTTTTGGTAACTTGTTGCCAAAGGGGAAGAAAGTGTATAGATCATAGGCTTCGAGAGAAAGTGTGTGTGTGTGTGTGTGTTTTGCTTTTTATTTGTCTCTCTTGCTACTTATTTGCTTGCGTCTTGCTACTTATTTGTGCTTGTGTGAGGTACTCTTATGATCATGTGGTTGATCATATTATGCTTTAATATGTGTGCTTGGATGATATTATCTTATCACTTGTGTATGATCAATCATATTTGTCTTGGTGATGAGTGCATGCTATGTATATTCTATCATTTTGAGTGCTCCACCAAGATGTATGTGACATGGAAGAGTAACCCATGATCCTAATTGATTGTGCTTTTGCATTCAAAAGAAAATCATAAATAATGCACAAATTTAGGGCGGTCTCTTGCATCACATACTTCTCAAAGCGACGATAAATTTCATTCTTATTATCATTTGTCGAAGCTTTGATCTGTATGTTGTCATCAGTTACCAAAAAGGTGGAGATTGAAAGTGCAACTAACCCCCGGGTGGTTTTGATAATTCATAAAAACATATAGCTCATTGAACTAATATCCTTTCAATTTGACTATTTCAGAAAGTTCAATGATTGGCATGGCATGGACTATATACGTGGACCCCTCAAAATGCTAAGGACAAATATTGGCAAAAGCTCAAGACTCTTCATTTCTATTTTAGTGATCCAAGATCACATTGAGTCCATAGGAAAAACCAATACTATTAAAAAGGGATGAGGTGTTTCTTAATGGTCTACTTGCTCAAAATGCTTAGTGCTCCAAAGCCCTCAACCACTTTCTCAAATCCAAATATGTCCTAACCTAAAATTCAAACTCGGCCCACCGATTTGATTCATCTGGCACCACTGATGATACGTCCATTTTGCATCATGCTTTTTTATTGATATTTATTGCATTATGGGCTGTTATTACACATTATATCACAATACTTATGCCTTTTCTCTCTTATTTTATAAGGTTTACATGAAGAGGGAGAATGCCGGCAGCTGGGATTCTGGACTAGAAGAGGAGCAAATATTGGAGACCTATTATGCACAACTCCAAAAGTCCCGAAACTTCATGGATCATGTTTTTGGAATATATAAAAAATATTGGGCGGATAAAATACCAGAGGGGGCCACCAGCCAGCCACAAGGGTGGAGGACGCGCCCTACCCCCTAGCTGCCCCCCCGACCTTGTGGGCCCCCTGGTAGGCGTCCGGTGCCCATATTTGGCTATATGGTGTGTTTTGACCTGGAAAAAATCAGAAGTAAGCTTTCAGGATGAAGCACCGCCGTCTCGAGGCAGAACCTAGGCAGAACCAATCTAGCGCTTGCTACCTCTTGAGCACTGCGTTGGATTTCCCCGAAGAGGAGAGGATGATGCAGCAAAGTAGCGTAAGTATTTCCCTCAGTTTTTGAGAACCAAGGTATCAATCCAGTAGGAGACCACACACAAGTCCCTCGTACCTACACAAAATGATAGCTACTCGCAACCAACGCGATTAGGGGTTGTCAATCCCTTCACGGTCACTTACGAGAGTGAGATCTGATAGAGATGATAAATAATATTTTTGGTATTTTTGATAGATAGATGCAAAGTAAAAAAGTAAAAGGCAAAGTAAAAACAAAGCAAGTAAAATAAAGCGATAGAGATTGATATGATGAGAATAGACCCGGGGGCCATAGCTTTCACTAGTGGCTTCTCTCAAGAGCATAGATATTCTACGGTGGGTGAACAAATTACTGTTGAGCAATTGACAGAATTGAGCATAGTTATGAGTATATCTAGGCAATGATCATGTATATAGGCATCACGTCCAAGACAAGTAGATCGAAACGATTCTGCATCTACTACTATTACTCCACTCATCGACCGCTATCCAGCATGCATCTAGAGTATTAAGTTAAAAGCAGAGTAACGCCTTAAGCAAGATGACATGATGTAGAGGGATAAATTCATGCAATATGATAAAAAACCCCATCTTGTTATACTCGATGGCAACAATACAATACGTGCCTTGCAACCCTTTCTGTCACTGGGTAAGGACACCGCAAGATTGAACCCAAAGCTAAGAACTTCTCCCAATGCAAGAACTACCAGTCTAGTTGGCCAAACCAAAAAGGATAATTCGAAGAGACTTGCAAAGATAACTCAATCATACATAAAAGAATTCAGAGAAGAATCAAATATTTTCCATAAATAATACTGGATCATAAACCCATAATTCATCGGTCTCAACAAACACACCGCAAAAAGAAGATTACATCGGATAGATCTCCACAAGAGAGGGGGAGAACATTGTATTGAGATCCAAAAAGAGAGAAGAAGCCATCTAGCTACTAGCTATGGACCCGAACGTCTGAAGTAAACTACTCACACTTCATCGGAGGGGCTATGGTGTTGATGTAGAAGCCCTCCGTGGTGGATGCCCCCTCCGGCGGAGCTCCGGAACAGGCCCCAAGATGGGATCTCGTGGATACAGAAGGTTGTGGCGGTGGAATTAGGTTTTTGGCTCCTGTTCTGATCGTTTGGGGATACGTAGGTATATATAGGAGGAAGGAGTACGTCGGTGGAGCAACAGGGGGCCCACGAGGTAGGGGGCGCGCCCTCCACCCTCGTGACCACCTCTGGCACTTCTTGGAGTAGGGTCCAAGTCTCCTGGATCATGTTCGGTGAGAAAATCACGTTCCCGAAGGTTTCATTCCGTTTGGACTCCGTTTGATATTCCGTTTCTTCGAAACAGTGAAACAGGCAAAAAACAGCAATTCTGGGCTAGGCCTCCGGTTAATAGGTTAGTCCCAAAAATAATATAAAAGTCGAAAATAAAGCCCAATATAGTCCAAAACAGTAGATAAAGTAGCATGGAGCAATAAAAAATTATAGATACGTTGGAGACGTATCGGGGCTCCGGCGGAGCTGTTCTGTCGGGAAAACATCCCTTTGGGAGGGGGAAATCCAAGCCATCGTCATCACCAATGATCCTCTCATCGAGATGGGGTCAATCTCCATCAACATCTTCACCAGCACCATCTCCTCTAGAACCCTAGTTCATCTCTTGTATTCGATCTTGGTCCCAAAACCTCAGATTGGTACCTGTGGGTTGCTAGTAGTGTTGATTACTCCTTGTAGTTGATGCTAGTTGGTTTATTCGGTGGAAGATTATATTTTCAGATCCTTAATGATAATTAATACTCCTTTGGTTATGATTCTGAATATGCTTTGTGAGTAGTTACGTTTGTTCCTAAGGACATGGGAGAAGTCTTGTTATATGTAATCATGTGAATTTGGTATTTGTTCGATATTTTGATGAGATGTATGTTGTCTTTCCTCTAGTGGTCTTATGTGAACGTCGACTACATGACACTTCACCATTATTTGGGCCTAGGGGAAGGCTTTGGGAAGTAATAAGTAGATGATGGGTTGCTAGAGTGACAGAAGCTTAAACCATAGTTTATGTGTTGCTTCGTAAGGGGTTTATTTGGTTCCATATGTTTCATGCTATGGTTAGATTTACCTTAGTTCTTCTTTTGTAGTTGTGGATGCTTGCGGGAGGGGTTAATCATAAGTGCGAGTCTTGTCCAAGGAAGGGCAGCACCCAAGCACCGGTCCACCCACATATCGAATTGTCAAAGTAACGAACGCGAATCATATGAGCATGATGAAAACTAACTTGACAACAATTCCCATGTGTCCTCGGGAGCACTTTGCTTTATATAAGAGTTCGTCTAGGCTTGTCCTTTGCTACAAAAAGGATTGGGACACCTTGTTGCACCTTAGTTACTTTATTTACTTGTTACCCGTTATGATTTATCCTATCACAAAACTATCTGTTACCGATAATTTCAGTGCTTGCAGAGAATACTTTGCACTTGTCATTTCCTTCTGTCATCAAGACTCTTTTCTCGCGCCGTTGCCGGGGAGTGAAGCGCCTTTGGTAAGGAAACATTTATATAGTGTGCTAAAATTTACTGTCACTTGTTATTATGGAAAATAATCCTTTGAGGGGCTTGTTCGGGGTATCTTCACCTCGACCAAAAGATCAAAGAGTTGCTCCTCAACCTACTGCACCTAATTAAAATATTTATTATGAAATTGCTTCGGGTATGATAGAGAAACTGCTAGCTAATCCCTATGCAGGAGATGGAACATTACATCCTGATATGCACATAATCTATGTGGATGAAGTTTGTGGATTATTTAAGCTTGCAGGTTTCCTCGAGGATGTTGTCAAGAAGAAGGTCTTCCCTTTATCTTTGAAGGAAATGGCATTGACATGGTATATGCTATTGGATGATATTGGATCATGGAACTACATCTGGGCTATTATTCTGTTACCCTTTTGAACTGACCGTTTCAGGTGGTTGTACTAATGTTTTCGAAGCGGTTGAACTGATGCTTTCAGTTGTGTTTTACAGATCGTCTTCTTTAGTTCAAAAATTTTTGTAATTTTTTTTGTTGGAACGGGGCATGTAATATATCGTTGGAAAGCTCTTGACAACCATATTTCAAGTATATTGAACGTTTTTGCAAAATCATTATGGTTTAAGAGCAGTTTTGGAAAAACCTTTTTTTTTCAAAGCCGAAAACATGAATCGTATTTTGGACACAATTTTCAAACGGTTTGTTGGAATTGAGCAAATAAGATGGCATTGGAAAGCTTGTGAAAATCCGCATCTTCCATATATCTATTATTTTTTTTCTAATTCTATACGATTTAAAAGTAATTTGAAAAATGGTGAAATTCTGGGTGAAACGTATTTTTGCAATATTTTGCAAACGGTTTGTCGGATTGACGCAAATGATACGGCGTTGGAAAGCTACGAAAAATGCGCAACTTGTTCGTATTGAAATGTTTTTCTAATTCCTTACAGTTTAAAAACGAATTCGAATACGGTCAAATTTGATTTCGAACGCGATTTTTTTAGAAGTTTGTCGAAATGGGGCAAATAATATACCGTTGGATAGCTATCAAAAATGCGAAAATTAGTCATGTTGAACGTTTTCTCATATTTGCAGCCATTGAAGAGTAATTTGGATTACGGTGAGACCCATCATGGTGTTTTTCCTTAAAAAAAGAGAGTACTTGTACTGATTTTTTTGTGTGTTTGTACTGATGTATTATTTCACAGAGTAATTTTGAATATGGTGAAGCCTGTCGTATTTTTCTTTTTCATTCTGGAAACAAAGTACTCGAACTGATCTCCGTATGGATTTGTACTAAGCACGTTTTCACATATTGAAATTTTACTTTATTTTTTGGGTAAGGTTTTCCTCTTAAAGTTTCAATGGTTTACGGTAGCATTGCCCCTGTACTTACGTAGTTTATGTCGTCGAACTGAATGATATTTTATTCGAAAAGAAAATCTTTTGTTTGTTTCTTTTTTTTGAACTTAACATTTTCTACAACGATGTTCTGAACTTCTCTCATTTTATGATTTGTACTTTTACCATTTGAATTTCTATGGGGTTTCTTTTTTTTTTTGCTTGAACTTTTACAATTTGAATTTCTGTCATTTCTTTTATTCCGAACGGACCACTGTTTTTAACTCGTACTGATCAACATTTTTAATTCAAACCATTTTTCCTTTCATCATCTGACATTTTTGTCTAGTTTTTGTCTAGTTTTGGGTTGCACCCGAGGTAAATGAATCATACCAAATACTGATAGAAAATCATACATTTTCCTCACGAAACCAAACTTCTAAACTTTCCTACAATAATTCTTTGAATTTGCACACACGGCTTAATTGAACTTTTCAACATTGGATCCCCTAATTATACATAACACTCAGTTTATACCAACTAGTTCTCCTTGGGCTGATGTCCGCGTTCCACTTGGACGGCTGCCAGTCACCATGATGGACGAGCTAGTGGCCAAGTGCGGCCAAAGCCACCGGGGGACTGTAGGTGCCTGTGCTTATTCTCAGCTACGAATTCACACAAGGTGGAGGTGATTAGGGGAAGCATGGTTCATGGGTGACCTTCATCTTGCCGCCGGATACGGGCTGCTCGCGCTCGTGGACGCCGTCGACCGGACTCGAGGTAGCACCACTCGTGGACGGAGATCAATAGAGCCTGACATGCACTACAACCCAATCCAATCCTGTCATATAACAAGGAACAAATAATAATTTATATTTTGTTAATTTCTGAAGGCATCTATACAACAAATTAGAACTTCAAAGAGGTATTTTTTCATACAAACTGTGTCCATGCTATAGGTTTGAATAAATTGAGAGAGAGAGAGAGAGTTCATGTGGAGAGCAGAGCAGCTGCATGTCTAGGATGGGCTGCCCCGGAGCAAAGCTCGCTCTCCCATTGTTGGATGACTTAACTTGGACGGCACCCAGTGCTCGACCTGGATGGCGCCCAGCGCTCGACTTGGACGGAGGAGTTGCTACGCTCGGGATGTTCCTCGCGTGTACGGTTCATCTTGTTGGGCTGCCAAAATAGACACAAAAAATCACGTCGAAGCAAATCATCATAAACCTTTTTACAAAACTGCTTGCCAAATCCCGGTTTAGTGAATTTACTATATAATATACTGCCGAACTGTTTATTTAACACAAATAGAACTTTTTTGTAATACACACTGATATAGCATACAACATATTCATAACATCACTTCTCCTAACTGCATTATGATCTATCCATTCAAGAGAGTTTGAACTTGCTAGCATCATCTCCTAACTGCAGCCATCCCATTAACCTTTACAAAACAATTCTCAATATGGAGCAAATAACAACAGGAAGGAGGCCTCCACCATGCACATACAACATCAACATGCTAGTTAGACTGCCACTTGTGAGCCTCCAAAGCAAATGTGTTACATCTAGGTGATATCTCTGTACTTATAAAGTTTTTGAAGGTGAACTATAGCAAATTTTTATAGTCCACATAAAAGTTTAAATACGTGTACTGCTCCATAGCAAATGTTTTATAGTCCACATGTGCATAAAAGTTAGCTTTTATTTAACAACAAAGAAGCATCACAAAAGATTATTAGTTCTTCTAGGCATATCAACAAACAGCTTGCGAGCAACAGGAATAGAATAAGTTCTCCCATGCAAACTGAAGAAGTTCTCTAAGCAGAAGAATAAACAACTAGACTCCCATCCTGGACCCTTAAAGATGATACACGCAGATGCAAGCTTTTACTGGAATAAATTTATCCACATTTTTGCATACTTGGCGCACCAGAGAACCTGCGCTACTCGATTTGTCAAGAGAGGACTGAGGGAAGCACATTCCTGTGGCTCTTTTTTGGAGTAGTCGCTCTAAAGCACCGGTAAACAAATGCACAGTAAAATGGCAGCATTACACATACTCAAGAACTAACAGTTTATTGGAAAACGATGCCAAAATTCTATTTCATGCAAATTTTGTGTCTACTTATTTGGATATCTGCAGCAACCATGTCATACACTAACAAAATATCTTCGAAATAAGACCAATCAAAGCACACAGACAACCCGCAATCATCAACTAAAGTTGTGTTCTTCAGTTACTCTAACCAAGTTCGGTTTTCTTCAGAAAATAGATGAAAAATAGCATCGACTTTGACATATATACTTTTAGCATGTATTGGGACGGATAGGTGATGAGAAGATGGACCTTCTCACGATGGAGAAAACTACCATCGGGGGCTGGTAGGAAGATGTACTTGTGGAGACTCTCGATGGTGCAGCTTGGTCCCCGACGAGTCCCACGCGGCTCTCATTGTCTCAAACTGGAAAAAGACCGAAGGCGATGTAGTAGGACAGACGCCGGCTACCGGATCATTGAAGGTCTAATTCAAGAGCAACATCAGTTCAGTTCAAAATAAATTGGCAGTATATGAATTTTGTCCTAAGCAAGCATACACATCAGCACAATGGAATGCCTTGGTGAAATGCACTCACTCAGTCCCCAAAATCAAAAAGGAAAACTACAGAGGCGGAAGAAAATGAGAGAAAAGATTTTGTGTTTTGACCATTGCTTTTGTTGAACGCCCCCTCGTTGAACGGCATTGATCGGCAGTGGTGAACGGACTGGGGTAGCGGCTGTGAACAACCTGGGGGCGGCATCGCAGTGCGAGGGGGGCTGGGGAAGCACAGTAATGTGGAAGGCCGGCTAGAGCATCGTGGCGCGGTGGGACGCCGGCTGGAGTATCGCAGCGGTGAGGTAGGTCCTGACAGCGCAGCCGAGGAAGGTAGGCAGTGTGGTGGAGGTGGCCTGGTAGTGCGGCGACCTTGGCCTGGTGGCACGATGGAGGCGGCCTGGCGGCGCGGCGGCCGGGGCCTGGGGTCGTAGCCGAGGTAGCAACGCGGCGCGACGGCGGGGGCCTGGGGGCACGGCGGCCGGGACATGGGGGCGCGGCGGCGGGGGCCTAGGGGCGCGGCGGCGGGGTGTGTAGCGAGGGATTGTGGATCGGGGAGGTCGGGGACGGCTGCGGTTGGGCCAGGGTGTTTTTTCATTTGGGCTGCTTCTGGTGTTCGTGATCATGGATCGGGCCTATATAGGGCGCCAGGGTAACAGAATAATATTCTGTTCATGAGCTCTCAAGAGAAATTATTATTCAAAAAATTTATGCTCGTCTTTCTCATAATGATCGATCCATGATCGATATTTCTTGTACTGGTTCCTATATGAAGAATGATATTGAATTCAAATGGGATTTATTGGAAAGAATTAAACACAACTCTGAAGATTGGGAACTCAACGAAGGTAAAGAGTCAAGTATAAACCTTAAGTTTGATTGTGTTAAATCTTTTATGGACACCGATGCTTTTCATGATTTTAGCACTAAATATGGACTTGAGTCTAAGATAGTAGCTTCTTTATGTGAATCTTTTGCTACTCATGTTGATCTCCCTAAGGAGAAGTGGTTTAAATATCATCCTCCCATTGAAGTTAAAGTAGTTGAACCCATTAAAGTTGAAGAAGAAACTATTACTTATAATGTTGATCCTATTGTTCCTACTACTTATATTGAGAAACCACCATTCCCTGTTAGAATAAAGGATCATGCTAAAGCTTCAACTATAGTCAACAAAAGTAATATTAGAACACCAAACCCTTTGAGCAAATTAAAGTAGAACCTAGTATTGCTATGGTTAAAGATCTCTTGGTTGATAATATTGATGGGCATGTTATTTATTTCTGTGATGAAGCTGCTAGAATTTCCAAACCCGATATCAAAGATAAACATAGACCTGTTATTGGCATGCCCATTGTTTCTGTTAAAATAGGAGATCATTGTTATCATGGCTTATGTGATGTGGGTGCTAGTGTGAGTGCAATACCTTATACCTTATATAAAGAAATTATGAATGACATTGCACCAACTGAGATAGAAGATATTGATGTTACTATTAAGCTTGCCAATAGAGATACTATATCACCAATTGGGATTGTTAGAGATGTTGAAGTCTTGTGCGGGAAGATAAAATATCCTACTGATTTTCTTATCCTTGCTTCCCCACAAGATAATTTTTGTCCCATTATATTTGGTAGACCCTTCTTGACTATCGTTAATGCTAAGATAGATTGCGAGAAAGATCATGATAAAGAATTGCCTAGTAAGGATGAAGTTATTGGTCTTGCTTCAATTGCCATGCCTCCTGCTGATCCTCTAGAACAATATTGCTAGACCATGAAAATGATATGTTTATGAATGAAAGAAGTGAAATAGATGAAGTATTCTTTAACCAAGGACCTATTCTGAAATACAATTTGCCTGTTGAAATCCTTGGGGATCCTCCTCCACCCAAGGGTGATCCCGTGTTTGAGCTTAAACAATTACCTGATACTCTAAAATATGCTTATCTTGATGAAAATAAGATATATCCTATTATTATTAGTGCTAACCTTTCAAAGCGTGAAGAAAAGAAATTATTGAAAACTCAGAAGAAGCATCGTGCCGCTATTGGATATACTCTTGATGATCTTAAGGGCATTGGTCCCACTCTATGTCAGCACAAAGTTAAATTGGAGAAAGATGCTACACCAGTTGTTGATCATCAACGACGGTTAAATCCCAAGATGAAAGAAGTGGTAAGAAATGAACTACTAAAGCTTCTGGAGGCAGGTATAATTTAACCTATTACTGATAGTCAATGGGTAAGTCATGTTCATCGCGTCCCTAAGAAAGGAGGTATCACTGTTGTTCCTAATGATAACAATGAATTGATTCCACAAAGAATTGTTACAGGTTATAGAAGGGTAATTGATTTTCACAAATTAAATAAAGCTACTAGAAAAGATCATTACCCTCTACCTTTTATTGATCAAATGCTAGAAAGACTATCCAAACATACTCATTTTTGTTTTCTAGATGGTTATTCTGGTTTCTCTCAAATACCTGTGTCAAAAGAGGGTCAAGAGAAAACTACTTTTACTTGCCCTTTTGGCACCTTTGCTTATAGACGTATGCCTTTTGGTTTATGCAATGCACCTGCTACCTTTCAAAGATGTATGACTGCTATATTCTCTGACTTTTGTGAAAAGATTGTTGAGGTTTTCATGGATGATTTCTTCGTTTATGGAACTTATTTTGATGATTGCTTAAGCAACCTTGATCGAGTTTTGCAGAGATGTGAAGAAACTAATCTTGTCTTGAATTGGGAAAAGTGCCACTTTATGGTTAATGAAGGCATTGTCCTGGGGCATAAAATTTCTGAAAGAGGTATTGAATTTGATAAAGCTAAAGTAGATGCTATTGAAAAGATGTCATGTCCTAAAGATATCAAAGGTATAAGAAGTTTCCTTGTTCATGCTGGCTTCTATAGGAGGTTTATTAAAGACTTCTCTAAAATTTCTGGGCCTCTCACTAATCTCTTGCAAAAAGATATTCGTTTTGTTTTTGATGATGATTGTGTAGAAGCATTTGAAATACTTAAGAAGCCTTGATTTCTGCTCCTGTTGTTCATCCACCTGATTGGAACTTGCCTTTTGTAATTATGTGTGATGCTAGTGATTATGCTGTTGGTGTTGTTCTAGGACAAAGAGTTGATAAGAAATTAAATGTTATTCAGTATGCTAGTAAAAGTCTAGACAATCCCCAGAGAAATTATGCTACCACTGAAAAAGAAATTTTAGCAGTTGTATTTGCATGTGATAAGTTCAGACCTTATATTGTTGATTCTAAAGTAATTGTTCACACTAATCATGCTGCTATTAAATATCTTATGGAAAAGAAAGATGTTAAACCTAGACTTATTAGATGGGTTCTCTTGCTACAAGAATTTGATTTGCATATTATTGATATAAAGGGAGCTGAGAACCCCGTTGCAGACAACTTGTCTAGGTTAGAGAATGTTCTTGATGACCCACTGCCTATTGATGATAGCTTTCTTGATGAGCAATTAAATGTCATAAATGCTTCTCGTAATACTCCATGGTATGCTGATTATGCGAATTATATTGTTGCTAAATTTATACCACCTAGTTTCACATACCAGCAAAAGAAAAAGTTTTTCTATGATTTAAGACACTACTTTTGGGATGATCCACACCTTTACAAAGAAGGAGTAGATGGTGTTATTAGATGTTGTGTACCTGAGCATGAACAGGAACATATCCTACGCAAGTGCCACTCCGAGGCTTACGGAGGGCACCACCCAGGAGATAGAACTGCACATAAGGTATTGCAATCTGGGTTCTACTAGCCCACTCTCTTTAAGGATGCCCGTAAGTTTGTCTTATCTTGTGATGAATGCCAAAGAATTGGTAATATTAGTAGACGTTAGGAAATGCCTATGAACTATTCACTTGTTATTGAACCATTTGATGTTTGGGGCTTTGATTATATGGGACCTTTTTTCCTTCCTCTAATGGGTATACACATATTTTAGTTGCTATTGATTACGTTACTAAGTGGGTAGAGGCTATTCCAACTAGTAGTGCTGATCATAACCCTTCTATTAAGATGCTTAAAGAAGTTATTTTTCTGAGGTTTAGAGTACCTAGATATTTAATGACTAATGGTGGTTCACACTTTATTCATGGCGTTTTCTGTAAAATGCTTGCTAAGTATGATGTTAACCATAGAATTGCATCTCCATATCATCCTCAGTCTAGTGGTCAAGTAGAATTGAGCAATAGAGAGATTAAATTAATTTTGCAAAAGGCTGTTAATAGATCTAGAAAGAATTGGTCTAAGAAACTTGATGATACTTTGTGGTCTTATAGAACTGCTTATAAGAATCCTATGGGTATGTCTCCGTATAAAATGGTTTATGGAAAAGCATGTCACTTACCTCCTAAGTCAGAACATAAGGCATATTGGGCTATTAAAGAGCTCAATTATGATTTCAAACTTGTCGGTGAGAAGAGGTTATTTAACATTAGCTCACTTGATGAATGGAGAACCCAAGCATATGAGAATGGCAAGTTGTTTAAAGAGAAGGTTAAGAGGTGGCATGACAAAAGGATACAAAAGAGTGAGTTTAATGTAGGTGATCATGTTTTGCTACACAACTCTCATTTAAGATTTTTTGCAGGAAAGCTTCTCTCTAAATGGGAAGGTCCATACATTATCAAGGAGGTCTATCATTTCGGTGCCATCAAAATCAACAATGCTGAAGGCACAAATCCGAAGGTGGTAAACGGTCAAAGAATCAAACATTATATCTCACGTACTCCCACAAATGTTGAGACCAATATAATATGGGACAATTGCATTTTTACCCCTAGTTGGTTCCTACCCACGGGTTTTGCCCTTACTTTTCGAGCTTGCTCAGTTTTGCCCTTACTTTTTCCATCGAGGTCCCTCGAATGCCCTTTGACCGTTTGACCAAAACTTTGAAAATTCATAACTAATTCATATGAACTCGGAAAAATGCAAATAAGATATCAAAATGTTCATATAAACATTACTTTATGGGCATATCATTTGCATTCAGAACAAAAGCATCGTTTAAACTACCCGAGGTAATTAATGTTATTAACATTATTAAAAATAAATAGGTATAAACAATATTTTTCGTGAATAAAAATTATATGCAAATGTAGGTGATGTTTTCTGAACATCCTGATACCTTATTTGCATTTTCCTGAGTTCGTATCAACTTGTGATGAAGTTTCCAAATAATGGTCAAAGTCGTTAGAGCATTCATAACAAGTTGATACAAACTCAGAAAAATGCAAATAAGTTATCAGGATGTTCAAAAAACATCACCTACATTTGCATGTAATTTTTATTTCATGAAAAAAAATATTGTTTATATCTATTTATTTTTTAAAATGTTAATAACATTAATTACCTCAGGTAGTTTAAATGATGCTTTTGTCCTGAATGAAAATGATATGCCCACAAAGGTAATGTTTATCTGAACATTTTGATATCTTATTTGCATTTTTCTGAGTTCATATGAATTAGTTATGAATTTTCAAAGTTTTGGTAAAACGGTCAAAGGGCATTCGAGGGACCTCAATGGAAAAAACAAGGGCAAAACTGAGCAAGCTCGAAAAGTAAGGGGAAAACCCGTGGGTAGGAACCAACTAGGGGTAAAAATGCAATTGTCCCAAACCTATGCTACAGGACATATATAGGGCATCAAAAGGCATGGCATGGTAGAGCATAACATAGAAAACAAAACATGTCAACTAAGCATCTCCAGATTGTGCATGGATTAATTGGTAGCATCAAGTAAACATGGCAACATGATATGACACATTCAGCATTGACAGAAAGTTAACAGCAAGTAGCCCACTTCACAAGCTTGATGCACTCACTATAGGGAATATAAAAATACATGGATTGCACCCCTGTAAATATGGCATAAATATGCTCCTAAAACATGTAGACATCATGCTCATAGGATGCACACACAAAAGGCAACAAAAATGACAAATCAGCAAGTTACAGCAGTTTTCAGCAGTTAACAACAACATGCACTTCTGCAACAGGGATTAAGATATCAAGATGCACCTTAACATGAATGCAAAGCACAACAACGTGTATAGCATGAAGAGAAGACCATGTGCATATCAAGATCATCACCATAGCATCAATAGAGAAAAAGTTGTGATACTCACAAGAGGCACAAATGATGTTGACAATCAGCAGATTCCAGCAGTTCATATCACATAGCAGTTTTGCAACAAAGATTAAGGCATCGATATGAACATGAATATGCATGCAAACTACTCCATCATGAAGAGCACTCTGAGATGAACATTTTGACATATTGTGCATGCAGATCGGAGCACCGAGCATTAAGTTATGGCATGTCAAACATATGCACATGATGTTGAAAATCTGGGACTTGGCCAATTTATACCTAGCGAAAAAACTGGACGACGGGATCCCAGGGACGAGTCGGTGCGGGATCGGGTGCGTGTTTGGTTTGACGGTCAGGGCCTGGGATGGACGTGGCCATCCTGATCTGGACGGGCCGCGGGTCAACGGCGGCGGCGCGACCGCAGGAGCTCCGGCGAGCGACATGGAGTGCGGGGACGGAGAGATACGAGGAGGCCGGATCCATTTCCGGTGGCGGCGGGGTCAGGCGCTGATGGCATCTAGCGCGACGACGACGGCGGTTCCCTGTACGCAACACAGAGAAAGAAAGAGAGGGAGGAAGATCGTGAGAGAGAGAGACAGATGACGGGAGGAAGGAGAAGGGGGTCACGGGCAGGGGAGGCGGTGCCTGGTCGCCGGCAGGGTCGCAGGAGGCGCGGGCGATGGGAGGCTCGGGGCTGCGGGGCGCTCCAGGGAGCCTCGGGCGAAAGGCAGCGGGATCCGGGCCTCGCGGGCCTCAGATGGGCTCTAGCGGGCTCGCGGCGGACGGGGCACTTGAGGGGCATGTGGCCGCCCCTTGTTGGCTCCGGGCGGCTGGGACGGCGGCGCTGACCCGTTGGACGGCGCCAATTGGCGGCGGGGGAGAGGGCCGGCGCAGAATTTGAGGAGGTAGGTAGGTGGCTGCGGCAGGAGGTAGGGGAAGGGTAGGGTTAGCCAAATTTGGCATGGGGGGTATATATATATATGGAAGGGGGCTAGGGTTAGGGGGTTTAGGGGGGGTTTGGAGCCCTACGATCTCTTTTGGACGGTTCTAGACGCGAGGGGGGTTAGGCTGGGCCTAGGAGGGATTAGTGGGCTGTGAAGAGAGGGCTTGGGCTGAGGGGAGAGAAGATAAGTGCAGCCCGGCGGCAGTTTCGGAGACCGAAACGTCCGATGAAGGTACCGGCAGCGGTACCGCTATATGTTTAACGGTTGGGCTATCAAACGGACTCCGAATGCGATGAAACTTGGCAGGCGGCCTACCTACACTATAATAAGACCGCACGTCAACTTTCACCCCATTCCGAGAACATTTTTATGCCACTTATAAAAATAATATTTCGGGGGTGCCGTGGGCGCGTGCGGGTGTGTCTGGGCTCCGAACGAACAATAGAGAGAAACGGGGAAGACCCGAACGGATGCAAGTTTTGAAAAACATGCAGATGAAATGCACATGATGACATGGCAAAATGCAAAACGCAAGCAAATGACATGGCAACAACGACGAATGACTGGAAGACACCTGGCGCATCGGACTCGGGGCGTTACAGCTTGTCCAAGGAAGGGCAGCACCCAAGCACCGGTCCACCCACATATCAGATTATCAAAGTAATGAACGCGAATCATATGAGCGTGATGAAAACTAGCTTGACGATAAGTCCCATGTGTCCTCGGGAGCGTTTTCCTTCATATAAGAATTTGTCCAGGCTTGTCCTTAGCTACAAAAAGGATTGGACCACCTTGTTGCACCTTATTTACTTTTGTTACTTGTTACCCGTTACGAATTATCTTATCACAAAACTATCTGTTACCGACAATTTCAGTGCTTGCAGAAAATACCTTACTGAAAACCGCTTGTCATTTCCTTCTGCTCCTCGTTGGGTTCGACACTCTTACTTATCGAAAGGACTACAATAGATCCCCGACACTTGTGGGTCATCAAGTCAGCGCGTGCCCAATTCTGGTTCATCGCGGGGTGCGTCTTTCGTTCAGGTAGTGGATTCGTCAGTCCCGGGTTGTGTTTGCGACCATGAGATTCCAGGTGTGCCTGGAGCTTGAAGGAATCCCCCCACACGCTTGGGAGCTGGATGTGGTTGAGAGGCTGCTGGGGGGCGTCTGCATCATCGAGGCTGTTGCGCCAGAGACGTCCTCGCGCGACAACATGGACTCGTTCAAGCTTACGGCGTGGACGGTAGACCCGGAGAGCATCCCTACTCAACGGTGGCTGGCTATTCCAGAGCCGGAGGAGCAGAGGCAGATGCACCAGCCAAAGACGCTGCAGTATAAGATTCTTTTCCACCTGGACGCGGTCACCTCCTTCCCGGATGGCGATGAGCGATGGTTCCTTGGCTGGTCATCGAGCAGCGGGCAGAGTGGTATCCCGGATTCGGAGCCGAGCATGGGGGGCGGTTCGTCAACGAGGCGTTTTGGGTGGTAGTTTGGAGTGCGTGATCTGCGTGGAGACAACATCCCTGGGCACGATGGTGCCGATCAGGGCGGTCGGCGTGTCGCCGGTGCGGGCACGGACGCGCCGCCGGGCTCGGCGGGATGGAGGATTCCTCCCATGGTGACCGAAAAGCACCAGTCATGCATGGGGCCCGCCACGCGCGTCATGGATAGGCTGATGAGTCGGGTGTCGGCTTTTGACCGGATTGGAGGGAAGACGGGGTTTGGAGGGCCAGTTCAAATTTTGAACTCACCACGCTCCAGCAGCCAGGGCGCTAATCAGTTGCAGTCTCGGGATGGGGCTCCAATCATTGGGCCTTCGGTGGGAGGCAGGGAGGAGATGACGGTTGGGCTTGGACAGGGGGATGGGATTCCCAAGATGGCTGCGCCGGGTGATGAGAGCCACGCGCCTGACCCGATGGAGAAGGGGGCCACCACTGCGGCAGTTGGTGGCCAATTGGAGGCAATGGTAGTGGGTGCCACCACTACGGATGTGGGCAATCCCGAGGAGGCCCGGGATGGCGTGTCTGTCACGCGCTCTCCTCGGCGACGGTGCCGGCCAACCAGAGGCGGGTTGATCAGGTGGAGCCCGCAGAGGTGGGGGCTGCTCTGGATAAGGACGCCGACCGGATCGCACCTGAGGCCAATAATGCTGTCATGTGCCTTGTGGGATGCATGTGGTGGGGGCCAGCTCCTTGGGGATGACAGCCTGTGCGGTCTCGGCAGATGGGGTCATGCTAGAGGGCCGAGGTTGCTGTGCATGGCGGGCCCTGTAGATGGGAATCATGCACATGCAACCAGCATGCAGATCCCTAGGGACGTAGTTGCTACAGGAGCTCTGAGGATGCGTTCTGAGCAGCCGAGTGTCTTGGATTCTGGTGCGCTAGTCGTTCCGGTCGAGGAAGGAGGGGGCATGACAGGACCTGAGGCTCAAGCGTATGCGAAGATGAAGTGGTTTTGCTCCCAACTGGTGAAGAAGCTCGCCCCACCCCTGTTCAGAGAAGTGTAGGCCACGTCCTTGCGCCCAGATGCGGATCCGTTCACGCCTCGTCGAACCATGCGTGGCGCCAAGAGAGCGCCGGAGAGCAAAGGCAATAGGGTCACACAAGCGGAAAACGTCCTTATGAAGGCACTTGGTCTGGTTCCAGCGGACTTGGAGGTGGATGACGCCATGGTCATCGAGTTACATGAGCTGTTTGACTTGCCGCTAAGGGAACAACATGTGAAGGTGATCGCTGCTTTGTTCAGCAAGGTAGTGCCATCGCGGGAGGAGCTTAGGGCAAGCGAGTGCACGATGATCACAACGGCCTAGTGTGGCCAGGAAGGTGGTGTGCTGTTAGCTGTTTCCATGGATCTACACCCACAAGTGTTGTGCTGGAACGTGAGAGGCCTCAACAATCCAACCAAGAGGAAGGCAGTTAGGGAGTTTGTGGTGGCAGCCAGAGTTAACATAGTGTGTCTTCAAGAGACTAAGCTAAACGTAATTGACCGTTTCATGGCTATGCAATGCATTGGTCCGTCTTTGGACGGCTTTGTTTATTCGCCGGCGTCTGACACTAGAGGGGGTATTTTGCTAGCATGGGATAGCACGATCATGGATGTGGACAATTTTGCATACGATGCCAACTTCATAACAGGGCAAGTGCACAACAGAGACGGTTCAGACTGGTGGATTTCCGTGGTCTATGGGCCACAAGACGATGCGCCAAAGCGGAAATTTCGAAGGGATCTGCAGGCTAGACGTACGACTTGTCCTGGGTCGTGGATGGTGTTGGGGGACTTTAACATGGTCCTCAGAGTTGGGGAGAAGAACAACAACAATCTCAATAGGCATGTCATGGGCAAATTTTGAGAGTTTGTTGATGACAATGAGTTGAAAGAGGTATACATGCATGGGAGAAGATTCACATGGTCGAATGAGCAGGACAACCCGGTGATGACCAAGATCGATAGGGTTTTGGTGTCGGTGGATTGGGAACTCTCTTTCCCGGATAACCTTCTTCAAGCTCTTTCCACTAACATGTCCGATCATGCACCTTTGCACATCTCGACGTCGGCGCCATTCTGCCCCAAGCGGGATTCTGTTTTGAAACTTTTTGGATGAAGCTTGAGGGGTTCGAGCAGGCTGTTAGAGAGGCCTGGGTATGCGACCCCGTGATTGTTGACCCTTATAAAAGGTTGGACGCACTTATGCGCAATACAGCTACTGCCTTGCAAGCCTGGCGGTAGCGGAAAGTTGGCAATATCAAAGTCCAAATGGCGATCGCCAACTATGTGATCAGGAAGATGGATAGAACGCAAGAAGGGAGGCTGCTAACGCCGGAAAAGCTGTGGTTGATGAGAGCTTTGAAGTTGGCGCTACTAGGGCTTGCCTCACTGTAGAGAATGATCGAGCGCCAGCATTCTAGACTGAGATGGATCCATGAAGGGGATGCCAACACCAAGCTATTCCAGGCGGTGGCGAATGAGTGTAGGACCAAGAACTTCATACCCCATATCAAGCACAATGGCGAAATCATCACAGAACAACAGAGAAAATAAGATATCTTTGGGGAGGCCTATGAGCGGTTGCTTGGCTTGGCGAAGGAGAGAGAGGTTGACCTGGATATGAGTTTCATTGGCATGGAGGCTAGCGATCTCCAGGAGCTCGAGATGATCTTCACCGAGGAGGAAGCATGGAGCACCATCAAAGAGCTGCCTGCTGACCGCGCACCCGGCCCAGATGGGTTTACAACTGAGTTCTACAAGCATGCCTGGCCGATTATTAAACATGACATCATGGCTGTCTTGCTCAAGCTGTTTGTGGAAGATGGGAGAGGCTTTGGGAAGCTTAATTGAGCTTAGATCATTCTTATCCCTAAGAGGTCAGACGCTGAGGAGATCGGTGACTATAGACCCATTAGCCTCACGCATAGTGCAGCCAAGCTTTTTGCTAAGATGCTGGCTAACCGGGCGAGGAGAAGGATGAAGGATATCGTGGAGGTCAACCAATCAGCATTCATCAGGGGCAGAAACTTGCACGATAACTTCCTGCTTGTGAGACAGATTGGTAGGAAGATACATGTCCGGAAGGAGCAAGGAGTGTTCTTGAAGTTGGACATTACCAGGGCTTTTGATTCGCTAGCTTGGCCTTTTCTCTTTGAGGTCATGCGTAGCAAAGGGTTTGGAAGAAAATGGATGGCATGGATTGCCATCTTGCTGCGGACAGCTAACGCGAAGGTGGTAGTCAATGGAGTGCCGGGCAAAAGTTTTGTCCATGCAAAAGGCCTTCGTCAAAGGGATCCCGTCTCGCCGCTTCTATTTGTGATCGCCATTAACGCGCTGACAAAAACCATTGCTAAGGCCACGGAGGAGGGAGTGCTCAGCTCGTTCACGAGCGTCCAGGCCACGCAACACCTCTCGGTGTTTGCTGATGATGTGGCGCTTTTCATCAAGCTGACTCTGGGTGATCTAGACTATGTACACAACATTCTGCACATCTTTGGGACTGCCTCGGGTCTGCATGTAAACTACAACAAGTCCTCGGGCATTGTCATCAGGGGCGGGCAATGTGAGCAGCAAAGAATCGCATCCATGCTGAACTGCAACATTGGCGAATTCCCTTGCAAGTATCTAGGATTACAACTCGCCATCAAGCAGCTCACGAGAGCTCAATGGCAACCTATGTTGAACGCTGCCAAGAAAACTTCATTCCGGCGTGGCAGAAGGGTCTTATTCAGAAGCCAGGAAGACTAATCCTGGTCAAGTCGGTGGTTGCAGTAAGACCCATCCACCACTTCATGGTCATGGATGCCCCAAATTGGGTGTTTGAGGAAATCAATCAATGGATGCATGCTTTTTTGTGGGCTGGCAAAGACAAGGTGAACGGAGGTCAATGCCTCGTGGCATGGAACAAAATCTGTAGACCGACATGTTTTGGGGGCCTGGGCATTCCGAATCTGCAGCTACACGCCCTTGCTCTCAGAGTGCGGTGGAAGTGGCTCCGTAGGATGGACCCGGCAAGGCCATGGTAGGGAATCAAGATGGTAGAAGACAAGGAAGCACGCCAGGTTTTTGATAGTGTTGTGAGGATCCAGGTAGGAGATGGAGACAAAGTTCTGTTTTGGAGAGATAGATGGATCCACGGTTTCGCTAACAAGGATATTCCGCCAATGATATATGGACTCATGGCCAAACGCACGAGAAACAGAAGGACGGTCGGGTAGGCAATGGACGAGGGAAGTTGGGTACAAGACATGGGAGGAGAATTATCTTTTATGGCTCACATGCAGCTCATGCATCTTAACCACTCCATCCATTCGGTCCAACGCGAGGAGAACCTGCCGGATACTTTTACCTGGCCGTGTGACCCCTCTGGCACATATACTACCAAATCTACTTACCGGAGGTTGTGTACACGTATGGAAAGGGCACCGTATAGTGCATGTATCTAGCGGAGTTGGGCACCTCTCAAGTGCAAGCTCTTCGCTTGGCTAGCGGTGCAACATAGGTTGTGGACCTTTGACTGACATGCGAGACATGGATAGCAAGATCATCCTTCGGCTTGCTACACTTGCAACCGGGACGAGGACAACGTCGAGCACATTCTCATCAAATGTGGGTGCGCACGGGAAGTGTGGGAAGGGTGCCTTGATCATCTCAATCTGGCAACCGCTAGGCCGACCCATGAGGAAACCTTCCTTGAGTGGTGGATGCATGCAAGAGCGAATTTCCACAAAGCAGACAAACAAGGTTTTGATACTTTCATGTTAGTGGTGGCATGGTCTTTGTGGAAGCAATGGAACGCAAGAGTGTTCGATAGGGCCAACCAAGTAAAGACGGCGCAGGAACTAAAGACTATGATCATCAACGAGCTTGCCGAGTGGAAGCGGGCGGGAGTCGGAGTAGGAGGTTTAAGTCGCTTTGTAAGAGAGTAGGCTTATAGTTTTTGGAGTAGGAGTAGTGTGGCTCTTAACGTGTGTTGATGTTCGCATTGAACCACAAATCTTGTACATATTCTTGCTGCCTTCTATAAAATTATCGTACGCTTTTGGCGTACTCTTGAAAAAAAACTCCATAATATTCTCCCGTAGATCAAATGCGCGCGTGCAAAGCTAGCTACCTAAAGTAGCTTGATTGATTTTTTTTGTGTGTGTGAGTCGGACCTGTTTTCAAGCATATTTTGCTTTTAGTTCAAATTTGTCCCCCTCTCCTTAACTGTGTGTCACGCTCCGTCACTGCTAAATACACCCATTTTAAGAAACAAATAATATGGATCGGAGAGAGTATTATTTTTGGACGCCGATAAGTGCCACACGTGTGGGCGTTAGGGAGTCTGCCCACACATTTTGTGTGGTGTATAAGAGGAACAGCCCACACACCTACGTGTGGGCAAAACAAGTAATACCCACACACCTTTTTCCCCTCCAGATCCCTCTCACACGCGTGCGTGTGGGCGAAGTTGATAACGCCCACACGCCCGTATGTCAGGCCTCGTACCTCCTGGTCCCGCACGCCTCGCGTGATGGTCACCGTGCGCCCGCAGTTGCCATGGTCCAGACCCTCGTCTATGTTCGTTTAACTGCAGTTGCCATGTCGCTGAACTACAGTTGCCATGTCGGACAACTGCAGTTGCCATGGTTGCTCAACTGCAGTTGCCATGTATGGTTTGATCTAATGTAGTTGCCATGATTTCATAACTTTAGGAGTTGCCACATGAAGTAAATATGCCCTAGAGGCAATAATAAAGTTATTATTTATTTCATTATTTCATGATAAATGTTTATTATTCATGCTAGAATTGTATTAACCGGAAACATAATACATGTGTGAATACATAGACAAACATAGTGTCACTAGTATGCCTCTACTTGACTAGCTCGTTAATCAAAGATGGTTAAGTTTCCTAACCATAGACATGAGTTGTCATTTGATTAACGGGATCACATCATTAGGAGAATGATGTGATTGACTTGACCCATTCCGTTATCTTAGCACTTGATCGTTTAGTATGTTGCTATTGCTTTCTTCATGACTTATACATGTTCCTGTAACTATGAGATTATGCAACTCCCGTTTACCGGAGGAACACTTTGGGTGCTACCAAACGTCACAACGTAACTGGGTGATTATAAAGGAGTACTACAGGTGTCTCCAAAGGTACATGTTGGGTTGGCGTATTTCGAGATTAGGTTTTGTCACTCCGATTGTCGGAGAGGTAACTCTGGGCCCTCTCGGTAATGCACATCACTATAAGCCTTGCAAGCAATGTAGCTAATGAGTTAGTTACAGAATGATGCATTACATAACGAGTAAAGAGACTTGCCGGTAACGAGATTGAACTAGGTATTGGATACCGACGATCGAATCTCGGGCAAGTAACATACCGATGACAAAGGGAACAACGTATGTTGTTATGCGGTCTGACCGATAAAGATCTTCGTAGAATATGTAGGAGCCAATATGGGCATCCAGGTTCCGCTATTGGTTATTGATCAAGAATAGTTCTAGGTCATGTCTACATAGTTCTCGAACCCGTAGGGTCCGCACGCTTAAGGTTTCGATGACAGTTATATTATGAGTTTATGAGTTTTGATGTACCGAAGGAGTTCAGATTCCCGGATGAGATCGGGGACATGACAAGGAGTCTCGAAATGGTCGAGACGTAAAGATCGATATATTGGACGACTATATTCGGAGTTCGGAAAGGTTCCGAGTGGTTTGGGTATTTTTCGGAGTACCGGAGAGTTACGGGAATTCGCCGGGGAGTATATGGGCCTTATTGGGCCATATGGGAATAGAGGAGAGAGGCCAAAAGGAAGGAGGCCTGCGGCCCCCCCTCTGGTCCGAATTGGACAAGGGGCGCAGCCCCCCTTTCCTTCTTCCTCTCCCCCTCTTTCCCCTTCTCCTACTCCAACAAGGGAGGTGGAATCCTACTAGGACTAGGGAATCCTAGTAGGACTCCACACTTGGCGCGCCCCCTCCTAGGGCCGGCCTCCTCCCCCCTTGCTCCTTTATATACGGGGGCAGGGGGCACCCCAGGACACACAAGTTGATCTACGGATCGTTTCTTAGCCGTGTGCGGTGCCCCCCTCCACCATATTCCACCTCGGTCATATCGTCGCGGAGTTTAGGCGAAGCCCTGCACTGGTAGAGCATCATCATCATCACCACGCCGTCGTGCTGACGGAACTCATCCCCAACACTTTGCTGGATCGGAGTCCGGGGATCGTCATCGAGCTGAACGTGTGCTGAACTCGGAGGTGCCGTACGTTCGGTACTTGGATCGGTTGGATCGTGAAGACGTACGACTACATCAACCGCGTTGTCATAACGCTTCCGCTTACGGTCTACGAGGGTACGTGGACAACACTCTCCCCTCTCGTTGCTATGCATCACCATGATCTTGCGTGTGCGTAGGAAATTTTTTGAAATTACTACGTTCCCCAACAGTGGCTCCCGAGCCTGGTTTTATGCGTAGATGTCATATGCACGAGTAGAACACAAGTGAGTTGTGGGTGATACAAGTCATACTGCTTACCAGCATGTCATACTTTGGTTCGGCGGTATTGTGAGATGAAGCGGCCCGGACCGACATTACGCGTACGCTTATGCGAGACTGGTTTCACCGTTACAAGCACTTGTGCTTAAAGGTGGCTGACGGGTGTCTGTCTCTCTCACTTTAGCTGAATCGAGTGTGGCTACGCCCGGTCCTTGCGAAGGTTAAAACAACACTAACTTGACGAACTATCGTTGTGGTTTTGATGCGTAGGTAAGAACGGTTCTTGCTAAGCCCGTAGCAGCCACGTAAAATTTGCAACAACAAAGTAGAGGACGTCTAACTTGTTTTGCAGGGCATGTTGTGATGTGATATGGTCAAGACATGATGCTATATTTTATTGTATGAGATGATCATGTTTTGTAACCAAAGTTATCGGCAACTGGCAGGAGCCATATGGTTGTCGCTTTATTGTATGAAATGCAAACGCCCTGTAATTGCTTTACTTTATCACTAAGCGGCAGCGATAGTCGTAGAAGCAATAGATGGCGTAACGACAACGATGCTACGATGGAGATCAAGGTGTCGCGCCGGTGACGATGGTGATCACGATGGTGCTTCGGAGATGGAGATCACAAGCACAAGATGATGATGGCCATATCATATCACTTATATTGATTGCATGTGATGTTTATCCTTTATGCATCTTATCTTGCTTTGATTGACGGTAGCATTTTAAGATGATCTCTCACTAAAATTATCAAGAAGTGTTCTCCCTGAGTATGCACCGTTGCGAAAGTTTTTCGTGCTGAGACACCACGTGATGATCGGGTGTGATAGGCTCTACGTTCAAATACAACGGGTGCAAAACAGTTGCACACGCGGAATACTCAGGTTAAACTTGACGAGCCTAGCATATACAGATATGGCCTCGGAACACAGAGACCGAAAGGTCGAACGTGAATCATATAGTAGATATGATCAACATAGTGATGTTCACCATTGAAACTACTCCATCTCACGTGATGATCGGACATGGTGTAGTTGATATGGATCACATAATCACTTAGAGGATTAGAGGGATGTCTTTCTAAGTGGGAGTTCTTTAGTAATATGATTAATTGAACTTAAATTTATCATGAACTTAGTCCTGGTAGTATTTTGCAAATTATGTTATAGATCAATAGCTCGAGTTGTTGCTTTCATATGTTTATTTTGATATGTTCCTAGAGAAAACTGTGTTCAAAGATGTTAGTAGCAATGATGCAGATTAGATCTGTGATCTGAGGTTTATCCTCATTGCTGCACAGAAGAATTATGTCTTTGATGCACCGCTAGGTGACAAACCTATTGCAGGAGCAGATGCAAACGTTATGAATGTTTGGCCAGCTCAATATGATGACTACTTCATAGTTTAGTGCACCATGCTTAACGGCTTAGAATCAGGACTTCAAGGACGTTTTGAACGTCATGGACCATATGAGATGTTCTAGAAATTGAAGTTGATATTTCAAGCAAATACCCGAGTTGAGAGATATGAAGTCTCCAACAAGTTCCATAGCTAAAAGATGGAGGATAATCGCTCAACTGGTGAGCATGTGCTCAGATTGTCTGTGTACTTCAATCACTTGAATCAAGTGGGAGTTAATCTTCCAGATAAGATAGTGATTGACAGAATTCTCTAGTCACCATCACTAAGTTACTAGAACTTCGTGATGAACTATAGTATGCAAGGGATGACGAAAAAAGATTCTCGAGCTCTTCTAGATGTTGAAATCGACGAAGGTAGAAATCAAGAAAGAGCATCAAGTGTTGATGATTGACAAGACCACTAGTTTCAAGAAAAGGGTAAAGGGAAAGAAAGGGAAACTTCAAGTAGAATGACAAGCAAGTTGTCACTCCCGTGAAGAAGACCAAAGCTGGACCAAAGCCTGAAACTGAGTGCTTACACTGCAAAATAAATGGTCACTGGAAGCGGAAACACCCTGAATATTTGGTGGATAAGAAGGATGGCAAAGTGAACAAAGGTATATTTGATATACAGGTTATTGATGTGTGCCTTACTAGTGTTTATAGTAGCCCCTGAGTATTTGATACTTGTTCGGTTACTAAGATTAGTAACTCGAAACAGGAGTTACAGAATAAACAGAGACTAGTTGAAGGGGAAGTGACGATGAGTGTTGGAAGTAGTTCCAAGATTGATATGATCATCATCGCACACTCCCTAAACTTTCGGGATAAGTGTTAAACCTAAATAAATGTTATTTAGCATTTGCGTTGAGCATGAATATGATTTGATCATGTTTATTGCAATATGGTTATTCATTTAAAGTCAGAGAATAACTGTTGTTTTGTTTACATGAATAAAACCTTCAATGGTCATACACCCAATGAAAATAGTTTATTGGATCTCGATCGTAGTGATACACATATTCATAATATTGATGCCAAAATATGCAAAGTTAATAATGATAGTGCAACTTATTTGTGGCACTGCCGTTTGGGTCATATCGGTGTAAAGCGCATGAAGAAACTCCATAAAGATGGATTTTCGAAATCACTTGGTTATGAATCATTTGATGCTTGCGAACCGTGCCTTTTGGGCAAGATGACTAAAACTCCGTTCTCCAGAACAATGGAACAAGCTACTGACTTATTGGAAATAATACATATCGATGTATGCGATCCAATGAGTGTTGATGCTCGTGGCAAGTATTGTTATTTTCTGACCTTCACAAGATGATTTGAGCAGATATGGGTATATCTACTTGATGAAACATAAGTCTGAAATAGTTGAAAGGTTCAAAGAATTTCAGAGTGAAGTGGAAAAATCATCGTAACAAGAAAATAAAATTTCTGCGATCTGATCGCGGAGACGAATATTTGAGTTACGAGTTTGGTCTTCAATTAAAACAATGTGGAATAATTTCACAGCTCACGCCACCTGGAACACCACAACGTTATGGTGTGTCCGAACGTCGTAACCGCACTTTATTGGATATGGTGCGATCTATGATGTCTCTTACTGATTTACCATTATCGTTTTGGGGTTATGCATTAGAGACAGCTGCATTCACGTTAAAAGGGCACCATCTAAATTCGTTGAGACGACACCGTATGAACTATGGTTTAGCAGTAAACCTAAGCTGTCGTTTCTTAAAGTTTGGAGTTGCGATGCTTATATAAAAAGGTTTTCAACCTAATAAGCTCGAACCCAAATCGGAGAAGTGCGTCTTCATAGAATAACCAAAGGAAACTATTGGGTACACCTTCTATCACAGATCCGAAGGCAAGATATTCGTTGCTAAAAATGGATCCTTTCTAGAGAAGGAGTTTCTCTTGAAAGAAGTGAGTGGGAGGAAAGTAGAACTTGATGAGGTAACTGTACCTTCTCCCGAATTGGAAAATAGTTCATCACTGAAATCAGTTCAAGTGATTCCTACACCAATTAGTGAGGAAGCTAATGATGATGATCATGAAACTTCAGATCAAGTTACTACAGAACCTCGTAGGTCTTCCAGAGTACGGTCCACACCAAAGTGGTACGGTAATCCTGTTCTGAAAGTCATGTTACTAGACCATGATAAACCTACGAACTATGAGGAAGCGATGATGAGCCCAGATTCCGCGAAATGGCTGGAAGCCATGAAATCTGAGATGGGATCCATGTATGAGAACAAAGTGTGGACTTTGGTGGACTTGCCCGATGATCGGCAAGCCATAGAAAATAAATGGATCTTCAAGAGGAAGACGGACGTTGATAGTAGTGTTACTATCTATAAAGCTCGACTTGTCGCAAAAAGGTTTTTCGACAAGTTCAAGGTGTTGAATATAATGAGATTTTCTCACTCGTATCGATGCTTAAAGTCCGTCCGAATCATGTTAGCAATTGCCACATTTTATGAAATCTGGAAAAAGGATGTCAAAACTGCATTCTTTAATAGATTTATTAAAGAAGAGTTGTATATGATGCAACCAGAAGGTTTTGTCAATCCTAAAGATGCTAACAAAGTGTGCAAGCTCCAGCGATCCATCTATGGACTGGTGCAAGCATCTCGGAGTTGGAATATATGCTTTGATGATTTGATCAAAGCATATGGTTTTATACAGACTTTTGGAGAAGCATGAATTTACAAGAAAGTGAGTGGGAGCACTACAACATTTCTGATAAGTATATGTGAATGACATATTGTTGATCGGAAATAATGTAGAATTATTCTGCAAAGCATAAAGGAGTGTTTTGAAAGGAGTTTTTCAAAGCAAGACCTCGGTGAAGCTGCTTACACATTGAGCATCAAGATCTATATAGATAGATCAAGACGCTTGATAAGATTTTTTCAATGAGTACATACCTTGATAAATTTGAAATAGTTCAAAATGGAACAATCAAAGAAGGAGTTCTTGCCTGTGATGCAAAGGTGTGAAGTTGAGTAAGACTCAAGACCCGACCATGGCAGAAAATAGAAAGAGAATGAAAAGTCATTCCCTATGCCTCAGTCATAGGTTCTATAAATTATGCTATGCTATGTACCAGACCTATTGTATACCTTGCACTGAATTGGGCAAGGGAGTACAATAGTGATCTAGGAGTAGATCACTGGACATTGGTCAAGAATATCCTTAATGAGGACTAAGGAAATATTTCTCAATTAGGAGGTGATAAAAGAGCCTGTCGTAAAGAGTTACATCGATGCAAGCTTTTACACCGATCCAGATGACTCTAAGTCTCAATCTGGATACATATTGAAAGTGGGAGCAATTAGCTAGAGTAGCTCCGTGGAGAGCATTGTAGACATAGAATATTTGCAAAATACATACGGCTCTGAATGTGACAGACCCGTTGACTAAGCTTCTCTCATGAGCAAAACATGATCACACCTTAGTACTCTTTGGGTGTTAATCACATAGCGATGTGAACTAGATTATTGACTCTAGTAAACCCTTTGGGTGTTGGTCACATGACGATGTGAACTATGGGTGTTAATCATATACAGATATGAATATTGGTGTTAAATCACATAGCGATGTGAACTAGATTATTGACTCTAGTGCAAGTGGGAGACTGAAGGAAATATGCCCTGGAGGCAATAATAAAGTTATTATTTATTTTCTTATTTCATGATAAATGTTTATTATTCATGCTAGAATTGTATTAACCGGAAACATAATATATGTGTGAATACATAGACAAACATAGTGTCACTAGTATGCCTCTACTTGACTAGCTCGTTAATCAAAGATGGTTAAGTTTACTAACCATAGACATGAGTTGTCATTTGATTAATGGAATCACATCATTAGGAGAATGATGTGATTGACTTGACCCATTCCGTTAGCTTAGCACTTGATCGTTTAGTATGTTGCTATTGCTTTCTTCATGACTTATACATGTTCTTGTAACTATGAGATTATGCAACTCCCGTTTACCGGAGGAACACTTTGGGTGCTACCAAATGTCACAACGTAACTGGGTGATTATAAAGGAGTACTACAGGTGTCTCCAAAGGTACATGTTGGGTTGGCGTATTTCGAGATTAGGTTTTGTCACTCCGATTGTCGGAGAGGTAACTCTGGGCCCTCTCGGTAATGCACATCACTATAAGCCTTGCGAGCAATGTAGCTAATGAGTTAGTTACAGAATGATGCATTACATAACGAGTAAAGAGACTTGCCGGTAACGAGATTGAACTAGGTATTGGATACCGACGATCGAATCTCGGGCAAGTAACATACCGATGACAAAGGGAACAACGTATGTTGTTATGCGGTCTGACCGATAAAGATCTTCGTAGAATATGTAGGAGCCAATATGGGCATCCAGGTTCCGCTATTAGTTATTGACCGAGAATAGTTCTAGGTCATGTCTACATAGTTCTCGAACCCGTAGGGTCCGCACGCTTAAGGTTTCGATGACAGTTATATTATGAGTTTATGAGTTTTGATGTACCGAAGGAGTTTGGAGTCCCGGATGAGATCGGGGACATGACGAGGAGTCTCGAAATGGTCGAGACGTAAAGATCGATATATTGGACGACTATATTCGGAGTTCGGAAAGGTTCCGAGTGATTCGGTTATTTTTCGGAGTACCAGAGAGTTACGGGAATTCGCCGGGGAGTATATGGGCCTTATTGGGCCATACGGGAATAGAGGAGAGAGGCCAAAAGGAAGGAGGCCTGCGCCCCCCCTCTGGTCCGAATTGGACAAGGGGCGCAGCCCCCCTTTCCTTCTTCCTCTCCCCCTCTTTCCCCTTCTCCTACTCCAACAAGGGAGGTGGAATCCTACTAGGACTAGGGAGTCCTAGTAGGACTCCACACTTGGCGCGCCCCTTCCTAGGGCAGGCCTCCTCCCCCCTTGCTCCTTTATATACGGGGGCGGGGGGCATCCCAGGACACACAAGTTGATCTACGGATCGTTCCTTAGCCGTGTGCGGTGCCCCCCTCCATCATATTCCACCTCGGTCATATCGTCGCGGAGTTTAGGCGAAGCCCTGCGCCGGTAGAGCATCATCATCGTCACCACGCCGTCTTGCTGACGGAACTCATCCCCGACACTTTGCTGGATCGGAGTCCGGGAATCGTCATCGAGCTGAACGTGTGCTGAACTCGGAGGTGCCGTACGTTCGGTACTTGGATCGGTCGGATCGTGAAGACGTACGACTACATCAACCGCGTTGTCATAACGCTTCCACTTACGGTCTACGAGGGTACGTGGACAACACTCTCCCCTCTCGTTGCTATGCATCACCATGATCTTGCATGTGCGTAGGAATTTTTTTGAAATTACTACGTTCCCCAACACCACATACTAACACTAGGCAGTTGAGAGAGTTGCCATGTGCTCACAAGCATGCTAGGGCAGTTGCCATGTAAAAGGAAGAGTTGCCATCTACTTACGTGCACGTTAGGCCAGTTGCCATGTACCATGCAAAAACACGTGGCAACTCGGTAAAAGAGAGTTGTCATTTGCTTACGTGCACACTAGACAGTTGTCGTGTACCCTGCCAAACACATGGCAACTCGGGTAAAAAGAGAGTTGCCACCTGCTTATAAAGCACACTAGGGGCAGTTGCCATGTGCACTGCAAAACACATGGCAACTAGCAGCTTGGGTGTGGGAGAGGAGGCGGACGTGTGGGCGAGATGGCAAATGCCCACACAGTAGCCCTTGTGTGTGCGTGCAAAGTGGCGTGTGGGCGAACTGCTGAACGCCCACACACCAGCCCCTCCTGTGTGGTGAAACGGCCGTGTGGGCGACCGGATGAACGCCCACACACCAAGCCAGTCCTACGTGGCACTAGAAACATGCCAAGATTCGTGCGCTCACGAACGGACGCGGATCCACGCGTGTGGGCGAGATGCAAACACCCACACGTGTGGGCGTTAACATTTCCGTTATTTTTAGGTTCGTGTCACTTTCATGTAACTCCCTATTCAAACTGGAAATATAAGTGTTTACAATGGTTTCTTTTTCTCGGGGATAGATAAAGATCTTCCGGGTGGAGAAGTTTAGGAAGCTCCAAACGGGCCCTGCCCCTGCCGCTGCCGCTAGCGGTTGAACCCGTGGAACTTCGTCTTTCTCGTCTCCCCCAAATCGAAGAGCAGGGCGAGCGGAATTCGAGGGCGAGCTCTGCCCCTCCCCCTCCCCCTCCATCCCCACTCGCCAAGGCGCCCAGCGGCCAGGCCGTTTCCCCCGGCCCCGAATTTCCATCCCGCGACGCCGACTTCCCAGTCCTCGGATCTCCCGCCAGCCGTCTGGTCGCTCCCAAAGTGAGTAAGGTCTCATCCGACTTTCTCTTCCTGCCAAGCCCTCTCCTCCCCTCCCGTCTCCTTATTCGTTTGGTACTAGTCGCTACATACACCTTGTTCCTTGCGTTTCACGGTGCTAGGGCTAATGTAATTTACCAACAAATCTAGGTGCGTATGCTGCTTTGGCGGAGGAAGTATTTAGAAACGACCTTATCACAAAATTACGAGTGTATAAACAGGTTGTTGGTCCTGATCTTCAGGAATTCCCGTCGGGTGATAATATTTATAGGTTGTCCGAGGATGATCATCTTTGGGGTTTCATTTTTTTGCTAGGTTGTTCACCAATAAAATTATAAGTGTCTAAACCAGTTGTTTGCTAGGAATTCCAAGGACGATTAACTTTGGCGTTTCATTTTTTGCTAGCTTGTTCACGAATTGAATTACTGGTGATTGATTTGTGTGCAGTAATACTGTTTTTCTGTTTGACTTTGATTCAAGTAATTAGCAGCAAGCAGTACAAAATCATGATTTTCTTTATGAGACTTATGACAACCGATCCGTGAGACTTGTCTTCATCCTTGAGGCTGAGGGGGAGCTTTGCTACACGCACGGGCACATGAGCACGGGCTTTTACGGGGAAGCCTAGCTGGGACCTTTTAATTGGAGTAAATCATGATGAGGGGCCCACACCCCCTGAAAATCAGGGAGGGTGAAGATTAGTTAACGAAACAGACCCCGTAATAGGCCCGTAAAAGTCCGTTGGTATAGAATTTTCGGCTGAGGGGAGAGGACATGAGCAGGGAGAGCATCGGATTTATTCTACTCCTAGTCTTCAACTCAAACTAAGTTTAGCGAAATGTTGTTCAGTGTCTTAATTTTTTGATCAACTCTTCCATTCTAAATGTTTTGATAGGGGATACATCATTGAGTTTCTTTTAACATTGTTGCTGTATCTCAGTTTTACCACCAGCTATTGTTATGTTCTGCACTGCAGTTAACTAGCCAACCATTCATATTGTCCTTTAGCACCGTAATTTTTGCCCATAATTCAGTTGTGTTAATCAGTACAGAACTACCTGATACCTATCCATTAGGTTATTATAGCTAACCACCTGATGCTGACTGAACTTGATATTACATTATTGTTGCAATTGTGAAGAAGATATGTTACAATTGTAAAGTAGCTAAAAAAGCTAATTGTTGCATTTGTGAAGAAGATATGTTACAATTGTATAAAGTAGCTAAAAAACGACTGTTATGCTGCTTTGCGGAGGAAGTATTTAGAAATGACCTTATTACAAAATTAAGAGTGTCTAAAGTCTTAACAAGTTGTTGGTCCTGATCTTTAGGAATTCTCTTTGGCTAATAATATTTCTAGGTTGTCCAGGATGATCAACTTTGCGGTTTCACTTTTTTGCTTGTTTGCGAATAAAATTAGAAGTATCTAAACAAGTTGCTTGCTAGGAATTCAAGGACAATCAACTTTGGGGATTCGCTTTTTGCTCGGTTGTTCACGAATTGAATTACTGGTGATTGATTTGTGTGCAATAATATATTTTTCTGTTTGACTTTGATTCAAATAATTATTCGTGAGACTCGTCTCCCTCTTTGAGGTTGAGGGAGGAGAACATGAGCAGGGAGAGCATCGGATTTATTCTACTCCAAGTCTCCAACTCTAACTAAGTTTAGTGACATGTTCTTAAATGTCTTGTTAACATTGTTACTGACTTGTTGTGTATCTCAGTTTTACCACCAGCTATTTGTTGTGTTCTGCATTGCATTTGTGTTAGTTCAGTTACCTGATACCTATCCATTGGTTATTAAAGCTAACTACCTGTTGCTGACTGAACTTGATGTTACCTTAATTTTTCTAATAGAAATAAACTCTAGTTTAAAGATAAGTGATGATAATAAATTTCTCACCATGTTCCATGTCGTGTAAAGATTTATTTAAGTTGCGTACGCATAACAGTAGCTATTAACATTGGCTGGCTCAACTCTTGGAGTGGTCCTTTCACCTTGGCCATTCGAATTTCCACATGCCACACTTCATGGAGGTGTTCATCATCGCTGCTTGGAACGTTTGGTAGCCAAGAAATGCAAAGATCTCTGACATTGTTGTCCCTAACCTTACATCCTGGAAATCCTACTTAAGAATAGCTAAGGCGCCATTCAAGGTTTGGGTTTGCTCTCTAACCTGAATCTTATCTACATAAGTTTTGCTTTGCTTTGGATAATTGTTGTGAACTCTTACTGTGGGGCCTCCCCTAGAGTTCTTAGTCAAAAAGAAAGGTGACACGAGCCATTAAAAATCATGTGTACTGTTATTATTCTTGTAAATTAATAACCTTTCCTATGAGTACCATTATTTTTGAGCTTGCAGCATTGTGGTGGTGCCAGCTTCACATTCTGTAGTCATAAGATGCATCATGCAATATATTTTCCCAACATTTTTGACTTACACTCAACATTTTCAATAAACACATGCTTTTGTTTATGTGTGTTGTCTTATTTGGTTAGAAGATCCGCTGGACCAGCACAACGAGGAGACCCAGGCCAGAGAGCAATCCTGCTGTGAAGTAGTCATCTATGTCATCTAGGAGTAATTCAAAGAGGCTGCCCTCAGATGACAATGTTGCCTCTGACGGAGGACTCCGACGTCGAGAGTTTTATCTGAATGGACCTTCCCTGGACCGTGCTTCCAAGCGTATCACCGAGGGTGTTCTGTCCCCTCCCAACTTGAAAAACTCACATAAGAGCAAGGGGAGCCACCAGTTGCATTCTGAGGCATCAGGTAGTAACTCAAGAAGGGGTGAAAGCAATCATGGGATACATGTGTCAGCAGGGAATGATGATTTGTCAACCACGCAGAAACCAAGGAAAGTGAAGCTCAAAATTGGTGGAATCAGCCGGACCATACCGGCAAAACCAAACCCTGCCATACCAGATTCCAGGTCTTTAGCTGCAAAGCCTACACGGCCAGGAGATTCATTGCACCGGCAAAAGCATGGTAATCAGGTAAACAACAAGTGATCATATCTTCTGTTTCGTAGTGTACCTGAGACCTGAAAAGAAGGATCATTTTGACTGAACAGAAGAAAATTTGCTAGCTTGCTAAATTCAAGTTCTGCAAGGAAAACTGTTTGGTGTTATTAGGACATACACGTGCAGTTTCTATCGAGATATTTCTTTTATCTCATAGTCTTGGCACTATACCTGTTCTGATTATGCTCCCTCCATTTTATTTACTCTGCATATTAGCTTTGATCTAAGTCAAACTTTATAAAGTTTGACCAAGTTTATAGAAAATGATACTCCCTCTGTAAAGAAATATAAGAGTGTTTAGATCACTATAGTATAAACTTTCACAATAACAAATACTCCCTCCGTCCCGAATTACTTGTCTTAGATTTGTCTGTATCTAGACACGTTTTAGTGTTAGATACATCCGTATCTAGACAAATCTAAGGCAAGTAATTTGAGACGGAGGTAATATATACGATGCGAAAATATATGCAATGATGATTCTAATGGTACTTATTTGGCACTCTGGATGTTAATAATTTTTTGTATAAACTTAGTCAAAGTTTACTAAATTTTACTTGAGACAAATCTAATATGCAGAGTAGATAAAAACGAAGGGAGTATTTTGCAAGTCATGATGTTGTGTCGGTTCTCCACACGTGCTGTCCCTTTATTTGCTTCAAATTTTTATCCATAATTGATACCCAATTAAAACGATGAATTATTTTCAGACTGAAGGTGCCAAAGATTCAAATAGGTTGCCCTCTTCTCAAGACAAGAAAACAAGAAAGCTGAGGAAAATTGAAGATACCTTGACTCCGGAACAACCTGCCAAAGTTCAGAGAGAAGCGTCTTCGGATCCTGTCCGGAAGAGTAGAAGGATTGCTAAGAAATCCAACTTGGACAGTGAATTAGATGAGGAATATGGTTTAAGTACTCCTGAAAATCATGGAGCTTTTAATGATAATGAGGGTCATATTCGTGAACCTAAAAACAAAGGAGGGAGTAACCCTAAGAAGAATGCTTCGAAGAAAGACCGGAGCAGGAGCACAGTTTATGAGATTGATAATGATTTTGTTACACCCCAATCAAATAGAGATGGCAAGAAAAGGTCAAGAGATTCTACTGATGCTGATGAGGATAATGCAGAAGAGGAGCTGGCCTCTGATAATGAGCTTGAAGCTGAAAACAAGAAGCAGAAAGCAGTCACTGAATTGTCTGCCAGTGTTAAGAGTGAACCTCTCACAACGCGTCGCCGAGCCCTTCAATCATGGATGGATGGGAACAGCAACAGTACCATTGAGTTCCCCGATGGTTTACCAGCAGCTTCGTCAAGAAGTACATACTGCCTTGTTGCCTATTGTAACTTGAGTGAAGTCTTGCGCTGATTTAATTAGAAACATTTTTCTGTGGCTCCAGGCAAGAAGGAAAAGCTCTCTGATGCTGAGATGCTCGCGAAGAAGGCTGAGGCTGCACAGCGGCGCAAGATGCAAGTGGAGAAAGCCACTAAAGAGAGCGAGGTTGGAGAAACATTTGCTTTCTCTCTTTTAAACTTCCTGGAGTAGGTTCAGTTCATAGGAGTTGTTAAAAGTGTTAACTGCAGGCTGAAGCTATAAGGAAAATACTGGGCCTGGACACCGAGAAGAAGAAAGAAGAGAGGAAGCAGAAGGAGCGAGAGGAGAAGGTCCATTGCATCATTTGATCATGCCCATGACACTCGCGTTTCTACTACCATTATCTTCTGACAGAATCATTCCTTGTTACTCAGGAGAAGGCAGCCAGAGCGCAAGAACTCGCCAGGAGCTCCATCCGGTGGGTCATGGGGCCCACAGGCACGGTGGTCACGTTCCCTGAAGAAGTAGGCCTCCCCAGTATCTTCAACTCCAAACCCTGCAGGTAACCAATCCTCGCATCCCTCCCCACATTTGAGAAATCAACCGCGCCAAATGTGCGCCTCAGATAACATGGTCTCACTTTGCCTTCATCACCCAGCTACCCTCCGCCGCGTGAGAAGTGCGCCGGACCGTCTTGCACGAACGCATACCGGTACAGGGACTCGAAGCTGAAGCTCCCCCTGTGCAGCCTGGAGTGCTACAAAGCTGTACGCGGGAGCGCTTGATTTTGAGGACGCCCGCCGGGGTGGCGTCAGAGCTCCCTATTTTCGCAGCCACATTCATTCATGCACCTTCAGAATAAGAGAGGACGGCCAGTCCTGACGATGCAAATTTGTTGGTTGGTCGAATAAGCCAGTTACAAAATAGTTACACATAGCTCTGTGGGTACAAGATTATCGTGTACTGCACCAGTTTGTTTTACTACACCATTGAGATGTACTGAACCAGTGATGTTACCGGATGATTTCTAAGTAGATATATTACACATACATATAGAGAAGACAGCAGACAAAGATACTTCTATTTTTCCTGGTGAGTTTTTTTATACTCCCTCCGTCCCAAAATATGGGTTGAGACACTTATTTTGGGACAGAAGTACTCCCTCCGTTCCTAAATATTTTGTCTTTCTAGATGTTTCAACAAATGACTACATACGGAGCAAAATAAGTGGATCTACACTCTAAAATATGTCTACATACATCCGTATGTGGTAGTCCATTTGAAATATCTAGAAAGACAAATATTTAGGAACGAAGGGAGTATGTAATATATAAACCGTGGTGCGTTCGTGTTTGTATTTTGGAAGCAAGAAACAAATGGCATTGCAAAAATGTGTAAGAAAATTGCAACGTTGGCAAAGAAGACAGCAGACAAAGATACATTTATTTTTCCTGGTGAGTTTTTTTATACTCCCTCCGTCTCAAAATATGGGTTGAGACATTTATTTTGGGACAGAAGAAGTACTCCCTCCATTCCTAAATATTTGTCTTTCTAGATGTTTCAACAAATGACTACATCCAAAGCAAAATAAGTGGATCTACACTCTAAAATATGTCTACATACATCCGTATGTGGTAGTCCATTTGAAATATCTAGAAAGACAAATATTTAGGAACGAAGGGAGTATGTAATATATAAACCGTGGTGCGTTCGTGTTTGTATTTTGGAAGCAAGAAACAAATGGCATTGCAAAAATGTGTAAGAAAATTGCAACATTGGCAAAGAAGACAGCAGACAAAGATACTTTTATTTTTCCTGGTGAGTTTTTTTATACTCCCTCCGTCTCAAAATATGGGTTGAGACATTTATTTTGGGACAGAAGAAGTACTCCCTCTATTCCTAAATATTTGTCTTTCTAGATGTTTCAACAAATGACTACATACGAAGCAAAATAAGTGGATCTACACTCTAAAAAATGTCTACATACATCCGTATGTGGTAGTCCATTTGAAATATCTAGAAAAACAAATATTTAGGAACGAAGGGAGTATGTAATATATAAACCGTGGTGCGTTCGTGTTTGTATTTTGGAAGCAAGAAACAAATGGCATTGCAAAAATGTGTAAGAAAATTGCAACATTGGCAAAGAAGACAGGCAGACAAAGATACTTTTATTTTTCCTGGTGAGTTTTTTTATACTCCCTCCGTCTCAAAATATGGGTTGAGACATTTATTTTGGGACAGAAGAAGTACTCCCTCCATTCCTAAATATTTGTCTTTCTAGATGTTTCAACAAATGACTACATACGAAGCAAAATAAGTGGATCTACACTCTAAAATATGTCTACATACATCCGTATGTGGTAGTCCATTTGAAATATCTAGAAAGACAAATATTTAGGAACGGAGGGAGTATGTAATATATAAACCGTGGTGCGTTCGTGTTTGTATTTTGGAAGCAAGAAACAAATGGCATTGCAAAAATGTGTAAGAAAATTGCAACGTTGGCAAAGAAGACAGCAGACAAAGATACTTTTATTTTTCCTGGTGAGTTTTTTTATACTCCCTCCGTCTCAAAATATGGGTTGAGACATTTATTTTGGGACAGAAGAAGTACTCCCTCCATTCCTAAATATTTGTCTTTCTAGATGTTTCAACAAATGACTACATACGAAGCAAAATAAGTGGATCTACACTCTAAAATATGTCTACATACATCCGTATGTGGTAGTCCATTTGAAATATCTAGAAAGACAAATATTTAGAAACGAAGGGAGTATGTAATATATAAACCGTGGTGCGTTCGTGTTTGTATTTTGGAAGCAAGAAACAAATGGCAGTGCAAAAATGTGTAAGAAAATTGCAACGTTGGCAAAGAAGACAGCAGACAAAGATACTTTTATTTTTCCTGGTGAGTTTTTTTATACTCCCTCCGTCTCAAAATATGGGTTGAGACATTTATTTTGGGACAGAAGAAGTACTCCCTCCATTCCTAAATATTTGTCTTTCTAGATGTTTCAACAAATGACTACATACGAAGCAAAATAAGTGAATCTACACTCTAAAATATGTCTACATACATCCGTATGTGGTAGTCCATTTGAAATATCTAGAAAGACAAATATTTAGGAACGAAGGGAGTATGTAATATATAAACCGTGGTGCGTTCGTGTTTGTATTTTGGAAGCAAGAAACAAATGGCATTGCAAAAATGTGTAAGAAAATTGCAACGTTGGCAAAGAAGACAGCAGACAAAGATACTTTTATTTTTCCTGGTGAGTTTTTTTATACTCCCTCCGTCTCAAAATATGGGTTGAGACATTTATTTTAGGACAGAAGAAGTACTCCCTCCATTCCTAAATATTTGTCTTTCTAGATGTTTCAACAAATGACTACATCCAAAGCAAAATAAGTGGATCTACACTCTAAAATATGTCTACATACATCCGTATGTGGTAGTCCATTTGAAATATCTAGAAAGACAAATATTTAGGAACAAAGGGAGTATGTAATATATAAACCGTGGTGCGTTCGTGTTTGTATTTTGGAAGCAAGAAACAAATGGCATTGCAAAAATGTGTAAGAAAATTGCAACGTTGGCAAAGAAGACAGCAGACAAAGATACTTTTATTTTTCCTGGTGAGTTTTTTTATACTCCCTCCGTCTCAAAATATGGGTTGAGACATTTAGGACAGAAGAAGTACTCCCTTCATTCCTAAATATTTGTCTTTCTAGATGTTTCAACAAATGATTACATACGAAGCAAAATAAGTGGATCTACACTCTAAAATATGTCTACATACATCCGTATGTGGTAGTCTATTTGAAATCTCTAGAAAGAGAAATATTTAGGAACGGAGGGAGTATGTAATATATAAACCGTGGTGCGTTCGTGTTTGTATTTTGGAAGCAAGAAACAAATGGCATTGCAAAAATGTGTAAGAAAATTGCCACGCTGGCAAAGAAGCTAAAAATAAATGGGGGCATTCCGAGAATTGAACTCGGGACCTCTCGCACCCTAAGCGAGAATCATACCACTAGACCAAATGCCCTTTGGATAACAACAAAGATTTAACATCTCTAACATAGGGTGGTTGACTGGTGGCCCTCCACCCGCCCACTCGCTCAGAGCCTCAGACCACCCGTGTGGACCGGGCCCGTCCGCGAATCTCAGCCCTTAAATGGGCGTTTCCGCAAAAACGCCATCTCCCGTAACAAATCGAAGAGTGGGTCTCTCTCTCGCGGCGGCGCAGGCGTCTCTCTCCTTCTCCTCCGGCGGCGGCAAGGTCAGACCCCTCTTCCCAAACCGCTCGAACCTGCTCCGTTCAATCGATCCCTCGGGTCTCCGTGTCCTGACGCACGGCTCGGTTCCTTCATGGCCTTCTCTCGGATCGGATCCTAGGTTTCCCCCCTCTAAATTGTTAGGAACCGTTCCAGATCTGGCCGCTCGGTGCCTGGATGCTCCATTTCGCTGGTGTAGTTGTTTGCATCGACCGGAGGACTAGAAATTTGGGATGTTAGGCGATGATTTAGGGGAACAGGATGCGTGTGATCTGCGAGGGGGTACTTCTTTTTTGTGTGAATACGGCGTCATGGTTGTAACCCACGGCGTGCGATGCCCCCATCCTGTGCCATTTTTGTGGCGATGTTTATGTTCATAGGCTTGTGATTTTGAGGGCTATGCGATTTCGATTGGAAAACGGTGGCTAAGAAAGAAACATCGGTCGCTCCAATGAGATGTGAATATGTATATATCAGATCATATATCTGGGAATTAGGAGGTATACTTTGGCGTGGTATCATCGCTGTTGCCTGTGGATCGTTTGGCTCAGTGCTATCCCTGACTAGCTCATATTCAGTTTTGTTTTGAGGGCCATGCGATTTGGATTGGGAAATGGTGGCTAAGAAAGAAACATCGTTCGCTCCAATGAGATGTGAATATGTATGTGTCAGATGATACATCTAGGACCTAGGAGGTATCTTTTGGCGTGGTACCATCGCTGTTGCCTGTGGATCGTTTGGCTCAGTGCTATCCCTGACTAGCTCATATTCAGTTTTGATTTGAGGGCCATGCGATTTGGATTGGGAAATGGTGGCTAAGAAAGAAACATCGTTTGCTGCAATAAGATGTGAATATGTATCAGATGATATAATATATCTGGTAATTAGGAAGTATACTTTGGCGTGGTACCATCGCCGCTGCCTCTGGATGGTTTGGCTCAGTGTAATCCCTTACTAGCACATTATATGTTCACTAGTGTGTCATCATCGGTTTCACATATGGAGTTAGGTTTGCCATCTATTCCACTGTCATAGCTTCTAAAATCCAATATCATTATTGAACCTGTTATCTTTTTGCTCAGCAACCTGCATCCTGTTCATGATTGTAATGTGACTTGTGTAGTTCTCGACTTTGCCATGCACATGAATGAGTGCTGTTGCCGGAGTGTGATTTTATTATTATTCTAGTTAATTCATATTCTTAGAGCAGCAATAATTTCTCTCTGCTGCACTTGGCACATTACAATTGTACATTGTCCTCTCATTTCATGTCAGCATAACTCTAGTAAGATTTGTCAAGTATCATAGCGACTGTCTTATATCTGCATATGTTTTCATATGTGCAACTGTTGTGCTATCCGCGGTAACATTATAGGTCTTGTGAGGTATCAGTATTGCGAATAACCTGCTGATATGGCGCTCCAGCTGGTGTTGTGGTATTAGTTCCTTTATGAACGTATCAGCACAACCATATTGCCGTGTTGGTAGAGCTCATCTATGTTGATTACTTGGTTTGGCTTATATTCAATAGTACTCCCTCCGTCCGGAAATACTTGTCATTGAAATGGATGTATCTAGATGTATTTTAGTTATAGATACATCTATTTTCATCCACTTTGATGACAAGTATTTCCGGACGGAGGGAGTACATGTTAGCTAGATTCATGTCCTTTCAGTATCCCAAAGCAGAAAAGTTCTTTTATTAACGAAGATGCTTATGTTCGAAGTAAGTCACCCCAAGTGCAAACTTACCATAGATCTCATCAAGTATACTTCTGTGGGTATTTTCTTTGATGGAAAGGATTTTTTAATTTTCTTAGTGATTTCTTGAATTTGAGTGAACCTGGTCTTGACTTATCTTGTAGTTTGTCTGTAACTTCTTAAATATGCATTGTGTTAAAGAATGACCTGTTGTGGCAATTATGATGCCGCCTTCTACAAGCCTAATGTTATTGTCCATCTTCTTTTGGCCGAGTGCTTCGTATGAAACAATGCATAATTTGAGTGGTGATTGTTGCATTTGCTAGGATGTTGATAATTTATGGTTAATCCTCCCAACTAATTGCTTTGCCTCATTTATGCTTTATTGACTACGACGGTTGTGTCCTCTGTGCATGAGTGGCAGGTTAGGTGAAGGGTACACTGCATACATTTTTTGTTCTTGAAAGAAGCAATGATTGATGCTGAGGATGGACCATTTATTGTGTCACATTTTTTCCCTGCTCCATCTTAAGATGCCTTTCTAAAAACTTGGGCGGTGGAATAGTATGATACTAGGATGTGCAAAAGCAGGGAGTTGACTCTTTTTGCAACTACTATTGTTCTCTAGAGAGGTTTTGATGAGCAGTTGATGTATCAGAACCTCTTCTTCATACTCTACTGTTTGTGAATCATGCTGGTTTAACATAGCTGGGTTCACTAATTTTAGAACTCAAGATCTGGAAGTTCTTGATTCATATTTTAGTTCTTCCAGTCTCAACTCGGTTACGTCTTGAAAGTTTGTACTGACTTGTTTTTATGCAATTAACCCAACTGACCTTTGAACGCATGAAAAACCATATATCATGGCCTAATTGTTTTATGTTGTTTGCACATGCATGCCTGCATTTATTTAAAGTATCTTGCTGCCTTGGTGAAGATATGCTGTCACCATGTTCCCACGAAATCAGCTCACAGAATCTTCTCATTTTCTGCAGGCATTTTGGCATCTGAGCCCAACAGCTAGCAGATGGCAGGCGGCAGAGTTGCACATGCGACCCTCAAGGGGCCAAGCGTGGTGAAGGAGATCTTCATTGGACTCACCCTTGGGCTGGTTGCTGGTGGTATGTGGAAGATGCATCACTGGAACGAGCAGAGGAAGACCCGATCCTTCTACGACATGCTCGAGAAGGGGCAGATCAGCGTCGTTGTCGAGGAGTAGTTCTGAAGTGCTGAATCAGAAGTTCTACATCTCAAAGTCTTTTGTCATTTTGGTTTTGCCAGTAATTTCTGAAACTCTCTGGAGAGCATGACAGAGTGATTGCTGTGGAGATTGTCATGAAAATAAGCACACCACCATTTGAGAACATTGAAATCATTTTGAATTTGCTTTTTGTCCTATCAAATATGTCTTGTCTCATATGTGTTGCAAACGAATTCAGGGATTGGAAGGCTTCCCTCTGACATGAATATGATTTAGATTTCACTGTCATCCTTTTGGAAGTGAGCTCACCCTTTTGGCTTAATGCAATGGTGGGATGCCTAACAAGCTACTCTTTATGTTTGATATTATCATGAATGGAACAAGCACCATCATTATGACTTATAACTGGTGCTCTTCTATCTGGTGATGTCATTTGGTTCGGTCAAGATAAGTTTTTAAGGTTTTCCCTTGCCTTTCACCGTCGTTTTCAAATGCGGTCACGAGTTTAGTTTTCTGATGACGGATCTTGTTCTGCTTGCTTACACTACCGTCATTAACCATTATTGCTTGATTACTGATCAAAGTTGATGATGTATATGCTGTTTCCTCCCTGTTGTAACACATATCTTGATGGTTGTGACATGGGTTGTGATCTAGTGGTACCATTTGATTCTTGTCACCTTGCTTTTGCCTCTGAAAAGGTTGGAATAGATGCAAGAAAATAAACAACATAGAACAGAGAGCTGTCGGGCAGAATCCAGGAGGAACCTTGAAGCTGAAGATCTTTCTCTGCTTTTGAGCACTTGATGTTTCTCTGCACTCAAGGTGATTCGATGCCTTCCACCTTGTGATTTGATATGAGCCCACAGATTTATACGACTTGGTGTGGGCTCAGAAAACCATGTGAATCTACAAAACCGGCCAAACTGTTCTTCATCCAATTCAACAAGAAACAAACATCCGGTGACTGTCGTGAAATCTGATCAAACACTTACTACTATTACTTGGAACACAGCAGAATTTACACTGAACACCGGAACCAAACGTAATAACATGACATAGTAATAGCATTGAACAGAATTATCACAAATTCACGATACATAGAACACAACCATACATAACCCTTATTACTGTTACATTACATAGGACATGGAGGAGGAGGAGGACGACGGACGCTTACTGGAACATAATAATAAACACAACACATAGCAGCAAACTAGGCCTCGGTAATAATCCTCAAGGCAGCAGCCAAGTAGGGTAGATCTTCTTCCTCTTGCCAGCCACAGCTCAGCTCCTACAGGGGATCCTCAATTATTGACCCAATCATCACCGGATCGATCAGTACTGGAGCATGTGCGTGGCGGTGGCGGCGATGGGCATGGCGGTGGCAGGGTACGGGATCTGCCACGGCCGGAGCAGGGGGTCGTCGGGCGGGCACTCCTCCTGGATGTCCATGGCGACGCCGCTGAACTCCTCCACGACGCGGAGCACCTGGTTGACGGAGCGCAGCCGGTCGCCGAGCTCGGCGGCGCGCGCCCGGAGCACGGTGTTCTCCTGGTCCACGCGCACGAACTGCCCGGTGATGTCGTTGGCGCGCGCCAGCACGCGCGCGTTCTCGGTCTTGAGGCGCGCCACCTCCTGCACCAGCTCGTCCAGGTGCTGCTGCTTCCGCAGCCGCGACCGCCGCGCCGACTCCCGGTTCGACAGCCGCCTCTTCTCCCGCCGGTTGTCCCCGGCCGCGAACGTCGCCCCCGAGTCGCCGTCCGAGCCCGACAGCCTCCCGCCTCCCGGCGACAGCGACGACGACGACATCTTGGCACCGAAATCACTACTACTTGGCTACTACTGCTGCTACCGTTCTTATTTATCACTTGTTGAAGCAGGAAAAGGAAGCGAGAAGAAGAAGAAGAAGAGGAAGGAAATAGTTTACTGCTAGCAACGGCGGATTTGAGAGGGCCAATTATGAAATCACATAAAAGTAGTAGAGGAAGACGACGGAGAAGGACTGGAGGAAGCAGCACCGGCGCAGGTGAGTGGCGATCTTCATAAAGCTCAGAGATTGCGCCTCAGCATGCCTGGACAAACCATGGCCAGCAAGAACCTCCAGCGCAGCAAAACCCAGAGATTTCAAGCGGGACAACGACCCAGCCTCTCCCCCAGAACTAGCCTAGCCTAGCAAGAACAGCAGCTCCCTCGACCCAAAGAAATTCTTCTTGGACGGAGAAAGAGACTGGGACGACGATTGCAAGACTAGAAACAGACGGGGGATCAAGAGGGAGACTCGAGCTAGCAGAGTGGTGATGAAATGGGAGCTCGAGCTTGGTTGGCCTGGACTCTGGAGAGCAATGGCAGCCACCCAATCGGAGGAGGAAGGGAAAGAGGAGGAGGAAGGGGGAGGGGATCAGATCAGGGCGGAGGGGTTATTTATTGGCGGGGGAAGGGTACTCCTGTAACTTCACACGCGAGGGCGTTCTGGTAATTCCACCCGGGGGTGTTTCCGTAATTTTGCCAGGCCACGGCAACGGCGTATGTGCATTCTAGATGGACGGAGAGGGTAGAAAGGTTGGAGGAATCTTTGCTGGTCCGGTGCTGGGTGGCTCTCCGTGGCCCGCTCCAGATGGGATTTTTCTGGAGTTGCTTTTTCCCAAAACGCTAAGCCCACAGCGGCCGGCGTGCTGCCGGTGCCGATGGTGTGCGCTTGGCGTTTGTTTCCGGGTGTTGGTGGTTGCCGTGCCGTGTTTGTTTGAGGGGTCCTGGTGTTGTATCATACTTGCTTTGACAGGTGGTTCGCATTATAATTTTGGATTTGTCTTAATTTTGATGGAAAAATGGTGTATTTAATTTTAGTGAAAAAAACTTTATATGCACTGGCTTTTGTCCGGATCTACGCCTTTAACTACAAGCCGTCCATTACAAAACTGAGGTTTCGAGAAATCTGATGTGCTTGTTGGTATTTTTAAGGTTGATGGCTGACGTGACGTGTTTGATTTTACTTTTAGTGAAATATACTTTATATACTCTGGATTTTGTCCTAGTCTAATACGTAGGTACTACGCCTTCAACTATAAGCCGTCCATTATAAAATCGAGGTTTTGAGAATTTGATGTGCTTGTTGGCATTTTTAAGGTTGATGGCTGACGTGACGTGTTTGATTTTACTTTTTTAGTGAAATACACTTTATATACACTTGTTTTTGTTCTAGTATAATACGTAGGTACTACGCCTTCAACTATAAGCCGTCCATTACAAAATCGAGGTTTCGAGAACCTTATGTGCTTGTTGGCATTTTAAGGTTGATGGCTGGCGTGACGTGTTTGATTTTACTTTTTAGTGAAATACACTTTATATGCACTGGTTTTTGTCTTAGTCTAATACGTAGGTACTACGCCTTCAACTATAAACCGTCCATTATAAAATCGAGGTTTCAAGAACCTCATGTGCTTGTTGGCATTTTAAGGTTGATGGCCGGCGTGACGTGTTTAACTTTACTTTTTAGTGAAATACACTTTATATACACTGGCTTTTGTCCTAGTCTAATACATAGGTACTATGTCTTCAATTATAAGTCGTCCATTACAAATTCGAGGTTTCGAGAACCTTATGTGCTTGTTGGCTTTTAAGGTTGATGGCTGGCGTGACGTGTTTGATTTTACTTTTTAGTGAAATACACTTTATATGCATTGGCTTTTGTCTTAGTCTAATACATAGGTACTACGCCTTCAACTATAAGCTGTCCATTACAAAATCAAGGTTTCGAGAACTTGATGTACTTGTTGGCATTTTAAGGTTGATGGATGATGTGACGTGTTTGGTTTTAGGCATATGACATTGTATCTTGTTTCACAAGGTTGTCGCACTTTAGATATTTGGATGCTCCCGACTTTGAAAGAGATCCTACATGTTTTACATTTAGAAGCAAAAATATTTATTGAGTGAAGACGGATGACGCTAGTGTATCATGGTTCCACACACGGTCTGTGATAGAATTTTGGACTTGCCTTTTTCCCGCAGAAAATTGAAGCATATGTTTTATAAGTAAAACAGTTGTGTATATTAATGGCGGGGCTATACATGTTTTGGGGGGGGGGGGGGGGGGGGATTGGAAAAATCATTGATTTTTTTCTAGCACTAAGATTGAAGAAAGTATAGCCATCCCCTCCCTCCCCAACCATTCATATTTTATGTTTTAGCCCCTACCATTCTGGGCTAGCATCGCCACTAATATATACATTAATGTGTATAGGTCTAACAGCTAGATGCCACGCTTTAACTATAATATGAGATTTTCTCTTCAAGAAGTTGTTTCCCAAAATGAAGCTCACAACGGATGGCGTGCCATAGGTACTATGCGTGATGAGTGGCTCTTGGCATTTATGAGCTGTTGGTGGCTAGCGTGGCGTGTTTCTTTGATGGGCCCCGGTGTTGTATAACGCTTTGATAGGGGGCTTGCATTAGAATTTGGTTTTCCCGTGCTTTTGCCAAAATCTATGGTCTTTCAAGAAAACTTTGAAATGATTTGCAACAAGCTATATTGGGTTCCCTTTCTTGCAATCATAGCAAAATGAATAGAAAGTCGAAAAGGAACCAGAAAAGGATGGAATCGAGGGCATAAATCAACCCCAAATTAGACTGGCCAACAGAGAAAATCCACCACTGTTTTCACCACAAAATCAAATCAGGCAAGAGGGGAAATCAACAAGAGAAGAAAACACATGAACGCCCTCTTCTTTCCCTATGATGTCTCCCTCTTCCTCAGCGTGGACCACATCACCGGTTATGTGAGGCCAAGTTGGCTAGCTTTAAGGTTTAAACAAGGTATAGGCAAACCTGCTGCTTTGACCTATGCACGACCTCTGCTTTCCACTACTCGTAGTCCCCTATAGCCTAGGTTGAGTGAGAGAGGGGGGATTGGATGTAGAGGCAAACCTGAACCACATCGAGTTCCTTGCTCCTGCTCCTCCATTTAACGAGCCTCCCCTAACCACCGACTTCGCCCGCATCCATCACTCCACCTCCCGCACGCATCACAACCTCTGTGGCCTTCTGCTCCCGCCCGGACCCGGTCGCTGCCATAGGTCCCAAGCGATCGGAGGTGTTCATCCATGATGACGAGGGTGGCTATGGAGAAGGAGTGAGGGTCGTGGCGGCTGAGTCGGTGAGGGATTGGGGTAAGAGGGGGTGCAGCGGCTGTGGATTGGGTTTTGTGTAGCGCCCATCACGCATGTTTTGTGTGCCAGTGCGTGCGGCGGGGGGAGTGGATTGGTGAAACCCTCTTGCACCTGCCTCATGGCTCACCCAGCCAATTCACGTTGGGACTTGGAACGAGCCCATCTGTCATAGGCCTGGAAAAACAACTATGAGGTGAAAACTAGATTAACCACAAGGTGAATATCGAACGGAGGAGAGGAAGCAGTTGACCAAAACGATGATGATCCAACGGCCAGAAGCGGACCAAATCTGGGGAGCCACTGTTGGGGAACGTAGTAATTTCAAAAAAATTCCTAAGCACACGCAAGATCATGGTGATGCATAGCAACGAGAGGGGGAGTGTATCTTCATACCCTTGAAGATCGCTAAGCGGAAGCGTTTATCAACGCGGTTGATGTAGTCGTACGTCTTCACGATCCGACCGATCCAAGTACCGAACGCACGGCACCTCCGAGTTTTGCACACGTTCAGCTCGATGACGTCCTCACCTTCTCGATCCAGCTGAAGGAAATATGCCCTAGAGGCAATAATAAAGTTATTACTTATTTCCTTATTTCATGATAAATGTTTATTATTCATGCTAGAATTGTATTAACCGGAAACATAGTACATGTGTGAATACATAGACAAACATAGTGTCACTAGTATGCCTCTACTTGACTAGCTCGTTTATCAGAGATGGTTATGTTTCCTAGCCATGGACAAAAGAATTGTCATTTGATTAACGGGATCACATCATTAGGAGAATGATGTGATTGACTTGACCCATTCCGTTAGCTTAGCACTTGATCATTTAGTATGTTGCTATTGCTTTCTTCATGACTTATACATGTTCCTGTAACTATGAGATTATGCAACTCCCGTTTACCGGAGGAACACTTTGGGTACTACCAAATGTCACAACGTAACTGGGTGATTATAAAGGAGTACTACAGGTGTCTCCGAAGGTACATGTTGAGTTAGCGTATTTCGAGATTAGGTCTTGTCACTCCGATTGTCGGAGAGGTATCTCTGGGCCCTCTCGGTAATGCACATCATTATAAGCCTTGCAAGCAATGTGACCAATGAGTTGGTTACGGGATGATGCATTACAGAACAAGTAAAGAGACTTGCCGGTGACGAGATTGAACTAGGTATTGGATACCGACGATCGAATCTCGGGCAAGTAACATACCGATGACAACGGGAACAACGTATGTTGTTATGCGGTTTGGCCGATAAAGATCTTCGTAGAATATGTAGGAGCCAATATGGGCATCCAGGTCCCGCTATTGGTTATTGACCGAGAATAGTTCTAGGTCATGTCTACATAGTTCTCGAACCCGTAGGGTCCGCACGCTTAAGGTTTCGATGACAGTTATATTATGAGTTTATAAGTTTTGATGTACCGAAGTTTGTTCAGAGTCCCGGATGTGATCACGGACATGACGAGGAGTCTCGGAATGGTCGATACATAAAGATTGATATATTGGAAGCCTATGTTTGGACATCGGAATGGTTCCGGGTGAAATCGGCATTTTACCGGAGTACTGGGAGGTTACCGGAACCCCCCGGGGGGTTAATGGGCCTACATGGGCCAAGAGGGAGAAGAGGAAGGAGCCAGGAGGGGGCCGCGCGCCCCTCCCCCTCCTAGTCCGAATAGGACAAGGGAAGGGGGGCGGCGCCCCCCCCCCCTTTCCTTCCCCTCTTCCTCCTCTTTCCCCCTTCTCTCCTACTCCAACTTGGAAAAGGGGAGTCCTACTCCCGGTGGGAGTAGGACTCCCCCCTTGGCGCGCCCCCTTAGGCCGGCGGCCTCCTCCCCCTGGCTCCTTTATATACGGGGGCAGGGGGCACCCCATAGACACACAAGTTGATCTACGGATCGTTCCTTAGCCGTGTGCGGTGCCCCCTTCCACCATATTCCACCTCGGTCATATCGTCGCGGAGTTTAGGCGAAGCCCTGCGCTGGTAGAACATCATCATCATCACCACGCCGTCGTGCTGACGGAACTCATCTCCGGAGCCTTTGCTGGATCGGAGGGCCGGAGATCGTCATCGAGCTGAACGTGTGCTGAACTCGGAGGCCCCGTACGTTCGGTGTTTGGATCGGTCGGATCGTGAAGACGTACGACTACATCAACCGCGTTGTGCTAACGCTTCCGCTTACGGTCTACGATGGTACGTGGACGAACACTCTCCCCTCTCGTTGCTATATCATCACCATGATCTCGCGTGTGCGTAGGAAATTTTTTGAAATTACTACGTTCCCCAACAGTGGCATTAGAGCCTAGGTTTTTATGGTTTGATGTTATATGCACGAGTAGAACACAAGTGAGTTGTGGACGATATAAGTCATACTGCCTACCAGCATGTCATACTTTGGTTCGGCGGTATTGTTGGATGAAGCGGCCCGGACCGACATTACGCGTACGCTTACGCGAGACTGGTTCTACCGATGTGCTTTGCACACAGGTGGCTGGCGGGTGTCAGTTTCTCCAACTTTAGTTGAACCGAGTGTGGCTACGCCCGGTCCTTGCGAAGGTTAAAACGGAGTCTATTTGACAAACTATCGTTGTGGTTTTGATGTGTAGGTGAGATTGGTTCTTGCTTAAGCCCGTAGCAGCCACGTAAAACTTGCAACAACAAAGTAGAGGACGTCTAACTTGTTTTTGCAGGGCATGTTGTGATGTGATATGGTCAAAACGTGATGAGATATAAGTTGTTGTATGAGATGATCTTGTTTTGTTGAAGTTATCGGCGACTGGCAGAAGCTCTATGGTTGTCTCTTTGTTGCATAAGATGCAAGTGCCAAATAATTGCTTTACTTTATCGCTATGCGATAGCAATAGTTGCAAGAGCAATAGTTGATGAGACGATCATGTGATGACACATTGATATAGATCAAGATGATGAAGATCATGGTGTCGTGCCGGTGACAATAGAGATCATGATAGTACTTTGGAGATGGAGATCAAAGGCGCAAGATAATCATGGCCATATCATGTCACATATTTTGATTGCATATGATGTTTATCTGTTATACATCTTATTATGTTTTGTTTGACGGTAGCATTTTAAGATGATCTCTCACTAATTATCAAGAAGTGTTCCCCCTGAGTATGCACCGTTGCGAAAGTTTTTCGTGCTGAGACACCATGTGATGATCGGGTGTGATAGGCTCTATGTTCAAATACAACGGGTGCAAAACAGTTGCACACGCGGAATACTCAGGTTAAACTTGACGAGCCTAGCATATACAGATATGGCCTCGGAACACGGAGACCGAAAGGTCGAGCGTGAATCATATAGTAGATATGATCAACATAGTGATGTTCACCATTGAAACTACTCCATCTCACGTGATGATCGGACATGGTTTAGTTGATTTGGATCACGTGATCACTTAGAGGATTAGAGGGATGTCTATCTAAGTGGGAGTTCTTAAGTAATATGATTAATTGAACTTTAATTTATCATGAACTTAGTCCTGGTAGTATTTTGCAAATTATGTTGTAGATCAATAGCTCGCGTTGTTGCTTTCATATGTTTATTTTGATATGTTCCTAGAGAAAACTGTGTTGAAAGATGTTAGTAGCAATGATGTGGATTAGATCCGTGACATGAGGTTTATCCTCATTGCTGCACAGAAGAATTATGTCCCTGATGCACCGCTAGGTGACAGACCTATTGCAGGAGCAGATGCAGACGTTATGAACGTTTAGCTAGCTCAATATGATGACTACTTGATAGTTTAGTACACCATGCTTAACGGCTTAGAATCGGGACTTCAAAGACGTTTTTGAACGTCATGGACCATATAAGATGTTCCAGGAGTTGAAGTTAATATTTCAAGCAAATACCCGAGTTGAGAGATATGAAGTCTTCAACAAGTTCTATAGCTAAAAGATGGAGGAGAATCGCTCAACTAGTGAGCATGTGCTCAGATTGTCTGGGTACTTCAATCGCTTGAATCAAGTGGGAGTTAATCTTCCAGATAAGATAGTGATTGACAGAATTCTCTAGTCACCATCACTAAGTTACTAGAACTTTGTGATGAACTATAATATACAAGGGATGACAAAAGTTATTCCTGAGCTCTTCGCAATGTTGAGATCGGGGAAGGTAGAAATCAAGAAAAGAGCATCAAGTGATGATGGTTAACAAGATCACTAGTTTCAAGAAAAAGGCAAAGGGAAAAGAAGGGGAACTTCAAGAAGAACGGCAAGCAAGTTGCTGCTCAAGTGAAGAAACCCAAGTCTGGTCCTAAGTCTGAGACTAAGTGCTTCTACTGCAAAGAGACTGGTCACTGGAAGAGGTACTACCCCAAGTGATTGGCGGATAAGAAGGATGGCAAAGTGAACATAAGTATATTTGATATACATGTTATTGATGTGTACGTTACTAGTGTTTATAGCGACCCCTCAGTATTTGATACTAGTTCAGTTGCTAAGATTAGTAACTCGAAACGGGAGTTGCAGAATAAACAGAGACTAGTTAAGGGTGAAGTGACGATGTGTGTTGGAAATAGTTCCAAGATTGATATGTTCATCATCGCACACTCCCTATACTTTCGGGATTAGTGTTAAACCTAAATAAGTGTTATTTGGTGTTTGCGTTGAGCATGAATATGATTTGATCATGTTTATTGCAATACGGTGATTCATGTAAGTTAGAGAATAATTGTTGTTCTGTTTTCATGAATAAAACCTTCTATGGTCATACACCCAATGAAACTGGTTTGTTGGATCTCGATCATTTGATACACACATTCATAATATTGAAGCCAAAAGATGCAAAGTTAATAATGATAGTGCAACTTATTTGTGGCACTGCCGTTTAGGTCATATTGGTGTAAAGCGCATGAAGAAACTCCATGCTGATGGAATTTTGGAATCACTTGATTATGAATCACTTGATGCTTGCGAACCATGCCTCATGGGCAAGATGACTAAAGACTCCGTTCTCCGGAACAATGGAGTGAGCAACTGACTTATTGGAAATAATACATACTGATGTATGCAGTCCGATGAGTGTTAAAGCTCATGGCAAGTACCATTATTTTCTGACCTTCATAGATGATTTGAAGCAGATATGGGTATATCTACTTGATGAAACATAAGTCTGAAATAGTTGAAAGGTTCAAAGAATTTCAGAGTGAAGTGGAAAAATCATCGCAACAAGAAAATAAAATTTCTGTGATCTGATCGCGGAAACGAATATTTGAGTTACGAGTTTGGTCTTCAATAAAAACAGTGTGGAATAGTTTCACAGCTCACGCCACCTGGAACACCACAATGTAATGGTGTGTCCGAACGTCATAATCGTACTTTACTAGATATCGTGCGATCTATGATGTCTCTTATCAGTTTACCACTATCGTTTTGGGGTTATACATTAGGGACAGCTGCATTCACATTTAATAGGGCACCATCTAAATCCGTTGAGACGACACTATATGAACCGTGGTTTAGCAAGAAACCCAAGTTGTCGTTTCTTAAAGTTTGGGGCTGCAATGCTTATGTGAAAAAGTTTCATCCTGATAAGCTCGAACCCAAATCGGAGAAGTGCGTCTTCATAGAATACCCAAAGGAAATTGTTGGGTACACCTTCTATCACAGATCCGAAGGCAAGTTATTCGTTGCTAAAAATGGATCCTTTCTAGAGAAGGAGTTTCTCTCGAAAGAAGTGAGTAGGAGGAAAGTAGAGCTTGATAAGGTAATTTATACCTTCTCCCGAATTGGAAAGTAGTTCATCACTGAAATCAGTTCCAGTGATTCCTACACCAATTAGTGAGGAAGCTAATGATGATGATCGTGAAACTTCAGATCAAGTTACTACTGAACCTCGTAGGTATACCAGAGTAAGATCCGCACCAGAGTGGTATGGTAATCCTATTCTGGAAGTCATGTTACTTGACCATGATAAACCTACGAACTATGAGGAAGCGATGATGAGCCCAGGTTCCGCAAAATGGCTAGAGGCCATGAAATCTGAGATGGGATCCATGTATGAGAACAAAGTGTGGACTTTGGTGGACTTGCCCGATGATCGGCAAGCCATAGAAAATAAATGGATCTTCAAGAGGAAGACAGACGTTGATAGTAGTGTTACTATCTACAAAGCTCGACTTGTCGCAAAAAGGTTTTCGACAAGTTCAAGGTGTTGACTACGATGAGATTTTCTCAGCTGTAGCGATGCTAAGTCTGTCCGAATCATGTTAGCAATTGCCGGATTTTATGAAATCTGGCAAATGGATAAACAAAACTGCATTCCGTAATGGAGTTATTAAAGAAGAGTTGTATGTGATGCAACCAAGAGGTTTTGTTGATCCTAAAGGTGTTAACAAAATGTGCATCTATGGACTAGTGCAAGCATCTCGGAGTTGGAATATACGCTTTGATAAGTTGATCAAAGCATATAGTTTTATACAGACTTACGGTGAAGACTGTATTTACAGAAAAGTGAGTGGGAGCACTACAACATTTCTGATAAGTATATGTGAATGACATATTGTTGATCGGAAGTAATGTAGAATTATTCTGCAAAGCATAAAGGAGTATTTGAAAGGAGTTTTTCGAAGAAAGACCTCAGTAAAGCTACTTACATATTGAGCATCAAGATCTATTGAGATAGATCAAGACGCTTGATAGGATTTTCAATGAGGACATACATTGACAAGATTTTGAAGTAGTTCAAAATGGAACAGTCAAAGAAAGAGTTCTTGCCTGTGTTGCAAAGGTATGAAATTGAGTAAAGACTCAAATCCCGACCACAGGAGAAAATAGAAAGAGAATGAAAAGTCATTCCCTATGCCTCAGTCATAGGTTCTATAAAGTATGCTATGCTATGTACCAGACCTATTGTATAACTTGCTCTGTATTTGACAAGGGAGTACAATAGTGATCTAGGAGTAGATCACTGTACATTGGTCAAGAATATCCTTAGTGAGGACTAAGGAAATATTTCTCGATTATGGAGGTGATAAAAGAGCCCGTCGTAAAAGTTACCTCGATGCAAGCTTTCACACCGATCCAGATGACTCTAAGTCTCAATCTGGATACATATTGAAAGTGGGAGCGATTAGCTAGAGTAGCTCCGTGCAGAGCATTGTAGACATAGAATATTTGCAAAATACATATGGTTCTGAATGTGACAGACCCGTTGACTAAGCTTCTCTCACGAGCAAAACATGATCACACCTTAGTACTCTTTGGGTGTTAATCAAATAGCGATGTGAACTAGATTATTGACTCTAGTAAACCCTTTGGGTGTTGGTCACATGATGATGTGAACTATGGGTGTTAATCATATACAGATATGAATATTGGTGTTAAATCACATGGCGATGTGAGCTAGATTATTGACTCTAGTGCAAGTGGGAGACTGAAGGAAATATGCCCTAGAGGCAGTAATAAAGTTATTATTTATTTCCTTATTTCATGATAAATGTTTATTATTCATGCTAGAATTGTATTAACCGGAAACATAGTACATGTGTGAATACATAGACAAACATAGTGTCACTAGTATGCCTCTACTTGACTAGCTCGTTTATCAGAGATGGTTATGTTTCCTAGCCATGGACAAAAGAGTTGTCATTTGATTAACGGGATCACATCATTAGGAGAATGATGTGATTGACTTGACCCATTCCGTTAGCTTAGCACTTGATCGTTTAGTATGTTGCTATTGCTTTCTTCATGACTTATACATGTTCCTGTAACTATGAGATTATGCAACTCCCGTTTACCGGAGGAACACTTTGGGTACTACCAAACGTCACAACGTAACTGGGTGATTATAAAGGAGTACTACAGGTGTCTCCGAAGGTACATGTTGAGTTGGCGTATTTCGAGATTAGGTCTTGTCACTCCGATTGTCGGAGGGGTATCTCTGGGCCCTCTCGGTAATGCACATCATTATAAGCCTTGCAAGCAATGTGACCAATGAGTTGGTTACGGGATGATGCATTACAGAACGAGTAAAGAGACTTGCCGGTGACGAGATTGAACTAGGTATTGGATACCGACGATCGAATCTCGGGCAAGTAACATACCGATGACAAAGGGAACAACGTATGTTGTTATGCGGTTTGACCGATAAAGATCTTCGTAGAATATGTAGGAGCCAATATGGGCATCCAGGTCCCGCTATTGGTTATTGACCGAGAATAGTTCTAGGTCATGTCTACATAGTTCTCGAACCCGTAGGGTCCGCACGCTTAAGGTTTCGATGACAGTTATATTATGAGTTTATAAGTTTTGATGTACCAAAGTTTGTTCGGAGTCCCGGATGTGATGACGGACATGGAAAGGAGTCTCGGAATGGTCGAGACATAAAGATTGATATATTGGAAGCCTATGTTTGGACATCGGAATGGTTCCGGGTGAAATCGGCATTTTACCGGAGTACCGGGAGGTTACCGGAACCCCCCGGGAGGTTAATGGGCCTACATGGGCCAAGAGGGAGAAGAGGAAGGAGCCAGGAGGGGGCCGCGCTCCCCTTCCCCTCCTAGTCCGAATAGGACAAGGGAAGGGGGCGGCGCCCCCCCTTTCCTTCCCCTCTTCCTCCTCTTTCCCCCTTCTCTCCTACTCCAACTTGGAAAAGGGGAGTCCTACTCCCGGTGGGAGTAGGACTCCCCCCTTGGCGCGCCCCCTTAGGCCGGCGGCCTCCTCCCCCTGGCTCCTTTATATACGGGGGCAGGGGGCACCCCATAGACACACAAGTTGATCTACGGATCGTTCCTTAGCCGTGTGCGGTGCCCCCTTCCACCATATTCCACCTCGGTCATATCGTCGCGGAGTTTAGGCGAAGCCCTGCGCCGGTAGAACATCATCATCGTCACCACGCCGTCGTGCTGACGGAACTCATCTCCGGAGCCTTTGCTGGATCGGAGGGCCGGAGATCGTCATCAAGCTGAACGTGTGCTGAACTCGGAGGCCCCGTACGTTCGGTGCTTGGATCGGTCGGATCGTGAAGACGTACGACTACATCAACCGCGTTGTGCTAACGCTTCCGCTTATGGTCTACGAGGGTACGTGGACGAACACTCTCCCCTCTCATTGCTATATCATCACCATGATCTCGCGTGTGCGTAGGAAATCTTTTGAAATTACTACGTTCCCCAACACCAGCAAGACGGGCGAAGTAGTAGATGAGTTCCGGCAGCACGACGGCGTGGTGACGGTGTTGGTGAAGAACAATCTCCGCAGGGCTTCGCCTAAGCACTACAAAAACTATGACGGAGGATAAACTAGAGGGGACGGGGTTATCGGCACACGGCTTGGTGTTTCTTGATGTGTATTTGATGCTAGCCCTGCCCCTCTATTTATATGTTGAGCCTTGGGGTCGAAACTTGGAGTAAAAGCCTCCACAAAGTCGGTTTCACCCGAAAGGCAAGAGTCCTTCTCGGACTCCAGGGCCAGACGCCAGGGTTCCCGGCGTCTGGGATGGCCCCTGGACTCCGCAAAACTTCCTTTTGCGCTTTCCAAAAACCTTGTGGGCTTTCCCCTTTGGCTCAAATAACGTGTTCTCGTACCCAAACATTTCGGGAAACATCCGGAACCCCTTCCGGTGAATTCCGGAACCCTTCTGGAGATCAAACACTATTATGCCATATATCAAACTTTATCTCCGGACCATTTCGGAGTTCCTCGTCATGTCCATGATCTCATACGGGACTTCGAACAATATTCGGTTACCAACATGCATAACTCATATAATATTATATCGTCAACGAAACGTTAAGCGTGCGGACCCTACGGGTTCGAGAACTATGTGGACATGACCGAGACACGTTTCCGGTCAATAACCAATAGCGGGACCTGGATGCCCATATTGGCTCCCACATATTCTACGAAGATCTTTATCGGTCAAACCGCATAACAACATACGTTGTTCCCTTTGTCATCGGTATGTTACCTGCCCGAGATTCGATCGTCAGTATCCAATACCTAGTTCAATCTCGTTACCGGCAAGTATCTTTACTCATTACGTAATGCATCATTCCGTAACTAACTCATTAGCTACGTTGCTTGCAAGGCTTATAGTGATGTGCATTACCGAGAGGGCCCAGAGATACCTCCCCGACAATCAGAGTGACAAAACCTAATCTCGAAATACGCCAACCCAACATGTACCTTCGGAAACACCTGTAGAGCTCCTTTATAATCACCCAGTTACGTTGTGACATTTGGTAGCACACAAAGTGTTCCTCCGGTAAACGGGAGTTTCATAATCTCATAGTTACAGGAACATGTATAAGTCATGAAGAAAGCAATAGCAACATACTAAACGATCAAGTGCTAGGCTAACGGAATGGGTCATGTCAATCACATCATTCTCCTAATGATGTGATCCCATTAATCAAATGACAACACATGTCTATGGTTAGGAAACATAACCATCTTTGATTAATGAGCTAGTCAAGTAGAGGCATACTAGTGATGTTATGTTTGTCTATGTATTCACACATGTATTATGTTTCCGGTTAATACAATTCTAGCATGAATAATAAACATTTATCATGAAATAAGGAAATAAATAATAACTTTATTATTGCCTCTAGGGCATATTTCCTTCAGTCTCCCACTTGCATTAGAGTCAATAATCTAGTTCACATCGCCATGTGATTTAAGACTAATATTCATATCTGTATATGATTAACACCCATAGTTCACATCGTCATGTGACCAACACCCAAAGGGTTTACTAGAGTCAATAATCTAGTTCACATAGCTATGTGATTAACACACAAAGAGTACTGAGGTGTGATCATGTTTTGCTCGTGAGAGAAGCTTAGTCAACGGGTTTGTCACATTCAGAGCCGAATGTATTTTGCAAATATTCTATGTCTACAATGCTCTGCACGGAGCTATTCTAGCTATTTGCTCCCACTTTCAATATGTATCCATATTGAGACTTAGAGTCATCTAGATCGGTGTAAAAGCTTGCACCGATGTAACTCTTTACAACGGGTTCATTTATCACCTCCATAATCGAGAAATATTTCCTTAGTCCTTACTAAGGATATTCTTGACCAATGTCCAGTGATCTACTATTAGATCAAAATTGTATTCCTTTGCCAAAACTTAGAGCAAGGTATACAATATGTCTGGTTCACAGCATAGCATACTTTATAGAACCTATGACTGAGGCATAGGGAATGACTTTTCATTCTCTTTCTATTTTCTGCCATGGTCGGGTCTTGAGTCTTACTCAAGTTCACACCTTACAACACAGGCAAGAACTCCTTCTTGACTGTTCCATTCTGAACTATTTCAAAAATTTATCAAGGTATGTACTCATTGAAAATCTTATCAAGCGTCTTGATCTATCTCAATAGATCTTGATGCTCAATATGTAAGTAGCTTTACCGAGGTCTTTCTTTGAAAAAAAACTCCTTTCAGACACTCCTTTATGCTTTGCAGAATAATTCTACATTATTTCTGATCAACAATATGTCATTCACATATACTTATCAGAAATGTTGTAGTGCTCCCACTCACTTTCTTGTAAATACAGGCTTCATCGCAAGTCTGTATAAAACTATATGCTTTGATTAACTTATCAAAGCGTATATTCCAACTCCGAGATGCTTGCACCAGTTCATAGATGGATTGCTGGAGCTTGCACATTTTGTTAGCACCTTTAGGATTGGCAAAACCTTCTGGTTGCATCATATACAATTCTTCTTTAAGAAAACGATTAAGGAATGCAGTTTTGACATCCATTTGCGTGTGGCAATTGCTAACATGATTCGGACAGACTTAAGCATCGCTACAATTGAGAAAATCTTATTGTAGTCAACACCTTGAAGTTGTCAAAAACCTTTTTGTGACAAGTCGAGCTTTGTAGATAGTAACACTACTATCAACGTTCGTCTTCCTCTTGAAGATCCATTTATTTTCTATGGTTTGCCGATCATCGGGCAAGTCCACCAAAGTCCACACTTTGTTCTCATACATGGATCCTATCTCAGATTTCATGGCCTCCAGCCATTTTGCGGAATCTGGGCTCATCATCGCTTCCTCATAGTTCGTAGGTTTATCATGGTCTAGTAACATGACTTCAGAACAGGATTACCGTACAACTCTGGTGCGGACCGTATTCTGGAAGACCTACGAGGTTCTATAGTAACTTGATCTGAAGTTTCATGATCATCATCATTAGCTTCCTCACTAATTGGTGTAGGAATCACTGAAACTGATTTCAGTGATGAACTATTTTCCAATTCGGGAGAAGGTGCAGTTACCTCATCAAGTTCTACTTTCCTCCCACTCACTTCTTTCGAGAGAAACTTCTTCTCTAGAAAGGATCCATTCTTGGCAATGAATGTTTTGCCTTCAGATTTGTGATAGAAGGTGTACCCAACATTTTCCTTTGGGTATTCTATGAAGACTCACTTCTCCGATTTGGGTTTGAGCTTATCAGGATGAAACTTTTTCACATAAGCATCATAGCCCCAAACTTTAAGAAACGACAACTTGGGTTTCTTGCTAAACCACAGTTCATATAGTGCCGTCTCAACGGATTTAGATGGTGCCCTTTTTAACGTGAATGCAGCTGTCTCTAATGCATAACCCCAAAACGATAATGGTAAATCAATAAGAGACATCATAGATCGCACCATATCCAATAAAGTGCGGTTACGACGTTCGGACACACCATAACGTTGTGGTGTTCCAGGTGGCGTGAGCTGTGAAACTATTCCACATTGTTTTAATTGAAGACCAAACTCGTAACTCAAATATTCGTCTCCGCGATCAAATCGCAGAAACTTTATTTTCTTGTTACGATGATTTTTCCACTTCACTCTGAAATTCTTTGAACCTTTCAATTATTTCAGACTTATGTTTCATCAAGTAAATATACCCATATCTGCTCAAATCATCTTATGAAGGTCAGAAAATAACGATACTTGCCACGAGTATCAACACTCATTGGATCGCATACATCGGTATGTATTATTTCCAATAAATCAGTAGCTCGTTCCATTGTTCCGGAGAACGGAGTTTTTGTCATCTTGCCCATGAGACATGGTTCGCAAGCATCAAGTGATTCATAATCAAGTGATTCCAAAATCCCATCAACATGGAGTTTCTTCATGCGCTTTACACCAATATGACCTAAACGGCAGTGCCACTAATAGGTTGCACTATCATTATTAACTTCGCATCTTTTGGCATCAATATTATGAATATGTGTAACACTATGATCGAGATCCAACAAACTATTTTCATTGGGTGTATGACCATTGAAGGTTTTATTCATGTAAATAGAACAACAATTATTCTCTGACTTTAAATGAATAACCGTATTGCAACAAACATGATCAAATCATATTCATGCTCAACGCAAATGCCAAATAACATTTATTTAGGTTTAACACACTAATCCCGAAAGTATAGAGAGTGTGCGATGATGATCATATCAATCTTGGAACTACTTCCAACACTCATCGTCACTTCCCCTTCAACTAGTCTCTGTTTATTCTATAACTCCTGTTTTGAGTTACTAATCTTAGCAACCGAACAAGTATCAAATACTCAGGGGCTACTATAAACACTAGTAAGGCACACATCAATAACCTGTATATCAAATATACCTTTGTTCACTTTGCCATCCTTCTTATCCACCAAATATTCAGGGCGTTTCCGCTTCCAGTGAACATTTATTTTGCAGTGTAAGCACTCAATTTCAGGCTTTGGTCCAGCTTTGGTCTTCTTCACGGGAGTGACAACTTGTTTGCCATTCTACTTGAAGTTTCCCTTTCTTTCCCTTTGCCCTTTTCTTGAAATTAGTGATATTTATCAATCATCAACACTTGACGCTCTTTCTTAATTTCTACCTTCGTCGATTTCAACATCACGAAGAGCTCGAGAATCATTTACGTCATCCCTTGCATACAAAAGTTCATCACGAAGTTCTAGTAACTTAGTGATGGTGACTAGAGAATTCTGTCAATCACTATCTTATCTGGAACATTAATTTCCACTTGATTCAAGCGATTGAAGTACCCAGACAATCTGAGCACATGCTCACTAGTTGAGCGATTCTCCTCCATCTTTTAGCTATAGAACTTGTTGGAGACTTTATATCTCTCAACTCGGGTATTTGCTTGAAATATCAACTTCAATTTCTGGAACATCTCATATGGTCCATGACGTTCAAAACGTCCTTGAAGTCCCGATTCTAAGCCGTTAAGCATGGTGCACTAAACTATCAAGTAGTCATCATATTGAGCTAGCCAAACGTTCATAACGTCTGCATCTGCTCCTGCAATAGGTCTGTCACCTAGCGGTGCATTAAGGACATAATTCTTCCGTGCAGCAATGAGGATAAACCTCAGATCACGGATCCAATCCGCATCATTGCTACTAACATCTTTCAACACAATTTTCTCTAGGAACATATCAAAATAAACATATGAAAGCAACAATGCAAGCTATTGATCTACAACATAATTTGCAAAATACTACCAGGACTAAGTTCATGATAAATTTAAGTTCAATTAATCATATTACTAAAGAACTCCCACTTAGATAGACATCCCTCTAATCCTCTAAGTGATTACGTGATCCATATCAACTACACCATGTCCGATCATCACGTGAGATGGAGTAGTTTCAATGGTGAATATCAATATGTTGATCATATCTACTATATGATTCACGCTCGACCTTTCGGTCTTCGTGTTCTGAGGCCATATCTGTTATATGCTAGGCTCGTCAAGTTTAACCTGAGTATTCCACGTGTGCAACTGTTTTGCACCCGTTGTATTTGAACGTAGAGCCTATCACACCCGATCATCACGTGGTGTCTCAGCACGAAGAACTTTCGCAACGGTACATACTCAGGGAGAACACTTCTTGATAATTTTTAGTGAGAGATCATCTTAAAATGCTACCGTCAATCAAAGCAAGATAAGATGCATAAAGGATAAACATCACATGCAATCAATATAAGTGATATGATATGGCCATCATCATCTTGTGCTCGTGATCTCCATCTCCGAAGCACCGTCGTGATCACCATCGTCACCGGCGCGACACCTTGATCTCCATCGTAGCATCGTTGTCGTTACGCCATCTATTGCTTCTACGACTATCGCTGCCGCTTAGTGATAAAGTAAAGCAATTACAGGGCGTTTGCATTTCATACAATAAAGCAACAACCATATGGCTCCTGCCATTTGCCGATAACTTCGGTTACAAAACATGATCATCTCATACAATAGAATATAGCATCACGTCTTGACCATATCACATCACAACATGCCCTGCAAAAACAAGTTAGACGTCCTCTACTTTGTTGTTGCAAATTTTACGTGGCTGCTACGGGCTTAGCAAGAACCGTTCTTACCTACGCATCAAAAACCACAACGATAGTTCGTCAAATTAGTGCTGTTTTAACCTTCGCAAGGACCGGGCGTAGCCATACTCGGTTCAACTAAAGTGAGAGAGACAGACACCCGCCAGTCACCTTTAAGCACGAGTGCTCGTAACGGTGAAACCAGTCTCGCGTAAGCGTACGCGTAATGTCGGTCCGGGCCGCTTCATCTCACGATACCGCTGAACCAAAGTATGACATGCTGGTAAGCAGTATGACTTGTATCGCCCACAACTCACTTGTGTTCTACTCGTGCATATAACATCAATGCATAAAACCTGCATAGCAACGAGAGGGGGAGTGTATCTTCATACCCTTGAAGATCACTAAGCGGAAGCGTTTATCAACGCGGTTGATGTAGTCGTACGTCTTCACGATCCGACCGATCCAAGTACCGACCGCACGCACCTCTGAGTTCTGCACACGTTCAGCTCGATGACGTCCTCGCCTTCTCGATCTAGCAAGACGGGCGAAGTAGTAGATGAGTTCCGGCAGCACGACGGCGTGGTGACGGTGTTGGTGAAGAACAATCTTCGTAGGGCTTCGCCTAAGCACTACAAAAACTATGACGGAGGATAAACTAGAGGGGACGGGGTTGTCGGCACACGGCTTGGTGTTTCTTGATGTGTCTTTGGTGCTAGCCCTGCCCCTCTATTTATATGTTGAGCCTTGGGGTCGAAACTTGGAGTAAAAGCCTCCACAAAGTCGGTTTCACCCGAAAGGCAAGAGTCCTTCTCGGACTCCAGGGCCAGACGCCAGGGTTCCCGGCGTCTGGACCCAGACGCCAGGGACCTGGTCCCTGGCCCCTGGACTCCGCAAAACTTCCTTTTGCGCTTTCCAAAAACCTTGTGGGCTTTCCCCTTTGCCTCAAATAACGTGTTCTCGTACCCAAACATTTTGGGAAACATCCGGAACCCCTTCCGGTGAATTCTGGAACCCTTCCGGAGATCAAACACTATTATCCCATATATCAATCTTTATCTCCGGACCATTCCGGAGTTCCTCGTCATGTCTGATCTCATTAGGGACTCCGAACAATATTCGGTTACCAACATGCATAACTCATATAATACTATATCGTCAACGAAACGTTAAGCGTGCGGACCCTACGGGTTCGAGAACTATGTAGACATGACCGAGACACGTTTCCGGTCAATAACCAATAGCGGGACCTGGATGCCCATATTGGCTCCCACATATTCTTCGAAGATCTTTATCGGTCAAACCGCATAACAACATACGTTGTTCCCTTTGTCATCGGTATGTTACTTGACCGAGATTCGATCGTCGGTATCCAATACCTAGTTCAATCTCGTTACCGGCAAGTCTCTTTACTCGTTACGTAATGCATCATTCCGTAACTAACTCATTAGCTACATTGCTTGCAAGGCTTATAGTGATGTGCATTACCGAGAGGGCCCAGAGATACCTCCCCGACAATCGGAGTGACAAAACGTAATCTCGAAATACGCCAACCCAACATGTACCTTCGGAAACACCTGTAGAGCTCCTTTATAATCACCCAGTTACGTTGTGACATTTGGTAGCACACAAAGTGTTCCTCCGGTAAACGGGAGTTTCATAATCTCATAGTTACAGGAACATGTATAAGTCATGAAGAAAGCAATAGCAACATACTAAACGATCAAGTGCTAGGCTAACGGAATGGGTCATGTCAATCACATCATTCTCCTAATGATGTGATCCCGTTAATCAAATGACAACACATGTCTATGGTTAGGAAACATAACCATCTTTGATTAATGAGCTAGTCAAGTAGAGGCATACTAGTGACGTTGTGTTTGTCTATGTATTCACACATGTATTATGTTTCCGGTTAATACAATTCTAGCATGAATAATAAACATTTATCATGAAATAAGGAAATAAATAATAACTTTATTATTGCCTCTAGGGCATATTTCCTGCAGCCACCTGGTGGCAAGTTGGCTAGGGTCCTTATAGGTTAGAATGTGTATAGGTCTAACAGCTAGATGCCACGCTCCAACCATAAGATGTGATTCTCTCTTTCAGAAGTTGTTTCCCCAACTCGTCGGCGGGAGGGCTCTGCTTTCAGTTGTTCCTTCGCGTTTTCTTAGGGTTTGTGTCCTACTCAGGAAGACGAGACGACAACGGCTCCCTGAAGATGGAATAAGGTTCTCCCCGCCTAGCCCCTGTCCCGATGGTGTGTCTAGTATCATCGGTGTGCGTGTGGAGATGTGTCTCCGATAGATCTGTCATTGGTGGATTTGCTCGGATCTGGTCGTAGTTCGTCTACGTTCATATGTTTTCAGGTTGGCTCCTTTCAATCTACGCTACTCTTCATCGGCAGCGGTTGCTTTGATAGGTGGCTTGCAATAGAATTTGGTTTTCTCATGCTTTCGCCAAAAAACGTGTGTATTTATTTTACAATGAAGATGTATATACATTGGTTTATCTGGGGGTCTAACACATGCATACCTTGCTCCAACTATAAGTTGTCCATTACCGAATCAAATGTGTCGTGAATCTGATGTGCTTATTGGCATTTTAAGGGTTGGTGGCTAACGTGCCATGTTTGGTTTTAGGGATATAATAGGGAGGGGCGTTTTGGCTCTCGGGAGCACATGCTCTCAAGTGAACAGTAACGCGAAAAAAATAGTAAATGTTTTCAAAAATTATGAAATTTTTTGTGGATGTTCGTGTTAGTGTCGCAAGCATGCTTGACAATTTTCATGAGAAACGGAGCAGCAGTGTTTCGTCGGTAAAACAAACAATTTTTGGGTGACACATGGGGGTAATATTTGGTGTTCAATTTTTTTTGCAAATGCCAAAATTCTTAACTTTTTTGCCTCAGAATTTGTAGATAGCATTTGGATGTGACTAAGAACTCATAAAATTTTTGTCTTGATATTTTTGACATTTCAAAAATTATTTTTGGGCCCGGGGAGCACGTGCTCCCGGGAGCTGAATTGAATTTCCGGGATGTAACATTGTATCTTGTTCACAAGGCTGACACATTTAGATATTTGGACCTGCTTGACTTTGAGAGAGATTTTACGAGTTTTACATCCAGAAAACAGAAATATCATGGAGTGGAGACGGATCGCGGTACTGTATCATGGTTCAACAGACGGTTTGCGCTAGAATTCCGGACTTGTCTTTTTTCTGGTGGAAAATAGACATATATATATTTTTAAACTGTTGTGTACTTCAATGACGGGGCTATGTGTAGCTTGGGGAGAGGGGGAGGGAGGTTGAATAAATCATTGAAGTTTTTTCCCATGGCTAAGATTGAAGAAAGTATAGTCATCCCCTCCCCAACCATTCATATTTCCGTTTTCCCTAAAATGCCCACGCCTTCAAAAATAAATGCTAAGCCCACAATAGGTGGCGTGCTATATGTATCGGGTGCGTGATGATATGGCCCTTGGCGTCTCCGGGGTGTTGGTGGCGAGCGTGACGTGCTTGTTTGATGGGTCGCGGTGTTGTATAATGCTTCAACATGTGGCTTGCATTAGAATTTTTAACTTTCCCTGTTTTCGATGAAAAATGTGTTTATTTATTTGTCAATGAAGATGTTTTTCTCTAGGTCTAATACATGCATACCTCGCTCCAACTATGAGCTGCCCATTATAAAATCAAAGGTGTCGAGAACCTAATGCGCTTATTCGCATTTGTAAGGTTTTGGTGGTTGAGGCGAAGTGTTTGGTTTTTGGGCTATAACATTGCATCTCGTTTGATAAAAGGTTACCGCACTTTGGCGTGCTCGAGTTTCAAAGAGAACTTATGTGTGTTCTACATGCAAAAAACAAATATATATCATTCTCTGCTTTCGGCGAAATCTAAAATCATTGTTCGACTAGAGAAGCAGACACACTGATCTTGTTCTCATGATGAAGTGGAGGCTTTATACTCCCTCCGTTCCAAAATAGATGACCCAACTTTATACTAACTTTAATACAAAGTTGAGTCATCTATTTTAAAAATGTAATACCAAGTTAGGTCATCTATTTTCAAACGGAGGGAGCATTATTTATTATCTCTTTCTCCTACCACTCAATCCAGGGCTAAATTGAGTAAAATCAAATCTGGCCTTTGGTAGGAATTGTTCTATCTTTATATCAAGAAAATAATTTCATGCAGGCATGGACCACCGGCCAATTCTAATAATTAATCCTTGGGGTGAACATCAGATCGCTTTTATTATTCACTTGATTTTACCCGGACCACTTGCGCTCGTGAGCTTCTCCGTTTCTTCCGAGAATGCCCCTGCGGGGAATCTTGCGCTTTTCCCAAAAGTGCAAATCAGAACCAACCAACTAACCCAAGTCACAAAAGGCCATTTTCCTTGTACTTGATTTGATATTTCTATTTTCTCTTTCATGCTAAGTTACCTCTCGCATGAACGTGCCTGGGGGCCATGAACCCAGTTTCTCCCAACATTCGAAACCCCCATTTTTTTCCCTGGTTTTTGTTTGAAAACACTTATATTTTTCCTGGATATTTTCAAAAGCTTTTTTTTACGGAATTCAGAGAAGAAACCACCTCATACGAATATGACCGTCACACTAAGAAAACTCGCATGATATATTTGCTTCCAAATGTAAGTGGCAAAGAGACGACATGCACGTCGACATGCAAAAGATTAAGACACACCAAGTAAAATAAAAGCAGTACATCAAGACAAGTGTGTAGTGCATGTTTTATATCCTAATTAACCAGCGTGTAGTACATTGTTTGATGATGATATTTTTGGACCATATTATTGGAGCAGTTCTAGCATGTACCATGTAGATTCAATGCATCTTCCAGGTACTAAAGTACTCCCTATTCAAATTGAAGAGCTCCAACTTGTGAAACACATTTAGGCGACACAAAAATCGATGGTTAAGACTTGAGATAAACCCTATTCCAGACAAGAAAAACAAAAACCATGAACCCTATTTCTCCCAACATTCAAACCCACCAATTTCAAGCCCAAATTTCTCTGGATATTTCCAAAATCAGATTTTTTCCCCCTCTAAATTTCAGGAAAGAGATCGTCTCATACAAGCACGACATCATTATGAAACTAATCATTGCAATAAAAAATCACAGGATATATTTTCTTCCAAATATAAGTGGCAAAAGGAGGACACACGTCGACATGCAAAAGATTGAGACGTATGGAGATAAAAGAAATAGTACATCAAGACAAGTGAGCAGTGCATTGTTTTATGTCCTAGCCCAGCGGGTAATACATTTTTTTACCATCTCATTAGGGCAATTATTACTAGCAAGTATATGTACATTCAATGTAGGTACTAAAGTACTTCCTTTCCAAATTGAAGAGTTCGATCTTGTAAAACATATTCAGCCAACAAAGAAATCAATGATTTTTTAGAAGGGAAAGTAATGGCTAAACCCCAGCTCGGTGTACCCACGCTACACCCACGCAAGAAAACAGTAAAACAATTCAAAAAAATCTGAAATTTTGTGGGAATGATTATGAACAAATGTTATACATGGTTGCAAAATTTGGTAGTCAGATGACATTCGAGTAGCTCCGCACATTTTTTTTTACAAGTTGTGCTCAAACTGTGTACAATTTGAGTAATTTTCAGTAATTTTATTTATTTTTGTACAGAACTCCTCGGATGTCATTTGACCACCAAACTTTGCAAGCATCTACAACATTTGTTCATCATCATTCCCACAAAATTTTAGTTTTTTTATTTTATTTTTTTGCTATGTGTTTCTTGCGTGGGTGTAGCATGAGTGCACCGAGCTGGGGTGTAGAATATCACTCACTTTTTTAGAAAGAAATTGATTGTTGAGGCTTGAGATGAGAGGTAGGATGTGGTTGCACTCTCCACTTGGCGGAAGATATATGGCCATGTGTATTAAGGTACTTAGCACTGATTATGGCAGATGGGGCAAACTAATTTTCAGCAACAAAAATTGTCACATCAAAAGGTTGGATGTATAAATAAATAATAACTATTGTGTTTGTTATCATGTATGAACGTTTAGGTGATCTTTCTAATTGACTTGTTTGGCCCATAGCACTAATATACTAATACTTCTACAAGCAACGTCGAAGAAAATCGGAACAAAACCCATATAAGAGAAACAGAAACATCACATTCACTCCATTCCAAATATTTTGCCAGTGGTTTCATGTGAGCTAAAAAAAAACTATGCTAAAATCTCTTTCCCTGAGTCATGGAGATTTGGAAAGCCGTATGATGGTGCTAGAGTGAGTCCACACTATGCTAGACCCTAGACAGTATGTGAGCTGGATTTGTTTCTTTTATTGATTTTTCCTCTAGAGAAAAAAAAAAGAAAGGGGAAAAACAAGACAAACGTGGCCACCTCAATTATCATGTAGGAGTACTATATATATACAGGGCCTTGCATGTTTGGGCCTAACATTGTGGGTTCCACCACTGTTGAATGTGCCCACTGCATGATTGGCTATGGAACAAAACATATATTTTTTCTACTTTGTACACATCCGCTTATGTAGAAAAAAATTTATGTGTGGTACAAGTTTCCATGCAGTATCTGCTTTTTGATAATATTCATACAGTATATTATGTTGTGAGATAATAAGTACTCCCTCTATTTATTTTTACTATGCATAGTACTCCCTCTGTCCCATAGTATAAGAACGTTTTACGTACTACGTGTCAAAAACGTTTTTATATTATGAGACAGAGGAAACATGTCTTAAATCACCTTTTGAAGTTTGACCAAGTTTATAGAAAAGTCTACCAACACTTAAAGAAATAAATTAATATTGTTAGATTCATCATGGAATTTACTTTACTATTGTATGCATTTGATATTGTATAGATGTTGGTATTTTTTAATTAAAATTGGTCAAACTTTCACAAAGTTTGACTTAAGACATAACTAATATGCGGAGTAAAAAGAAATGGAGGGAGTACTATCACTTCCGAGCTTGGCAAAAAGTGAGTACTCGAGAATATTAGCCCATATCTAAATTAAGTATATGTAGTAGGTGTTTAGTTTCTGTACTATACAATATTACATTCTTCATGTGAATATTTTCTTGGTGGATGTTATCATTCCTGAGATAGGTGGCAATTAGTTAGCATTTTGTCATTTGTTCACATGATGGCTGATTCCTACAAATTAATATTATAATCCAAATCATTTTTTGTCAAAAAGATTGGCTGTTCATATATATTCATAGGGAACTTTCCTGGTATGCCTGTATAAACGGTGGACACGTGTCTCTAGCTCTTGTATATGCAAGAACCAAAACTGCATTATTTTTCATGGCATTCTCCCTAATGTAATACTAGTACATCTTTTGTTGGATGTGCATAATAATAAACTTACAAGCTCGGTCGGTGGGCGTCCACCAATGCAGATGCATGTGCGGCCACATGTTCCTGTCATAGAAAAATGCTGCAAGGTTCTCAGGTATATGAGAACTGCTATACACAATGCAGATGCATGCGCGGCCACATGTTCCTGTCATAGAAAAATGCTGCAAGGTTCTCAGGTATATGAGAACTGCTATACAGACGACATTCACAGACGATTTCAGCACGACACTCCATCTCACACCATCCATTCAAGATGCCAATGTACAGAAAGTTGTTGGATTTGGCATCGGCTCAGAATCGTGCAAGCAAATGTCGTCTGTGAAGTAGTTTCGCAGGTATATTCCTCAAATAACGTTAGTTTTTCTGTACCTGTCTGGAAAAGTGTGTGCCTCCTCGTGGTCTGCCTAAACCGATTGGCGCACAGACGAGTGGCGCATTTTTGCAAAATGGGTTACTTTCTGGCGGTGTACATCTTGCAGCATGATTGTGCAATTTTAATCAGGTAAAATGTACATTGGCTCACGCCCATTATGATCCGACTATGAGAGCATGTTGTACTGAGACTAGGAACCCACTACAGAGGTTATTGAGTACTTTTACAGCATTATGAGTCGTTTGCAAAGGAGAAAAGATGAAAAAGACATACTCATAGGCATCAGTTGTGAAATACGTGAAATAGGTGTCAATATCATAATTGGTGTAGTCGACATTAATGAAACCTCGTTCGCTTAGCTATGAATATCTAGGTTTGCAGCAATAAAAAATGGCGCAAATGTTGATTTACCATCGAAAGTTACTCCAGGTTGTTACAACCTGGAATTGATAATTAATTATCAAAATTATGTACTCCCTCTGTCCCAAAATTATTGTCCTAAATTTATCTAAATATGAATGTATGAAGTCACGTTTTAGTATTAAGTACATCCGTATCTATACAAATCTAAGACAAGAATTTTCGGACGGATGGAGTAGTATCGCAAACCATGTGAATGCGTCAAGCGCGTGTCTCAATCAACAAGCAGAAAAGTACTGACCAAGTATACCGAAAATGGCTCAATCAACAAGCAGAAAAGAACTGACGAAGTATTTCGCCATGCATGTAGTATACTCCCTCCGTTCCTAAATATGAGTCTTTGTAGAGATTCCATTATCGACTACATACGAAGCAAAATGAATGAATCTACATTTAAAATGCATCTATATACATCCATATGTGGTCTACAGTGAAATCTCTACAAAGACTTATATTTAGGAACAGAGGGAGTATATAAGAAACGAGATCCTTGTATCAACATGTTGTTAAGTACACGACACATGTTTCACCATCTTCAACATAACATTCATAGGGGGGCGATCGACAAGCAGAAAAGAATCATGAAGTATTTCATACGCTTCATACAACGAAAGGGGCCTTTGTATATACAAAGTTGTGTATACTCGTACATGAAACATGTTTCACCATCTTCAACAAAAACAAGACAAAAAGAATACTAGTATCACATATGTATGTGCCTTACGTATTAGCGGCCAATTGTCTTGATTTCATTACAAAGGAAACAAACTTCGCCTACATCATTTATTTTTTTCACATATTTGAGCTTCGTTGATTAACTGTTGGCATGAACCTAGTCAAATTACCTAGTTTTGAAAATTTTAATTTGTCATACTTATACAACATTCATGTACAAGGATTGATTCGTGGACAAGACATATAGGCATCAGTTCTGAATTACACAAAACAGGTGTCAATATCATAATTGGTGTAGTCGATGTTAAATTTGACCTCGTCGCCTTAGGTATGAATATTTATGTTTGCCGTATAAAAATGATGCCAAAATAGAGTTGCCATCAAAAGTAGCTCCATGTTGTTATAAACTAGAACTGGTAATTAATCATCAAAATTATGTATTGCAAACCATGTGAATGCGTCAAGCGTGTGTCTCAATCAACAAACAGAAAATAACTGAAGAAGTATTTCACCATGCATCTATATACGAAACAATGAGGTCCTTATATTAACAAGTTGTTAAGTACACGCCACATGTTTCATGATCTTCAACATAATATTCATAGGGTGGCGATCGACAAGCAGAAAAGATTCGTGAAGTACTTCACTACGCCGCATACAAAGAAAGGGGTCATCGTATATACCAAGTTGTTATACATGGCACATGTTTCACCATCTTAAACAAAAAGGAGACAAAAAGGAAATTAGTATCAGATATGTATGCGCCTTACATATTACTCCCCCCGTTCCTAAATATTTGTCTTTCTAGAGATTTCAACAAGTGACTACATACAGAGCAAAATGGATGAATCTACACTCTAAAATATGTCTACATACATTCGTGTGTTGTGTCCATTTAAAATGTCTAGAAGGACAAATATTTGGGAACGGAGGGAATAGTAGCCAATTGTCTTGCTTTCATTAAAAGGGAAAAAACTTCGCTTACATCGTTTATTTTTCAACATATTTGAGTTTCATTAATTAACTGTTGGCATGAACTTAGTGAAATTACATATTTTTGAAACTTTAAATTTGTCAATACTTAAACAATATACGTGGATGGGGATTGATTTGATAAAATTCGATCCATTATCCCTCTTGTCCTCCTTTGTTACTATTAGTTTCACGTGATCTAAGCGGTGGCTACATCGGTCAACCCAAAACAGTTTGGTGTTAGAAAAAGATAAGACCAAGAAGAAAAAATGCCTAGAGAAAAATAAAGGTAAAGCAAGAAAGAATTACTCCCTCCGTTCCTAAATAATTGTCTTTCTAGCCATCTCAAATGGACTACAACATACGGATGTATGTAAACATGTTTTAGAGTGTAGATTCACTCATTTTGCTCCGTATGTAGTCACTTGTTGAAATCTTTAGAAAGACAATTATTTAGGAACGGAGGAAGTACACATTAGCATGAGTGTCCCAATTGACCACCAATTCTCAAGACTAAAACTGCACCAGTGGGTTATTGTTTACTTTCCCTCTGAAATTGCTCTACCAGCTCGTCCAACTATTTTCCTCTCATTGCCACTAGGAGCACTGCAATTAGCTCTCCAGGTACCACAATATGTGCTTTTTTCTTCCTAATCCTGGCACGCCACCAATTTCTGAATCCGCCCATGCCCCACATACATACTTTCTCCGTTCCTAAATATAAGTCTTTGTAGATATTTCACTATGGACTACATAGGGATGTATCTAGATGCATTTTAGAGTATAGTTCACTCATTTTGCTCCGTATGTGGTCCATAGTGGAATCTTTCCAAAGACTTATATTTAGGAACGGAGGAAGTACATACTCCCTCCGTTCCATATTAGTTGTCGCTCAAATATATCCATTTTAGCGACAACTAATATGGAACGGAGGGAGTACATACAAATTAGTTAATTAACAAAAGAGGGAAATCCAGTTAAATTGATTGAAATATCGAGGCGGCATATAGTACAAGTGGAGCTGGAAACTTCCGAGCAATCAGAGTTGAGAGCGTGCCACACCTCTCCTCTGCTAATTAAGTAGCTTCTTTTGACTTAATTCTGATCCTATGATGCGTCCATCACTCGAAAGTAAAGGCATTTGTGGCTCTCTTTGCGTGATGCTGAAAAGGAGCTTTGCTAAGCAGCCGGTTTTCTCCTCTCTTTCTGCCCTCCGCAAACTGTTCTCCACACTATTCCCACACGGCATTCTTCTAATCACCACATTAGATACAATACAACCCTAAAAATAGGGTCAGATGACAACATGTTAGAACTTAGAACAGTGACCACAATCTCCATGAAACCAAACTAATGTTATCTTTTGGAAAGCAGCTCGCCTAATTCCCCCACCTCGCCTTTCTAGCGCTCGTTTCATAGAACACTGATCACCACTGGCTAGTTGCGGAAAACCTACTACTCCCTCTGTTCCTAAATAATTGTCTTTCTAGCCATCTCAAATGGACTACAACATACGGATGTATGTAGACATGTTTTAGAGTGTAGATTCACTCATTTTGCTCCGTATGTAGTCACTTGTTGAAATATCTAGAAAGACAATTATTTAGGAACGGAGGGAGTAGTTCGTTTTAGATGTCTATACAAGGAAACTAGCTATCAATGGAAATTTATCTATGCTTAGGTACCGGGCGGCATAATGCGATAACCTAATCGATGGAAAATAAAAATGCTCTGCTCAAAAGACATGACTAGTTCTTCTCCTAGAAAAGGGGCCCAATTAAGAAGTGGGCTAGGTAATTAAAGGATGCTAGGAAAGCCATGCGGGCCATGGCTTGTCTAACAAAAGCAGCATCACAAACGTGCTTGAATAAACATCCAGTGGCCACTTTGGCAATGTCGTCGAAGTGCTCTGGTTTCTTTCAGTTGCGCAATGTCTAGCCTTTCTGGCCACGTTTAAGCTAGGTTAGGTTTAACTTGAGAGGAAGGATCACTGTGTTGGGAGCATTCCGGCTCTATAGGGTGGCCCCATCATGGCCTCGGCCCTCGGGAATTTGGTTCCAGCTGTGGTGTACGTTGGGTCCTCCTCCGGCCTGTGGTATTTTGATTGTGATGGCGAGGGTTCCTCCAAGTGCAGGTGCATGCACCCATGATTTTGACAGGCAGCCAGCCGACCTTGTGTGATTTTATTCGATTCTTTGGAAGGGTGGTCGAGTTTGGACCAACGATGAAGTTGACAAAACGTGGGCTGTGACTGTGAGCGAGGATGAAGTTGTGAATGTTGGAAACAATACCTGCACATACTTGCTTTGCTGAAGCTCAATGTTCAGGTGCTGTTGTACGAAAATTAACATATGGATCTCCAACTCACTATACCGTCTTTGTTTTGTGTGCGAGGCACAAAACTGACCTTCCGTTAGAAATTAATAACAAAGCAACTTACGGATAGTGAGACAGCAGTTATCATGTGACATATTTTCCAAACACTTCAAAAAATTGTGCCCCTAAAGAAACAAATTTGTTGATCATGAATAGATAGCTCACTAGCAGGAACCTATATCTTCTAAGCGGAGGTGGGTTAACATACGGATCATCACTGTCAACTCAAACATTTATAGGACTGAATGTATACTCTACAATTGAAACAGGGCCTCGTCCTGCTTTACAGATAAAACATGAACTAAAGTACACATTCAAACCATAGAAGATAGTAAGGAAGCCCTCTTACAAAGCATATCCTTACTAGTTCTTTCCAAATCGCTGAGAGGACACCCAAAAGGTATACTCTAGATAAGTGAAATATTGATAAACCACAACAAAAGGTATACTCTAGATAAGAGAAATATTTATGCGAACAAGACCGCTTATAAACTTCTAGTTCTGTCCAAATCGCTGAGAGGCCACCCAAATTTCAGATTCATGCCTAGCTATTATGCAAAATGATCATTTCTCTATTTCTTATTTGTGGAAAGGCCAAATGCCATATAGTAAGTAGCAAATACCCTTACAAAAACACCATTATAAAAAATATAAGATATATCCAAAATTTTGGGGTGTCGAAGCCTTCTTCCTCCTGCATCCTCGGCGACACAGCGTCAGTAAATTTCGTTGCCGCATTTAGGCCTCCGTCCGAACCCGATCTTTAAAAATACCAAAAAGGCTATTTAAAGTCCAAAAAAATCTATGTATGCATGTAGATGTTCTCTATTATAAACTTCATATTTTTAGGGAACAAAACATCATTTAATAATCTACATAAAATGACAAAATCTTGGCCCAGAACAAGAAAATGTTGGCCCATTTTGATCCACGTATTTCTCTCTTCTGCAGACACTAGATATGAAAATGTACATTGATGAAAATTCATAAGCACACATACTACACATCTAAATGCATATGTACAACGTTTTGTAATGGTTTTCGCCCGATTCTCCATTAATTAACTAGGCAACTCTCATCTGCTTAATTAATGTTGCCTCCATTTTGAAAAAAAAATGCATATGTACACTTATTTTCGGAGTTTTTGGAGCTATGAAAACTAATCTTTTGATTCAAAAATTGAAGATTTGCCTAGTGCCCTTCCTCCACAAAGTTTTTCTCGACATCGATATACATGAATAGACAAATTATAGATCATGAACAAAAAAGGTGGACATACACAAATTATATAGATCGTGAACAAAAAAAAAGTGGAAATAATGGATGTATGAAAGGTAATTACTTTGATCAACAAAAAAACTAGGTATTTATGCATTCTACAATTTGTGAAATACTACGGGAATGGAAGATAGATTAGAGTCCATGTCATCATAAAAATAAATATTTTTATAAATAGTTTAGTAAAAAGCAATACTAATGTCCATGTGAAGAAAAGAAAACAACAGGGAGCAAGCATAGCAACGTTTTTCTAGAGCACGAACATAGGAACGTTGAGCGTAGTAACTCTCACTTTTATGACTGGCAGGAACACCAGATGAAATAGCATTCCAAATATGCAAGCGCAACAAGGCTGGCATTAAATGAAAAAGATAGACAAGGACGTAACTGCAAAATGTGCAAGCACAAAAGCAGAGCACCGTCCTCGAGGGCATGGACTTCGTTGGGAGGAAAGGGCATAGCGGAAGGACCCTTCTGTAAGAAAAATGAGCTCGGAAAGCACGCACGAGAAAATCCCCAGGGCTGATGTGCGAGATGACAGGGACCAGCGCGCAAAATCTCGAAATTTTTTGAACCATTTCTTGATTTGTGCGTGTCATACTTGCGCAGGGGCCATGCTAATCTTCTCTGTATCATTCCAATTTTATCGGATGTCCCCGAAGGGACAGTGAGGTTGCAACGCTGAGGCTTATAAACCGATCGAAACGTCTCCCGCTGGGAGAGGTGGTACTAAACGAGGGTGCTGTGCTGCGTTCCACAGGCGCCAGGAACTGCGGAACCGCACCAAACAGTAAGTGGGCCGCCTCTGCGTGAAAGCTGGATCATCAGCTTGTCAGCCCAATATCTTTCTGCGAGGAGTCGGTCTAACTATACGAAGCGAGCTGGAAACACATATACGGACTGCTCGTGTCCTTTTTTTCTTTTCGAGGGCATTCATTTATGTTTTCTTTTTTGCGAAATCTACATTCATTTATGTTGATCTCAAAAACTCTTTTTTTATGTTGATCTCAAAAACAAAATTTTCCATGCTTTTCTCAAAAAATATATTTATGTTCCATGCAGGATTTCTCAAAAACCAAAATTTTGTTCCATAAAAAAAAGTGTTCCATGCAGACTGTTACAGTGTTACTTCGGACCTACCGTCGTACGTACGGAGCTACGTTTTCCAGGCGGTGCATCCTTTGGGATAAACCTGTGTCCTGTGCGTGAATGTTAAAAATCACGGAGAATCCAATCAAAAATCCGTCCGGAGAGATGCACCTCGTTATCACAGAGATGATAAATCTGCGCGTACCAACTGTTTTTCTCTCACGGAAAAGCAACTGTTTTTCTCTCATGGATGCAGCGCCGGTGATCTTGAAATTTCAGTCTAATTTGCCTTTTTGGCTTTTGCTGCCAGTGGTATTTTGATTGTGATGGTGAACCTCAAAGTGACCGGGTGCATGCATCCTTTGGTTTTGACAAGCCATCCCAAGTCAACAGACCTCCCACGAGCTTCATTGGGTACGTGCAAAGATAATCGAAATGGACCAATGTAGTTGACAAAACGTGGGCTGCAAACTAAAATAAAGTTGCTGGATTCTTTTTCTTTCTTTATGTGATTTGAGGTAGTTGCCACATCAGCCATGTGATGCTAGAAATATCTTTAGGGCATCTCCAACACCGACACTTAAATCGGGCAGAGTCCATGGGCCGGACTAGTCCACGAACAAGAATACAGGAGTTTGTCATCTGTACAGATCCGGAAATTTTGAAATTCAAATACAAGTGACCAATCACAAACAAAAAGAGGACGATCTTCGTAGGTTTTACATGACCAATCACAAAAGTATCTCAGTCCTACCGTCCGTCTAAAAGATGGTTTTTGCCCGGCGGACCAGCTATCCGAGCCTATGCGCTCACTCTGTCGCCGGTTACTCCTCGCCACCCGCTTCCTTCTTGGCAGCCTCCTTCTCCACCGTTTTCAGCTGCTCCTTCAAGCGCTTCAACATCCTAAGGCGGACGACTTGCACGATCATTCTTACATCGTCATCCAACTCCTCCATCTTCAAGATCAACATCTTTGAATCCTTTAAGGCGGTCGCGATCTCAATTCTTCTCTTCGAGCATGATCTTCTTATCTTCGAGTTTGATCTTCTTCTTGACCGTCGCCATCAACATGTCAAACCTCTAGGTCTCTTTTCCTCCTTGGCGTTCGAGCGCTTAGCACATATCTCTTCCTTCTTCGTCAAGTTATCCCCGAACCTCTCTATAATCTTGGTCGCCGCCCCTTCTTGCTTCTCCTTCTCCTACTCCCACTTAATTCCTCAGGCCTCTTTCCTAATCTTCCTGGTCGGCTCTTTTGTTGGGTCTGTTGGATCATTCGCTTACTCCCCGGGGCCGATGCCTGCCCACTTAACTTCAAACAACAATGCATGAGGACGAGGTTCCTCTTCTCCACCTTCAAAAAACAAGTTGCACACATGAGAAGGCTATAAACAAAAACATTGTCAACAAGCTGCATATCCGGTAAAATGACCAACACATAGAGCATGTTCGGCCAACAAGTTGCATCCGGTAAAATGACCAACACATAGAGCATATTCGGCCAACAAGTTGCATCCGGCCAAATGATCAACACACAGAGCATATCAGCCCGACAAGTTGCATATATGGCCAAATGATCAACACATAAAACAACTTACTCTTGCTCAGTGATTCGCGCGCCACTTGGCCATCGATCGATTAGCTATTTCAAATGCCCACAATACTAGCACACAACCTATTAGATGGTGTAGCATCGATGATTGAGCAACTTTGTCCTACGGTTGCGGATGAGTTCGTCGTGGTAGGGCTTGAAATGCTTGGCCCAAAGTGTCACACCCTTTTGATGTTGGAGATATGCCCTAGAGGCAATCATGTATGATGATATTTCCTATGTGTTTATGAATAAAGATAGTCCTTGGATGTAATCAATGATACTTGTTGGCAAGTACATGACTTGTCTGTGAGATCTTGTGTTATATGATACATCCTAAATTGTCCCTAGTCGCAAGTGACTTGTGAGCACAAGTCGGACTAGACTAGCATATGACACGGTGGATGGCTCGGTCTCACTGGCCATGTAGCGTTGGATGCTAACCGGATAATATGGACTCGGAAGGATCTGGTCAGATTCGATGTAGTCGAATCCGAGTCAAGATAAGGTCCGAGTCGGATAGACCCAACTATGAGATGCAGTGATATGTCATCTACGACTCTCTAGTACAACATACGTTCTATGTCCTAAGACCTGAGCTGACGCATGTACTCGGGATGGTGACAGACTTGCTTTGGGACGACCAAACACTACTCCGTGACTGGGTAGTTACAAAGGTAGGTTTCGGGTTTGTCCAGTCCCATGCTGCGAGACATGGTCGAGCAAGATGGGATTTGCCCCTCTGATCAGGAGAGATATACTCTAGGCCCCTCATGTGATCCGACCAGGATAAGCATGGCCATGCGACAAGCATTATGAGATAATCCAATTTGTGGTCGGCATCACTGGAACGAGAAAGAGGTCGGGCTAGCACAAGGATGACAGTCTCGCCTTGAGCTCGACAACATATATCGTGAGGCAAACAAAACAGAAGTGTGACAAGTTGTACAGGTTTGCCTAACCAGCTTCATAGTCTGCTTGGTGGTCGGCACGCCTTGCTAGAGGCCGCTACCAACTGTGCAGGTCGGAGGTGATCCGAACTATGACCAAGCCGACCTGAACCTAAGGGGTCGCGCGCTTAAGGGAAGGAACCTACGAGGTCGGTTCGGAGGACACTGGTCGGATGTGATCCGAGCTGGACTTGGAACGTGACCAAGTAGACTTTGGGCTTTAGGATCTATGCAAGGCCCAAGTGTTGAGCCCGCGACGGGTGTCTATAAATAGTGGAGGTGCATCACAATTATGGAGTTGATCGCTTCGGCACCGTCGTTAGGGCTTTGCATGTGTTGCAACTAGCCATCTCCACTCGCCGCCGGTTGTGTGATCGGACCTAGCAGTCCGCCGCACGATGTTCCTCCTGCATGCGCGAATACCATTAGAGGCGGTGCACTTGCACTGCTCCGACGAACCTTTTCGCGGGATCCAATCAGCTACGTGGGAGACCGTGAAGGAAGTATGCCCTAGAGGCAATAATGAAGTTATTATTTATTTCCTTAATTCATGATAAGTTTTTATTATTCATGCTAGAATTGTATTAACCAGAAACTTAGTACATGTGTGAATACATAGACAAAACTTATAGTCCCTAGTATGCCTCTACTTGACTAGCTCGATAATCAAAGATGGTTATGTTTCCTAACCATAGACATGTGTTGTAATTTGATGAACGGGATCACCTCATTAGGAGAATGATGTGATGGACATGACCCATCCGTTAGCTTAGCATTATGATTGTGTCAGTTTCATTGCTACTACTTTCTTCATGACTTATACAAGTTCCTCATACTATGAGATTATGCAACTCCCGAATACCGGAGGAACACTTTGTGTGCTACCAAAAGTCACAGTGTAAAAGGGTGATTATAAAGGTGCTCTATAGGTGTCTCCGAAGGTGTTTGTTGGGTTGGCATATATCGAGATTAGGATTTGTCACTCCGTGTTTCGGAGAGGTATCCCTGGGCCCTCTCGGTAATACTCATCACTATAAGCCTTGCAAGCATTGTAACTAACGAGTTAATTGCGGGATGAAGTATTACGGAATGAGTAAAGAGACTTGCCAGTAATGAGATTGAACTAGGTATAATGATACCGAAGATTGAATCTCGGGCAAGTAACACACCGATGACAAAGGGAACAACGTATGTTGTCATGCGGTTTGACCGATAAAGATCTTCGTAGAATATGTAGGAACCAATATGAGCATCCAGGTTCCGCTATTGGTTATTGACCGGAGACGTGTCTCGGTCATGTCTACATAGTTCTCGAACCCGTAGGGTCCGCACGCTTAACGTTCGATGACGATTGGTATTATGATTTATGTGATATGATGTACTGAAGTTTGTTCGGAGTCCCGGATGAGATCACGGACGTGACGAGGAGTCTTGAAATGGTCGAGACATAAAGGTTCATATATTGGAAGGTTGCATTTGGACATCGGAATGGTTCTGAGTGGTTCGGGCATTTTTCCGGACTATCGGGAGGTTACCGGAACCCCCCGGGAGAAGTTATGGGCCTTATGGGCCATAAGAGGGAAGCACACCAGCGCACAAGGAGCTGGTGCGCCCTCCCTTTGGGCAGGAGGCCGAATTGGACTTGGGAAGGGGGCGCCACCCCCTTTCCTTCTCCTACTCCCTCTCCTTCCCTTTTTCCCCCTCTCGTAGAAGGAAAAAAGGGTGGGGCAGAATCCTACTAGGACTGGAGTCCTAGTAGGACTCCCCTCTCCTTGGCGCGCCCCTTGTTGGCTGGCCTCCTCCTCCCCTCCTTTATATATGGGGGCAGGGGGCACCCCAAATGGACAACAGACAATCTCTTAGCCATGTGCGGTGCCCACCTCCACAGTTTAACACCTCGGTCATATCGTTGTAGTGCTTAGGCGAAGCCCTGCGCCGGTAACTTCATCATCACCATCACCACGCCATCGTGCTAACGAACTCTCCCTCAGACTCAGCTGGATCTAGAGTTCGAGGGACGTCACCGAGCTGAACGTGTGCAGATCGTGGAGGTGTCGTGCATTTGGTACTTGATCGGTCGGATCGTGATGACGTACGACTACATCAACCGCGTTGTCATAACGCTTCTGCTTTGCGATCTTCAAGGGTATGAAGATACACTCCCCCTCTCGTTGCTATGCATCTCCTAGATAGATCTTGCATGATCGTAGGATTTTTTTGAAATTACTGTGTTCCCCAACAGACCGGCGAGGAGGAGACGACTTCGGGAACGCGCTGCCTAAACTCTACTTCCGTTGCACGGAACAGCGTGATACGTCCATTTTGCATCATGCTTTTATATCGATATTTATTGCATTATGAGCTGTTATTACACATTATATCTCAATGCTTATGGCTATTCTCTCTTATTTTACAAGGTTTACCATGAAGAGGGGGAATGCCGGCAGCTGGAATTCTGGCTGGAAAAGGAGCAAACGTTGGAAACCTATTCTGCACAACTCCAAAAGTCCTGAGACTCCACGAAATAAACTTTTGGATTTAATAAGAATTTATGAGCGAAAGAAATAGGCCAGGGGGCCCACACCCTGTCCAGGAGACAGGGGGCGCGCCCCCCTATAGGGCGCCCCTATCTCCTGGGTTCACTGGTGGGCCTCCGGCGTCCATCTTCTGCTATATCATCACTTTTACCCTGGAAAAAATCGTGGGCAAGCTTACGGGACGAAACTCCGCCGCCACGAGGCGGAACCTTGGCAGAATCAATCTAGGGCTCTGGCGGAGCTGTTCTGCCAGGGACACTTCCCTCCGGGAGGGGGAAATCATCACCAACTATCCTCTCATTGGGAGGGGGTCAATATCCATCAACATCTTCACCAGCACCATCTCCTCTCAAAACCTAGTTCATCTCTTGTATCCAATCTTGTATCAAAACCACAAATTGGTACCTGTGGGTTGCTAGTAGTGTTGATTACTCCTTGTAGTTGATGCTAATTGGTTTACTTGGTGGAAGATCATATGTTCAGATCCTTTATGCATATTATTACTCCTCTGATTATGAACATGAATATGCTTTGTGAGTAGTTACGTTTGTTCCTGAGGACATGGGTGAAGTCTTGCTATTAGTAGTCATGTGAATTTGGTATTCGTTCGATATTTTGATGAGATGTATGTTGTCTTTTCCTCTAGTGGTGTTATGTGAATGTTGACTACATGACACTTCACCATTATTTGGGCTTAGAGGAAGGCATGGGGAAGTAATAAGTAGATGCTGGGTTGCTAGAGTGACAGAAGCTTAAACCCTAGTTTATGCGTTGCTTCGTTAGCGGTTGATATGGATCCATATGTTTAATGTTGTGGTTAGGTTTACCTTAATACAACTTTTTGTAGTTTCGGATGCTTGCAATAGGGGTTAATCATAAGTGGGATGCTTGTCCAAGTTAGGGCAGTACCCAAGTACCGGTCCACCCACATATCAAATTATCAAAGTACCGAACGCGAATCTTATGAACGTGATGAAAACTAGCTTGACGATAATTCCCAATGTGTCCTCGGGAGCACCTTCCTCATTATTAGAAATTGTCCAGGCTTATACTTTGCTACATAAAGGATTGGGCCACCTTGCTGCACTTTATTTACTTTATTTACTTGTTGCTCGTTACTATTTATCTTATCACAAAACTATCTATTACCTACAATTTCAGTGCTTGCAGAGAAAACCTTACTGAAAACCGCTTATCATTTCCTTCTGTTCCTTGTTGGGTTTGACACTCTTACTTATCGAAAGGACTATGATAGATCCCCTATACTTGTGGGTCATCAGGACTCTTTTCTGGCACCGTTGCCGGGGAGCGTAGCGCTATTGGTGAGTGGAACTTGGTAAGGAAACATTTATATAGTGTGCTGAAATTTTCTGTTACTTCTCACTATGGAAACTAATCCTTTGAGGGGCTTGTTTGGGGTATCTTCACCCCAACTAGAAGAGCAAACATATGCTCCTCAACCTACTAAACTTTATGAAAATATTCACTTTGAGATTCCTTCGGGTATGATAGAAAAACTTCTAGCTAATCCATTTGCAGGAGACGGAACATTGCATCCCGATTTACACCTTATCTTTGTGGATGAAGTTTGTGGATTATTTAAGCTTGCAGGTATTCCCGATGATGTTGTCAAAAGGAAGGTCTTCCCTTTATCTTTGAAGGGATATGCATTGACATGGTATAGGCTATGTGATGATATGGGATCTTGGAATTATAAGCGATTGAAGTTGGAATTTCACCAGAAGTTCTATCCTATGCATCTTGTTCATCGTGATCGTAATTACATATATAATTTCTGGCCTTGCGAAGGATAAAGCATCGCTCAAGCTTGGGGCAGGCTTAAGTCAATGTTATATTCATGCCCCAATCATGAGCTCTCTCGGGAAATGATTATTCAGAATTTTTATGCTCGGCTTTCTCTTGATAATCGCAACCTGCTCGATACTTCCTGTGCTGGTTCTTATATGCTGAAGACTATTGATTTCAAATGGGACTTATTGGAAAGAATTAAATGCAACTCTGAAGATTGGGGTTCCGACAAAGGTAAGGATTCAGGTATGACACCTAAGTTTGATTGTGTTAAATCTTTCATGGATACCGATGCTTTCCGTGGATTTGGCTCTAAGTATGGACTTGACTCTGAGATAGTAGCTACTTTCTGTGAATCTTTTGCTACTCACGTTGATCTCCCTAAAGAGAAGTGGTTTAAATATAATCCTCCTGTTGAAGTAAAAGTAGTTGCACCTATTACAGTCGAAGAAAAGATTATTACCTATAGTGATCCTATCGTTCCTACTGCTTATGTTGAAAAACCTCCTTTTCCTGTTAGGATAAAGGATCATGCTAAAGCTTCGACTGTTGTTCGTAAGAGTAATACTAGGACTTATACACCTCCTGAGCAAATTAATGTTGAAGCTAGTATTGCTATGGTTAAAGATCTCTTGGATGAGGACTTAGATGGGCATGTTATTTCTTTCTTGGGTGAGACTGCTAATATTGCTAGACCTGATACTAAGACACGTAGACCTGTTGTAGGCATGCCTGTTATTTCTGTTAAAATAGGGGATCATTGTTATCATGGCTTATGTGATATGGGTGCTAGTGCTAGTGCGATACCTTATGATCTTTATAAAGAAATTATGCACGGCATTGCACCCGTTGAATTAGAAGACATTGATGTTACTATTAAGCTTGCTAATAGGGATACCATAAAACCTATTGGGATTGTTAGAGATGTTGAAGTTTTGTGTGGGAAGGTTAAATACCCTGCTGATTTTCTTGCTCTTGGTTCCCCACAAGATGATTTTTGTCCCAGTATTTTTGGTAGACCCTTCTTGAATACTGCTAGTGCTAAGATTAATTGCGAAAGGAATATTGTCACTGTTGGCATAGATGGTATGTCTCATGAGTTTAATTTTGCTAAGTTTAGTAGACAACCTCGTGAAAGGGAACCACCTAGTAAAGATGAGATTATTGGTCTTGCTTCCATTGCTGTTCCTCCAACTGATCCGTTAGAACAATATTTGCTAGACCATGAAAATGATATGTTTATGAAGGAAAGGGAAGAAATAGATGAAGTGTTCCTTAAACATGAACATATGCCAAAACATAACCTTCCCGTTGAAATTCTTGGGGATCCCCCTCCACCCAAGGGTGATCCCATGTTTGAACTCAAACTATTACCTGATAATCTTAAGTATGATTATCTTGATGAAAAATAAATATACCCTGTTATTATTAGTGCTAACCTGTCAGGACCTTGACTCAATGCCACATCGATCTAGCATGTAACACCTCATATCACTTTGCGGCCTCACGCGCGGTATTCCCACGGGTGTCGCCTTACCTTTGCCCGGGACCGTTTGCGACTTTTGGCACACGTATATGATAGTGTAGCTAGCATCCATATGATAAGGAGCCCGGGCTGACATGGCTAGTCGTAAACCCAAAGTGGCAAAAACTTACAGGGACAGGCATCCATGACCCAACATTGAACGTGTCGGTCATCAGCGAGTGAATCCAGGCTGTAGCACTGGGCTAGCAGGACTCCGGTGAACTGGGCTGTAGCGGGCTAACAGGACTCCGGTATTCATCGCGTGACATTTCCCCGAAGGGACAGACACAGGAATGAAGAAGGACACATGCCGGCCAGCCTAAGTGTTCCCGAGCAGTAGCAAGCTACCATGGCTCAGTGGAAGCACTAGGAGACATTTCCCGGTAAGAGAGGCTACTAAGGATAAACAACTAGATAGTCAGATCCCACACATACCAAGCATTTCAATAACATACACACAATATGCTCGATATGTGCAAATACAACATGGCATCACAACATGACTCTACAACTCAAGTATTTATTCAACAGGCTCCGAGGAGCGAGATATTACAAACATGGGTCTCATGAGCCAACATTCAGAGCATACAAGTCAAAGCACATGCGGAAGCTTAACATGTCTGAGTACAGACATCTACAAATGAAAAAGGCTGAGAAGCCTGACTATCTACTAGATCCTGCCGAGGGCACAAGATCGTAGCTGAGGTAACAAGCTAAACGTCGAAGTCCACGTGGAACTACTAGTGAGACTGAAGTCTCTATGCAAAAACATAAAATAGGCAAACGTGAGTACAAATGTACCCAGCAAGACTTACATCAGAACTATCTACATATGCATCATTATCAACAAAGGGATGGTGGGGTTTAACTGCAGCAAGCCAGCTTTGACTCGGTGGCTATCCTGAACTACGACTGCAAGTAACTCTTTTGAGGTGGCGCACAGGAGTCCACATATTCACCATATCAATACACCACTATGGATCCGCTCCGTCACCCTACGAGAACGCCATCCATAGCACTCACGCTTATCTTGCGCATTTTAGAGTATCCACTTTAACTTGTCTATGAACTGTTATAGGCAACCCAGAAGTCCTTTACCGCGGACACGGCTATTCGAATAGATCATTTATAACCCTGCAGGGGTGTACTTCTTCATGCATGTTTCCACCACTTAGCGTCTGCACACGACATGTGCTCGGCAGACTTCAAGCGAAAGCCGACGTGGGTGTAGACCACGACCTACCTAAACACTCAAGTCTCTAGTCCAGGTTTGTCGCCTATTCAGGTTCCATCTGCATGGAGTCCGGCCAAGGTTTCCACATACGGCCCCGAACGATGTGTACAGGGTTCCGTGACACCAAACGGGCGCCCGGTATACCCGGCCACGTGCCTACCGCATCACAGCCCACCCCTCCGGTCAGCGCTGCGCACGGCCTCCAGCATACTACAAACACCAGAAACTACTTGCAACTCCTGGATAGAGGACAAGGGTGATTAAGAAGTCGAGCGGGGTCATATTTCAGGGCCCATTGCATGGTAGTAGCTGAATCATGGATCACAAACACAGAACTCAGTTCCTAAGGACGGCTTCAATGAGACAACCCACCATGTACTCCTACATGGCCTCTCACCGCTACCTTTACCAAATCGTGTTCACACACTTAGCTCACACACAGAAGGACATGTTCACACACCTCTGATTCATCCCCGATGAATCAGACCTGACTCAACTCTAAGCAGTAGCAGGCATGACAAACAAGCATGAATGAGTAGGCACAACAGGGCTCAAACAACTCCTACTCATGCTAGTGGGTTTCATCTATTTACTGTGGCAATGACAGGTCATGCAGAGGATAAAGGGGTTCAGCTACCGCAGCAAGTAACAAAAGAATCGTTGTTGTCCTAATGCAGTAAAAGAGAGCATGAGCGAGAGAGTATGATTGTAGAATGAACAGGGGGGTTTTGCTTGCCTGGCACTTCTGAAGATAGCATTGAGTCTTCATCAGTGGCAACGATCACAACGTCGGAACAACGTTTACCGAGGGGGAACAACACCGGCAAACAGAGAAGAAACACGATCAATGCAATGCACAATATGATGCATGCTATGACATGGCAATATGAGTGTGTTTTGGGCTAATGCAAGCTAGAGTAGATTGAGATGAGTCCATTTGAACCAAAGATTCAAATGCAAACCCATTTTATGAAGTCATAAAGGTGCATTAACTTATTTCACCTAAACAGCAAGGTTAAAGTGTTCTAACCATGCATGAAAATGGTACAGATGGATAGATTGAATTTTTCTGATCATTTTTCATATATAATTTATTTCATTCTGAGCTATAGATTAATTTCTATGATTTTTTGAAGTTTATACTATTTTCTAGAATTTCCTGAATAAATTTAAATCCAGAAAAAGATTTACCGCGTCAGCATGACATAGGTGTGACGTCAGCAGGTCAACTGGGTCGGCCAGGTCAAACCTGACCAGTGGGGTCCGCATGTCTGTGTCACAGCTAATTAACGGAGTTAATTAGTGCTAAGTTAAATGCTAACCTAAGCTAATTAGGGCGTGGGCCCACATGTCAGTGACTTAGCCGGCTAACTAAAAGTTAATTAGCACTAAACTGAATTAGCAGGGCTCTGGGCCCACTTGTCAGTGAGTGAGGGGAAAAGTCAAACCACGGTCAAGCGGGGTCAAACCCGCCGGACCCGGTCAACGGCTCATCGCCGGCAAGGCCAGGGATGGCGGAGGGGTGCGAGTTTCCTCCTCCGGCGACCAAATGGCTGGCGGAGGGTGTCTACGTGACGCGGGCGCTCGTCCGCGTTGATTAGTGGCAGCGGCTAGGCCTGAGATGGCCGGAGTCGTCACCGGCGTCGACCTTGGCGGTTGCCGGAGCTTGGGCGAGCTCGGGGTCGACGCTACGGTGGCCAGGGAGGCTCGTGCGAGGCACCTACGTGCTCTACGCAGCGCGGGGAGGAAGCTGAGCATGACAGCCGGGCCGCTAGGTGGCCGGAGGCACGTCGGCGGCGGTCACAGGCGGCGGTGGGTTACGGTCATCGGCGAAACGGCGACTAGAACTAGCAAACGTCACGGAGACAAGGGGGACACAGTGTAGAATCTCACGGGGATCGTGTAGGGCTGGTCGTCGAGCTCGGGGAGGGGCTGGAGCAAGTGGGGCGACGATGGCGATCTCGGCGGACCGAGGTTGAAGAAGACGGCGTGGCCGGCGTTCGAGGGCGTCCGGCGTGGCGTGGCTCGGTGAGGAGATCGAGGACGAAGTGGCGGAGCTTCTGGGCGCGTTGGTGAGGCGTGGGGTGGCCGATGGCCACGGCGGCAACGAACGGCGGCGACGAGCGCGTCGGCCATAGCGGGGGAGGACGAGGGAGAGATCCAGGGAGAGATGGGAGAGGTGTAGGGGGTCGAGGAGGAGTGCGTGGCGACGTCCAGAGCGTCCGGGCGTTGAGGGGGAGGGGCAGGCAGGTAGGGTGGTGGCGTGGCGAGCTCGGCGGCGTCGCGGTGTCCCTCCTGTGCCTACTGGCAGAGGTAGGCGATGACTGGCAGCGGCGCTGGGCTGGGCCGGCCAGGTGGGCTGGCCAGCTGGGCTGCGATAGGTGAGGCCAGGTGAGGTTTCTCTCCTCTCTGCCCTTCTGTTTTTGTTTTTCTATTTATCTTTTGTTCTGTAAGTTTGTGTCATTACTAAAAATATCTAGGCACTTTCAAAAATCACCAAACTGTGCATGCCCAATGTTTAGAATATATACAACATGGAACATTTTGGTTTGGGATTATTTGGACATTTAAAATATTTACTAGCATTTAAATGCCCAAATGCAATTAACTAATGATTTAATCCAGTGACCCTCTATTGTCCTAGAAAAGTGTGCACCTTTTTTGTCAGAGGTTCTAGACCAGGGCAAAGATGATGAACATTTTAGAAGGGCATTTCAGGTTCATTGGAAATGATTTTATTTGAGCCTATTTGAATTCATTTGATGCTAGGGTTTGAACAATCCCCATTTCAAGTTTCTATAAATTTAAACATGATGCAAGGATGCTTATGCAGGGTCAGGCAAGGACTAAGCTAGGCTGTGACAACTCACCCCCACTAAACAAGAATCTCGTCTCGAGATTCAAGACGTGAGGTAAGAAGACGGAGGGGGCACAAGCTAACACATTCTTCACGATCCAGATGTTTTTCTCGAGGATGTTGATTTGATAACTCAAGTCGATCTTGACATCTTTTGTCACAGTCCTAGCATTGCTTGTAACTAGTTGCTTTAAAGAATTCATGCATCATGTTAAATTTCTTAAAGTTGAACTGAGGAAATTTGGAAGCCTCAAAATTTTAATTAAAATAAGGGCAAATAACACTGGAAAATGCATCCAATGATTCCAAAATGCTCTTCAATGATGTTCAATATCTTTGGCAAGGGTTTTGGTCCAAACCAAAAATATGGAACATTTTTGAGGAATTATTTTGGCTATTTGGATTTAAATCAATAAATATTTGAGTTGGATTTAATTCTTCTATAAAAGAATTGCAAGTCCAACAATTCTGAAAAACTTGTGAGTGGCTTTGAATATATTGTATCAAGCCACATAAATATTTTCAGAAGCTACTAAATGACTTGGGCTCTGAATCAAATCAAAACAGAATTGAAAATAGAAAACAAAAAACTAAATAGAAAGAGAAGAGAGAGAGAGAAGTTACCTGGCGCTTACCTGCAGCAGAATTGGCCCAGCTCCTGTGCTGGTCCACCTGCGGCCCAGCCCACCACCAGCCTGCTCTGTCGTCTTCCTCCCCCTTGCCCCGAAGCAGCTGCGTGTTGGACACACGCGCGTCGACGCCGGCCACCTCCTGCTTCGCGCTGGAGGCCGCTCCTTCGTCCTAATCCGCGTCTGGAGACGCCCAAGGCCCCCCTCTCGCTTTCCCCTCACTCTCTGCTCTTTCCCACGCCTTCTAGCCCCTCTATCGAGCAGACCTGAACGCGGCCGTCGCCACCGTCGTCGTTCACCGTGGCCACCGGCCCTTCCTCTCCCCTCCTCCATGCCCACGAGCTCCGAGACGACCCGATTCTCCTCCAAGTCAAAGCACACGAGCTCAGACGAACCGCAGCGACACCATCGACCGTCTTCTCCGCGCCACCGCCATCACAACAGGCCATCCCCGACGGACCCACGGCCTTCCCTAGACGCGCACGGGCCTGGGCTTCCTCCTGGTGCCCTCGCCCGCCATCCCCGTGGCCTGCCGTGCGGACTCCGCCGCGACTTGAGGTCGCCGGCGACTAATCGCCGGCAGTGCTGATGTGGACACGTCATTAGTGGCTAATTGACCCACTAACTAACCCCCTGGCTCGCTGACATGGGGCCCCACTGCCTAACTAACCAGCTAACAAAATTAGTTTAAGTTTAATCTAAACACAGTGGCCCCACGCGTCGGCATTGACCTCGCTGACGTGGCCGTTGACCGAGCCCCACCTGTCATTGACACTGAACAGCACTGTGTCGCTGACCAGTGGACCCCACTGGTCAGGTTTGACCTAGACCGCAGCTGTTGACCTGCTGACATCACAGTGATGTCATGCTGATGCAGTAAATCTTTTTCTGCATTTATTCTTTTACAAGAAATTCCAGAAAATAACCAAAACTTCTAAAAATCATAGAAAATCAACCGTAGCTCCAAATCAAACAAATTATATATGAAAAATGATCAGAAAAATCAAACTTTTCCATCTATACTGGTTTCATGCATGTTAGAGCAACCTAACCTTGCTGTTTAGATGAAACATGATAATGCACTTATATGAGTTCATAAGTCTAGGCTTGTATTTGAATCTTGGATTCAAATAAGCTCAAACCACCCTGGTTTTAGTTGCATTAGCCCAACACACAGCATATTGACATGTCATGATCATGCATCATATTGTGCATTGCATTGATTGTGTTCTTGTTTGCCAGTGTTTGTCCCCTCTCGATAGACGTGGTTTCGACGATGAGTTCGATGACACCGATGAAGAGCTATATTATCTTCAGAAGTGCCAGGCAAGCAAAACCCCCTTGTTCATTCCGATACAATCCCACTCTCTCGCTCCTGCTCTCTTTTACTGCATTAGGACAACAACGATTCAACTGTTGCATGCTGCGGTAGTTGAACCCCTTTCCTCTGCATGACCTGTCATTGCCACAGTAAATAGATGAAACCCACTAGCATGAGTAGGAGTTGTTTGAGCCCTGATGTGCCTACTCATTCATGCTTGTTTGTCATGCCTGCTACTGCTTAGAGTTGAGTCAGGTCTAATTCATCGGGTATGAATCGGAGGTGTGTGAACATGTCCTACTGTTGAGAGCTAAGTGTGTGAACACGATTTGGTAAAGGTAGCGGTGAGAGGCCATGTAGGAGTACATGGTGGGTTGTCTCATTGAAACCGTCCTTAGGAACTGAGTTCTGTGTTTGTGATCCATGAATAGCTACTACCACACATTGGTTTCCGGTAACTCGGCCCCTCTCGGCTTATTAATCAACTTGATCTCTGTCTAGGAGTTGCAACTAGTTTCTGGTGTTTGTAGGTAGTGTTAGTAGTCTACCAAGTGGCACCCGGTACAGGTGGGCTTGGGACAAACTAGGCACAGTGTCACGGTGTACCAAGTGGCACCTGGATGGTGGGTTTGGGAACCCTGCTCACATCGTTTGGGGCCGTGAGCGACACCCCGACCGGATCTCCTTGCGGATGGAACCCGAATAGGTGATAAACCTGGACGAGAGACTTGTGTGGTTAGTCAGGTCATGGCCGACTCCCTCGCCAGGCTTCCGCTTGAAGGTTGCCGAGATACACGAGGTGTACATGGCGGTAAGTGGCAAGAGCGTGTGTGAAGAAGTACACCCCTGCAGGGTTAATATGATCTATTCGAATAGCCGTGTCCGCGGTAAAGGACTTCTGGGTTGCCTGTACAGTTCATAGATAACTTGAAGTGGATACTCTAAAATACGCAAGATAAGCGTGAGTGCTATGGATGGCGTACTCGTAGGAAGACGGGAGCGGATCCATAGTGGTGTATTGATTGGTGAATATGTGGACTCGTGTGCGCCTCCTCAAAAGAGTTACTTGCAGTCGTAGTTCAGGATAGCCACCGAGTCAAAGCTGGCTTGCTGCAGTTAAACTCCACCACCCCCTTTGTTGATAATGATGCATATGTAGATAGTTCTGATGTAAGTCTTGCTGGGTACATTTGTACTCACGTTTGCCTATTTTATGTTTTTGCAGAGAGACTTACGTCTTACTTGTAGTTCTGCGTGGACTTCGACGTTTAGCTTGTTACCTCAGCTACGATCTTGTGCCCTCAGAAGGATCTGGTAGATAGTCAGGCTTCTCAGCCTTTTTCATTTGTAGATGTCTGTACTCAGACATGTTAAGCTTCCACTTGTGCTTTGACTTGTATGCTCTGAATGTTGGGTCATGAGACCCATGTTTGTAATATCTCGCTCCTCGGAGCCTATTGAATAAAATACTTGAGTTGTAGAGTCATGTTGTGATGCCATGTTGTATTTGCACATATCGAGCATATTGTGTGTATGTTATTGAAATGCTTGGTATGTGTGGGATCTGACTATCTAGTTGTTTATCCTTAGTAGCCTCTCTTACCGGAAAATGTCTCCTAGTGCTTCCATTGAGCCATGGTAGCTTGCTACTGCTCCGGAACACTTAGGCTGGCCGGCATGTGTCCTTCTTTGTTCCTGTGTCTGTCCCTTCGGGGAAATGTTACGCGATGAATACAGGAGTCCTGCTAGCCCAGTGCTACAGCCTGGATTCACTCGCTGATGACCGACACGTTCGATGCTGGGTCATGGATGCCTGTCCCTGTAAGTTTGTGCCACTTTGGGTTTACGACTAGCCATGTCAGCCCGGGCTCCTTATCATATGGATGCTAGCGACACTATCATATACGTGTGCCAAAAGGCGCAAACGGTCCCGGGCAAAGGTAAGGCGACACCCGTGGGAATACCGTGCGTGAGGCCGTAAAGTGATATGAGGTGTTACATGCTAGATCGATGTGGCATTGAGTCGGGGTCCTAACAGCTTTGGTATGAGAGCTTGACTGCCAGTAGGATTATCAAGCCAAACTGGTCGAAGTTGAGTCTAGAAATGCTTTAGTTATATATAGGGGAATTGAATGTGGGATGGAACGTAAGGCTCTTTTTACTCCTTATACCTTATGCCCTTCTGATCCGAGTCATCTTATCTTTCCTATGGGGTTAAGGAATTAGGCTTTCTCTTCTCTCTATCAGGATCACGTGTTACTAATCCGTAGAATCTTAGGATTGTTGGTTTCAGGCCTCAGTTCAATTTCTACTACTTTTAGTATGTTGTCAGCTAAACTAGAACCTTGATATGATGTTGTTAAGTGACTATGCCAAACCTTGTGAATGTCTCAAATCTTTTTCTGAGCATTACAGCCGTTATGCTGTCCAAGTCAATCCAGGTTTCTAAATAGTCTGATGCATTTGTAAATCCCTTCTCTCCGTTCCCAATGTCCCTTTGGGCCAGTTCAAGCACACTAATCGGTCTGTTGAGGTACTCGATTGCCTCGACATATATGTTGGAGCTACTATTATGACCCTAGGTGTCTTAGAGGATCACCTAGTAACCCGGCCATGTTTTGTGTTCCCAGTGTGATGATTCTAGCCATTATTCTCGAAAGCATCCCGTGATGCCATTTAGTCAGTAGGTATTCTACTCCTGGGTTTTTGAACCCGAGATTCACCCTACTTATTTCATGTTGATAGTGTTTGCTAGTTCCTTTAGGATATTAGTAACCTTTGCAATAGTCCTCGAGGTTCGTGGTATTACCTTCTTCCAAGTACCATGAGCTGTTTATGGCAGAAGTTCCTCGCTGAACCGAAAGATCACAACCAGAGTGCTCTTGACGAGTTCTCGATTCTATGTTGATACTCTGCCAGTCCTACCTTCTCTGCATGGGTTATCTGGAAGAAACCTGTTGAACTTGGTTTGACATACTAATCTATGCATCCACAACTCAGAAAGTTATATGCTCCTTTGAGTTGTCCCTCTTTAGTTGTATTCCGACCCTCGTCTATCAATTGATAGTCAAGAGTATGCGTGCATTCATTCATCGATACCTATTACTCTTGTGGTCCGTCAAGCCATCCTATTCGGAATGACTAGGGGAAACAAACTCTAGTACCTCTTCCATATCCAGGATTGGGTCAAAGTAGTTGTATCTCGCAGATCAAAATGCCAACCCAGCTTTTGTTATGTTCTACCTTGAAATATTACCCACTTTATGTCAGGAATGTCATGAGGATTGCACCTTCTCTTATGGATTCTTGACGTAGTGATACTTCTTGCCATCATTGTTCATTCCTCGGCCCCGTGTTATTGTAACCGGAACGCCGACAAGTGAATCATGATGTGTGAAATCAATATCCCTAGCAACCATGTTGCTTAGTGGTTAATGGACGAAAATCCCATTCTTAGTGTGTTGGTTATGGAATCATCATTCTAAGATTGATCGTGCTACCTAGTCCTTATTTCCTGGTGCACTCTTTGATCAATGAGTTAGGATTGTGCCAATCCCTCGCTTATTTGATCATATCGTCTTGCCCTGAAAAGCAAGATTGTTCTCGAGCTTAGTAACATATCGGAGGTTCATGATTTTTCGAATTTCTTCTCGGAAGTATCATCAGGTTGTCCCCTGACCGTTATGTTGAGCTCGTGATCCAGTTGGTTTTTCCCTAAACCACCCCTTCTCCAAGAGTCTATGTTGGATACCCCTGAGCTAGTTGGTTAAGCTGAACGACAACTTGGAGAGTTGGAAGATGAAATCTTTGTCTGACTTAGTTCATTCCAAAGGGATATCTCTTTGTATATGTGTGTTGAAGAAAGATGATATCTTCATCGATTGATCTCCGTGACCAATTGCTGGACCTATTGTCTTGCCAAAACTTTGATTTGAGTGTGGGCTATTCTCAAATCAAATCAGAACCAATGATGTTCGTAATGTTGTCTTACTCGTGGTTGATCCCTCGAGTATACACCATTATATCTTTTGGTCTGACCAATGCTATCACATTATTCACATAATTGTGGAACTCCCCTTATATGGAAACATGGATGAATTGTTGTTGAGCCCATTAGCAACATTGTTATCTTCTCCATGATTCGTGTTGAACATCCAGCTAGTATTGGAAACTTTTATAAGCATTATCTTCATGTCCCATGCATGAAGCATATGCCTGGATGCAAGAAGTGACTTCCTCTAATTCATGTGCATTTGATGCAAGCTGCCGCCGTGAACTCGAGAAAGTTTGTTTTTGCTTCCTCTGGAATCATCCCAAGTCAGTCATGCATATGTGCGAAGTATTCCGTGGTCTGGAGACTTGCAACCTTCATTCTATATGCATTCCTAGCACACCAAGCCACTGATTGATTTGTTCAAGGAAGAGAAGTCTATGCTTGGGATCTAATCCATGGACTTGCGTAAAGACTTCGATATCATTAATGATGGTTCCCAACCTGAACTCGGTAGTGTTTTACTATAAGACTACTACGTGGTCATGTTTGTCTGGGACAACACATTCACATGTTTGTAGCAGAACCAGCTCATGTTTTGGAGCTTGCTATCGCAGTTCATTCCCCGAGAATCTCGCAATGCCGTCTCGTCGATTTGTGTTGCAAACTTTCATTTTTCTTTCTAGACTTGATGAGTCTGGAATATCCTGACACCAACCAGATCTGAATCTCAGGCGGATATGATGGTTGGAACATATTCCAAGAATTATAATATTGGTCTCTCTGTAACCCGGTAACGTGGATGTCGTGGCCAACACACCTAGCCGGAAGGACTACTATTGTAGTATCTTGGTTGAAGAAGTTGACCACCTCCCCATAGGGATTTCGTAGGATTTACTCCCTAGTTGTCCCTTATGGATTTTGTGTTTCCGAAGTCCGACCTTTTACTTGATGTTCTAGATATCAAACCGTATCTAGAATGGGATACGCTAGTACATCAAGGAGAACATTAGAAGCAGAGTGCTAAATGTCTCTCGGTCGATCATCCAGATTTTGTTTCCTTGGCCTCGCTAAGGTGAAATCTGAGAAAGTGTTATCTTCCTTTGCATCTGCATCGTCCATCACTATTCATCATGGTAGTATGATGTGTTGCCAGGATCCCCGACACGGATGTTGGTAAGACTTTGATGAGTATGGAAATGCTCAAGTTCTTGAGAGCACGCGCAAGCTCTAGGTGTTATCATCGACACCAACTGGGATTGCTTCCATTTTCCTCGGTTATGCTATAAATTTTCAACTGTGGACTCACTCTCTACTGTTGAGCTTCTCCCCAGTTACTAAAATCATCCCTTGTGTTGTCTTCAACAAGGTAATCCACATCATCCATTCTAGTCTGGGTATGCCATTCTAACGAACTCTTTCAAACGATCGTTTGAGAATCTCCTTAGGTTGGTATAGAGAGTTTCAATGATCTCTGAATCAAAGGTAATTCTTTTACCACTTAAGGTATTAATTCCACGAGCCACCTCCTCTAAGATGTTTCGTTATGGTGTCATGGCAACTCAACTCCTCGCTATGTTGACCATCGTTCGCCACCTTCTTAAGCGTGAAATTGTTGCCTACCTAGTGAACCTTCGTATCCTGTTTCACTCCATCCCTTTGGATGTGTGTTTCGTGTCTCAGCTCAAGAGATGTTTCAATGTCCCATTACGTGCGTTGATCCTGAGTTGTTCGAACTTTGAGAAGATCGATCCTTCAAGAGTTTCGTTTTCCTCTCGTTATCATGTTGGCTGGAGCTCTCAGAGCAAGATGTCGAGACAAAGATGGTGACCGAATCGACGTTCCTATGAAGTGCAAGTTGGATCATGAAGATTGTGTTAGTTTTGTGTTCCCCCTGTCTTCTTACCTCACGTCTTGAATCTCGGGACGAGATTCTTGTTTAGTGGGGGTGAGTTGTCACAGTCCTAGCATTGCTTGTAACTAGTTGCTTTAAAGAATTCATGCATCATGTTAAATTTCTGAAAGTTGAACTGAGGAAATTTGGAAGCCTCAAAATTTTAATTAAAAGAAGGGCAAATAACCCTGGAAAATGCATCCAATGTTTCCAAAATGCTCTTCAATGATGTTCAATATCTTTGGCAAGGGTTTTGGTCCAAACCAAAAATATGGAACATTTTTGAGGAATTATTTTGGCTATTTGGATTTAAATCAATAAATATTTGAGTTGGATTTAATTCTTCTATAAAAGAATTGCAAGTCCATCAATTCTGAAAAACTTGTGAGTGGCTTTGAATATATTGTATCAAGCCACATAAATATTTTCAGAAGCTACTAAATGATTTGGGCTGTGAATCAAATCAAAACAGAATTGAAAATAGAAAACAAAAAAACTAAATAGAAAGAGAAGAGAGAGAGAGAAGTTACCTGGCGCTTACCTGCAGCAGAACTGGCCCAGCTCCTGTGCTGGCCCACCTGCGGCCCAGCCCACCACCAGCCTCCTCTGTCGTCTTCCTCCCCCTCGCCCCGAAGCAGCTGCGTGTTGGACACACGCGCGTCGACGCCGGCCACCTCCTGCTTCGCGCTGGAGGCCGCTCCTTTGTCCTAATCCGCGTCTGGAGACGCCCGAGGCCCCCCCTCTTGCTTTCCCCTCACTCTCTGCTCTCTCCCACGCCCTCTAGCCCCTCTCCCGAGCAGACCTGAACGCGGCCGTCGCCACCGTCGTCGTTCACAGTGGCCACCGGCCCTTCCTCTCCCCTCCTCCATGCCCACGAGCTCCGAGACGACCCGATTCTCCTTCAAGTCGAAGCACACGAGCTCAGACGAACCGCAGCGACGCCATCGACCGTCTTCTCCGCGCTGCCGCCGTCGCAACAGGCCATCCCCGACGGCCCCACGGCCTTCCCTAGACGCGCACGGGCCTGGGCTTCCTCCTGGTGCCCTCGCCCGCCATCCCCGTGGCCTACCGTGCGGACTCCGCCGCGACTTGAGGTCGCCGGCGACTAATCGCCGGCAGTGCTGACATGGACACGTCATTAGTGGCTAATTGACCCACTAACTAACCCCCTGGCTCGCTGACATGGGGCCCCACTACCTAACTAACCAGCTTACAAAATTAGTTTAAGTTTAATCTAAACACAGTGGCCCCACGCGTCGGCATTGACCTCGCTGACGTGGCCGTTGACCGGGCCCCACCTTTCATTGACACTGAACAGCACTGTGTCGCTGACCAGTGGACCCCACTGGTCAGGTTTGACCTAGACCGCAGCTGTTGACCTGCTGACATCACAGTGATGTCATGCTGACACAGTAAATCATTTTCTGCATTTATTCTTTTACAATAAATTCCAGAAAATAACCAAAACTTCTAAAACTCATGGAAAATCAACCGTAGCTCCAAATCAAACAAATTATATATGAAAAACGATCAGAAAAATCAAACCTTTCCATCTGTACTGGTTTCATGCATGTTAGAGCAACCTAACCTTGCTGTTTAGATGAAACATGATAATGCACTTATATGAGTTCATAAGTTTAGGCTTGTATTTGAATCTTGGATTCAAATAAGCTCAAACCACCCTGGTTTTAGTTGCATTAGCCCAACACACAGCATATTGACATGTCATGATCATGCATCATATTGTGCATTGCATTGATTGTGTTCTTCCTTGTTTGCCGGTGTTTGTCCCCTCTCGATAGACGTGGTTTGGACGATGAGTTCGATGACACTGATGAAGAGCTATATTATCTTCAGAAGTGCCAGGCAAGCAAAACCCCCTTGTTCATTCCGATACAATCCCACTCTCTCGCTCATGCTCTCTTTTACTTGCATTAGGACAACAACGATTCAACTGTTGCATGCTGTGGTAGTTGAACCCCTTTCCTCTGCATGACCTGTCATTGCCACAGTAAATAGATGAAACCCACTAGCATGAGTAGGAGTTGTTTGAGCCCTGATGTGCCTACTCATTCATGCTTGTTTGTCATGCCTGCTACTGCTTAGAGTTGAGTCAGGTCTGATTCATCGAGTATGAATCGGAGGTGTGTGTGAACATGTCCTACTGTTGAGAGCTAAGTGTGTGAACACGATTTGGTAAAGGTAGCGGTGAGAGGCCATGTAGGAGTACATGGTGGGTTGTCTCATTGAAACCGTCCTCAGGAACTGAGTTCTGTGTTTGTGATCCATGAACAGCTACTACCACACATTGGGTTCCGGTAACTCGGCCCCTCTCGGCTTATTAATCAACTTGATCTCTGTCCAGGAGTTGCAACTAGTTTCTGGTGTTTGTAGGTAGTGTTAGTAGTCTACCAAGTGGCACCCGGTACAGGTGGGCTTGGGATAGACTAGGCACAGTGGCACGATGTACCAAGTGGCACCCCGATGGTGGGCTTGGGAACCCTGCTCACATCGTTTGGGGCCGTGAGCGACACCCCGGCCGGATCTCCTTGCGGATGGAACCCGAATAGGCGATAAACCTGGACGAGAGACTTGTGTGGTTAGTCAGGTCGTGGCCGACTCCCTCGCCAGGCTTCCACTTGAAGGTTGCCGAGATACACGAGGTGTACATGGCGGTAAGTGGCGAGAGCGTGTGTGAAGAAGTACACCCCTGCAGGGTTAATATGATCTATTCAAATAGCCGTGTCCGCGGTAAAGGACTTCTGGGTTGCCTGTACAGTTCATAGATAACTTGAAGTGGATACTCTAAAATACGCAAGATAAGCGTGCGTGCTATGGATGGCGTACTCGTAGGAAGACGGGAGCGGATCCATAGTGGTGTATTGATTGGTGAATATGTGGACTCGTGTGCGCCACCTCAAAAGAGTTACTTGCAGTCGTAGTTCAGGATAGCCACCGAGTCAAAGCTGGCTTGCTGCAGTTAAACTCCACCACCCCCTTTGTTGATAATGATGCATATGTAGATAGTTCTGATGTAAGTCTTGCTGGGTACATTTGTACTCACGTTTGCCTATTTTATGTTTTTGCAGAGAGACTTACGTCTCACTAGTAGTTCTGCGTGGACTTCGACGTTTAGCTTGTTACCTCAGCTATGATCTTGTGCCCTCAGCAGGATCTGGTAGATAGTCAGGCTTCTCAGCCTTTTTCATTTGTAGATGTCTGTAGTCAGACATGTTAAGCTTCCGCTTGTGCTTTGACTTGTATGCTCTGAATGTTGGGTCATGAGACCCATGTTTGTAATATCTCGCTCGTCGGAGCCTATTGAATAAAATACTTGAGTTGTAGAGTCATGTTGTGATGCCATGTTGTATTTGCACATATCGAGCATATTGTGTGTATGTTATTGAAATGCTTGGTATGTGTGGGATCTGACTATCTAGTTGTTTATCCTTAGTAGCCTCTCTTACCGGGAAATGTCTCCTAGTGCTTCCATTGAGCCATGGTAGCTTGCTACTGCTCCGGAACACTTAGGCTGGCCGGCATGTGTCCTTCTTTGTTCCTGTGTCTGTCCCTTCGGGGAAATGTCACGCGATGAATACCGGAGTCCTGCTAGCCTAGTGCTACAGCCTGGATTCACTCGCTGATGACCGACACGTTCGATGCTGGGTCATGGATGCCTGTCCCTGTAAGTTTGTGCCACTTTGGATTTACGACTAGCCATGTCAGCCCGGGCTCCTTATCATATGGATGCTAGCGACACTATCATATACGTGTGCCAAAAGGCGCAAACGGTCCCGGGCAAAGGTAAGGCGACACCCGTGGGAATACCGTGCGTGAGGCCGCAAAGTGATATGAGGTGTTACATGCTAGATCGATGTGGCATTGAGTCGGGGTCCTGACATCTTTGCTTTCGAGATCTTCATCCAACACAAGGACAAAAAAGTGAGACATGTCTACATGGATGGATCATCTTAATGATCACAAGATCAATTCACGGAATGGGACGTAGAAAGATCTCTCGAGCTGAGACACGAAGCATTCATCCAAAGGAATGGAGTGGAACAATGTCGAAGGTTCACTAGGTAAACAACAATTCCACACATGAAAGGGTGGTGATTGGTTGTCAACGTAGCGAGGGGTTGAATTGCCATGATACCATAACAAGACATCTTAGAGGGGGTGACTCGTGGAATTATCCCTTGAGTGGCAAAAAGAATTTCTTTTGATATAGAAATCATTGACACTCTCTAAACCAGCCCAAGGAAAATCACAACGCCCGTGTGAAGGAGCTTGAAGAAATGGCATACTCATACTAGAATGGATGATGTGGACTACCTGTTGAAGACAACGCAACATATGATTTTTTCTTATCATCGGAAATGAATGGGACCCATGGCAGACTGACACAATGACGGGTGCAAGCTGGGAACAAAATGCAAATACTCGGAATGACCCAACCATCATATCTGCCTGAGATTCAGATCTGGTTGGTAACGGGATATTTCAGACAACATGTTCGGAGAAGAAAGTTTGCAACACAAACCGACGAGATAACGTTGCAAGACTCTTAGGAGATGAGCTACGATAGCAAGCTCCAAGACATGAGCTGGTTCTGCTACATACATGTGAGCATGTTGTCCAAGACAAGAATGACCACATAGTAGTCTTATAATAAAAATACTACCGAGTTCTGGTTGGGAATCACCATCGAGGATATCGAAGCCCTTGCATAAGTCCGGATCCTAAGAAGGAACTTCTTCTCCTTGAACAAATTAATCAGTGGCTTGGTGTGCTAGGAACACATAAGGAGTGGAGGTAATTAATCTACCAAACCATAGAATACTTCGCACGTATGCATGACTGATTTGAGATGATTCCAAGGGTACAAAACAAACCTTTCCCGAACTCACGGCGGCAACTTGCATCAATGCACATGAATTCGAGGAAGTCATTTCTTCCATCCAAGCATAAGCTTCATGAACGGAACACAAAGGCATTGCTTACAAAGTTTCCAACACTAGGTTAATGTTTAACACGAATCATGGGGGAGACAAAATGCTGCTGATGGACTCAACAGCAACTCATCGGAATTCCCATATCACTGGACTTCCACCATCATGTGAACATGGTGATAGCATTGGTCAGACCAAAGGATGTAATGGTTTATGCTCGAGGGATCAACCAAGAGTAAGAAAACATTACGAACATCGTTGATTCTGATTTGACTTTACGATAGCCCATACTCAAGTCAAAGTTTTGACAAGGCAATAGATCCAACAATTGATCCCAAGGACCAATCGATGAAGATATCATCTTTCTTCAACACAAACACACAAAGATATCCCTTTGGAATGAGCTGATTCGGACAAGATTTTATCTTCCAACTCTCCAAGTTGTTGTTTAGCTTAACCAACTTGCTCAGGGTATCCGACACAGATTCTTGGAGAAAGGGTGGTTTCGAAAACCAACTTGATCACGAACTCAACATAGCGGCCAGGTGACAACCTGGTGATACTTCCAAGAATATATCCGGAAAATCACGAACCACTGATATATTACTAAGCTCGCGAACAATCTTGCTTTCCAGAGCAAGACGATATGATCAAATAAGCAAGAGACTGAATAATCCTAACTCATTGATCGAGGAGTGCACCAGAATAAGGACTAGGTAGCACGATCAATCTTAGGATGATGATTCAATAATCAGCATGCTAAGAATGAAGTTGTTGTCCATTTAACTACCAAGCAACGGAGTTGCTAGCAGTATTGATTTCACACACCACGATTCACTTGTCGGCATTCCGGTTACAATAACACGGAAATCGAGGAATGAACAATGATGGCAAGAAGTATTACTGCGTCAAGAATTCATAAGAGATAGTGCAATTCTCATGATGATCCTGACGTAAAGAGGGTAATACTTTAGGGTAGAAGGGATCAAAAGCTTGATTGCATTTTGATCTACGGAATACAACTGCTTTGACCCAATCCTGGATATGGATGAGGTACTGGAGTTTGTTTCTCCTGGTCATTCTGAATAGAATGGATTGACAGACTACAAGAATAATAGGCATTGATGAACACGAATGCACAACTATTCCTGACTATAAATTGATAGACTAGGGTGGAAATACAACTCAAGAGAACAACTCAAAGGAACATATAATTTTCTGAGTTGTGGATGCATAGATTAGTATGTCGAGCGAAGCTCAACATTTCTTCCGGATAACCCATGCAGAAAGGTAGAACTGGCAGATTCACAATATAGAATGGAGGAATCATCATGAGTACTCTGGTTGTGATCTTTTGGTTCAACGAGGAACTTCTGCCATAAGTAGTTCATGGTATTTGGAAGAAGGATATACCACAGACCTTGAGGACTATCACAAAGTTACTAATATCCTAAAGGAACTAGCGAACACTATCAACAGGAGGTAAGTAGGGTGAACCTCGGGTCCAAGAACCCAGGAATAGAATACCTACTACTAAATGGCATCACAGGATCTTTCGAGAATAATGGCCAGAATCATCACATCGGGAACACAAAACATGGCTGGATTACTAGATGGTTTCGTAAGACGCCTAGGGTCATAATAATAGCTCCAACATATATGTCGAGGAAACAAAGTACCTCAACTCACCGATTAGTGTGGTTAATCTGGCCAAAAAGGGACATCGGGAACGGAAAAAAAGGATTTGCAAATGCATCAGACTATTTAGAGACCTGGGATGACTCGGACAGCATAACAGCTGTAAATGCTCAAAATGATTTGAGACATCCTGCAAAATAGTGGCATGACCACTCAACATCACAATATCAAGGTTCTGAGACCAGCTGTGAACATTCGGAAGTAGTAAAAACTGAACTGAGATTTGAAACTATCAATTCTATAAGTCTATGGAATAGTAACACGTCATCCTGATAGATAAATGAGAAGGCCTAGTTCTTAATCCCCGTAGAAGAGAAGAGGATGACTCAGATCAGAAGGGCATAAGGTATAAGGAGTAAAAAGAGCCTTATGTTCCATCCCACAATCAACTCCCTTATATAACTAAAGCATTTCTAGACACAACTTCGACCAGTTTGGCTTGGTAAACCTACAGGCAGTCAGGCTCTGATACCAAAGCTGTCAGGATCTCGACTCAATGCCACATCGATCTATCATGTAACACCTCATATCACTTTGCGGCCTCACGCACGGTATTCCCACGGGTGTCGCCTTACCTTTGCCCGGGACCGTTTGCGCCTTTTGGCACACGTATATGATAGTGTCGCTAGCATCCATATGATAAGGAGCCCGGGCTGATATGGCTAGTAGTAAACCCAAAGTGGCACAAACTTACAGGGACAGGCATCCATGACCCAGCATCGAACATGTCGGTCATCAGCGAGTGAATCCAGGCTGTAGCACTAGGCTAGCAGGACTCCGGTGAACCGGGCTGTAGCGGGCTAACAGGACTCCGGTATTCATCGCGTGACATTTCCCCGAAGGGAAAGACACAGGAACGAAGAAGGACACGTGCCGGCCAGCCTAAGTGTTCCGGAGCAGTAGCAAGCTACCATGGCTCAGTGGAAGCACTAGGAGACATTTCCTGGTAAGAGAGGCTACTAAGGATAAACAACTAGATATTCAGATCACACACATACCAAGCATTTCAATAACATACACACAATATGCTCGATATGTGCAAATACAACATGGCATCACAACATGACTCTACAACTCAAGTATTTATTCAACAGGCTCCGAGGAGCGAGATATTACAAACATGGGTCTCACGACCCAACCTTCAGAGCATACAAGTCAAAGCACATGCAGAAGCTTAACATGTCTGAGTACAGACATCTACAAATGAAAAAGGCTGAGAAGCCTGACTATCTACTAGATCCTGCCAAGGGCACAAGATCGTAGCTGAGGTAACAAGCTAAACATCGAAGTCCACGTGGAACTACTAGTGAGACTGAAGTCTCTCTGCCAAAAACATAAAATAGGCAAACGTGAGTACAAATGTACCCAGCAAGACTTACATCAGAACTATCTACATATGCATCATTATCAACAAAGGGATGGTGGGGTTTAACTGCAGCAAGCCAGCTTTGACTCGGTGGCTATCCTGAACTACGACTGCAAGTAACTCTTTTGAGGTGGCGCACAAGAGTCCACATATTCACCATATCAATACACCACTATGGATCCGCTCCGTCACCCTACGAGAACGCCATCCATAGCACTCACGCTTATCTTGCGCATTTTAGAGTATCCACTTTAACTTGTCTATGAACTGTTATAGGCAACCCAGAAGTCCTTTACCGCGGACACGGCTATTCGAATAGATCATTTATAACCCTGCAGGGGTGTACTTCTTCATGCATGTTTCCACCACTTAGCGTCTGCACACGACATGTGCTCGGCAGACTTCAAGCGAAAGCCGACGTGGGTGTAGACCACGACCTACCTAAACACTCAAGTCTCTAGTCCAGGTTTGTCGCCTATTCAGGTTCCATCTGCATGGAGTCCGGCCAAGGTTTCCACATACGGCCCCGAACGATGTGTACAGGGTTCCGTGACACCAAACGGGCGCCCGGTATACCCGGCCACGTGCCTACCGCATCACAGCCCACCCCTCCGGTCAGCGCTGCGCACGGCCTCCAGCATACTACAAACACCAGAAACTACTTGCAACTCCTGGATAGAGGACAAGGGTGATTAAGAAGTCGAGCGGGGTCATATTTCAGGGCCCATTGCATGGTAGTAGCTGAATCATGGATCACAAACACAGAACTCAGTTCCTAAGGACGGCTTCAATGAGACAACCCACCATGTACTCCTACATGGCCTCTCACCGCTACCTTTACCAAATCGTGTTCACACACTTAGCTCACACACAGAAGGACATGTTCACACACCTCTGATTCATCCCCGATGAATCAGACCTGACTCAACTCTAAGCAGTAGCAGGCATGACAAACAAGCATGAATGAGTAGGCACAACAGGGCTCAAACAACTCCTACTCATGCTAGTGGGTTTCATCTATTTACTGTGGCAATGACAGGTCATGCAGAGGATAAAGGGGTTCAGCTACCGCAGCAAGTAACAAAAGAATCGTTGTTGTCCTAATGCAGTAAAAGAGAGCATGAGCGAGAGAGTATGATTGTAGAATGAACAGGGGGGTTTTGCTTGCCTGGCACTTCTGAAGATAGCATTGAGTCTTCATCAGTGGCAACGATCACAACGTCGGAACAACGTTTACCGAGGGGGAACAACACCGGCAAACAGAGAAGAAACACGATCAATGCAATGCACAATATGATGCATGCTATGACATGGCAATATGAGTGTGTTTTGGGCTAATGCAAGCTAGAGTAGATTGAGATGAGTCCATTTGAACCAAAGATTCAAATGCAAACCCATTTTATGAAGTCATAAAGGTGCATTAACTTATTTCACCTAAACAGCAAGGTTAAATTGTTCTAACATGCATGAAAATGGTACAGATGGATAGATTGAATTTTTCTGATCATTTTTCATATATAATTTATTTCATTCTGAGCTATAGATTAATTTCTATGATTTTTTGAAGTTTATACTATTTTCTGGAATTTCCTGAATAAATTTAAATCCAGAAAAAGCTTTATTGTGTCAGCATGACATAGGTGTGACGTCAGCAGGTCAACTGGGTCGGCCAGGTCAAACCTGACCAGTGGGGTCCGCATGTCAGTGTCACAGCTAATTAACGGAGTTAATTAGTGCTAATTAAATGCTAACCTAAGCTAATTAGGGCGTGGGCCCACATGTCAGTGACTTAGCCGGCTAACTAAAAGTTAATTAGCACTAAACTGAATTAGCAGGGCTCTGGGCCCACTTGTCAGTGAGTGAGGGGAAAAGTCAAACCACGGTCAAGCGGGGTCAAACCCGCCGGACCCGGTCAACGGCTCATCGCCGGCAAGGCCAGGGATGGCGGAGGGGTGCGAGTTTCCTCCTCCGGCGACCAAATGGCTGGCGGAGGGTGTCTACATGACGCGGGCGCTCGTCCGCATTGATTAGTGGTAGCGGCTGGGCCTGAGATGGCCGAAGTCGTCACCGGCGTCGACCTTGGCGGTCGCCGGAGCTCGGGCGAGCTCGGGGTCGACGCTACGGTGGCCAGGGAGGCTCGTGCGAGGCACCTACGTGCTCTACGCAGCGCGGGGAGGAAGCTGAGCACGACAGCTGGGCCGCTAGGTGGCCGGAGGCACGTCGGCGGCGGTCACAGGCGGCGGCGGGTTTCGGTCATCGGCGAAACGGCGACTAGAACTAGCAAACATCACGGAGACAAGGGGGACACGGTGTAGAAGCTCACGAGGTTCGTGTAGGGCTGGTCGTCGAGCTCGGGGAGGGGCCGGAGCAAGCGGGGCGGCGATGGCGATCTCGGCGGACCGAGGTTGAAGAAGACGACGTGGCCGGCGTTCGAGGGCGTCCGACGGGGCGTGGCTCGGTGAGGAGGTCGTGGACGAAGTGGCGGAGCTTCTGGGCGCGTTGTTGAGGCGTGGGGTGGCCGGTGGCCATGGCGGCAACGAACGGCGGCGACGAGCGCGTCAGCCATAGCGGGGGAGGACGAGGGAGGGATCCAGGGAAAGAGGGGAGAGGTTTAGAGGGTCGAGGAGGAGTGCGTGGCGACGTCCAGAGCGTCCGGGCGTCGAGGGGGAGGGGCAGGCAGGCAGGGTGGTGGCGTGGCGAGCTCGGCGGTGTCGCGGTGTCCCTCCTGTGCCTACTGGCAGAGGTAGGCGATGACTGGCAGCGGCGCTGGGCTGGGCCGGCCAGGTGGGCTGGCTAGCTGGGCTGCGACAGGTGAGGCCAGGTGAGGTTTCTCTCCTCTCTGCCCTTCTGTTTTTGTTTTTCTATTTATCTTTTGTTCTATAAGTTTGTGGCATTACTAAAAATATCTAGGCACTTTCAAAAATCACTAAACTGTGCATGCCCAATGTCTAGAATATATACAACATGGAACATTTTGGTTTGGGATTATTTGGACATTAAAATATTTACTAGCATTTAAATGCCCAAATGCAATTAACTAATGATTTAATCCAGTGACCCTCTATTGTCCTAGAAAAGTGTGCACCATTTTTGTCAGAGGTTCTAGACCAGGGCAAAGATGATGAACATTTTAGTAGGGCATTTCAGGTTCATTGGAAATGATTTTATTTGAGCCTATTTGAATTCATTTGATGCTAGGGTTTGAACAATCCCCATTTCAAGTTTCTATAAGTTTAAACATGATGCAAGGATGCTTATGCAGGGTCAGGCAAGGACTAAGCTAGGCTGTGACATAACCTTTCAGAGAAAGAAGAAGAAAGATTATTGAAAACTCTGAAGAAGCACCGAGCTGCTATTGGATATACTCTGGATGATCTTAAGGGCATTAGTCCCACATTATGTCAACACAAAATTTCAGCGGAGAAAGTTGCCAAGCCAGTTAGAGATCCTCAAAGACGATTAAATCCCAAGATGAAGGAAGTGGTAAGAAAGGAGATACTAAAGCTCCTTGAGGTAGGTATTATTTATCCCGTTGCTAATAGTGAATGGGAGGTATTACCGTTGTTCCTAATGATAAAGATGAATTGATCCCACAAAGAATTATTACAGGTTATAGGATGGTAATTGATTTCCATAAGTTAAATAAAGCTACTAAGAAAGATCATTACCCTTTACCTTTTATTGATCAAATGCTAGAAAGGCTATCCAAACACACACATTTTTGCTTTCTAGATGGTTATTCTGGTTTCTCTCAGATACCTGTATCAGCGAAGGATCAATCTAAAACTACTTTTACTTGCCCTTTTGGTACTTTTGCTTATAGACGTATGCCTTTTGGTTTATGTAATGCACCTGCTACCTTTCAAAGATGCATGATGGCTATATTTTACGATTTTTGTGAAAAGATTTGTGAGGTATTCATGGATGACTTCTCCATCTATGGATCCTCTTTTGATGATTGTTTGAGCAACCTTGATCGAGTTTTGCTGAGATGCGAAGACACTAATCTCGTCCTGAATTGGGAAAAGTGTCACTTTATGGTTAATGAAGGCATTGTCTTGGGGCACAAGATCTCTGAGAGAGGTATTGAAGTTGATAAAGCCAAAGTTGATGCTATTGAAAAGATGCAATGTCCCAAGGACATAAAAGGTATAAGAAGTTTCCTTGGTCACGCCGGTTTTTATAGGAAGTTCATTAAGGACTTTTCTAAAATCTCTAGGCCTCTGACTAATTTATTGCAAAAAGATATTCCTTTTGTCTTTGATGATGATTGTGTAGAAGCATTTGAAACACTTAAGAAAACTTTGATCACTGCACCTATTGTTCAGCCACCTGATTGGAATTTACCTTTTGAAATTATGTGCGATGCTAGTGATTATGCTGTAGGTGCTGTTTTAGGGCAAAGAGTCGATAAGAAATTGAATGTTATCCAGTATGCTAGTAAGACTCTTGATACTGCCCAGAGAAATTATGCTACCACTGAAAAAGAGTTCTTAGCAGTCGTGTTTGCTTGTGATAAGTTTAGACCTTATATTGTTGATTCCAAAGTTACTATTCACACTGATCATGCTGCTATTAAATATCTTATGGAAAAGAAAGATGCTAAGCCTAGACTCATTAGATGGGTTCTCTTGCTCCAAGAATTTGATTTGCATATTATTGGTAGAAAGGGAGCTGAGAACCCCGTTGCAGATAACTTGTCTAGGTTAGAGAATGTTCTTGATGACCCACTGCCTATTAATGATAGCTTTCCTGATGAACAATTAGCGATCGTCAATGCTTCTCGTACTGCTCCTTGGTATGCTGATTATGCTAATTACATTGTTGCTAAATATATACCGCCTAGCTTCACATACCAGCAAAAGAAAAAGTTCTTTCATGATTTAAGACATTATTTCTGGGATGACCCACATCTTTATAAAGAAGGAGTAGATGGAGTTATTAGACGTTGTGTGCCTGAGCATGAACAGGAACAGATTCTACGTAAGTGTCACTCTAAATCCTATGGAGGACACCACGCTGGAGATAAAACTGCACACAAGGTACTACAATCTGGTTTTTATTGGCCTACTCTCTTCAAAGATGCTCGTAAGTTTGTCTTATCTTGTGATGAATGTCAAAGAATAGGTAACATTAGTAGACGTCAAGAAATGCCTATGAATTATTCTCTTGTTATTGAACCGTTTGATGTTTGGGGCTTTGATTATATGGGACCTTTTCCTGCCTCCAATGGTTATACACATATTTTAGTTGCTGTCGATTACGTTACTAAGTGGGTAGAAGTTATTCCAACTAGTAGTGCTGATCATAACACTTCTATTAAAATGCTTAAGGAAGTTATTTTTCCGAGGTTTGGAGTCCCTAGATATCTTATGACTGATGGTTGTTCACATTTTATTCCTGGTGCTTTCCGTAAGATGCTTGCTAAGTATGATGTCAATCATAGAATAGCATCTCCTTATCACCCGCAGTCTAGTGGTCAAGTAGAGTTGAGCAATAGAGAGCTCAAATTAATTTTGCAAAAGACTGTGAATAGATCTAGGAAGAATTGGTCCAAAAAACTTGATGATGCATCATGGGCCTATAGAACTGCATACAAAAATCCTATGGGATGTCTCCATATAAGATGGTTTATAGAAAAGCGTGTCATTTACCTCTTGAACTTGAACATAAGGCACATTGGGCTATTAAAGAGCTCAATTATGACTTCAAACTTGCCGGTGAGAATAGGTTATTTGATATTAGCTCACTTGATGAATGGAGAACCCAAGCCTATGAGAATGCCAAGCTTTTCAAAGAGAAAGTCAAACGCTGGCATGATAAGAGGATACAAAAGCGTGAGTTTAACGTAGGAGATTATGTGTTATTATTCAACTCTCGTTTAAGATTTTTTGCAGGAAAACTTCTCTGAAAATGGGAAGGTCCCTACGTTATCGAGGAGGTCTGTCGTTCTGGTGCTATAAAAATTAACAACTTCGAAGGCACAAATCCGAGGGTGGTAAACAGTCAAAGAATTAAGCACTATATTTCAGGTAATCCTATCAATGTTGAAACTAATATTATTGAAACCATAACCCCTGAGGAATACATAAGAGACACTTTCCAGAACGTTCCAGACTCCGAAAAGGTATAGGTATGTGGTACGGTAAGTAAACCGACTCCAAAACAACTCCAATGGAAATTTTTATCAGTTTTGGAATATTTAAGAATTTTAGGAAGAAAGAAGTAGTCTGAAAGGGACACGAGGCCCCCACGAGAGTGGAGGGCGCGCCCCCCTGTAGGGTGCGCCCCCTGTCTCGTGGGCACCTCGTGTGCCTCTCGGACTCCGTTTTCTTGTATGTTACGTATTTTGGTCGGTAAAAATTCATTATATATACTCACGAAGGTTTTGACCACCGTATCACGCAAATATCCTCTGTTTTCGTTTCGAGCTGTTTCTGTTTCAGATCTAGAGCATCATGGTCTCTCCAAGCACTCCCAAGGACAAGTTTTTCGAGAGGGTTATCAACCCCTATCTCATGGAGGTGCTGCAACACCCTCAAACCATTGAGATGCACGAGGGGGTGCTGCACATCCGCGATGTGGAGGGACCAAGGCGTACCGGGAGCGTGGAGACAAAGCTAGAAGCCGTGGAGCAGGAAGTTTTCAAGTGTCAAGGGATGGTGGAGCGTGGACTCAACGCCAACCCGATGATGATCACGGAGTTCACCAACAACCACAAGCTAGATGCTAAAGTCATTGGGGAGACCATCTTCAAGCTTCAAGAGAAAATCGAGCACCTCCAAGCCCAGATTTATGACCTTCAAAACCAGAACTGTGAGTATGAATATAGATTCAAGCGAATGAGTTTGGCTGCAGATTTAAGGATCCCGGAGACTCGATCATCCTTTTATGATGGAGAGCCTATGCCTTGGAAGACGAACGACAAGCCTACATCATCAACAACTCCTACTTCACCACCTCCGAGGAAATAATCACATGGTTATGGGCACTCCCCTTAGCAACTGCCAAGCTTGGGGGAGGTGCCCCGTGTCGTATCACCATCACACTCTTATCTTTACCGCTTTATTTAGTTTGATCCTTTTAGTAGTATCTTGATCTAGTAGATTGAAGTTTTCATATCAAGTAGTTTCGAGTTTTGCATTATGATCTCTTTTTGTAATCGAGTCCGTGTGCTATCTATAATAAAGATTAGCGTTGAGTCAAGGGCTTTGCTATGTTGCTATGATCTTGAGAAAGTAGAAAGGATAAAAGAGTTCATATTGATCTTGTGGATAGTGATAACTTCACACATAGAAAGTATGAGGCATAAAAATTGTTGAGAGTTGATGAACGTAGCCTTGGTCATCGTTGCAATTAATAGGAAGTGATAAGGAAAGAGGGGTTCACATATAAATATATTATCTTGGACACCTTTTACAATTGGGAGCACTCATTAAGTATGACAAGCTAAAAGAGTTGACGTTGGACAAGGAAGACAACGTAATGGTTTATGTTTTCCGACATCTCAGTTAAAGTATATTGTCATTGACCTTCCAAACATGTTGAGCTTGCCTTTCCCCCTCATGCTAGCCAAATTTCTTGCACCAAGTAGAGATACTACTTGTGCTTCCAAATATCCTTAAACCCAGTTTTGCCATGAGAGTCCACCATACCTACCCATGGATTGAGTAAGATCCTTCAAGTAAGTTGTCATCGGTGCAAGCAATAAAAATTGCTCTCTAAATATGTATGACTTATTAGTGCGGAGAAAATAAGATTTGTACGAACTTGTTGTGGAAGTAATAAAAGCAACGGACTGCATAATAAAGGTCCACATACAAGGGGCAATATAAAGTGACGTTCTTTTGCATTTAGATTTTGTGCATCAACCCTAAACGCGCATGACAACCTCTACTTCCCTCTGCGAAGGGCCTATCTTTTATTTCATGTTTTTACTTTATGCTTGAGTCAAGGTGATTATCGGTGTCAAAACCGGCGGATCTCGGGTAGGGGGTCCCGAACTGTGCGTCTAGGCGGATGGTAACAGGAGACAAGGGACACGATGTTTTTACCCAGGTTCGGGCCCTCTCGATGGAGGTAAAACCCTACTCCTGCTTGATTGATATTGATGATATGGGTAGTACAAGAGTGGATCTACCACGAGATCAAGGAGGCTAAACCCTAGAAGCTAGCCTATGGTATGATTGTTGTTCGTCCTATGGACTAAAACCCTCCGGTTTATATAGACACCGGAGAGGGCTAGGGTTACACAGAGTCAGTTACAATGGTAGGAGATCTACATATCCGTATTGCCAAGCTTGCCTTCCACGCCAAGGAAAGTCCCATCCGGACACGGGACAAAGTCTTCAATCTTGTATCTTCATAGTCTTGGAGTCCGGCCGATGATGATAGTTCGGCTATCCGGACACCCCCTAGTCCAGGACTCCCTCAGTAGCCCCTGAACCAGGCTTCAATGACGACGAGTTCGGCGCGCATATTGTCTTCGGCATTGCAAGGCGGGTTCCTCCTACGAATAATTCATAGAAGATTGTGAACGCCAGGATAGTGTCTGGCTCTGTAAAATAAATTCCACATACCACCATAGAGACAATAATATGTACACAAGTTCAATCTGCTGACGTATTTTGTGGCATGACGTCACACCACTACCAAGCCTTTACTTGAATCGTTTTTATTATACCACCTCAGCGCGTTTAGCGAAGCGGTTTCCTTGGCACGTCTTGTCGAAGCAGAGATCGTGTTCCCCTTATTCTGGGATTCCCATCAATACGGACGTGGGTAACCCAACTGCGCCATTGATTGTGGCGCTTGGGAAATAAGCGAGTTTTACCAGGCTGGTGGGGACACACAGTTTTCGTCCGCCCATATATAAGGGGATAAGGATCCACCTCTTTTACCTACGCCTTCTTCCTCCTTTGCTTATCCATCTCCGCGCACTCGAGCTCCAGCACCCAAGTCCGCACATCTCACCTCAACCTTCTCCAGCCATGTCCAGAGCGGAAGGCAAGTGGATGGCCTCCTCCATTATGGAGGGGCACATCGAGAAGCTGCGCAGCGCCGAATACCTGTCCAGCGACATCGCGCACCAGCTGCCCGAGGAGGGGCAACTCATCCCCACCCCGAGGCCCCATGAGAGGGTCGTATTCCTTCCCCACTTCCTCCGCGGACTGGGCTTCCCACTCCATCCCTTCGTCCGAGGGCTCATGCACTACTACGGCCTGGACTTCCACGATCTGGCCCCAAATTTCATCCTCAATATCTCGGCGTTTATCATCGTGTGCGAGGCCTTCCTCTGCATCCAGCCCCACTTCGGCTTGTGGCTAAAGACCTTCAATGTCAAGCCGAAGGTTGTGAAGGGCAGCCAACCGGAGTGCGGAGGCGCCATGGTGGGCAAAATGCCCAACGTCACCTGGCTCGAGGGCGCCTTCGTGGAGTCCATCAAAGGGTGGCAATCAGGGTGGTTCTACACCACCGAGCCGCGTGACCCTAAATGGGCAGCGGCCCCCGAATTCAGATCTGGCATCCCCATGCAGCTCACTTCCTGGAAAGAGAAGGGCTTGCTTTGGGGTAGTTCGGAGGAGCTGACCGGACTCCAGTCCTGTCTCCAGACCCTGGTGAACAAGAAGCTCAAGCTTGTCAACGTGATCCAGGTCATGCTCGTCCGCCGGATTCTCCCCTGCTAGCAACGGGACTTCAATTTGTGGGAGTTTGATCCGGCGCAGCACCAGACCTTGAGCGGCCTCTTCGACACTACGTACAAAGAGGCCCGGAGGGTGCTGTTCAAGGGCGCCGAAGCTCCCGCATCTGCTACCGAAGATCGCGGATTCAGCTCACAGCGTCCAGCTGGCGAGGTAAGCTACGTTATCCTTTATGGGACATTCGTTTTTCATAGTTTGACTCTATGCGGGATCGAAACTCCCAATGCCTTTAACAGGACCGGCAGAAGACGTCCGGACAGGTTAACTGTCCGGCTCCCCTTCCAGAAGACCCAGCGGACGCCCGTTTGACAGGGCTGCTGGTCCCGACACTATACATAGTGCTGGAGAAGAAGGCCAAGAAGAAGGCCACGGGAACCCGAAGGAGTTCCCGGCGTCAGGTGGTATCGGACTCGTCGTCTAATGACTCCGAGGCGGACTCCTCCCTCGAGGACGAGCGGGAGGAGAAAGAGGCCTCTCCCCCAGCGGGGGGAGAGAAGAAGAGGAAGGCCTCCCCAACAAGGGAGGCCGAAGGGTCCAAGAAGGGAAGGACCCTTCCTCCGGACTGTTCAGCCAACACCGGCAACGACGACGAGGAGTGGCCCTCAAGGGCCAAGTCCCTGGCGAAATCGTAAGTATCCGGACTCCTAGATGATTTATGATTTTTCTTTTTATCACATAGTGTCTTTCTAATGCCGCATACAACCCCGTAGTCCGCCCAAGGACGATCTTCCCGCTTCATCGAGCGGGTCCTTGGGCACGTCGGATATGGATTCCCTTCCGACTGCCTCCACTCCTCGTGACGCTGACGACGCCGAGGTGGGATCCCAGGAGGGGACCCACCAGGAGGAGGAGGCTCCGGAGGTGCCGCAAGGCAACCTCCCGGACTTCGCACCGGACTCTGCACTGGAACCTGCAGTGGTTCCGGAGTCCGGCAGGCGGCCCCTTCATAAGAAGGGCAAGACTGTGACACCGGCGGCCTCCGTCCAACCCGAGGCACCGGATAACTTGTTGGAGGCGCTCAACGGCGCTTCCATCAAAGAAGAACACCGCACTGTGATGAGTGCGGTGATTCAGAAGGTTCAGCTTACCAAGAGCGGGCTGACCGAAGCCTGCAGCAGCCTTCTAACAGGCTTTGAGGTAAGAATTTTAAGATATGTAATATAATACTGCATAGACAGTAGCCCCTGATGCTCGGTTCGGTGTTCGGAAAGAAAAGCCGGACTGAGGATCTAAAAAAGATATACGCAGGAGTTCTAAAAAATATGTCAATATGGGATTGCAGGCTGCGCTGCTGACCTCTGCCGCACTGACTGCGGAGGTCAATGCTTTGAAGCAAAACCTGAAGCGGTCCGAGAGCGAGTTCGGCCGTGCCAAGAAGCAGCTCGAGGACAAGGAAGGTGAGTAACACCGTATTAAATTTGTACCTTACAGAAAAGGATTTTGGTTGCAAGAGAAATAACAAGGATAACGTGGGTACTCCAGGGGCCACGAACGAGCTGGCGACCCTGAAGGAGGCGGTGTCTGTGGAGGAACGCAATGCGGCCGCGGAACGATCCGAGCGAGAGAAGCAGGAGGCGCGGGTGGCGGAGGTGCAGCAAGAGCTCCAGGCTCTCGTGGAAAAACATGAGAGTTTGGAGCGCGACTCAAAGACTCGGGAGTCCGAGCTTGCATCGGCTCTTGAGAGTGCCAAAGCTGCTAAGGCCGAAGCCCACAAGGCCCTCCAGGAAGTCGAGGCGTTAAAGAAGATAGCATCGGGTAAGGCATTTTTCATGCAAAGTAAGCATGTAAATGTGAATTACCTATTACTTACCCGCATTCGGAGCTCTCCAGGAGCGTTCGCAGATCTGCCCCGCAGCGTGTCCGATGCTGCCGCATTCTATTGGGCCGAGGAGGGGAGCTCGACGGAGAAGGTCTTCTGGTCTCAGTATGCTGAGGCCGGACATCTGGTGCCCCTTAGCGACCAGCTGAAGCAGCTGGTCGAACTCCACAAGGTAGCCGAACAGGCCATGAAGGGCCTCATAGTTCGGCTGTGGCCCAAGGAGGCCATGCCTGGGAGCTACTTCGGCCTGGTGCGGCGGCTGGTGGATGCGTGTCCCTGGGTTGAAGTCGTCAAGCACTCCGCCTGCATTGAAGGTGCCCGTCGGGCCCTTGCCCGTGCAAAAGTGCACTGGGGCAGGATGGACGCTGAGAAGCTTCTGACGGACGCGCCGCCGGTGGGCAAGGAGTATCGTACGCCCAAAATGTATTATAAGAGTGTCTTGAAGGGTGCCCGCATGATTGCGGGTGAGTGCTCCAAATATGTAATATTTGAGTAGACTCGCATTTTGTTATCCTGGGCGCTGAAGACTTTGTTCATATGCACTAAGCAACACTTGTTAATTTAAAATATTACCTTCTGTGTGGCCGTTTATCAAATTTGAGAGATGGCAAGTCGTCGGCTTCAGCCCCCATGCCACGAGTGCTGGGGTGTTCGGGATAAACTTGAGCGCTCTTGTTCCCATTTTTGGGTCCATCTAGGGAGGCGCTCAACACTACGAACGAGGCAATCGGACTTATAGTGCTTGAACACTCTCACTTAGCCATAGAATTCTATAATTTTAAATTTCGGCGAAGCCCCTAGTGTTCGGAAGACCGAGTTCGGGGCGCTATCCACGCCTGGGCCGGACAAAGCCGGTTCCTCGCTTTAAGCGGCATAAGTCTTTAGGGACTCGAAAAGACCTCTCGAACAGCGACCAACTCTCGCCTTATCATGACGGTCAGTTTTAGCTTTCTCCACTGAGGCGCTCGCCCAGCTCAACCGGGGTGCAATCGCAGTGGTTCTCCCAGTGCTACCTTAGCCGATACAACGGAACGTAAGGTACCAAAACATGGGAGCCGGGCAAACCCAACTATTGACCCAAGACATGATTCGGAGCCGATGCATATAATGCTATAAGTTCGGGGTGCCGCACTTGTGAAAGTGTTCGGACTTGTCACACCATGATGCGGGGAACTTAAGCCCCTGGTGTATTTAGCCGTACCAAAGTGTACGGATGCAATATGTCATAAATGAACATATATATAAGAAAGAAATGCAGTTATAAGCAAAAAGCGATGCATTGTTTATTCAAGAAGTACTGCCATGAATGCAGAACGATACAAATAGTGCAGTAAGCAAGGGATAGGACTATTAAACATGTCCCCCTCCAGGGGTAGGCTGCGGAATGGTGTATAAAATGGATTTAATGCTCGTAATGGAGACCACCTGGATACTCGTCGTAGCCTTTCTCCTGCCCTGGCTGTTGCATCGTGAGTTCGGCAGGTCTACTGCCGGACAGGGCCTCTGGTGAACGGAGTCCTGTGTGTAAGAAAAAAGAAAAAAGAAAAAGAGTGACACACTTGGGAGCCCCTGGTGCAGTTAAGCCGCATTCTGGGCCTGTGGTGGTCGTGCCCCTCCCCCTATGCCCATGGTATCTCCAGAGCGTAATGATGTACGCGAAGGACCAGTCTTGCAATTTTGCAAGGGCTGGGGTTGGGGCCGCATTGCTACGCGTTCTCGGAACGTGCCAGGTGGTCTTGTTGTAGGTTACTCCAGGCGCGTTTGGCCGTGTCCGGTCGCTTAACGGCCGGACTCGAAAATTGCCTTAAGAGGCTGCTCTGTACTTCTGCCGCGAGAGCCGCTGTGTGTTCCTCTATTCGGAGGGAGCGTTCAGTGTTTCTGTTGACCGTGATGACTCCTCGAGGGCCTGGCATTTTGAGCTTGAGGTATGCGTAATGCGGCACCGCATTGAACTTTGCAAACGCGGTCCGTCCGAGCAGAGCGTGATAGCCGCTGCGGAACGGGACTATGTCGAAGATTAACTCCTTGCTTCGGAAGTTATCCGGGGATCCGTAGACCACTTCCAGTGTGACTGAGCCTGTACAATTGGCCTCTACACCTGGTATGACGCCTTTGAAGGTCGTCTTTGTGGGTCTATGCCCATCTTGCGCACTGTATCCTGATAAAGCAGGTTCAGGCTGCTGCCGCCGTCCATCAGGACTCTGGTGAGGTGAAACCCATTGACGATTGGGTCTAAAACCAATGCGGCGAATCCGCCATGGAGGATACTGGTGGGGTGGTCCCTTCGATCAAAAGTGATCGGGTAGGAGGACCATGGGTTGAACTTCGGGGCGACTGGCTCCATCGCATATACGTACCTGAGTGCACGCTTCCGCTCCTTCTTGGGTATGTGGGTTGCGTATATCATGTTCACCGTCCGCACTTGTGGGGGGAAACCCTTCTGTCCTCTGTTGTTCGGCGGCCGGGTCTCTTCCTCGTCATCGCCATGCAGCCCCTTGTCATTGTTTTCGGCAATTAACTTGCCTGCCTGCTTGAATACCCAACAATCCCTGTTGGTGTGATTAGCTGGCTTTTCGGGGGTGCCGTGTATCTGGCACGAGCGGTCGAGTATTCGGTCCAAATTGGACGGACCCAGAGTAGTTCTTTTGAATGGCTTTTTCTGCTGACCGGGTTTGGAGCCTCTGAATCCGGCGTTGACTGCCGTATCCTCAGTGTTATCACCGTTAACGCGGCGTTTGTTTTTGTTGCGACGCGACCTGCCATTACGGTCCTTGGTGTCCGGACTGCCAGAATTTTTGCTGAGGTTGTTACTGCGGGCTAGCCGGCTGTCCTCTCCCGCGCAGAAGTGGGTCATGAGTGATGTGAGGGCTGCCATGGATTTCGGCTTTTCCTGTCCTAGGTGCCGGGCAAGCCACTCGTCGCGGATGTTATGTTTGAAGGTTGCGAGGGCCTCTGCATCCGGACAGTCGACGATTTGATTTTTCTTTGTTAAGAACCACGTCCAGAATTGTCTGGCCGATTCGTCTGGCTGCTGAATTATGTGGCTTAGGTCATCGGCGTCTAGTGGTCGCACATATGTGCCTTGGAAGTTGTCGAGGAATGCGGCTTCCAGGTCCTCCCAACACCCAATTGATTCTGCTGGCAAGCTGTTAAGCCAATGCCGAGCTGGTCCTTTAAGCTTGAGTGGGAGATATTTGATGGCGTGAAGATCGTCGCCGCGGGCCATGTGGATATGAAGGAGATAGTCTTCGATCCAAACTGCGGGGGTCTGTTGTGCCATCGTAGGATTCAATGTTCACGGGTTTAAACCCTTCGGGGATTTGATGATCCATTACTTCATCTGTGAAGCATAGTGGGTGTGCGGCGCCTCTATATTGGGCTATATCACGACGTAGCTCAAGCGAGCTTTGTCTACTGTGTTCGGCCCGGCCGGAGTTGCTATATCCGGCGTGACGGTAGTCATCACGCATCGTGGGGCGCCCACGCGATCCGTAGATCGATCTTGATTGTCTTGCCTTATCCTCCAATATGTCTCGCAAGTCCGTCGCATTCCCCCGTGGCTTCGTACTTTTCGAGCGGTGCCGGGGTACGGTTCTAGTAGAGGGCCTAGAGGCCTCTCTGTCGCGGCCACGAGGTGGTCGGTCAGCCGTATCGTGCGCTGGTGATGTGGGTTTATATGCTTCCTCCTCTAATCGGGGGAGCAACTTGCGCTTAGGGTAGCTTTTGTAGGGGCGTTCGAGCTCATGCTCTTCGGCCGCGAGGACTTCAGTCCATCTGTCGGCTAGCAGATCTTGATCAGCTCTAAGCTGTTGCTGCTTTTTCTTTAGGCTGTTTGCCGTGGCCATAAGCCCGCGTTTAAAACGCTCTTGTTCGACGGGATCCTCAGGCACGACAAATTCGTCGTCGTCGAGGCTTGCCTCGTCTCCGGAGGGAGGCATGTAATTATCGTCCTCTACCTCTTCGTCTGCCGCTCTCGGATGATGGCTGGCTTCTCCGTCCTCCTGTGCTGAATCTTGCTGGAGGGGGTTGTCTTCGGCACTCTCTTGGGTGTTATTATCTCCGGTGCCGGAATCCCCATTCTTGCTGTGGCGGGATTTAGAGCGGCGCTGCTAACGCCGACGCTTGGGCTGTTTCTTGGAGGAGTCTTCCTCCGCTGCTTCCTCGCCATTCCATCCTTTGGGATGTCTACCATGTATATGTCGTATGACGAGGTGGTCTTCCAGTGCCCTGTAGGCGCTGGTTCTTGGTCGTCTCCGGCATCGTCGTCCATACCGTCGATGTCTTCGGAGTCGTAGTCTAGCATGTCGGTTAGATCGTCGACAGTGGCTACAAAGTGGGTGGTGGGTGGGCTTTGAATTTCTTCGTCGTCCGCATCCCATCCGTCCTGGCCGCAGTCCGGCCAGGGCTCTCCTGATAACGAGAGACACCTTAGCGAATTCAGGATGTCGCCGAAAGGTGAGTGTTGAAAGATGTCCGCAGCGGTGAACTCCATGATCGGCGCCCAATCAGATTCGATTGGAGGGGGCGCGGGAGGTTCGGAGTCCAGATAGGAGTCCGACGCCTCGGAGTCACGAGCCTTACGAAGGATAAAGTCAGTATTCGGCTCCATCTCCATAGAGGTTGCAACCCCTAAGGCGGTGTCTAGCCACCCATCCTCGATCTGCACGGTCGGCTCCGAATTAAGGGTTGAAGTGGACTCATGTGCGGCCTCCAGGGCACTGTCTAGCAGCAGAGCTAAATCATGCCCATCGTGACGTGCGGCGCGCTCGGCTGTGGCTCGAATCCGTCGAAGATCAAGTCTCCGCGGATGTCGGCCATGAAGTTCAGGCTTCCAAATCTGACCTGATGGCCAGGGGCGTAGCTTTCAATCTGCTCCAGATGGCCAAGCGAATTGGCCCGCAGTGCAAAGCCGCCGAATACGAAGATCTGTCCAGGGAGAAAAGTCTCACCCTGGACCGCATCGTTGTTGATGATCGAAGGAGCCATCAAGCCTATCGGTGACGACACAGAGGAACTCTCAATGAAAGCACCAATGTCGGTGTCAAAACCGGCGGATCTCGGGTAGGGGGTCCCGAACTGTGCGTCTAGGCAGATGGTAATAGGAGACAAGGGACACGATGTTTTTACCCAGGTTTGGGCCCTCTCGATGGAGGTAAAACCCTACTCCTGCTTGATTGATATTGATGATATGGGTAGTACAAGAGTGGATCTACCACAAGATCAAGGAGGCTAAACCCTAGAAGCTAGCCTATGGTATGATTGTTGTTCGTCCTATGGACTAAAACCCTTCGGTTTATATAGACACCGGAGAGGGCTAGGGTTACACAGAGTCGGTTACAATGGTAGGAGATCTACATATCCGTATTGCCAAGCTTGCCTTCCACGCCAAGGAAAGTCCCATCCGGACACGGGACGAAGTCTTCAATCTTGTATCTTCATAGTCTTGGAGTCCGGCCGATGATGATAGTTTGGCTATCCGGACACCCCCTAGTCCAGGACTCCCTCAGTGATCCTCACCTTTCCCTTTTTCATTTTATCCTTTGGCAAGCTCTTCGTGTTTGAAAGATCATGATATATATATCCAATTGGATGTAAGTTAGCATGGGCTATTATTGTTGACATCACCTAAAGGTGAATACGTTGGGAGGCAACACAATAAGCCCCTGTCTTTCTCAGTGTCCGGCTGAAACTCAATAACCACAAGTATTGCGTGAGTGTTAGCAATTATAGAAGACTACATGATAGTTGAGTATGTGAACTTGCTGAAAAGCTCTGTTGTTGACTCTTTCTGATGTTACGATAAATTGCAATTGTTTCAATTACTGAGATTATAGTTTGTTAGTTCCCAATGAAGTTTTTGAACCATACTTGACATTGGGAATTGCTTATTACTTGAGCATAGGAAATCATATGACAAAATCTATATATGTTGCTGTTATTAGAATGATCATGATGCCCTCATGTCCGTATTTTATTTTTATCGACACCTCTATCTCTAGACATGTGGACATATTTTTCGATTTCGGCTTCTACTTGAGGACAAGAGAGGTCTAAGCTTGGGGGAGTTGATACGTCCATTTTGCATCATGCTTTTATATCGATATTTATTGCATTATGGGCTGTTATTACACAATATATCTCAATGCTTATGGCTATTCTCTCTTATTTTACAAGGTTTACCATAAAGAGGGGCAATGCCGACAGCTAGAATTCTGGCTGGAAAAGGAGCAAACATTGGAAACCTGTTCTGCACAACTCCAAAAGTCCTGAGACTCCATGAAACAACCTTTTGGATTTAATAAGAATTTATGAGCGAATAAAATAGGCCAGGGGGCCCACACCCTGTCCAGGAGACAGGGGCGCGCCCTCCTATAGGGCGCGCCCCTATCTCCTGGGCCCCTGGTGGGCCTCCGGCATCCATCTTCTGCTATATCATCACTTTTACCCTGGAAAAAATCGTGGGCAAGCTTACGGGATGAAACTCCGCCGCCACGAGGCGGAACCTTGGCAGAATCAATCTAGGGCTCTGGCGGAGCTGTTCTGCCGGGGACACTTCCCTCCGGGAGGGGGAAATCATCACCAACTATCCTCTCATCGGGAGGGGGTCAATATCCATCAACATCTTCACCAGCACCATCTCCTCTCAAAACCCTAGTTCATCTCTTGTATCCAATCTTGTATCAAAACCACAAATTGGTACCTGTGGGTTGCTAGTAGTGTTGATTACTCCTTGTAGTTGATGCTAATTGGTTTACTTGGTGGAAGATCATATGTTCAGATCCTTTATGCATATTATTACTCCTCTTATTATGAACATGAATATGCTTTGTGAGTAGTTACGTTTGTTCCTGAGGACATGGGTGAAGTCTTGCTATTAGTAGTCATGTGAATTTGGTATTCGTTCGATATTTTGATGAGATGTATGTTGTCTTTTCCTCTAGTGGTGTTATGTGAATGTCGACTACATGACACTTCACCATTATTTGGGCCTAGAGGAAGGCATGGGGAAGTAATAAGTAGATGATGGGTTGCTAGAGTGACAGAAGCTTAAACCCTAGTTTATGTGTTGCTTCATTAGGGGTTGATATGGATCCATATGTTTAATGTTGTGGTTAGGTTTACCTTAATACTCCTTTTTGTAGTTGCGGATGCTTGCAATAGGGGTTAATCATAAGTGGGATGCTTGTCGAAGTTAGGGCAGTACCCAAGTACCGGTCCACCCACATATCAAATTATCAAAGTGTGACGCCTGGGTAATCAAGCTACAGTAACCCTGCGCTAATGATGCCATGTCACCTCTGTTACCGTTGATAAACTCGCGTCACTTCGAAACCCAGTTCAAATTTCAAAATTAAAATATAGACAAATGATAAAGGTTTTCAGATATTAAAACTAAATGTTTGGGTGGAGCCAAATAATGCATAGGTAATTATGGTGGAGAAACCACATTTTTTTAAAATGTTTAAATACACTTAGGTGAATAAAAGAGTAGCGAAAACCAACATTTAGATGCTTTTATAATTAACAAAATACTAAACTAAATTGTTTTGGGGTAAAACCTTTTGTTGTAGTGGGTTTCATTGTATTACTAAATTAGGGATCATTTTAATATTAGATAAAAACTAAATGAAAGAGAAACTAGAAATAAAACAGAAAAGAAAAATAAATAAAGAGTAAAAAAAGAAAATAAAAGAAAAGAAAACCCCCCGGCTCCCCAAGGGCCTTGGCCCACTGGCCCAGCTGGATGGCCGGCCCAAACCGGCCCAGGTCGCCCCCCCTCACTCCCTTATCCTCCCACCTACCAGAACCCTAACCGGCACCTCCCACTCGCCCCCACTCACCCACGTCTCTCCCCCTCTTCTCTCGATCCCATATGGATCGGAGGGGCTCAACCCCGCCGCGCCAACCGCGTCGCCCCCGACGGCCCGCCTTGTCTGCCGTTGCCCGAAGGCCTCCCCATCGACGGACCTCCCCCGCACGATCCCCTCTCCTCCCTCACCCTCCCTTGATCCTGATCGGGCTCCGACCCCGGGGCCCCGCTGCCCGCCTCGCCGTCGGCGTTCCCCGACGCCACTCGTCGTCTCCGGCGCCGCCCCGCCCTTGCCGCCTCGACCCCGTCGCTTGCCTCCCCGTCCTCACCCCCTCCTTGATCCAGAACTGGATCGGGGCACGACATCGACGCCACCGCCTGGACCACGTCGGAGCCGCCTCGTCGGAACGCTTCCTCGCCAGACTGTCCCCCTGCATGCGTTGTCCCCGTCCCCCACCTCGAGCACCACTGCCTTGTCCCCTACGACCCGCTGTGAGGACCCCTCCTCTCCCCTTTCCCTCTGTCGCCGGCGCCGTTCGCGACGCCCCGACCTTCACTACCGCGCGCACGCACGCGTCGCGCCCGTCGCGGCCCTCTGCTCGTCGCGCGGCTTGGAGCCGCACCCCGTGGCTCGCCCTTCCCCCATATCCGTCGCGCTCCAGCGCCCGCTCGTGGCCGCGCGCACCGCTACGACCTTGCCGCGCCGCCCCGCTCCGGCCATGGTCGCCGGCGCTGGGCCACGCATCGGCCCTGCCCCTCCTGGCCGCGCGCTCCGGCGCTCGGCGCACGCGCCTGCACCATTGGGGCGAAGCCCCAGTTAGCCCAGCGCCCACACCCGCTAAGCAGCGCCCCTTTGGCCCCTAGGGCCTATGACAAACGGGGCCCAGCCCCAGAATGTTTCTTTAAAATAAAAGAAAATGAAATAAAAATGAATTAATAAATAACCTAAACAGTGTATGACAGGTGGGTCCCGCACGTCAGTTTGACCAGTCAACACCTCTGTTGACTGCTGACGTCATGCTAATGTAATAATAATACTAATTTCGAATAATTTAATAATAATAATTTAGGAAATGTTTTAAAACTTTAAAAATTAATATAAAATAACCTGTAGCTTAGATGAAAATACTTTCTACATGAAAGTTGCTCAGAACGACGAGACAAATCCGGATACGCAGCCCGTTTGTCTGCCACACATCCCTAGCATAGCAAACACGCAACTTTCCCCCTCCGGTTCATCTGTCCAAAAATGCGAAACACCGAGAATACTTTCCCGGATGTTTCCCCCTTCGTCGGTATCACCTACTACCGCGATTGGGCACACCTAGCATCGTTACTTGTCATGTCATGCATCGATATGCATCTGTTTGCATGGTATTCATTGTTTCTTCCCCCTCTTCTCTCCGGTAGACTACGAGACCGATGCTGCTGCTGCCCAGTTCGACTACGGAGTTGACGACCCCTCTTTCTTGCCAGAGCAACCAGGCAAGCCCCCCCCCCTTGATCACCAGATATCGCCTATTCTTCTCTATACTGCTTGCATTAGAGTAGTGTAGCATGTTACTGTTCGATTACTCCTATTCTGCATAGCCTTTCATTGTTGCTACAGTCATTGATACCCTACCCGCAATCCTAAATGCTTAGTATAGGATGCTAGTTTATCATCATTGGCCGTACATTCTTGTCCGTCTGCCTTGCTATACTATTGGGCCGTGATCACTCGGGAGGTGATCACGGGTATATACTATACATATATACATACTATAGATGGTGACTAAAGTCGGGTCGGCTCGAGGAGTACCCGCGAGTGATTATTGGATTGGGAGCAGAAACGACCTTTGTCCCGACGGCCCTCTGTGTGGATCTTTGTGGCGGAGCGACAGGGTAGGTTGAGACCACCTAGGCGAGAGGTGGGCCTGGCCCTGGTCGATGTTCGCGGTTGCTTCATAATAACACGCTTAACGAGATCTTGGTATTTGATCTGAGTCTGGCCACTGGCCTATACACACTAACCAACTACGCGGGAAATATATGGGCACTCGACGTCGTGGTATCAGCCGAAGCCTTCGTGACATCAGCGACTGAGCGACGCGTGCCGGATTGGAACGTAAGCCTGCTCTTGTATTAAGGGGGCTAGTTCTGCTTCCGGCCGTGTTCGCAACGTGCAGGTGTGCAAAGGGCGATGGGCCCAGACCCCTGCGCCATAGGAGTTAGACCGGTGTACTGGCCTCTCTGTTGTGCCTAGGTGGGGCTGCGACGTGTTGATCTTCCGAGGCCGGGCATGACCCAGGAAAGTGTGTCCGGCCAAATGGGATCGAGCGTGTTGGGAAATGTGGTGCACCCCTGCAGGGAAGTTTATCTATTCGAATAGCCGTGTCCCTCGGTAAAAGGATGACCCGGAGTTGTACCTTGACCTTATGATAACTAGAACCGGATACTTAATAAAACACACCCTTCCAAGTGCCAGATACAACCCGGTGATCGCTCTCTAACAGGGCGACGAGGAGAGGATCGCCGGGTAGGATTATGCTATGCGTTGCTACTTGGAGGACTTCACTCTACTCTCTTCTACATGCTGCAAGACAGAGGCTACCAGAAGCGTAGTCTTCGATAGGACTAGCTATCCCCCTCTTATTCTGGAATTCTGCAGTTCAGTCCACTGATATGGCCTCCTTACACATATACCCATGCATATGTAGTGTAGCTCCTTGCTTGCGAGTACTTTGGATGAGTACTCACGGTTGCTTTTCTCCCTCTTTTCCCCCGTTTTCCTCTTCTTCTCGGATGCCGCCACCAGACATTGGAGCCCAGGAGCCAGATGCCACCGTCGACAACGACTACTACACTGGAGGTGCCTACTACTATGTGCAGGCTGCTGACGACGACCAGGAGTAGTTAGGAGGATCCCAGGCAGGAGGCCTGCGCCTCTTTCGATCTGTATCCCAGTTTGTGCTAGCCTTCTTAAGGCAGACTTGTTTAACTTATGTCTGTACTCAGATATTGTTGCTTCCGCTGACTCGTCTATGATCGAGCACTTGTATTCGAGCCCTCGAGGCCCCTGGCTTGTAATATGATGCTTGTATGACTTATTTATGTTTTTAGAGTTGTGTTGTGATATCTTCCCGTGAGTCCCTGATCTTGATCGTACACGCTTGCATGCATGATTAGTGTATGATTGAATCAGGGGCGTCACACAAAGTACCGAACGCGAATCTTATGAACGTGATGAAAACTAGCTTGACGATAATTCCCAATATGTCCTCGGGAGCTCCTTCCTCATTATTAGAAATTGTCCAGGCTTATCCTTTCCTACATAAAGGATTGGTCCACCTTGCTGCACTTTATTTACTTTATTTACTTGTTGCTCGTTACTATTTATCTTATCACAAAACTATCTATTACCTACAATTTCAGTGCTTGCAGAGAAAACCTTACTGAAAACCGCTTATCATTTCCTTCTGCTCCTCGTTGGGTTCGACACTCTTACTTATCGAAAGGACTACGATAGATCCCCTATACTTGTGGGTCATCACTGCGCGTCTAGTGGTAACAATCTGTGATCCATCTCCCGTAGCATGTTCTTGGTTGTTCTATGCGTAGGAAATTTTAATTTGAAGTCGATGCATCCTACCGTAGATCCCAACATTTGACCTGTGCCATGGATAAGATCGATGCCAATGGCCAACCACACATCGTACAATAACTCGTTCTCCCGCATGTTGAAGCGTTCTCCTCTATCCTTCTTCTCTAGATCGGCTGCAAATTATCAAGCTCGTTGTCGTCGTCCCACTCCTGCCGACCGATGTATGAATCGGACTGGCCAGTGCACGTGCCCGACTGCGTGCTCGACTGTGTGTTCAAGCCGAATTGTGTGTATGTTCCCGGCTGCTGGGCATGTACCTCCGACTCCGAGTTATCCACATGGCCATCCTCAAAACAACCTTCGCCCCCTCCGTCGTGGATCATCCCCATCATCTCTATGTCTACATTTTCGTACACAGGCTCGCCCCACCGAGACATACTGATGAACAGAGAGCGGGCACCAAGCTGTTCCACACCCAGTGTCTGTGACCGAATGCGTTGCGCGATTCGGACTCGGAGAAAAGAAGCGACGAGTGTTGACGTTAATGCAACAAGGCATGTGCTCGCCGGATATGAGGTCTTAGGGTAGATAGTCTTCTCTAATCCACAAGAGGAAGGGAGGTCTTGGATATCCCTAGGGATTCTTCTGCAAAGGAGGCCTTGATCTCCAATGTAGATGGGTAGATGAGCAAAGCTCTCTGAGTTTAGTCTAAAATGATTTGCTTACCTTAGGAGTGAGGAGAGGGCATCTATTTATAGTTTGAGTCGGCTTAGGGGCGAGAGAGAGGGATACATGGCCGCTCGGGCCAAACTGCATGCGGGAAGTTGTTGGGGAACGCGATAATTTCAAAAAAAAAATCCTACGATCACGCAAGATCTATCTAGGTGATGCATAGCAACGAGAGGGGAGAGTGTGTCCACGTACCCTCGTAGACCAAAAGCGGAAGCGTTTCAATAACGCGATTGATGTAGTCGAACGTGTTCGCGATCCAACCGATCCAAGTACCGAATGTACGGCACCTCCATGTTTAGCACACGTTCAGCTCGATGACGTCCCTCGTACTCTTGATCCAGTTGAGGCCAAGGGAGAGTTCCGTCAGCACGACGGCGTGGTGACGGTGATGATGAAGTTACCAGCGCAGGGCTTCACCTAAGCACTACGACGATATGATCGAGGTGTGCAACTATGGAGGGGTGCACCGCACACGGCTGAAAGATCAACTTGATCAACTTGTGTGTTCTAGGCTGCCCCCTACCCCCGTATATAAAGGAGGGAGAGGGAGAGGCAGCCGGCCCTAGGGGGGCGCGCCAAGGTGTGGAGTCCTACTAGGAATCCATAGTCCTAGTAGGATTCCACCTCCTATATGGAGTAGGAAAGGGGGAAGGGAGAAGGAGAAGGAAAGGGGGGCTGGCCCCCTTCTCCTAGTCCTAATCGGCCTCCTGCCCAAGGGGGGCGCACCAGCCCCTTGTGGGCTGGTGTGCTCTCCTCTTATGGCCCATAAGGCCCATAACTTCTCCCTGGGGGTTCCGGTAACCTCCCGGTACTCCAGAAAATGCCCGAATCACTTGGAACCATTCCGATGTCCAAATGGAACCTTCCAATATATGAATCTTTATGTCTCAACCATTTTGAGACTCCTCGTCACGTCTGTGATCTCATCCGGGACTCTGAACAAACTTCGGTCATGAAATTACATAACTCATAATACAAATCATCATCAAATGTTAAGCGTGCGGACCCTACGGGTTCGAGAACTATGTAGACATGACCGAGACACATCTTCGGTCAATAAACAATAGCTGAACCTGGATGCTCATATGGCTCCCACATATTCTACTAAGATCTTTATCGGTCAAACCGCATAACAACATACGTTGTTCCCTTTGTCATTGGTATGTTACTTGCCTGAGATTCGATCGTCGGTATCATCATACCTAGTTCAATCTCGTTATGGGCAAGTCTCGTTACTCGTTCCGTAATACTTCATCCCGCAACAAACTCATTAGTCACAATGCTTGCAAGGCTTATAGTGATGAGTATTACCGAGAGGGCCCAGATATACCTCTCCGAAACACAGAGTGACAAATCCTAATCTTGATCTATGCCAACCCAACAAACACCTTCGGAGACACCTATAGAGCACCTTTATAATCACCCATTTATGTTGTGACATTTGGTAGCACACAAAGTGTTCCTCCGCTATTCGGGAGTTGCATAATCTCATAGTCTGAGGAACATGTATAAGTCATGAAGAAAGCAGTAGCAATGAAAATGTAACGATCATAATGCTAAGCTAACGGATGGGTCATGTCCATCACATCATTCTCCTAATGATGTCATCGCGTTCATCAAATGACAACACATGTCTATGGTTAGGAGACATAACCATCTTTGATTAAGGAGCTAGTCTAGTAGAGGCAAACTAGGGACAATATGTTTTGTCTATGTATTCACACATGTACTAAGTTTCGGTAATACAATACTAGCATGAATAATAAACATTTATCATGATATAAGGAAATAAATAATAACTTTATTATTGCCACTAGGGCATATTTCCTTCAGTCTCCCACTTGCACTAGAGTCAATAATCTAGTTCACATCGCCATGTGATTTAACACCAATAGTTCACATCTGTATGTGATTAACACCCATAGTTCACATCACCATGTGACCAGCACCCAAAGGATTTACTAGAATCAATAATCTAGTTCACATCGCTATGTGGTTAACATCCAAAGAGTACTAAGGTGTGATCATGTTTTGCTCGTGAGAGAAGTTTAGTCAACGGGTCTGTCACATTCAGAGCCGTATGTATTTTGCAAATATTCTATGTCTACAATGCTCTGCATGGAGCTACTCTAGCTAATTGCTCCCACTTTCAATATGTATCCAAATTGAGACTTAGTGTCATTTGGACCAGTCTAAAAGCTTGCATCGACGTAACTCTTTACGATGAACTCTTTATCACCTCCATAATCGACAAATATATCCTTAGTCCTCACCAAGGATAAGTTTGACCGCTGTCCAGTGATCTACTCTTAGATCACTATTGTACCCCCCTGCCAAACTCATGGCAAGGTGCACAATAGGTCTGGTACGCAACACAACATACTTTATAGAACCTATGACTGTGGCATAGGGAATGACTTTAATTCTCTTTCTATCTTCTGCCGTGGTCGGGCTTTGAGTCTTACTCAACTTACACCTTGTAATACAGGCAAGAACTTCTTCTTTGACTGATCAATTTTGAACTCTTTCAAAAAACTTGTCAAGGTATGTATTCAGTGAAAAATCTTATCAAGCGTCTTGATCTATCTCTATAGATCTTGATGCCCAATATATAATAAGAAACTTCACCAAGGTCTTTCTTTGAAAAACTCCTTTCAAACTCTCCTTTACGCTTTCCAGAAAATTCTACATCATTTGCGATCAACAATATGTCATTCACATATACTTATCAGAAAGGTTGTAGTGCTCCCACTCACTTTCTTGTAAATACAGGCTTCACCGCAAGTCTGTATAAAACTATATGCTTTGATCAACTCATCAAAGCGTATATTCCAACTCCGAGATGCTTGCACTAGTCCATAGATGGATCGCTGGAGCTTGCACACCTTGTTAGTACCTTTAGGATTGAAAAAACCTTCTGGTTACATCATATACAACTCTTCTTTAAGAAATATCCATTTAAGGAATGCAGTTTTGACATCCATTTAACAGATTTCATAAAATAAAGCAACTGCTAACATGATTCGGACGGATTTAAGCATCCCTACAGTTGAGAAAATCTCATTGTAGTCAACACCGTGAACTTGTCGAAAACCTTTTTGCGACAAGTCGTGCTTTGTAGATAGTAACACTACTATCTGTGTCCTTCTTCCTCTTTATGATCCATTTATTTAATATGGCTTGCCGATCATTGGGCAAGTCCACCAAAGTCCACACTCTGTTCTCATACATGGATCCCATCTCAGATTTCATGGCCGCAAGCCATTTCGCGGAATCTGGGCTCATCATCGCTTCCTCATAGTTTGTAGGTTCATCATGGTCTAGTACCATGACTTCCAGAATAGGATTACCATACCACTCTGGTGCGGACCATACTCTGGAAGACCTATGAGGTTTTGTAATAACTTGATTTGAAGTTTCATGATCATCATCATTAACTTCCTCTCTAACTGGTGTAGGAATCACTGGAACTGATTTCTGTGACTACTTTCCAATAAGGGAGAAGGTACAATTACCTCATCAAGTTCTACTTCCCTCCCACTCACTTATTTCGAGAGAAACTCCTTCTCTAGAAAGGATCCATTCTAAGCAACAAAGATTTTGCCTTCGGATCTGTGATAGAAGGTGTACCCAACAGTTTCCTTTGGGTATCCTATGAAGACGCACTTCTCCGATTTGGGTTCGAGCTTATCAGGTTTAAGCTTTTTCACATAAGCATCACATCCCCAAACTCTAAGAAACGACAACTTTGGTTTCTTGCCAAACCACAGTTCATAAGGCGTCGTCTCAACGGATTTTGGTGGTGCCCTGTTTAACGTGAATGTAGCTCTCTCTAATGCATAACCCCAGAAGGATAGTGGTAAATCGGTAAGAGACATCATAGATCGCACCATATCCAATAAAGTGTGGTTACGATGTTCGGACACACCATTACGCTGTGGTGTTCCAGGTGGCGTGAGCTATGAAACTATTCCACATTGTTTTAAATGAAGGCCAAACTCGTAACTCAAATATTCTCCTCCATGATCAGATCATAGAAACTTTATTTTCTTGTTATGATGATTCTCCACTTCACTCTGAAATTCTTTGTACTCTTCAAATGTTTCAGACTTGTGTTTCATTAAGTAGATATACCCATATCTGCTCATATCATCTGTGAAGGTCAGAAAATAACGATACCCGCCACGAGCATCAACACTCATTGGACCGCATACATCGGTATGTATTATTTCGAATAAGTCACTAGCTCATTCCATTGTTCCGGAGAACGGAGTTTTAGTCATCTTGCCCATAAGGCACGGTTCGCAAGCATCAAATGATTCATAATCAAGTGATTCCAAAAGTCCATCTTTATGGAGCGCTTTACACCGATATGACCCAAACGGCAGTGCCACAAATAAGTTGCACTATCATTATCAACTTTGCATCTTTTGGCATCAATACTATGAATATGTGTATAACCACGATCGAGATTCAATAAACCATCTACATTGGGTGTATGACCATCGAAGGTTTTATTCATGTAAACAGAATAACAATTATTCTCTGTATTAAATGAATAACCATATTGCAATTAACATGATCTAATCATATTCATGCTCAACGCAAACACCAAATAATATTTATTTAGGTTCAACACTAATCCCGAAAGTATAGGTGTCGATGTCAAAACCGGAGGATCTCGGGTAGGGGGTCCCGAACTGTGTGTCTAAGGCTAATGGTAATAGGAGGCGGGGGACACAATGTTTACCCAGGTTCGGGCCCTCTCTACGGAGGTAATACACTACTTCTTGCTTGATTGATCTTGATCAATATGAGTATTACAAGAGTTGATCTACCACAAGATCATAATTGCTAAACCCTAGAATTCTTGCCTATGATTATGATTATAATGGCCAAACCCTAGAAGCTAAACCCTCTGGTTTATATAGACACCGGAGGGGGCTAGGGTTGTACAAAGTAGGTTATAGAGAAAATCGCCAAGCTTGCCTTCCACGCCAAGAAGAGTCCCATCCGGACACGGGAAGAAGTCTTCTGTTTTGTATCTTCATAGCCCAATAGTCCGGCCAAAGTATATAGTCCGGCTGTTTGAGGACCCCTTAATCTAGGACTCCCTTAGTAGCCCCTGAACCAATCTTCAATGACGATGAGTCCGGCGCGCATATTGTCTTCGGCATTGCAAGGCGGGTTCTTTCTCCGAATACTCCAACATAGCCTTCCGAACATAGAAAACGTGTTCGGCTCCGCAAGTACCACACACAACCGTAGAGAGTATAATATTTCACGAGACCAATCCGCTGACAACTTTTTGTAGCATGACATCACGTTACCACCCGGTCATTATTCGAACCGTTTTTTAGCCTCCCGCTTCATATTTCGAGGTGCGGTTTTATTGGCACATCTTGTCAAAGCAGAGATCATGTCCCCTTATTGCGGGATCCTCATCAATACGGGCGTGGGTAACCCAACCGTACCATCTGCACGGCCCTTGGGGAATGGACGAGTTTTAAGGCGAGTGGGGAGGCGCATAATATTCACTGCCTTTATAAAGGGATAAGGATTTACCCCCTTTTCACCCACGCCTTCTCCTTCCCTTGCCCATCCATTCTCGAGCTTCAGCACCCAAGCTCTTGTCTTTTCTGCCCCCCAAAAGCACTCCAACCATGTCCGGATCCGGAGCTGGAGGCAAGTGGATGGCCTCCTCCGTCAAGGAGAAGGACATCAAGAAGCTCTGAGAGGCCGGGTACCTGGCCAAGGAAATCGCCCACCGCCTCCCGGCCAAAGGACAGATCGTCCCTTCCCCGGAGCCCCAGGAGAGGGTGCTGTTCATCACACACTTCGTCCGCGGGCTGGGATTCGCTCTCTACCCATTTGTCCGTGGACTCATGTTCTACTATGGGCTGGACTTCCACGATCTGGCCCCCAACTCCATCCTCAACATCTCGGCATTCATTGTCGTGTGCGAGGCCTTCTTCCGCATCCCACCTTACTTTGGACTATGGCTGAAGACCTTCAATGTGAAGCCAAAGGTGGTGAGAGGTCAGCAAGCGGAGTGCGGAGGCGCCATGGTGGGCAAAATGCCCAATGTCACCTGGCCCGAGGGCTCCTTTGTGGAGACCGTCAAGGGTGGCAGTCGGGGTGGTTCTACATCACCGAGCCACGTGGCTCCAATTGAGTAGCGGCTCCTGCATTTTGGTCCGGAGTCCCGATGCGGCTTACCTCCTAGCAAGAGAAAGGCCTGACCTGGTCTTCCCCGGAAGAGCTGACGAGGCTCCAGACGTACATCCAGAACATGATAAACAAGAGAATCAAGCTCGTCAACATGGTCCAGGTGATGCTTGTTCGCCGGATCCTTCTGTGCCAACGCCGGACTTGCTATCTATGGGAGTTTGATCCGGCCAAGCACCAGACCCTGCTGGAGCTTTTCAGCACGACGCACGAAGATATCTGGAAGGTGCTCTTTAAGGCCAACGAGACGCCGCCGCCTACGACCGAGGATCGCGGGCATGACTTGACACACCCTGTTAATCCGGTAAGTTCTTTCATGCTTTCAAGGTATACGCTTTACTTGCATACTCGAGGAAGGCATCTAAGCCTCCCCATTAATATTTCAGCCCTGGACAGAGATGGCAGAGCGGATTAACTGTCCAGCTCCACTGCCTGAAGACCCAGAAGTCCCGCTTCTGACGAAGATGCTGGTTCCGGTGCCTTATCAGGTGCCGGAGAAGAAGGCCAAGAAGAAGACCAAGGGGACCAAAGGTGGTCTCCGCCTCAAGGGCAATTCGGACGTGACTGCTATGTCTTGAGCTTGCGTTGGTTTTCCTTGAAGAGGAAAGGGTGATGTAGCAATAGTAGCGTAAGTATTTCCCTCAGTTTTTGAGAACCAAGGTATCAATCCAGTAGGAGGCTCCTCAAATGTCCCATGCACCTATGCAAACAAACAAGAACTCACAACCAACGCAATAAAGGGGTTGTCAATCCCTTCACGGCCACTTGTGAAAGTGAGATCTGATAGAGATAATATGATAAGATAAATATATTTTTGGCATTTTATGATATAGATTGGAAAAGTAAAGATGCAAATAAAAGTAGATTGAAAGCTTATATGATAAAAGATAGACCCGGGGGCCATATGTTTCACTAGTGGCTTCTCTTAAGATAACATAATTATTACGGTGGGTGAACAAATTACTATCGAGCAATTGATAGAAAAGCGAATAATTATGATATTATCTAGGCATGATCATGTATATAGGCATCACGTCCGTGACAAGTAGACCGACTCCTGCCTGCATCTACTACTATTACTCCACACATCGACCGCTATCCAACATGCATCTAGAGTATTAAGTTCTAAAGAATAGAATAACCCATTAAGAAAGATGACATGATGTAGAGGGATAAACTCATGCAATATGATATAAACCCCATCTTTTTATCCTCGATGGCAACAATACAATATGTGCCTTGCCGCCCCTGCTTTCACTAGGAAAGGACACCGCAAGATTGAACCCAAAGCTAAGCACTTCCCCCATTGCAAGAAAGATCAATCTAGTATGCCAAACCAAACTGATAATTCGAAGAGACTTGCAAAGATAACTTAATCACACATAAAAGAATTCAGAGGAGATTCAAATATTTCTCATAAATAAACTTGATCATAAACCCACAATTCATCGGATCTCGACAAACACACTGCAAAAAGAGTTACATCGAATAGATCTCCAAGAAGATCAAGGAGAACATGGTATTGAGATCCAAAGAGAGGTTGAAGCCATCTAGCTAATAACTATGGACCCGAAGGTCTGTGGTAAACTACTCACAACTCATCAGAGAGGCCTTGGAGATGATGTAGAGGCCCTCCATGGTCGATTCCCCCTCCGGCGGAGCACCGACGAAGGCTCCAAGACGGGATCTCGCGGATACAGAAGGTTGCGGCGATGGAATTAGGTTTTCGTGGTCTGTTCTGATGTTCTCGGGGTACGTGGGTATATATAGGAGGAAGAAGTAGGTCGCTGGACGCCTGAGGGGCCCACGAGATAGGGGGGTTCGCCCAGTAGTGGGGGCACGCCCTCTACCCTCGTGGCCGCCTCGGCTGTTGCTTGACTTCCACTCCAAGTCCTTTGGATCACGTTCGTTCCAAAAATCACGCTCCCGAAGGTTTCATCTCGTTTGGACTCCGTTTGATATTTCTTTTCTTTGAAATACTCAAATAGGCAAAAAAGACAATAATACGGGCTGGGCCTCCGGTTAGTAGGTTAGTCCCAAAAATGATAAAAAAGTGTAAAATAAAGGCCATAAACATCCAAAACGGGTAATATAATAGCATGGAACAATAAAAAATTATAGATACGTTGGAGACGTATCAAGCATCCCCAAGCTTAATTCCTGCTCGTCCTCGAGTAGGGAAATGATAAAAATAGAATTTTTGATGTGGAATGCTACCTAGCATAATTCTCAATGTAATTTTCTTTATTGTGGCATGAATGTTTAGATCCAAATGATTCAAAATAAAAGTTCATATTGACATAAGAAATAATAATACTTCAAGTATACTAATCAAGCAATCATGTCTTCTCAAAATAACATGGCCAAAGCAAGTTATCCCTACAAAATCATATAGTCTGGCTGTTGCTCTATCTTCATCACACAAAGTATTTAATCATGCACAACCCCGATGACAAGACAAGCAATTGTTTCATACTTTAGTAATCTCAAACTTTTTCAACTTTCACGCAATACATGAGCGTGAGCCATGGACATAGCACTATATGTGGAATAGAACGGTGGTTGTGGAGAAGACAAAAAGGAGGAAGATAGTCTCACATCAACTAGGCGCATCAACGGGCTATGGAGATGCCCATTAATAGATATCAATGTGAGTGAGTAGGGATTGCCATGCAATGGATGCACTAGAGCTATAAATGTATGAAAGCTCAACAAAAGAAACTAAGTGGGTGTGCATATCCAACTCACTTTCTCACGAAGACCTAGGGCATTTTGAGGAAGCCCATCATTGGAATATACAAACCAAGTTCTATAATGAAAATTCCCACTAGTAAATGAAAGTGACAACATAAGAGACTCTCTATCATGAAGATCATGGTGCTACTTTCAAGCACAAGTGTGGTAAAAAGGATAGTAGCATTGTCCCTTCTCTCTTTTTATCTCATTTTTTTGTTTGGCCTTTTTTTAAGTCTGAAGTCTCATCCTGACTTGTGGGGGAATCATACTCTCCATCATCCTTTCCTTACTGGGACAATGCTCTAACAATGAAGATCATCACACTTTTATTTACTTACAACTCAAGATTACAACTCAATATTTAGAACAAGATATGACTCTATATGAATGCCTCCGGCGGTGTACCGGGATATGCAATGAATCAAGAGTGACATTTATAAAATTATTAAGGTGGCCTTGCCACAAATACGATGTCAACTACATGATCATGCAAAGAGCAATATGACAATAATGATGCGTGTCATATAAATGGAACAGTGGAAAGTTGCATGGCAATATATCTCGGAATGGCTATGGAAATGCCATAATAGGTAGGTATGGTGGCTGTTTTGAGGAAGGTATTGGTGGGTGTATGGTACCGGCGAAAGTTGCGCGGCACAAGAGAGGCTAGCAATGGTGGAAGGGTGAGAGTGTGTATAATCCATGGACTCAACATTAGTCATAAAGAATTCATGTACTTACTACAAAAATCTACAAGTCATAAAAAACAAAGTACTACGCACATCCTCCTAGGGGGATAGATTGGTAGGAAAAGACCATCGCTCGTCCCCGACCGCCACTCATAAGGAAGACAATCAATAAATAAAATTGTGCTCCAACTTCATCACAAAGCGGTTCACCATATGTGCATGCTACGGGAATCACAAACTTCAACACAAGTATTCTTTAAATTCATAATCACCCAACTAGCATGACTCTAATATCACCACTTCTATATCTCAAAACAATTATAAAGTATCAAATTGATCATAGCATCCAATTCACTTCCAATGATAGTTTTTATTATACCCAACTTGGATGCTCATCATTCTAGGACCAATTTCTAACCATAGCAAATACCATGCTGTTCTAAGAGACTCTCAAAATAATATAAGTGAAGCATGAGAGACTAACAATTTCTTCAAAATTAAGCCACTGCCGTGCTCTAAAAGATATAAGTGAAGCACTAGAGCAAAAACTATCTAGCTCAAAAGATCTAAGTGAAGAACATAGCATATTCTAATAAATTATAATCAAGTGGGCTTCTCCCAAAACGTGTGTGCATCAAGGATGAATGTGGTAAACTGAAAAGCAAAGACTAATATCATACAATACGCTCCAAGCAAAACACATATCATGTGGCGAATAAAAATATAGCTCCAAGTAAAGTTACCGATAAACGAAGAAGAAAGAGGGGATGCCTTCCGGGGCATCCCCAAGCTTAGGCTTTTGGCTATTCTTGAATATCTTGGGGTGCCATGGGCATCCCCAAGCTTAGTATCTTGCCACTCCTTATTCCATAATCCATCAAATCTTTACCCAAAACTTGAAAACTTCACAACACAAAACTCAACAGGAAATCTCATAAGCTCCGTTAGTGCAAGAAAGAAAAACCACCACATAAGGTACTGTAATGAACTCATTCTTTATTTATATTGGTGTTAAACCTACTGCATTCTAACTTCTCTATGGTTCATACCCACCGATACTAGCCATAGATGCATCAAAATAAGCAATCAACACACGAAAAAGAGAATCTGTCAAAAACAGAATAGTCTGTAGAAATCTGTAACTCTCGAATACTTCTGGATCTCTAAAAATCTTACGAAAATAGGAAGTCCTTGGCAATTTGTCTGTTGATCTACAGCAAAAAGAATCAAAGCAAAATCATGTTTCTGTGAATTACTAAAATTATTTTCATGCGTGCAAAGTTTCTGTTTTTTAGAAGAATCAAATTAACTATCACCATAGGTTATCCTATAGGTTCTACTTGGAACAAACACTAATTAAAACATAAAAACACATCTAAACAGAAGGTAGATGCAAAATTTATGACTAAACAGAAGCAAAAACAAAAAACATAAAACAAAATTGGGTTGCCTCCCAACTAGCGCTATCGTTTAACGCCCCTAGCTAGGCATAAAAGCGAGGATAAATCTAAGTAGTGCCATAATAATAAGGTAGATCACGAAAACTCATCTCATATTCTCTATGTTCAGAAGCAAGTTTTCTTTGAGGCAAAAAAAGTAATCATAAGGGCTAAATTTAATGGGACAAAAGTCCCCAAGATCAATCTCAGGAGGTATGGGTTCCTCCTTTGGCCCTTCATATTGCACAACTATATCATCATTATAAGCATTCTTTTGGCAGAACTTCATAAGCCTATAGTCAAGAGAGTATCCTAGCTCATTGTTTCGAAGAGCAAAATCATTATTAAGTTCGGAAATTCTATCAACTAGGACATTGGTAGGAACCTTTTTTCTAAGGTTTTCATTAAAAGCAACATAGTCCAAAGATTGAAAACGCATAATTTCCTCTTGATCAAAGACGATCGCTTCTATGGGAGGACGGCCGGCGTCCACCCTATAGTGCACAAAGATTTCTTTGGCCTCTCTTATTATAAATCTAAACTCATGAGCCAAAAAGATAGTAGCGGCGCACTTAACAGAAGAATGCTCAGTATTAGAAAATTCCAGGAAAATTCTTTGTATGCAAGGATGCATATGCATAAATTGTCTTTCAAGCTCAACTACCAGCATAACGATAGCATCCGCGTGACTACTAGTTCTATGAAGAATAGAACTGCCCATAGAGGGTAAGGCACCGGCACAAGTAAAGAAATCTTGAATAACCCCTTTTCCAATAATATTACCACTACCGATTCGAAACTTTTTAGTATGCAAGATAGGGGGTTCTTTAGCAGGAGCATCAGAATTTTCCATGTTATCATTATTGTCCATGTCAACGATAATCCCCCCAATTTCAGACATAACGACAAACAAAAGCGAGGAGGAAAAAGAGGGCAAGTGGAAAAGAGAGGAGATTGGGAAAGAGAGGGCGAATAAAACGGCAAGGGTGAAGTGGGGGAGTGCAAACGAGAGGCAAATGGAAAATAATGTAAATGTGAGGGAGATGAGTTTGTGATGGGTACTTGGTATGTCTTGACTTGAGCGAAGACCTCCCCAGCAACGGCGCCAGAAATCTTTCTTGCTACGTCTTGAGCTTGCATTAGTTTTCCTTGAAGAGGAAAGGGTGATGCAGCAATAGTAGCGTAAGTATTTCCCTCAGTTTTTGAGAACCAAGGTATCAATCCAGTAGGAGGCTCCTCAAAAGTCGCACGCACCTACACAAACAAACAAGAACTCGCAACCAACATAATAAAGGGGTTGCCAATCCCTTCACGACCACTTGCAAAAGTGAGATCTGATAGAGATAATATGATAAGATAAATATATTTTTGGTATTTTATGATATAGATTGGAAAAGTAAAGATGCAAATAAAAGTAGATTGAAAGCTTATATGATAAAAGATAGACCCGGGGGCTGTAGGTTTCACTAGTGGCTTCTCTCAAGATAACATAAGTATTACGGTGGGTGAACAAATTACTGTCGAGCAATTGATAGAAAAGCAAGTAATTATGAGATTATCTAGGCATGATCATGTATATAGGCATCACGTCCGTCACAAGTAGACCGACTCCTGCCTGCATCTACTACTATTACTCCACACATCGACCGCTATCTAGCATGAATCTAGAGTATTAAGTTCATAAAGAACAGAGTAACGCATTAAGAAAGATGACATGATGTAGAGGGATAAACTCATGCAATATGATATAAACCCCATCTTTTTATCCTTGATGGCAACAATACAATACGTGCCTTGCTGCCCCTGCTGTCACTGGGAAAGGACACCGCAAGATTGAACCCAAAGCTAAGCACTTCCCCCATTGCAAGAAAGATCAATCTAGTAGGCCAAACCAAACTGATAATTCGAAGAGACTTGGAAAGATAACTTAATCACACATAAAAGAATTCAGAGGAGATTCAAATATTTCTCATAGATAAACTTGATCATAAACCCACACATCGGATCTCGACAAACACACCGCAAAAAGAGTTACATCGAATAGATCTCGAAGAAGATCAAGAAGAACATGGTATTGAGATCCAAAGAGAGAGAAGAAGCCATCTAGCTAATAACTATGGACTCGAAGGTCTGTAGTAAACTACTCACAACTCATCGGAGAGGCCTTGGAGATGATGTAGAGGCCCTCCGTGGTCGATTCCCCCTCCGGCGGAGCACCGGCGAAGGCTCCAAGATGGGATCTCGCGGATACAGAAGGTTGCGGCGGTGGAATTAGGTTTTCGTGGTCTGTTATGATGTTCTCGGGGTACGTGGGTATATATAGGAGGAAGAAGTAGGTCAGTGGATGCCCGAGGGGCACACGAGATAGGGGGGCGTGCCCAGTAGGAGGGGGCGCACCCTCCACCATTGTGACCGCCCTGGCTGTTGCTTGACTTCCACTCCAAGTCCTCTGGATCACGTTCATTCTAAAAATCACGCTCCCGAAGGTTTCATCTCGTTTGGACTCCGTTTGATATTCCTTTTCTTTGAAATATTGAAATAGGCAAAAAAATAGCAATACGGGCTGGGCCTCCGGTTAGTAGGTTAGTCCCAAAAATGATATAGAAGTGTAAAGTAAAGCCCATAAACATCCAAAACGGGTAATATAATAGCATGAAACAATAAAAAATTATAGATACGTTGGAGATGTATCAGTGACGTCCGAAGAAGCCGAGGCTCACTCCTCTGCCGCTGAAGACGACGAGGAAGAGGAGGAGGAAGAAGAAAGCCATTCCCCCCTGCAAGGGGGGAGAAGAGGACGGCTTCCACGTGTCTGGAGGTCGAGGCGTCCAAGAAGGGGAAAACCTCCCTTTCGGATAGCTCCACAGCCGCCACCGACAGCAGCTGGGAGTGGGAGCCCAGGAACAAGCCCTTGGCCAAATCGTAATTGTCCGGACACGTTAATATATCCGGCCTTTTTACTTTATTGTTTTAATGTGCTAGATTATGCATTTGCAGTCCGGCGATCCAACATCGAGCTATCCTCCTCTTCTGAGGGGTCGCTGGACCCGTCGGTGATGCACAGCAGGTCCCTTCCGACGGCCTCCTCCCCCAAGGCCGTGGACAACACTGAGGTGTTGTCTCGAGGGATCCCAGGCCAGGGAGAGGCTCAGGGGGCCGTCCCGGTGGCGCCGGAGGGTGAAACCTCGGTTGCCGAACACATGGGGGAGCAAACCCCCATGGACACTGACGATGGGGGCCGTATCCAATTCGGTTCCCCAACCGAATACAGCTCCGGAGACCCATGTGGCTCCGGAATCAGGCAGGCCGCCTCTTTCAAAAGAGGGAGGTGAGCCAACTCCACCGGCGACCTCTGTCCATCCAGAGGCACCGGATAGATTGCTGGAAGTGCTGCGAGGCGCTTCCATTGTTGAACAACACTGTACCCTTATGGGTATGGTGATTGAGAAGATCCAGTCCGCGAAGAGCGGACTAACCAAAGCGTGCACGAGCCTTCTAACAGGCTTTGAGGTAAGCAACACAGTTATAAAAAGAATGTCACAGTATAGACAGTAGCCCCTAATACTCTGTCTGGTGTTCGGAAAGAAAAACCGAACAGAGGATCAAATAATTTTTGCAGGAGTTGAACTTAATATGTCTATGTGAATAAGCAGGCATCGCTGCTGGCTGCAACCTTGCACGCCGTGGAAATCTTCGGACTAAAGCAGAGTCTGGAGCGGACCGAGGAGGAGCTTGGCTGCGTTAAAAAGTAGCTGGAGGATAGCCGAGGTATGTAATAATCTTGTATACAGGAAGGATGAGTAAATTATAGTGGTTGAACTGCCATTTTATTTGTTAGGAGCGGCGACCGAGGTGGAAGCTGAGGACAAAGCGGCCAAGGAGAAGGCCGCCTATGAGAAGCGCACGGCTAGGGTCAGCGAGGTCCAGCAGGAGCTCCAGGACACCGTCAAGAAGTACGAGTCCTTGAAGCGCGACCTTGCGGATCAAAAATCACTGGACAAGGCTGTCCAAAACGCACACGATGCCCGGGTTGAAGCCGAAGGCCCCCTTCAAGAAATCCAGGAGGCCAGGAAAATCACGGCGGGTGAGGCCTTTATTATGCAGAGCAAATATTTGAAGAAGAGGTTCCTATTACTGACCCGGATTTGGAGTTCTCCAGGGGCGTTTGCGGATCTGCCGCGCGGCGTTTCAGACGCTGTGAAATTCTTCCGAGCCGAAGAGGGAAGCTCTACGGAGGCGCTATCTTGGTCGCAATACCTTGCGCCAGAATATCTGGTGCCGTTGAGCGATCAGCTGAAACAGCTGGTCGAGCTGCACAAGGCGGCTAAACTAGCCATGAAGGATTTGATAATCCGGCTATGGCCTGCCGAAGTCATCCCCAGCAGCTACTTTGGTCTCGTGAAGTGGCTAGTTAATGCCTGCCCTCGGCTGGATGCCATCAAGCGGTCGGTCTACATTGAAGGTGCGCGCATGGCCTTCACCCGAGTCAAGATGCAATGGGGGAAGATGGAAGCCATGAAGGTTGCGACTGAGGGACCGCCCGTGGGCAAGGAGCACCGTACGCCCGAACTATATTTTGATAATGTCATGGAGGGGTCCCGCATTGTGGTGGAGCGGTGTGCAAAGGATGTTATATTTCCATGAATGCGTTCATGTTATCTTGTCCTATATTATGAAACAAGATCGTTATGTAATATAATGCTTGTTATTTAAAATTTTACCTCTTGTGCGGCCGTTTGTGAAATCTGAGAGTTGGCCAGCCGTCGGCTTCTGCCCCCATGTAGATATATGGGGTGTTCAGGATAAATCTAAACACTCTTTACTCCAAAGTTTGGTCCTTAAAGGAGGCGTTTAGCGCAACGAACAGGGCAATCGGAGTATACAGCTTTATCAGCCTCACTTAGCCATAGGAGTTTGACAACAAAAATTTAGGCGCATACCCTAGTGTTCAGAAGTCTGAACTTGGGGCGCTATACACGCCGGATCGGATAAAAACCAATTCATCGCATAATGTGGAAAAAATCGCTAAAGATTTGTGACCTCTCGAACAGTTGACCGGCTCTCGCCGCATCATGATAGTCAGTTTTCGACTTTCTCTACTGAGGTGCTCATCCAGAAGAACCGGGACACAATCGCAGTAGTTCTCCCTTTACTACCCTAGCCAATATAGCGTAACATAAGGTAGCAAGCACAGGAGCCGGGCAACCCAACTATTGACCAAAGACATGATTCGGAGCCGATGCATATAATGCTATAAGTTCAGGGTGCCGAACTGTACCGTAAAAAAGTGTTCAGACTTTGATGTCATATTATGGGGCATAATGAAGCCCCTGGCAAATTGAGACGTACCATAGTGTACGGGTGCGATTGATAAAAATATCAAAAAGGACGGAAAATAAAGTAAAAGGCTAATGCCACGGAAATTGGGCCGCGGACTGTTTTCCATTGTTGTTTGATTAATACGTCAAAGCGTATGTTCTACAATAAATGCGATAAGCAAATAGGGCTATTTGACATGCCATGACCAAGGGCGAGCTGCGTGCGGGTTTTTAAAACAGGTATAATGATCGTTAGCAGAGACCACCTGGCGGTTCCCTTGTACGTCGATGCTTCTTGTTTTCTTGGTGTATTCGTCCCTCTATAGGTCCGTCGATCCGATCACCAGGAAAGGCCTCGAGAAGAGAGAAACCTGAAATGAGAAAGGAAAAGTGAAGGTATACGGGTCCAGGAGCGGTTGAGCCGCATTAGGGACCACGATCTAGCTGTGCCTCCGTCCATGCCCATGGTATTTTAATTGCGTAGTTATGTACGCGCGGCGCGAGTGTCGCTGCTTGATCGGGATTGGGACGGAGGCCGGTTTGCTAGTCAAGCTTTGGACGAGCTGGACTGTCTTGCTGCAGAGTAGTTCGGACTCGCTTGACGGTGTCCAGGAGCTTGACTGTCGAATTAAGGTTCTGCCTAAAAAGGTTGCTCTGTACTTCTGCTACAAGGGCGGCGATGTGCTCCTCAGTGTGGAGGGAGCGTTCCGTGTTTCCATTGACTGTTATGACACCGCGTGGTCCGAGCATCTTGAGCTTGAGATAGGCGTAGTGCGGCACCGCATAGAATCGAGCAAATGCGGTTCGTCCGAGCAGTGAGTGATAGCCACTGCGGAATGGGACTATATCGAAGATCAATTCTTCGCTTCAGAAATTATCCGGAGATCTGAAGACCATTTCCAGTGTGATTGAGCCTGTACAGCAGGCCTCTACACCTGGTATGAAACCTTTAAAGGTGGTTTTGGTAGGTTTGATCCTTGATGGATTGATACCCATTTTGCACACTGTATCCTGATAAAGCGGGTTCAGGCTGCTGCCACCGTCCATAAGGACTCGTGTTAGATGGAACCCATCAATAATTGGGTCAAGGACCAGTGCGGCTGAACCGCCATGACGCATACTAGTCAGATGATCCCCGTGATCGAAGGTGATCGAGCAGGATGACCATGGATTGAATTTTGGGGCGACTGGCTCTATCGCGTAGACGTCCCTGAGTGCGCGCTTGCGCTCCCTCTTGGGGATATGGGTAGCTTATATCATGTTCACCGTTTTGACCTGGGGGGGACTTCTTTTTTCCCCTGTGTTCGGTGGTCGGGGCTCCTCATCGTCGTCCTCGCTTTCGGACCCCTTCTCCTTGTGTCGGCGTGCTGGGAACGGGGGTGCTCAGACTTGCCTGCCTGCAGCGTGGCTCAAGGGGTGGCCCAGTATGACCCATCTTGATCAACTCAAGCTCAAGACCCTCGCAAGGGGGCCAAGCCTCACGGGGCGGACGACGCAAGGCTTCCTCAGGAACTGCCTCACCAGGCAGGCTCGCGAGGAGGCGGAGAGATCAAGGCAGGGGTACCTCGCGAGGTGCTTGTGATGCAAGCCATGACGATCAAGACCAGACGGGCGCCAGCCTGTGCAGTGTCCTCATTTCCTCTTTGGTGCAAAGGGGACAAGCGCAGGCGTGGAGTATCGAGGCATCAAACAAAGGTTACCATTTCGGTGCAACGAGACCAAGGCCATCGGAGCGGCAGGACGGAGGTCACCGTGGAGCCCAAGACGGCGTCATCGCCAGTGCCTTTGGCAGTCGAAGACCAACTTTAGTTAGGATAACTTGTACTAGATGTTCCCCTTCAAAATGGCCGTTGCTGGCTCCCTTCCCACTCAATATTTGGGAAGAGGACCAGGGCCTCTATAAATAGAGATAGCTACCACCGTAAAGAGGGGATCGGATCCAGAGATCACCTCATCTAGAGCCTAGAGAGATCCACCCAAGCAGAGCACCGCACCAGCTCAAGAACACCTCTCGCGAGGCTGTTCTTCCTCTTTACTATTCATCATCAGCCCCTGAGGCAATCCACCACACCACAAACAAGAGTAGGGTATTACACCACAACCGTGGCCCGAACTAGTATAAACCTTGTGTCCCTTGTGTTGCTCATCGTGTAGCTTAGATTCTCAGCGAGGCATTGGGACGCGGATCGGTAGGGGAAGATCTTCGTGCGCACCCTAGAGTTTGAACCTTAAGGGTTTTGCCGGAACCCGATATCCGACATTTGGCGCGCCAGGTAGGGGTGCGCCGAAATCTTTCTTCCGCTGTTCCGCGTTCGATCGTGTCGGATGTTGGGTTTCGGCAGACCCTTAAGGTTCGAACTCTGGGGTGCGCACGAAGATCTTTCCCCTACCGACCTACGTCCGATCGCCTCATGAGAAACTAAGCTAAAAACGATGAACAACACAAGGGACACAAGATTTATACTGGTTCGGGCCACCATTGTGGTGTAATACCCTACTCTAGTGTGTGGTGTGGTGGATTGCCTCAAGGGCTGATGATGAACAGTACAATGGGATGAACTGCCTCGCGAGAGGTGTTCTTGAGCTGGTGCGATGAACTGCTTGGGTGAGTTCGATCGCCCCTTAGCCACTGGACTGGATCCCTAGATCCCCTCCTACTGTGGTGGCTAGTCCTATTTATAGAGGCCCTGGGCCTCGTCCCAAATATTGAGCGGGAAGGGCGCCAACAATGGCCATTTTGAAGGAGAACATCTAGTACAAGTTATCCTAACTAAATTTGGTCTTCGGCTGCTAAAGGCACTAGTGATGACACCGTCCTGGGCTCCACGGTGACCTCCATCCTACCGCTCTGTTGGTCTTGGTCTCGTTGCACTGAAATGGCAACCCTTGCCTGATGCCTCGATACTCCACGCCTGTGCTTGCCCCCTTTGCACCAAAGAGGAAACAAGGACACTACGCAGGCCGGCGCCCTCTTGGGGCCCGCCTGGTCTCGATCGTCATGGCTTGCGTCATGAGCACCTCGTGAGGTACCCTGCCTTGATCTCTCAGCCTCCTCGCGAGCCTGCCTGGTGAGGCCGTTCCTGACGAAGCCTTGCGTCGTCTGCCCCGCGAGGCTCGGCCCCTCACGAGGGTCTTGAGTCTTGTGCTGATGAAGATGGGCCGTACTAGGCCACCACTTGAGCCACGCCGCAGGCCGTAGGCAGGCAAGTCTGGGGACCCCCATTCCTAGAACGCCGACAGTAGCCCCCGGGCCCAAGGCACGCTCGGACTTGGCTTAGCGGAGAAGCGAAGGGGCAAGTGCGGAGTGCTGTGGGCCCCATCAGCCTGCGGCCTTGGGCGCCGCGTGGCGGTTGATTGGACGTGGGTGCCTCCGCTTCCCCATGCTCCCTCATTATGCGCCTGGCTAGGCGGCCATGAGGCTTGTACACAGTTATTCTCCCTTTGCTGCCTACGCGCTTCTTGTTCCCTTTTCCTCCTCGAGCCTCTGCTTCCGCCTCCAATCCATCTTGAGTTCTCCACCCTTTCCATTGCCATGGCTTCAACAAAAAAGGATAAGGGGAAGAAACCTGCCCCTTCGTCCAGCGCGCCTCTGGCGGCTGCTCCCGCCGTCGACAAGTCACTCATACTCAATCTGGAAGCCCCGGAGAAGGTCTGCTCCGCGCTCGCCTCCAGCTTTAATGAGTGCGGGAAGACGACGGTCTGGCCCGCGTCCCATGCCTCCTTCGACAGGATCATCACGGAGGTCCAATTCTTTGCTGACGCCTTGTGGGCGGGCTTGGTTCCCCCTTTTCTGCTTTCTTCAATGCGGTACTTTCCCATTACCAGATCCACATGATGCATCTTGTCCCCAATCCATTACTCTGCTTGTTGTCTTCGCCTTCGTCTGCGAAGCCATGGTGGGGATTCCTCCTTCCGTTGCCCTTCTGCACCACTTCTTCTCTCTGCGCTTGTCTGACCCTTCTCGATGTTCGGGATGCGTGAGCTTCCAGGACCTGCTAGAGACGGCCGCCTCGGGGATCGATTTTGGCCTCCCGAGCATGTTCCGAGAGCGATGGCTGTATGTGGATGTTGGGGTACCCAGCCCCCTGATGGCGCACCCGACATTGCCTTGTATTCCCAATCCTGGTTGGGGTCACGAGGAGCTTACGAGCCCCCAGCTTGCTTTCGCCTGGCATCGCTTCGATAGGCTGAGGAAACTCGGGGTGACGACGCCCCAGGTGGTGAAGGAGTTCCTCCAGCACTGCATCGCTCCACTCCAGCGCCATTCCCGCCCAATGTGGGCTTTCTCCAGTTGTCAGGGTCATATGAGGCTCCAGGAAGGGGGTCTCGCGCCTGAGACGCTGAAGAAGGTGCTGCAGGTTCTGACTGGTGACCCCTCTCCTGGCAGCATCCGTCATGGAGGTGCCCTGTTGTATCTTTGCACAAACAGGGTCGAGTTCGTGAGGCAAATGCCCCGCTTCGACGAGTGGGGGCTGTGCCCGGCTGGCCTCGCGGGTCCCCGCGAGAACCCGGTTGCCGCAGTCCTTCCCCCAGTTGCCCGCGCCAACCTTGCCTCAGGAGTTGTTGCGGGGAGGCAAGCATTGGCAGGAGCCGGGGGGCCTGATGTCGAGGTGCTGATGTCGTGTGGGGCTCCTGAGGCGTCATCCTCCGGAGCTTACGGAGCTTGCCTCGAGGTGGTGGCTGATGAGGGGGCGCGACTTGCGGTTCCCGAGGCCGCAATGCCCGACGCCTTGGCAGGCCACCAAGGGGTGGCACCTGATCGCTCCTCTCAGGCTGGTGCCCTTGATGTAGGCCGCCCTGATGCTCCGGCTCCTATGTCGCGTGCCGGCCCTCACGTCACGAGGTTGGCCGGTTCCGCATAGATTTTGAGGCCCTTCGCAAGAGGAAGGAGGCTTCCGGTGGTGATGATCGCCTGTGCCGCCCATTGAAGCACATGAAGTACTTCGCCGTGGATGAGTAAGTCCCTCCTTCTTATAGCTCCTTGTTTGCCGTTCCCTTTGCTGATCATGGCCTTTCAGGATCCCCCTTGCCGAACCCACGGAGCCAGCCGAGGAGCCGCTTCCTCAGGATTCTCCTCCACCACCGGTCTTGATTGCCCCAAGTCTGTGTGCCACCCTCGGTGCGAGCTCGGCTGGAGAGCTAGGCCGGCCTGCGGTGCACCTTGAACCTGTGAGCGCGTCGCTCCTCCTTCGCAAGCTCCCCCTAGACTAACCAGCTTGCCCTGTGCTCCTCCGCTATTCATAGGCGGCGAGTGGTTTAAGTCAATCTTCAGGACCTCGGCGGGAGGTGGGTTGACGCCTGGTTGGGTCCCCTGCGGGGCCCGTCCGATGATCACAGGGGCGCCAGCCCCCACCCCCCTGCCTAGGGGGGCGAACCGCTCCAAGGCCCTCCGCCAGCATCGATGGCGGAGGATGATGCTGACGATGTGCTTGGGCACGTGCGATAGTGCAGCGCTGTCCACCAGGAGTTCCTCCAGAGGGTACTTGATGTGGTGAGCTAGCTCGGCGCTGAGCTAGCGGTCGAAGACGGGCGTCTTGAAGCTGAAGGCTTGAGGCTGGTCGAGGAGTGGTGCAAGCTGAAGGCGGCTGTTGGTCTCGCGCGCCACTAGCGTGATCTCGAAAACACCAAGGTCGAGGCATCCCTGGTGGCCTCTCGGGAGGCCTGCTCCCGGGCCCTTGAGGAGGCTCAGGAGGCAGATAGGCGACGCGAAGCTACGGAGGAGCACGCGTGGGAGCTCCAAGACTAGTGCAACTCCTTGGAGCAGCAGGCGGAGTTGCGCCGAGCCGCCCTGGCATTGCTGAAAGTGGGGCCCACTGAAGAGGAGGAGCTCCGGAGGCGCGAGGAAGTGCTGACACTGGAGACTGCCGAGCGCAACCTCGACCTGGAGCGGTTGGAGACGAGGGAACGCTAGGTCACCCAGGCGAAAGACGATGTCGGCGCGCGGGAGGCCCGGATCCAGGAGGAGATCGACCGTCGCATGGTGGAGGCTCGCGCCGGCCTTGAATGTGAGTATGAAGAGCGGCTGGAGCTGGTAAGGGCTGAAGCCGCAGGCAGAACTGCTGCCCTCAGGACCAGGTTGACTGAAGCCACACAGCAAGCTGAGGCCACTGCTGTCGCCCTAGGCTCGGTGCAGGCCGAGCCGGCCTCCTCCCGTGCCGAGTTGCTCCTTCTTCAATGGCGGGTTGATGATGCCGAGGCCGTCGCGCAGTGGAATGCAGACGAGATCCGACAGCGGCACATGTTGGAACACATGCACGGCCCCATGCTCCGGACGCTCAGGGAGAGGGCCAACGCGGCCTTGGTTAACATCTGCGAGGCCGTTGCCGAGGAGCCGCATGTGACCAACTACGCCGGCAATCTCCAGTTCTTCACTGATGTGGTGACGCATCTGGAGAACCGCTCCGAGCGGTCCCGCCAGCTGGTGGAGGAAAGGAGCCGTGGCCTGCTCGCGCGGGCATTCTCCCGCATCTTCAGCCATCTTGAGAACATTGACCCCCTCTTCGACTTTGATGCAGCCATCGCCCCGGTGCATGAGGCCATCCGCGGTGACCTGGCGCAGTGGGTGGAGGACAATGTAGATGCGCTCGTGCGGGCCTTCACCTCTGATGACGACGGGGTGATTTTTGCTACCGACGAAGGCGACGTGGTGAACGGTGGCGAAGACAATGCCGGCAACAACGATGGAGAAGCTGCCGGCTACGACGACGGTGTCAGCGATGCCTCCGAGGACGCCCTGGGGGATGCGGTGAGCGACATGTCCGATTGATCCCGTACCTTCCCCTGTTATTTGCCATGCGAAGAAAAAGACTTGGGCATGGCCCTAAAGGTCGTGAGAGCATTTTGGGAAGGGAAGCCCCTCATGTAAAAAGACTGTTGCCCGCGTGTTGTTGAGATCGTCGCCGGTTGGGCGCCTGCATGATGCCATGATTGTCGTAATGAGTAGGTTGCTATGGTTTTACCTTCGTGTCGGTGAGCCTAGAGTGGACTTGCGGTGTCCGTCCGAGGGCCTCACGAGGGTCCCATCTGATCATGTGGCGAGAGCCTAGCTGGAGCGAATGCCGGCCGCGTGACGGTGGGCGCACATGCTAGGCCCCGCCCTACTTGCAAGGGGCCCGCGAGAGGGAGGCAGCTAGTGTGAATCCCATCTTGAACAGAAATCGGAGCACGAGAAAGCACGCGAATAAGACACGACACCCCTCCCCGCATACACAAACACAAATTCAACTTCAACTTAGATCCGAAATGAAAGAGCTTGTTCGCACAAGAAGAAGTAAGAGCAAAAGGCCGCGTCCGGCACCTAGTCTAGTCTTCGACGTCTTCCGGGGTGTGTACAACCCCAACTCATTATTACGTGAGAGTGTCACGGGCGGCGAGCTTCACAGGCACTGGGCCTTCTTCACAGGTACTGGCCTTGCTTCATATCGCTAGATGAGGGCCCCGCCTTGCGCCACCCTTGACCCCATCAAGGGCGACCGGAAACCAGGACGACGCCAATGGGGAAAAGGGGACGCCAGCGGTTCCCCCGATGACCACGGGTCCACTGCCGGGGGCAGGCCCTGGGGCACCTTCCTGGGAGAGGGCCTATCTCCGAAGAACACCTTGCTCCGCATGCCGTGGGGAGGGGCTCGGCTCCCAGCCCCTCTCCTGCTGCCCCCACTGCCTCCTCCTAAGGGGTGGGAGATTGCCGCACTGGGGCAGCCATCCGCTGCAGCGACCTGAACCTCCTATGACCCAAGGTTAGTATAAGCTTGCTCCTGAGGAATTAGCGGTATCCGTTAGTTGCTGCCGCCAGCATAGTTGTCGAGGCTTCCGTGAGGCTCCTGAAAAAGCTCGGCTTCTGGCGCCTCTTCATCCCAGCCTGGCCCGAGGAACGAGCCGTGGTCTTCCTCCAGTGGGTACCCTCGATCCACCATGTGGGGCACGTAGGCCTCCGGGGCCACCGCCCCAAAGGCCCCGCCATAGTGCTCCGCGCGCCATGCAGTTCGGCTTGGGGATCCATCTTGAGAGCGATAGAGCGACGGCCCGCTAGGATCATAGGCAACGATGCGCATGCCCTCGCTTGCCGGGGGCGGCGCCAGCGCAGCTTGACGTCCGGCGCCGATGGCCAGGCCGGGGTTGGCGAAGCCCTAAGGTGCTCCCGGGGGCGCGTGGGCTCGGAGTGGTCTGCCTCGTGATCCGCCCGGGGCTTGGGGTGGAAGCTGGACACAGAACGGGGGAACCCCTGATGCAGCGGCATCCAGGAGCTCGGCGACGCGGTCCAGCAGCATGTCGTGGCCACTTTCTTGCAGCCTGCACCGCAGCAACTCTCGTGCTACCGTGAGCGCGGCCTTCATGTTCGCCTGCTCCCGCCTGGTGTGCGGTGCCGTGGCTGCAGCATGGCTCGAGGCCCTTGCTGCCGACCGTACCTGCCGTGGAGTGAGGGCGGGCGACGCCTGACCGCGTCTCCTACGCCCCGCAGCGTTCTACGGGGCGCGGGCTGCCTGAGGTGCCGGGCTGAGGTCACCTTGGGCTGGCGGCACGGCATGGGCGGGCCATGCCGCCCAGCGGTCGGAGTTGGCCATCGGGTCGCCAGACATGGAGGCGGTGAAGCGGCGCAGCGTAGGACGGAAGAAGGAAGATTCCGGCGCACCCCTACTTGGCGTGCCAAATGTCGGATGTTGGGTTCCGGCAGACCCTTAAGGTTCTAACTCTGGGGTGCGCACGAAGATCTTTCCCCTACCGACCTACGTCCGATCGCCTCGTGAGAAACTAAGCTAAAAACGATGAAAAACACAAGGGACTCAAGATTTATACTGGTTTGGGCCACCGTTGTGGTGTAATACCCTACTCCAATGTGTGGTGTGGTGGATTGCCTCAAGGGCTTATGATGAACAGTACAAGGGATGAACTGCCTCGCGAGAGGTGTTCTTGAGCTGGTGCGATGAATTGCTTGGGTGAGTTCGATCGCCCCTTAGCCACTGGACTGGATCCCTAGATCCCCTCCTACTGTGGTGGCTAGTACTATTTATAGAGGCCCTAAGCCTCGTCCGAAATATTGAGCGGGAAGGGCGCCAACAACGACCATTTTGAAGGGGAACATCTAGTACAAGTTATCCTGACTATATTTGGTCTTCGGCTGCCAAAGGCACTGGTGATGACGCCGTCCTGGGCTCCATGATGACCTCCATCCTGCCGCTCTATTGGTCTTGATCTCGTTGCACTGAAATGGAAACCCTTGCCTGATGCCTCGGTACTCCACGCCTGTGCTTGCCCCCCTCGCACCAAAGAGGAAACAAGGACACTGCGCAGGCCGGCGGCCGCCTGGCACCCGCCTGGTGTCAATCGTCATGGCTTGTGTCATGAGCACCTCGTGAGGTACCCTGACTTGATCTCTCCGCCTCCTCTCAAGCCTGCCTGGTGAGGCCGTTCCTAACGAAGCCTTGCGTCGTCCGCCCCGCGAGGCTCGGCCCCTCGCGAGGGTCTTGAGTCTTGTGCTGATGAAGATGGGCCGTACTGGGCCACCACTTGAGCCACGCTGCAGGCCGCAGGCAGGCAAGTCTGGGGACCCTCGTTCCTAGAACGCCGACAGATCATTCGTCGCATCCATGGCTGACGCTCGCCGAGCTCGCGCCGAGTATCGGGCTGCTCTTGCTGCCCGCGTCGCCCAGACGGCTCCTGTCGGTGGGCCTCCCCGTCATTCCCCGTTGCCTGCCGCCAACGCCGCCACCGGCCCAGCGGGGAATGAGCAGCAGGCATCGTTGCTGCATTCCTCGGTGCGGCGGGAAGGCCGCACCGCCACGCCGTCACTGACATCAACTGGTTCGTCGTCTCACGCGTGTCGTGCTCCCACGGACGCGCATGCTGTGTTGCTCCTGGAACGCGAGCTCCTGCACTACCGTCCCGTTGACGACCTCTCCGAGGAGTGGCTCGCTTGCATCACCGAGCTCGTCAGCACCGTAGGGGGCTCTCCTGCGCCGTCCCTCTCGCTGCCTCGCCCTCCGTCTTGCGTGGGTGATGCTGCTCAAGAGGTGCCTCCGCCACCTCCTCCCCATGAAGGTGCCCTGGCTTCAAGGCGCGCGGCCCCTGGACGAGACCCACCGCGTCCAGCGCCCGCGTGACAAGAAAGGAGCTGCCAAGAAATCCCTCGTCCCCAAGAAGGAGCTCGCGTGCTACCCGCTCCAGCACGACAAGACCGCATCCTTGCGCCGGCATGTCAAGACCCCGCGCTGCCCCTGGCGGCGGCGCGCCGAAATCCCCAGGAGCAAGCCCCGCATCTGCAAAGGGCTCCGGTGGCCACTACAGGCTGCCACGCCTTCACTACCGAGCTGCGCAGTGTCGCCTAGCCGGGCAAGTTCAAGCCAGATCTGCCTCCTTACTATGACGGCACTGTCGACCCCGCGGAGTTCCTGCAGCTCTACGAGCTGGGCATTGAAGCGGCCAACAGAGACGAAAAGGTCATGGCGAATTGGTTTCCCATGGCGCTCAAAGATGGTGCCCGCACCTGGCTCCTGAACCTGCCTCCTGGCACGATCTCCTCTTGGGACGAGATGCGCACCCGCTTCATCGGCAACTTCCAGGGCACTCGCGACCGTCCCCCAGTCATGGGTGACCTACGCCGCATCAAGTAGCAACCTGGAGAAACCCTGCAGAAGTACATCCAGCGCTTCAATAGCGCTCGCCTCAAGATTCCCAAGGTGACCGAGGAGGCCATCATCTCGGTGTTCTCTGATGGCGTCCGTGATGGCAAGATGAGGGAGGAGCTGGCAATCCACGAGGACATGTGCACATCTCTGGAGCTGTTCAACCTGGCGACCAAATGCGCAAGGGCTGAGGAGGGGCGCCTCTCCCTTCTCGAGCTCCCAGCTGCTGACCCTGAAGAGAAGAAAGCCAAGGCCAAGGATGTGAAGCGCAAAGGAGCAGCCGTGCTCGCAGCAGAGCCAGACACAAAGCGCGATAGGGACCAGCCGGAGTCGTTCAAGGGCAGCCGGTACTGCGTATACCACGATCTCCACACCCACAACACCAACAAATGCCAAGAGCTCAGGGCCGTGCGAGAAGGACGTATCGGTCGACGCCCCAAGCGCAACGATCGGGGCTACGACCGAGGAGGAGGAAGAAGTGGAGGACGATGGGACTACCGAGGCCCTCGCCAAGGGTGGCGTGACCGACCTCGTGAGGACCGCTGGCAGGACCAGCCTCGCGAGTGGGCTTGGAGGGATCAGCCTAACGAGGATTGCCCGCAGGGCAATGCATGCCTTCCTCCTCTGCCGCCACCGCCAAGGAGGAATGATGACCACCACCAGGACGAAGGGGCTGGGGGACTTCCAGGAGCCACGTGCTATCGCTTGCATCTTGGGCGGTGCTCAGGCCCCAGCCTCTCAGCGCATCTTCAAGCAGTTTGCTCGCTAGGTGAACGTAGTCCTCCCCAAGATCGAGGCCACACGCCCTCTCAGGTGGTCCACATGCGCCATCACGTTCAGCTCAGCGGATCAGCTCAAGTGTGTGGCTACAGTCGGCTGTTAGGGAACATTGAAATTTCAAAAAAATTCCTACGCACATGCAAGGATCATGGTGATGTATAGCAACAAGAGGGGAGCGTGTTGTCCACGTACCCTCGTAGACCGAAAGCGGAAGCGTTAGAACAACGCGGTTGATGTAGTCGTACGTCTTCACGATCCGACCAATCCAAGTACCGAACGTACGGCACCTCTGAGTTCAGCACACGTCCAGCTCGATGATGATCCCCGGACTCCGATCCAGCAGGGTGTCGGGGAAGAGTTCCGTCAGCACGACGGCGTGGTGACGATAATGATGTTCTACCGACGCAGGGCTTCGCCTAAGCATCGCTACGATATGATCGAGGTGGAATATGGTGGAGGGGGACACCGCACACGGCTAAGGAACGATCACGAAGATCAACTTGTGTGTTATGGGGAGCCCCCTGCCCCCGTATATAAAGGAGGGAGGGGGAGGTGCGGCCGGCCCCTAGGGGTGTGCCTAAAGGAGTCCTACTCCCACTGGGAGTAGGACTCCCCCCTCTTGCCTTGTTGGAGAAGGAAGGGGGAAGGGGGAAAGAGGAAAGGGGGGCGCCGCCCCCCTTCCTTGTCCTATTCGGACTAGGGGGTAGGGGGCGCGCGGCCTGCCCTGGCCGGCCCTCTCCTTCTCCCTTAGGGCCCATGTAGGCCCATTAACCCCCGGGGGAGTTTCGGTAACCCCCCGGTACTCCAGTAAAATCCCGATTTCACCCGGAATGATTCCAATATCCAAATATAGGCTTCCAATATATCAATCTTTATGTCTCGACCATTTAGAGACTCCTCGTCATGTCCGTGATCACATCCGGGACTCCGAACAACCTTCGGTACATCAAAAACTATAAAATCATAATATAACTATCATCGTAACGTTAAGCGTGCGGACCCTACGGGCTCGAGAACTATGTAGACATGACCTAGAACTATTTCCGGTCAATAACCAATATCGGAACCTGGATGCTCATATTGGCTCCAACATATTCTACGAAGATCTTTATCGGTCTAACCGCATAACAACATACGTTGTTCCCTTTGTCATCGATATGTTACTTGCCCCAGATTCGATCGTCGGTATCTCAATACCTAGTTCAATCTCGTTACCTGCAAGTCTCTTTACTCGTTACGTAATGCATCATCCCGTAGCCAACTCATTGGCCACATTGCTTGCAAGGCTTATAGTGATGTGCATTACCGAGAGGGCCCAGAGATACCTCTCTGACAATCGGAGTGACAAATCCTAATCTCAAAATACGCCAACTCAACATGTACCTTTGGAGACACCTGTAGAGCTCCTTTATAATCACCCAGTTACGTTGTGATGTTTGGTAGCACACAAAGTGTTCCTCCAATATACGGGAGTTGCATAATCTCATAGTTGTAGTAACATGTATAAGTCATGAAGAAAGCAATAGCAACATACTAAATGATCAAGTGCTAAGCTAACGGAATGGGTCAGGTCAATCACATCATTCTCCTAATGATGTGATCCCGTTAATCAAGTGACAACACATGTCTATGGTTAGGAAACATAACCATCTTTGATTAATGAGCTAGTCAAGTAGAGGCATACTAGTGACATTAAGTTTGTCTATGTATTCACACATGTATCATGTTTCCGGTTAGTACAATTCTAGCATGAATAATAAACATTTATCATGATATGAGGAAATAAATAATAACTTTATTATTGCCTCTAGGGCATATTTCCTTCAGTCTCCCACTTGCACTAGAGTCAATAATCTAGATTACACAGGAATGATTCTAACACCCATGGAGTCTTGGTGCTGATCATGTTTTGCTCATGGAAGAGGCTTAGTCAACGGGTCTGCAACATTCAGATCCGTATGTATCTTGCAAATCTCTATGTCTCCCACCTGAACTTGGTCCCGGATGGCATTGAAGCGTCTCTTGATATGCTTGGTCCTCTTGTGAAATCTGGATTCCTTTGCCAAGGCAATTGCACCAGTATTGTCACAAAAGATCTTCATTGGTCCTGATGCACTAGGTATGACACCTAGATCAGAAATGAACTCCTTCATCCAGACTCCTTCATTTGCTGCTTCTGAAGTAGCTATGTACTTCACTTCGCATGTAGATCCCGCCACGACGCTTTCTTTAGAACTGCACCAACTGACAGCTCCACCATTCTATATAAACACGTATCCGGTTTACGATTTAGAATCGTCCGGATCAGTGTCAAAGCTTGCATCGATGTAACCATTTACGACTAGCTCTTTTTCACCTCCATAAACCAGAAACATATCCTTAGTCCTTTTCAGGTATTTCAGGATATTCTTGACCGTTGTCCAGTGATCCACTCCTGGATTACTTTGGTACCTCCCTACTAAACTTATTGCTAAGCATACATCAGGTCTGGTACACAGCATTGCATACATGATAGAGCCTATGGCTGAAGCATAGGGAACATCTTTCATTTTCTCTCTATCTTCTGCTGTGGTCGGGCATTGAGTCTGACTCAACTTCACACCTTGTAATACAGGCAAGAACCCTTTCTTTGCCTAATCCATTTTGATCTTTTTCAAAACTTTATCAAGGTATGTGCTTTGTGAAAGTCCAATTAAGCGTCTTGATCTATCTCTATAGATCTTGATGCCCAATATGTAAGCAGCTTCACCGAGGTCTTTCATTGAAAAACTTTTATTCAAGTATCCCTTTATGCTATCCAGAAATTCTATATCATTTCCAATTAACAATATGTCATCTACATATAATATCAGAAATGCTACAGAGCTCCCACTCACTTTCTTGTAAATACAGGCTTCTCCAAAAGTCTGTATAAAACCATATGCTTTGATCACACTATCAAAGCATTTATTCCAACTCCGAGATGCTTGCACCAGTCCATAAATGGATCGCTGGAGCTTGCACACTTTGGTAGCACCTTTTGGATCGACAAAACCTTCCGGTTGCATCATATACAACTCTTCTTCCAGAAATCCATTCAGGAATGCAGTTTTGATATCCATTTGCCAAATTTCATAATCATAAAATGCGGCAATTGCTAACATGATTCGGACAGACTTAAGCATCGTTACGGGTGAGAAAGTCTCATCATAGTCAACCCCTTGAACTTGTCGAAAACCTTTCGCAACAAGTCGAGCTTTGTATACAGTTACATTACCATCAGCGTCAGTCTTCTTCTTGAAGATCCATTTATTCTCGATGGCTTGCCAATCATCGGGCAAGTCAACCAAAGTCCATACTTTTTTCTCATACATGGATCCTATCTCAGATTTCATGGCTTCAAGCCATTTTGCGGAATCTAGGCTCATCATCGCTTCCTCATAGTTCGTAGGTTCGCCATGGTCAAGAAACATGACTTCCAGAATAGGATTACTGTACCACTCTGGTGTGGATCTTACTCTGGTAGACCTACGAGGTTCAGTAGCAACTTGATCTGAAGTTTCATGATCAATATCATTAGCTTCCTCACTGATTGGTGTAGTTGTCACAGGAACCGGTTCTTGTGATGAACTACTTTCCAACAAGGGAGCAGGTACAGTTACCTCATCAAGTTCTACTTTCCCCCCACTCACTTCTTTCAAGAGAAACTCCTTCTCTAGAAAGGATCCGAATTTAGCAACGAAAATCTTGCCTTCAGATCTTTGATAGAAGGTCTACTCAATAGTCTCTTTTGGGTATCCTATGAAGACACATTTCTCCGATTTGGGTTCGAGCTTATCTGGTTGAAGTTTCTTCACATAAGCATCGCAGCCCCAAACTTTAAGAAACGACAACTTTGGTTTCTTGCCAAACCACAGTTCATAATGCGTCGTCTCAACGGATTTTGATGGTGCCCTATTTAATGTGAATGTGGTCGTCTCTAAAGCATAACCCCAAAACGATAGCAGTAAATCAGTAAGAGACATCATAGATCGCACCATATCTAGTAAAGTACGATTACGACGTTCAGACACACCATTTCGTTGTGGTGTTTCGGGTGGCGTGAGTTGCGAAACTATTCCACATTGTTTCAAATGTAAACCAAACTCGTAACTCAAATATTCTCCTCCATGATAAGATCATAGAAATTTTATTTTCTTATTACGATGATTTTCCACTTCACTCTGAAATTCTTTGAACTTTTCAAATGTTTTAGACTTGTGTTTCATCAAGTAGATATACCCATATCTGCTCAAATCATCTGTGAAGGTGAGAAAATAACGATACCCGCCGCGAGCTTCAATATTCATTGGACCACATACATCTGTATTTATGATTTCCAATAAATTAGTTGCTCGCTCCATAGTTCCGAAGAACAGCGTTTTAGTCATCTTGCCCATGAGGCACGGTTCGCAAGTACCAAGTGATTCATAATCAAGTGATTCCAGAAGTCCATCAGTATGGAGTTTCTTCATGCGCTTTACACCGATATGACCTAAACGGCAGTGCCACAAATAAGTTGCACTATCGTTATCAACTCTGCATTTTTTGGCTTCAACATTATGAATGTGTGTATCACTACTATCGAGATTCAATAAAAATAGACCACTCTTCAAGGGTGCATGACCATAAAAGATATTACTCATATAAATAGAACAACCATTATTCTTTGATTTAAATGAATAACCGTCTCGCATCAAACAAGATCCAGATATAATGTTCATGCTTAACGCTGGCACAAAATAACAATTATTTAGGTCTAAAACTAATCCCGATGGTAGATGTAGAGGTAGCGTGCCGACCGCGATCACATCGACTTTGGAACCATTTCCCACGCGCATCGTCACCTCGTCCTTAGCCAATCTTCGCTTAATCCATAGTCCCTGTTTCGAGTTGCAAATATTAGCAACAGAACCAGTATCAAATACCCAGGTGCTACTACGAGCATTAGTAAGGTACACATCAATAACATGTATATCACATATACCTTTGTTCACTTTGCCATCCTTCTTATCCGCCAAATACTTGGGGCAGTTCCGCTTCCAGTGTCCAGTCTGCTTGCAGTAGAAGCACTCAGTCTTAGGCTTAGGTCCAGATTTGGGTTTCTTCTCTTGAGCAGCAACTTGCTTGCTGTTCTTCTTGAAGTTCCCCTTCTTCTTCCCTTTACCCATTTTCTTGAAACTGGTGGTCTTATTGACCATCAACACTTGATGCTCCTTCTTGATTTCTACCTCCGCAACTTTTAGCATTGCGAAGAGCTCGGGAATAGTCTTGTCCATCCCTTGCATATTATAGTTCATCACGAAGCTCTTGTAGCTTGGTGATAGTGATTGGAGAATTCTGTCAATGACACTATCATCAGGAAGATTAACTCCTAGTTGAATCAAGTGATTATTATACCCAGACATTTTGAGTATATGCTCACTGACAGAACTATTCTCCTCCATCTTACAGCTATAGAACTTATTGGAGACTTCATATCTCTCAATCCGGGCATTTGCTTGAAATATTAACTTCAACTCCTGGAACATCTCATATGCTCCATGACGTTCAAAACGTCGTTGAAGACCCGGTTCCAAGCCATAAAGCATGGCACACTGAACTATCGAGTAGTCATCAGCTTTGCTCTGCTAGACATTCTTAACATCGTTAGTTGCATCTGCAGCAGGCCTGGCACCCAGCAATGCTTCCAGGACGTAATTCTTCTGTGCAGCAATGAGGTTAATCCTTAGGTTACGGACCCAGTCCGTGTAATTGCTATCATCATCTTTCAACTTAGCTTTCTCAAGGAACGCATTAAAATTCAACGGAACAACGACACGAGCCATCTATCTACAACAAACATAGACAAGCAAAATACTATCGGGTACTAAGTTCATGATAAATTTAAGTTCAATTAATCATATTACTTAAGAACTCCCACTTAGACAGACATCTCTCTAGTCATCTAAGTGATCACGTGATCCAAATGAACTAAACCATGTCCGATCATCACGTGAGATGGAGTAGTTTCAATGGTGAACATCACTATGTTGATCATATCTACTATATGATTCACGTTCGACCTTTCGGTCTCCGTGTTCCGAGGCCATATCTGTATATGCTAGGCTCGTCAAGTTTAACCTGAGTATTCCGTGTGTGCAACTGTTTGCACCCATTGTATTTGAACGTAGAGCCTATCACACCCGATCATCACGTGGTGTCTCAGCACGAAGAACTTTCGCAACGGTGCATACTCTGGGAGAACACTTCTTGATAATTTAGTGAGAGATCATCTTAAAATGCCACCGTCAATCAAAGCAAGATAAGATGCATAAAGGATTAACATCACATGCAATCAATATAAGTGATATGATATGGCCATCATCATCTTGTGCTTGTGATCTCCATCTCCGAAGCACTGTGTGATCACCATCGTCACCGGCGCGACACCTTGATCTCCATCGTAACATCATTGTCATTTACGCCATCTATTGCTTCTACGACTATCGCTACCGCTTAGTGATAAAGTAAAGCAATTACAGGGCGTTTGCATTTCATACAATAAAGCGATAACCATATTGCTCCTGCCAGTTGCCGATAACTTCGGTTACAAAACATGATCATCCCATACAATAAAATATAGCATCACGTCTTGACCATATCACATCACAACATGCCCTGCAAAAACAAGTTAGACGTCCTCTACTTTGTTGTTGTAAATTTTACGTGGCTGCTACGGGCTGAGCAAGAACCGTTCTTACCTATGCATCAAAACCACAATGATAGTTCGTCAAGTTAGTGCTGTTTTAACCTTTGCAAGGACCGGGCGTAGCCACACTCGGTTCAACTAAAGTGAGAGAGACAGACACCCGCTAGTCACCTTTAAGCACGAGTGCTCGTAACGGTGAAACCAGTCTCGCGTAAGCGTACGCGTAATGTCGGTCCAGGCCGCTTCATCTCACAATACCGCTGAACCAAAGTATGACATGCTGGTAAGCAGTATGACTTGTATCGCCCACAACTCACTTGTGTTCTACTCGTGCATATGACATCTACGCATAAAACCTGGCTCAGATGCCACTGTTGGGGAACGTAGTACTTTCAAAAAAATTCCTACGCACACGCAAGGATCATGGTGATGTATAGCAATGTGAGGGTAGAGTGTTGTCCACGTACCCTCGTAGACCGAAAGCGGAAGCGTTAGAACAACGCGGTTGATGTAGTCGTACGTCTTCACGATCCTACCGATCCATGTACCGAACGTACGGCACCTCCGAGTTCATCACACATTCAGCTCGATGACGATCCCCGGACTCCGATCCAGTAGGGTGTCAGGGAAGAGTTCCGTCAGCACGACGGCATGGTGACGATGATGATGTTCTACTGACGCAGGGCTTCGCCTAAGCACTGCTACGATATGACCGAGGTGGAATATGGTGGAGGGGGGCACTGCACACGGCTAAGGAACGATCACGAAGATCAACTTGTGTGTTATGGGGTGCCCCCTACCCCCGTATATAAAGGAGGGAGGGGGAGGTGCGGCCGGCCCCTAGGGGTGCGCCTGGAGGAGTCCTACTCCCACCGGGAGTAGCCCCCCCCTCTTGCCTTGTTGGAGAAGGAAGGAGGAAGGGGGAAAGAGGAAAGGGGGGCGCCGCCCCCCTTCCTTGTCCTATTCGGACTAGGGGGGAGGGGGCGCGCGGCCTGCCGTGGCCGGCCCTCCTCTTCTCCCTTAGGCCCATGTAGGCCCATTAACCCCCCCCCCCCGGGGGGGGGGGGGGGGGTTCCGGTAACCCCCCGGTATTCCGGTAAAATCCCGATTTCACCCGGAATGATTCTGATATCCAAATATAGGCTTCCAATATATCAATCTTTATGTCTCGACCATTTCGAGACTCCTCATCATGTCCGTGATCACATCCGGGACTCCGAACAACCTTCGGTACATCAAAAACTATAAACTCATAATATAACTATCATCGTAACGTTAAGCGTGCGAACCCTACGGGTTCGAGAACTATGTAGACATGACCTAGAACAGTTTCCGGTCAATAACCAATAGCGGAACCTGGATGCTCATATTGGCTCCTACATATTCTACGAAGATCTTTATTGGTCAAACCGCATAACAACATACGTTGTTCCCTTTGTCATCGGTATGTTACTTGCCCGAGATTCGATCGTCGGTATCTCAATACCTAGTTCAATCTCGTTACCGGCAAGTCTCTTTACTCGTTACATAATGCATCATCACGTAGCCAACTCATTGGCCACATTGCTTGCAAGGCTTATAGTGATGTGCATTACCGAGAGGGCCCAGAGATACCTCTCTGACAATCGGAGTGACAAATCCTAATCTCAAAATACGCCAACTCAACATGTACCTTTGGAGACACCTGTAGAGCTCCTTTATAATCACCCAGTTACGTTGTGACGTTTGGTAGAACGCAAAGTGTTCCTCCGGTAAACGGGAGTTGCATAATCTCATAGTTGTAGGAACATGTATAAGTCATGAAGAAAGCAATAGCAACATACTAAATGATCAAGTGCTAAGCTAACGGAATGGGTCAGGTCAATCACATCATTCTCCTAATGATGTGATCCCGTTAATCAAATGACAACACATGTCTATGGTTAGGAAACATAACCATCTTTGATTAATGAGCTAGTCAAGTAGAGGCATACTAGTGACATTAAGTTTGTCTATGTATTCACACATGTATCATGTTTCCGGTTAATACAATTCTAGCATGAATAATAAACATTTATCATGATATGAGGAAATAAATAATAACTTTATTATTGCCTCTAGGGCATATTTCCTTCAGTTCCTACCAATGCTTTGTTCCCCAGTCATCAGCAATGTGCAAGTTACCAGGACCCTCATCGATGGAGGCGCAGGGCTCAACGTTCTGTCCGTCGAGAAGTTCAACAATCTCCAAGTGCCATATGATCAGCTTCAGCCAACCAAGCCTTTCTCAGGAGTCACTGACGGCTCCACAACCCCAATAGGGCAGGTCCGCCTCCCTGTATTCGGACAACACAAGAACTACCGCACCGAGCTCATCGATTTCGACGTTGCCCACATTCGCCTGCCATACAATACCATCCTCGGGTATCCAGCCCTGGCCAAGTTCATGGCGGTGACCCACCATGGTTACAATGTCCTCGAGAAGCCAGGAAGCAGCGGAATCATTACAGTCCCATGCAAGGAGAAGGATGTGGTGTGCTCCCTCGAGCGCGCCTTCCAAGCTGCATCAGTCGAGGACCCAGATGGCAAGAGCAGGAACCCTCCCGAGGCAGCTCCCAAGAAGAAGAAGACATCAGCCAGCTCAAGGCCTCAGGAGGCAGGCGTCTCCGGAGGTGCCACGTCAGGATCTGCGCCCGTGCAAGGGATGCCTCCCTCCATCGCATAGGAAGGCGCACGTGGCGCCCTCCTCGGGCAAGGCTCGGGGGCTCTCTCCTGGAGGGCCTCAGACTTTGCCAAGATCACGAGGGAGGTGTGCTACCTCTTGAGCACTGCGTTGGATTTCCCCGAAGAGGAGAGGATGATGCAGTAAAGTAGCGTAAGTATTTCCCTCAGTTTTTGAGAACCAAGGTACCAATCCAGTAGGAGACCACGCACAAGTCCCTCGTACCTACACAAAACGATAGCAACTCGCAACCAACGCTTAGGGGTTGTCAATCCCTTCACGGTCACTTACGAGAGTGAGATCTGATAGAGATAATATTTTTGGTATTTTTGATAGATAGATGCAAAGTAAAAGTAAAGGCAAAGAAAAAACAAAGCAAGTAAATAAAGTGACATAGATTGATATGATGAGAATAGACCCGGGGGCCATAGGTTTCACTAGTGGCTTCTCTCAAGAGCATAAGTATTCTACAGTGGGTGAACAAATTACTGTTGAGCAATTGACATAATTGAGCATAGTTATGAGTATATATAGGCAATGATAATGTATATAGGCATCACGTCCAAAACAAGTAGATCGAAACGATTCTGCATCTACTACTATTACTCCACTCATCGACCGCTATCCAGCATGCATCTAGAGTATTAAGTAAAAACAGAGTAACGCCGTAAGCAAGATGACATGATGTAGAGGGATAAATTCATGCAATATGATAAAAAAAACCATCTTGTTATCCTCGATGGCAACAATACAATACGTGCCTTGCAACTCTTTCTGTCACTGAGTAAGGACACCGCAAGATTGAACCCAAAGCTAAGCACTTCTCCCATTGCAAGAACTACCAATCTAGTTGGCCAAACCAAAAAGATAATTCGAAGAGACTTGCAAAGATAACTCAATCATACATAAAAGAATTCAGAGAAGAATCAAATATTTTCCATAGATAATATTGGATCATAAACCCACAATTCATCGGTCTCAACAAACACACCGCAAAAATAAGATTACATCGAATAGATCTCCACGAGAGAGGGGGAGAACATTGTATTGAGATCCAAAAAGAGAGAAGAAGCCATCTAGCTACTAGCTATGGACCCGAAGGTCTGAAGTAAACTACTCACACTTCATCGGAGGGGCTATGGTGATGATGTAGAAGCCCTCCATGGTGGATGCCCCCTCCGTTGCAGAAGATGGGATCTCGTGGATACAGAAGGTTGCAGCGGTGGAATTAGGTTTTTGGCTCCTTTTCTGATCGTTCGGGGGTACGTAGGTATATATAGGAGGAAGGAGTACGTCGGTGGAGCTCCGAGGGGCCCACGAGGTAGGGGGGCGCCCAGGGGGGGTGCCCTCCACCCTCGTGACCTCCTCGGGCACTGCTTGGAGTAGGGTCCAAGTCTCCTGGGTCACGTTCGGTTGGAAAATCACGATCCTGAAGGTTTCATTCCGTTTGGACTCCGTTTGATATTCTATTTCTTTGAAATACTGAAAAAGGCAAAAAACAGCAATTCTGGGCTGGGCCTCCGGTTAATAGGTTAGTCCCAAAAATAATATAAAAGTGGAAAATAAAGCCCAATATAGTCCAAAACAGTAGATAAAGTAGCATGGAGCAATAAAAAATTATAGATACGTTGGAGACGTATCAAGCATCCCCAAGCTTAATTCCTGCTCGTCCTCGAGTAGGTAGATGATAAAAAAGAATTTTTGATGCGGAGTGATACTTTGGCATAATTTCAATGTACATCTTCTTAATTGTGATATGAATATTCAGATCCGAAAGATTCAAGACAAAAGTTCATATTGACACAAAAATAATAATACTTCAAGCATACTAATCAAAGCAATCATGTCTTCTCAAAATAACATGGCAAAAGAAAGTTCATCCCTACAAAATCATATAGTTAGGCTATGCTTCATTTTCGTCACACAAAGATGTTCCCAACTTCTATACCCCCGATGAGAAGCCAAGCAATTGTTTCATACTTAAATAATCTCAAACTTTTTCAACCTTCACGCAATACATGAGCGTGAGCCATGGATATAGCACTATGGGTGGAATAGAATATGATGATGGGGATTGTGTGGAGAAGACAAAAAAAAGGAGAAAGTCTCACATTGACGAGGCTAATCAACGGGATATGGAGATGCCCATCAATTGATGTCAACATGAGGAGTAGGAATTGCCATGCAACGGATGCACTAGAGCTATGAATGCTCAACAAAAGAAAACTAGTGGGTGTGCATCCAACTTGCTTGCTCACGAAGACCTAGGGCATTTGAGGAAGCCCATCGTAGGAATATACAAGCCAAGTTCTATAATGAAAAATTCCCACTAGTATAAAAAGGACAACTTATGAGACTCACTACATGAGGAACAAGGTGCTACTTTGAATCACAATATATGAGACTCACTACATGAAGAACAAGGTGCTACTTTGAACACAAGTGTGGAAAAAGAGATAGTAGCATTGCCCTTTTTTAGGCCTTTCTTTTTTTTTCTTTTTGGCCTTTCTCTTTTTTTTGGGCAATGCTCTAATAATGATGATCATCACACTTCCATTGATTACAACACAAGGATTGCAACTCAAAACTTAGAACAAGATATGACTCTATATGAATGCCTCCGGCGGTGTACCGGGATAGTGCAATGAATCAAGAGTGACATGTATGAAAAATAATGCATGGTGGCTTTGCCACAAATACGATGTCAACTACAAGATCATGCAATGGCAATATGACAAAAGTAATGCATGTCATGATGATGATGGTGGAAGTTGCATGGCAATATATCTCAGAATGGCTATGGAAATGCCATGATAGGTAGGTATGGTGGCTGTTTTGAGGAAGATATAAGGAGGTTTATGTGTGATAGAGTATATCGTATCACGGGGTTTGGATGCACCGATGAAGTTTGCGCCAACTCTCAAGGTGAGAAAGGGCAATGCACGGTACCGAACAGGCTAGCAAAGGCAGAAAGGTGAGAGTGCGTATAATCCATGGACTCAACATTAGTCAAAAGAACTCATATACTTATTGCAAAAATTTAGAAGTCATCAAAAATTCAAGTACTACGCGCATGCTCCTAGGGGGATAGATTGGTAGGAAAAGACCATCGCTCGTCCCCGACCGCCACTCATAAGGATGCACAAGCCAGGTACACTTCATGTTTCAAATTTGTTACACAACTTTAACCATACGTGCATGCTACGGGACTTGCAAACTTCAACACAAGTATTTCTCAAATTCATAATCACCCAACTAGCACGACTTTGATATTATCACCTCCATATCTCAAAACAATTATCAAGCATCAAACTTATCTTAGTATTCAATTCACTCAAAAGAAAGTTTCACATATCGTGAACACCAAGTATATTAACATTAAGCAAATTACCATGCTATTAAAGACTCTCAAAATAATCTAAGTGAAGCATGAGAGATCAAATAGTTTCTTTAAAACAAATCCACCACCGTGCTCTAAAAGATCTAAGTGTAGTACTAGAGCAAGAATTATCATGCTCGAAAGATATAAGTGAAGCACTATGAGCAAAACTATCAAGCTCAAAAGATATAAGTGAAGCACATAGAGTATTCTAAAAAATTACAATTCATGTGTGGCTCTCTCAAAAGATGTGTACAGCAAGGATGATTGTGGTAGACTAACAAGCAAAGACACAAATAATACAAGATGCTCCAAGCAAAACTCATATCATGTTGGTGAATAAAAATATAGCTCCAAGTAAATTACCGATGGAAGTGGACGAAAGAGGGGATGCCTTCCGGGGCATCCCCAAGCTTTGAATTTTTGGTGTCCTTGGATTATCTTGGGGGTGCCATGGGAATACCCAAGCTTAGGCTCTTGCCACTCCTTGTTCCATAATCTATCAAAAGAATTCACCCAAAACTTGAAAACTTCACAACACAAAACTCAACAGAAATCTCGTGAGCTCCGTTAGAGAAAGAAAACAAAACACTACTTCAAGGTACTGTAATGAACTCATTCTTTATTTATATTGGTGTTAAACCTACTGTATTCCAACTTCTCTATGGTTTATAAACTAATTTACTAGCCATAGATTCATCAAAATAAGCAAACAACACACGAAAAATAGAATCTGTCAAAAACAGAACAGTCTGTAACAATCTGTAACTAACGCAAACTTCTGGAACTCTAAAAATTCTACCAAAATAGGAAGTCCTGGAAATTTTTTTATTGATCATATGCAAAAATAATCAACGCAAAATCACGTTCCTGTGATTTATCATAACTAAATTCGTGCGTGCAATGTTTCTGTTTTTCAGCAGAATCAAATCAACTATCATCGTAAGTTATCCTATAGGTCCTACTTGGCACAAACACTAATTAAAACATAAAACCACATCCAAACATAAGGTATATGGATTATTTATTCCTAAATAGAAGCAAAAACAAAAAACACAAAATAAAATTGGGTTGCCTCCCAACAAGCGCTATCGTTTAACGCCCCTAGCTAGGCATAAAAGCAAGGATAGATCTAGGTATTGCCATCTTTGGTAGGCAATCCATAAGTGGCTCTCATGATAGATTCATATGGTAATTTTATTTTATTTCTAGGGAAGTGTTCCATACCCTTCTTTAAGGGAAATTGGAATCTAATATTCCCTTCCTTCATGTCAATGATTGCACCAATCGTTCTAAGGAAAGGTCTACCAAGAATAATAGGACATGAAGGATTGCAATCTATATCAAGAATGATAAAATCTACAGGCACATAATTACTATTTGCAACAATAAGAACATCATTAATTCTTCCCATAGGCTTTTTAATAGTGGAATCCGCAAGATGCAAGTTTAGAGAGCAATCATCAAAATCACGGAAATCTAGCAAATCACATAAAGTTTTGGGGATAGTAGAGACACTAGTACCCAAATCACACAAAGCATGAAACTCAAAATATTTAATTTTAATTTTAATCATAGGTTCTCACTCATCATAGAGTTTTCTAGGGATAGAAACTTTCAACTCAAGTTTTTCTTCATAAGATTGCATCAAGGCATCAACAATATGTTCGGTAAAGGCCTTATTTTGACTATAGGCATGAGGAGAATCTAGCACGGATTGCAACAAGGAAATACAACCAATCAAAGAGCAATTTTCATAATTAAATTCCTTGAGATCCAAAATAGTGGGTCTATCAACATCTAGGTTTTATTTATTTCAATCCCACTTTCATCAATTTCATCATCAAGATCTAGAAACTCCGAGTTCTTAGAATGCCTTCTTGGTAAAGGAAGATAATCTTCAGATTCATCAAGATTCATATTGCAAAACAAAAATTTAATGGGGGACACATCAATAACTTTTAGATCTTCATCTTGATTTTCATAGGGGTTCGGTTTAGCGGCCATCTCATTAACTAAGGTAGCTTGCATATCCGAAATTTCAGCGGTCCTCTTTTCAAGACGAGCAATTTGGGCCCTTATACCATCAAATTCTTTAGACATACCATCGAGTTCTTTATTCATAAAGCTCATAAAACTTTTTTGTTCCTTAAGTTCGTTTCTAAAGAAATTATTATGCTCAAATTGCAAAACCATAAACTTTCTAACATTGCTTTCAATCTCCTCTAGCCTTTTAAGGTGAAGGTCACCAAATCTAGGTAGAGCCATCGCAACAAATAGGCAAACTAACACACGAGCAAGCAAAAAGGCAACGAGAAAAGGCAAATGGGAAAGAGAGGAGGAGATTGGGAAAGAGAGGGCAAATAAAACGGCAAGGGTGAAGTGGGGGAGAGGAAAACGAGAGGCAAATGTCAAATAATGTAATGCGAGAGATAGGGATTGCGATGGGTGAAGGAAATATGCCCTAGAGGCAATAGTAAAGTTATTATTTATTTCCTTATATCATGATAAATGTTTATTATTCATGCTAGAATTGTATTAACCGGAAACATAATACATGTGTGAATATATAAGACAAACAGAGTGTCACTAGTATGCCTCTACTTGACTAGCTTGTTAATCAAAGATGGTTATGTTTCCTAACCATGGACAAAGAGTTGTTATTTGATTAACGGGATCACATCATTAGTCGAATGATCTGATTGACATGACCCATTCCGTTAGCTTCGCACCTGATCGTTTAGTATGTTTCTATTGGTTTCTTCATGACTTATACATGTTCCTATGTCTATGAGATTATGCAACTCCCGTTTACTGGAGGAACACTTTGTGTGCTACCAAACGTCACAACGTAACTGGGTGATTATAAAGGTGCTCTACAGGTGTCTCCAAAGGTACTTGTTGGGTTGGCGTATTTCGAGATTAGGATTTGTCACTCTGAATGTCGGAGAGGTATCTCTGGGCCCTCTCGGTAATGCACATCACTTAAGCCTGGCAAGCATTGCAACTAATGAGTTAGTTGCGAGATGATGTATTACGGAACGAGTAAAGAGACTTACCGGTAACGAGATTGAACTAGGTATTGGATACCGTCGATCGAATCTTGGGCAAGTAACATACCGATGACAAAGGGAACAACGTATGTTGTTATGCGGTCTGACCGATAAAGATCTTCGTAGAATATGTAGGAACCAATATGGGCATCCAGGTACCGCTATTGGTTATTGACCGGAGACGTGTCTCGGTCATGTCTACATTGTTCTCGAACCGTAGGGTCCGCACGCTTAAAGTTACGATGACAGTTTCTTTATGAGTTTATGTATTTTGATGTACCGAAGGTTGTTCGAAGTCCCGGATGAGATCACGGACATGACGAGGAGTCTCGAAATGGTTGAGACATAAAGATCAATATATTGGAAGCCTATATTTGGACATCGGAATCGTTCCGGGTGAAATCGGCATTTTACCGGAGTACCGAGAGGTTACCGGAACCCCCCGGGGGGTTATTGGGCCTACATGGGCCTTGAGGGAGAAGAGGGAAGGAGGCAGGAGGGGGCCGCGCGCCCCTCCCCTTCCTAGTCCGAATAGGACAAGGGAAGGGGGGTGGCGCCCCCCTTTCCTTCCCCTCTTCCTCCTCTTTCCCCCCTTCTCCTTCTCCAACTAGGAAAGAAAGGGAGTCCTACTCCCGGTGGGAGTAGGCCTCCCCCTTGGCGCGCCCCTCCTTGGCCGGCCGCCCCCTCCCCTTGGCTCCTTTATATACGGGGGCAGGGGGCACACCATAGACACACAAGTTGATCTTCGTGATCGTTCCTTAGCCGTGTGCGGTGCCCCCCTCCACGATATTACACCTCGGTCATATTGTAGCGGTGCTTAGGCGAAGCCCTGCGACAGTTGAACATCAAGATCGTCACCACGCCGTCGTGCTGACGGAACTCCTCCCCGAAGCTTTGCTGGATCGGAGCCCGGGGTGTGTCATCAAGCTGTACGTGTGTCAAGAACTCGGACGTACCGGAGTAACGGTGCTTGGATCGGTTGGACCGGGAATACGTACGACTACTTCCTCTATGTTGCGTCAATGCTTCCGCTTCGGTCTACGAGGGTACGTAGACAACACTCTCCCCTCTCGTTGCTATGCATCACCATGATCTTGCGTGTGCGTAGGAATTTTTTTGAAATTACTACGTTCCCCAACAATGGGTACTTGGTATGGTTGACTTGCTTGCGTGAGCCTCCCCGGCAACGGCGCCAGAAATTCTTCTTGCTACCTCTTGAGCACTATGTTGGACTTCCCCGAAGAGGAGAGGATGATGCAGTAAAGTAGCGTAAGTATTTCCCTCAGTTTTTGAGAACCAAGGTATCAATCCAGTAGGAGACCACGCACAAGTCCCTCGTACCTACACAAAAAGATAGCAACTCGCAACCAACGCTTAGGGGTTGTCAATCCCTTCACGGTCACTTACGAGAGTGAGATCTGATAGAGATAATATTTTTGGCATTTTTGATAGATAGATGCAAAGTAAAAGTAAAGGCAAAGAAAAAACAAAGCAAGTAAATAAAGTGATATAAATTGATATAATGAGAATAGACCCAGGGGCCATAGGTTTCACTAGTGGCTTCTCTCAAGAGCATAAGTATTATACGGTGGGTGAACAAATTACTGTTGAGCAATTGACATAATTGAGCATAGTTATGAGTATATCTAGGCAATGATCATGTATATAGGCATCACGTCCAAAACAAGTAGATCGAAACGATTCTGCATCTACTACTATTACTCCACTCATCGACCGCTATCCAGCATGCATCTAGAGTATTAAGTAAAAACAGAGTAACGCCGTAAGCAAGATGACATGACGTAGAGGGATAAATTCATGCAATATGATAAAAACCCCATCTTGTTATCCTCGATGGCAACAATACAATACGTGCCTTGCAACTCTTTCTGTCACTGAGTAAGGACACCGCAAGATTGAACCCAAAGCTAAGCACTTCTCCCATTGCAAGAACTACCAATCTAGTTGGCCAAACCAAAAAGATAATTCGAAGAGACTTGCAAAGATAACTCAATCATACATAAAAGAATTCAGAGAAGAATCAAATATTTTCCATAGGTAATACTGGATCATAAACCCACAATTCATCGGTCTCAACAAACACACCGCAAAAACAAGATTACATCGAATAGATCTCCACGAGAGAGGGGGAGAACATTGTATTGAGATCCAAAAAGAGAGAAGAAGCCATCTAGCTACTAGCTATGGACCCGAAGGTCTAAAGTAAACTACTCACACTTCATCGGAGGGGCTATGGTGATGATGTAGAAGCCCTCCATGGTGGATGCCCCCTCCGGCGGAGCTCCGGAACAGGCCCCAAGATGGGATCTCGTGGATACAGAAGGTTGCGGCGGTGGAATTAGGTTTTTGGCTCCTTTTCTGATTGTTCGGGGGTACCTAGGTATATATTGGAGGAAGGAGTACGTCGGTGGAGCTCCAAGGGGCCCATGAGGTAGGGGGGCGCCCAAGGGGGCGCCCTCCACCCTCGTGACCTCCTCGGGCACTGCTTGGAGTAGGGTCCAAGTCTCCTGGGTCACGTTCGGTTGGAAAATCACGATCCCGAAGGTTTCATTCCCTTTGGACTCCGTTTGATATTCTGTTTCTTCGAAATACTGAAAAAGCCAAAAAACAGCAATTCTAGGCTGGGCCTCCGGTTAATAGGTTAGTCCCAAAAATAGTATAAAAGTGGAAAATAAAGCCCAATATAGTCCAAAACAGTAGATAAAGTAGCATGGAGCAATCAAAAATTATAGATACATTGGAGACGTATCAAGGCGCTCGAGCACCACTTGGAGGCGTGCTTCGCGACACGTTTCCCTCAGGAAGGCATGAGGCAAGGAGGGCCCAACCGTCAGGAGTTCATCACCAAGGTCACTGAGGAGCTGCAGGAATCGAGAGTCATGCGCAACAGTTGCCGCCTGCCCGGCGTAGCTCCCTATCCAGGCAGGATGGCGGGCTGCGCGTCTGCATCGACTACCCAGGGCTCAACTGAGTCGCGTCTCAGGAGCGTCTCTGGCCTTCGCACGTTGGATGCTGCGAGGGTCCGCCACACAACTATGTTTGCATGCCTTTGGGTCTCCCAAACGCGGCTGCTGCTCACTAGCGTCTTATGCGGAGCATTCTGGAAGCTCAGGAGGCCAGGCACCGCGTGTTCCTGGCGGAGAAGGAGATGGACCTTGAGGAACCGCCCGGACCCCCAGAGCCTCCCGAGGCTCAGGGTTCCGGTGGCTCATGAGGATCGGCTTCTTCACTGCGCATCCTCAGCTACTCCAACACCCGCTCTGCAATGATATCAAGTGACATCTTTTGAGTTCCATTTCAGCTGGGAGCGCCCACAAGGCTGCATTATTCCCAGGTCGCGTGGGTCAGTCCCTACAACATGTATCCGTTTTGCTTATGTCTTTAGCTTACCTTGCTGGGAGCGCCCCTCGGGCTACGTCACTCCCAAGCCGCTCGGGCCTGACCCAGTGGCGTGTATCTTTACTGCATTTATCTAAGCTGAAAGCGCAACTATCCCTAGGTGGTTTGGGTAATTCATAACAACATATAGCTCATTGAGCTAATGCTATTCCAAGACTATTATTTCAGGAAATCTCAATGAATGGCATGGCATGGATGATGAAAGTGGATCCCTCAAAATACTAAGGACAAAGGATTGGCTCAAGCTCAAAAGCTCAATACTCTTCATTTTATATTTTAGTGATCCAAGATCACATTGAGTCTATAGGAAAGCCAATACTATCAAGGAGGGATGAGGTGTTGCTTAATGATCCTCTTGCTTCATGTGCTTAGTGATATGCTACAAAACCCTCAGCTACTTACTCACATCCACAAATGACCTAAACCTAAAGCCAAAATCGGTCACACCGATTCTTCCTATCCGGCGCCACCGATTCCAAAAGTCATAGCCACTGCCACAAACCCTAAGAAAATCGGTCTTACCGATAGGGATCTCGGTCTCACCGAGATGGGATTGTAATCTCTATGTTTCCCTTCGTAACGTTTCGGTCAAACCGAAGTGAGCGATCGGTCCCACCGAGATTACAATGTAAACTCTCTGTTTCCCTTTTGTAACATTTTGGTCTCACCGAAAAGAGCAAATCGGTCCCACCGAGTTTACCTGACCAACTCTCTGGAAAGCTTATTACCAAATCGGTCTCACCGAGTTTGTTTAATCGGTCTTACCGAGATTACGTTATGCCCTAACCCTAACCGAATCAGTCTCACCGAGATGCATGTCAGTCCCACCGAAAATCACTAGCGGTCACTAGGTTTACCAAATCAGTCAGACCAAGTCTGTTGAATCGGTCCCACCGAGTTTGGTAAATTGTGTGTAACGGTTAGATTTTGTGTGGAGGCTATATATACCCCCTCCACCTCCTCTTCATTCATGGAGAGAGCCATCAGAACAAACCTACACTTCCAACTTACCATTTCTGAGAGAGAACCACCTACTCATGTGTTGAGGCCAAGATATTCCATTCCTACCATATGAATCTTGATCTCTAGCCTTCCCCAAGTTGCTTTCCACAAATCTTCTGTCCACCAGATCCAAAACCTATGAGAGAGAGTTGAGTGTTGGGGAGACTATCATTTGAAGCACAAGAGCAAGGAGTTCATCATCAACGCACCATTTGTTACTTCTTGGAGAGTGGTGTCTCCTAGATTGGCTAGGTGTCACTTGGGAGCCTCCGACAAGATTGTGGAGTTGAACCAAGGAGTTTGTAAGGGCAAGGAGATCGCCTACTTCGTGAAGATCTACCGCTAGTGAGGCAAGTCCTTCGTGGGCGACGGCCATGGTGGGATAGACAAGGTTGCTTCTTCGTGGACCCTTCGTGGGTGGAGCCCTCCGTGGACTCGCGCAACCGTTACCCTTTGTGGGTTGAAGTCTCCATCAACGTGGATGTACGATAGCACCACCTATCGGAACCATGCCAAAAACATCCGTGTCTCCAATGGCGTTTGAATCCTCCAAACCCTTCCCTTTACTTTCTTGCAAGTTGCTTGCTTTAATTTCCGCTGCATATATACTCTTTGCATGCTTGCTTGAATAATGTGATGATTGCTTGACTTGTCCTAAAGTAGCTAAAATCTGCCAAACTCTAAAATTGGGAAAAGGTTAAGTTTTTAATAGGTTAAGTAGTCTAATCACCCCTCCTCTAGACATACTTCAAGGTCCTACAAGTGGTATCAGAGCTTTGGTCTCCATTTGCTTTGATTTCCGTAGCTTTTGGTGGTCATAGCCTTGGTTTCACAACCTAGGAGAGTATGGCGTCTAGCGAGGGAAATTATCACCATAGAGGTCCTTACTTTGATGGTACTAATTTTGCTAGTTGGAAGCATAAGATGAAAATGCATATTCTTGGACATAACCCCGCCATTTGGGCAATTATTTGTATTGGCTTGCAAGGTGAATTCTTTGATGGGAGAGAACCGAACCGTGAAGCTAATGCGGAAGAATTGAAGATGTTGCAATACAATGCTCAAGCTTGTGATATCATATTCAATGGATTGTGCCCCGAAGAATTCAACAAAATCAGCCGTCTTGAGAATGCAAAGGAAATTTCGGATACTTTGATTGATATGCATGAAGCTACCGAATCCGTCAAGGAATCCAAGTTGGATGTGCTCCAAAGTCAGCTGGACAAGTTCAAAATGAAGGATGGTGAAGGTGTCGCTGAAATGTACTCTAGGCTTGCTCTTATCACAAATGAGATTGCCGGCTTAGGGAGAGAAGAGATGACCGACAAATTCATCATCAAGAAGATCCTAAGAGCATTGGATGGAAAGTATGATACCGTGTGCACATTGATTCAAATGATGCCAAACTACAAAGATCTCAAGCCAACAGAAGTCATTAGAAGAATTGTTGCTCATGAGATGTCACTCAAGGATAAGGAGGAACTTCACAACAAGTCAAGTGGTTCTTACAAAGCCTCAAGTGAAGCCCCCACATCATCAAGTGCGAAACAAACCTTGAATGAAGAATTGATCTTAATGGTGAAGAACTTCAACAAATTCTACAAGAGTAGAAGCAAAGAAAGAAGCTCCAAGTCAAGGTCTCACAATGACAAAAGAGCACAATTGCTACAATTTTGGGAGACCCAGACACTATTCCAATGAGTGTACGACACCCTACAAAAGAAGAGAAGATTCTCCAAGAAGAAGAAGCAAAAGAGAAGAATCACCACCAAGAGATAGAAGGAGTAGAGATGATCGTTATGAACAAAGACCCTCACGGAGAAGCAAGGATTCGGAAAGAAAGGACAAGTCATCAAGGAGCTACACAAAACGAAGACATCAAGCTCATGTTGGTGAATGGGTATCCGGCTCCGACTCCGACAATCACTCCAAGAGAAGCTATCACTCCGACTCCGAATATACTCAAGATGAAGGTGTTGCTGGTCTAGCACTTGTGTCAACCAACTCCTACGACATATTTGATTCACCAAATGAAGGAATTGGAAGATTCTTCATGGCCAAAGGTCCAAAGGTAACACATCCTGAGTATGTTGATTTCAATAGTGATGAAGATGACTTGCTTGTGGATGATGATTTACTTGTTGACAACTCTAGTGATGAATACTATGATGAAACGTCAATTAATCATGCTAATCAAGATAAAATTAATGACAATAATAAGGAGAAGATTGAGCTTCTAACTAAAGAACTAAACACTCTTAAGTTGGCTCATGAAACTATCTTCGAAGATCATCGAGAACTTTTAAGGGCTCATGAGAAGTTACACTTTGAAAAGCTCAATCTTGCGCAAGAGCATGAGTTCTTAAAAGTAATCAATGATGATCTCCGTAAGAAAAGTTCTTCTTACATTGCCAAGCATTTACTCTTATCTACTTACATGCCTCAAGTCAAGTATGGTAACAAGTACAAGAAAGATACTTCCTCTAGTAGTAACAATAATAATGTCAAATCCAATATTGTTGCTTCTAGTAGTTCTCTTGATTCCACTAATGATTCTCTTAGCCAAGTTACACTTGAGCAAGAAAATAGCTTATTGAAGGGAATTATAGAGAAAGGTGTTTACATGAGCCTTGCCGGGAGTAAGCAATTCAAGGAAATTATACGCAAGCAAGGAAGGCACCGGAAGAATCAAGGTGTTGGTTTTGAACGAAAGTTCAATGCCAATGGAGTTGAGTGGGAAGAAGATCAATACCCCAAGACGAAGTTTGTTCCTCAACAAGAGAAGTATGATCCTACTTCCTTAAAGGGAACACAAGCTCAAGATGATCTTCCACCACAAGACCACAAGAACAAAGGCAAGGACAAGCTTCAAGAAGAGATTGATGCATTTGAAGAAGCACCTAAAGCCTCGTTCAAGTGGGTCCCCAAGACTACGTCAAGTTCTACTCCATCAAGTACAACTACAACTCCAAGGATTCCCATCAAGATGATGTGGATCCCGAAGAAGAAGAACTAGAGAGTTCTTGAGGGTGACTCCGCCAACATTCTTCACTCATATCATTATGGCAAGAACAAGTGCAATCAACTTCCACATCTTGCACTAGTTCAAGGAGTCACAAACCCTCATGTTGGTAAGGCAAGGGACAAGGTAACCTAATGATTTCATGGACATCATCTTGTGTGTGCATCACTCTATGTCTGTGGATATTCTTGTTTCTTCCTTGTGGGACTAACCCATGTAGGTAAGTTGAAAGTGCAAATCACTCCAAAGGATTGCTCCAAATGATATACACCAACATTGAGCATCCACATGTTCAACACCTACATGAAGTCATCATTGACAAAACCCAAGGTTAGTTCATCCCTCTAAAGGGGGATCTCACATCTAGGGGGAGCTTAACTCTAAGAATTGAGTCAAAGCAACTCTAATGGTGTGAACAAATCAATGCATTATGTAAAAGTGGTAACCCCACTTGAGCTTAAACGATGAGTATGACCTATGATCAAATGGCTTCATTTGACTCCTAAGTCAATATACTCATATATAGATGACCTAGTCATCGCCAGTTGTTTGATAGATGCTAGAATTGGTTGTGCATGCTTTGCCACATATTTCATTTGCCATTTTATTGTGTGAGCATGTTGGTGCACATTTTACTCATTCAAGGACATCCACTTGTTGTTTTGATTGTTTGGTTTCTTTTCTTTTTGCCAAGTGGATGGACAAGAATGCCTAAGAACTTTCTCTAGCTATCTATGCTTTCCTCATCTCAAACTCTATTCATGCTACATCACAAAATTTGATCAAGTCAGATTCGAACCACTCTGCGTGAGGAGCACTCGGAGTCCCCGATTCATCATAGACTTAAACTTCCAGAACCTCTTTGTGACTCTCGGTCTGACAGATTCCTCCATTTCGGTCCTACTGAGATCATTAAGTTGATCTGAGTTTTCAATCTCGGTGCAACCGATTTGAACTTTTCGGTCACACCGCTTTGCTGTAACTGTACACAGTTATGCATCTCGGTGCCACCGAGTTGTTCCACTCGGTCACACCGACAGGGTCGGGCTATATATAGTCACGGGCAAAATTTTGGAAATTTCTCCGAACCCCTTCGCCCGCGCAATAGCTTGCTCTGCCATCGAAAGTCTCCGGATCGTCTCCTCGTCGCCAGCAGCCTCCTGTAGCTGGTCTCCACCGCCGTCAACGGATTTCGCCCCCGCCGTTGCCGCCGTAGCGAGTTCATCGCCAAGCTAGGGTATGGACTCGATCATTGTGCTATCCTCGTCTGATTCCTAGCACATTGTGTTCTTATAGATTCTTTCCACGATTGAAACACTCCTATCCAGTCAAAACAGTCCGTAGAGTTGATTAGATTCAAAATTTTAGGGTTAGGTTTCCACCGAAACCATCTCGGACCCACCGAGGTGAAAAACTCGGTCTCACCGATTTGGCTTATGCCATTGCACTAGTGACTCTCGGTTTGACCGAGAATTACTAATCGGTGCGACCGATTTTAGGATTCTGTGAAACCCTAGCAATCTCGGTGCCACCGAACTGTGACTCAGTCCAACCGAGTTCATCAGTTTAGGTTCCAAAACTGCTTCGGTATCACCGAGTTTCAAAATCGGTTGATCCGAAATGCTTTCTGTGGAATACTAAAACTGAATTTTGAATCATTCTTTTGCAAAAAATCTCTGCATTTTGTGATTCTCATCCACTCTATCTCATCTATAACTCTTCACAGGGCCAACAGTCAGTGTTTGCAGCATGTTAGACCAGAGTGACAGCCAGAAGGTCCACTCAAGTGCCAGAACAGACTGAACCCAAAGAGGCACCTGAGAAGAAAGTCACATCTTCCAAACCCAAGAAAGTTCCCACTGGAGAGACTATGAAGTTCACCATAGAATCAGAGGATGAAGGTGCTCAGGACAAGAAGAAGAAGAGAGCAAGAACCACAACTGCCCAAGTTCTTGGAAAGCCCTCTATGAGAAGAGACTCTGAAGAAGAATAGGTTGCTACACCAGCACCTAAGGCACCAAAGCTTATGGGTGATGCTATAAGATCAGGGGATGCAACATCTAAGCCCAAGGAAGCAACCAAAGCTGCCTCCAAGGACAAGGTTGTACCAAAGAGGAATACTAGGAGTATTCTAGCTGCTGAGAAGAACAAGGCCCCAGTGCCAAATGTTGCTGAAGAAGAAGATGAAGAAGGACATGTCCTAAGGAAGCTCAAGCCCAAGATACCAGACCACAATGATGCCCATCCTGTGGCTGAGGACATGAGGATCAGGAAGGACTCGGGGTTGATGCTATGGAGGATGGAAGATCCATATGCCTCAAGGAGAAGAACTGTTGTTGATTACAGGTTCCATACAAAGGAACAGCAGGACTTCTATGAGACAATTTTGTTGGATAAGAAGCCCATAGTTTGTGATATGAGGTGGGTCGACTGGACCTACATCAAGGAAAATGAAGAGCACTATCCTGGAGTGCAAGACAGCTTTGTTGCTTGTGGAGTTGCTGATTTTGTTGGGCAAAAGCTTACCCACTGGAATGATGAGCTTATTATGCAATTCTAGTCCACAGCACACTTTTATCCAGATGGAAGAATTGTTTGGATGTCAGAAGGCACCAAATACCAATCCACTGTTGAAGAATGGGCAAGTCTGATCAATGCCCCAAAGGAAAATGAGGATGACCTGGATATCTATGCAAAGAAGAAGATGGATCACAATTCCATGGCACACATGTACAAGGAGATCCCAGACAAGGCAGTTGAGACACATAAGTTTGGATCAGTCCACTTTCTGCTGTCAGGGCTGCCAACAATCAATTGGATTCTAAGGCACACTTTGTTGCCCAAGTCTGGTGACCACAACATGATCAGAGGGCATGCCATCAACATGTTGCATGTGTTTGATGTGCCACAAAAGTTTAAAGTCATGAGCCTTATGATTGATACCATTAAGAGGACTGCAACAGATCAGAAGAGGAGCTGTGGATGTGCACCTCAGATTCAGGAGTTGATAAACTCACAGATGGGCACAGGGAAATATCAATTGGATAAGAAACATTTTCCACTTTATCCAGACTTTGAGGACAATGAGGTTGTTATGAATGAGAATGATCCATCATCAGTTCAAGCTCAAGAGAAGAAGGAGAAGGCAAAGAAGGAGAAGGCTGCCCGGATGCCAACTCAAGAGGAGGCATCTGAATATTTCTTGAAGAACAAGCAGGAGCATCTTGGTTACTCAATAGCATCTACACTGAGGATTGAGATGGGACTGGCCACCCTCACTTAGAATCAGGAGAGCCTGGAAAGAATCATGGAACTCAAATTCCATGACCTTGATGTCAAAGTAATTGAGATTCAGTCAGTGGTAGAGCAGCTGCAGGATGACATGCAGGAGAGGCAGGGCAAGACTACCACAAATGTGTTTGCCAGAGTGCCTAGAGCCCAGAGGTCAGTTGCAGTGCCTGTGACAGACACTAGAGCAACATCTTCAGCACCTGCTACAGCCCCTTCAGCTCCAGTGCAACCAGCTCCAGCATCAACTCCAGCACCCTCTACTTCAACTGAAGCCTTCGTTCTTGGAGTTATCCGGACACCACCACCTGAAGATCAAGCCTGAGAGTCGATCTAGCACTATGCATTTTCTATGAACTTTTTGGTAACTTGTTGCCAAAGGGGGAGAAAAATGTATAGATCATAGGCTTCGAGAGAGAGAGTGTTGCTTTTGTTCTCTCTTGCTTTATTAGGTGGTTAAACTTGTTTGCTTTTGATTGCTTGTGATACTGTGCTTGTGAGACATTGATGATCATGTGTTTGATCATAAGCTACACTTATGCATGTTTGATGATATTATCCTATATATCCTATGTGATCATTCACTTTGCTTGGTGATGAGTGCATGTATTCAATGTTTATTATTTTGAGCGCTCCACCAAGATGTATGTGACATGGAAGAGTAACCCATGAGCCTAATTTATTGTGCATTTGCAGTCCAAATCAAATCTTAAACCATGCACAAATTTAGGGGGAGCTCTTTCTTATCACATACTTCTCAAAGCGACGATGTTGTTAAATCTTATTGTCATTTGTCGAAGCTTTGATCTATATGTTGTCATCAATTACCAAAAATGGGGAGATTGAAAGCGCAACTATCCCTAGGTGGTTTTGGTAATTCATAACAACATATAGCTCATTGAGCTAATGCTATTCCAAGACTATTATTTCAGGAAAGCTCAATGAATGGCATGGCATGGATGATGAGAGTGGATCCCACAAAATACTAAGGACAAAGGATTGGCTCAAGCTCAAAAGCTCAAGACTCTTCATTTTATATTTTAGTGATCCAAGATCACATTGAGTCTATAGGAAAAGCCAATACTATCAAGGAGGGATGAGGTGTTGCTTAATGAGCCTCTTGCTTCATGTGCTTAGTGATATGCTCCAAAACTCTCAGCTACTTACTCACATCCACAAATGACCTAAACCTAAAGCCAAAATCGGTCACACCGATTCTTCCTATCCGGCGCCACCGATTCCAAAAGTCATAGCCACTGCCACAAACCCTAAGCAAATCGGTCTTACCGATAGGGATCTCGGTCTCACCGAGATGGGATTGTAATCTCTCTATTTCCCTTCGTAACGTTTCGGTCAAACCGAAGTGAGCGATCGGTCCCACCGAGATTGCAATGTAAACTCTCTGTTTCCCTTTTGTAACATTTCGGTCTCACCGAAAAGAGCAAATCGGTCCCACCGAGTTTACCTGACCAACTCTCTGGAAAGCTTATTACCAAATCGTCCTCACCGAGTTTGTGTAATCGGTCTAACTGAGATTACGTTATGCCCTAACCCTAACCGAATCGGTCTCACCGAGATGCATGCCAGTCCCACCGAGAATCACTAATGGTCACTAGGTTTACTAAATGGGTCAGACCGAGTCTGTTGAATCGGTCCCACCGAGTTTGGTAAATTGTGTGTAACGGTTAGATTTTGTGTGGAGGCTATATATACCCCCTCCACCTCCTCTTCATTCGTGGAGAGAGCCATCAGAACAGACCTACACTTCCAACTTACCATTTCTGAGAGAGAACCACCTACTCATGTGTTGAGGCCAAGATATTCCATTCCTACCATATGAATCTTGATCTCTAGCTTTCCCCAAGTTGCTTTCCACTCAAATCTTCTTTCCACCAGATCCAAAACCTATGTGAGAGAGTTGAGTGTTGGGGAGACTATCATTTGAAGCACAAGAGCAAGGAGTTCATCATCAACGCACCATTTGTTACTTCTTGGAGAGTGGTGTCTCCTAGATTGGCTAGGTGTCAATTGGGAGCCTCCGACAAGATTGTGGAGTTGAACCAAGGAGTTTGTAAGGGCAAGGAGATCGCCTACTTCGTGAAGATCTACCGCTAGTGAGGCAAGTCCTTCGTGGGCGACGGCCATGGTGGGATAGACAAGGTTGCTTCTTTGTGGACCCTTCGTTGGAGCCATCCGTGGACTCGTGCAACCGTTACCCTTCGTGGGTTGAAGTCTCCATCAACGTGGATGTACGATAGCACCACCTATCGGAACCACGCCAAAAACATCCGTGTCTCCAATTGCGTTTGAATCCTCCAAACCCTTCCCTTTACTTTCTTGCAAGTTGCATGCTTTAATTTCCGCTGCCTATATACTCTTTGCATGCTTGCTTGAATAGTGTGATGATTGCTTGACTTGTCCTAAAGTAGCTAAAATCTGCCAAACTCTAAAATTGGGAAAATGTTAAGTTTTTAATAGGTCAAGTAGTCTAATCACCCCCCCTCTAGACATACTTCAAGGTCCTACATAAGCCACATTGCTTTTCATGCTTAACCTGCCTGTGATAATCGCCTGCTCGATTGACATCTGCCTTTGGAGCCGCTCGCACTAGCACGGCGCTTGTGCATGGGTCCATCCCTGCAACGTTGACAAATCTGAGTGGTCGAGCTCTGGCCCGCGGCAGCCCCGCAAGCGCTACCTCACCAGGCCCTCAGTGCCCTCATCACCCTCTCGGAGCAACCAATGGCTGGCCGGCAATCGCAATGGAAATCCTTGCTTCTTTCGTGTTGGCTTACAGGGTCCACCTAAGGAATAATGTGAGCTCTCTCTCTCCCTCACCCGTGCAATCTGCTCGCGTGTTAAAAGGGGTGTTCCTGAGTATCGCGACTCAGGAGCTCTTACTGGCTCTCCAGCCCTCACCCCCTGTCCTTGTCCACGGCATCGCGACCTGGCATACCAGCGGCGGCTGAGCTTGCTCGAGGGCCGAGACCTGAGGATGTAGAGCACGAAGGAGAGTGCAGGGAAGGGAGGAGAAACTCACAAAGGCCTGACCCAGTGACATCTCCGCTGCCGACACGCAGGTCCGACACCTCGCGAAGGAACGGCTCCAAGCTTTTGAGATAAGTCTCGCTCCTCGAACAGCTAATTGATGCGACACCAAACCCTTGCTTAATGCAGCTCTGTGACGGTGACGTTGCCTTCCTTTCTCGCCTTTTGGCGGCTGCTTGAGTGCTAAAGGGGACCTCCTGAGCATCGCGTCTCATGGGCTCTTACTGGACCTCGGGCCGCTGACCTCCTGGCCTTAACCACGGCATCGCGACCTGGCATACCAGTGACAGCAGAAGCCTGCCTGGGGACCGGGACCTGTAAGCGTAGAGCACCAGGTCATCGCGAGGTTAGAAAGGGGGAACCAAGCCGGAATAGGACAGTCATTTCGCGCTACTTCATAATAAGGATACATTAGCAAAAGACATTGCAGACACTTCACACGCCCCCGCGGGGTATTTCCTCGATTCCTCGCAGGGAAAAAAAGACACAAATCCTAAGGAGCCCTGACTATATGTGCCTCCATGGCTGATGCCATCATCAACAGTGGGCCACCAAGCGCCGGTGCCAACCCCATCCAGATCAACCGCGTCGGCGGCCTGATGCAGCTACCTTGCTCCGGGCGCGACACGAGCTCGGGGGCTCAGCTATCGTCGCTCATCTTCGGAGTCGCAAGAAGCTCAGGAAAGTCGCTGGACTCCCCAGCATCTCCGCTGCTACCAGAGGAGCCACTGGGGAAGCGGAGGGTAGGCCTAGCCCTTGCCACGCCGACGTCCTGACCGCCTCCTTTGGGGCAGCACTCCAGCTGGCGTCCTTCCGCATCGAAGACCTTGAATAGCATCAGGGAGGCGTCGTCGTATTCAAAATGAATCATGTAGACCTTGCCCGGAGCGACGACCTCAACCTCCGCTCCGGTCGCCGGGGTACCGCAGTCGGCGTGCTGCAGCCAGAGCTCGAGAGGCCCCCTAGGCGGCATCTCAAAGGCAAAGAAGGGAGGAAAGCGGATCCAGGAGCTAGGAGGCATGGCGGCATGGAGCACGAGCTCGCGAGGGGAGTCCGCAGCATGGACTCCAGGACCAACGACGCGCACCGCCGTGACTCGTCGTCGTCGATGGCGCGGTCGGCGCCGCTCGGCGCCTCCTTCTCTAAGGCCCTCAACCCGGGCGTACAGAGGTAGCGGAAACCCAGGAGGTGGCCCCTCATACCAGGGCCTTGACGTCTCCGACCGGGCAACCTCGCCGCGGCGTCCGGGGACCGGCCGTTTCTTCGGCGGGAGCGGGTCGGGCCCCTCTCGGGGGGCCTTCCCTTTCTCCTCGGCTGAGAACCGGCAGATCGGAGCCATTGGCGACAAGATGGAGGAGTGAGTAAGAAGAAGCAAGCAGAGCGAGAAGAGATGGACTGCGGGGGCTCGCACCTCACCGTATTTATAATCCAGAGGAGGCCAACCGCCGGCCTCCACGATCGCAGGTAATCATGACCCTTTTTGCATACAGTAGGGACTCGTCAAGTTGGGCAGTTGCCGAGGCAGCGTGGCGAAGCGGAGACGCCCACGTCCAATCAACCGCCACGCGACGACCAAGGCTACAGGCCGTTGGGGCCCGTGGCGCTCCTCACTTGCCCTTTCGCTTCGCTGCTAAGCCAAGTCCGAGCGCGCCTTGGGCCCGGGGGCTACTGTCGGCGTTCTGGGAACGGGGGTCCCCAGACTTGCCTGCTTGTGGCCTGCGGCGTGGCTCAAGGGGTGGCCCAGTACGACCCATCTTGATCAACTCAAGCTCAAGACCCTCGTGGGGCGGACGACGCAAGGCTTCCTCAGGAACGGCCTCACCAGGCAGGCTCGCGAGGAGGCGGAGAGATCAAGGCAGGGGTACCTCGCGAGGTGCTCGTGACGCAAGCCATGACGATCAAGACCAGGCGGGCGCCAGCCTGCGCAGTGTCCTCGTTTCCTCTTTGTTGCAAAGGGGGCAAGCGCAGGCGCGGAGTACCGAGGCATCAAGCAAAGGTTACCATTTCGGTGCAATGAGACCAAGGCCAGCGGAGCGGCAGGATGGAGGTCACCGTGGAGCCCAAGACGACGTCATCGCTAGTGCCTTTGGCAGTCGAAGACCAACTTTAGTCAGGATAACTTGTACTAGATGTTCCCCTTCAAAATGGCCATTGTTGGCTCCCTTCCCGCTCAATATTTGGGAAGAGGACCAGGGCCTCTATAAATAGAGATAGCTACCACCGTAGAGAGGGGATCGGATCCAGAGATCACCTCATCTAGAGCCTAGAGAGATCCACCCAAGCAGAGGACCGCACCGGCTCAAGAACACCTCTCGCGAGGCTGTTCTTCCTCTATACTGTTCATCATCAGCCCCTAAGGCAATCCACCACACCACAAACAAGAGTAGAGTATTACACCACAACGGTGGCCTGAACTAGTATAAACCTTGTGTCCCTTGTGTTGCTCATCGTGTAGCTTAGATTCTCAGTGAGGTGTTGGGATGCGGATCGGTAGGGGGAAGATCTTCGTGCACACCCCAGAGTTCGAACCTTAAGGGTTTTGCCGGAACCTGATATCCGACACCTTGTTCTCGGCATTTAACTTGCCGGCCTGTTTGAAGACACAACATTCTCTATTGGTATGATTAGCTGGTTTATCAGGGGTGCCGTGGATTTGACATGGGTTATCGAGTATGCGGTCCAAATTGGACGGGCCCGGATTGTTTCTTTTATACGGCTTCTTCCGCTGACCGGATTTAGAGCCACTGAATCCGGTGTTGACCGCCGTGTCTTCAGTGTTGTCACTGTAGTTTCGACGCTTGTGTTTGTTGTGTCGGGGCTTTCCGTTGCAGTTTCTGGCTTCAGAAGTGCCAGGTTCGCTTGTATTATTATTGCTACGAGCTAGCCAGCTATCTTCGCCCGCACAGAAGCGGGTCATGAGTGCCGTGAGGGCTGACATGGACTTCGGTTTCTCCTGGCCGAGGTGTCGGGCCAGCCATTCGTTGCGGATGCTGTGCTTAAAGGCCGCTAGGGCTTCGGCGTTCGGACAGTCGACGATCTAATTCTTTTTAGTTAAGAACCTAGTCCAAAATTTCCTGCCTGACTCTCCGGGCTGTTGAACTATGTGACTTAAGTCATCGGCATCCGGAGGTCGGACATATGTGCCTTGGAGTTGTCGAGGAAGGCATCCTCCAAATCCTCCCAGCTGCCAATGGAGTTTTTGGGCAGGTTGTTTAACCAGTACCTGGCTGGTCCCTTGAGTTTGAGCGGGAGGTATTTGATGGCGTGCAGATCATCACCGCGGGCCATATGAATATGGAGAAGAAAATCCTCAATCCATACCGCGGGGTCTGTTGTGCCGTCATATGATTCGATGTTCACGGGTTTAAACCCTTCTGGGAAATCGTGTTCCATTACTTCATCAGTGAAGCAAAGGGGGTGTGCGGCGCCTCTATATCGGGCCAAGTCGTGACATAGCTCGGATGGAGCTCGTCTGCGGTTTTCGGCCCGGATGTGATTATGTTTGTCACGTCCAGCCAGCTGACCATCGTCGCGCATCGGGGCACGCCCCCGTGATCCCTAGATTGATCTAGTCTGACCTGCTCTGTTTTCCAAGTCATGTCGTAGGTCATGTATGTGTCCCCGAGGCGTTGTATTATCTATCTTTACGGTGAGGTAGTGTGGGCTGGTGTTCGGCCCGAGGTGCCGCTTTGTCCTGGTCGCGTGGTGGCCGGTCAACCGCATTATGCGCTGGTAGGACTGGCTCCAGCGCCCCGTCATCAAACTATGGTAACAGTTTGCACTTCGGGTAACTCTTGGTTGGGCGCTCGAGGTCGTATTCCTTGGCTGCCAGGACATCAGTCCACCTGTCATTGAGCGGATCTTGATCAGCTTGAAGCTGCTGCTGTTTCTTTTTCAGGCTCCTTGCAGTGGCTATTAGCCGGCGCTTAAAAAGCTCCTGCTCGATGGGCTCCTCAGGCACGATAAAGTCTTTGTCGTCGAGGCTCAACTCGTCCTCGGAGAGCGGGAGGTAGTTACTGTCCTCCGCGTCTTCGTTCATGGCATGTTCATTAGGGCTGGCTTGCCCATCTTCCCGTTCGTCTTGTTTGGAGGTTGGCTCGATGGGGTCTTCATTGTCTTCGGTGTCGTCCGGAGTATTGTTTTCTCCTGTGATGGTATTGCTGTTTTTACCACAGCGTGGCTTAGAGCGGTGCCGCTGACGCCGACACTTTGGCTGTATCCCAGGAGGCTTATCCTCGACTAGATTTTCATTGTCGCTGTTGTTCTCTTTGGGTGTATCCACCATGTATACGTCATACGAGGAGGTGGCTGTCCAGCTCCATGTAGGCAGTGGTTTTTGTGCCTACTCCTCTCCGGCATCGTCGTCCATACTGTCCATGTCTTCGGACTCATAGTCGAGCATGTCGGTTAAGTCCTCGACAGTGGCTATGTAGTGGGTGGTGGGTGGGAAGCGAAATTCTCTGTCATCAGCTTATGATTCGAGTCAGATATAATTCGGCTCCGAATCTCCTAATAAGGAGAGGGCTTTTAGGGAGTTTAGCACATCGTCAAAAGGTGAGTGTCAGAAGATGTCCGCGGAGCTAAACTCAAAGATCGACGCCTGATCAGATCCGATGGGTGCAGATGTACGCTGTTCGGAACCTATGGCCGGAGACAAGTCCGAGGTTCCGCTGACGAGAGCCCAGCTCGATGTTGGGTCTGTTTGCGGCTCAAGCGCCGCTGAGTCTGCGGCTTTCGTGGCGGGGTTAATCTTCCCGTCTTCGGACGACGCGGTCCACTCCAGATCTAGGGCCAGAGCGGTTACATGCGCTATCTCCTGAACGCGGCCAGATGACAGATTTAGGTTACGTTCATCATGGTGGCAGGGGACAGCCGTCATGGGCTCGAATCCGTCAAAGATCAAGTCTCCACAGATATCAGCCACAAAATTCAGGCTTCCAAATCTGACTTGATGGCCAGGGGCGTAGCTATCGATCTACTCTAGATGGACAAGCGAGTTGGCCCATAGTGCGAAGCCGCCGAATACGAAGATCAGTCCAGGGAGGAAGATCTTCCCCTGGATTGCGTTGTTATAGATGATTGATGGAGCCATCAAGCCTTTTGGTGACGATGCAGCGGAACTCTCAATGAAAGCACCAATGTCAGTGTCAAAACCGGCGGATCTCGGGTAGTGAGTCCCGAACTGTGCATCTAAGGCTAATGGTAACAGGCGGCGGTGGACACAATGTTTACCCCGGTTCGGGCCCTCTCTATGGAGGTAATACCCTACTTCCTGCTTGATTGATCTTGATGAATATGAGTATTACAAGAGTTGATCTACCATGATATCGTAATGGCTAAACCCTAGAAGTCTAGCCTATGATTATGATTGTAATGGCCAAACCCTCTGGTTTATATAGACACTGAAGGGGGCTAGGGTTGAACAAAGTCGGTTATAGAGAAAGGATCTACATATTCAAAACGGCAAGCTTGCCTTCCACGCCAAGAAGAGTCCCATCCGGACACGGGAAGAAGTCTTCTGTTTTGTATCTTAATAGCCCAATAGTCCGGCCAAAGTATATAGTACAGCTGTTCGAGGACCCCTTAATCCTGGACTCCCTCAATAGGGAGTGCTCTATGATGATCATATCAATCTTGGAACCACTTCCAACACAAATCGTCACTTCATCCTCAACTAGTCTCTATTTATTCAGCAACTCTTGTTTCGAGTTACTAATCTTAGCAACCGAACAAGTATCAAATACCTAGGGATTACTACGAGTACTAGTAAGGTACACATCAATAATATGTATATCAGAAATACCTTTGTTCACTATGCCATCCTTCTTACCCACCAAATATTTGGGGCAGTTCCACTTCCAGTGACCATTTCTTTTGCAGTAGAAGCACTCAGTTTCAGGCTCCAGCTTTGGGCTTCTTCACGGGAGTGACAACTTGCTTGCCATTCTTCTTGAAGTTCCCTTTCTTTCCCTTTGCCCTTTTTGAAGGAAATATGCCCTAGTGGCAATAATAAAGTTATTATTTATTTCCTTAATTCATGATAAATGTTTATTATTCATGCTAGAATTGTATTAATCGGAAACATAATACATGTGTGAATACATAGACAAACATAGTGTCACTAGTATGCCTCTACTTAACTAGCTCATTGATCAAAGATGGTTAAGTTTCCTGGCCATAGACATGAGTTGTCATTTGATAAACGAGATCACATCATTAGGAGAATGATGTGATTGACATGACCCATTCCGTTAGCTTAGCACTTGATCGATTTAGTTTATTGCTATTGCTTTCTTCATGACTTATACAAGTTCTTATGACTATGAGATTATGCAACTCCTGATTACCGGAGGAACACCTTGTGTGCTACCAAACATCACAATGTAACTGGGTGATTATAAAGGTGCTCTACAGGTGTCTCCAATGGTACTTGTTGAGTTGGCATAGATCGAGATTAGGATTTGTCACTCCGTGTTTCAGAGAGGTATCTCTGGGCCCTCTCGGTAATGCACATCACTATAAGCCTTGCAAGAAATCTGACTAATGATTTAGTTGCGGGATGATGCATTACGGAACGAGTAAAGAGACTTGCCGGTAACGAGATTGAACTAGGTATTGAGATACCGATGATCGAATCTCAGGCAAGTAGCATACCTATGACAAAGGGAACAACATATGTTGTTATGCGGTTTGACCGATAAAGATCTTCGTACAATATGTAGGAGCCAATATGAGCATCCAGGTTCCGCTATTGGTTATTGATCGGTGACGTGTCTCGGTCATGTCTACATAGTTCTCAAACCCGTAGGGTCCACACGCTTAACGTTCGGTGACGATCGGTAATATGAGTTTATGTGTTTTCATGTACCGAAGGTAGTTCAGAGTCCTGGATATGATCACGGACATGACGAGGAGTCTCGAAATGGTCGAGACATAAATATCGATATATTGGATGACTATGTTTGAACTTTGAAGGGTTCCAGGCAAGTTCGGACAAATACCGGAGTACAGGGGGCTTACCGGAACCCCCCGGGAAGTGTAATGGGCCTATTGGGCCTTAGTGGAGAAGAGGAGGGGCGGCCAGGGCAGGCCGCATGACCTCGCCCCCTCTAGTCCGAATTGGACAAGGAGGGGGGCGGCGCCCCCCTTTCCTTCCCCCTCTCTCCTCCTTCCCTCTCTCCTACTCCTACTCTTGGAAGGGTTGGAGTCCTACTCTCGGTAGGAGTAGGACTCCCCTTGGGGCGTGCCTAGGAGGGCCAGCCCCTTCCCCTCCTCCACTCCTTTATATACGGGGGAGGGGGCACCCTACAGACACACAAGTTGATCATTGATCTTTAGCCGTGTGCGGTGCCCCCCTCCACCATAATCCACCTCGGTCATATCGTAGCAGTGCTTAGGCGAAGCCCTGCGTCGGTAGCTTCATCAACACCATCATCACGCCGTCGTGTTGACAAAACTCTCCCTCGAAGCTCTACTAGATCATGAGTTCGTGGGACGTCACCGAGCTGAACATGTGCAGATCACGGAGGTGTCGTACATTCGGTGCTAGGATCGGTTGATCGTGAAGACATACGACTACATCAACCGCATTGTCATAACGCTTCCGCTTACGGTCTACGAGGGTACATGGACGACACTCTCCCCTCTTGTTGCTATGCATCACCATGATCTTGTGTGTGCGTAGGAATTTTTTTGAAATTACTACGTTCCCCAACAGTGGCATCCGAGCCAGGTTTATGCGTAGATGTTATATGCACAAGTAGAACACAAGTGAGTTGTGGGCGATACTAGTCATACTGCTTACCGGCATGTCATACTTTGATTCGGCAGTATCATTGGATGAAGCGGCCCGGACCGACATTACGCATACGCTTACGCAAGACTGGTTCTACCAATGTGCTTCGCACAAGGTGGCTGGCGGGTGTTAGTTTCTCCAACTTTAGTTGAATCGAGTGTGGCTACGCCCAGTCCTTGTGAAGGTTAAAACATCACATACTTGATGAAATATCGTTCTGGTTTTGATGCGTAGGTAAGAACGGTTCTTGCTTAGCTCGTAGCAGCCACGTAAAACTTGCAACAACAAAGTAGAGGACATGTAGCTTGTTTTTGCAGGGCATGTTGTGATGTGATATGGTCAAGACATGATGCTAAATTTTATTGTATGAGATGATCATGTTTTGTAACAGGAGTTATCGGCAACTGGTAGGAGCCATATGGTTGTCTCTTTACTGTATGCAATGCAATCACCCTGTAATTGTTTTTACTTTATCACTAAGCGGTAGCGATAGTCGTAGAAACAATAGTTGGCGAGACGACAATGATGCTACGATGGAGATCAAGGTGTCACGCCGGTGACGATGGTGATCATGACGGTGCTTTGGAGATGGAGATCAAAGGCACAAGATGATGATGGCCATGTCATATCAGTTATATTGATTGCATGTGATGTTTATCTTTTATGCATCTTATTTTGCTTTGATTGACGGTAGCATTATAAGATGATATCTCACTAAATTTCGAGGTATAAGTGTTCTCCCTGAGTATGCACCGTTGCCAAAGTTCGTCGTGCTGAGACACCATGTGATGATCGGGTGTGATAAGCTCTACGTTCACATACAATGGGTGCAAGCCAGTTTTGCACACGCAGAAATACTCGGGTTAAACTTGATGAGCCTAGCATATGCAGATATGGCCCAAGAACACTGAGACCGAAAGGTCGAGCGTGAATCATATAGTATATATGATCAACATAGTGATGTTCACCATTGAAAACTACTCCATTTCACGTGATGATCGGACATGGTTTAGTTGATTTGGATCACGTGATCACTTGGATGATTAGAGGGATGTCTATCTAAGTGGGAGTTCTTAAGTAATATGATTAATTAAACTTCAATTTATCATGAACTTAGTACCTGATAGTATTTTGCTTGTCTATGTTGTTGTAGATAGATGGCCCGTACTGTTGTTCTGTTGAATTTTAATGCATTCCTTGAGAAAGCTAAGTTGAAAGATGATGGTAGCAATTACACGGACTGGGTCCGTAACTTGGGGATTATCCTCATTGCTGCAGAGAAGAATTACGTCCTGGAAGCACCACTGGGTGCCAGTCCTGCTGCAGATGCTGCTGATGACGCTAAGAATGGATGGCAGAGTAAAGCTGATGACTACTCGATAGTTCAGTGTGCCAAGCTTTACGGCTTAGAACCGGGACTTCAACGACGTTTTGAACGTCATGGAGCATATGAGATGTTCCAGGAGTTAAAGTTAATATTTCAAGCAAATGCCCGGATTGAGAGATATGAAGTCTCCAATAAGTCCTACAGCTGTAAGATGAAGGAGAACAATTCTGTCACTGAACATATACTCAAAATGTCTGGGTATAATAGTCACTTAATTCAACTGGGAGTTAATCTTCCTGATGATAGTGTCATTGACAGAATTCTCCAATCACTACCACCAAGCTACAAGAGCTTCGTGATGAACTATAATATGCAAGGGATGGACAAGACTATTCCCGAGCTCTTCGCAATGCTAAAAGTTGCGGAGGTAGAAATCAAGAAGGAGCATCAAGTGTTGATGGTCAATAAGACCACCAGTTTCAAGAAAAAGGGCAAAGGGAAGAAGAAGGGGAACTTCAAGAAGAACAGCAAGCAAGTAGCTGCTCAAGAGAAGAAACCCAAATCTGGACCTAAGCCTGAGACTGAGTGCTTCTATTGCAAGCAGACTGGACACTGGAAGCGGAACTACCCCAAGTATTTGGCGGATAAGAAGGATGGCAAAGTGAACAAAGGTATATGTGATATACATGTTATTGATGTGTACCTTACTAATGCTCGTAGTAGCACCTGGGTATTTGATACTAGTTCTGTTGTTAATATTTGCAACTCGAAACAGGGACTACGGATTAAGCGAAGATTGGCTAAGGACGAGGTGACGATGCGCGTGGGAAATGGTTCCAAAGTCGATGTGATCGCGGTTGGCACGCTACCTCTACATCTACCATCGGGATTAGTTTTAGACCTAAATAACTGTTATTTGGTGCCAGCGTTAAGCATGAACATTATATCTGGATCTTGTTTGATGCGAGATGGTTATTCATTTAAATCAGAGAATAATGGTTGTTCTATTTATATGAGTAATATCTTTTATGGTCATGCACCCTTGAAGAGTGGTCTATTTTTATTGAATCTCAATAGTAGTGATACACACATTCATAATGTTGAAGCCAAAAGATGCAGAGTTAATAATGATAGTGCAACTTATTTGTGGCACTGCCGTTTAGGTCATATTGGTGTAAAGCGCATGAAGAAACTCCATACTGATGGACTATTGGAATCACTTGATTATGAATCACTAGGTACTTGCAAACCATGCCTCATGGGCAAGATGACTAAAACGCCGTTGTCCGGAACAATGGAGCAAGCAACAGATTTATTGGAAATCATACATACTGATGTATGTGGTCCGATGAATATTGAGACTCGCAGCGGGTATCGTTATTTTCTCACCTTCACAGATGATTTAAGCAGATATGGATATATCTACTTAATGAAACATAAGTCTGAAACATTTGAAAAGTTCAAAGAATTTCAGAGTGAAGTGGAAAATCATCGTAACAAGAAAATAAAGTTTTTACGATCTGATCATGGAGGAGAATATTTGAGTTACGAGTTTGGTCTTCATTTGAAACAATGCAGAATAGTTTTGCAACTCACGCCACCCAGAACAACACAGCGTAATGGTGTGTCCGAACGTCGTAACCGCACTTTATTAGATATGGTGCAATCTATGATGTCTCTTACTAATTTACCACTATTGTTTTGGGGTTATGCTTTAGAGACGGCTGCATTCATGTTAAATAGGGCACCATCTAAATCTGTTGAGACGACGCCTTATGAACTGTGGTTTGGCAAGAAACCAAAGTTGTCGTTTCTTAAAGTTTGGGGCTGCGATGCTTATGTGAAAAAGCTTCAACCTGATAAGCTTGAACCCAAATCGGAGAAATGTGTCTTCATAGGATACCAAAAGGAGACTGATGGGTACACCTTCTATCACGGATCTGAAGGCAAGACATTCGTTGCTAAAAATGGATCCTTTCTAGAGAAGGAGTTTCTCTTGAAAGAAGTGAGTGGGAGGAAAGTAGAACTTGATGAGGTAACTGTACCTGCTCCCTTATTGGAAAGTAGTTCATCATAGAAACCGGTTCCTGTGACACCTACACCAATTAGTGAGGAAGCTAATGATATTGATCAAGAAACTTAAGATCAAGTTAGTACCAAACCTCATAGGTCAAGCAGAGTAAGATCCGCACTAGAGTGGTACGGTAATCCTATTTTGGAGGTCATTTTACTTGACCATGGCGAACCTATGAACTATGAGGAAGCGATGATGAGCCCAGATTCCGCAAAATGGCTTGAGGCCATGAAATCTAAGATGGGATCCATGTATGAGAACATAGTGTGGACTTTGGTTGACTTGCCCGATGATCGGCAAGCCATCGAGAATAAATGGATCTTTAAGAAGAAGACTGACGCTGACGGTAATGTTACTGTCTACAAAGCTCGACTTGTTGCGAAAGGTTTTCGACAAGTTCAAGGGGTTGACTACGATGAGACTTTCTCACCCGTAGCGATGCTTAAGTCTGTCCGAATCATGTTAGCAATTGCCGCATTTTATGATTATGAAATTTGGTAAATGGATGTCAGAATTGCATTCCTGAATGAATTTCTAGAAGTAGAGTTGTATATGATGCAACTAGAAGGTTTTGTCGATCCAAAAGGTGCTAACAAAGTGTGCAAGCTCCAGCGATCCATTTATGGACTGGTGCAAGCCTCTCGGAGTTGGAATAAACGTTTTGATAGTGTAATCAAAGCATATGGTTTTATACAGACTTTTGGAGAAGTCTGTATTTACAAGAAGGTGAGTGGGAGCTCTGTAGCATTTCTAATACTATATGTGGATGACATATTGTTGATTGGAAATGATATAGAATTTCTGGATAGCATAAAAGGATACTTGAATAAGAGTTTTTTAATGAATGACCTCGGTGAAGCTGCTTATATATTGGCATCAAGATCTATAGAGATAGATCAAGACGCTTAATTGGACTTTCACAAAGCACATACCTTGATAAAGTTTTGAAAAGGTTCAAAATGGATCAAGCAAAGAAAGGGTTCTTGCCTGTGTTACAAGGTGTGAAGTTGAGTCAGACTTAATGCCCGACCACTGCAGAAGATAGAGAGAAAACAAAAAAGTGTTCCCTATGCTTCAGCCATAGGCTCTATCATGTATGTAATCTTGTGTACCAGACCTGATGTGTGCCTTGCTATTAGTTTAGGAGGGAGGTACAAAGTAATCCAGGAGTGGATCACTGGACAGAGGTCAAGAACATCCTGAAATACCTGAAAAGGACTAAGGATATGTGAGGGAGTCCTGGACTAGGGAGTGTCCGGATAGCCGAACTATCATCTTTGGCCGGACTCAAAGACTATGAAGATACAAGATTGAAGACTTCGTCCCGTGTCCGGATGGGACTTTCCTTGGTGTGGAAGGCAAGCTTGGGGATACGGATATGTAGATCTCCTAGCATTGTAACCGACTCTGTGTAACCCTAGCCCTCTCCGGTGTCTATATAAACCGGAGGGTTTTAGTCCATAGGACGAACAACAATCATACCATAGGCTAGCTTCTAGGGTTTAGCCTCTCTGATCTTGTGGTAGATCTACTCTTGTACTACCCATATCATCAATATTAATCAAGCAGGAGTAGGGTTTTACCTCCACCGAGAGGGCCCGAACCTGGGTAAAAACATCGTGTCCCTTGTCTCCTGTTACCATCCGCCGAGACGCACAGTTCGGGACCCCCTACCCGAGATCCGCCGGTTTTGACACCGACATTGGTGCTTTCATTGAGAGTTCCTCTGTGTCGTCACCTTTAGGCCCGATGGCTCCTTCGATCATCAACAACGAAGCGGTCCAGGGTGAGACTTTTCTTCCCAGACAGATCTTCGTATTCGGCGGCTTTGCACTGCGGGCCAACTCGCTTGGCCATCTGGAGCAGATTGAAAGCTACGCCCCTGGCCATCAGGTCAGATTTGGAAGTTTGAACTACACGGTTGACATCCGCGGAGACTTGATCTTCAACGGATTCGAGCCACAGCCAAGTGCGCTGCACTGTCTTGATGGGTATGATCTAGCTCTGCCGCCGGACAGTACCCTGGTGTCGTGGGAACGAACACCTATGGGACCGGAGCCCCTTTCGGTCCGGTGGGGGGCGGAGATCGCACGAAGAGCGGATCGAGGCGAAGCACATGAATGATTTACCCAGCTTCGGAGCTCTCCGGAGAGATAATACTCCTACTGCTGCTTTGTGGTTGTATTGTGTTCTTGCTCGAGAGCGTGAGTGTTTTCTGGTTTTCGAATGCTCCGAACCCCCCTCTACGTTGCGCATGGGCCTCCTTTTATATGCTCAAGGGGTCACCGACAGGTGGCAACGTAGGCGAGGGTAAAAAATGTAAAAGAACTACGGTTGGTACACCTACTTGCACAGTGTATCATACCTACCCCTGACGGCAGGGGACAAAGGCATTAAATGCCTGTCTGTGTCGCCCAAACAGTGCAAAAAAGTGACCGTTAGGGGCGCCACCGCTTGCCACGACGTCAATCTTGTCAGCGCCGCTTGCCACCTCGCACCGCTGGCTGCACAGCTTCTCGCCACGCACGCCTGAAAAGATCCCATGGCGACACGTTGATGGATGTGTTGGAGCGTGGGTACAGAGTGGTGGCTTGCCGCGGCAAGCGCCTTGCCGCGGTCATTGTCTTGTCGCGTCCGGAAGCTTGTCGCTCACCGGACCTTGCCGGGACGCACGACGCGTCGCGACAAGTTCCTTGAAATGCCTTGGTTGGCCTTCCCGGCAAGCTCCTCTTGCCGGGGCCTTGTCCTTCCCGGCAAGCTCCTCTTGCCGGGGCCTTGTCTTCTCGGCTTGAACACTTTGTTCTTGAATGGCTCCAAAGGAACCACGGAGGACCTTGGCGGGCACCCGGCAAGCCTTGCCGCGGGGCGCTGCGACTGCCCGTGCACAAGTTTGGGATACTAGTGTACCCCTACTCTAGTACACCAACAGGAGCCCCCGGGCCTGGGCCACACACGGTGCCGAACGCTGTTGGCCCAGGCCCAAAACAAGGCACGGGCACGTGCGGCCTGGGTCCACACCGTATCTTACTCCGTATCCACCGCGCTCTCCCCTAACGGCACGCGTCGAATGCGGCGTCGTGGGAGAGATCGCGGGTGGTTCTTTATTCGGAAAAAGCGTAACGTTCGCCTCCTCCCTCTTTATAAGCAGGGGAAACAGGGGCAGTTTCCCCACCTTCGCCATTTGCTGTTCCTATCTCCGAAATCTCCGCCGCTCCCCTCCGCTTCCAAAGCCGAAAGAGAGCAGCGCTCCGCCCCCCCATCGCCGCTGTCGCCGCCAAAGCCTTCGATCTCCCACACCACCTCCGCCATGGCTTCAAAAACCGGGAAGGGCGTGAAGTCGGCCAAGGCACTGCGGCTTGAGGCGCTGCGGAAGGAGCGGGCAACTTTCCCCTCCGAGCTCGCCGCGGCGGAGCTGAGGGAGTGGTACTACCTCTTCTGGTCGACGGAGACGCGAGCGCATCCGCGCACGAAGGTACTCTCCGCCGCCACTTCGAAACAGGCTCCAAACGGATACCCCTTCTTCATACTGTTCTTCTACTGCGGGCTCTGCCCGCCTTTCTCCGAGTTCTTCTGTGACATCATGAACACCTACGGGTTCCACCTCCTTGATTTCACTCCCAATGCTGTCCTGACCATGGCGGTTTTTGCACATCTCTGCGAAAACTTTGTCGGAGTCCACCCAAATGTAGCCCTTTTTCGCCACTACTTCATGCCCCGGGTCGAGAGAGGAGAGCCCTTATCCGGCGGGATCGCCTGGATCTCGAGAGCCGGTAAGAAGGAGACTTATCTGGAGGGGGAGCTCCGCAGCAAATGGGAGGAGTGGAGAGCAGAATGGTGCTGGATCGTCGAGGAGAACCCGCAGCCATTCACCACCCTGCGCCAAGCCCCAGTAGTGCGCGGCGGCAATTGGAGCGCCCTGGCCACGGACGACGACAAGCTGAAGATCGCCACCACCCGGATCTTGCGTCTCAGGCTTGCCGAGCTCACTGTAGGCGCTGTCGGTGCAGATTTTCTTCGCCGCCGCATCGCCCCCCTGCAAGAGAGGAGGAGACCCGCCTGGGAGTTCGGGGGTCCAGCGGATATCATGAGGCTGCGCCCGGGCCTCAACTTCAATTTCACTGTGCTGGAATTGGACGCGATGCTCAAGGAGCTGTTCAAGCACGACCCTCAGCATCCTGAGTGGTTCAGATTGCCGGCGGGTGTCGTTCCGCTGTGCAACAACTCTTCGCTCGACCGCATCCGTGCAATGATGCCGCAGTGCAACTCGCATGGAATCATCCCCACCTGGCAGGAGCCTGCAGACGATGTCGTGCAGCAGTTCTTCGACGGCCTGGTGGAGGTAGCGGTCCGCGCCGACGAGCAGAGAAGCCTCACCCGTGACACCACTGAGGAGGAGATGCAGCGCATCGCCACCAGGGCGGAAGAGGCGGCGGCAGCCGCTGCCGCGGGCGAGTTTGGGTTCACCGTGGAGGAGGCAGAGGCAACAGAGGCGGCAAGCCTTGCCGAGCGAGAATGGCTTGACGGTGAGGAAGAGCTTGCCGCGCCTGACGCCGAGTCGAGCGAACCCGCCGAGGGTGCGAGCGGCCCGCCGTCTCCAGGTAGCTTGCCGCAAGCGGAGCCCCCAACGCAGCCCCCAGCTCCACCAAGAAGGCGTCTCCGCAAGGCCGGGGATGTAGTAGGGCGGCAGACGAGCCAGCAGCCGACGCGCCGCGCGACGCGCTCCGTCGCGACAAGCAATGTTGCCGCGGGAGCGCCTCGCACCGCGGCGACAACTGGAGCGGGGTCGTCCCGGACTACCGCCGCTGCCCCCGCCAAGCGGCCAAGGGCACCTACTCCTCCGCCTCGTCGCGCCGAAGGTGGGCCTGACTTCGACCTCTCCGCACTCAGCTCCGACGAGGAAGAAGAGGAGTAAGCCTTTTTGTTGTATTTGTAGTTCTTCGATTTCTTGCTGTCTTTGTCTTGTATCTGATGCTTTACTCTAAACTGTTTCCTTTTCAGGACCCTGGCCCAGAGAGCGGCGAAGAGAGCCAAGGCTCCGGTGATTGTCATCGAGGACGAGCCCACCGCGGCAGCAGGGGGCGCGCCCGAGACCACCTTGCCGGACCCGGCAACTACTCCCCGAAGCAGCCCCCAGCGCAGCCCCCAGTGTAAGTATATGGTTTATTTCTCGCTGTTGGGCGCGCATGGGTGTTCTTTCCTTTGTTGAGATCTGACTGTTGGTTTGCTTGTGTAGGAGCAGAACCGCCTCACCAAGAGCCTCGTGAAGCCGCCCCTGAGATACTATCTGCTTCGACTACGCCGCCAAGGGAGGATTCCCCGGCAAGGGAGCGTTCTCCGGCGAGGGAGAAGTCCCCGGCAAGGGAGGAGTCTCCGGCAAGGGAGGAGTCTCCGGCAAGGGGCAGCACCAGCGATCCCCCGTTGGCGGAGCCCATGACTGTAGATCCCAGTACAGGTAATCCCCCTTGCTTGAAACTTCCCTTGGGTTCTTCTTTTGATTGTCTTTTGGATATTTGCTTGACTCTTCTCCCTCTTCCGTCCGCCAGATCCACCTTCCACGGAGCCGATGGAGACCGAGGCCACCGGCGAGGAGAACGCGCGCGGCAATACTGTCGACACCGCCGCCACCGAAGAAGAGGCCGACGCTGATGATCCCGCCGGCGAAGAGGCCGCCAAGGCAGCTGGCGAGAGGTCCGGCGATTGCACTGACGACCCTGAGGCCGCAGGAGCGCAAGGCGCTACGCCGATCGCCGATCCCTCCGCCGCTGACGCAGCGCCAGGCTACGAAGAGCCCCAGCCCGGCGCCTACTTGAAGGCCGGCGACGGTGTCTTCATCAAGCTCCCTTGGGCTTCAAGCTCCAGGGCGCCGGTCAAAGGAGAAGTTTTTGACGGAGAAGTGCTCGCCTCCGCTGGGTTGACACTGGTCGATGCGCCAAGCAGCAGCAGCGGCGAGCCTGAGGAGGAACAGCTGCTGCGGAGGCTGCTGTTGCTCTACCGCGCCCGACAAGCCAAGCTGGAGTCTGGGGAGGCGCTTGTCGCGCAGGCGGGAGTAGATATTGAGAAGCATGCGGAGGAGCTCCAGAGTCGCAACCAGGAAGCCCTCCGGTCCATTGCAGAGGAGCGGGCGCAGCTCGTCGAGGCGCCGAAAGCCTTCCTTCTCGAGAAGGCTGAAGCTGAAGAGCAACAACAGCTTGCCGCCGAGGAGCTGTCTGTGCGGGAAGGTGAGTTGGCGCAGTGGAAGGTCAATCTTGACAGCCACGAGGAGGAGCTTGCCACGCGCGAGGAAACATTTGGCGGGGCTCTCAAGGAAGCGAAGGATGCTGCCGCGGCTGCTGAGGCCGCCAAGAAGGAGCTGGAGACGAAGGTGGCGCAGCTGGAGGCCGATCTCAAGGCGAGGGGTGAAGAGATTGCCGCGCTCCAGCGTGAGCGCGAGAAGGACGCCCATGCCCATGGCGAGCTGCAGGGTCGTCTCCTCGAGAAGGGCAAGGAGCTGAGCGCCGCCAAGGACTCCAACGCTGATCTCGAGTTGAAGCTGGCTACTTTGACCGAGACGCTGGACGGCGCCAAGGAGCGGGAGACGGCCTTGAAGGAGGAGATCAAGGCCAATGACGCGCTGCTGACGAGGGCTGCCGAGACCCAGAACACTTTTAGGGAGACTGTGGAGCTCTGGACAGAGGGTCTCGTGAACACCGCCGCAGTCATCGACGAGGAGCTAGCGCAGCTGGGGATGGTGGATTTTGGGTATTCCTCCGATGAGAACCTCTAGCCCAGCGCCAAGCTCACTCTGTTCTTCAAGGGCGTGGCGACGGCCCTCCAGCAACTCCGGGAAAGGATCCCAAAGCAGCTGGCCGACGAGTCGCGCACGATCTACGCGAGAGTTCTTCAAAAGGTGCTGGTGAAGGTGGCCTTCCGCAACCCAGGCCTCAACCTCACCAACGTCCTCAGGAAGCTGCCTACGGATGCTGATCTGGAAGAGCTCAAGGCCCTTGTCGCACCCATTGTGGACAAGGTGAATGAAGTCAAGAGAGTTGACGGCAATCGCGTAGACTAGGCCGTCTGTTTTCTCCTTTTCTTGCCGCTGCTAAACATGTTACGAGAACAATCTATTAGAGCTGCGGCAAGTTATCTTTGTAATATAACTTTTATTTTGGGTATCGAATGCTATGTTATTTCCTTTACTTGATTCCTTCCTTTGTATGCTTTTGCCCTACGCTTTTAGGGAACTTGTCGGTGCGGGCACCCTTGCCGCGAGCGCTGAGTGCGGAACATCAGTAGCCTGCTGGCGGTGCCGCTACCGACAAGAAACCTTGTCGCAACTAGTCGCAGCACACTTAAGTTGTTGAGCGGACTCGAAACAAAGTAAGGGCGCAACTAGCTACGAGTTGGTTCCTCCGCGCACAGGTTTTCCATACAAAGCACGGTCGTTCGAGGAAGATAACTTAAAAATTTTAAAACTGATTGCTCAAACTTTGGCACCTTAGCTTTTCTGTCGTTTACGTCCCGGCAAGGCGAAACTTCCTTGAACGACGCCTTGTCCACACCATTATCTTCTCCTCCCCCCCCCCCCCCCCGGCAAACTTGTGGGCGAGGGAATCTTCCTTTTGAGAAAAAGAAAGAAGAGAACATAAAGATATGGAGCCTTAAGGCTCGTTATAGCTTACCGGGGGTAGGTGCTGCACAAAGTGTCAGATAATACATGCAAGAAATAGAAAGCATGAAATTGACAAGATGTGCGGAGCATATGAGCTTTATTTATGCACGGGGTCTGCGCCCGGCTTTGTACAAAGGATTACATGCAACATCGGCAAGACTCGTACAAAAGGTGGTTGCCGGAACAGGTTCCGGCAACCGCGCCTTACGGGTAAAACTTACGAAGATCCTCAATGTTCCAGGAGTTGCTCACCAGAAAGCCATCTTCGGTCTCAAGGCGGACAGCGCCAGGCCTAGTGACTCGTTTCACCCGGTAAGGGCCTTCCCACTTTGGCGTCAACTTGTTGGAATTCTTGGCGGACTGAACGCGCCGAAGAACAAGGTCGCCTTCCTCGAGACTTCTGGCATTAACTTTGCGGCTATGGTAGCGGCGCAAAGCTTGCTGGTATCGAGCAGCTCGTACAGCAGCCTGAAGACGATCCTCCTCAAGGAGCAGCGCATCATCTTGTCGCAGCTGCTCTTGCTCAAGCTCATCATAAGCGAGAACTCGAGGCGATCCGTATACGAGTTCCGTGGGGAGAACTGCCTCTGCTCCATAGACTAGAGCGAAAGGTGTCTGGCCAGTGGCTCGATTTGGCGTCGTCCTGATCGACCAAAGAACCACCGGCAGCTCCTCGATCCAGTTCTTTCCGCACTTGTACAGCCTGTCGAAAGTCCTGGTCTTGAGCCCGCGCAGCACTTCAGCATTTGCCCTCTCCGCTTGACCATTGCTTCTCGGTGAGCAACAGAAGCGAAGCAGACCTTGGCGCCAAGATCTTGGACGTACTGCATGAAGGTGCGGCTCGTGAATTGTGTGCCGTTGTCAGTGATGATCCTGTTAGGGACCCCGAAACGGCAAACAATCGACTTAAAGAACTTGACTGCTGACTGTGCTGTCACCTTCCTCACCGCTTCCACTTCCGGCCACTTTGTGAACTTGTCGATTGCAACGTACAAGTACTCAAAGCCCCCGATAGCTCGGGGAAAGGGGCCGAGGATGTCGAGCCCCCAGACCGAAAATGGCCAGGATAAAGGGATCGTCTGGAGAGCTTGAGCTGGCTGGTGTATCTGCTTGGAATGGAACTGGCACGCTTCACACTTGGTTACTTGTGCAGTTGCATCCTGGAGGGCTGTCGGCCAAAAGAAACCTTGTCGGAATGCCTTGCCGGCAAGTGCTCTTGCGCCAATGTGGTGACCATATATGCGTCCATGTATCTCCGCCAACAGCTTCTGTCCGTCTTCCCGGGAAATACACTTCAATTTCACACCGTTGAATCTTCATCTGTACAGTGTATTGTCGACAAACTGGTACATACTTGATTGTCGGGCTACTCTCTCCGCTTCTTCTTGTTCTTCGGGAAGTTCTCCTGTCTGAAGGAAAAGGACAATATGCTGTGCCCATGCTGGAGCTTGCGGCTCGACAACAAGGACTAAAGGCACGTATGTTGCTGCGGTAACATCCACTTCTACGGCGAGAACCTGCGTCTCAGCAGGAGCTTGATGTTCCCCGGCAAGCTTGCCGGAGCAAAACTTGTCGGGAGCGCCTGCTTCAACGGAACAAACCCTAGGGCTTGTCGGAGCAGATTGCTCCTCAGCACTCTTGGTGTTGATCTTAGGGACCTTCTTGGCGGCGGCTTCGGGAAGCTCTTCCGGAAAATAGTCACCAGAAATCAACTTCCTCTTCTTGCTCTGTCCAGTTGATGGTGTTACAGATGGTTGAGTCAGCTTGAGCACAAAGATCCCTGGTTCCACAGGTAACTTAAGTGCGGCGCACTTTGACAGGCCATCTGCAATGTCGTTCTGAGCTCTCGGAACATGTTCCATCTGTAGGCCGTCAAAGTGCTCTTCTAACCTTCTCACTTCATCAATGTAAGCTTCCATCAACGGACTCTGATAGTCTTTGTTTACTTGGCGGACGACAAGCTGCGAGTCACCCCTGACAATGAGCTTCTTGATCCCAAGGTCTGCTACTATTCTGAGGCCGGCAAGCAAACCTTCATACTCTGCAGTGTTGTTTGTTGCTTGCTCCTTGGGAAAGTGCATATGGACTACGTACTTGAGGTGCTCTCCGGTGGGGGCGACAAGGAGCACGCCCGCACCGGCGCCTTGCAGCGAGAAGGCACCATCAAAGTACATCAGCCACTCTTTGCTCGCTTCCTTGATGGGGATGCTCGTTTCTGGAATTTCTTCATCTGGTGTTGGCGTCCACTCTGCTATGAACTCTGCCAATGCTCTGCTTTGGATAGTTGAAGTGCTCTCAAACTTAAGGCCAAAGCTTGACAATTCCAGTGCCCACTCGACAATCCTGCCTGTTGCTTCTGGATTCTGCAGTATCCTCTTCAGCGGAAAACGAGCGACAACTGTGATCTCATGTGCTTGGAAGTAATGGCGTAGCTTTCTCGAGGCCATGAGAAGGCCAAAAAGTAATTTCTGCACACCAGAGTACCTTGACCTAGCCCCCTGCAGAAGGGAACTAACAAAGTAAACTGGGCGCTGCACCATTTTCTTCTGTTTCTCCTCCTGTGCCTGCGCAGATCCATCCTTGTCGGGACCAGAGCTTGTCGGGGAAGCCCCCTGCTTGTCGCTGGACGCACTTGCCGTGGTTGCTGGCTCATCATCCGCCTCCCTCTCTGCTACTAACGCAGCACTAACCACTTGATTGGTTGCCGCTAGATACAGCAGCAACTTCTCTTGTGGCTTAGGTGCGACAAGTATTGGAGTGGAGGACAGGTATCTCTTCAAGTCCTGCAGCGCAGCCTCCGCTTCCGGAGTCCATTTCATTGGACCTGCCTTTTTCAGTATTTTGAAAAATGGCAGGGCGCGCTCAGCAGACTTAGAGATAAACCTGCTGAGAGCAGCCACGCAGCCGGCAAGCCTTCGTACATCCTTGACGCACCTTGGTGCTTCAATCTGCTCAATGGCCTTGATCTTGTCGGGATTGGCTTCAATCCCCCGCTGAGACACGAAGAACCCGAGAAGCTTGCCGGAGGGGACTCCAAACACACACTTCTCGGGGTTGAGCTTGAGGTTGATCTTGCACAGATTTGTAAAGGTTTCATCTAAATCTTGAATCAGAGTTGCCTTATCCTTGCTTCTGACCACTATGTCATCCATGTAGGCTTCCACATTTCTGTGTATTTGTGGCTCAAAAGCGTGATTGACTACTCTTGCAAATGTTGAACCAGCATTCTTCAAACCGAAAGGCATTCGTACGAAACAGTACATGCCACAAGGAGTGATGAATGCGGTCTTCTCTTCATCTTCTTCTGCCATGAAGATCTGGTGATACCCTGAGTATGCGTCAAGAAATTAAAGCAAGTCACATCCGGCCGTGGAGTCAACAATCTGGTCAATGCGCGGCAAGGGAAATGGGTCTTTGGGACAAGCTTTATTAACATTAGTAAAGTTAATACAAAGCCTCCATTTCCCGTTTGCCTTGCGCACGACTACAGGATTAGCCAACCACGTAGGATGGAGCACTCCTCTGACAAGGCCTGCTGCTTCCAACTTCTTGATCTCTTCTGCAATGAATTCTTGGCACTCCACTGCTTGTTTCCTGACTTTCTGCTTGACGGGCCGCACGTGAGGACAGACGGCAAGGTGGTGCTCAATTACTTTCCTGGGAACACCGGGGATGTCAGACGGTTGCCATGCAAACACGTCGACGTTCGCCCGCAGGAAAGCAACGAGCGCGCTTTCCTATTTGGGGTCGAGAGTGGCATTGATGGTGAAGGTACCACCAGTGCCGTCCTCCTTGGCGGGCACCTTCTTGGTTTCTGGCAGAGCTGCCTTCGTCTTCTTACACTTGCCGGTGGAGCTCGATGGTGCGTCCTCGACGGTAGCGCCGCACTCCGAAGAGGTGCGCTTGCCGGAGTGGACATCAGAACTCTTGCCGGACTTGGTCTGCTTCTTCCCTCCGGGAGCTTCAGCGGCAAGTGGCTTGCGATCCGCTGCGGCTGCTGCTTCCCGGTAGATCTTGTCGGCGCAGATAAGAGCATCCTTCTTGTCGCCAGGGACAGAGATGACACTTATCGGGCCCGGAATCTTGAGCATGTTGTAGGCATAGTGAGAGGTTGCCATGAACTTGGCGAGCGCTGGACGGCCGAGTATCCCATTGTAAGGCAATGGAAAATCAGCAACGTCAAAAGTGACCCTCTCAGTCCTGAAGTTCAACTCGCTGCCAAATGTTACCGGCAACGTGATCTTTCCCTTCGATTTGCTCCTTCCCGGGTTGATTCCTTGGAAAGTGTCGGTCTCTTCGAGCTCGCTGTCAGGGATATGGAGTTTCTGGAGTACCGCGGAGGAGATCAGGTTCAGGCCGGCCCCGCCATCAACTAGCATCTTAGTGACCTTGAGGTTGCGGATAGTTGGTGAGACCAACATAGGCAAGCACCCGACCGCAGTTATGCAATCAAGGTGGTCCTCAATATCAAAGACGATAGGCGTGCTGGACCACTTTAGAGGCTTGCGTGACTCGACGGGTGGTTCTGCTGCATTGACTTCCCGCACCCACTGTTTGAGCTGGCGGTGTGATGTATGCAGAGAAGCACCGCCGTCAACACACAGGACCTCTGTGGCTTTCTAAAACTCCTGCTCATCGGCCTCGTCATCATCCATCTCTTCATCGTCGTCTTCATCTTCGTCCTTGTCGCGGCCGCGGGGAGGTCTGTCTCCTTGCCGCTGCTTGGCCTTGCCGTGGCGTCCTCCCCGGCCGGGGCACTTCTTGCCGGATCCTCCAGTACATTCCTGGGCCTTCTCCTTGTCGTGTCGCTCGTACTCAGCCTTCTGCTGCTCGACAAGCTACTCGACCTTCTTGCAACTCTGGAGATCATGGCCCTTGGTGCGGTGGATCTTGCAATACCGCTTGTCGGAGCCGCCCTGCTTGTCGGCGGCCGCCACAGGTTCGGCTTCCTTGGTGCCACCTCCGTTGCCGGACTGCTCAACGACTAGCACATCTTTTCCCTTTTTCTTCCTGTTGTTCCGCCGCTGGTTTTTCCTTGCCGGGACAGCATCATCGCTGTCAGATCCTCCTGATCCTGCGTTCTCTCCGGGGAGTTTCCTCCCCTCCTCAGCACGTGCACACTTGTCGGCCAGGGCGTATAGCTCACCGACGTCTCTAATCTTGCACATCACCATCTCCTCCCGCATCCTGCGGTTTCGCACGTTCTGATGGAACGCGCTAATGACCGCGGCAGGGTGGACATCTGGGATGTTGCGCTGCACCTAGCTGAATCTCTAAATGTACTTGCACAAGGGCTCTCCTTCCTTCTGGGCGAGCAGATGAAGATCGCTCTCTTGGCCATGAGGCTTGTGGCCGCCTGTAAAGGCGCCGACAAACTGATGGCACAGATCCACCCCTGAGGATATGGAGTTGTCCGGCAAGTGCATGAGCCAGGATCTGACATTGGGCTTGAGCACTAGCGGGAAGTAGTTGGCAAGGATCTTGTCGTCGCGCCCCCCGGCAGCTTGCACCGCGATGGTGTAGATGCTGAGGAACTCCGACGGATGCAACCTGCCGTCGTACTTCTCTGGTACATCTGGCTTGAAGTTCTTTGTACTGGGCCACTGGACTTGCCGCAGCTCACGAGTGAACGCAGGGCAACCTACCGCGTACGGCAAGTCGCCTGGTTCCCCTGGCGCATGCATGTCGACAGTGGGCCCAGCGCGCTGGTCTGATTGACGCCACGCTTCTCTTCGACGCTCGATACGAGTACGAGCGTCTTCTTGCTGTCGTTCTTGAAGAACTTGGCGCTGATCGCGACGAGCTCGTGGATCTGATGACGCTGTGGAGTCAGTGTCGAGGTTGACCCGGCGAGTCGGCGATCTTGGCCTTCGGGGTGGAGAGTGCATGGTGGTTGCACCCCCACCGGTCTTGTCGCCATCGGCTCGCGTCCGGCAATCTTGCCGCGGCTGCGATGCATTCGGCTGCCGTGGAGTGTCGCCGTTGGCGAAGCCGATGAGACTCTGGATGGTGGCCTTCCAATCGTCGATCTTGTCCGCCGTTGGAGGGTAATCTGGGAGCAGTTGAGCTCGGGCCAAAGCTTCTTCTGAAGTTTTGGGTGGCGGTGGTGAACGGTGCGAGGAGCGGGATATGCTCGGACTTCTAACTATGTTAGAAGGAGCAGGATCCCGTCCAGGCGACCGTGTCTTGCTTGTGCCAGCAGGTTGGCGTGCATGCTGGTCTTGAGCACCCTGAGATCCACCAGCTCGACTTTAGTCCAACGAGCATATGGTACCGCGAGTACCATGGCGCTGTTGGCCCCGCACCTCCTGAGATGGGCACGGTGCATGTACGGATGCCGAGGTTTGCGCGGCCTTGTCCTTGGACCTGGCGGCGACGTGAGCTCCCTCGTCGACGCCCGTTCCTCCACCGGCGTCTACCCCACCACCCGTTTGCTCCGGTGGCGGTGGGATCGATGTGGACGGAGCAGCCACCTCCGAAGCCTTCTTCTTCGATGGCATGTCGATGAAGATGATGAGGAAGATGAAGATCTAGCTCGCGTGAACGCCGGATCGGGTTCACAAAACCTCGACGCCCCCTACCTGGCGCGCCAAAGATGTCGTGGGAACGAACACCTATGGGACCGGAGCCCCTTTCGGTCCGGCGGGGGGCGGAGATCGCACGAAGAGCGGATCGAGGCGAAGCACACGAGCGATTTACCCAGCTTCGGAGCTCTCCGGAGAGATAATACTCCTATTGCTGCTTTGTGGTTGTATTGTGTTCTTGCTCGAGAGCGTGAGTGTTTTCTGGTTTTCGAATGCTCCGAACCCCCCTCTACGTTGCGCATGGGCCTCCTTTTATATGCTCAAGGGGTCACCGACAGGTGGCAACGTAGGCGAGGGTAAAAAATGTAAAAGAACTGCGGTTGGTACACCTACTTGCACAGTGTATCATACCTACCCCTGACGGCAGGGGACAAAGGCATTAAATGCCCGTCTTTGTCGCCCAAACAGTGCAAAAAAGTGACCGTTAGGGGCGCCACCGCTTGCCACGATGGCAATCTTGTCAGCGCCGCTTGCCACCTCGCACCACTGGCTGCACAGCTTCTCGCCACGCGCGCCTGGAAAGATCCCATGGCGACACGTTGATGGATGTGCTGGAGTGTGGGTACAGAGTGGTGGCTTGCCGCGGCAAGCGCCTTGCCGCGGTCGTTGTCTTGTCGCGTCCAGAAGCTTGTCGCTCACCGGGCCTTGCCGGGACGCACGGCGCGTCGCGGGAAGTTCCTTGAAATGCCTTGGTTGGCCTTCCCAGCAAGCTCCTCTTGCCGGGGCCTTGTCCTTCCCGGCAAGCTCCTCTTGCCGGGGCCTTGTCTTCTCGGCTTGAACACTTTGTTCTTGAATGGCTCCAAAGGAACCACGGAGGACCTTGGCGGGCACCCGGCAAGCCTTGCCGCGGGGCACTGCGACTTCCCATGCACAAGTTCGGGATACTAGTGTACCCCTACTCTAGTACACCGACACCTGGAGGTCACACAAGTGTCCGCTCTGACCCTTAACTCGGAGCCGACTGCACCGATCGAGGATGGGTGGCTGGACACCACCTCGGGGGCTGCTACCTCTACAGCGATAGAGCCAGGTACCATCCCTGTCCTTCGCAAAGCCCGTGACTCCGAGGTGCCAGACTCCTCTCCGAACTCCGAACCTCCCGTGCCCCTGCCAATCATATCCGAGTGGGCACCAGTTATGGAGTTCACTGTCGCGGACATCTTTCAGCACTCGCCCTTTGGTGACATCCTGAATTCACTAAAGTCTCTGTCTTTATCAGGAGAGCCCTGGCCGGACTATGGTCAGGAAGGTTGGGATGCGGACGACGAAGAAATTCAATGCCCACCCACCACCCACTTTGTAGCCACTGTCGATGACTTAACCGACATGCTTGAGTTCGACTCCGAAGACATCGACGGTATGGATGACGATGCAGGAGACGACCAAGAACCAGCGCCTATAGGGAACTGGAAGGCCACCTCGTCATACGACATATACATGGTGGACATCCCAAAGGATGGGAATGGCGATGGAACAACGGAGTATGACCCCTCCAAGAAACAGCCTAAGCGCCGGCGTCAGCGGCGCCGCTCTAAATCCCGCCATAGCAAAAATGGAGATTCCGGCACCGGAGACAATAACACCCAGGACAGTGCCGAAGACAACCCCCTCCAGTAAGACTCAGCGCAGGAGGATGGAGAAGCTAGCCCTCATGAGAGAGCAGCTGACAGAGAGGTAGAGGACGATAATTATATGCCTCCCTCCAAAAACGAGGCAAGCCTCGACGACGACGAATTTGTCATGCCTGAGGATCCCGTCGAACAAAAGCATTTCAAACGCAGGCTTATGGCCACGGCAAGCAGCCTCAAGAAAAAGCAGCAACAGCTTAGAGCTGACCAAGACTTGCTAGCCGACAGATGGACTGAAGTCCTTGCGGCCGAAGAGTATAAACTCGATCGCCCCTCCAAAAGCTACCCAAAACGCAGGCTGCTACCCCAATTAGAGGAGGAAGCACCCAAACCTACATCACCAGCGCATGACGCGGCCGACCGGCCACCTCATGGCCGCGACAAAGAGGCCTCTAGGCCCTCCGCTAAAGCCGCACCCCGGCGTCGCTCGAAAAGTACAAAGCCACAGGGGAATGTGCTAGACTTGCGAGACATATTGGAGGACAAGGCAAGACAAACAAGATCGATCTACGGATCGCGTGGGCGCCCCATGATACGTGATGACAACCGTCACGCTGGATACAACAATTTCGGCTGGGCCGAACACAGTAGACAAGGCTCATTTGAGCTGCGTCGTGATATAGCCCAATACAGAGGCGCCGCACACCCACTATGCTTCACAGACGAAGTAATGGATCATCAAATCCCCGAGGGTTTCAAACCCGTAAACATTGAATCATACGACGGCACAACAGACCCTGCGGTTTGGATCGAGGACTATCTCCTTCACATCCACATGGCCCGCGGTGATGATCTACATGCCATCAAATATCTCCCACTCAAGCTTAAAGGACCAGCGCGGCATCGGCTTAACAGCTTGCCAGCAGGGTCAATCGGTTGTTGGGAAGACCTGGAAGCCGCATTCCTTGACAACTTCCAAGGCACTTATCTGCGACCACCAGACGCTGATGACTTAAGCCACATAATTCAGCAGCCAGATGAATCGGCCAGACAATTCTGGACATGGTTCTTAACCAAGAAAAATCAAATCGTTGACTGTCCGGATGCAGAAGCCCTTGCAGCCTTCAAACATAACATCCGCACGAGTGGCTTGGCCGGCACCTAGGACAGGAAAAGCCGAAATCCATGGCAGCCCTCACATCACTCATGACCCGCTTCTGCGCGGGAGAGGACAGCTGGCTAGCTCGCAGTAACAACCTGACCAAGAGCCCTGGTAATTCGGATACCAAGGACACCAACGGCAGGTCGCGTCGCAACAAGCACAAGCCCCGCATTAACGGTGACAATACTGAGGATACGGCAGTCAATGCCGGATTCAGAGGCTCTAAACCCGGTCAGCGGAAAAAGGCATTCAAAATAAATACTCCGGGCCCGTCCAATTTGGACCGAATACTCGATCGCTCGTGCCAGATACGCGGCACCCCCAAAAAGCCAGCCAATCACACCAACAAGGATTGTTGGGTGTTCAAGCAGGCAGGCAAGTTAACTGCCGAAAACAATGACAAGGGGCTGCATAGAGATGACGAGGAGGAGACCCGGCCGCCGAACAATAGAGGACAAAAGGGTTTCCCCCCACAAGTGCAGACGGTGAACATGATATACGCAACCCACATATCCAAAAGGGAGCGGAAGCGAGCACTCGGGCACGTATATGCGATGGAGCCAGTCGCCCCAAAGTTCAATCCATGGTCCTCCTGCCCGATCACTTTTGATCGAAGGGACCACCCCACTAGCATACGCCATGGCGGATTCGCCGCATTGGTTCTAGACCCAATCGTCAACGGATTTCACCTCACTAGAGTCCTGATGGATGGCGGCAGCAGCCTAAACCTGCTTTATCAGGATACAGTGCGCAAGATGGGCATAGACCCCTCAAGGATTAAACCCACAAAGACGACCTTCAAAGGCGTCATACCAGGTGTAGAGGCCAACTGTACAGGCTCAGTCACACTTGAAGTGGTCTTTGGATCCCCGGATAACTTCCGAAGCGAAGAGTTAATCTTCGACATAGTCCCGTTCCGCAGCGGCTATCATGCACTGCTCGGACGAATCGCGTTTGCAAAGTTCAATGCGGTGCCACACTACGCATACCTCAATCTCAAGATGCCAGGCCCTCGAGGAGTCATTACGGTCAATGGAAACACCGAACGCTCTCTCTGAATGGAGGAGCATACAGCGGCTCTTGCGGCGGAAGTACAAAGCAGCCTCTTAAGGCAATTCTCGAGTCCGGCTGTTAAGCGGCCGGACACCGTCAAGCGCGCCCGGAGTAACCTACAACAAGACCATCTGGCACGTTCCGAGCACGCGTAGCAATGTGGCCCCAACCCCAGCCCTCGCGAAATCGCGAGACCAGTACTACGCGTACATAACTACGCTCTGGAGATACCATGGGCATAGGGGTAGGGGCACGACCATGGCATGCCCGGAGAGCGGCTCAACCGCACCAGGGGCTCCCAATTGTGTCATTCTATTTTTTCTCTTATTCGCAGGACTCCGTTTTCCAGAAGCCCTGTCCGGCAGTAGAATTGCCGAACTCACGATGCAACAGCCAGGGAAGCAGAAAAGCTACGTTGAGTGTCCAGGTGGTCTCTATTACGAGCAGTATACCTGTTTTACATACCATCCCGCAGCCTACCCCTGGAGGGGGATATGTTAAATAGTCCCATCCCTTGCTTATCGCACTATTTGTATCGTCCTGCTTTCATTGCAGTATTTTTTTAATAAACAATGCATTGCTTTTTTCCTATTATTGCATTCCTTTTCTATCTATGCATGTTCACTTATGACATTTGCACCCGTACGCTTTGGTACGGCCAAATACACCAGGGGCTTAAGTTCCCCAAATTATGGTGTGATAAGTCCGAACACTTTCACAAGTGCGGCACCCCGAACTTATAGCATTATATGCATCGGCTTCGAATCATATCTTGGGTCAATAGTTGGGTTTGCCCGGCTCCCATGTTTTGGTACCTTACGTTCCGTTATATCGGCTAAGGTAGCGCTGGGAGAACCACTGCGATGGTGCCCCAGTTGAGCCGGGTTGAGTACCTCAGTGGAGAAAGCTAAAACTGACCGTCATGATAGGGCGAGAGCCGGTCGCTGTTCGAGAGGGTTTTTCGAGTCCCTGACTTATGCCACTTAGAGCGAGGAGCCGGCATTGTCCGGCCCAGGCATGGATAGCGCCCCGAATTCGGTCTTCTGAACACTAGGGGCTTCGCCGAAATTTAAAATTATAGAATTCTAGGGCTAAGTGGGAGTGTTCAAGCATTATAAGTCCGGTTGCCTCGTTCGTTGTGTTGAGCGCCTCCCTCGAAGGACCCAAGAATGGGAACAAGAGCGCTCAAGTTTATCCCGAACACCCCAGCACTCGTGGCATGGGGGCTGAAGCCAACGACTTGCCATCTCTCAAATTTGATAAACGGCCGCACAGAAGGTAATATTTTAAATTCACAAGCGTTGCTTAGCACATATGAACAAGTTTTCAAGTGTAAAGGATAACAAATGCGAGTTTACTCAAAAATTACATCTTTGGAGCATTCACCCGCTATAAGGCGGGCACCCTTCAGGACGTTCTCATAATACATCTCGGGCTTGCGATACTCCCTGCCCGGCGGTGGAGCGTCCGTCACAAGCTTCTCAGCGTCCATCTTGCCCCAGTGCACTTTAGCACGGGCAAGGGCCCTACGGGCACCTTCGATGCAGACAGAGCGCTTGACGACTTCAATCCATGGACAGGCGTCCACTAGCCGCCGCACCAGCCCGAAGTAGCTCCCAGGCATGGCCTCCTTCGGCCACAGCCGAGCTATGAGGCCCTTCATGGCCTGTTCGGCCACCTTATGGAGCTCAACCAGCTGCTTTAGCTGGTCTCTCAAGGGCACCGGGTGTCCGTCCTCAGCATACTAAGACCAGAATATCTTCTTCGTCGAGCTCCCTTCCTCGGCCTGGTAGAATGCGGCAGCGTCGGACACACTGTGGGGCAGATCTGCGAATGCTCCTGGAGAGCTCCGGATTCGGGTAAGTAACAAGTAATTCACTTTCACGTGCTTGCTTTGCATGAAGAATGCCTTACCCGCCGCTATCTTCTTTATTGCCACAATTTCCTGGAGGGCTTTTTGGGCTTCGGCCTTAGCGGCTTTGGCACTCTCAAGAGCCGAGGCAAGCTCGGACTCTCGAGTCCTCAAGTCACGCTCCAAACTCTCGTGTTTTTCCACGAGAGCCTGGAGCTCTTCCCGCACCTCCGCCACCCGCGCCTCCTGCTCCCCTCGCTCGGTGCATTCCGCGGCCGCATTGCTTTCGGCCTTGGACACCGCTTCCTTCAGGGTCGCCACCTCGTTTGTGGCCCCTACAATACTCACGTTATTCCTGTCATTTTTTGCAACCAAATCCTTTCTATAAGGTATTACTTTAATAAGGTATTACTTACCTTCCTTGTCCTCGAGCTGCTTCTTGGCATGGCCAAGCTTGTTCTCGTACCGCTCGAGGCTCTGCTTCAATACATTGACCTCCGCAGTCAATGCGGCAGAGGTCAGCAGCACAGCCTGCATCCCCATATTGACATGCTTATGTTAGACTCCTGCGTATATCTTTTTAGATCCTCAGTTCGGCTTTTTCTTTCTGAACACCAAACTGAGCATCAGGGGCTACTGTCTATGCAGTAATATTCTTACATATCTTAAAAACTTACCTCAAAGCCTGTTAGAAGGCTGGTACAGGCTTCAGTCAGCCCGCTCTTGGCGGACTGAACTTTCTGGATCACCGCACTCATAACAGTGCGGTGCTCCTCGTCGATGGAGGCGCCATTGAGAGCCTCCAGCAAATTATTCGGTGCCTCCGGCTGGACGAAGGTCACCGGTGTCGCAGTCTCGCCCTTCTTACGAAGGGGCCACCCGCCGGACTCCGGAACCACTAAAGGTTCCGGTGCGGAGTCCGGCCCAGGGCCGAACTCAGAACCCTTTAGGGGTTGACCCCCCTCATGCCCAAAGTCCGGGAGGTTGCCCTGCGGCACCTCCGGAACCTCCTCCTCCTGGCTGGGCCCCTTTTGGGACCCCCACCTCGGTGTCATCCGCAGCGCAAAGAGAGGATACGGCCGGATGTGAAGTGCTATCCACGTCCGAGGCCGCCAGGGAGCCGCTCGTTGAAGTGTCGAGCCCGTCCTTGGGAGGGCTGCAGGGTTATGTTCGGCTTTAAGAGATTCTATGCAACAAATGAAACATCACAAGTTATTCTGGTATCCGGACACTTACGAAGTCGCCAGGGGCTTAGTCCTGGGTGGCCACTCCTCTTCATCATCGTCGGCGTTGGTGGAGTAGTCCGGGGGGAGGGTCCTTCCCTTCTTGGACCCTTCGGCCTCCCCCGTTGGGGAAGCCTTTCTTTTCTTCTCTCCCCCCGTTGGGGGAGAGGCCTCTTTTTTCTTCTCCTCGTCTTCGTGGGAGAAGTCCGCCTCGGAGTCATCGGACGATGAGTCCGATAACACCTGGCGCTGGGAACTCCTCCGAGTTCCCGTGGCCTTCTTCTTGGCCTTCTTCTCCGACACCACGTAAGGCGCCGGAGCCAGCAGCCCCGTTAATTGGGCGTCTGTTGGGTCTTCTGGCAAGGGAGCCGGACAGTTAACCTGCCCGGACGTCTTTTGCCAGGCCTGTTAAAGGTAAAGGGAGTTTAGATCCCGCATAAAGTCAAACTATGGAAAATAAGCGTCCTGTAAAGGGTAAAATAGCTTACCTCGCCGGCTTGACACTGCGAGCTGAATCCGCGATCTTCGGTAGCGGATGTGGTGCATCTTCGTACGTAGTGTCGAAGAACCTGCTCAAGGTTTGGTGCTGTGCCGGATCAAACTCAAACAAATTAAAGGCCCGTTCCTGGCACGGGAGGATCCGGCGGATGAGCATGACCTGGACTACGTTGACAAGCTTGAGCTTCTTGTCCACCAAGGTTTGGACGCAGGATTGGAGTCCGGTTAGCTCCTCCGAATCACCCCATGCTAGGCCCTTCTCTTTCCAGGAGGTGAGCCATGTGGGGATGCCAAATCCGAATTCGGGGGCCACTGTCCATTCAGGGTCACGCGGCTCGGTGATGTAGAACCACCCCGATTGCCACCCCTTTATGGTCTCCACAAAGGAGCCCTCGAGCCATAGGACATTGGGCATCTTGCCCACCATGGCACCTCCGCACTCCGCCTGGCGGCCGCCCACTACCTTCGGCTTGACATTGACGGTCTTCAGCCATAAGCCAAAGTGGGGCTGGATGCAGAGGAAGGCCTCGCACACGACGATGAACGCCGAGATGTTGAGGATGAAATTCGGGGCTAGATCATGGAAATCCATGCCATAGTAGAACATGAGCCCCCGGACAAATAGGTGAAGTGGAAAACCTAGTCCGCGGAGGAAGTGGGCGAGGAACACCACACTCTCATGGGGCCCGGGGGTGGGGATGAGCTGCCCCTTGTTGGGGAGCCAATGCGCGATGTCGCTGGCCAAGTATCCGGCCTTTCGCAGCCTCTTGATGTGCCCCTCCATGATAGAGGAGGCCATCCACTTGCCTCCCGCGCCGGACATGGCTGGGGAAGGTTGAGGCGAGATGTGCGGACTTGGGCGCTGGAGCTCGAGTGCGCGGAAATGGATAAGCAAAGGAGGAAGAAGGCGTAGGTAAAAAGGTGGATCCTTATCCCCTTATATGGATGAACGAAACTATGCGTCCCCACCAGCCTGGTAAAACTCGCTTATCTCCCGAGCGTCGTAATCAATGGCGCGTTTGGGTTACCCACGCCCGTATTGATGAGAATCCCGGGATAAGGGGACACGGTCTCTGCTTTGACAAGACGTGCCAAGGAAACCACTTCGCTAAATGCGCTGAGGTGGAACAATAAAAACAACTCGAATAAAGGCTTGGTCGTGGTGTGATGTCACGCCACGAGATACATCAGCAGATTGAACTTGTGTAAATATTGTTCTCTCTACGGTGGTATGTGGAACTTATTTTGCTGAGCCGGACACTATCCTTGTGTTCAAAATCTTCTATGAAGTATTCGCAGGAGGAACACGGCTTGCAATGTCGAAGACAATATGCGCGCCGGACTCGTCGTCATTGAAGCCTGGTTCAGGGGATACTGAGGGAGTCCTGGACTAGGGGGTGTCCGGATAGCCAAACTATCATCTTTGGCCGGACTCCAAGACTATGAAGATACAAGATTGAAGACTTCGTCCCGTGTCCGGATAGGCCTTTCCGTGGCGTGGAAGGCAAGCTTGGCGATACGGATATGTAGATCTCCTACCATTGTAACCGACTCTGTGTAACCCTAGCCCTCTCCGGTGTCTATATAAACCGGAGGGCTTTAGTCCATAGGACGAACAACAATCATACCATAGGCTAGCTTCTAGGGTTTAGCCTCTCTGATCTCGTGGTAGATCTACTCTTGTACTACCCATATCATCAATATTAATCAAGCAGGAGTAGGGTTTTATCTCCACCGAGAGGGCCCGAACCTGGGTAAAAACATTGTGTCCCTTGTCTCCTGTTACCATCCGCCTAGACGCACAGTTCGGGACCCCCTACCCGAGATCCGCCGGTTTCGACACCGACAATATGTTTCTCGTTTATGGAGGTGACAAAGAGCTCATTGTAAATGGTTACGTCGATGCAAGCTTTGACACTGATCCGGAGAATTCGAAATCGCAAACCGGATATGTGTTTATATTGAACGATGGAGCTGTCAGTTGGTGCAGTTCTAAACAAAGCATCATGGCGGGATCTACGTGTGAAGCGGAGTAAATAGCTGCTTCGGAAGCAACAAATGAAGGAGTCTAGATGAAGGAGTTCATATCCGATCTAGGTGTCATACCTAGTGCATCGGGTCCAATGAAAATCTTTTGTGACAATACTGGTGCAATTGCCTTGGCAAAGGAATCCAGATTTCACAAGAGAACCAAGCACATCAAGAGACGCTTCAATTCCATTCGTGATCAAGTCCAGGTGGGAGACATAGAGATTTGCAAGATACATACGGATCTGAATGTTGCAGACCCATTGACTAAGCCTCTCTCACGAGCAAAACATGATCAGCACCAAGACTCCATAGGTGTTAGAATCATTACTGTGTAATCTAGATTATTGACTCTAGTGCAAGTGGGAGACTGAAGGAAATATGCCCTAGAGGCAATAATAAAGTTATTATTTATTTCCTTAATTCATCATAAATTATTATTCATGCTAGAATTGTATTAATCGGAAACATAATACATGTGTTATTACATAGACAAACAGAGTGTCACTAGTATGCCTCTACTTAACTAGCTCGTTGATCAAAGATGGTTAAGTTTCCTGGCCATAGACATGAGTTGTCATTTGATAAACGAGATCACATCATTAGGAAAATGATGTGATTGACATGACCCATTTCGTTAGCTTAGCACTTGATCGATTTAGTTTACTGCTATTGCTTTCTTCATGACTCATACATGTTCCTATGACTCTGAGATTATGCAACTCCCGATTACCGGAGGAACACTTTGTGTGCTACCAAACGTCATAACATAACTGGGTGATTATAAAGGTTCTCTATAGGTGTCTCCAATGGTACTTGTTGAGTTGTCATAGATCGAGATTAGGATTTGTCACTCCATGTTTCGGAGAGGTATCTCTGGGCCCTCTCAGTAATGCACATCACTATAAGCCTTGCAAGCAATGTGACTAATGAGTTAGTTGCAGGATGATGCATTACGGAACGAGTAAAGATACTTGTCGGTAACGAGATTGAACTAGGTATTGAGATGCCAACGATCGAATCTCGGGCAAGTAACATACCGATGACAAAGGGAACAACGTATGTTGTTATGCGGTTTGACCGATAAAGATCTTCATATAATATGTAGGAGCCAATATGAGCATCCAGGTTCCGCTATTGGTTATTGACCGGAGACGTGTCTCGGTCATGTCTACATAGTTCTCGAACCCATAGGGTCCGCACGCTTAACGTTCGGTGATGATCGGTAATATGAGTTTATGTGTTTTCATGTACTGAAGGTAGTTTGGAGTCCCGGATATGATCATGGACATGACGAGGAGTCTCGAAATGGTCAAGACGTAAAGATCGATATATTGGATGACTATGTTTGAACTTCGGAAGGGTTCCGGGCAAGTTCGGACAAATACCGGAGTACCGGGGGGTTACCGGAACCCCCCGGGGAGTGTAATGGGCCTATTGGTCCTTAGTGGAGAAGAGGAGGGGCGGCCAAGGCAGGCCACGTGCCCCCTCCCCCTCTAGTACGAATTGTACAAGGAGGGGGCCGGCGCCCCCCTTTCCTTCCCCCTCTATCCTCCTTCCCTCCCTCCTACTCCTACTCTTGGAAGGGTTGGAGTCCTAATCACAGTGGGAGTAGGACCCTTGGGACGCGCCTAGGAGGGTCGGCCCCTCCCCCTCCTCCACTCCTTTATATACGGGGAGGGGGCACCCCATAGACACACAAGTTGATCATTGATCTTTAGCCGTGTGCGGTGCCCCCTCCACCATAATCCACCTCGGTCATATCGTAGCGGTGCTTAGGAGAAGCCCTGCGTCTATAGCTTCATTAACACCGTCATCACGCCGTCGTGTTGACGAAACTCTCCCTCAAATCTCTACTGGATCATGAGTTTGTGGGACGTCACCGAGCTGAACGTGTGCAGATCGCAAAGGTGTCGTACGTTCGGTACTAGGATCGGTCGATCGTGAAGACGTATGACTACATCAACCGCGTTGTCATAACACTTCCGCTTACGGTCTACGTGGGTACGTGGACGACACTCTCCCCTCTCAGTTCTATGCATCACCATGATCTTGTGTGTGCGTAGGAATTTTTTTGAAATTACTACGTTCCCCGACACTTTTCTTGAAACTAGTGGTCTTGTTTAATCATCAACACTTGATGCTTTTTCTTGATTTCTACCTTCATCAATTTCATCATCACGACGAGCTCAGGAATCGTTTTCGTGATCCCTTGCATACTATAATTCATCACAAAGTTCCAGTAACTTGGTGATGGTGACTAGAGAACTCTGTCAATCACTATCTTATCTAGAAGATTAACTCCCACTTGATTCAAGTGATTGTAGTACCAGACATTCTGAGCACACGCTCACTAGTTGAGCAATTCTCCTCCATCTTTTAGGCAAAGTACTTGTCAGAGGTCTCATACCTCTTGACAGGGGCATGAGTCTGAAATACCAATTTCAGCTCTTGGAACATCTCATTTGCTTTGTGACGTTTCAAAAACGTTTTTGAAGTTCCGGTTCTAAGCCGTAAAGCATGGTGCACTAAACTATCAAGTAGTCATCATATTGAGCTAGCCAAACATTCATAATGTCTGCATCTGCTCCTGCAATAGGTCTGGCACCTAGCGGTGCATCAAGGACATAATTCTTCTGTGCAGCAATGAGGATACACTTCAGATCACGGACCCATTCCGCATCATTGCTACTATCATCTTTCAAGTTAGTTTTCTCTAGGAACATATAAAAAACATAAGGAAGCTATAACACGAGCTATTGATCTACAACATAATTTGAAAAATACTATCAGGACTAAGTTCATGATAAATTAAAGTTCAATTAATCATATTACTTAAGAACTCCCACTTAGATAGACATCCCTCACTACAAAAAAAAATACACTTCCGTGATGATACGTGTTTGTCACAGTATGTCACGTTTTCTTTCATGCATGTACATCCATGACGATTTTATGACAGAATCAAGATAGTCATACATGTGTTGTCGTAGAAGTGTTCCATGACATTGCCAAAATTATCATCATAGAAGTGGCCACTTCCATGACGATAATTCGCGCGTCATAGAAGTGCTTTCGTCAAGGGTGACCGACACGTGGCATCCACCGTAACGGAACGCCATTAAGCTATCGGGTCCGATTTTGGATCCGATAACCCGTTAACAGCCCCGACCAATGGGGATTTTCCACGTGTAAAATCATCATTGGCTGGAGCAAACACGTGTCGTCTCACCGTTGGGACAGATGTCATCCACTCATTCCTATGAAAAGGCCGACCCGTTTGACTTGGTCAAAAGGTGGCGGGCCGGCCCACGGAAAGCCTATTAACGGCCTGTTCGCATATAGCCAATTTACAACCCACTAACACAGGGCCCGTTACGGCCTATCCGAATTAGGCCCAGTAGCGTCATCTGGGCCGTCCAATATGATTCAGCCCGTTTTAACTTCCGGCCCATGTATGGCCCATGACGTCTTTCAGCCCATATGAGGCCCTTTGTAACTCTGGGCCCATTAATGGCCCATGCTGAAACTGTCCCGTAATGAATAGTGTATCACTTTATACCCATTAATGACCCATTATTCCATTGGGACGTTTCCAACCAATGTTATCTTTCGGCCTTCTCAGGGCCCATTTATTCTTGGGCTCATTTCCAGCATTCGGTTACTTACGGTCCGTTACTGTCATTTTCTGCTTGTGGGCCAAATTCAGCCCGTTGTTACAGTCGGCCCGTTTGTGGCCCGTTAATACGTTGGGCCGTTTTCATAGCATCATCAAATACGGCCTATTAACGACGGTCCATTATGGTCGGCCCATGAACGGGCGATTCCAACTCTAGCCCGTTTACGGCTATAATGCGGTCTGTTATTGGCCCATGTTTGGCCGATCGATCATACGGCCCATATAAGGCCCATTGATGATACGGCCCGTAGAAGGCCCATTGTGTCTACGACCCGTAGAAGGCCCATTATTTCTACGGCCTGTAGAAGGCCCATTGTTTCTACGGCCGGTAGGAGGCCCAGTGTCACTACAGTAAATATGTAGCCCATGGTTATTGTGGCCTAGTTTTAAAAAATAGGTTGGTTATTGCGGCCACTAGCAAACCGCGGAAAAAGAACTGCACTGACTACAAGCAAACAAATAAACAAGACAACAAGGAAAAAAAAAAAGCAAGCAACTTACTCTAGGCTATCACGGCTATTACACATATTACATCCATTGGGCATCAAAGTTCGCCACCAGTGCAATTATAGGGAACAAATCAGCATATAAACGCCGCAGCAAAACAAGTCCAGAACTGAAACCACTTTAGAAGAGCTCAAGAAACAATATCCTGGGTACCCATAATGCTGGCAAGATGCTTAGCAAGCTTATTAACTTTCTCTTGTTTGACGCTTAAATCCTCCAGCACTTGCTATTGCACAAGAAAGTACGCATCTGATTTCTGCAGGGACTTCCTCAGTCCTTCGGCTTCTTGCCGCAGCACAGCTGACTGATGCCTTTCAACTTGTAGCTGAGATTGAAGAAGTCGAAGTGATTCAGGCAGCAAGTTCGAAGAGCTTGTGCCAGCGGTACTGGCCAGTAACTCAAACACTACATCAACGCAGGATTGTGGGGTTTTCTCACTTACTACAAGATTTTTTTATCACCTTTCTTGGAGACCAACAGGGTTATCTCACTATCTTGAACTTTATCTGCATTACTTTCTCTACCATTGCATAGTGGGGTGCTCTTCTCCAATATTCTGTTTGCATACTATAAGAGAAACAAGCAGACACATCACAGGTTTAGCTTGTAGTATACGAAGCTCATTTTGGTAAACCGGTTTAGTAGTAAGGTGTACATGATAACAGCATGAAACATACATATATCTATGTACTATGGTCACTGTATTGTCCATATCATTCTAGTTTATGTTGCCTAATCAAGATAGAGACACACTTCAACTCATATATTTTTAAGACACAGCAGCATAGACAGAATATAAGTGTGAGAAACTACACAGCATTGGCAACACTTGTAATGTGCATCACATGAGAACATAACTGTTTATACAACTTAAACTGAAATCAACATAGAGAAAGAAGTTAGAACAGCAATCCAGTTAAAGAAATAGGTTTAAAACATACATGTTGCACCACTGGAGTTTCAATTGGATCCTTCAAATTTGGAAGTAGTTGGTATGAGTAAATTCAGTGATGCAACAACAAAGGAGTATGGACCATAGCTACGGCATCTGACCTGAGAAAAGTTGATCTTCTGCTTTAAACATGGAGTTTGGGTTAGCTGTGGCGGTCTTCGTGCTTTGGGCACTGCAGTAGCTTTACAAACTGCTCGTGTGGGGGTACTCTGTGGTGGACATGGTGCTTTGTCAACTAGAAGTGGGTTACTATCCTCTGGGGTTGCGGTTAGATGGGTTGTAGTTGGTTCTCTGCCCAATGGTGTAAGTGTGCAATCTGGAAGAGTCTCGATTATGTGTGGTGGGGCTAGTTTGTGGGCCAGTACAACCATGGTTCTATCTGCATCGACGGGTAGCACTATCTTTTGTGAAGAACGGGTTTTGCTCCCTTAGATACTGCCATCACCCCCTCCAATTCAAATGCCTGATAAACAAGAAAAGAAATTGAATGTACGGACATTGTATGATAGACAGATGTGGTAATTCACATATATGTTGTCTAACCAAATAGGACAGCATGACACAATTTCACATATATGATGCCTAACTAAACAGGATAGCATGACACAGTTTCAGATATGTGATGGATAACTTAACAGGATATAATGGCATAATTCAACATATGATGAGTATCTAAACAAGATGACATGACAAAACTATATGATGTCTTTCTAAAATAGGTTGGGATGAAATAATTCACATACATGTTGTCTAAGTATACAGGATGGCATGATATAATTGACATAATTGATTCATATACTAAGCAGCTGGCACTCGCATGTATGGTCTCTAAACTAAGCAGATGGAATTCAATATTGTGCATATAATGTCTAAACTAAGCAATGCAAGACACCATATGCATCATATGAGAAATATAAACATTGCAACTTAGAGTATACACCTCAGGTGGGGTATAGGACTGGTCATCTGTCTCTAAATCCTCCTCTGAGGAGCTCCCTGTACCCGTTGAGATATATGCTTCAACGGGTACCATTGCCTGCTCTTCACTCCAGATTTTTCCATAACCGGCTCAAATGGCTGATACACATGAAGAGTAGTTCAATATACACAGATTGTCTACAAATGGAATACGTAATGAAAAAAAAGATGGCATGAGATAATTCACATATATGATGCCTGGCTACATGGCGGTGCATAATTCATATATATGATAACTGGCTGAAAAACATGTCATTGCATAATTCACATATCTGATATAGAAAGCAAACAGGAGGCATTCACACAAAGCATGTCTAATCTAAGGAGATGGCATGGCAATGCGTGACACCATATGCATGATATGAGCAATATAACTGTCGTATATCAGGTTCCGGCAAAACCCTTAAGGTCCGAACTCTGGGGTGCGCATGAAGATCTCTTCCTACCGAAACACGTCCTCAGCCTCGCCGCGATTGCTAAGCTAGATCGATGAACAACACAAGAGACACAAGATTTATACAGGTTCGGGCCACCTTTGTGGTGTCATACCCTACTCATGTGTGTGGTGGTGGATTGCCTCTAGGGCTGATGAAGAACTGTACAAGGGAAGAACAGCCTCGCGAGGAGAGGTGTTCTTGTGCTTGGCGGTGTGCTTGGGGGAGAATCGATCCGTCACTCGATGAGATCATATGCCTCTAGATGAGATCAGATGCCTTTGGATGAGATACCTTCTACTGTGGTGGCTAGCCTATTTATAGAGGCCCTGGCCCTCTTCCCAAATATTGAGCGGGAAGGGATCCAACAACGGCCATTTTGAAGTGGACAGCTAGTACAAGCTATCCTGACTAAAGGTGGTCTTCGCCTGCCAAAGGCACTAGTGATGACGCCGTCTTGGGCTCCATGGTGACCTCCATCCTGTCGTCCTGCTGGTCTTGGTCTTGTTGCACCGATAAGGAAACCTTTGTCTGATGCCTTGGTACTCCGCACATGTGCTTTCCCCCTTTGCACCAATGAGGAAACGAGGACACTACGCGAGCTAGCGCCCGCCTGGTGCTCGCCTGGTCTTGATCATCATGGCTTGCGTCACGAGGACCTTGCGAGGTACCCCTTGCCTTGATCTCTCTGCCTCCTCGCGAGCCTGCCTGGTGAGGCCTCCCCTGAGGAGGCCTTGCGCCGTCTGCCCCGCGAGGCTTGGCCCCTCGTGAGGGTCTTGAGTGTTGGTTGATGAAGACGGGTCATACTGGGCCACTGGTTGAGCCACACTGCAGGCCGCAGGCACGCAAGTTTGGGGACTCCCGTTCCCAGAACGCCGACAGTAGCCCCCGGGCCCAAGGTGTGCTCAGACTTGGCTTAGCGGCGAAGCCAAAGGGCAAGTGTAGAGTGCCGTGGGCCCCAATAGCTTGTGGCCTTGGTTGCCGCATGGCAATTGATTGGACATGGGCATCTCCGCTTCCCCATGTTGCCTCGACAACTGCCTGATTCGACAAGTCCCTGCTGCATGCAAAAAGAGTCATCATTACCTGCGATCGTGGAGGTCGACGGTTGGCCTCCCTTGCACTATAAATACGGATGGGCGGGAGCCCCCGTTGCCCATCTCTTCTTGCTCCACCTGCTTCTTCTCCCTTGCTCCATCTCCATCCTCGATGCCAATGGCACCGATCCGCAGATTCTCAGCCGGAGAGAAGGGGAAGGCTCCCCGGGAAGGACCTGATCCGCTCCCGCCGAAGAAACGGCCGATTCCATGCCGCCACGACAAGCTGGCGAGGCTGGAGGTGACGAGGCCTTGGTGTGAGCGGCCACCTCCTGGGTTCCTGCTACCCCTGTACGCTCCGGCCGAGGGCCCTGGAGAAACGGACGGCGAGCGACGCCGCCCACGCTGCAGACTGCTACCTCTTGAGCACTGCGTTGAATTTCCCCGAAGAGGAGAGGATGATGCAGCAAAGTAGCGTAAGTATTTCCCTCAGTTTTTGAGAACCAAGGTATCAATCCAGTAGGAGACCATGCACAAGTCCCTCGTACCTACACAAAACGATAGCTCCTCGCAACCAACGCGATTAGGGGTTGTCAATCCCTTCACAGTCACTTACGAGAGTGAGATCTGATAGAGATGATAAATAATATTTTTGGTATTTTTGATATAAAGATGCAAAGTGAAAAGTAAAAGGCAAAGTAAAAAAACAAAGCAAGTAATAAAGTAATGGAGATTGATATGATGAGAATAGACCCGGGGGCCATAGGTTTCACTAGTGGCTTCTCTCAAGAGCATAGATTTTCTACGGTGGGTGAACAAATTACTGTTGAGCAATTGACAGAATTGAGCATAATTATGAGTATATCTAGGTATGATCATGTATATAGGCATCACGTCCAAGACAAGTAGACCGAAACGATTCTGCATCTACTACTATTACTCCACTCATCGACCGCTATCCAGCATGCATCTAGAGTATTAAGTTAAAAACAGAGTAACGCCTTAAGCGAGATGACATGATGTAGAGGGATAAATTCATGCAATATGATAAAAACCCCATCTTGTTATCCTCGATGGCAACAATACAATACGTGCCTTGCTCTGTCACTGGGAAAGGACACCGCAAGATTGAACCCAAAGCTAAGCACTTCTCCCACTGCAAGAACTACCAATCTAGTTGGCCAAACTAAACGCATAATTCGAAGAAACTTGCAAAGATACCTCAATCATACATAAAAGAATTCAGAGAAGATTCAAATATTATTTATAGATAAGCTGGATCATAAACCCACAATTCATCGGTCTCAACAAACACACCGCAAAAAGAAGATTACATCGAATAGATCTCCACGAGAGAGGGGGAGAACATTGTATTGAGATCCAAAAAGAGAGAAGAAGCCATCTAGCTACTAGCTATGGACCCGAAGGTCTGAAGTAAAATACTCACACTTCATCGGAGGGGCTATGGTGTTGATGTAGAAGCCCTCCGTGGTGGATGCCCCCTCCGGCGGAGCTTCGGAACAGGCCCCAAGATGGGATCTCGTGGATACAAAAGGTTGAGGCGGTGGAACTAGGTTTTTGGCTCCTGTTCTGATCGTTTGGGGATACGTAGGTATATATAGGAGGAAGGAGTACGTTGGTGGAGCAACAGGGGGCCACAAGGCAGGGGCGCGCCCTAGGGGGGGGCACCGCCCACCCTCGTGACCGCCTCTTTTGTTCCTTGGAGCAGGGTCCAAGTCTCCTGGATCACGTTCGGTGAGAAAATCACGTTCCCGAAGGTCTCATTCCGTTTGGACTCCGTTTGATATTTCGTTTCTTCGAAACACTGAAATAGGCAAAAAACAGCAATTCTGGGCTGGGCCTCTGGTTAATAGGTTAGTCCCAAAAATAATATAAAAGTGGAAAATAAAGCCCAATATAGTCCAAAACAGTAGATAAAGTAGCAGGGAGCAATCAAAAATTATAGATACGTTGGAGACGTATCAGGCATCCCCAAGCTTAATTCATGCTCGTCCTCGAGTAGGTAAATGATAAAAAAAGAATTTTTTGATGCAGAGTGATACTTTGGCATAATTTCAATGTAAATCTTCTTAATCGTGGCATGAATATTCAGATCTGAAAGATTCAAGACAAAAGTTCATATTGACGTAAAAATAATAATACTTCAAGCATAGTAATCAAAGTAATCATGTCTTCTCAAAATAACATGGCAAAATAAAGTTCATCCCTACAAAGTCATATAGTTAGGCTATGCTTCATTTTCGTCACACAAAGATGTTCCCAACTTCTATACCCCCGATGACAAGCCAAGCAATTGTTTCATACTTAAATAATCTCAAACTTTTTCAACCTTCATGCAATACATGAGCGTGAGCCATGGATATAGCACTATGGGTGGAATAGAATATGATGATGGGGATTGTGTGGAGAAGACAAAAAAAGGAGAAAGTCTCACATTGACAAGGATAATCAACGGGCTATGGAGATGCCCATCAATTGATGTCAATATGAGGATTAGGGATTGCCATGCAACGGATGCACTAGTGCTATGAATGCTCAACAAAAGAAAACTAGTGGGTCTGCATCCAACTTGCTTGCTCATGAAGACCTAGGGCATTTGAGGAAGCCCATCGTAGGAATATACAAGCCAAGTTCTATAATTAAAAATTCCCACTAGTATAAAAAGACAACTTATGAGACTCACTACATGAAGAACAAGGTGCTACTTTGAAGCACAATACATGAGACTCACTACATGAAGAACAAGGTGCTACTTTGAAGCACAAGTGTGGAAAAAGAGATAGTAGCATTGCCCTTTTTATTTTATTTTTTGGGGGCCTTTCTTTTTTTTGGCCTTCCCTTTTTTTTGGGGGGCAATGCTCTAATAATGATGATCATCACACTTCTATTGATTACAACATAAGGATTACAACTCGAAACTTAGAACAAGATATGACTCTATATGAATGCCTCCGGCGGTGTACCGGGATGGTGCAATGAATCAAGAGTGACATGTACGAAAAATAATGCATGGTGGCTTTGCCACAAATACGATGTCAACTACATGATCATGCAATGGCAATATGACAAAAGTAATGTATGTCATGATGATGATGATGGAAGTTGCATGGCAATATATCTCGGAATGGCTATGGAAATGCCATGATAGGTAGGTATGGTGGCTGTTTTGAGGAAGATATAAGGAGGTTTATGTGTGATAGAGCGTATCGTATCACGGGGTTTGGATGCACCAGCGAAGTTTGCACCAACTCTCAAGGTGAGAAAGGGCAATGCATGGTACCGAAGAGGCTAGCAAAGGCGGAAAGGTAAAAGTGCGTATAATCCATGGACTCAACATTAGTCAAAATAACTCATATACTTATTGCAAAAGTTTAGAAGTCATCAAAAATCAAGTACTACGCGCATGCTCCTAGTGGGATAGATTGGTAGGAAAAGACCATCGCTCGTCCCCGACCGCCACTCATAAGGATGCACAAGCCAGGTACACTTCATGTTTCAAATTTGTTACACAACTTTAACCATACGTGCATGCTACAGGACTTGCAAACTTCAACACAAGCATTTCTCAAATTCACAATTACTCAACTAGCACGACTTTGATATTATCACCTCCATATCTCAAAACAATTATCAAGCATCAAACTTATCTTAGTATTCAACGCACTCAATAGAAAGTTTCACATATCTTGAATACCAAGTATATTAACATTAAGCAAATTACCATGCTATTAACGACTCTCAAAATAATCTAAGTGAAGCATGAGAGATCAGTAGTTTCTTTAAAACAAATCCACCACCGTTCTCTAAAAGATCTAAGTGAAGCACTAGAGCAAAAATATCAAGCTCAAAAGATATAAGTGAAGCACTATGAGCAAAACTATCAAGCTCAAAAGATATAAGTGAAGCACATAGAGTATTCTAGCAATTTCCAATTCATGTATGGCTCTCTCAAAAGGTTTGTACAGCAAGGATGATTGTGGTAAACTAACAAGCAAAGACGCAAATAATACAAGACGCTCCAAGCAAAACACATATCATGTGGTGAATAAAAATATAGCTCCAAGTAAATTACCGATGGAAGTGGACGAAGGAGGGGATGCCTTCCGGGGCATCCCCAAGCTTTGAATTTTTGGTGTCCTTGGATTATCTTGGGGGTGCCATGGGCATCCCCAAGCTTAGGCTCTTGCCACTCCTTGTTCCATAATCCATCAAAAGAATTCACCCAAAACTTGAAAACTTCACAACACAAAACTCAAAAGAAATCTCGTGAGCTCCGTTAGAGAAAGAAAACAAAAGACTACTTAAGGGTACTGTAATGAACTCATTCTTTTTTTATATTGGTGTTAAACCTACTGTATTCCAACTTCTCTATGGATTATAAACTATTTTACTAGCCATAGATTCATCAAAATAAGCAAACAACACACGCAAAACAGAATCTGTCAAAAACAGAACAGTCTGTAGTAATCTGTAACTAACGCAAACTTCTGGAACTCTAAAACTCCTACCAAAATAGGAAGTCCTGTACAATTTGTCTATTGAACATCAGCAAAAAGAATCAACGCAAAAACACTTTTTTGTGATTTAACAAAATTATATTCGTGCGTGCAAAGTTTCTGTTTTTCAGCAGAATCAAATCAACTATCATCGTAGGTTATCCTATAGGTTCTACTTGGCACAAACACTAATTAAAAGATAAAACCACATCCAAACAGAGGCTAGATGGATTATTTATTCCTAAACATAAGAAAAAACAGAAAACAAAAATAAAATTGGGTTGCCTCCCAACAAGCGCTATCGTTTAACGCCCCTAGCTACGCATAAAAGCAAGGATTGATCTAGGTATTGCCATCTTTGGTAGGCAATCCATAAGTGGCTCTCATGATAGATTCATATGGTAATTTTATTTTCTTTCTAGGGAAGTGTTCCATGCCCTTCTTTAAGGGAAATTAGAATCTAATATTCCCTTCCTTCATATCAATAATTGCACCAATTGTTCTAAGGAAAGGTCTACCAAGAATAATAGGACATGAAGGATTGCAATCTATATCAAGAACGATAAAATCTACGGGCACATAATTCCTATTTGCAACAATAAGAACATCATTAATTCTTCCCATAGGCTTTTTAATGGAATCCTCAAGATGCAAGTTTAGAGAGCAATCATCAAAGTCACGGAAATCTAGCAAATCACACAAAGTTTTGGGAATAGTAGAGACGCTAGCACCCAAATCACACAAAGCATGAAACTTATAATCTTTAATTTTAATTTTAATAGTAGGTTCCCACTCATCATAGAGTTTTCTAGGGATATAAACTTTCAACTCAAGTTTTTCTTCATAAGATTGCATCAAGGCATCAGCAATGTGTTCAGTAAATGTAACGCACCGGATTCGATGCGCCAGGTGTCTGCCAGTTATTCGCCGTCATTGCCATGTCATTTGCTTGCATGTTGCACTTTGCCATGTCATCATATGCATTTCATATCATGTCATCATGTGCATTTCATTTTGCATACATGTTCGTCTCATGCATCCGAGCTTTTTCCCCGTTGTCCGTTTTGCAATCCGGCACTCCTATGTTCCCCGGCATCCCCCTTTTGTCTATCATTGTGCGCGGGTGTTAAACGTTCTCGGAATGGACCGAGGTTTGCCAAGTGGCCTTGGTATAGCACTGGTAGACCGCCTGTCAAGTTTCGTGCCATTTGGAGGTCGTTTGATACTCCAATGGTTAACCGGGTAACCGCAAAAGCCCTCTTTTGGTGCAGCCCAACACCCCCTTCAAAGTGGACCAAAACCCACCTAAACCCCTTCTATCATCTCGGTCGTTCGATCACGATCGCGTGGCCGAAAACCGCACCTCATTTGGAGCCCCCTAGCTCCCTCTACATATAAAAACGTCCCCTTCCCCTCCATTTTCGCGGATGAACCCTAGCCCCTTCTTCCTCCGCACGCCGGACACGTCCGCCGCCGCCCCCCTCGTCCAACCACAGTGCGCCAAGTCGCCCTCGCGCCCGCTCTCTCTCTCCTCTACCGCCCGCAGCCCGCCAGGCCCTCACGAAGCCCGCCCGAGCCCATCTGGGGCCCGGGTCGGACCCCGTGCGCCGCCGCCTCGCCCCGCCGCGGCTCGGCCCCGCCGCCGGCGCCGTCCTCGCCGGCGTGCCCCGCGACCTCCGCCTGCTGTCACCCTACGCCTCCGCCGCCCGTTCGTCTCCGGGGTGCGCCGCGCCCACCGGAGCCGCGCCGCCCCACCTCCGCCCGGTCGCCCGACCTCCGCCCGCGCCGCCTCCTCCACTCCTGCCCTCGCCGGCCCCCCTGCTCCTCCAGCCCCGATCCGGCCGGATCCGGAGGCCACACGGCCGGATCCGGAGGCCACACGGCCGGATCCATCCTCGCCGCACTCCGGCGACCTCCTCTTCCTCATTTCCGGCGAGATCCACGCCGCCGTTGACTTTTCCCTGGGGTGAGAAAATCTGCTAAGTCCCTGAATCTATGATATTTTATGCCATGTTCGTCGCATCATAACTTGCTGCATACTACTCCGTTTCATGCGTGTAATATGTCGAATTGTTCGTCTCAACGAGTACTTCAGTTCATTCCACTGCATCATTTTCATTTGAGCTCATCTTGATGCCATAAATACTGTTGGAAGAGGACTATGTGATGTTAGTTTCAGATTCTTATCAAAACATGCTCATTTGTCATTTTTGCCATGGTTGATGTGTGGATCCTATGAGGTTGATGTCTACATGTGTTTTGATCTATGATATGCCATATTTCCAGAGGTGCAATCCATGTATTTTTGTGATTCTTGTACTGAGTGCATCAAGCTTGTTAAGTAGGGTACTTGCTGTTGCTGTTTTCCTGACAGATTCTGTTATATTTTGTTGCTATGTAAACCTGCTGCTACAAGTCATTCTATGCATAATCTGGAGATGTTCACCAAGGATGTTTTGTTATACATGTCTTTCTCTATCCATTCATGCCCCTGGATGCATTTATAGTCTCCTATAGCTTGTTGGTATCTTGCTCCAAACTTGCTAAATAATGTTGCTGTCAGCCTGTTAACATGAAGTTCAGTTTTGGCCATGTGCTTTTCTAGTGATCCAAGCACCCTATGAACTTGTTCTTGCCATGCTTAGCTTCCTAAACATGTATTATTACTGTTGGTTGCCTTTCCATGCCATGTATTGCTCTATGGTGAGCGGTTCAAGCTCACCAACATGCCTACTTATTGTTGTTCCTGCCATGTATGAATCTGTCATATAACTTGCCATGTTTACATGGGTGCCATCATATCTTATGTTCCTTTTTGGCTCATGGTCAGTAAGGGACTTTTGTTCTATGTATTTAGTAGATTCATTCCATGCCTTTGTTTGCCATGATAAGTTCCTATAACATGTCGTTTGATAGCTCTAAACATTGCAACCTGAGGTTATTTCTGCAAAGTCTGGAACTGTTAATATTTGCAATCTTCCCATGTCCTTTTGAGCATGTTCTAGTGATTTCTGGAGATAGCTCAGTGTTCATGTTTTGTTATGCTTTACCAGTAATTCATGCCCATGCCTTTTGTTCTTATGTTGGGGTGCTGTAGCTTGTTCTTTTGATGCTTGCAATATGCCTACTTGCTGTTTTGGACAGATTGTTGCTATAACTTGTATAGTGTATGTGTTACCGTTGCTCCGTTTTGAGTGTGCTCTATATGAAACTTGCTTGATTTTGCATGTAGTTTCATATTACCATGTTGCATCCTTGTTTTGAGGTGTTTGCTTGATGTTTGTATGCATTTTGCATCAATGCCATGTTTAACTTGTTTTGCTCATATCTTCTAGGCCGTAGCTCCGAACTAAATGAACTTTATATGTAACTTGACTAGAATTTCGTGTAGATCCTCTTGGTGCTCTTTAACTTGCTATTTAACAACTTCAACTTAATGTTTGTTCAGATCTGGACCAACTTTGAAACTTGCATATGAGGACTTACCGGAATTGTTATATGTTGTTTCCGGCCTCATTTAAACTTGCCTTGATGTGTTATTCTTGTTTGCATCGTCTCTTGCCATGAGTAGCTTCATGTAGCTTTATCGTGCATCATGCTTGTTATGCATCATGTCTTGTCTATGTGTGGTGTTTTTACTATGTTGTGTGCTTCTTCTCGATAGTTCCTGTTTCGTTGCGATCGTGAGGATTCGTTCGTCTCCGCTTGGTTCGTCTACGTGGCTTCATCTTCTTCATGGACTCGTTCTTCTTCCTAGCGGGATTTCAGGCAAGATGGCCGCTACCTTGGATCTCACTACTATCATTGCTATGCTAGTTGCTTCGTTCTATCGCTATGCTGCGTTACCTATCATTTGCTCTTCAAGCCTCCCAAATTGCCATGAACCTCTAACCTTTGACACCCTTCCCAGCAAACCGTTGTTTGGCTATGTTACCGCTTTGCTCAGCCCCTCTTATAGCGTTGTTAGTTGCAGGTGAAGTTGAAGATTGCTCCATGATGGACAGGGTTATGTTGGGATATCACAATATCCCTTATATTATTAATGCATCTATATATTTGGTAAAGGGTGGAAGGCTCGGCCTTATGCCTGGTGTTTTGTTCCACTCTTGCCGCCCTAGTTTCCGTCATACCGGTGTTATGTTCCCGGATTTTGCGTTCCTAACGCGGTCGGGTGATTTATGGGACCCCCTTGACAGTTCGCTTTGAATAAAACTTGTCCAGCAAGGCCCAACCTTGGTTTTACCATTTGCCTCACCACCACCTATACCCTTCCCTTCGGTCGGCCAACCCAAGGGTCATCTTTATTTTAGCCCCCCCCCCCCCCGGGCCAGTGCTTGTCTAAGTGTTGGTCTGAACCGAGCAACCTACGGGGCCACCTCGGGGCAACTCGACGTCTGGTTTTACTCGTAGCTTGACTTATCCGGTGTTGCCCTGAGAACGAGATATGTGTAGCTCCTATCGGGATTGTCGGCGCATCGGGCGGCTTTGCTGGTCTTGTTTTACCATTGTCGAAATGTCTTGTAAACCGAGATTCCGAGACTGATCGGGTCTTCCTGGGAAAAGGTATATCCTTCGTTGATCGCGAGAGCTTATCATGGGCTAAGTTGGGACACCCCTGCAGAATATAAACTTTCGAGAGCCATGCCCGCGGTTATGTGGCAGATGGGAATTTGTTAATGTCCAGTTGTAGATAACTTGACACCAGATCTGAATTAAAACGCATCAACCGCGTGTGTAGCCGTGATGGTCTCTTCTCGGCAGAGTCCGGGAAGTGAACACGGTCTTTGGGTTATGTTTGACGTAAGTAGGGGTTCAGGATCACCTCTTGATCATTACTAGCTTCACGACCGTTCCTTTGCTTCTCTTCTCGCTCTTATTTGCATATGTTAGCCACCATATATGCTTAGTCGCTGCTGCAACCTCACCACTTTACCCCTTCTTTTCCCATTAAGCTTTGCTAGTCTTGATACCCATGGTAATGGGATTGCCGAGTCCTCGTGGCTCACAGATTACTACAACAACAGTTGCAGGTACAGGTTATACGATGATCATGACGCGAGAGCGATGTTTGCTTGTTTTGGAGTTCTTCTTCTGCTTCTTCTTCAATCAGGGGATAGGTTCCAGGTCGGCAGCCTGGGCTAGCAGGGTGGATGTCGTTTGAGTTTCTGTTTGTGTTCCATCCGTAGTCGGATGTTGATCTCTTGTAATATGATGTTGTATTCGTGTGGCATTGTATGCCTTGTGTATGTATCCCCATCTATTATGTAATGTTGTTGTAATGATATCCACCTTGCAAAAGTGTTTCAATATGCGGGTCTATCCCTGGTGGGACCTTCGAGTTCCTTTTGGATAGGGTCGCATATTGGGCGTGACAGTAAAGGCCTTATTTTGACTATAAGCATGAGGAGAATCTAACACGGATTGCAACAAGGAAATACAACCAATTAAAGAGCAATTTTCATAATTAAATTCCTTGAGATCCAAAGTAGTGGGTTTAGCAACATCTAGATTTTTATTTCTTTCAATCCCGCTTTTATCAATTTCATCATCAAGATCTAGAAACTCCGAATTCTTAGAACGCCTTCTAGGTAAAGGAAGATCATATTTAGTTTCATCAAGATTCATATTGCAAAACAAAGATTTAATGGGGGACACATCAATAACTTTTAGATCTTCATCTTGATTTTCATAGGAATTGGAAGAACACGCTTTAATAAAGGCATCTTTGGGAGCACGCATCCTAGCGGTTCTTTCTTTGCACTCATCAATGTAAATTCTCATGGCTTTGAGAGACTCATTGATATCATGCTTAGGAGGAATAGATCTAAGCTTTAAAGAATCAATTTCAAGAGAAATTCTATCAACGTTCCTAGCCAAATCATCAACTTTAAGCAATTTCTCTTCAAGCAAAGCATTAAAATTCTTTTGTGAATTCATAAACTCTTTAACACTACTCTCAAATTCAGAGGGCATCTTATTAAAATTTCCATAAGAGTTGTTGTAGGAATTTCCATAATTATTAGAAGGATTACTAGCATAAGGCCTAGGATTAAAATTCCCTCTATACACGTTGTTCCCAAAACAATTCCTACAAACAAAATTCACATCCATAGATTCATTATTATTCTCAATCAAAGTAGACAAAGGCATATCATTGGGATCAAGATAAGTATTTTTAGTAGCAAACATCTTCATAAGTTCATCCATCTTTTCACTCAAAACATTGATTTCTTCTATAGCATGCACTTTTTTACTAGAAGATCTTTCGGTGTGCCATTGAGAATAATTAGCCATAATATTATCAAGCAATTTTGTAGCATCTCCTAACGTAATTTCAATAAACATGCCTCCCGCGGCCGAGTCTAAAAGATTTCTAGAAGCAAAACTCAATCCGGCATAAAAAATTTGTATGATCATCCATAAATTCAAACCATGAGTAGGGCAATTGCGAAGCATCAATTTCATTCTTTCCCAAGATTGGGAAACATGCTCATGATCAAGTTGTTTAAAATTCATAATATCGTTCCTAAGAGTGATGATCTTAGTGGGAGGAAAATACTTAGAGATAAAAGCATCTTTGCACTTGTTCCAAGAATCAATACTATTTTTAGGCAAAGACGAAAACCAAACTTTAGCATGATCTCTAAGTGAAAACGGAAATAACTTCAATTTGACAATATTGTTATCCGTATCTTTCTTCTTTTGCATATCACACAAATCAATAAAATTGTTTAGATGAGTAGCGGCATCTTCACTAGGAAGGCCGGCGAATTGATCTTTCATAACAAGATTCTGCAAAGCGTTATTGATTTCACAAGACTCATCAATATTAAGAGGAGCAATTGGAGTACTAAGGAAATCATTATTATTGGTATTCGAGAAGTCACACAATTTGGTATTATCTTGTGCCATGGCAACAAGTAATCCAACACACAAGCAAACAGAAAGGCAACGGTAAAAGGCAAATGGGAAAAAGAGGAGGAGATTGGGAAAGAGAGGGCGAATAAAACGGCAAGGGTGAAGTGGGGGAGAGGAAAATGAGAGTTAAATGGCAAATAATGTAATGCGAGAGATCGGGATTGTGATGGGTACTTGGTATGGTTGACTTGCTCTTGCGTGAGGCTCCCCGGCAACGGCGCCAGAAATTCTTCTTGCTACCTCTTAAGCACTGCGTTGGATTTCCCCGAAGAGGAGAGGATGATGCAGCAAAGTAGCATAAGTATTTCCCTCAGTTTTTGAGAACCAAGGTATCAATCCAGTAGGAGACCACGCACAAGTCCCTCGTACCTACACAAAACAATAGCTCCTCGCAACCAACACGATTAGGGGTTGTCAATCCCTTCACGGTCACTTACGAGAGTGAGATCTGATAGAGATGATAAACAATATTTTTGGTATTTTTGATATAAAGATGCAAAGTGAAAAGTAAAAGGCAAAGTAAAAACAAAGCAAGTAATAAAGTTATGGAGATTGATATGATGAGAATAGACCCGGGGGCCATAGGTTTCACTAGTGGCTTCTCTCAAGAGCATAGATTTTCTACGGTGGGTGAACAAATTACTGTTGACCAATTGACAGAATTGAGCATAATTATGAGTATATCTAGGTATGATCATGTATATAGGGATCACGTCCAAGACAAGTAGATCGAAACGATTCTGCATCTACTCCTATTACTCCACTCATCGACCGCTATCCAGCATGCATCTAGAGTATTAAGTTAAAAACAGAGTAACGCCTTAAACGAGATGACATGATGTAGAGGGATAAATTCGTGCAATATGATAAAAAAACCATCTTGTTATCCTTGATGGCAACAATACAATACGTGCCTTGCTACCCCTTCTGTCACTGGGAAAGGACACCGCAAGATTGAACCCAAAGCTAAGCACTTCTCCGATTGCAAGAACTACCAATCTAGTTGGCCAAACCAAACGGATAATTCAAAGAGACTTGCAAAGATAACTCAATCATACATAAAAGAATTCAGAGAAGATTCAAATATTATTCATAGATAAGCTGGATCATAAACCCACAATTCATCGGTCTCAACAAACACACCGCAAAAAGAAGATTACATCAAATAGATCTCCACGAGAGAGGGGGAGAACATTGTATTGAGATCCAAAAAGAGAGAAGAAGCCATCTAGCTACTAGCTATGGACCCGAAGGTCTGAAGTAAACTACTCACACTTCATCGGAGGGGCTATGGTGTTGATGTAGAAGCCCTCCATGGTGGATGCCCCCTCCGGCGGAGCTCCGGAACAGGCCCCAAGATGGGATCTCGTGGATACAAAAGGTTGCGGCGGTGGAATTAGGTTTTTGGCTCCTGTTCTGATCGTTTGGGGATACGTAGGTATATATAGGAGGAAGGAGTACGTCGGTGGAACAACAGGGGGGCCACGAGGCAGGGGGCGCGCCCTAGGGGGGGCGCGCCCCCCACCTCGTGACCACCTCTTTTGTTCCTTGGAGCAGGGTGCAAGTCTCCTGGATCACGTTCGGTGAGAAAATCACGTTCCCGAAGGTTTCATTCCGTTTGGACTCCGTTTGATATTCCATTTCTTCGAAACACTGAAATAGGCAAAAAAAACAACAATTCTGGGCTGGGCCTCCGGTTAATAGGTTAGTCCCAAGAATAATATAAAAGTGGAAAATAAAGCTCAATATAGTCCAAAACAGTAGATAAAGTAGAATGGAGCAATCAAAAATTATAGATACGTTGGAGACGTATCACAGACGTGGTCGACGAGTTGTGGCGGCGCGCGCCGTTGCTCCTGGAGTCCATGCCGCGGACTCCTCTCGCGAGCTCGTGCTGCGGCGATGCCTCCAAGCACCTGGATTCGCTTGTGACGCCGGGATAATTAAGCTACAGTGATCCCACGCTAATGGTGCCACGTCACCACTGTTACTTCTGCTAATCTATCGTTAGATCAAAACCGGTCCAAAATTCAAATTCAAAGTTTGGTAAATAATAAAATTTTCAAACATTAAAATAAAAATGTTCGGTTTGTACTAAATATTACATAGATAAATATGGTGTAGTAAACACATTTTTATAAAATACCTAAATGATTTAAAATGATTTAAAACAGAAAAGTAAATAAATAAAAGAATAGAAAATACAAAAGAGAAAACTAACAAAAAAATCAAAGAGAAAGCACCCCCCCCCCACTGGGCTTCGGCCCAGCTGGCCTGCCCAACTAGGCCAAGGTCCACCCCCACTCCATATCCCCCCCCCACTCCTCCCGTACCCCAAACCCCACCGACACTTCCCCCCTCTCCAAAATATCTTCCCCCCTCTCCCCCGATTGGATCGGGATCGAGGCAGGAGACCGCCGCCGCCGCCGCCCGGATCGTCCATCGCCGCACGGACCCCCTCGCCGGCCTGCTTCTGCTCCGCCCCGTCGTCCTCGTCCTCCTCCCCAAGTCGCTCCCCGGGCACCATTGCCCCGTGCCCTACATTCCCCCAGTGAGCTTCGCCCCTCCTCCTCTTCCCCTCTATCGCCGTGCACACTCGCCGACCTGGCCCCGAACGTGCTCACCGCACCGCGCATGCCTCTGACCATCGCCCCTGGTCGCGCTAGCGACCATGCTCACCGCACCCCTGACCTCCTCCTCTTTGCATCATCTAGCCCGCCATCCACCATGGACGCGAGCTCGACCCGTGGCCGCGTCGACCTCCCCCGCGCCCTCTTCCCCTGGCCACATCCACTCCTGCCTCCCACCCACACATGCCCCGCTCGCCTCCCCTGCTGGTCCCGACCACCGCTGCGGCCAACGCACCTGAGGCCGCACCCTGGGGCCCGTGTCTCGTCTCGGTCGTCTGGCTCGGCCACGGCAACTCCCCCTCTGGCCCGCAGCCCACTCCGGCGCTGCCTTGCTACTATCCCGCCGGCGTCCCCCTCGGGTGACCGCCCGGCCTTGCTGGCCTCGTCCCGCCCTGCGGGCGAGCGCTCGCTCGGGTGCGCCCGCACCCGCTAACGCCCGAACCCGATAGGCCCTATGGGCCTATGACAAACGGGGCCCGTGCCCCAGAATGTTTTATAACAAAAAAAAGGGATTAAATAAAATATATAAAAATAATATAATATAATTAATTAAGATAATTAATTAACTTAATTAATCCGTTAGTTAATCTAATTAAGTCTAATTAATTAACCTAATCACTCTAATTAAATTGACTAATCATGTTTAGTTAACTGTGTCAATGACAGACGGGACCCACACGCCAGTTTGACCCAGTCAACACCCTGTTGACTGCTGACGTCAGCATACACTATTCTGGATAATGTTAGAATAAAATAATTAAATAAATCCGGAAAATGATTTAAATCTTTTAAAATTAATAGAAAATAAACCATAGCTCAGATGAAAATACTTTCTACATGAAAGTTGCTCAGAACGACGATACGAATCCAGATACACAGCCCGTTTGTCCGCCACGCATCCCTAGCATAGTGAACCTGCAACATTTCACCTCCGGTTCATCTGACCGAAAACGTGAAACACCGGGAATACTTTCCCGGATGTTTCCCCCTTTCGCCGGTATCACCTACTACGGCGTTAGGGCACACCGGACACCGCGTATTGCCTTGTTACACTTTGTGATGCTTTGATTGCTCTGTTATTTATTATGTTCCCCCTCCATTACTTCTTTCCGGTAGAACCCGAGACTGTCGGCGCCCCCAGTTCGACTACGGAGTTGAAGACCCCTCCTTCTTGCCAGAGCAACCAGGCAAGCCCCCCCCCCCCCTTGATCACCAGATATCGCCTATTCTTCTCTATACTGCTTGCATTAGAGTAGTGTAGCATGTTACTGTTCGGTTACTCCTATTCTGTTGCATAGCCTGTCATTGTTGCTACAGTCATTGATACCTTACCTGCAATCCTAAATGCTTAGTATAGGTTGCTAGTTTACCATTAGTGGCCCTACATTCTTGTTAGTCTGCCATGCTATACTATCCCATGATCACTCGGGAGGTGATCACGGGTATATACTATACATATATACATACTATACAGATGATGACCAAAGTCGGGTCAGCTCGTTGAGTACCCGCAAGTGATTCCGATGTGGGGGCTGAAAGGACAGGTGGCTCCATCCCGGTAGAGGTGGGCCTGGGTTCCCGACGGCCCCCGACTATTACTATGTGGCGGAGCGACAGGGCAGGTTGAGACCACCTAGGCGAGAGGTGGGCCTGGCCCTGGTCGGCGTCTGCGGTTACTTCATAATAACACGCTTAACGAGATCTTGGTATTTGATCTGAGTCTGGCCACTGGCCTATACGCACTAACCAACTACGCGGGAAAGATATGGGCACTCGACGTCGTGGTATCAGCCGAAGCCTTCTTGACGTCAGCGACGGAGCGGCGCGCGCCGGGTTGGACTGCGTTAACGCAACTTCCTTTGTAATGGAGGTTGCTAGGTCTGCTCACCGGCCGCGTATGCAATGTGCAGGTATGCAATGGGCGATGGGCCCAGACCCCTGAGCGCATAGGATTTAGATCGGCGTGCTGACCTCTCTATTGTGCCTAGGTGGGGCGGCGACGTGTTGATCTTCCGAGGCCGGGCATGACCCAGGAAAGTGTGTGCGGCCAAATGGGATCGAGCGTGTTGGGTTATGTGGTGCACCCCTGCAGGGAAGTTTATCTATTCGGATAGCCGTGTCCCTCGGAAAAAGGACGACCCGGAGTTGTACCTTGACCTTATGACAACTAGAACCGGATACTTAATAAAACACACCCTTCCAAGTGCCAGATACAACCCGATGATCGCTCTCTAGCAGGGCGACGAGGAGAGGATCGCCGGGTAGGATTATGCTATGCGTTGCTACTTGGAGGACTTCAATCTACTCTCTTCTACATGCTGCAAGACGGAGGCTGCCAGAAGCATAGTCTTCGATAGGACTAGATATCCCCCTCTTATTCTGGCATTCTGCAGTTCAGTCCACCGATATTGCCTCTTTACACATATACCCATGCATATGTAGTGTAGCTCCTTGCTTGCGAGTACTTTGGATGAGTACTCACGGTTGCTTTTCTCCCCCTTTTCCCCCTTCTCTTCTACCTGGTTGACGCAACCAGATGTCGGAGCCCAGGAGCCAGACGCCACCGTCGACAACGACTCCTACTACATTGGAGGTGCCTATTACTACGTGCTGCCCGCTGACGACGACCAGGAGTAGTTAGGAGGATCCCAGGCAGGAGGCCTGCGCCTCTTTCGATTTGTATCTCAGTTTGTGCTAGCCATCTTATGGCAACTTGTTAACTTATGTCTGTATTCAAATATTGTTGTTTCCGCTGACTCGTCTATGATCGAGCACTTGTATTCGAGCCCTCGAGGCCCCTGGCTTGTAATATGATGCTTTTATGACTTATTTTATTTGTAGAGTTGTGTTGTGATATCTTCCCGTGAGTCCCTGATCTTGATCGTACACGTTTGCGTGTATGATTAGTGTATGATTGAATCGAGGGCGTCATAAGTTGGTATCAGAGCCGACTGCCTGTAGGAATCCCCCTTCCATACTCCTTGGCCGAAGTCGAGTCTAGTCATTGCAAAACTTTTACTAACATGGCTGTGTGCCTTACGTTCCCACGTCGCCATTGGGTGGTATTAGGATCTTTTACTCCTCAATCTTTACTCTGGGACTCTGAGCTCTCTTCTATTCGGGTTAAATGATTTTGCTAAAAACAAAACTAACTTTAGGTTCTCGCAAGTACTTCCTCCCGGAGAGCCCCTTGTTACTGATGACCGCCTGCTGCACCAGAAGATTCCGAAGATACTCTACGATGTGCTCTCGAGACTACGTGCCATCGCTTTTGCAATTCACTTCCATCGATAAATCCCTCTGGATAACTACTTACACCTATCGTTCATATTGTCATCCCCAGTTGCTCTTGTTATTACAAGATGTCTTGAAATACTCCTCGATATTCTGAGAATTCTTTACGCTTACTGCCCTGCAGTTCCTTGCTGCATGAATACCCCTACGGATAATTACTTGCGCTTGCCGAGTATCTGTTCGTCCAAAGTTGTTCATGTGTTCGACAAAAATACATTCAGATACTACCCGATCTTCCAAAAATCCTGAGCAGCCTATTGCTCTTGAAATTCTTGCTTGCTTGCATTATGGTTAATCCCATAAGTCTCATAATCTTAATGGTATACCTTGTCATTATCATTTTGAGTCTGTTGATTCAATATGTTGCGAATGCTCACAATCCTCAATCAGATCCTAGAATTTATCTTTCCGGCTCAGACATCATTTTTGAACATGAGCTGGTTCTCGACCAAACTATTTGTCGTCAATTGTGCCTCTGGTCTATCCAACTTATCCATCCTTGATCACAGCGTCTGCTTCTGCTTCTTTGTTTTGGAAATCATAATTCCTTTGTTATCTAAGCATCAAATTATTCAGATGTTCTATAATATGATGCCCGTGCATTCTTCTTCCTCTGGTTGAGTACCGATGCTCACATCAGATCCCTTGTGGACCATCGGTTCCTTTGTTGGATTTTATCCGACAGTGGCCTTCATATTGAATAACCTTGAGAGCCTTTCCATGGGTATATAATGCCTTTGGTAAATTGTATCATCTGCTTTTGAACATGCTCTACTATCGAGTTTGTGTTATTTACTCCTAAAGTTCGTGGTATATGTTCTAAGAAGCCCCGATGGCTTGAACCTATGCCTTCCTTATTATGTGTGAACTTGAAAGTTTTCACGAGTCATACTCTTCTGGTATTTTGCTAGATAAAATTTATACACTACAGCTTCATCAAAAGCGAGAAGTAAAATGAAAGGTTATGCATGGAAGAAGTGGGAGTCGACCTTGAGCCTTTGCGTTCATGCACATGGACCCGCTGTGAAACTTATCATCGAAGCTTCTTGTAAATGATATTAATCCCCTTGTTATAAGTTCGTCCTGTATCTACGTTTGGTCCTTTGCAATCATGGTTCCGACCATATTTTCTCATTAATACCATTTATCAGACAAGTTGAGTACTTATCTTGTGCAGATCATTGCACCTGTCCAACCTTTACTTTGATCTACCGTCGAGTATTACACTAGGATATCTTGATAACGTCATGGAACTGCATAACTTCTTATGGGTTCTTCATCAACTGTTATTTCTCGCCGATTTCATTTTTTTTTTGGGTTCTGGGTTGTCGACAACCGAGAACACCGATATGTGAACCGATGCCTCATTCCGGTTCGATAACCCTAATTAATTTTCGTTGCTTATGAGTTTAATAATCCTTCCCGTCATTCCTAGCCTGATCGACTATACCATTATTGGGCTAATTTTTAACTGTGCTACCTGGTCCTTATCCTCAGAGCACCACTTTTGTCGATGAGCTAATCTTGCATCGATCTTCCTCGTCATATCATTTCTCCTTGAACAACAAACTTGATTTTGAGTTTGTGTCCTACCCATGGTTCCAATAACCTTCCGCTTCATCATTCCTTTGACTTGATGTCGTTGCTGATTGATTACATCTTCATGAAATCTCTCGATAAATGTGTCGTGATCAGCATCAACATTCCTAGCTCTTCCAGGATATCAACTGAGTTCATGATGAGGAATACCATCCTTGCCCACGATGATTTTTGTTATCATCGACCACTCGATTGCCTTCCGTTCAACACAAACTTTTTCGTGTTTTGTGTTATATCTTGAGATCCTTGCTATCCAGCATTCGTTCTTCTTTACCTTGGGGTATTACCATCTTTTATGTCAAGAATGTCATGAGGATTACTCCACCTCTTAAGAATTCTTGGTATAGTGATACTTATCACCATCACCATTCTTTCTTGGTCCCCGTGTTGATTCCAACAAGTGAACAGTGTTGTTTGGATTCTTTTCTTCTAGCAACCCAATTGCTTTGAAGTTAATGGTCGACCGTTCATTCTTAGACTATTGATTATTGAATCACCATTCTGACATTGGTCGTGCAACCCAACCATATTTCGGGCGCACCTTTCACCCAATTTTTAATTGTGTATGTTTTCGTCGAGCATACTTCATTATATCATTTGATCTGACAAATGCTATGTCCTTAACCACATAATTGTGGAGATCCATCTTTTTGGATACCTCGTTGAATTATCGCTGAGTCCATCAGCCACCTCCTCATCCTCTCCTTGGCTTAATGATGAACCCTTGTTTGGAACTCGCTTCCATAGTTCATTTTCTGAGAATCATATAATGTCATCTTGTCAATTGTGTTGCACCTCTTCCTCTCAGGCATCCTGAGTCTGAGATATCCTAACACCAACCAGATTTGAATCTCTATCAGATTTGATGGTTGGAACATTTTTCCAAGAGTTATAACATTGGTCTTATTATGACCCGGTAAGGTGATGTCATGCCTAGCACACTTGGCTGGAGGGCCTATTGTTATAGTTCTTCCTTTTAGCAATGTTAACTATTCTTCCATGAGGAAATTGAAAGACTTATTCTATAAGTTCTTCCTGATGAATCCATTGAGTATCCAAAGTCTGACCTTTGCTTGAAGACCATGTCAATGCTATCTCGAAGCATGTCTATGGTACTCCAATTTTCAACAAGAACATTTGAAGCCCAATGCTAAATGATTCTTGTTCAATTATCCAAACACCATTGTATAGGTAATGTCATGAAATTTCTCTCCCCTTACCTAAAGGGTTTTCTACATTATATCTTGTCACGGATATCATGCTCTGCTTGTCCTTGCGAAGGATATACCCCTGAAATATGTGTTTAAACACATTTTCCTTTCCATTGTTCTGTTTAATCTGATAATCACATTTTCCTTTCCATTGTTTGGTTTAACCTTTCTTGTGATCTATATGATCTAAGCAGAAATATTCTCCTGCTTATGTAAACACCTCGGTGTACAATTCTGTTAGCAAGACCCTGTTACTATTGCTGATGACATTCTGGTAGCCACCGATGGACGAGAACTTTGCCTATTGGTCCGCCTCGTTCAACGAGTAGGAAAATGTTTCTCTTTGTCCCTCGCCCTTGGTACCGACATTGTTGCCGATGTAACTGACAGGCTATCCTCTGACATGCCTTGCTTACATGATTGTGCAAGACGTCACCCCCTTTCCTACTTTTAACCCACATGGTGGGCCCATAACCCACAGTTCCACATGATCGAAACCTGACTCTCCTGTACACCCCCTGTTCCCAAAGTTATCCCCCCCCCCCCCCCCGCGTGGACTCATATGTAATTCATGAGCCACCTCCCGATGAGATCATCAATTCTGGCATCGGACACAATAATTATTTCGTTGCTTTGAAACCATTTCACCTTCTGACTAGGCATTGAACGATTGCCTGGATGCTTGAAACTTCTTATTGTACCTTCGAACTTTACTCTCGATGTGTTTTATTTGTTCAAACTCGAGAGGTACTCATATGCTCCTTCATGGGTTAATCCCAGATTATTACCCTTATAGCATTCTGTCGTAGTCGATCTGCCCCGTACCTATTCGTAAGTACGATGGAACCCCCGAAGAAAGGATGCCGACTTCATCTTGATGACTTGAAGCAAAAAAATGAAGACATCAATATAATGGATCGACCACTTTGAGAAGAGCAACCAAGACCGAGGAGATCTGTTAGAATTTCATAACTAGACCTTCCCCCCCCCCCCCCACTTCTCTACTTCTTAAATCTCGGGACGAGATTTCTTGTAGTGGAGGAGAATTGTGACGCCCGGATAATTAAGCTACAGTGATCCCACGCTAATGGTGCCACGTCACCACTGTTACTGCTGCTAATCTATCGTTAGATCAAAACCGGTCCAAAATTCAAATTCAAAGTTTGGTAAATAATAAAATTTTCAAACATTAAAATAAAAATGTTCGGTTTGTACTAAATATTACATAGATAAATATGGTGTAGTAAACACATTTTTATAAAATACCTAAATGATTTAAAATGATTTAAAACAGAAAAGTAAATAAATAAAAGAATAGAAAATACAAAAGAGAAAACTAACAAAAAAAATCAAAGAGAAAGCACCCCCCCCACTGGGCTTCGGCACAGCTTGCCTGCCCAACTGGGCCAAGGTCCACCCCCACTCCATATCCCCCCCCCCCCACTCCTCCCGTACCCCGAACCCCACCGACACTTCCCCCCTCTCCCCCGATTGGATCGGGATCGAGGGAGGAGACCGCCGCCGCCGCCGCCCGGATCGTCCATCGACGCACGGACCCCCTCGCCGGCCTGCTTCCGCTCTGCCCCGTCGTCCTCGTCCTCCTCCCCAAGTCGCTCCCCGGGCACCATTGCCCCGTGCCCTACATTCCCCTAGTGAGCTTCGCCCCTCCTCCTCTTCCCCTCTATCGCCGTGCACACTCGCCGACCTGGCCCCGAACGTGCTCACCGCACCGCGCATGCCTCTGACCATCGTCCCTGGTCGCGCCCGCGACCATGCTCACCGCACCCCTGACCTCCTCCTCTTTGCGTCATCTAGCCCGCCATCCACCTTGGACGCGAGCTCGACCCGTGGTCGCGTCGACCTCCCCCGCGCCCTCTTCCCCTGGCCACATCCACTCCAGCCTCCCACCCACACATGCCCCGCTCGCCTCCCCTGCTGGTCCCGACCACCGCTGCGGCCAGCGCGCCCGAGGCCGCACCCTGGGGCCCGTGCCTCGTCTCGGTCGTCTGGCTCGGCCACGGCCACTCCCCCTCTGGCCCGCAGCCCACTCCGGCGATGCCTTGCTACTCTCCCGCCAGCGTCCCCCTCCGGTGACCGCCCGGCCTCGCTGGCCTCGTCCCGTCCTGCGGGCGAGCGCTCGCTCGGGTGCGCCCGCACCCGCTAACGCCCGAACCCGATAGGCCCTATGGGCCTATGACAAACGGGGCCCGTGCCCCAGAATGTCTTATAACAAAAAAAGGGATTAAATAAAATATATAAAAATAATATAATATAATTAATTAAGATAATTAATTAACTTAATTAATCCGTTAGTTAATCTAATTAAGTCTAATTAATTAACCTAATCACTCTAATTAAATTGACTAATCATGTTTAGTTAACTGTGTCAATGACAGACGGGACCCACACGCCAGTTTGACCCAGTCAACACCCTGTTGACTGCTGACGTCATGCTGACGTCAGCATACACTATTCTGGATAATGTTAGAATAAAATAATTAAATAAATCCTGAAAATGATTTAAATCTTTTAAAATTAATAGAAAATAAACCATAGCTCAGATGAAAATACTTTCTACATGAAAGTTGCTCAGAACGACGATACGAATCCAGATACGCAGCCCGTTTGTCCGCCACGCATCCCTAGCATAGTGAACCTGCAACATTTCACCTCCGGTTCATTTGACCGAAAACGTGAAACACCTGGAATACTTTCCCGTATGTTTCCCCCTTTCACCGGTATCACCTACTACGGCGTTAGGGCACACCGGACACCGCGTATTGCCTTGTTACACTTTGTGATGCTTTGATTGCTCTGTTATTTATTATGTTCCCCCTCCATTACTTCTTTCCGGTAGAACCCGAGACTGTCGGCGCCCCCAGTTCGACTACGGAGTTGACGACCCCTCCTTCTTGCCAGAGCAACCAGGCAAGCCCCCCCCCCCCCCTTGATCACCAGATATCGCCTATTCTTCTCTATACTGCTTGCATTAGAGTAGTGTAGCATGTTACTGTTCGGTTACTCCTATTCTGTTGCATAGCCTGTCATTGTTGCTACAGTCATTGATACCTTACCTGCAATCCTAAATGCTTAGTATAGGTTGCTAGTTTACCATTAGTGGCCCTACATTCTTGTTAGTCTGCCATGCTATACTATCCCGTGATCACTCGGGAGGTGATCACGGGTATATACTATACATATATACATACTATACAGATGATGACCAAAGTCGGGTCAGCTCGTTGAGTACCCGCAAGTGATTCCGATGTGGGGGCTGAAAGGACAGGTGGCTCCATCCCGGTAGAGGTGGGCCTGGGTTCCCGACGGCCCCCGACTGTTACTATGTGGCGGAGCGACAGGGCAGGTTGAGACCACCTAGGCGAGAGGTGGGCCTGGCCCTGGTCGGCGTCTGCGGTTACTTCATAATAACACGCTTAACGAGATCTTGGTATTTGATCTGAGTCTGGCCACTGGCCTATACGCACTAACCAACTACGCGGGAAAGATATGGGCACTCGACGTCGTGGTATCAGCCGAAGCCTTCTTGACGTCAGCGACGGAGCGGCGCGCGCCGGGTTGGACTGCGTTAACGCAACTTCCTTTGTAATGGAGGTTGCTAGGTCTGCTCACCGGCCGCGTACGCAACGTGCAGGTGTGCAATGGGCGATGGGCCCAGACCCCTGCACGCATAGGATTTAGACCGGTGTGCTGACCTCTCTATTGTGCCTAGGTGGGGCGGCGACGTGTTGATCTTCCGGGGCCGGGCATGACCCAGGAAAGTGTGTGCGGCCAAATGGGATCGAGCGTGTTGGGTTATGTGGTGCACCCCTGCAGGGAAGTTTATCTATTCGAATAGCCGTGTCCCTCGGTAAAAGGACGACCCGGAGTTGTACCTTGACCTTATGACAACTAGAACCAGATACTTAATAAAACACACCCTTCCAAGTGCCAGATACAACCCGGTGATCGCTCTCTAACAGGGCGACGAGGAGAGGATCGTCGGGTAGGATTATGCTATGTGTTGCTACTTGGAGGACTTCAATCTACTCTCTTCTACATGCTGCAAGACGGAGGCTGCCAGAAGCGTAGTCTTCGATAGGACTAGCTATCCCCCTCTTATTCTGGCATTCTGCAGTTCAGTCCATCGATATTGCCTCTTTACACATATACCCATGCATATGTAGTGTAGCTCCTTGCTTGCGAGTACTTTGGATGAGTACTCACGGTTGCTTTTCTCCCCCTTTTCCCCCTTCCCTTCTACCTGGTTGACGCAACCAGATGTCGGAGCCCAGGAGCCAGACGCCACCGTCGACGATGACTCCTACTACATTGGAGGTGCCTATTACTACGTGCTGCCCGCTGACGATGACCAGTAGTAGTTAGGAGGATCCCAGGCATGAGGCATGCGCCTCTTTCGATTTGTATCTCAGTTTGTGCTAGCCATCTTATGGCAACTTGTTAACTTATGTCTGTACTCAGATTTTCCGCTGACTCGCCTATGATCGAGCACTTGTATTCGAGCCCTCGAGGCCCCTGGCTTGTAATATGATGCTTGTATGACTTATTTTATTTGTAGAGTTGTGTTGTGATATCTTCCCGTGAGTCCCTGATCTTGATCGTACATGTTTGCGTGTATGATTAGTGTACGATTGAATCGGGGGCGTCACATCGCTTCCCTTCGTTCTTCGCCACCGAGATGCCGCCGAGGGGGCCTCTCGAGCTTTGGCTACAGCACGCCGACTGTGGTGCTCCGGCGACCAGAGTGGAGGTTGAAGTCGTTGCTCCGGGTAAGGTCTTCATGACCCGGGGCTGGGGTGAGGTCGCCCGGTGTCGGTGTCAAAACCGGCGGATCTCGGGTAGGGGGTCCCGAACTGTGCGTCTAAGGCTAATGGTAACAGGAGGCGGGGGACACGATGTTTACCCAGGTTTGGGCCCTCTCGATGGAGGTAATACCCTACTTCCTGCTTGATTGATCTTGATGATATGAGTTTTACAAGAGTTGATCTACCATGAGATCGTAGAGGCTAAACCCTAGAAGCTAGCCTATGATTATGATTGTTCTTGTCCTACGGACTAAACCCTCCGGTTTATATAGACACCGGAGGGGGCTAGGGTTACACAGAGTCGGTTACAGAGAAGGAGATCTACATATCCTAATTTCCAAGCTTGCCTTCCACACAAAGGAGAGTCCCATCCGGACACGAGACGAAGTCTTCAATCTTGTATCTTCATAGTCCAACCGTCCGGCCAAAGTATATAGTCCGGCTGTCCGAGGACCCCTTAATCTAGGAGTCCCTCAGTAGCCCCTGAACCAGGCTTCAATGACGATGAGTCCGGCGTGCAGATTGTCTTCTGCATTGCAAGGCGGGTTCCTTCTCCGAATACTCCATAGAAGATTTTGAACACAAGGATCGTGTCCGGCTCTACAAAACAAATTCCACATACCACCACAGAGAGCACAATATTCCACAAATCTAATCTGCTGAAAACTTTTCATAGTGTGACATCATGCCACGGCCCGGTCATTATTCGAACCATTTTTCACAACCAGCTACTGCACATATTGCGAGGCGGTTTCCTTGACACGTCTTGTCGAAGCAGAGATCATGTCCCCTTATCGCGGGATTCTCACCAATACAGGTGTGGTTAACCCAACCGCGCCATCAATCGTGGCGCTTGGGGAATAAGCAATTTTAATGGGCAAGTGGGGACGCGCACAGTTTCTACCGCCTTTATAAAGAGATAAGGATTCCCCTTTTTCACCCACGCCTTCTTCCTCCTTCGCTCATCCATTCTCGCACTCTCGAGCTCCAGCGCCCAAGTTCTCACCTTCTCCGTAAAGCCATTCCAGACATGTCCGGAGCGGGAGGCAAGTGGATGGCCTCCTCCGTCATGGAGGAGGACGTCATGAAGCTCCGGGAGGCCGGAAACTTGGCCGCAGACATCGCGCACCGGCTCCCGGACGAAGGGCAGATCATCCCTACTCCGGAACCGCACGAGAGGGTTGTGTTTCTCACCCAATTCGTCCGTGGACTGGGATTTCCCCTCCACCCATTTGTCTATGGGATCATGTTCTATTATGAGCTGGATTTCCACGATCTAGCCCCCAACTTCATCCTCAACATCTTGGCGTTTATCGTCGTGTGCGAGGCTTTCCTCCGCATCAAGCCCTACTTCGGCCTGTGGCTGAAGATCTTCAACGTGAAGCCGAAGATAGTGGTCGGCCAGCAAGCGGAGTGCGGAGGCGCCATGGTGGGCAAGATGCCCAACGTCACCTGGCTCGAAGGCTCCTATGTGGAGACCGTGAAGGGGTGGCAATCGGGGTGGTTCTACATCACCGAACCGCGCGACTCCAACTGGGCGGCGGCCCCCGAATTTCGATCTGGCATCCCCATGCGGCTTACCTCCTGGAAAAGGAAGGGTTTAGCCTGGGGTGAGCCAGCAGAGCTGACTAGACTCCAGAACTGCGTCAAGAATATGATAAGCAAGAAAATCAAGCTTGTCAACGTGGTCAAGGTCATGCTCTTCCGCCGGATCCTCCCGTGTCAAAGACGGGCATTTAATATGTGGGAGTTCGACCCGGCCGAACACCAGATGCTGCGAGAGCTCTTCGACACGACGCACAAAGACGTCTGGAAGGTGCTGTTCAAGGCCGCCGAGGTACCTCCTCCCGTTACCAAAGATCGCGGGCTCAGCGCAAAGCGCCCCGCCAATCCGGTAAGTTCTCTATGTTTTACAAGATGCTCCTTCCCCTAGTATATTCGTGAAAGGAATCTAAGCCTTCCCACCAATCTTAATAGGACTGGGTGGTGGCGAAAGCGAAGCAGATCGACTGCCCAGCTCCACTACCCGAAGATCCAGCGACGGCTCTCCTAACGGAGATGCTGTTTCTGGCGCCCTATGAGGTGCCGAAGAAGAAGGCCACGGGGACCAGGAAAGGTCTCTGGCGCAAGGTGGTGTCGGACTCATCGTCCGAAGACACCGAGACGCAGTCCTCCAACGAAAACGAGGAGGAGGAAGAGGAAAACCCTCCCCCCCCCCCAAACCGAGGGGGAGAAGAAAAGGAAGGCCGCCCTATCCGGGGAGGCCGAAGGGTCCAAGAAGGGAAGGACCCGCCCTCCGAACCACTCCACAACAGCCGCCTACAGCAACGACGAGTGGCTACCCAGGGACAAGCCCCTGGCGAAGTCGTAAGTATCCGGATACCATAATACTTCTGGCATGTTTTAGCTTTATGGCTTCTTATCATGTTAAAATATGTTCGTGCAGTCCGTCCAAAGCCCGCATCGAACTATCCTCCTCGGATGGGTCTTTGAGCTCGTCGACGATGAACAGCGATTCGCTCCCGACGGCCTCCACCCCCCCGGCCCACGGACGACGCCGAAGTGTTGTCTCAGAGGATACCAGGCCAGGGGGAGATAGTTCTGGAGGTGCCTCAAGGATAAACCTCCGATGCCGGGCACATGGGGGGATCACCATGGATTCTGATGAGGGGGGCCGCAACAGCTTGGCCCCCAGCCGGATACTGCGTCAGAACCTCCCATGGTTCTGATTTCAGGCAGGCAGCCCCTCACTAAGGGGGGCGAGCCGCCTGTGCCAATGACCTCTATCCATCCAGAGGCATCGGACAACTTGCTGGAAACGCTTCAAGGCGCTTCCATTGATGAAGAACACCGTACTCTTATGAGTATGGTGATTGTGAAGGTTCAGTCCGCCAAAAGCGGATTGACCGAAGCCTACGCTAGGCTCCTAACAGGTTTTGAGGTAAGTAATTAAATTATGAGAAAATATCATAGTATAGACAGTAGCCCCTGATGCTCTGTTTGGTGTTCGGAAAGAAAGGCTGAAAAGAGGATCAAATAACCTCCACATGAGTCTAATCATATTATGTCTATGTGAACAAGCAGGCACTGCTGCTGGCCACTGCCGCCCGTACTGCGGAGGTCTCCGGACTGAAGCGGGACCTGGGGTGGGCCAAGGAAGAGCTCAGCCTCGTGAAGAGGCAGCTTGAGGAGAACAAAGGTAAATGATACCCCGTCTGAATGTATATAAAGGAAAAATTGTTGACGCTAATAGAAGCATCATGAATATAATAGGGGCCACGACCGAAGTGGCGGCCCTTAAGAAGGCGTTGTTCGAGGCCGAAGACAAAGCGGCCAAGGAGCGCACCGAGCGCGAAAAACAAGAGGCTCGGGTTGATGTGGTCCAGCAAGAGCTCTAGGACTTCTTCAAAAAATTCGAGTCCCTGGAGCGTGACTCCAAGACGCAAGAGTCGGAGCTTGCGAAGGCCCTCTAGAGCATGCAAGACACCAAGGTCGAAGCCTAGAAGGCCCTCCAGGAGATTGAGGCACCCAAGAAGATAGCAGCGGGTAAGGCATTCATTATGTAAAGCAAGCATGTGAAGGAGACTTTCCTTTTACTTACCCGAATTCGGAGCTCTCCAGGAGCATTCGCAGATCTACCACAGCATCTCTGATGTCGCAGAGTTCTACTGAGCTGAGGAAGGGAGCTCGATGGACAAGTTGTTTTGGTCCTAGTATATTGGGGCCGAACATCTGATGCCCTTGAGCGACCAGCTGAACCAACTAGTCGAACCTCACAAGGCAGCCGGACTGGCCATGAAGGACCTCATAGTCTGGCTGTGGCCTGGCGAGCCCCTGCCCGGCAGCTACTTCGGCCTTGTCAAGCGGATGGTAAATGCCTGTCCGCGGCTTGAAGTCATTAAGAGGTCCATCTGCATTGAAGGTGCACGCAGGGCCTTGGCCCGTGTGAAAGTGCACTGGGCGAAGATGGATGCCGAGAAGCTGGTGACAGAGGGGCCGCCAAAGGGCAAGGAGAATTGCCACCCCGAATAGTACTATGACAATGTCATTAAGGGTGCCCGCCTTGTGGCGGATGAATGTGCTAAGGATGTAATATTTGAATGAATGTACTCATATCATCCTGTAATGTGAAAACGAGTTCATGTGCGCTATATGGCGCTTGTTAATTTAAAATATTACCTTCTGTGCGGCCGTTTATAAAATCTTAAGAGTTGGCCAGTCGTCGGCTTCTGCCCCCATGTAACTAGTACTCGGGTGTTTGGGATAAATATAAACACTCTTTATCCAAATTTTTTTGGTCCTTTTAAGGAGGTGTTTAGCCCAGCGAATAAGGCAATCGAACTATACAACTTTATCACTCTCACTTGGCCATAGAAGTCTACAATTTTAAATGTTGGCGAAGCCCCTAGTATTTAGAAGGCCGAACTTGGGGCGCTATATATGCCTAAATCGTACAAGGCCGATTCCTCGCCCGAAGTGGAAAAAATCTTTAAGGATTTGAGACCTCTCAAACAGCGACCAGCTCTCGCCCCATCATGAGAGTCAGTTTTTGGCTTTCTCTATTAAGGTGCTCGTCTGGAAGAACCGGGACACAATCGCAGTAGTTCTCCCTGTGCTACCTTAGCCGATATAGCGGAACGTAAGGTACCAAAACATAGGAGTTGGGCAAACCCAACTATAGACCCAAGACATGATTCGGAGCTAATGCATATAATGCTATAAGTTCGGGGTACCGCACTGTCAAAAGTGTTCCGACATTTCTTGCCATGTTATGGGGTACACTGAAGCCCCTAGCGAGCCGGACATACCAAAGTGTATGGGTGCAATAAATAAGCAGTAAAGGAAAGGGGTAAATAAATGTAATAGTAAGATGACGTTGTACATTATTTTCCCTTGTTCTTCAAATAATATGTCAAAGCGTACGTATACAAGTAGTGCGATAAGCAAAATAGCACTGTTTGACACATCCTAACCAGGAGCGAGCTGTGTGCGGGTATATAAAATAGGTATAACGATTGTTATCAGAGACCACCTGAGGATTCCCTTGTACAGCAAAGCATTTTGTCTTCTTGGTGTGTCCGTCCCGCTATGGGTCCGATAGTCGGACTATCGGAAGAGCCTCCCGAAGATAGGGACCTGAAAGAAAAAGGTGTAAAGATGTGTGGATCCTGGGGTGGTCGAACTGCATTGTGGACCGTGTCATAGCCGTGCCTCCGCCTATGCCCATGGTATTTTAAGTGCGTAGTTATGTACGCGCGGCACAAATTTCGCCGCTTGACTGGGACTAGGACGGAGGCCGAATTGCTAGTCGAGCTCTGGACGTGCCGGACGATCCTGCTGCGGGGTACTCCGGACTCGCTTGACGGTGTCTGGGTTCTTTATCGCCAAATTGGCTGTTTGCCTAAGAAGGTTGTTTTGTACTTCTGCCGCGAGGGCTGTAGTGTGCTCCTCTGTACGGAGCGAGCGCTCTGTGTTTCCATTAACTGTTATAACCCCGCGAGGTCCTGGTATTTTGAGCTTGAGGTATGCATAATGCGGTACCACATTGAATCTGGCAAATGCGGTTCGTCCGAGCAGTGCATGATAGCCACTGCAGAAGGGGACGATATCAAAGATTAACTCCTCGCTTCGGAAATTGTCCGGAGATCCGAAGACCACTTCCAGTGTGATTGAGCCCGTGCAACAGGCCTCCACACCTGGTATGACACCTTTGAAGGTGGTTTTTCTGGGCTTGATCCTTGAGGGGTTGATGCCCATTTTGTGCATTGTATCCTGATAGAGCACGTTCAGGCTGCTGCCACCGTCCATACGGACTCGTGTGAGATGGAATCCGTCGATGATGGGGTCGAGGACTAATGCGGCCGAACCGCCACGACGGATACTGGTAGGATAGTCCCTGCGATCGAAAGTGGTCGGACAAGAGGACCATGGGTTGAAGTTTGGGGCGACTGGCTCCATCGCATAGACGTCCCTTAGTGCACGCTTCCATTCCCGCTTAGGAATATGGGTTGCGTATATCATATTCACCATTTTCACCTGGGGAGGGAATTTCTTCTGTCCTCTTGTGTTTGGCGGCAGGGGCTCCTTGTCGTCATCGCTATGCAACCCCTTTTCTTTGTTTTCGGCATTCAACTTGCCGGCCTGTTTGAACACCCAGCATTCTCTGTTGGTGTGGTTGGTTGGTTTATCGGGGGTGCCGTGAATTTGACATGAGCGATCGAGTATGCGGTCCAGACTGGACGAGCCCAGATTGTTTCTTTTAAATGGCTTTTTCTGATGTCCAAATTTGGAGCCTCTGAATTCGACATTGACTGACATGTCTTCGGCGTTGTCGCCATTGCTGCGACACTTGTGTCTATTGTGTTGTGGCTTGGCGCTGCTACCTCTGGCGTCTGAATTGCCTGAGTTTTTTGGTGTGATGTTGCTACAAGCCAGCTAGCTGTCCTTGCCCATGCAAAAGCGGGTCATGAGTGTCGTGAGGGCTGCCATGGACTTTGGCTTCTCTTGGCCGAGGTGTCGGGCGAGCCATTCGTCACAGATGTTATGCTTGAAGGCTGCTAAGGCTTCGGCATCCGGACAATCGACAATTTGGTTCTTTTTAGTTAGGAACCGAGTCCAGAATTTCCTGGCTGACTCTCCAGGCTGTTGGGTTATGTGACTTAAGTCATCAGCATTCGATGGTCGCACGTAAGTGCCCTGGAAGTTGTCAAGGAATGCGTCTTCCAGGTTCTCCCAACTGCCAATGGAGCTTGCTGGCAGGCTATTCAGCCAATGCCGCGTCAGTTCTTTGAGCTTAAGTGGTAGGTACTTGATGACATGTAGATCATCGCCGCGGGCCATGTGAATGTGTAGGAGAAGATCTTCAATCCATACCACGGGGTCTGTTGTGCCATCATATGGTTCAATGTTCACGGGTTTAAACCCTTCTGGGAATTCATGATCCATTACTTCATCAGTGAAGCATAGGGGGTGTGTGGTGCCGCTATGCCGGGCTACATCCCGACGCAGTTCAAATGAGTCTGGTCTGTTGTATTCGGCCCGGTCGGACTTTTGTTTAGTGTATCTGGTGTGACGGTCATCATCACATGTTGTGGCGCGCCCCCGTGATCCGTAGATCGATCTTGACTGTCCTGCTTTGTTTTTCAATACATCTCGCAGGTCCTTCGTGTAGCCCCGGGACTTAGTATTATTGTTTGATTGGCGACGGGGTGCGGTCTGGACTTCAGGCTGGTACGCCGCTTTGTCTCGGCCACGGGGTGGCCGGTCAGCCGCATCATGCGCTGGTAGTGTGGGCTTTAATGCCTCCTCCTCGAGTTGAGGTAGCAACCTGCGCTTTGGGTAACTTTTGGTAGGGTGCTCGAGTCTGTATTCCTCGGCAGCCAGGACCTCGGTCCATCTATCAGTTAGCAGATCTTGATCAGCTTGAAGCTGTTCCTGCTTTTTCTTCAGGCTTTTTGAAGTGGCTATAAGCCGGCGCTTGAAGTGCTCCTGCTCGACGGGATCCTCAGGCACGATGAATTCTTCGTCGCCAAGGCTGTCTTCGGAGAGAGGCATGTAATTATCATCCTCTGATTCTCCATCTGTTACCTGTTCCTTAGGGCTAGCTTGCCCATCTTCTTACTCAGCCTGCTCAAAGCCTAGCTGGGCAGGATTGTTTTCGTCTTCGGTACCATCCGAATTGTTATCATCTCTTGTGCCGATATCACTATTTTTGCTGTGGCGGGGCTTGGAGCGGCGCCTATGACGCCGGTGTCTAGATTGCTTCTCCGGGGGATTGTCTTCCGTTGCCTCATCGCCATTGCTTTCTTTGGGGGTGTCCACCATATATATATATATATATATATATATATATATATATATATATATATATCATATGATGAGGTGGTTGTCCAGTGCCCTGTAGGCGGTGGTTCCTGTTCTTCTCCTGCGTCGTCGTCCATACCGTCGATGTCTTCGGAGTTGAAGTCAAGCACGTCGGTTAAGTCATCGATAGTGGCTATTAAGTGGGTGGTGGGTGGGGAACAAATTTCTTCATTCTCCACTTCCCACTTGAGCCGGACATAGTTCGGCCAAGAGTCCCCTGACAAAGAGAGAGACCTTAATGAATTTAGCACATCACCCAAGGGTGAGTGTTGAAAGATATCCGTGGAGGTAAACTCCATGACCGGTGCCCAATCAGATTCGATGGGCACGGATGCGCGTGGTTCGGAGCCTGTAGCCGGAGACGAGTCCGAGGGTCCGATGACACCGGCCTCATAGGGGGTGGGGTCAGTGTTTGGCCCCAATGTTGATGAGTGTGCGGCCTCCGTGGCGGGGTCCATCCACCCCTCCTCGGATGGCGCGAACTGCTCCAGATTGATTCCCGGGGCCGCCGCAGGTGCGATCTCCCGAACATTGTTCGATGGCAGATCTAAGTCACGCTCGTCGTGACTGTTCGGCGCACCTAACATGGGCTCGAATCCGTCGAAGATCAAGTCTCCGCGGATGTCGGCAGTATAGTTCAAGCTTCCAAACCTGGCCTGGTGGCCAGGGCGTAGCTATCGATCTGCTCCAGATGGCCAAGCGAGTTGGCCCGCAGTATGAAGCCGCCGAATACGAAGATCTGTCCGGGGAGGAAAACCTCCCCCTGGACCACGTCGTTGAAGATGATTGAAGGAGCCATCAAGCCTTATCGTCACGACACAGTGGAACTCTCAATGAAAGCACCAATGTCGGTGTCAAAACCGGCGGATCTCGGGTAGGGGGTCCCGAACTGTGCGTCTAAGGCTAATGGTAACAAGAGGCGGGGGACACGATGTTTACCCAGGTTCGGGCCCTCTCAATGGAGGTAATACCCTACTTCCTGCTTGATTGATCTTGATGATATGAGTATTACAAGAGTTGATCTACCACGAGATCGTAGAGGCTAAACCCTAGAAGCTAGCCTATGATTATGATTGTTCTTGTCCTACGGACTAAACCCTCCGGTTTATATAGACACTAGAGGGGGCTGAGGTTACATAGAGTTGGTTACAGAGAAGGAGATTTACATATCCGAATTGCCAAGCTTGCCTTCCACGCAAAGGAGAGTCCCATCCGAACATGGGACGAAGTCTTCAATCTTGTATCTTCATAGTCCAACAGTCCGGCCAAAGTATATAGTCCGGCTGTCCGAGGACCCCTTAATCCAGGACTCCCTCACCAGGGTCTGCCGAACGGGGGGCGCCCTCATGATTCATTTTGAATACGATGGCGCCTCCTTGATGCCCTTCAAGGTCTTCGACGTAGAAGGCCGCCACCTGGAGTGCTGCCCAAGAGGAGGTAGTCGGGACATCGACGTGGCAGGGGCCAGGCCCGCCGTTCGCTTCCCCAACGGCTCCTGCGGCAGCAGGAGCGATGCCTGGGAGTCCAACGACTCTCCCAAGCTCTTCGTGACTCTGGAGACGAGTGACGACAGCTACGTGCCCCCGAGCTCACGCCATGCTCGGAGCAAGGCGGCAGCATCAGGCTGTCACCGCGGCTGATCTGGATGGGGTTGGCACCGACCTCTCATGGCCCACTGTTGATGATGGCATCGGCCATGGAGGCGCGGGTAGTTAGGACTCCTTAAGATTCTCATCTTTTGTTCCCTGCGAGGAATCAAGAAAATACCCCGTGGGGGCATGTAAAGGGTCTGCGGTGTATTTTGTTCATGCGATCCTTGTTATGAAACTGTGTGAAGGCTTGTCTTGTCCCGGCTTGGTTCCCCCTTTCTAACCTCGCGACGACTTGGTGCTCTACGCTGATAGGTCCCGGTCCCCATGCAGGCTTCAGTCGTCCCTGGTATGCCAGGTCGCGATGTCCTGGTCAAGGCCAGGAGGTGAGCGGCCTGAGGTCCAGTAAGAGCCCCTGAGGCGCGATGCTCAGAAGGTCCCCTTAGCGCGCAAGCAGCCGTTGAAAGGTAAGAAAGGAAGGTGACGTTGCCGTCATAGAACCGCATCAAGTGAAGATCCTACGCTGCATCGATTAGCTGATCCAGGCGTGAAACTTATATTGATAATATGGAGTCGTTCCCTTGCGTGGCGCCGGACTTGTATGTCGGCAGCTGTGGCGCAGCTAGGTTAGGCCTTCGTGAGCTTTCCCGTTCTTCCCCACACTCTCCTTCATGCTCTGCATCCTCAGGTCCCGTACCTCAAGCGAGCTCGGCCGCCGCTGGTATGCCAGGTCGTGATGCCGTGGTCAAGGCCAGGGGGTGAGGTCTGGAGAGCCAGTAAAAGCTCCTGAGTCGCGATGCTCAGGAGCCCCCTTTTAACGCGCAAGCGGATTGCGTGGGAAAGAGAGAGAGAGAGCTTGTGGTGCCACCTACTATAGACCTCGGGAGGTTCCTGTAAACTAACACGAGAAAAGCACGGGTTGCCATTATGATTGCCGGCCGGCCATTGGTTGCTCCGAGAGAGCGGTGAGGGCACTAAGGGCCCGGCGAGGTGACGCGTGCCGGGCTGCCGCTAGCGAGAGCTCTACCACTCAGATTTGTTGACGTTGCAGGAATGGACCCATGCGCAAGCGTCGTGCCAACGCGAGCGGCTCCAGAGGTAGATGTTAATCGAGCAAGCGATAATCACAGGCAGGTTAGGCATGAAGGGCAAGTCAGCTTAGGCAAACGCAGAATGGATACACGCCACTGGGTCAGGCCCGAGCAGCTTGGGGATGATGCAGCCCGAGGGGCGCCCCCAGCAAGGTAAACTAAAGACATAAGCAAAAGGGATACATGCCGCAGGGATGGACCCATGCGGCCTGGGAATGATGCAGCCCTGAGGGCGCTCCCAGCTGAAATGAACCTGGAATATGTCACCTGGTATCATTGCAGAAGGGTGTTGGAGTAGCTGAAGATGCGCAGTGAAGGGGCCGACCCTCACGAGCCACCGGAGCCCTTAGCCTCGGGAGACTCTGGGGGTCCAGGTGGTTCCTCGAGGACCATCTTCATCTCCGCTAGGACCGCGTGGTGCCTGGCCTCCTGAGCCGCCAGAATGCTCCGCAGATGACGCTGGTGGGTAGCAGCCGCGTTCAGCAGGCCATAAGGCATGCGAACGTAGCTGTGTGGCGGACCCTCGCAACGTCCCACGCGCGAAGGCCAGAGGCACTCCTGAGATGCGGCTCAGTTGAGCCCTGGGACATCTATGCAGACGCGCAGCCCACCATCCTCGCCTGGATGGGGAGCCACGCCAGGCAAACAGCGATCGCCACACATGGCTCTTGCTTCCTGAAGCTCCTGAGTGGTCTTGGTGATGAACTCCTGAGGGTTGGGCTTTCCATGCCCTGTGCCTTCCTAAGGGAAATGTGTTGCGAAGCACGCCTCCAAGTGGTGCCCGATCGCCTCCCTCGTGATTTTGGCAAAGTCTGAGGCCCTCCAGAAGAGAGCCCCCGAGCCCTGACCGAGGAGGGCACCGGGCACGCCTTCCTATGCGATGGAAGGAGGCGCCCCTTGCACGGGCACGGATCCTGATGCGGCACCTCCTGAGATGCCAACCTCCTGAGGCCTTGAGCTGGGCGATGTCTTCTTCTTCTTGGGAACCGCCTCAGGAGGGTACTTGCCCTTGCTGTTTGGGTCCTCGATTGATGCAGCTTGGAAGGCGCGCTCGAGGGAGCACACCGCATCTCTTTCCTCGCAGGGGACCGTGATGATTCCTCCACTTCCTGGCATCTTGAGGACGTTGTAGCCATGGTGGGTCACCGCCATGAACTTGGCCAGGGCTGGATACCCGAGGATGGCATTGTATGGCAGGCGGATGTGGGCGACGTCGAAGTCGATGAGCTCGGTGTGGTAGTTGTTGCGCTGCCCGAAGGTGACAGGGAGGCGGACCTGCCCTATCGGGGTGGTGGAGCCGTCAGTAACTCCTGAGAAAGGCTTCGTAGGCTGAAGTTGATCATATGGCACTTGGAGGTTGTTGAACATCTCAACGGACAGAACGTTGAGCCCTGCGCCACCATCAATGAGGGTCCTGGTGACTTGCACGTTGCTGATGATTAGGGAACAAAGCATTGGGAGGATGCCAACGGTAGCCGCACACTTGAGTTGATCTGCTGAGTTGAAGGTGATGGCACACTTGGACCACTTGAGCGGGCGCGTGGCCTCAAGCCTGGGGCTACATTCACCTCATGAGCAAACTGCTTGAAGATGTGCTGAGAGGCTCACTACAGGAATCTGCTACTTTGCCATCTGCCACGGCGGACGGCAAAGGCATGGATGGCGGAGGCAAAGACCTTTACCGTCAGCCGCGGACGGCAAAAGGTGACGACAAAGTAGGGGACGGCAAAGAGCTGCATTGCCGTCTACTTCGGGCAGCTGACGGCAAAGGGGCCTTTGCCATCAGCAACGGATGGCAAAGAAGATAGACGGCAATAAATGCGTTGTTACTCCGTTAGGTGGTTAACGGCAGGCCTTTGCCGTCCGCTGCGGACGGCAAAGCCTTTGTCGTCAGCCACTGTGGGCAAACTGACCAAATTGGTCAGCCTCCCAGGAAGCACAGTTGCCTGCCACGTGGCCTCTTTGCCGTCTGCTGCTGATGGCAAAGAGCCCTTTGCCGTCGGTGGCAAACGGCAAAGAGCCTGCATATTGTCTCTTTTTTCTGTTTTTTTAATCCAACAATTTTCACAGCAAATATATATGACATATATAGATATATTTCCATATCACATATCCAGCACATAAGTTTCATATCACATATCACATATCACATCAGTTTCATCCATACACATTGTTCATACATAAGCAAGTTCCATCCATACACATTGTTCATACATAAGCAAGTTCCATCCATATACATATTACAATGCAAAGTTTCGTCAAGATAGCAAGTTCTATCATAGCAAGCTAGATACAATGCAAAGTTTCATCAAAGGAAAAGCAAGCACTCCATCATAGCAAGCTACCTTCCATGAAGTGAATGAAATCTGCAAAATGGTAAATAAGAAAGTTAGAAATAGGTGACTAGAACAAGAAGAAGACTAGAACAAGAAGTATATGTCATTTATGAGCTAACTTAGGTGAAATGGATCATATATGAGCTAACAAAGTTGAAATGGGTTGTTTATGAGCTAACTTAGTTGAAATGGATCATTTATGAGCTAACTTAGTTGAAATGGGTCGTTTATGAGCTAACTAAGGTGAAGGGCATTGTTTTTGAGCTAAGTAAGGTGAAATGGATCGTTTTTTAGCTAACTTAGGTGAAATGGATCATTTATGAGCTTTTATGAGCTAACTTAGTTGAAATGGGTCGTTTATGACCTAACTTAGGTGAAATGGATCATTTAAGAGCTAATTTAGGTGAAATGGATCGTTTTTAGCTAACTTAGGTGAAATTGATCGTTTAGGAGCAAATCTAGGTGAAATGGGTCATTTTGGAGCTAACCTACGTGAAATGGGTCATTTTGGAGCTAACCTAGGTGAAATGGGTCATTTTGGAGCTAACCTAGGTGAAATGGGTCATTTTAAAAGCTAACATAGGTAAAATGGATCATTTATGAGTTAATCTACTAAAATGGGTCATTTTAGAGCTAACTTGGATAAATTGGATCACTTGTAAGCTAACTAAGGTAAAATGAGTCATATTAGAGCTAACTTAGGTAAAATGGATCGTTTATGAGCTAACTAAGTTAATTATGCAATTTTTGACATAAGTAAGCTTATTAAGTCATTTTGAAGGAAAAGAAGCTAACTCTAGGTCATTATGGTAAGCATATTGGAGGAAATAAAGCCAAGTCTAAGTCTAGAGAAACTTACCGTGATCAGGGAGGTGTAGGAGTGGGCTGGCTCGTGCCGGTAGCTGGAGAAGGATCGTGCGATGCATTTCTGGAGTTAAGCTGCACCAAAGATCATTTCCAATGTCTCGTTAGCATTATGACACTCAAATGTTAAGACTAGCAAGTAATGTCCATTCAAATTAAACTCACCGTGCTCCCAGGAGCAATCACTGGCATTGGCGGAGCGGTCTGACCGGACTTCTCGCACACAGACTGCACATTTGGTTTTCACAACAGAGTCATACTAGTTAGTAATGAGACTCAAATGTTAAGACTAGCAAGTAATCTGTAGAAGAAACTTACCACAAGGAGCTCATACATGGCCCTTGCCTGCATGTCATTCCGTGCCCTCTCCTCCTCCAACATCTTTGTCGTCCTCTCCTCCAACTCCCGCTGCCTCTCCGCCACCTCCGCCAGAAGTTTCTCCGTTCTATCTCTCTCACTCTGTATAGCAGCATGCAACACCACTCACATGACCATTTGTAATCATTGATGGAAGCGCACACAATGTAATGGAGAAAGATAGCTGAGTACGTATAACTAACCTTGATGGCGAGTTGGACTGGCCATTCACGAGGCCTTATCTCAGGAGCGGAGCTCGACTGGAGCGCCTTGATCTCCGGGAGAGTGCCAGGACAACGGATAAGTCCATCTCCCATGGCTATGGAGCCATGGGACCTCCCACCACTAGATATCATCAGCAACTTTGTATCAATGGGACCCTGGCTCGGGTTAAAGTCCTCCCCTTTCCTCGCCTTCCCCTGATCTCTATATTGCACGAGCTTGTCGTGGGCGGAGATGTTGGTGAAGTTCTTTGGATCATCGAGGTCAGACGCAGAGAATGCCTTGACTTTCTTGTAAGAGCCAGTGTGGGCCATGGCATACAGGTCGTACACCTCTGGCACCTTATCCGCCTTATTGTAGCGTGCCTGAAAGAGAGAAACAAAGTAAATTAGTAATTAAAGGGCTAAAGCTAGCATGATGAATGAATTGCATGAATCATGAAGCAAACCTCATACCCAGTTTCGCCCGTACTGAAATAAGTTGGAGCTGCCTTGGTGGTGTGGCACACCTTCCATTTGGGCACGTTTGTCCTTGGCCTCGTTGTGGGTGGCCCGCCATTCTTTTGAGCACCACCCATCGACCAACACCTCCCAACAATCCATCCGATCCGCACACCATCTCTGAGGGGCCTAAGTTAGCAAATAGAAACTTCAGCGCTACGGCTATGAATTACTAAATAAAGGAATTAAGTACAAGGCCTTAAGAAGTACCTTCATGTACTGCTCCTTACTCAAGAACTTATCGTGGCACTCCTACTTGGACTTCTTGATACCACGGTCGGCGTAGTAGTCTCGAACAGACTGCACCCGAGCCTCATGCCTTAAGTTCTGAAGTAGGCGCTTGCACTCCTTGTGGATAACATCTGCCTCCTCCTCCTCGTATCCCTCCTCACACCTGTAGAATGTCTGCAATCAAATGAGATAATATTGATTAGTACAATTAATAACTAGCTAGTTGAAGATTTTTAATTGTGTAAAGGAGAAATTACCCAGAACTTTCTGATCACCATGTCTGCCCTCGTCTTGTACAAGACACCGTCGATAATCTCACCCGGCGGGGCCGGGGCAGCCAAGTAGTGCTCCCAACTCAATCCAACCTCTGGAAGCCAACCCTCACCAGGCAACGTGACAAACCCCGGAAAGTTTTGCCGAATCAGAACTCCAAGGACGGAGTTGGGCCGGCGGACACTTTCATGGTGGTCCCAACCCCTGCAGCATGACAAGGCCAACGCATTAGTTATTTGAAGAAACGTGAATGCAGAAGGTACAAAAAGATTAAATGCACTTACCTCTCCCCATCAGGGAAAATCAACCACCTCTGCTCGCGGGTCGCCAGCACGAACAGGAGCCGTGTAGCACCACGCTGGTAGACGTTGCCCCCCTCCTCCCCCTCCTCAAAATCAGTCGGCTCCCCGCCATCATCAGCATGGCCACTCGGCTCCCCGCCATCATCAGCATGGCCACTCGGCTCCTCAGGCTGACCCGACCAAGTACCCCATCCAGACGTGTGCTCCTCTGGGGTCTCGTGGGCCCAACTCTCGTGGGCCGAAGGCCCGTCGACCCGAGGCTCGTGGGCCAAAGACCCGTGGACCGGAGGCTCGTGGACCGGAGTCCGTGTAGCCTCCTCCTCAGACGAGTCCACCCTAGCAGTCACGTGCTCGGGTGAAACAGCTGGGGGCGGCGGCGAGGAAGGCACCGTAAGAGTCACCCTACCTCCTCTCCCGCGACCACGTGCTCCACCTCGGCCCTTCTTCTTACCTCGTCCCCTGTTGGGCACCGCGGTCGACGAAGAAGGGCCCGGCGGTGTCGCCATACTGTCCAGCAACGCTCGGCGGAGAGGTGCGTGTGGAATGGAAGACCTCACACTACGCGCCGACGAAGAAGGGGCCTCGGCGCTCTCCCGACCAGCGCCCACCATCTTTCAACACCTGCCATGACAAAGAATAAACGAAATTAGTACAACATGAAAAAAAGTACCGACATGAATAATAATATGTATATCACTTAAGTGTATCATCATCAAGTACAACATAAACAACTGCACATTTAAAACTACCCGATCAACACAATTATATATGATGTTTTTCATAACAAAATCGAAAAATATATGACCTAACTAATAATTCACAAATATATGACCCCGTCGGCCTCTAGAAGGCCAAAGAACACCTTTTCGGGAGGTGTCGGGGGGTCGGGTGTCGTGTCGGTGTCGGGGTGCCGTGTCGGGGTCGGGGTCGGGGTCTCGGGGTCGGGGTGCCGGGTCGGGGTGCCGGGTCGGGGTCGGGGTGCCGTGTCGGTGTCTGGGTCGGGGTGTCGGGTCAGGCTCGGGGTCGGGGTGTCGGTGTCGGGGTCGGGGTCGGGGTCGGGGTCTCGGGATCGGGGTGTCGGGTCAGGGTGCCGGGTCGGGGTCGGGGTGTCGTGTCGGTGTCGGGGTCGGGGTGTCGGTGTCGGGGTCGGAGTGCCGTGTCGGTGTCGGGGTCGGGGTGTCGGGTCAAGCTCGGGGTCGGGGTGCCATGTTGGTGTCGGGGTCGGGGTGTGGCTCGGGGTCGGGGTGTCGGTGTCGGGGTCGGGGTCGGGGTCGGGGTGTCGGGGTCGGGGTCTCAGGGTCGGGGTGTCGGGGTCGGGGTCTCGGGGTCGGGGTGTCAGGTCGGGGTGCCGGGTCGGGGTCGGGGTGCCGTGTCGGTGTCGGGGTCGGGGTGTCGGGTCAGGCTTGGGGTCGGGGTGTCGGTGTCAGGGTCGGGGTCGGGGTGTCGGGGTCGGGGTCTCGGGGTCGGGGTCGGGGTGTCGGGGTCGGGGTCTCGGGGTCGGGGTGTCGTGTCGGGGTGTCGGGTCGGGGTCGGGGTGCCATGTCGGGTCGGGGGTTTTTCCTCTTTTTTCCTTTTCTTCTTCTTCCTCTTCTTCCTTTTGTTCCTTTTCTTCATTTTTTTCCTTCTTCTTCTTCTTCTTCTTCTTCTTCTTCTTCTTCTTCTTCTTCTTCTTCTTCTTCCTCTTCTTCTTCTTCCTCTTCGTCTTCTCCTCCTCTCCTCTTTTTTCTTCTTCTTCTTCCTCTTCTTCTTTTTTCTTCTCCTCCTCCTCTTCTTCTTCTTCCTTTCCTTTTTCCTCTTCTTCTTCTCCTCCTCTCCTGTTTTTTTCTTCTTCTTCTTTTTCTTTCGTAAAACTGAACTAAACCTAAAACTAAACCTAAATCTAAACCTAAATCTAAAACTAAAACTAAAACTAAAACTAAATCTAAACTAAACATAAACCTAAAACTAAAAAAAAGAAAAAAAAGGAAAAAACTAAATATAAACCTAAAACTAAACTAAAACTAAATCTAAACCTAAAACTAAACCGAAAACTAAAACTAAAACTAAATCTAAACTAAACATAAACCTAAAACTAAAAAAACAGAAAAAAAAAAAGGAAAAACAGAGGAGGTAGAGCTCACCTGGGCTGGTGGAGGAGGTGGCCGGTGGAGGAGGGGGGCGGGGCGGCTTGGGGCGGCGGTGCCGGCCCCGGGGTGGTGGGGTGCGGGGGGGCGGGGCGCCGGGGGGCCGGGGCGCGGCGGCGCGGCGGCGCCGAGACGGCAGGGCGGCGGGGGCGACAGGGCGGGGGGGCGGTGGGGCGACGGCGCCGGGCGGCAATGGCGACGAGGCGGGGGGGGCGGTGGAGGAGGGGACGGGGCGGCCTGGGGCGGCGGCGCCGGGCCCGGGGTGGTGGGGCGCGGGGGGGCTGGGGCGCCAGGGGGTCGGGGCGCGGCGGCACCGAGACGGCAGGGTAGCGGGGGTGACGGGGCGGGGGCCGGTGGGGCGACGGGGCGGGGGGCGGTGGGGCGGCGGGGCGGTGGGGCGACCGGGCGGCGGCGAGTGGTGGGGGCGGCGGCGCGCGTGTGGGTGCAGGAGAGAAACAGAGAGAGGGGGCGGGGTGGGGCGCGCCGTTACATATGTTGAATGTTTGCCGTCCGCCCTCTTTGTCGTCCGCTTTTTTGCTCTTGCAGACGGCAAAGAGGGGGCCGTTAAGTATTTTTTAAACAGCTCCTCAGTGGGGCCCCCCTCCCTCTTTGCCGTCTGCTGGCCGACGGGAAAGAATCTTTGCCGTCAGCTAGCGGACGGCAAAGAACTGGCTGATGGCAAAGACTTTCTTTGCCATCAGCCAGTTCTTTGCCGTCTGCTTTTGGGTAGCTGATGGAAAAGAGCTTATTTGCCGTCCGCTAGCGGATGGCAAAGAGCTGGTAGATGGCAAAGTAGTTGATTCCAGTAGTGGCTGGGTCCTGAGCTCCGCCCAGGATGCAAGCGATAGCACGTGGCTCTGATACGTCTCCAACGTATCTATAATTTTTGATCGTTCCATGCTATTATATTACCCCTTTTGGATGTTTATGGGCTTTATTTTACACATTTATATTATTTTTGGGACTAACCTACTAACCGGAGGCCCAACCCGCATTGCTGTTTTTTTGCCTATTTCAGTATTTCGAAGAAAAGGAATATCAAACGGAGTCCAAACAGAATGAAACCTTCGGGAGCGTGATTTTTAGAACGAACGTGATCCAGAGGACTTGGAGTGCAAGTCAAGAAGCTGCTGAGGCGGCCACGAGAGGGTAGGGCCCCCCCCCCCTACAGGGCGCGCCCTCTGTCTCGTGGGCCCCTCGGGCGGCCACCGATGTACTTCTTCCTCCTATATAAGCCTGCGTACCCCAAAAACATCCAGGGAGCCAACCAAACACAATTTCCACCACTGTAACCTTCTGTATCCGCGAGATCCCGTCTTGGAGCCTTCGCCGGCACTCCGCCGGATGGGGAATCGACCATGGAGGGCTTCTACATCAACACCATAGCCCCTCTGATGAGTTGTGAGTAGTTTACCACTGACCTTCGGGTCCATAGTTATTAGCTAGATGGCTTCTTCTCTCTTTTTGGATCTCAGTACAATATTCTCCCCCTCTCTTGTGGAGATCTATTCGATGTAAACTCTTTTTGCGGTGTGTTTGTCGAGATCCGATGAATTGTGGGTTTATGATCAAGTTTATCTATGAGAAATATTTGAATCTCTCTGAATTCTTTTATGTATGATTGAGTTTTCTTTGCAAGTCTCTTCGAATTATCAGTTTGGTTTGGCCTACTAGATTGATCTTTCTTGCCATGGAGAAGTACTTAGCTTTGGGTTCAATCTTGCGGTGTCCTTACCTAGTGACAGAAAGGGTTGCAAGGCACGTATTGTATTGTTGCCATCGAGGATAAAAATATGGGGTTTATATCATATTGCATGAATTTATCCCTCTACATCATGTCATCTTGCTTAAGGTGTTACTCTGTTCTTATGAACTTAATACTCTAGATGCGGGCAGGAGTCGGTCGATGTGTGGAGTAATAGTAGTAGATGCAGGCAGGAGTCGGTCTACTTGTTGCGGACGTGATGCCTATATACATGATCATGCCTAGATAATCTCATAATTATTCGGTTTTCTATGAATTGCTCGATAGTAATTTGTTCACCCACCGTAATACTTATGCTATGTTGAGAGAAGCCTCTAGTGAAACCTATGGCCCTCGGGTCTATCTTTTATCATATTTGCTTCCAATCTACTTTTATTTGCATCTTTACTTTTCGCATCTGTATTATAAAATACCAAAAATATATTTATCTTATCATATTATCTCTATTAGATCTCACTTTCGCAAGTGGCCGTGAAGGGATTGACAACCCCTTTATTGCGTTGGTTGCGAGTTCTTTGTTTGTTTGTGTAGGTGCGTGGGACTTTTGAGGACCTCCTACTGGATTGATACCTTGGTTCTCAAAAACTGAGTGAAATACTTACGCTACTATTGCTGCATCACCCTTTCCTCTTCAAGAAAAACCAACGCAAGCTCAAGACGTAGCAAGAAGGATTTCTGGCACCGTTGCCGGGGAGGTCTTCACTCAAGTCAAGACATACCAAGTACCCATCACAAACTCATCTCCCTCGCATTTACATTATTTGCCATTTGCCTCTCGTTTTCCTCTCCCCCACTTCACCCTTGCCGTTTTATTCGCCCTCTCTTTCCCAATCTCCTCCTCTCTCTTTCGCTTGCCTTTTTTCTGTTTGCTTGTGTGTTGGATTACTTGTTGCCATGGCACAAGAAAATACCAAACTGTGTGATTTCTCCAATACCAATAATAATGATTTCCTTAGTACTCCGATTGCTCCTCTTAATGATGTTGAGTGTTGTGAAATCAATACTGCTTTGCTGAATCTTGTTATGAAAGATCAATTCACCGGCCTTCCTCGTGAAGATGTCGCTACTCATCTAAACAACTTTGTTGATTTGTGTGATATGGAAAATAAGAAAGATACGGATAACGATATTGTTAAATTGAAGTTATTTCCGTTTTCAATTAGCGATCGTGCTAAAGTTTGGTTTTCGTCTTTGCCTAAAAATAGTATTGATTCTTGGAACAAGTGCAAAGATGCTTTTATCTCTAAGTATTTTCCTCCCGCTAAGATTATCCCTCTTAGGAATGATATTATGAATTTTAAACAACTTGATCATGAGCATGTTGCCCAATCTTTTGAAAGAATGAAATTGATGATTCGCGATTGCCCTACTCATGGTTTGAATTTATGGATGATCATACAAATTTTTTTGCCGGTTTGAACTTTGCTTCTAGAAATCTCTTAGATTCGGCCGCGGGAGGCACGTTTATGGAAATCATGTTAGGAGATGCTACAAAACTTCTTGATAATATTATGGCTAATTATTCTCAATGGCACACCGAAAGATCTTCTAGTAAAAAAGTGCATGCTATAGAAGAAATCAATGTTTTGAGTGGAAAGATGGATGAACTTATGAAGTTGTTTGCTACTAAAAATACTCCTCTTGATCCCAATGATATGCCTTTGTCTACTTTGATTGAGAATAATAATGAATCTATGGATGTGAATTTTTTTGGTAGGGATAGTTTTGGAAACAATGCTTATAGAGGAAACTTTAATGCTAGACCATTCCCTAGTAATTCCTCTAAGAATTATGGAAATTCCTACAATAATTCTTATGGTAAATTTAATAAGATGCCCTCTGATTTTGAGAATAGTGTGAAAAGAATTTATGATTTCTCTAAAGAATTTTAATGCTTTGCTTGAGGAAAAATTGCTCAAAGTTGATGATTTGGCTAGGAACGTTGATAGACTTTCGCTTGATGTTGATTCTCTTAAACTTAGATCTTCTTCACCTAAGCATGATATCAATGAGTCTCTCAAATCAATGAGAATTTCCATTGATGAGTGCAATGAAAGAACCGCTAGATTGCGTGCTAAGAAATATATCTTTATAAAGTCATGTTCTTCTAGTTTCCATGAAAATAATGATGAAGATCTTAAAGTTATTGATGCGTCCCCTATTAGATCTTTGTTTTTTAATATGAATCTTGATAGTTATGGGACTGAAGATGAGTCAACTTTACCTAGAAGGCGTCCCAAAAATTCAGAGTTTTTAGATCTTGATGCTAAATTTGGTAAAAGTGGGATTGGAGAGGTCATGACTTTAAATAGTATTGAATCCACTATCTCAGATTTCAAGGAATTTGATTATGATAATTGTTCTTTAGAAGGTTGTATTTCCTTGTTGCAATCAGTTGTTAATTCTCCTCATGCTTATAGTCAAAATAAAGCTTTTACCAAACCTATCGTTGATGCCTTGATGCAATCTTATGATGAAAAACTTAATTTGAAGTTTCTATACCTAGAAAACTTAATGATGAGTGGGAATCTACTATAAAGATTAGAATTAAAGATCATGAGTGTTTTGCTTTGTGTGATTTGGGTGCTAGTGTTTCCACGATTCCGAAAACTTTATGTGATATTCTAGGTTTCCATGATCTTGATGATTGCTCTTTAAATTTGCACCTTGCGGATTCCACCATTCAAAAACCAATGGGAAGGATCAATGATGTTCTCAGTGTTGCATATAGAAATTTGGTGCCCATAGATTTTATCGCTCTTGATATAGATTGCAATCTTTCTTGCCCTATTATTCTTGGTAGACCTTTCCTTAGAACGATTTGTGTGATTATTGATATGAAGGAAGGGAATATTAGATTCCAATTTCCATTAAAGAATGGCATGGAGCACTTTCCAAGAAAGAAAGTCAAATTACCTTATGAATCTATCATGCAAGCTACTTATGAATTTAGTGTCAAAGATGGCACTACTTAGATCTATCTTCGCTTTTATGCCTAGCTAGGGGCGTTAAACGATAGCGCTAGTTGGGAGGCAACCCAATTTTCTTTGTGTTTTTGTTTTTGTTCTTGTTTAGTAATAACTCTTGCATCTACCTCCTGTTTAGATGTGTTTTTATCTTTTAATTAGTGTTTGTGCCAAGTAGAACCTATAGGATAACCTATGATGATAGTTGATTTGATTCTGCTGGAAAACAGGAACTTTGTGCGCACTAATTTAGTTTTGTCAAATCACAGAAATGTGATTTTGCGTTGATTCTTTTTTTTGCTAAGCAATAGACAAATTGTCTAGGACTTCCTATTTTGGTAGGATATTTAGAGTTCCAGAAGTTTGAGTTATTTACAGATTTCTACAGACTGTTCTGTTTTTGACAGATTCTGTTTTTCGTGTGTTGTTTGCTTATTTTGATGCATCTATGGCTAGTAAAATAGTTAATAAGCCATAGAGAAGTTGGAATACAGTAGGTTTAACACCAAAATAAATAAAGAATGAGTTCATTACAGTACCTTATGTGGTGGTTTTGTTTTCTTTCACTAACGGAGCTTATAAGATTTCCTGTTGAGTTTTGTGTTGTGAAGTTTTCAAGTTTTGGTTAAAGCTTTTATGGACTATGGAATAAGGAATGGCAAGAGACTAAGCTTGGGGATGCCCATGGCACCCCAAGATATTCAAGGATAACCAAAAGCCTAAGCTTGGGGATGCCCCGAGAAGGCATCCCCTCTTTCGTCTTCGTTCATTGGTAACTTTACTTGGAGCTATATTTTTGTTCGCCACATGATATGTGTATTGCTTGGAGCGTCATGTATTATATTAGTCTTTGCTTTTTAGTTTACCACAATCATCCTTGCTGTACACACCTTTTGGGAGAAGCCCACTTGATTAGAATTTGCTAGAATACTCTATGTGCTTCACTTATATCTTTTGAGCTTGATAGTTTTTGCTCTAGTGCTTCACTTATATCTTTTAGAGCACGGCGGTAAGTTATTTTTGAAGAAATTGCTAGTCTCTCATGCTTCACTTATATTATTTTGAGAGTCTTTTAGAACAGCATGGTATTTTCTATGCTTACAAATTTGGTCCTAGAATGATGAGCATCCAAGTTGGGTATAATAAAAACTACCATAGAAAGTTAATTGGATGCTATGATCAATTTGATACTTGATAATTGTTTTGAGATATGGAGGTAGTGATATTAAAGTCATGCTAGTTGAGGTGATTATGAAAAATACTTGTGTTGAGGTTTGTGATTCCCGTAGCATGCACGTACGGTGAACCGCTTTGTGATGAAGTTGGAGCACAATTTTATTTATTGATTGTCTTCCTTATGAGTGGCGGTCGGGGACGAGCGGTGGTCTTTTCCTAACAATCTATACCCCTAGGAGCATGCGCGTAGTACTTTGTTTTTGATGACTTCTAGATTTTTGCAATAAGTACATGAGTTCTTTTGACTAATTTTGAGTCCGTGGATTATACGCACCCTCACCCTTCCACCATTGCTAGCCTCTCTTGTGGCGCGCAACTTTCGTCGGTACCATACACCCACCATATACCTTCCTCAAAACAGCCACCATACCTACCTATTATGGCATTTCCATAGCCATTCTGAGATATATTGCCATGCAACTTTCCACCGTTCCGTTCATATGACACGCATTACTTTTGTCATATTCCTTTTTGCATGATCATGTAGTTGACATTGTATTTGTGGCAAGGCCACTTTCATAATTTTCATACATGTCGCTCTTGATTCATTGCATATCCCGGTACACCGCCGGAGGCATTCATATAGAGTCATATCTTTTTCTAGCTTTGAGTTGTAATCCTTGAGTTGTAAATCCATAAAAGTGTGATGATCTTCATTATTAGAGCATTGTCCCAGTGAGGAAAGGATGATGAAGGCTATGATTCCCCCACAAGTCGGGATGAGACTTCGGACTTTACAAAAAGAAAAAGAAAAAGAGAAAAAAAAGAGAAAGGCCAAAAAGAAAAGAAAAAAGGCCAAAGAAAAAAAAGAAGAAAAAAGAAAGAAAAAGAAAAAAATAAAATGAGAGAAAAAGAGAGAAGGGACAATGCTACTATCTATTTTTCCACACTTGTGCTTCAAAGTAGCACCATGATCTTCATGATAGAGAGTCTCCTATGTTGTCACTTTCATATACTAGTGGGAATTTTTCATTATAGAACTTGGCTTGTATATTCCAATGATGGGCTTCCTCAAAATGCCCTAGGTCTTGGTGAGCAAGTAAGTTGGATGCACACCCACTTAGTTTCTTTTGTTGAGCTTTCATGTATTTATAGCTCTAGTGCATCCGTTGCATGGCAATCCCTACTCACTCACATTGATATCTATTAATGGGCATATCCATAGCCCGTTGATACGCCTAGTTGATGTGAGACTATCTTCTCCCTTTTTGACTTCTCCACAACCACCATTCTATTCCACATATAGTGCTATGTCCATGGCTCACGCTTATGTATTGCGTGAAAGTTGAAAAAGTTTGAGATAATTAAAGTATGAAACAATTGCTTGGCTTGTCATCGGGGTTGTGCATGATTAAATACTTTGTGTGATGAAGATAGAGCAACAGCCAGACTATATGATTTTGGGGGGATAACTTTCTTTGGCCATGTTATTTTGAGAAGACATGATTACTTTGATTAGTATGCTTGAAGTATCACCATTTCTTATGTCAATATGAACTTTTATTTTGAATCATTTGGATTTGAACATTCATGCCCCAATAAAGAAAATTACATTGAGAATTCTGCCGGGTAGCATTCCGCATCAAAATTTCTATTTTTATCATTTACCTACTCGAGGACGAGCAGGAATTAAGCTTGGGGATGGTTGATACGTCTCCAACGTATCTATAATTTTTTATTGTTCCATGTTATTATATTACCCCTTTTGGATGTTTATGGGCTTTATTTTACACATTTATATTATTTTTGGGACTAACCTACTAACTGGAGGCCCAGCCCGTATTGTTTTTTTTTCCTATTTCAGTATTTCGAAGAAAAGGAATATCAAACGGAGTCCAAACGGAATGAAACCTTCGGGAGCGTGATTTTTGGAACGAACGTGATCCAGAGGACTTGGAGTGCAAGTCAAGAAGCTGCCGAGGCGGCCACGAGAGGGTAGGGCCCCCCCTAAAGGGCGCGCCCCCTGTCTCGTGGGCCCCTCGGGCGGCCACCGACGTACTTCTTCCTCCTATATAAGCCTGCGTACCCTGAAAACATCCAGGGAGCCAACGAAACACAATTTCCACCACCGTAACCTTCTGTATCCGCGAGATCCCATCTTGGAGCCTTCACCGGCGCTCCACCGGAGCAGGAATCGACCACGGAGGGCTTCTACATCAACACCATAGCCCCTCCGATGAGTTGTGAGTAGTTTATCACAGACCTTCGGGTCCATAGTTATTAGCTAGATGGCTTCTTCTCTCTTTTTGGATCTCAATACAATGTTCTCCCCCTCTCTTATGGAGATCTATTCAATGTAAACTCTTTTTGTGGCGTGTTTGTCGAGATCCGATGAATTGTGGGTTTATGATCAAGTTTATCTATGAGAAATATTTGAATCTCCTCTGAATTCTTTTATGTATGATTGAGTTATCTTTGCAAGTCTCTTCGAACTATCAGTTTGGTTTGACCTACTAGATTGATCTTTCTTGCCATGGGAGAAGTGCTTAGCTTTGGGTTCAATCTTGCGGTGTCCTTACCCAGTGAAACAAAGGGTTGCGAGGCACGTATTGTATTGTTGCCATCGAGGATAAAAAGATGGGGTTTATATCATACTGCATGAATTTATCCCTCTACATCATGTCATCTTGCTTAAGGCGTTACTCTGTTCTTATGGACTCAATACTCTAGATGCAGGCAGGAGTCGGTCGATGTGTGGAGTAATAGTAGTAGATGCAGGCAGGAGTCGGTCTACTTGTTGCGGACGTGATGCCTATATACATGATCATGCCTAGATAATCTCATAATTATTCGCTTTTCTATCAATTGCTCGACAGTAATTTGTTCACCCACCGTAATACTTATGCTATCTTGAGAGAAGCCTCTAGTGAAACCTATGGCCCCGGGGTCTATCTTTTATCATATTTGCTTCCAATCTACTTTTATTTGCATCTTTACTTTTTGCATCTATATTATAAAATACCAAAAATATATTTGTATTATCATACTATCTCTATTAGATCTCACTTCCGCAAGTGGCCGTGAAGGGATTGACAACCCCTTTATTGCGTTGGTCGCGAGTTCTTTGTTTGTTTGTGTAGGTGCGTCGGACTTTTGAGGAGCCTCCTATTGGATTGATACCTTGGTTCTCAAAAACTGAGGGAAATACTTACGCTACTATTGCCGCATCACGCTTTCCTCTTCAAGGAAAACCAACGCAAGCTCAAGCGTAGCAGGCTCCTGGAAGCCCCCAGCCCCCTCGTCCTGGTGGTGGTCGTCATTCCTTCTTGGCAGTGACGGTAGAGGAGGAAGGCATGCATTGCCCTGCCGGCGGTCCTCGCGAGGCTGATCCCTCCAGGCTCCCTCGTGAGGCTGGTCCTGCGAGCAATCCTCACGAGGTCGGTCACGCCACTCCTAGCGAGAGACACGGTCGTCCCATCGTCCTCCGCCTTGTCCTCCTCCTCGGCCATAGCCCCGATCGTTGCGCTCGGGGCATCGACCGAAGCGTCCTTTTCGAACGGCCCTGAGCTCTTGGCACTCGTTGGTGTTGTGGGTGTGGAGGTTGTGGTAGGCGCAGAACGGTCGGCTGCCCTTGGATGACTCCGGCTGGTCCCTGCCGCGCTTCGTGTCTGGTTCTGCTACAAGCATGGCTGCTCCTTTGCGCTTCACGTCCTTGGCCTTGGCTTTCTTCTCTTCTGGGTCAGCAACTGGAAGCTCAAGGAGGGAGAGGCGTCCTTCCTCAGCTCTTGCACACTTGGTTGCCAGGTTGAACAGCTCCAGGGATGTGCACAGCTCCTCATGGATGGCGAGCTCCGCCTTCATCTTGACGTCGCGGACGGCATCAGAGAACGCTGAGATGATGGCCTCGTCGGTCACCTTGGGGATCTTGAGGCGGGCACTGTTGAAGCACTGGATATATTTCTGCAGGGTCTCTCCAGGCTGCTGCTTGATGCGGTGCAGGTCACCCGCGGCCGGGGGGCGGTCGCGAGTGCCCTGGAAGTTGGCGATGAAACGGCTGCGTATCTCGTCCCAGGAGGAGATCGAGCCGGGAGGCAGGTTCAGGAGCCAGGTGCGGGCACCATCCTTGAGCGCCATGGGAAACTAGTTCGCCATGACCTTGTCGTCTCCTTTGGCCGCCTCGATGCCCAGCTCATAGAGCTGCAGGAACTCTACGGGGTCGGCAGTACCGTCATAGCGAGGAGGCAAGTCTGGCTTGAACTTGCCTGGCCAGGCGACGCTACGCAGCTCGGTGGTGAAGGCGTGGCAACCTGCTGTGGCTACTGGAGCCCTTTGCTGACGTGGGGCTTGCTCTTGGTGGTACCCGTGCACCTCCGCTAGGGGCAGCACGGGGTCTTGGCACGCTGGTGCAGGGACGCGGTCTTGTCGCGCTGGTGCAGGAAGCATGGGAGCGCCTTCTTGAGGCCGAGGGATTTCTTGGCAGCTTCTTTCTTGTCGCACGGGTGCTGGATGCGGTGGGTCACGTCCAGGGGCCGCGTGCCTTGGAGCCAGGGCGCCGTCTTGGGGGAGAGGTGGCAAAGGCGCTCCCTGAGCCGCGTCGCCCATGCCTGAAGGAGGATGAGGCAGTGAGAGGGACGGCGCGGGAGAGCCCCCTACGGCGCTGACGAGCTCGGTGATGCGAGCGAGCCACTCTTCGTAGAGGTCGTCGACGGGGAGGTAGTGCAGGAGCTCATGTGCCAGGAGCAACGCGTCCTGCGCGTCCGTGGGAGCGCGATGAGCGTGAGACGACGAACCAGCTGGGGTCAGCGACGGAGTGGCGGTGCGGCCTTCCCGCCGCACCAAGGGGTGCAGCGAAGATGCTTGCTGCTCGTTCCCCGCCGGGCCGGTGGCGGCGTTGGCGGCAGGCGACAGAGAATGACGAGGAGGCCCACCGACAAGAGCCGTCTGGGCGACGTGAGCGGCAAGAGCATTCCGACGCTCGGCGCGGGCTTGGCAAGCATCTGCCATGGATGCGACGAAGCGATGGGACGCAGATCAGCGGAAAGAAGATTTCGGCACACCCCTACCTGGCGCGCCAAATGTCAGATATCGGGTTCCAGCAAAACCCTTAAGGTTTGAACCCTGGGGTGCACACGAAGATCTCTTCCTACCGAAACACGTCCTCAGCCTCGCCGTGATTGCTAAGCTAGATCGATGAACAACACAAGAGACACAAGATTTATACAGGTTCGGGCCACCGTTGTGGTGTAATACCCTACTCCTATGTGTGTTGATGGATTGCCTCTAGGGCTGATGAAGAACAGTACAAGGGAAGAACAGCCTCGCGAGGAGAGGTGTTCTTGTGCTTGGCGGTGTGCTTGGGGGAGAATCGATCCATCTCTCGATGAGATCAGATGCCTCTAGATGAGATCAGATGCCTCTGGATGAGATACCTTCTACTGTGGTGGCTAGCCCTATATATAGAGGCCCTGGTCCTCTTCCCAAGTATTGAGCGGGAAGGGATCCAACAATGGACATTTTGAAGGGAGACAGCTAGTACAAGCTATCCTGACTATAGGTGGTCTTCGCCTGCCAAAGGCACTGGTGATGACGCCGTCTTGGGCTCCATGGTGACCTCCGTCCTGCCGTCCTGCTGGTCTTGGTCTTGTTGCACCGATAAGGAAACCTTTGCCTGATGCCTCGGTATTCCGCGCCTGCGCTTGTCCCCTTTGCACCAAAGAGGAAACGAGGACACTGCGCGAGCTGGCGCCCACCTGGCGCTCGCCTGGTCTTGATCGTCATGGCTTGCGTCACGAGGACCTCGCGAGGTACCCCTTGCCTTGATCTCTTCGCCTCTTCGCGAGCATGCCTGGTGAGGCCGCCCCTGAGGAGGCCTTGCGCCATTCACCCCGCGAGGCTTTGCCCCTCGCGAGGGTCTTGAGTGTTGGTTGACGAAGACGGGACGTACTGGGCCATTGGTTGAGCCACGCTGCAGGCCGCAGGCAGGCAAGTCTGAGGACCCCCGTTCCCAGAATGGCAACAATAACCCAGCCAAGTTAGAGCATGCACCTCGGGGGGGATACGACTGGTCATCTGTCTTTGAATCCTCCTCTGAGGAGCTATCTGTAACCAGCAAGAAATCTACATCGACAGGTAGCACTGACTGCTCAGAAGACCTTGTTTTCACTCCAGATTTTCCCATGACCGACTCAAATGGCTGATGCACAGGAAGAGTAGATGAATGTATAAATATTGTTGACAAATGGAATACATTATGGAAAAAAATATGGCACGATACAATTCACATATACGATAACTGGCTAAATAGGATGGCATTGCATGATTCACGTATATGATGCATGGCTAAAGAATATGGCATTGCATAATTCCCATATACTCCCTCCGTTACTAAATATTTGTCTTTTTAGAGATTTCAAATGGACTACCACATACGGATGTATATAGACATATTTTAGAGTGTAGATTCACTCATTTTGTTCCGTATGTAGTCACTTGTTGAAATCTCTAAAAAGACAAATATTTAGGAATGGTGGGAGTATGATATAGAAACCAAACAGGTGGCATTCACACAAAGCAAATCTAAACTAAGCTGATGACATATAAGATGTATAATGTAAGCAATGCGAGGCGCCATATGCATGATATGACCAACATCAGCATGCCAGGTTAGAGAAAACACCTCAGGTGGTAAACAGGCGTGGTCGGCTCCTTCTGAATCCCCATCTGAACAGTTATCTTCCTCTGGAAATGCAGGAGGGGGGCACTTCGCCCACCATGGAGCGGCGTCTGCATGACATTATATTCCCACGCAATGGTCTTCTCTTTTTCTGTACATGTCCAGTACAATTGTGTACAATATCTGACATGCATAATAAAAAAATAGTTAGATTTTGTAAGGCCTAAGGGGTGCATGCAAAAATCAAGACTGATGGTAGCAAACGAGTGGATGGATCCAAAACTAATGATAGCAGGTAGATTATAGCTTCAGTTAAAAAAGATAGAGAATGGATCATCTATTGTTTGTTGCCCACCCAATATGAAGCACATAGAAGACCCCAGATGAACCAGATAGTAGACAGATACTATTCGTTGCTGCCTCGATATGAGACCCACGGGCATTTTATAACTCAAGTTTGAACTATAAAGTAGCAGGTAATAATAACCGATGTATAACGTAAACAAACACGAAAGATTGCGACCTCTCTTCCGGAACTGTGTAGTCCTCAGGTTCATCTGCTCAGTCGATGATGGTAATGCAGTTGGCGTGGCTGCCGACAACGGGGAAGATGATCTGAGGCAGCGAAAGAAGTCTGCAGGGGGGATCTCTGCTGCAGTGAACGCTTCTGTCGATGGTGCACCTCAAGTGGGGTGGATGACGGCACGGCAGGAGCAGGACATAACACACAGAGTTTTCTTTGATGCCTATCTGAAAATGAAGTAAATCTGTAAGGGCTCCTTAGAATTGGAGGATTCTATAAATGCAGGGACAGGAAAAACACAGGAATAGGATAGGAATGCATGTGCAAAACAGAGCATTTGGAAACATAGGATTTCAGTCAACCTGGGTGTTTGGTTCACATGAATTGGAAGAACACATGAATGGAGAAACATGGTCAAATTAAAGTCAAACCACGTGAAAATGAAAAAAAATAAGAATCTTATTATGCTAGTAATGCAATTAGTTCTGTTCTTCATGCATATTAATTTGAAAAGGACGTCCAAGTGAATATTAAAATTCCTACATTTTTTCTTCGAAAGAGACACCAAAGGAAAAAAATCCTCCAGTTTTGCTTTGCTCCACTCCTTCTAACCAAAGGCACGAATAGAAGTTCCATAGCAAAGGATCCCTCAGGGATCGTGTCGTGGGAAACGAACACCTATGGGGCAGGGCCCCTTTCGGTCCGGCAAGGGAGCGAAGGGCGCACGAAGAGCAGATCGAGGCGAAGCACGCGAGGGGTTTTACCCAGCTTCGGAGCTCTCCGGAGAGATAAAACTCCTACTGCTGCTTTGTGGTGGTATTATGTTCTTGCTCAAGAGCGTGAGCGTTCTGTGTTTTCGAAGGAGTCGAACCCCTTCTACATTGCGCATGGGCCTCCTTTTATAGGCTAAAGGGGTCACCGACAGGTGGCAACGCAGACAGGGGTATAAAAGTAAAAAGAGGGGTTGGTACAACCGCTATCTACAGTGCCCCTACCTAACTCTGACGGTAGGGGACAAGGGCATTTAATGCCCGTCCGGTCGCCCAAACAGTGCAGAGAAGCGACCGTTAGGGATGCCACCGCCTGCCACGATGGCCTTCTCGTCATCTCTACTTGCCACCTCGCACCGCTTGGCTGCACAGCTCCCCGCCACGTGTGCCTAGAACGATCCTGTGGCGACACGTCGTCAGATGCACTGGAGCGTGGGCGCAGAGTGGCGGCTTCGCCGCGGCAAGTGTCTTGCCGCGGCCTTGTCTTGCCGTACCCGAAAGCTTGTCGCTCGCCGGGACGCGCGGCGCGTCGCGGCAAGTTTCTTGGCTGGCCCTCCCGGCGAGCTCCTCTTGCCGGGGCCTTGTCCTTCCCGGCAAGCTCCTCTTGTCGGGGCCTTGTCTTCTTAGTTAAAACCCTTTGTTCTTGAATGGCACAAATATGAGCTGCGGAGGATCTTGGCGGATGCCCGGCAAGCCTTGCCGCTGGGCGCTGCGACTGCCCGTGCACAAGTTCGGGATACTAAGGTACCCCTACTTTAGTACACCGACAGGAGCCCCCGGGCCTGGGCCACAGATGGTGCCGAGTGCTGTTGGGCCAGGCCCAAAACAGGGCACGGGCACACGCGGCCTGGGTCCATACCAAATCTAACTCCGTATCCACCGCGCCCTCCCGTAACGGCACGCGTCAAACGCGGCGTCGTGGGAGAGATCGTGGGCAATTCTTTAATCAGGAAAGGCGTAACGTTCGCCTCTCCTCTTTATAAGCAGAGGAAACAGGGGCCGTTCCCCCACCTTCGCCACTTGCGGTTCCTTCCTCAGAAAGCTCCGCCGCTCCCCTCCGCTTCCCAAGCCGAAAGAGAGCAGCGCTCCGCCCTCGCCGCCGCTGTCGCCGCCGTCGCCGCCAACCTCCTCCACTGCTTCCGCCATGGCTCCGAAGACCGGAAAGAGTACGAAGTCGGCCGAGGCGCTGCGGCTTGAGGCGCTGCGCAAGGAGCGAGCACTTTCCCCCCCCCCCCCCCCCGAGCTCACCCCGAAGGCGCTGCGGGAGGAGTTCTATCTCTTCTGGTCGACGGAGACGCGGGCGCATCCGCGCACGCAGACGCTCCCCGCCGAAGCCTCTACTTCCAAGCGGTGCCCAAGAGGGTACTACTTCCCATTGTTCTTCTATTGCGGGCTCTGCCCGCCCTTTTCCAATTTCTTCTGCGATATCATAAACACATACGGGCTCCATCTCCTTAACTTCACCCCCAATGCCGTTCTGACAATGGCAGTTTTCGCGCATCTTTGCGAGAACTTCGTCGGAATCCACCCCAACGTTGCTCTTTTCCACCACTATTTCATGCCCCGGGTCGAGAAAGGAGAGCCCTTGTCTGGCGGGGTCTCCTGGATCTCGAGGGCCGGCAAGAAGGAGGTGTATCTAGAGGGGGAGCTCCGCAGCAAATGGGACGAGTGGAGGGCTGAATGGTGTTGGATTGTTGACTCAAATCCGCAACCCTTCACCAATCTGCGCCAGACCCGGGTAGTGCGCGGCGGCGACTGGAGCGCCCAGGCGGTGGACGATGCCAAGCTGAAGATCGCCACCACCAGGATCCTGCGACTCAGGCTTGCCGGGCTCACTATAGGGGTTGTTGGCGCGGACTTTCTCCGCCGCCGCATCGCCCCTCTGCAGGAGAGGGGGAGGCCCGCCTGGCTGTTCGGGGGCCCGGCAGATATCATGAGGCTGCGCCCAGGCCTCAATTTCAATTTCACCGTTCTGGAGTAGGACGGGATGCTCAAGGAGCTGTTCAAGTACGACTCCAACCATCCGGAGTGGTTCAGGCTGCCGCAGGGCATCGTGCCATTGTGCAATAATTCCCAGCTTGACCGCATCCGTGCAATGATGCCGGACTGCGACTCGCATGGGATTATCCCAATGTGGCAGGAGCCTGCCGACGACGTCGTGCGGCAATTCTTCGACGGCTTGGTGGAGGTAGCAATCCGTGCCGATGAGCAGAGGCTCCTCACCCGCGACACCACCGACGACGAGATGCGGTACATCGCCACCAGGGCTGAAGAGGCGGCAGCAGCCGCTGCCGCGGGCGAGTTCGGGTTTACTTTGGAGGAGGCAGAGGCAGCCGAGGCGGCAAGCCTTGCCGACCGAGAGGACCTTGGCGGGGAGGTCGTTGGCGAGGGGGAGCCCGAGGCCGAGGCGAGCGAGCCTGCCGGGGGCGCGAGTGGCCAGCCATCTTCAAGCAGCTTGCCGCGGACGGGGCCTTCAGCGCAGCCCCCAGCTCAACCAAGGAGGCGCCTTCGCAGGACCGGAGACACAGCAGGGCGGCAGACGGGCCAACAGCCGTCGCGCCGTGGGACATGCTCCACCACGCCAAGCACTGCTGACACGGGAGCGTCTCACGTCGCGCCGGCAACTGGAGCGGAATCTTCTCGAGCCGCTACTCCTGATCCTGCCGCAGCTCCCGCCAAGCGTCCAAGGGAGCCTACTCCTCTGCCTCGTCGCACTGAAAGAGTGCCGGACATCGACCTCTCCGCGCTGAGCTCCGACGAGGAGGAAGAAGAGGAGGAGGAGTAAGGCTTTCTTCTTGTTGTACTTATATTTCTTCGATTTTTTGCTGTTCCTTGTCTTGTATCTGATCTGCTTCCCTCCGAACCTCGTTCCATTTCAGGACTTTGGCCGAGAGAGCGGCGAAGAGGGCCAAGGTCCCCGTGGTTGTCATCGAGGACGATCATGCTGTGATGGCAGAGGACACGTCCGAGACTACCTTGACGGACCCGGCACCCTCTCCTCGAAGCAGCCCCCGGCGCAGCCCCCAGCGTAAGTACTTGTTCACTTCCCGTTGTGGGGTGCGCATGGGTGCTCTTTCTCCGTTGATATCTTGATTGTTGACTTGCTTGTGTAGGAGCAGAACAGGCCCATCAGGAGCAACCAGAAGCCGCTCCGGAGGTGCAATCTGCTTCAACTACGCTGCAAAGGGGCGATTCTCCGACAAGGGAGCGCTCTCCGGCAAGGGAGGGGTCTCCGGCAAGGGGTGGAACTAGCGAGCCTTCGGTGGTGGAGCCCATGGTCACAGAGCCTAGCACAGGTAGCCCTCCTTGTCGGAAATTTTTCCTTGGTCTTCTTCTTCTTTTGATATTCTTTTTTGGATATTTGCTTGACTTTTTCTCCCCCCTTTTCCTGCCTTCAGATCCTCCCTCCGTGGAGCCAATGGAGACCGAGGCCACCGGCGAGGAGAACTCGCGCGGCGATACTGGCGATGCCGCTGCTACTGAAGAGGAGGCCGGCGCTGATGACCCCGCCGACGAAGAGGCCGCCAAGGCTGCTGGCGCTGGAGCTGGCGAGGGATCCGGCGATCGTACTGACGACCCGGGGGCCGCAGGAGCGCAGGGCGCTACACCGAACACCGATCCCTCCGCCGCTGACGCAGCGCTAGGCCCCGAAGAGCCCCAGCCCGGCGCCTACTTGAAGGCCGGCGAAGGTATCTTCATCAGGCTCCCCTGGGCGTCGAGTTCCAGGGCGCCGGTCGAGGGAGAGACTTTCGACGGAGAAGTACTCGCCTCCGCTGGGCTGGCGGTGGTTGACGCGCCAAGCAGCAGCAGTGGCGAATCTGAAGAGGAGCAGCTGCTCCGGAAGTTGGTGTCGCTCTACTGCGCCCGACAAGCGAAGCTGGAGTCCCAGGAAGCGCTTGTCGCACGGGCGGGAGTTGACATAGAGAAGCATGCGGAGGAGCTCCAGAGCCGCAACCAAGAGGCCCTCCGGTCTATTGCTAAGGAGAGGGCGCAGCTTGTCGAGGCGAAGAAGGCGTTCATCCTTGAGAAGGCTGAAGCCGAGGAGCAGCAGAGGCTTGCCGCTGAAGAGCTGTCCACCCGGGAAGGTGAACTGACACAGCGGAAAGTCAATCTGGACAGCTACGAGGAGGAGCTCGTCGCACGCGAGCAATCACTTGGTGGGGCACTCAAAGAAGCGAAGGACGCTGCAGCAGATGCCGAGGCCGCCAAGAAGGAATTAGAGGTGAAGATGACGTAGCTGGAGGCTGATCTGAAAGGGAAAGATGAGGAGCGTGCTGCACTCCAGCGCGAACGTGAGAAGGATGCCCTCGCTCATGGTGATCTGCAAGTCAAACTCGCCGACAAGGGCAAGGAACTGAACGCCGCCAAGGACTCAAATGCTGATCTGGAGCTGAAGCTGGCCACGCTGTCGGAGACGCTGGGCGGCGCCAAGAAGCGAGAGGAGGATTTGAAGAAAGAGATCAAGGCCAACGAGGAGTTGTTAACGAGGGCCGCCGAGACTCAAAACACCTTCAGGGCTACGGTGGAGCTCTGGACGGAGGGCCTCGTCAACATTGCTGCAGTCATCGACAAGGAGCTGGCGCAACTGGACTTGGCGGGCTTCGGGTACTCCTCCGACGAGAACCTCCAGCCCAGCGCCAAGCTTACTCTTTTCTTCAAGGGTGTGGCGACGGCCCTCCAGCAACTCCGGGAAAGGATCCCAAAGAAGCTGGCTGACGAGTCACGCGCAATCTGTGCCAAGGTCTTGGAGAAGGTGTTGGTGAAGATACTCTTCCGTAATTCGGGCCTCGACCTCACCCGCGTCCTCAAGAAGCTGCCGACGGGTGCCGATCTTGAAGAGCTCAAAGCCATTGTCGCACCCATTGTGGACAAGGTGAATGAAGTCAGGAGGATCGACGGCGAGCGCGTGGATTAGGCCACCCTTCTTCTCCTTTCCTTGTCGCTGTTATTTAAGTTATGAGAACCATTTAGTCAGTGCCGCAACAAGTTACTTTTGTAATATAACTTTATTCTGGGCAATGCTTGCTACGCTATCTCCTTTACTTGATTCCTTTCTTTGTATGTTTTTACCCTACGCTTTTAGGGAACTTGCCGGCGCAGGCACGCTTGCCGCGAGCGCTGAGTGCGAAACATCAGCAGCCCGCTGGCGGTGCCGGCTCCGGCAAGAAACCTTACCGCAACTAGTTGCAGCACACTTAAGTTGTTGAGCGGACTCGAAACAAAGTAAGGGCGCAACTAGCTACGAGGAGGTTCCTCCGCGCACAGGTTTTCCATATAAAGCATGGTTGTTCAAGGAAGATAACTTAAAATTTTAAAAATTGATCATGCTCAGACTTTGGCGACTTAGCTTTTTCTTTTTGTCGTCTGTGCCCCGGCAAGGCCAAAACTTCTTTGAACGACGCCTAGTCCACACCATTATCTTCTTATCTTCTCCTCCCCCCCCCCCCGGTGAACTTGTGGGCGATGGAACCTTCTCTTTGAGAAAAAGAAAGAAGAGAAAATAATGGTATGGAGCCTTGAGGCTTGTTATTGCTTACCGGGGCAAGTGCTGCACAAAGTGTCAGATAAAGCATGCAAAGAAGAAAGAAAGAATGCATGAAATTTGACAAGATGTGCGAAGCACATGAACTTTATTTATGCACGGGATCTGCGCCCGGCTTTGTACAAAGGGTTACATGCAACAGCGGCAAGGCTTGTACAAAAGGTAGTCTTCCCGGCTTTGATCAACTTATCAAAGCGTATATTCCAACTCTGAGATGCTTGCACCAGTCCATAGATGGATTGCTGGAGCTTGCACATTTTGTTAGCACCTTTAGGATTGACAAAACCTTCTGGTTGCATCATATACAACTCTTCTTTAAGAAAACCATTAAGGAATGCAATTTTGACATCCATTTGCCAGATTTCATAGAATGTGGCAATTGCTAACATTATTCGGACAGACTTAAGCATCGCTATAGTTGAGAAAATCTCATTGTAGTCAACACCTTGAACTTGTCGAAAACCTTTTTGTGACAAGTTGAGCTTTGTAGATAGTAACACTACTATCAACGTCCGTCTTCCTCTTGAAGATCCATTTATTTTCTATGGCTTGCCAATCATCGGGCAAGTCCACCAAAGTCCACACTTTGTTCTCATACATGGATCCTATCTCAGATTTCATGGCCTCCAGCCATTTCGCGGAATCTGGGCTCATCATCGCTTCCTCATAGTTCGTAGGTTTATCGTGGTCTAGTAACATGACTTCCAGAACAGGATTACCATACCACTTTGGTGCGGACCGTACTCTGGAAGACCTACAAGGTTCTGTAGTAACTTGATCTGAAGTTTCATGATCATCATCATTAGCTTCCTCACTAATTGGTGTAGAAATCACTGGAACTAATTTCTGTAATGAACTACTTTCCAATTCGGGAGAAGGTACAATTACTTTATCAAGCTCTACTTTCCTCCCGCTCACCTCTTTCGAGAGAAACTCCTTCTCTAGAAAGGATCCATCTTAGCAACGAATATCTTGCCTTCGGATCTGTGATAGAAGGTGTACCCAACAGTTTCCTTTGGGTATTCTATGAAGACGCACTTCTCTGATTTGGGTTCGAGCTTATCAGGTTGAAACTTTTTCACATAAGCATTGCAACTCCAAACGTTAAGAAACGACAGCTTAGGTTTATTGCTAAACCATAGTTCATACGGTGTCGTCTCAACGGATTTTGATGGTGCCCTATTTAAAGTGAAAGCAGCTGTCTCTAATGCATAATCCCAAAACGATAGTGGTAAATCGGTAAGATACATCATAGATCGCACCATATCCAATAAAGTGTGGTTATGACGTTCGGACACACCGTTATGCTGTGGTGTTCCAGGTGGCATGAGTTTGTGAAACTATTCCACATTATTTTAACTGAAGGCAAAACTCGTAACTCAAATATTCATCTCCGCGATCAGATCGCAGAAACTTTATTTTCTTGTTATGATGATTTTCCACTTCACTCTGAAATTCTTTGAACCTTTCAACTATTTCAGACTTATGTTTCATCAAGTAGATATACCCATATCTGCTCAAATCATCTGTGAAGGTGAGAAAATAACGATACCCGCCACGAGCCTTAATACTCATTCGTCTGCATACATCAGTATGTATTATTTCCAACAAGTTAGTAGCTCGTTCCATTGTTCTGGAGAACGGAGTTTAATCATCTTGCCCAAAAGGCACGGTTCGCAAGCATCAAATGATTCATAACTAAGTGATTCCGAAAATCCATCTTTTATGGAGTTTCTTCATGCGCTTTACACCGATATGACCCAAACGGCAGTGCCACAAATAAGTTGCACTATCATTATTAACTTTGCATCTTTTGGCATCAATATTATGAATATGTGTATCACTACGATCGAGATCCAACAAATTATTTTCGTTGGGTGTATGACCATTGAAGGTTTTATTCATGTAAACAGAACAACAATTATTCTCTGACTTTAAATGAATAATCTTATTGCAATAAACATGATCAAATCATATTCATGCTCAACGCAAACGCCAAATAACATTTATTTAGGTTTAACACTAACCCCGAAAGTATACGGAGTGTGTGATGATGATCATATCAATCTTGGAACTACTTCCAACACTCATAGTCACTTCCCCTTCAACTAGTCTATGTTTATTCTGTAACTCCTGTTTCGAGTTACTAATCATAGCAACCGAACATGTCTCAAATACTCAGGGGCTACTATAAACACTAGTAAGGCACACATCAATAATATGTATATCAAATATACCCTTGTTCACCTTGCCATCCTTCTTATCCGCCAAATACTTGGGGCAGTTCTGCTTCCAGTGATCGGTCTGCTTGCAGTAGAAGCACTCAGTCTTAGGCTTAGATCCATACTTGGGTTTCTTCTCCTAAGCAGCAACTTGTTTGTTGTTCTTCTTGAAGTTCCCCTTCTTTTTCACTTTGCCCTTTTTCTTGAAACTGGTGGTCTTATTGACCATCAACACTTGATGCTCCTTCTTGATTTCTACCTCCGCAGCTTTTAGCATTGCGAAGAGCTCGGGAATTGTCTTTTCCATCCCTTGCATATTATAGTTCATCACGAAGCTCTTGTAGCTTGGTGGCAGTGATTGAAGAATTCTGTCAATGATGCTATCATCTGGAAGATTAACTCCCAGTTGAATCAAGTGATTGTTATACCCAGACATTCTGAGTATATGCTCACTGACAGAACTATTCTCCTCCATCTTGCAGCTATAGAACTTATTGGAGACTTCATATCTCTCAATCCAGGCATTTTCTTGAAATATTAACTTCAACTCTTGGAACATCTCATATGCTCCATGACGTTCAAAACGTCGTTGAAGTCCCGGTTCTAAGCCGTAAAGCATGGCACACTGAACTATCGAGTAGTCATCAGCTTTGCTCTGTCAGACGTTCACAACATCTGGTGTTGCTCCTGCAGCAGGTTTGGCACCCAGCGGTGCTTCCAGGACGTAATTCTTATGTGCAGCAATGAGGATAATCCTCAAGTTACGGACCTAGTCCGTGTAATTGCTACCATCATCTTTCAACTTCGCTTTCTCAAGGAACGCATTAAAATTCAACGGAACAACAGCACGAGCCATCTATCTACAAGAAACATAGACAAGCAAAATACTATCAGGTACTAAGTTCATGATAAATTTAAGTTCAATTAATCATATTACTTAAGAACTCCCACTTAGATAGACATCTCTCTAATCATCTAAGTGATCACGTGATCCAAATCAACTAAACCATAACCGATCATCATGTGAAATGGAGTAGTTTTCAATGGTGAACATCACTATGTTGATCATATCTACTATATGATTCACGCTCGACCTTTCGGTCTCAGTGTTCTGAGGCCATATCTGCATATGCTAGGCTCGTCAAGTTTAACCTGAGTATTCTGCGTGTGCAAAACTGGCTTGTACCCATTGTAGATGGACGTAGAGCTTATCACACCCGATCATCACGTGGTGTCTGGGCACGAAGAACTTTGGCAACGGTGCATACTCAGGGAGAACACTTTTATCTTGAAATTTAGTGAGATATCATCTTATAATGCTACCGTCAATCAAAGCAAGATAAGATGCATAAAAGATAAACATCACATGCAATCAATATAAGTGATATGATATGGCCATCATCATCTTGTGCTTGCGATCTCCATCTCCGAAGCACCGTCATGATCACCATCGTCACCGGCGCGACACCTTGATCTCCATCGTAGCATCATTGTCGTCTCGCCAACTATTGCTTCTGCGACTATCGCTACCGCTTAGTGATAAAGTAAAGCAATTACAGGGTGATTGCATTTCATACAATAAAGCGACCACCATATGGCTCCTGCCAGTTGCCGATAACTCGGTTACAAAACATGATCATCTCATACAATAAAATATAGCATCACGTCTTGACCATATCACATCACAACATACCCTGCAAAAACAAGTTAGACGTCCTCTACTTTGTTGCTGCAAATTTTACGTGGCTGCTACGGGCTGAGCAAGAACCGTTCTTACCTACGCATCAAAACCACAACGATAATTTGTCAAGTTAGTGTTGTTTTAACCTTCGCAAGGACCGGGCGTAGCCACACTCGGTTCAACTAAAGTTGGAGAAACAGACACCCGCTAGTCACCTGTGTGCAAAGCACGGCGGTAAAACCAGTCTCGCGTAAGCGTACGTGTAATGTCGGTCCGGGCCGCTTCATCCAACAATACCGCTGAACCAAAGTATGACATGCTGGTAAGCAGTATGACTTGTATCGCCCACAACTCACTTGTGTTCTACTCGTGCATATAACATCAACGCATAAAACCTAGGCTCTGATAACACTGTTGGGGAACGTAGTAATTTCAAAAAAAATTCCTACGCACACACAAGATCATGGTGATGCATAGCAACGAGAGGGGAGAGTGTTGTCCATGTACCCTCGTAGACCGAAAGCGGAAGCGTTAGAACAACGCGATTGATGTAGTCGTACGTCTTCACGATCCGACCGATCCAAGTACCGACGTACGGCACCTCTGAGTTCAGCACACGTTCAGCTCGATGACGATCCCCGGACTCCGATCCAGCAGGGTGTCGGGGATGAGTTCCGTCAGCATGACGGCGTGGTGGCGGTGATGGTGTTCTACTGACGTAGGGCTTTGCCTAAGCACCGCTACGATATGACCGAGATGGAATATGGTGGAAGGGGGCACCGCACACGGCTAAGGAATGATCACAAAGATCAACTTGTGTCTATGGGGTGCCCCCTCCTCCGTATATAAAGGGGGGAAGGAGGAGGGGCCGGCCAAGGGGGTGGCGCACCCTAGGAGGGGGAAACCTACTCCAAGTAGGTTTTCCCCTCACTTTCCTAGTCCAAGAAGGAGGGGGAAGGAAGGAGTGGGAGAGGGGAAAAGCAAGGGGGGCGCCGCCCCCCCTCCCTTCCTTGTCCTATTCGGACTCAAGGGGAGGGGGCGCGCCTCTTGCCCTGGCCGGCCCCTCTCTCTCTCTCCACTAGGGCCCAACAAGGCCCATTAGTTCCCGGGAAGGGTTCCGGTAACCCCCGGTACTCCGATATATATCCGATAACCCCCGGAACTTTTCCGGTGTCCGAATATAGTCGTCCAATATATCAATCTTTATGTCTCAACCATTTCAAGACTCCTCGCCATGTCCGCTATCACATCTGGGACTCCAAACAACCTTTAGTACATCAAAAACTATAAACTCATAATATAACTGTCATCATAATGTTAAGCGTGCGGACCCTACGGGTTCGAGAACTATGTAGACATGACCTAGAACTGTTTCCGGTCAATAACCAATAGCGGAACCTGGATGCTCATATTGGCTCCTACATATTCTACGAAGATCTTTATTGGTCAAACCGCATAACAACATACGTTGTTCCATTTGTCATCGGTATGTTACTTGCCCGAGATTCGATCGTCGGTATCCAATACCTAGTTCAATCTCGTTACCGGCAAGTCTCTTTACTCGTTACGTAATGCATCCTTCCGTAACTAACTCATTAGCTACATTGCTTGCAAGGCTTATAGTGATGTGCATTACCGAGAGGGCCCAGAGATACCTCTCCGACAATCGGAGTGACAAAACTTAATCTCGAAATACGCCAACTCAACATGTACCTTTGGAGACACCTGTAGAGCTCCTTTATAATCACCCAGTTACGTTGTGACGTTTGGTAGCACACAAAGTGTTCCTCCGGTAAACGGGAGTTGCATAATCTCATAGTTGTAGGAACTTGTATAAGTCATGAAGAAAGCAATAGCAACATACTAAAAACGATCAAGTGCTAAGCTAATGGAATGGGTCATGTGCATCACATCACTCTCCTAATGATGTGATCCCGTTAATCAAATGACAACACATGTCTATGGCTAGGAAACTTAACCATCTTTGATTCAACGAGCTAGTCAAGTAGAGGCATACTAGTGACACTTTGTTTGTCTATGTATTCACACATTTACTAAGTTTCCGGTTAATACAATTCTAGCATGAATAATAAACATTTATCATGAAATAAGGAAATAAATAATAACTTTATTATTGCCTCTAGGGCATATTTCCTTCACTTATCTCGACTCAGATTCAACTACGTCAAATCCGACCAGACCTTTCCAAGTCCATACTATCCGGTTAGCATCCAATGCTCCATGGCTAGTGAGACTGAGCCATCTACCGTGCCATATGCTAGTCTAGTCGGTTGCGCGTCCACACGGCCCTTTCGACTAGGGATCTTTTAGAACAGTCATCATACAATGCATAGTCCCACAAACAAGTCAAGTACTTGCTGATACACATCATTGATAATGTCCAAGGACTATCTTTATTCATAAACACATGGGAAATATCATCATACATGATTTCCTCTTGGGCATATCTCCAACATCCGGCTGGGCGGCGGTCGGGAGGCCGACGGAGGAGCGTGGGGTTTCGCGGGTTTTGGCAGCCTCGGTGTACAAATGGGGGGATGAAGGGGATGGGAGGGGGGAGCCAAGCTTAGGGACGCGCTTGTCCAAAATGTAGGGTAAGTTACCAGCATACCCCCACCGGTTTTGACACCGCGACGTGGAGCTTCATTTCCGGCTGAGGGGTAGAAGGGGGATTTCGTGTATCTAGGCTGCGGGACCGATTTCGGATGAGGAGGGAGTTTTCGCCCGCGTCGAAATTTCGGGATAACAAGGCGCGGCGCAGGTTGAAGAGGCGAGAGTTTCAAAGCAGGTGAGACAAAAGATACTCGAGCTTGAAAATTTCGGAATAACAAGGTGCAGATTCCTTGTTCGGCAGAACAAACTTAACGTGTAAAAAAATAATTCATACAAGACACAAGAGAGTCATGTCCCCTTTTACTATATTGCTATAGATGCCATTGAAAAAACTACAAGAAAAATGTAAAAAAAAATTGGGAGAACAAGATTCCACTGTACAGTACCAAATCGATTCGCACTTCCCTCAACAACAACAAAAAACAAATCAATTCCCACCAAAAGAAAGAGTAATGTCCCTTTTTATATGATTACAAATGCCATGATCTCGAATTTCAATTTTTGAATCCATGTTATGTTGAACTCGAATATGTCATTAGGTGACCTTGTGGTTTATAATTGATGTAGTCATACATTTTGATCTTCCATCATATATGAACATTTTACTCCACCATGTGAACATATATATTGTCGTCTACCATATGGACTAAATTTGAATCAATTTTCCTTATTTGAATACGATTGTTGTCAAGTTATACAATAATTTAAATATTATCTTGGTAACAAAAAACATGCATATAACAGTAATCATATTTCACTATGAATTACACGTACCATACGATCTCCAATTCAAATATTTGTATCCATTTTATGTTGAATTCAAATCATAGTACATTGGTCTAGGTATAGAGATGTTTGGGATAATCTAAACCTTGTTTTCATATGTGTAATTTATGGTTGAATTGGGACAAGTTTTGGTATAAGCTTCTTGCAAAACCGAAGATTCTCTCAACAAGCCTCGTGGTTCCGAGAGGGAATGTGTCACCTTTGTGTGCGAAACGATATACGCTGCCTCCCCCTGATTTTCTTTACAGAGGCAACATAGAACTATATGAGTGCCCTGTTAAATTTTGGAATTATTTTGGGTTCGTTCGGCCTTTTTATACATAAATTGAGTTTCTGGACTTTTAATGTGCATAATCCAAATTTGAACTGCAGGCACATGCTCCGGTGCACCAAAGTTGGTTGAAAAATCACATGTGTATCCTTGGTTGAATTTCTAGGTCCCATTGAAGAAATGAGAATGAAATTCAAACATCTGAGCGTCGTGACTCGGCCGAGAACATCGAGAAACTTAGATTTTAAATTCATGTAAATCCAAAACTCGCCAAGAAATCATGAAACTTGGCATGGTGTCATGTCATGGCACTCACATGTTGTGGTAAAAAATTGGACCGATTTGGAACAAGTTTTGGTATAGGGGCCGTTTGGATTATGCTCACACTAGCCCGACCAAAACGACGGCATGCCAAAATTTTGGCGAAGAAAATAGCCGCCGGGAACTCGCCCACACGCTAGTGCGGAATCACAACAGCTGGCCAAAAAGTTGGTTGTGAGCCAAAAACTTGGCTGCGATCCAAACACTGGCCCAACCTATGGTCAACGACCAAAATTTTGGGAGGGCAGCTTGGGGCTGCCATCCAAACAGCCCCATAAGCTTCTTGCAAACCGAAGCTTCTCTCAAGAAAGCTCGTGGTTCTAAGAGGGAATGTGCCACCTTTGAGTGTGAAATGATATACACTGCCCCCCCCCCCCTTGAGTTTCTTTACAAAGGGAACATGCCCTGTTAAATTTTAGAATTATTCTAGGTTCGTTTGTCGTTTTTTATACATTAATTAAGTTCCTGGTCATTTAATGTGCATAAGTCAAATTTGAACTACAAGCACATGCTCCCGTGCACCAAAGTCGGTTGAAAAATCACATTTGTGTCCTCGGGTGAATTTCTAGGTCCCATGCAAGAAATGAGAATAAAATTCAAACATATGGGCATCGTGGCTCGGCCGAGAACATTGAGAAACTTGGTTTTAAAATTCTTGTAAATCCAAAACACGTCTGAAAATCATGAAACTTGGCATGGTGTCATGCCATGGTACTACCATGCTGTGGTAAAAAAATTGGCCGAATAGGAACAGATTTTGGTATAAGCTTCTTGCAAACCGAAGCTTCTCTCAAGAAGGCTCGTGGTTCTGAGAGGGAACGTGCCACCTTTGAGTGTGAAACGATATACGCTGTCCCCCTTGAGTTTATTTACAAAGGCAACATAGAACTACATGAGTGCCCTGTTAAATTTTGGAATTATTCCCGGTTCGTTTGGCCTTTTTTATACATTAATTGAGTTTCTGGTCATTTAATGTGCATAATTCAAATTTGAACTACAAGCACATGCTCCCGTGCACCAAAGTTGGTTGAAAAATCACATATGTGTCCTCGGGTGAATTTCTAGGTCCCATGCAAGAAATGAGAATAAAATTCAAACATCTGGGCATCGTGGCTCGGTCGAGAACATTGAGAGACTTGGTTTTAAAATCATGAAACTTGGCATGGTGTCATGTCATGGTAGTACCATGCTGTGGTAAAAAACATTGGCCGAATAGGAACAAATTTTGGTATAAGCTTCTTGCAAACCGGAGCTTCTCTCAAGAAGGCTCGTGGTTTTAAGAGGGAACGTGTCACCTTTGTGTGCATAATTCAAATTTGAAATACAAGCATATGCTCCAGTGCACCAAAGTTGGTTGAAAAATCACATGTGTGTCCTCGGGTAAATTTCTAGGTTCCATGCAAGAAATGAGAATGAAATTCAAAATTCTGGGTGTCGTGGCTGGGCTGGAAACATTGAGAAACTTAGTTTTTTAATTCTTGTAAATCCAAAACACGCATGAAAATAATGAAACTAAAAAGTCATTTTGGAACAAGTGTTGTCACGTTACAACCGGAAACACAAGTACTATTGAAGCCGTGGGCATTCTATTTACTAGTACCATTTACGTGCCGCCACGCGTCCCCTTTTTTTATTAGCTAGGAGGCACCGTGTAGGGTAGCTATTTGAGTACGAGAGGCGTGCGATCAGACCCCTGTGTGTGCTTATCAGGAGGAGAGCCCTTTGACCTCCATCTGCCGTCCACCTCTCTCCCAAGGTCTCCATTAATGGCGCCCGAGCCTCTATTTAATGGCGTGGCTATGTCTCACTCGACTGAGATTTAAGAGAGAGAAAAGAAAATCTGAAGCACGGATCTTGATGTAAGATCCAACGGACCTATATAGCATCTAGTGCGACTTATAGCAAGACTGATGAATATATAAGGACGACGACAGTGGATAATAATTGTCTTACATAATTAGGAAGATAATTAAAAAATCCACATGCGGCTACGCCCGAAATACACAAGGGCAAAAGAAGAAGGAAGACAAGGATCTGGCTCGCTGATCTCTACATTCTTGATGCGTCGCTGCAGGCCGTGGGAACTAGTCTCTGCGGCAAGCGGCGATGAGCTCTTTCGTGTCCTCAAGATGCTACTTGAGAGCATCCACGGATTCCTCCACCATCCTTTGGCGCTCGATGCGGAGCATGTCATTCTCGTCCATAAGTTTCTTGACGATGACGCCGGTCCTCTTCAACAAGGCACTGGTCTCCTCCTGCTGGTCTGCACTTCGGATGATCTTCACCCTCAGCAGGTCGCACTCAGCCCGGAGCCTCTCATTGCCCTCCCTTAGTTGCCGGATGACGCCGGTAGCCTGTTCAAACAAGGCTTTCATGTCGTCCTGCAACCTCGCCCAGCCGGAGATCTGATCCATCTGGCTATGGACGATCGCATGCATGCGCCTGTAAGAGTCGTCGCCTGCCCGCGAGACTTTTTCCCAGGCCGCCGCGGCGCGGTGGGACATCTTTGTTGCATTCGTGACGCGGCGAGACATCTCTGCTGCTTCCGCGGCGCGGCCGGACCAGTCTGCTACATCGACGGCGCGGCCGGACCTCTGTGCTGCTTTGGCGGCGCGGCAGGACCTCTTGCTGCTACTTCCGTGCGGCGGGACATGTCGGCTGCTTTCGCAGCGAGGAGGGACATCTCTCGTGCTTCCGCTTCCATGCTCGCCTCTCCCTAGTGGTAATCTCTCGACCCAGAACTCACGCTGGCCATGGCAGACGCAAGGGAAGGATGTTGAATGACTTGTTTGTTTTTGTGGATGAGGAGTTGAGGAGGAATATGCAGTCATCTTGGCATAGTAGTGTTTATAACTGAGTACTAATACGCTCCTAAGTGGGAAACCGTTTGGGTTGTGATCGGTGTGAACAGGTTTGCAATTCAATATAGCATGGTAGTAGTAGTAATTTGGATTGTGACAAGACACAAGCTCAAAATTTATTGACGGTTCTAGTTTTGAAGTGCGGCACTATTCACGGATGGCGTTACGTGGGCACGTGTTCTCGGCCGTGGTGTAGCATATGCCATGGTAGTTCTTTTTCTACTATTGTGTACGTGCAATAAGTGGCACCATCGTATACATATCTTACGGTTAATGGGGTGTTCGATAGGAATAGCCGCGTGGCGAGCTATAGGCTAGTCTGTTTTTCAGACGCATTAAACCTATCTCTCGGGACTTCTCGCACGCACCATTGTGCCACCCACAAAAACTTGTACTCTGAGTTTAGTACGTTATACAGGAAGAGAAGAGGTGCACGCACGCACTCGTCCTCTCACACACGCATTTGTTTTTTCTCGAAAAGGAGGATGATGACCCCCGGCCTCTGCATCTGGGAGTCACACACGCATATGTAGCTATGAATTGTAGTGTTCTCAACCATCCGATTGGCTCTATCATAGGATTCACGTTGCTCCTTGGCCTTGAGATTGAGAAGTTTAAAACGCGGAGGCTAAGCTGGAGGCGCAAGGTTTTGGTTAATGTGTGGGCCGCACACGGCACCAACACGACACGAGCTTCGTCTGCCTGGTGCGCAGTCCGGTGAGTTGTCCAACACAACCAGGCCCTGCTTGGTATCTGCACCTCGACTTATGCGCAGAGAAATTAGGGTCGGAGGGAGTACTACTAGTAGTACTACTACTTTGATGTGTCGTGTCAACTCGCACAAGTATGAAACACTTCGTGAACAAACAAGCATATACTCCCTTCATTCCAAAATACTACTCTACTTGACTTCCATTTGTCCAAAAATGGATGTACCTATATACTAAAACATGTCTAGATACATCTATATTTTGACAAATGGAAGGCATGTATTATGGAACGGAGGGAGTGCTTGTCATCAAAATGGATAAAAAGGGACGTATCTAGAACTAAAATACGTCTACATACATCTCCTTTTATCCATTTTGATGACAAGTAGTACTTCTTACCCAAAGGAACTTTATATCCAATAGACGCAAAATATCCGTTCGACTATTGGAAATTACTGATCTGATGTCAAAGTAATTGTTGCATCGCCACCAAAACCCACCATTTCTTAAGCTAAAGTAGACCGAGGTAATCCCTATGTCAGCATATTACTAAGATAAACAGAAGGCACTGTAGAAACATTTAGGACGTGAGCTTGTCAATCTAAATGTGGAGGGACGCCAGCTTAGCCCCGGCTAGCAGCTTTGGTGGAACTGTGAAGAAGGTCAGGTCCTGCACGGCGACGTCGTCGGGATCCTTGCTGCTTGTCACCTCCATTTCCACCTTGACGGCGTCGGTCGTGCCTTTGGGCTCCCACTGCGGGCCGTTCGCCTACAGCTTGGCGTAGTATGACAATGGGGACGCCCCCGCTCTAACGCAGACGACCGACATGGCGATAGGCACGCCGATGTCGAGCACGCTGCCGACCAAGAAAAACATGCGGCCATCCTCCTTCACGAACAGCAAGAGCCGTGGCTCCGACAGTGGCACTTGCAGCTGGAGCACCTTGCCGTACTGGATCCTGTGCACGGGCATGGGATGCGCGGTGCTGATGTGGTGGTAGAGCGCCGGCAACGGGCCTCCGTAGCCACAGACGGGCACGGGGCATTTGCAGGGCGCGAGCGGACACACGCTCTGGTGATCGGCGAGCTTGTGGTCAGTGACGTGGAGCCCATAGCCTTCGTGCGGGCACTCCACCCTCACCGACGAAAGTACGACGTCCACCGTCGTGTTCCGCACGTCGAAGCCACCGCCGCGCTCGCACTTCTGGCACTGCCGCTGGTTCCCGGGGCGCTCGACGCGGCAGTCCGCACAGGCTAGGTGCCCTCCCTTGCACAGCAGAAATCAATCGAACAGCACATCAATCAAGAAACCTGCACCTTGCTCGATCAACCGAACGGACGAGGTGTATTCGAACCTCATACACTGGAGGCGTCAAGGGGCGGAGGCACAAGGGGTAATGAAGCACGGTGAGGTCCATCGAGACCTTAGAGAGCTCCATCATCGGGTCCTGTTCCGTCTGCATGATCTCGCCCTCCTCGTGCACAACCATCTCTCGCTTTAGGGACGGGGCATTACAAAGATTTACCATCACATATTTATACTACTTCAAGGTGCATTAAATCAACACATGCAAGTATCAAAAGGAGAGTCATGGCATGCATGCATGCGTTGTAATTAATGCATCGGTAAATGCAAATTATTGAAATATATCGAGTGCAATGCTTTGATGTGTCGCATCAACTCGTACATCAATGAGAAGTTTGATTATCCTCTCCCTCATGGACTTAACTACACCTGCCTTTGGCTGTATGACAGGTTGGCCACCCACCTGTTGGGCCCACCTGTCATACACGCAAAGGCAGGAGCATCCCTCCCTCACCCATGAGCGTGGTGGCTGGCACGACTAGGAGAAGCTTTCGCTACACGCTCTCCCTCCCGCACGCGGTGGACATGCAGCAGTTCAATCGGTGTCAGATGGCCAGAAGCGTACTGTAGTACTCCTCCAGTGCAGTAGTACTCCATCATTGTTCGATTTCCTGAAGAGGCGAAGAGCCAAGTGCAGCTCGGACGCTCGTGTGGCAGTTTCATGTGTAGAGTAGTCTAGGATAGCGTGTACCGTGCCTGTAAGCTTAAAATCGTTGGGGTCGGCTCCATGCTATGTGGCCGTCTCGAAGTTTTTAAAAAAAATAAAATAGACTTCTGGCCCTACCTGTCATCCTGGTGATTGTAGTTTGCACGCTCATCTGGTCAAGACAGGAATATATATTTTAATTTGTGGTGGGTAAATGTTAGAGGTTGCAGCAAATATATTGTACACTGCAGGTCTTTCAGCCAAGTTTAGAGGCAAGCATGTGGGGCCAGTGCTATGATGTGTTGCGTCAAATCGTACAATGAGGAGAAGCTTGATTTTACTACTACACGCCTTCTCCCTCGCCCATGCGCGCGGTTGCTCGCAAACGAGGACAGGCTTTTGCTTATAGTACTACAACAAGCTATCCCTCCCGCTCGCGGTGGACAGACATGCAGCAGTGGATTCGACACTGTAGAAGCAGTAGTAGTAACATCATTGTTTGTCTTCTCGAAGAGGCGAAGAGCCAAGCGCAACCCGAACGTGGCAGTTGCGAACATTGGAGCACGCATATAGCCAGGCTCTTGCATGAGACAAAATTGCTATGTGATCCCACTATGGTACTAGTACATACTACTACTTGCTAGTATAGCCCTGTAAACCAGAAAGGAGTATTTGCCTTTCTAGAGATTTCAACAAGTGACTAGACTACACCGAGATAGAGTACATATGGAGCAAAATGAGTGAATCTGCACCGTAAATAAATACGTAGTTCTCTCGTTTTCCTCTCCGAGGTGCACAATATTGAGTATACTGACTAGTCTCTTTTTGACATGCATTTACGTTTTTATTTGACACAGTACAGACGCAAGCGCTCATATACACACGCATACACTCACCCCTATGAACGCACACACGCACGACACTATCATCTAGAAATTTATGAAGTCACCATAGGCACCTCGTCGTCGACGGGAACGTCTCCTAACACGCAATAGACGCGAGTGGCAGTCGCCTCCATAGGGGCTTGAATGCCAAGGAGGGAGAGGGTAGCGGTTCCCAAGATGTTGAACGGTCAATGATGCATCCTCAATTACATGCAGAGGGAATTAATTGGAGAAGCAGACTAGAGCCAGCATGATGTGAATGCAACGGAGTTTGGACTCTCATATAAAGGCGCCCCACCACTCCAATCCATCTACTCCTAAGTCTCTGCACAACACTACTCACTCCAATCCAAGACCAAGTGACCAGAAGCCACAAGCACCTATGGAGGCGATGGACGCGAGCGGCAGTCGGCTGTGCCAAATCATCCAAGGCGCCGGCCTGTGGCCCCGTACCACGCAGCGTTTCCAGACGGTGCTGGCGACCACCGGCATCGTAGCCCTCGCCGACGCCGGCTTCGCCTCTCGCATGGACGACATGATGGTCAATTCCATCCGCTAGTTCACCGCCGTCAAGAAGCACGCGTACGACCTTGTCGTACTGCTCCAGCCCGCGCGCGCAAGCTCCTCATTGCCTGCCACCCTCATCGGCCTCCATGGTGACAAACTCTTTCAAGCCTTGGTGGCCCTGCAGGTGCCGGAGGTCGCGACGAAGAATGTGCACCTTGAGGCCGCGCTCGCCGTGCAGCGCCTCACCATGCAAGAAACCGTCGACCTGCACATCCACGTCTACGAGGAAATCATCTACATAGGCCACTACAAGGCAAGCGAGGACAGAAAGATGTTGGCCTTCTTCCAGCGGCTGGAATCTTTGGACGCCATTGTTCAGAATCACGTCGACCTGGCAACGAAAGCCGCTACTACTTAGGCGCCGCTCGGTGGGCCGGCGCCCTGAGTCGAGGAGGTGGACGTCGTTGATGGATGCATCTCTTCTTCTTGCCTCATGTAACCAGCATTGCATCGCCTCGTAGCCTTAATGTTTTATTAGTATGGTACTCCCTCCGTTCCCAAATATAAGTCTTTCTAAAGATTCCAGCAAGTGACTACTACATACGGAGCAAAATGAGTGAATCTAAACTCTAAACTATGTCTACATACATCTGTATGTTGTATTCCATTTGAAATAGTATCTAAAAAGGCTTATATTTAGGAAGGGAGGGAGTATATGGCATTTTTATTCCAGTCGTAACGTTTTCACTGTGAGGTGGGGCCGCAGTTGAGCAAACCCACCCCGCCCACCGGGCGTCGGCCGAGTTTAGAATTAGAAGAGAGAAACGAGGGAGGAGAGCTAGCTGTAGCACAGATGCTGTTGTCAGATGGGACTCGTGTTGATAGAATAGGAGTACTGAGCACTCGTGCCTCTTTTTTTGAGGGAAAAATTAGTCGTATGTCTAGTACCACTAGTTGGGTGCGTGCGACCTATAGTTGTCATCACTTTAGTTCTCCTTTTCAACCCGCAGCTACGCTTCACAGTACATACTTTTTCACGCATTTATCCTCCTATATGTACTCCTTGGCTATTTCCACGTGCTCCCATTCGCCGACATGTGGGACATAGAGCATCTGGGTCGTAGTGCATGCACGACTCGGAGCATATGCTGGGGTACTTTACATTTCAGACCTCACGAATTACATGCAAACCCCCGCGGAAGAATAAATAAATAACTGAATTACTACATGAAACCTGATTATTTTTGTAGAAACCGGAGCACGTTCATTAAATTTTGGACATAACACGTTTATAAAAAATGACCGGACCTAAACCAGTCTAAGGGCCTCTTTGATTTTTCCCGCAAAAAAAGGGCCTCTTTGATTCGCAGGATAGTGAAAACACAGGAATGGGGAAAGTATGATGGTGGTGAACTGAGACGAGGAGAACTCTAACTCAGTTAGAGGTTAGAGTTAGATTCTAACCCTGAACTAACCCTGAACTAACTCTAAACGAAAGAGGTCTATGGATGGCAGGGTTAGATTGACAATAAATGCTCTTTCTCAATCATTTGACTACTTTGGACCCTATTTCCTGCCGGATTTGGTGTGGTCGGCCTCTTGTGTGGCCTCCTCCCGCTCACAATTGACATAAACGAACCATCTTTACAAATCAAGCATGCAAAACATGATAATTTTTACTTTGTCCATACAAATGAGATGTCCCACTTAAACATACAAGTCGTCAATCAAGCTTCACAAAAAAACACTCCATGAAACAAAGCATGAGCTAACTCATCACGGAAGTCATTCACTATAGGGAGGGAGCCCGGAGCCCCTCATGCACCGAGGGAGGAGCTTGCCATCGTCGCTCTGGAGGAAGGCTCTATAGAGCCCAAGCCCTGGGAACCCCTCCAACGCTGGCCCTTGCGAGTTGAGGTCGACACCGGCATGGGTAGCAGGGCCGCTTGCCGTCGACTGGGAACTTAATCTTTGGGCGTCTAAAAATAATGCAAGCCTGAAACCAAAATACCTAGGAAGGTGAACTGAATCTTTGGGCCTCTAGAAATAATGCAAGCCTGAAACTGAAATACCTAGAAAGGTGAACTGAATCTTTGGGCCTCTAGAAATAATGCAAGCCTGAAACTGAAATACCTAGAAAGGTGAACTGAATCTTCGGGCCTCTAGAAAGATTTATTACCTCCTCAAGCAGCATCAAACAATTCCATGCGTGCACCACAAATCTATACCAAGTTTGATCAGGATCTACTTTTCCAAATCAGAATTAGCGCTAGAGCGAGCAAGATCAATGATATGGCTGTGAGATAGAGAAGGAACGAACAAACTCACCCCTCTTGCAACCTCCATGATAGATGTGCTGCCGCCGCGCACGACAGAGGGAGAAAACGACCGGTGAAGGGGGAGCGGGGCGACCTTCGATGGCCGGAGGGAGAGGGCGGCTGGAGTAGGGCGGCGGAGGTCGGAAGGAGAGGGCGCCGGAGGAGAGAGAGGGTGAGCGGCGCTTGGGCGGGCGGCCCTATGGGGAACAGAGAGGAGTCGTGCGAGAGGGGGGAGCGATCTGGTGCGGGCAAGGGAGATTTTTTTAGTTCTCTTTTATTGGCCCCGAGGATAACTAACCCAATTAGAACCTCTCCACCGGGCTAGTTTTTTTAGCTGGGTTAGAGCAAACTAGCTCAAACTAACCCCTCCTGTTTCGATAATTTGAGGCTATTTCAACCCAAACTAGCTCTAACTCAGGGATCCAAACAAAGAGGAGTAGTAGTGTACATGCTACAGTGTGGACCGTAGCACATTGTTTTTTATGGCCATATCACCACATTGTTTTCTACTACTGGTTCACTGGGCTACCGTGGTTCGCACTGCTGGTTCACTGGGCTGCCATGGTTCGCACTCCTCCGACCTGAGTAGTAGTAGTAGTATATACCGCATCATTCTTTGCTCCTTCTTACTACTACTATGTACTTCGCCAACATGTGGGAGAGCCAGCATTCGACGTGTCATGTGATAACCCACAAGTATAGGGGATCGCAATAGTTTTCGAGGGTAGAGTATTCAACCCAAATTTATTGATTCGACACAAGGGGAGCCAAAGAATATTCTCACGTATTAGCAGTTGAGTTGTCAATTCAACCACACCTGGATAACTTAGTATCTGCAGCAAAGTATTTAGTAGCAAAGTAGTATGATAGTAATGGTAACAGAGGCAAAAGTAACGATAGCAGTTTTGTAGTAATTGTAACAGTAGCAACGGTAAAGTAAATAAGCAAAGCACAATATGTGAAAACCTCGTAGGAATTGGATCAGTGATGGATAATTATGTCGGATGTGATTCCTCATGTAATAGTTATAACCTAGGGTGACACAGAACTAGCTCCAGTTCATCAATGTAATGTAGGCATGTATTCCGAATATAGTCATACGTGCTTATGGAAAAGAAATTGCATGACATCTTTTGTCCTACCCTCCCGTGGCAGCGGGGTCCTAATGGAAACTAAGGGATATTAAGGCCTCCTTTTAATAGAGTACCGGACCAAAGCATTAGCACTTAGTGAATACATGAACTCCTCAAACTACGGTCATCATCGAGAAATATCCCGATTATTGTCACTTTGGGGTTGTCGGATCATAACACATAATAGGTGACTATAGACTTGCAAGATAGGATCAAGAACTCACATATATTCATGAAAACATAATAGGTTCAGATCTGAAATCATGGCACTCGGGCCCTAGTGACAAGCATTAAGCATAGCAAAGTCACAGCAACATCAATCTCAGAACATAGTGGATACAAGGGATCAAACCCTAACAAAACTAACTTGATTACATGGTAAATCTCATCCAACCCATCACCGTACAGCAAGCCTATGATGACTTACTCACGCACGACGGTGAGCATCATGAAATTGGTAATGGAGGATGGTTGATGATGACGACGGCGACGAATCCCCCTCTCCGGAGCCCTGAACGGACTCCAGATCAGCCCTCCCGAGAGAGATTAGGGCTTGGAAGCGGCTCCGTATCGTAAAACGCTATGAAACTTTCTCTCTGATTTTTTCTCCGCGAAAGCAAATATATAGAGTTGGAGTTGAGGTCGATGGACATCCAGGGGGCCCACGAGGCAGGGGGTGCGCCCAGGGGGAGGGGGCGTGCCCCCACCCTCATGCACAGGGTGTGGGCCCCCTGGCCTTGATTCTTTTGCCAGTATTTTTTTATTTTCCAAAAGTAACCTCTGTGGATTTTCAAGTCATTCCGAGAACTTTTGTTTTCTGCACAAAAATAACACCATGGCAGTTCTGCTGAAAACAGCGTCAGTCCGGGTTAGTTTCATTCAAATCATGCAAGTTAGAGTCCAAAACAAGGGCAAAAGTGTTTGGAAAAGTAGATACGTTGGAGACGTATCAACTCCCCCAAGCTTAAACCTTTGCTTGTCCTCAAGCAATTCAGATGACAAACTGAAAGTGATAAAGAAAAACTTTTACAAACTCTATTTGCTCTTGTTGTTGCAAATATGTAAAGCCAGCATTCAAGTTTTCAGCAAAGATTATGAACTAACCATATTCACAATTACAATTAGGTCTCATGTTTACTCATATCAATGGCATAATCAACTAACGAGCAATAATAATAAATCTCAGATGACAACACTTTCTCAAAACAATCATAATATGATATAACAAGATGGTATCTCGCTAGCCCTTTCTGAGACCGTAAAACATAAATGCAGAGCACCTTTAAAGCAAGGACATGACTAAACATTGTAATTCATGGTAAAAGAGATCCAGTCAAGTCATACCCAATATAAACTAATAGTAATGCATGCAAATGACAATGTGCTCTCCAGTGGGTGCTTTCTAATAAGAGGGTGATGACTCAACATAAAAGTAAATAGATAGGCCCTTCGTAGAGGGAAGCAGGGATTTGTAGAGGTGCCAGAGCTCGATTTTTAAAATAGAGAGGAATAACATTTTGAGCGGTATACTTTCACTGTCAACGCAACAATTATGAGATCTCGATATCTTCCATGCTACATACATTATAGGCAGTTCCCAAACAGAGTGGTAAAGTTTATACTCCCCCACCACCAACAAGCATCAATCCATGGCTTGCTCAAAACAACGAGTGCCTCCAACTAGCAACAGCCCTGGGGGAGTTTTGTTCAATTATTTTGATTTGCTTTGATCTTTTTGATCATGGGACTGGGCATCCCGGTTACCAGCCACTTTCTCGTGAATGAGGAGCGGAGTCCACTCCTCTTGAGAATAACCCACCTAGCATGGAAGATACAGACAACCCTAGTTGAAACATGAGCTGCTCGAGCATACAAAACAGAATTTCATTTGAAGGTTTGGAGTTTGGCACATACAAATTTACTTGGAACGGCAGGTAAATACCGCATATAGGAAGGTATAGTGGACTCATATGGAATAACTTTGAGGTTTATGGAGTTTGGATGCACAAGTAGTATTCCCGCTTAGTACAGGTGAAGGCTAGCAAAAGACTATGAAGCGACCAACTGAGAGAGCGACAACAGTCATGAACATGCATTAAAATTAATCAACACTGAGTGCAAGCATGAGTAGGATATAATCCACCATGAACATAAATATCGTGAAGGCTATGTTGATTTTGTTTCAACTGCATGCGTGAACATGTGCCAAGTCAAGTCACTCGAATCATTCAAAGGAGGATACCACCCTATCATACCACATCACAACCATTTTAATAGCATGTTGGCACGCAAGGTAAACCATTATAAGCTCCTAGCTAATTAAGCATGGCATAAGCAACTATAATTTCTAATTGTCATTGCAAACATGTTTATTCATAATAGGCTGAATCAGGAACGATGAACTCATCATATTTACAAAAACAAGAGAGGTCGAGTTCATACCAGCTTCTCTCATCTCAATCAGTCCATCATGTATCGTCATTATTGCCTTTCACTTGCACGACTGAACGGTGTGTATAATAATAATAGTGCACGTGCATTGGACTAAGTTGGAATCTGCAAGCATTCAATTCAAGGGAGAAGACAAGGTAATATGGGCTCTTGGTTAAATTAACAATCATGCATATGAGAGCCACTAAACATTTTCATTATGGTCTTCTCCTCTCGACCCCCAGAGGAAAGAAAATAAAATAAAAGTATTTACACGGGAAAGCTCCCAACAAGCAAAAGAAGAACGAGAAATCTTTTTTGGGTTTTCATTTTAATTACTACTACAAGCATGGAAATTAAACTAACTATTTTTTTTGGATTTTCTTAAGGTTTATCAAACACACAAGAAGAAAGCTAGAAAAAGAAATTTAAACTAGCATGGATAGTACAATGAAAAAGGATGAGCACCGACAACTAGAATGAGTGTGTGAACATGAATGTAATGTTGGTGAGAGATACGTACTCCCCCAAGCTTAGGCTTTTGGCCTAAGTTGGTCTATTGCCAGGGATAGCCTGGCTGATATTCGAAGTTATAACTGGGGTCGTACTAAGATGCAGCAGTCATTGCCTCCTGAGTTGCGGCATGGTGGCGAGTTGCCTCCGCTCTTCTCTCGTGTTTGGTTGCCTCCTCCCTGGTTACAACATATCTTCTTTTTGCCTGATAATCAAAAAGGGCAGGAGCAGGGAGAGTAACATGGACAGATCGACGTCTGTCAAAGATTAGTCAATACTGGAGGAATTGTTCATTCCTCACAAGAAAATGATGACTGACAGCATTATAATCTAAATAAGCGGGAAGCAACTCCCTATCACCCTCACATGGAGGTATACCAAGATAATTAGCAACACGGGTCGCATAAATCGCTCCAAACAAATCTCCAGATAAACCTTTATTATACAACCTACGTGCAAGTATTGCCCCCAAGTTGTAATCTTTATTACCTAATACAACACTCTTGAGAACACAAAGGTCAGGGACACACATGTGACATGCTTCATCTTTACCGTTAATGCATCTACCAATGAAGAGAGCAAAATAATGTATAGCAGGAAAATGAATGCTCCCTATGGTAGCTTGTGCTATTTCTCTAGATTCTCCCACAGTGATACTAGCAAGAAAGTCTTTATATTCAGATATACGGGGTTCATTAACATTGCCCCACTGCGGGAGTTTGCAAGCAGTAGTGAAATCTTCTAGGTCCATGGTATATGATTGATCATAAATATCAAACAGGACACTTTGAGAATTACGCGAAGATGAAAATTTAAACCTTCTCACGAATGAATCAGTTAAATAGTAGTACTGAGGACACTTATCTTGCATGAAGTCCTCAAGATCGGCATTACACACATATGCGTCAAATTCATCATTGATGCCTGCATTGACCATAAACTCTTCTGACGGCCATTCACAAGGCCGCACGTCAGCTTCCCTTGGTGGTTCATCGTCTTGCTCACGCATTGCGCGCCTGGGCCCTTTCTTTGTTGAAGAACCACCTTGGTACATTTTCCTAGACATATTTCTTCCTCTAAAACATTTCTAAAAAATTTAGTAACTCAAAATAAAAGTGAATCAAACCCAATAAAACTGATAGCAACTACTCCCAGAAGTGCCTAGAGCCCATATCATGCATTTGAATTACTTGGGACCTCATAAATCTGACATGCAAGCTCAAGAACAGGGGCACCTAGGCAGCAAAAATTTGTAATGAATAAAGCACTAGAACAAAAACTAATTGGACCATTGGAGGAGTCACATACCAAAGAACAATCTCCCAAAGCAGTTTTGTGAGTGGAGCTTTGAGCAAGGAGATCGAAAATCGCAGCAAAATGAGCTAGAACTCATGCTTGAGATAGATGGGGATTTTTTTTGGTAGGAAGATGGAGTGTGTGGGTGCAGGAATAAGTGGAGGGCGGCCACCATGGGCCCACGAGGCAGGGGGCGTGCCCAGTCAGAGTGGGCGCGCCATGGACCCTCGTGGCCAGGTGCTTCCCCCCCCCCCCCCCCCCCCCCGCTGCGTTCTCAGTGCCTAAAATCCTCAAATATTCCATAAAAATCATACTAATTTTGAAGGGCATTTGGAGAACTTTTATTTTCGGTTATTTTTTTATTGCATGGATAATTCAAAAAACAGACAGATAATACTATTTTTGCTTTATTTATTGTAAATAAGAGAAAGTAAAAAAAAGGTACAAAAGGTTGTGCCTTCTAGTTTCATCCATCTCATGATCATCAGAAGGAATCCACTAACAAGGTTGATCAAGTCTTGTTAACAAACTCATTCCGAATAACATGGAACCGAAGAAATTTCGAATAACACTAGGTTACCTCAACGGGGATGAACATCCCCTATAATAAGAATATCATGTAGGAAGAGGAAATTCATAACCTCCAATAATGATACTTGGAATTTTTCCAATAGAATTGATGCTATGAACTTGAGGTTGTTTCCTCGAAAAGTGTACCGTATGCTCATTACCACTAACATGAAAAGTGACATTGCCTTTGTTGCAATCAATAACAGCCCCTGAAGTATTCAAAAAGGGTCTACCAAGGATAATCGACTACTATCGTCCTCGGGAATATCAAGAATAACAAAGTCCATTAAGATAGTGACGTTTGCAACCACAACAGGCACATCCTCACAAATACCGACAAGTATAGCAGTTGATTTATCAACCATTTGCCAAGATATTTCAGTAGGTGTCAACTTATTCAATTCAAGTCTACGATATAAAGAGAGAGGCATAACACTAACAACGGCTCCAAGATCACATAAAGCAGTTTTAACATAATTTCTTTTAATGGAGCATGGTATGGTTGCTACCCCTGGATCTCCAAGTTTCTTAAGTATTCCACATTTAAAAGTGTAATTAGCAAGCATGGTGGAAATTTCAGCTTCTGATATCTTTCTTTTATTTGTAATAATATCCTTCATGTATTTAGCATAAGGGTTTACTTTAAGCATATTAGTTAAGCGCATACATAAGAAGATAGGTCTAATCATTTCAACAAAGCGCTCAAAATCTTCATCATCCTTTTTCTTGGATGGCTTAGGAGGAAAAGGCATGGGTTTCTGAACCCATGGTTCTCTTTCTTTCTCGTGCTTCCTAGCAACAAAGTCTCTCTTATCATAATGTTGATTCTTTGATTGTGGGTTATCAAGATCAACAGCAGGTTCAATCTCTACATCATTACTATTGCTAGGTTGAGCATCAACATGAAAATTATTATTAACATTATCACTAGGTTCATGTTCATCACCTGATTGTGTTTCAGCATCTAAAATAGAAATATCATTGGGATTCTCAGGTGTGTCTACAACAGGTTCACTAGAAGCATGCAAAGTCCTACCGTTTTTCTTTTTCTTCTTTTTAGAAGGACAAGGTGCATCTAAATTATTTCTCTGAGAATCTTGCTAAATTCTCTTAGGGTGGCCTTCAGGATACAAAGGTTCCTGAGTCATTCTACCAGTTCTAGTAGCCACTCTAACAGTAAAATCATGTTTATTATTTAATTCATCAAGCAAATCACTTTGAGCTTTAAGAACTTGTTCTGCTTGAGTGGTAACCATAGAAGCGTATTTGCTAATGAGTTTAAGTTCACCTTTAACTCTAGCCATATAATCACTCAAGCGTCCAATCATGTAAGCATTACTCTTTAATTGACTACCAACATAAGCACTAAAACTTTCTTGCCTAGCCATAAAGTCATCAAATTCATCTAAACATTGGCTAGGAAACTTAGTAGACGGGATTTCAACTTTATCATATCTATAGAGAGAATTTACCTTTACTACCTGTGTCGGGTTATCAAGACAATGTGTTTCTTCAATAGGTAGATTAAGACCATGTATTTCTTCAATGGGAGGTAAATTCTTAACATCTTCAGCTTTAATACCTTTTTCTTTCATAGATTCTTTGCCTCTTGCATATCTTCAAGACTGAGAAATAGAATTCCCCTTTTCTTCGGAGTTGGTTTAGGAATAGGCTCAGGAGTTGGCTCAGGAATTGGCTCAGGAAGAGTCCAATTGTTTTCATTAGTCAACATATTATTCAATAACAATTCAGCTTGGTCGATTGTTCTTTCCCTGAAAACACAACCAGCACAACTATCCAAGTGGTCCTTGGAAGCATCAGTTAGTCCATTATAAAAGATATCAAGTATTTCATTTTTCTTAAGAGGATGGTCAAGCAAAGCATTAAGTAATCGGAGGGTAGGACAAAGCTTGTGGGAGACTCTCTTCTTCAGTTTGCACAAAATTATATATTCCCTTCAAGGCAGCTTGTTTCTTATGAGCAGGGAAATATTTAGCAGAGAAGTAATAAATCATATCCTGAGGACTACGCACACAACCAGGATCAAGAGAATTAAACCAAGTTTTAGCATCACCCTTTAATGAGAATGGAAATATCTTAAGGATATAATAATAGCGAGACTTCTCATCATTAGTGAACAGGGTGGCTATATCATTCAACTTAGTAAGATGTGCCACAACAGTTTCAGATTCAATGCCATAAAAAGGATCAGATTCAACCAAAGTAATTATCTCAGGATCAACAGAGAATTCATAATCCTTATCAGTAACAAAGATAGGTGAAGTAGCAAAAGCAGGGTCATATTTCATTCTAGCATCCAGAGATTGCTGCTTCCATTTAGCTAATAACTTCTTAAGATCAGATCTATCATTGCAAGCAAGAATAGCTCTAGCAGCTTCTTCATCCATAACATAACCCTCAGGAACAACAGGCAATTCATACTTAGGGGGAGAATCTTCATCATCACTATCTTCAATAATTTCATTCTCTCTAACCCTAGCAAGTTGTTCATCTAGAAATTCACCTAATGGCAAAGTAGTATCAAGCATAGAAGCAGTTTCATCATAAGTATCATGCATAGCAGAAGTGGCATCATCAATAACATGCGACATATCAGAATTCATAGCAGTAGCAGGTTTAGGTGTCGCAAGCTTACTCAAAACAGGAGGAGAATCTAGTGCAGAGCTAGATGGCAGTTCCTTACCTCCCCTCGTAGTTGAGGGAAAAATCTTAGTTCTTTCATCTTTCAAGTTACTCAAGTGACTCAAAGAATAGAGCTATGCTCCCCGGCAACGGCGCCAGAAAATAGTCTTGATAACCTACAAGTATAGGGGATCGCAATAGTTTTCGAGGGTAGAGTATTCAACCCAAATTTATTGTTTCGACACAAGGGGAGCCAAAGAATATTCTCAAGTATTAGCAGTTGAGTTGTCAATTCAACCACACCTGGATAACTTAGTATTTGCAGCAAAGTATTTATTAGCAAAGTAGTACGATAGTAATGGTAACAGTGGCAAAAGTAACGATAGCAGTTTTGTAGTAATTGTAACAGTAGCAATGGTAAAGTAAATAAGCAAAGCACAATTTGTGAAAAGATCATAGGCATTGGATCAGTGATGGATAATTATGTCGGATGTGATTCCTCATGTAATAGTTATAACCTAGGGTGGCACGGAACTAGCTCCAGTTCATCAACGTAACGTAGGCATGTATTCTGAATATAGTCATACGTGCTTATGGAAAAGAACTTGCATGACATCTTTTGTCCTACCCTCCCGTGGCAGCGGGGTCCTAATGGAAACTAAGGGATATTAAGGCCTCCTTTTAATAGAGTACCAGACCAAAGCATTAGCACTTAGTGAATACATGAACTCCTCAAACTACGGTCATCACCGAGAAGTATCCCGATTATTGTCACTTTGGGGTTGTTGGATCATAACACATAATAGGTGACTATAGACTTGCAAGATAGGATCAAGAACTCACATATATTCATGAAAACATAATAGGTTCAGATCTGAAATCATGGCACTCGGGCCATAGTGACAAGCATTAAGCATAGCAAAGTCATAGCAATATCAATCTCAGAACATAGTGGATACTAGGGATCAAACCCTAACAAAACTAACTTGATTACGTGGTAAATCTCATCCAACCCATCACCGTCTAGCAAGCCTACGATGGAATTACTCATGCACGGCGGTGAGCATCATGAAATTGGTGATGGAGGATGGTTGATGATGATGACGGCGACGAATCCCCCTCTCCGGAGCCCCGAACGGACTCCAGATCAGCCCTCTCGAGAGAGATTAGGGCTTGGCGGCGGCTCCGTATCGTAAAACGCAATGAAACTTTCTCTCTGATTTTTTTCTCTGCGAAAGCAAATATATGTAGTTGGAGTTGAGGTCGGTGGACATCCAGGGGGGCCACGAGGCAGGGGGGCGCGCCCAGGGGGAGGGGCGCGCCCCCCACCCTCATGGACAGGGTGTGGGCCCCCTGGCCTTGATTCTTTCGCCAGTATTTTTTATATTTTCCAAAAGTAATATCCGTGGATTTTCAGGTCATTTCGAGAACTTTTGTTTTCTGCACAAAAATAACACCATGGCAGTTCTGCTGAAAACAACGTCAGTCCGGGTTAGTTTCATTCAAATCATGCAAGTTAGAGTCCAAAACAAGGGCAAAAGTGTTTGGAAAAGTAGATACGTTGGAGACGTATCATCATGCACCTAAACAAGACAGTTTCTTTTTTTTAATGCCACATACACAAATTGAAACGCTTGTTGTGGAGAGAAAAAGATAATCACTCCACTATATATGTACGCAGGGGCCTGAGCGTTTGCTTTACTAGGGTTGCTCTCTTTATTCTCTCATCCTCTCCAGATCTAAACAAGACAGCGGTAGCGACATTTTCTCTCTGCTCCCCGCTGGTCACAGATCCGGCCAGATTCCTTCGGCCGGTGTGTGTAGTGGACTAAAAGGTGCATCGTTCACGTGGTCATCGCTGCTGAGGGAGGAGACCCACAGCTGCCGGCGGGGCCCGATCCTCTGCCCGTGTCATTCTCTCTGACATATCGCCGGCTTGGGAGGTCCTCCGACCCTTCTTCCTCCCTGCCGTATTGTGCATAGGTCGGACCTACCGCCGTCGACATCCCGACGAACCTCAGGTACAAGTTCTTCGAAAGCGGCCTTGCTCTACTGCCCCAGCTCCCAACGTGTCTACATGTGCATCTTTTTCTACTTCCATCAGCTCTTCCAAATCCACCTAAAGTTTTAGTATTATTAGAGGTAAAGCTACTTCATGCATTTGAATCTAGTACTTGGTTCAAACAACGAAGAAAGGGGGGAAGTCGTAGCATGAATATAGGACTTGATTCAAAGAGGAAATAACAGGGGGAAAGTAGTAGAGAGCGGGTACCCAACCGGTCTCTTGGTTGAAAAGGGAAATAATGGAAAAACTCAGTACAAACTGGATAAGGAACAGATCTATTATTGGTTGAAAAATGGATAGAAAGTGGCGTCTGGTGGACAAGTCAACAGAGTATGTCTAGGATTAGATTTGCTGCCCTCACATAGTAAAAGGTTTCCAGGATTAGATTTGCTGCCCTCACATAGTAAAAGGTCTCCAGGATTAGATTTGTTGCCCTCACATAGTAAAAGTTCTCCAGGATTAGATTTGCTGCCCTCATAGAGCATGACCAAACTCGGCATCACCACTTTATGCCTCTTTGTAGGTACATTGTGTTGATGCGTCCACTGTCGCATGTCCTTATACCAACCTTTTGTTGTTGTTAATGTAAGGGCGCATGTAAAATGAAGCGATCACACTGTTACCTTAAGGACATGTCTAACCAGTGTTATTGTTAATCTAATGCCTCAAGTGATATGATGCAATTAAACTGTGTTAACAAATGGTACTCCTGCTGTTTTCCCAAGTATGATAAGTAAGTTGCTTCTTTACGCTGCTGAGTGACCTGGTGTCCCCATGGTCCCATGCCCTTAAACCAACTCTTTAGCTCCTGTTGATTTACTGTATCTAGTAAACAAGCAATGCCACAATTAAAGTAATCCCATAATGTCATAGTTGATCGTAATGCTTCCGGTAACATGAAGCATTACTGACGTTTTAAAATTTCTACTGTCCTTACGTGATTGCCATGAACATAATTAAGATGCTTCTTTTCATTTCGTGTATGTTTCGTATATTCTTATTGACCAGCAACTGTTTACTTTCTATCTTTTTGTGTAGATAGGGATATCCATTTCACCTTGTTGCTATTGTGACCTTTTGGTGAACTACACAAAACACTTTTTTTGGAATGAGTGTCTTGTGCAGTTCAACTAAAATGTCACGTGGGCAACATCTCTCAATTTTGGTGGAACTGCACAAAATGGTGACTGGAGTTCCCAAAATCTCTGTCAAACTCTGTTGGTAATCTCGTGCAACATTTTATTAGCCTTTGCAAGATGAGTCGTCACTGTCACCACAATGGCACTTTATTTTAGTGGAACTCCACAAAAGGATAAGCAAATTATAGTTGCACCTTACATGAGCAGGACAATCAACCTTAGCTCAGTTTTAGTGCAACTACTAAAGAAGAACCTGCCAGCTCACGAGAGCAAGTACTTCTTACTAGATGAATGATGGAATCTTTGCTTCATTTCAGGTGAACTGCAGAAAAAGGCGCATGAATTGAATCATGGAGTTGCAGGTTGACCTCATCCGAGTGGAGTTGCAGGTTCACCAGATCGAGTCGTGGCAGCACAGGGCCCCTCACACTGGTCAGTATTGTCCTTTATCAACATGATTGTGCTTTGTCATGCGGTGCCAATGTTGTATTTTTTAAATAAAGCTATTCTATCGCAATCTTTTCTCATTTTGGAAATAAAGTTTGCTTCAACTAGTGCCACTATTATAGTAATTTCAAGGGATGCTTTAAAGATTAACGCATCAGGAACATAGATAGAATTGGTGGCCAAAAGAAAAGGCCAATGTTTGTACAACCATCTCTACGGCTGCTAGAGTCCTAAATCCATGCCCTTTCTTATCTGTGCAAACAGGAATACTCTACTATAGATGTTGTGATGGTCAAGAGCATTCGCCAAGTTCTTGGGTTGTATGACATGGCTAGCCAAGATGGATTTAATCCTGATATTCACTTTATCAAAAGGCTCTAATGGGTTGGTTCTGAATCTTGCAAGCTGGGAATCAATGAGATGTGTAGGCATCTTTGTTGTACTTATTATTTGAATCTTATTTGTTGGTTTTGAATCTTGGAAGCTGGGAATCAATGAGATGTGTAGGCATCTTTGTTGTACTTATTATTTGAATCTTATTTGTTGGTTCTGAATCTTGCAAGCTGGGAAACACGGCATGATGATGCAAAGGACAACAACCATGACAAACTATTAAAACTTGGTAGTATTGCATCTGTGAAAGTGCGGCAAATGTGCTGATCATGTGCGTCCTGAGAATAATAATTCTAATTGTTGTGCATGTTGATCCTATGGCACTGATAGAACGAGCCAATGCATTGCTTGTTTTAAGAATACATTTTAATTAAAGATAATTAAATTTACGTAAACTGACCACTAACACTTGTCATTACAGTACCAATACAGACTCGCTCGTGAACCTACATGTGTGGCCGGAATAGGTTTCTTAATGGAGGCATTTGAATGCGCCGAGGGTGCATATTTTGTAGGGCGTGCAGCGGGTGAGGGAGGGGTCATAACTGTTGTCGCCTATACACACTCAGTTTACTGTTGAATCCAGTTCCCCAAGAGCTGAAAAACGAACTACTGCTGCCGCCTACTCACTCATTCACTTGAGGAGACTCCAATGGCGATCCGAGGGATGAGCCTACTGGATATGGACTTCAGCAAGGAGTTCACCTTTGAGTTCTCCGTTCAGTCCCATGGCGGCACCAAGTTGAATGTGATGTACACCAACGATCCGGACTCGGTGAAGCTCTGCCTCACCGAGTTCAAGAAGTACCTACAGGACGAGAAAGCACAAGGTCATAGGACTAGACCTTGTGCCCATCCATTCATCTCCTGACAGGGACCAGCGGATCGCGGTCGCCCAGGTATGCGTGCGAGATGAGGTTCTCGTCTACCACTACTGTAGGGCCATCAGAGGTTCTGGAGCATTCGCCCGTTTCATCGGCAGCGCCGACTGCACCTTCGCTATGATGGAGAGAAGGAAGAACGCGACGATTCGGCCATCTGGTGCAGCAAGCTTGTCGACATCCAGAAGCAATACAAGATCATCGGCAATGGGCAGGAGAAGGACTCCGTGGTTGACCTCGCCAAGACCATCATCAACCCCTGCTACGCCAACATGAAAGAAGATAATGATACCAAGGAGCTCCACCGGCCACCCTGCATCCGAACAAGTCAACCCTCGTACTCCCCTCCGCCTGCATCTTCCCCCGCTCCGGTTTGTTCGGTCCACGGTCTCGACGTCGTCCTCCACCTTGGTGTTGTCGCCGTGGCGCCGCCGTCCGTCGTTCCCAACATGGTCAGCAAAACAAGATTAATCGGGAGACAACTGTTCGTCGAGAGGAATCTTATATATATATATATATATATATATATGTATATATATATATATAGAGAGAGAGAGAGATAGAGAGAGAGAAACAACATAAGGTTCCATTAAACATGTCGTTCGCCCAACCATTTTATAGACATTCCCACTTCCTTTTATTTTTGTTTTCATTAATCCTATATCTGCATTTTCTTCCTCTTTCTTTTTCGATGCAAACTGGGTTTTCTCTCAGTACATTTCCCTAGAACCAACTCAACTGTCCCACGTCTAGCCTAAAAGATAATAATACCCCACGTCCTATTAACTCATCAAATTAAAATGGTATTTTATTTCGTAAATTGAAAGTTCTTACAAAATAATAATAATAATTGTTTATATATAACTTGGCAAGTTAACTCCTAGTGATTGCGTACATAAGCTTGCAAAGATTTTACTGACCAATGCAGTAATAGACATGCAATCATGTGTTTATGTTTTTATAACCTCTCTCCGTCCAGCCCAACATGATATTTTCACCCAGCCCAGCAAGTCGCGGATTTCGAGAAAAATGCAAATGGGCTTTAAATTCTACCATATATATAAACGGGCTGCATAGATGCTACATCATTGTTTCACCCAGCCCACCGAATGGACTAAAAAACAAATGGACTGGCTGACATGTGGGCCAATAGGTCGAAGCCTAAGCAAGGCGTTGGATTTACATCCAACGGCCGACATTCTTCTTCAATCTCTCGTCTTCTTCCCCCAGTGCCACCGGGACCGCCTGCTCTAGTCTCCAGCGTCCAGCGGCGTTGTTTTGCGCGCCTCGCAGCGAAACACTACCCTGCCGATGGCCAGGCCATCCCTCCACTCCGCACCTCCTGTTATTCTCTGTCGAGTGTAGGCCCACCCCGCACCTGAACCAGTCAAGTTTCCCACTCCTCTCCGTCTACGACTCCACTGCCGCGTCTTCCCCATCTCTGGGTCATTCCAGTCCGGGGCCTCGCCGTCGTCCATCGCGTCGTTGTGCTCGGCACGGCGTGGTAAACAAATGAGAGTCGTCGGAAGAGGACTGTACGTGAGAGCCTGACGGCTGGGACCCACGAGGTCCATGGTCGCACGCAAGGAAAGTTCCTCCTTATTAAGCTGTTTCCTTCCCCTGACAGCTGGGACCCACCGGCTGTATCTTCGCACGGAAGGAAGTGCCTCCTTGTATGCGAAAAAACTATTCATCCCGATGACAGCTGGGACCCGGCAGATTTGGTGGCTGACTTGTGGGCCTACTAAGCAGACGTGTACGCAGGGCTTTGTCAACTTAATCAGCAAATGATTCTAGCAGCTGGACCATTGGATGTTAATCCAACAGCCGTGCTTCTTCTTCAACCTCTGTTCTTGCTCCTGTCTCCCGTGGGTGGCAGTGCTGTCGCGCACCCGAACCAGTCAAGTTTCCCACTCCTCTCCATCTGCGATTCCACTGTCGTCTCTTCCCCATCTTCGGGTCGTTCCAGTCTGGGGCCTCTCCGTCTTCCACCAGCCTTGGTGCGCTCGGCAAGGTGTGGTCAACGTGGTCGACAAACGAGAGTCATCGGAAGCCTCACACCGCAGCCGAACCAGTGAACCCTCGTACTCCTCTCTGCGCGGGCTTCCACTGTCGCGTCTTCCCCGGCTCCGCGTGGTCCCCTTCCTAGGCCTCGCCGTCGTCCATCACCTTGGTGCTCTCGGCGCGGCGTGGTCAATGTGGTCAAGGAATGACTTCCATCGGAAGAGTACTGTACGTGGAGAGGCTGACAGCTGGGTCCACAGCGGCCGCAAGGAAGTGCCTCCTTATTATGCGCAAAATAATTATTCCTCCACCTGACAGCAGGGACCCACTGGACGGGCCACCGTATTTCGCAAAAAAATGTTTCCCCCCTGACTGCTGGGACCCATCGGACGGGCCACCGTATTTCGCGAAAAAAGCGCTCCCCCCGCTGTCAGCTCGGACCCACCGGAAGTGCCTCCTTATTACGCACAAAAAATGAATACTTGATACGTCTCCAACGTATCTATAATTTTTGATTGCTCCATGCTACTTTATCTACTGTTTTGGACTATATTGGGATTTATTTTCCACTTTTATATTATTTTTGGTACTAACCTATTAACTGGAGGCCCAGCCCAGAATTGTTGTTTTTTGCCTATTTCAGTGTTTCGAAGAAACGGAATATCAAACGGAGTCCAAACAGAATGAAACCTTCGGGAACGTGATTTTCTCACCAAACGTGATCCAGGAGACTTGGACCCTGCTCCAAGGAACAAAAGAAGTGGTCACGAGGGTGGGGGGCGCCCCCCCTAGGGCGCGCCCCCCTGTTGCTCCACCGACGTACTCCTTCCTCCTATATATACCTACGTATCCCCAAACGATCAGAACATGAGCCAAAAACCTAATTCCACCACCGCAACCTTCTGTATCCACGAGATCCCATCTTGGGGCCTGTTCCGGAGCTCCGCCGGAGGGGGCATCCATCATGGAGGGCTTCTACATCAACACCATAGCCCCTCCGATGAAGTGTGAGTAGTTTACTTCAGACCTTCGGGTCCATAGCTAGTAGCTAGATGGCTTCTTCTCTCTTTTTGGATCTCAATACAATGTTCTCCCCCTCTCTTGTGGAGATCTATTCGATGTAATTTTCTTTGTGCGGTGTGTTTGTTGAGACCAATGAATTGTGGGTTTATGATCCAGCTTATCTATGAATAATATTTGAATCTTCTCTGAATTCTTTTATGTATGATTGAGTTATCTTTGCAAGTCTCTTCGAATTATCCGTTTGGTTTGGCCAACTAGATTGGTAGTTCTTGCAATGGGAGAAGTGCTTAGCTTTGGGTTCAATCTTGCGGTGTCCTTTCCTAGTGACAGAAGGGGCAGCAAGGCATGTATTGTATTGTTGCCATCGAGGATAACAAGATGGGGTTTTTATCATATTGCATGAATTTATCCCTCTACATCATGTCATCTTGCTTAAGGCGTTACTCTGTTTTTAACTTAATACTCTAGATGCATGCTGGATAGCGGTCGATGAGTGGAGTAATAGTAGTAGATGCAGAATCGTTTCGATCTACTTGTCTTGGACGTGATGCCTATATACATGATCATACCTAGATATACTCATAACTATGCTCAATTCTGTCAATTGCTCAACAGTAATTTGTTCACCCACCGTAGAAAATCTATGCTCTTGAGAGAAGCCACTAGTGAAATCTATGGCCCCCAGGTCTATTCTCATCATATCAATCTCCGTTACTTTAAAACTTGCTTTGTTTTTACTTTGCCTTTTACTTTTCACTTTGCATCTTTATATCAAAAATACCAAAAATATTATTTATCATCTCTATCAGATCTCACTCTCGTAAGTGACCGTGAAGGGATTGACAACCCCTAATCGCGTTGGTTGCGAGGAGCTATCATTTTGTGTAGGTACGAGGGATTTGTGTGTGGTGTCCTACTGGATTGATACCTTGGTTCTCAAAAACTAAGGGAAATACTTACGCTACTTTGCTGCATCATCCTCTCCTCTTCGGGGAAATCCAACGCAGTGCTCAAGAGGTAGCAAGAAAAATTTCTGGCGCCGTTGCCGGGGAGGCTCACGCAAGAGCAAGTCCATCATACCAAGTACCCATCATAATCCCTATCTCTCGCATTACATTATTTGCCATTTGCCTCTCGTTTTCCTCTCCCCCACTTCACCCTTGCCGTTCGCCCTCTCTTTCCCAATGTCCTCCTCTTTTTCCCGTTGCCTTTTTGTTTGCTCGTGTGTCAGTTTGCTTGCTTGTCATTATGTCTGAAATTGGGGAAATTATCGCCGACATGGGCGATAATATTATCATGGAAAATTTTGAAGCTCCTGCTGAAGAATCCCCTACCTATCATATAAAAAGATTTCGAATTGGTAGTGGTAATATTATTGGAAAAGGAGTTATTCAAGATTTCTTTACTTGTGTCGGTGCTTTGCCCTCTATGGACAGTTCTATTCTTCATAGAACTAGTAGTCTTGCGGACGCCATTGCCATGCTTATCGTTGAACTTGAAAGGCAATTTATGCATATGCACCCTTCTATACAAAGGATTTTCCTATAATTTTCTAATATCGAACACTCCTCTGTTAAGTGTGCCGCTATTATCTTTTTGACTCATGAATTCCGATTTATAATAAAAGAGGCCAAAGAAATCTTTGCGCATTATAGGGTGGACGCCGGCCGTCCTCCCATAGAATCTATCCTCTTTGATCAAGAAGAAATTATGCGTTTTCAATCTCTTGACTATGTTGCTTTCAATGAAAACCTTAGAAAAAAGGTGCCAACCGACATTTTAATTGATAGAATCTCTAAACTTAATGATGATTTGGCTATTCGAAATAATCAATTAGGTACTCTCTTGAGTATAGACTCACAAGGTTCTGTCAAAAGAACGCTTATAATGATGAATTGGTTGTGCATTATGAAGGGCCAAAATAGGAACCTATACCTCCTAAAATTGATCTTGGGGATTTTTGCCCTATTAAATTTAGCCCTTTTGATTACTTTTGCTTGTCTCAAAGAAAACTTGCTATTGAACGTAGAGAATATGAAATGAGTTTCACCGATCTATCTTATTACTACGGCACTACCTAGATCTATCCTTGCTTTTATGCCCAGCTAGGGGCGTTAAACGATAGCGCTTGTTGGGAGGTAACCCAATTTTATTTTTGTTTTTTGTTTTTTCTTCTGTTTAGGAATAAATAATCCATCTATCCTCTGTTTGGATGTGGTTTTATGTTTTAATTAGTGTTTGTGCCAAGTAGAACCTATAGGATAACCTACGACGATAGTTGATTTGATTCTTCTAAAAAACAGAAACTTTGCGCGCACGGATATATTTTGTTAAATCACAAAAACGTGCTTTTGCGTTGATTATTTTTGCTGCTGTTCAATAGACAAATTGTCCAGGACTTACTATTTTGGTAGGATTTTTAGAGTTCCAGAAGTTTGCGTTAGTTACAGATTACTACAGACTATTCTGTTTTTGATAGATTCTGTTTTGCATGTGTTGTTTGCTTATTTTGATGAATCTATGGCTAGTAAAATAGTTTATAATCCATAGAGAAGTTGGAATACAGTAGGTTTTAACACCAATATAAAAAAGGAATGAGTTCATTACAGTACCTTTAAGTAGTCTTTTGTTTTCTTTCTCTAACGGAGCTCACGAGATTTCTATTGAGTTTTGTGTTGTGAAGTTTTGAAGTTTTGGGTGAATTCTTTTGATGGATTATGGAACAAGGAGTGGCAAGAGCCTCAGCTTGGGGATGCCCATGGCACCCCCAAGATAATCCAAGGACACCAAAAAGTCAAAGCTTGGGGATGCCTCGGAAGGCATCCCCTCTTTCGTCCACTTCCATCGGTAATTTACTTGGAGCTATATTTTTATTCACCACATGGTATGTGTTTTGCTTGGAGCGTCTTGTATTATTTGCGTCTTTTCTTGTTAGTTTACCACAATCATCCTTGCTGTACACACCTTTTGAGAGAGCCGTACATGAATTGGAAATTGCTAGAATACTCTATGTGCTTCACTTATATCTTTTGAGCTTGATAGTTTTGCTCATAGTGCTTCACTTATATCTTTTGAGCTTGATATTTTTGCTCTAGTGCTTCACTTAGATCCTTTAGAACATGGTGGTGGCTTTGTTTTAAATAAACTATTTATCTCTCATTCTTCACTTAGATTATTTTGAGAGTCGTTAATAGCATGGTAATTTGCTTAGTGTTAATATACTTGGTATTCAAGATATGTGAAACTTTCTTTTGAGTGTGTTGAATACTAAGATAAGTTTGATGCTTGATAATTGTTTTGAGATATGGAGGTGATAATATCAAAGTCGTGCTAGTTTAGTAATTGTGAATTTGAGAAATGCTTGTGTTGAAGTTTACAAGTCCCGTAGCATGCACGTATGGTTAAAGTTGTGTAACAAATTTGAAACATGAAGTGTACCTGGCTTGTGCATCCTTATGAGTGGCGGTCGGGGACGAGCGATGGTCTTGTCCTACCAATCTATCCCCCTAGGAGCATGCGCATAGTACTTGATTTTTGATGACTTCTAAACTTTTGCAATAAGTATATGAGTTCTTTTGACTAATGTTGAGTCCATGGATTATACGCACTTTTACCTTTCCGCCTTTGCTAGCCTCTTCGGTACCATGCATTGCCCTTTCTCACCTTGAGAGTTGGTGCAAACTTCGCCGGTGCATCCAAACCCCGTGATACGATACGCTCTATCATACATAAACCTCCTTATATCTTCCTCAAAATAGCCACCATACCTACCTATCATGGCATTTCCATAGCCATTCCGAGATATATTGCCATGCAACTTCCATCATCATCATCATGACATACATTACTTTTGTCATACTGCCATTGCATTATCATGTAGTTAACATCGTATTTGTGGCAAAGCCACCATCCATTATTTTTCATACATGTCACTCTTGATTCATTGCACCATCCCGGTACACTGTCGGAGGCATTCATATAGAGTCATATCTTGTTCTAAGTTTCGAGTTGTAATCATTATGTTGTAATCAGTAGAAGTGTGATGATCATCATTATTAGAGCATTGCCAAAAAATGGGGAAGGCCAAAAGAAAAGAAAAAAATAAAGGCCCAAAAAAAAGAAAATAAAAAGGGCAATGCTACTATCTCTTTTTCCACACTTGTGCTTCAAAGTAGCACCTTGTTCTTCATGTAGTGAGTCTCATATATTGTGCTTCAAAGTAGCACCTTGTTCTTCATGTAGTGAGTCTCATAAGTTGTCTTTTTATACTAGTGGGAATTTTTCATTATAGAACTTGGCTTGTATATTCCTACGATGGGCTTCCTCAAATGCCATAGGTCTTCATGAGCAAGCGAGTTGGATGCACACCCACTAGTTTTCTTTTGTTGAGCATTCATAGCTCTAGTGCATCCGTTGCATGGCAATCCCTACTCCTCATGTTGACATCAATTGATGGGCATCTCCATAGCCCGTTGATTATCCTCGTCAATGTGAGACTTTCTCCTTTTTTGTCTTCTCCACACAATCCCCATCATCATATTCTATTCCACCCATAGTGCTATATCCATGGCTCACGCTTATGTATTGCGTGAAGGTTGAAAAAGTTTGAGATTATTTAAGTATGAAACAATTGCTTGGCTTTTCATCGGGGGTATAGAAGTTGGGAACATCTTTGTGTGACGAAAATGAAGCATAGCCTAACTATATGATTTTGTAGGGATGAACTTTCTTTTGCCATGTTATTTTGAGAAGACATGATTGCTTTGATTAGTATGCTTGAAGTATTATTATTTTTACGTCAATATGAACTTTTGTCTTGAATCTTTCAGATCTGAATATTCATGCCACGATTAAGAAGATTTACATTGAAATTATGCCAAAGTATCACTCCGCATCAAAAATTCTTTTTTTATCATTTACCTACTCGAGGACGAGCAGGAATTAAGCTTGGGGATGCCTGATACGTCTCCAACGTATCTATAATTTTTGATTGCTCCATGCTACTTTATCTACTGTTTTGGACTATATTGGGCTTTATTTTCCACTTTTATATTATTTTTGGGACTAACCTATTAACTGGAGGCCCAGCCCAGAATTGTTGTTTTTTGCCTATTTCAGTGTTTCGAAGAAACAGAATATCAAACAGAGTCCAAACGGAATGAAACCTTCGGGAACGTGATTTTCTCACCGAACGTGATCCAGGAGACTTGGACCCTGCTCTAAGGAACAAAAGAGGCGGTCACGAGGGTGGGGGGCACCCCCCCTAGGGCGCGCCCCCTGCCTCGTGGCCCCCTTGTTGCTCCAACGACGTACTCCTTCCTCCTATATATACCTACGTATCCCCAAACGATCAAAACATGAGCCAAAAACCTAATTCCACCACCGCAACCTTCTGTATCCATGAGATCCCATCTTGGGGCCTGTTTCGGAGCTCCGTCGGAGGGGGCATCCATCATGGAGGGCTTCTACATCAACACCATAGCCCCTCCGATGAAGTGTGAGTAGTTTACTTCAGACCTTCGGGTCCATAGCTAGTAGCTAGATGGCTTCTTATCTCTTTTTGGATCTCAATACAATGTTCTCCCCCTCTCTCGTGGAGATCTATTCGATGTAATTTTCTTTGTGCTGTGTGTTTGTTGAGACCGATGAATTGTGGGTTTATGATCCAGCTTATCTATGAATAATATTTGAATCTTCTCTGAATTCTTTTATGTATGATTGAGTTATCTTTGCAAGTCTCTTCGAATTATCCGTTTGGTTTGGCCAACTAGATTGGTAGTTCTTGCAATGGGAGAAGTGCTTAGCTTTGGGTTCAATATTGTTGTGTCCTTTCCCAGTGACAGAAGGGGCAGCAAGGTACGTAGTGTATTGTTGCCATCGAGGATAACAAGATGGGGTTTTTATCATATTGCATGAATTTATCCCTCTACATCATGTCATCTTGCTTAAGGTGTTACTCTTTTTTTAACTTAATACTCTAGATGCATGCTGGATAGCGGTCGATGAGTGGAGTAATAGTAGTAGATGGAGAATTGTTTCGATCTACTTGTCTTGGACGTGATGCCTATATACATGATCATACCTAGATATACTCATAACTATGCTCAATTCTACCAATTGCTCAACAGTAATTTGTTCACCCACCGTAGAAAATCTATGCTCTTGAGAGAAGCCACTAGTGAAACCTATGGCCCCCGGGTCTATTCTCATCATGTCAATCTCCATTACTTTATTACTTGCTTTGTTTTTACTTTGCCTTTTACTTTTCACTTTGCATCTTTACATCAAAAATACCAAAAATATTATTTATCATCTCTATCAGATCTCACTCTCGTAAGTGACCGTGAAGGGATTGACAACCCCTAATCGCGTTGGTTGCGAGGAGCTATCATTTTGTGTAGGTACGAGGGACTTGTGCGTGGTCTCTGAGGGAGTCCTGGACTAGGGGGTGTCCGGATAGCCAGACTATCATCATCGGCCGGACTCCAAGACTATGAAGATACAAGATTGAAGACTTCGTCCCGTGTCCGGATGGGACTTTCCTTGGCGTGGAAGGCAAGCTTGGCAATACGGAAATGTAGATCTCCTACCATTGTAACCGACTCTGTGTAACCCTAGCCCTCTCCGGTGTCTATATAAACCGGAGGGTTTTAGTCCGTAGGACACAACCATGACAACAATCATACCATAGGCTAGCTTCTAGGATTTAGCCTCCTTGATCTCGTGGTAGATCCACTCTTGTACTACCCATATCATCAATATCAATCAAGCAGGAGTAGGGTTTTACCTCCATCGAGAGGGCCCGAACCTGGGTAAAAACATCGTGTCCCTTGTCTCCTGTTACCATCCGCCTAGACGCACAGTTCGGGACCCCCTACCCGAGATCCGCCGGTTTTGACACCGACATTGGTGCTTTCATTGAGAGTTCCTTTGTGTCGTCACCGATAGGCTTGATGGCTTCTTCAATCAACAACAACGCCGTCCAGGGTGAGACTTTTCTCCCCGGACAGATCTTCGTATTCGGCGGCTTCGCACTGCGGACCAATTCACTTGGCCATCTGGAGCAGATCGAAAGCTACGCCCCTGGCCATCAGGTCAGATTTGGAAGCCTAAACTTCACGGCTGACATCCGCGGAGACTTGATCTTCGACGGATTCGAGCCACAGCCGAGCGTGCCGCGCTGTCACGATGGGCATGATTTAGCTCTGCCGCCGGACAGTGCCCTGGAGGCCGGACACGAGTCCGCTCTGGCCCATAGTTCGGAGCAGACCGCGCAGATCGAGGACAGGTGGCTGGACACCGCCTCGGGAGCTGCAACTTCCACAGCGATGGAGCCGAATACTGACCTTGTCCCTTATAAAGCTCGTGACTCCGAGGCGCCGGACTCCTTGCCGGACTCCAAACCTCCTGCGCCCCTGCCAATCGAATCCGATTGGGCGCCGATCATGGAGTTCACCGCCGCGGACATCTTTCAGCACTCACCCTTTGGCGACATCCTAAATTCGCTAAAGCATCTCTCATTATCAGGAGAACCTTGGCCGGGCTGCGGTCAGGATGGTTGGGATGCGGACGACGAAGAAATTCAAAACCCACCCACCACCCATTTTGTAGCCACTGTCGACGATCTAACTGACATGCTAGACTACGACTCCGAAGACATCAACGGCATGGACGACGATGCCGGAGACGATCAAGAACCAGCGCCTACAGGGCACTGGAAGACCACCTCGTCATACGACATATACATGGTGGACACCCCAAAGGATGGGGACGACGAAGAAGCAGCGGAGGCAGATTCTTCTAAGAAACAGCCCAAGCGCCGACGTCAGCGGCGCCGCTCTAAATCCCGCCACAGTAAGAATGGAGATTCTGGCACCAGAGATAATAACACCCCAGAGATTATGGTAGGGTACGAAACCACCTCAGGCCTTGTTCGGTTGCGTGCGAATCCGAGTGGGTTGAAGGGGTTTGAGGGGGATTTAAACCTCTTGTAAGTCAAAATACAAACCAATCCTTGCCAATCCCCTCCAATCCTCTTGGGGAGAGGATTAACCGAACAAGCCCTCAAAGTTATTATTTCGGATCAATCTATTCAAGAGTTCATACTAGAATAACACCTTAAGACACAAATCAACCAAAACCCTAATGTCACCTAGATACTCCATTGTCACCTCAAGTATCCGTGGGCATGATTATATGATATGCATCACACAATCTCGGATTCATCTATTCAACCAACACAAAGTACTTCAAAGAGTGCCCCAAAGTTTCTACCGAAAAGTCAAGACGAAAACGTGTGCCAACCCCTATACATAGGTTCATGGGCGGAACCTGCAAGTTGATCACCAAAACATACATCAAGTGGCACGTGATATCCCATTGTCACAACAGATAAGCACGGCAAGACATACATCAAGTGTTCTCAAATCCTTAAAGACTCAATCCGATAAGATAACTTCAAGAGGAAAACTCAATTCATCACAAGAGAGTGGAGGGGGAGAAACATCATAAGATCCAACTATAATAGCAAAGCTTGCGATACATCAAGATTGTGCCATAGAGAGAACACGAGAGAGAGAGAGAGATCAAACACATAGCCACTGGTACATACCCTCAGCCCCGAGGGTGAACTACTCCCTCCTCGTCATGGATAGCGCCGGGATGATGAAGATGGCCACCGGTGATGGGTTCCCCCTCTGGCAGGGTGCCGGAACAGGGTCCCGAGAGGTTTTTGGTGGCTACAGAGGCTTGTGGCGGCGGAACTCCCGGTTTATCTTCTGTTTCGATGTTTTTAGGGTACGTGGGCTTATATAGGCGAAAGAAGTCGGTCGGGGGAGCCTCGAGGGGCCCAGGAGACAGGGGGCGCGCCCAGGGGGGCGCGCCCTCCTATCTCCGGGCTTCCTCGAGCCTTCCCTGGCTTGAACTCCAAGTCTCCCGGATCATATCCTTTCCAAAAATCAAGCTCCCGAAGGTTTCATTCCGTTTGGACTCCGTTTGATATTCCTTTTCTTCGAAATACTGAAATAGGCAATAAAACAGCAATATGGGCTGGGCCTCCGGTTAGTAGGTTAGTCCCAAAAGTAATATAAAAGTGTATAATAAAGCCCGAAATCATTCAAAACAGATAATAAAATAGCATGAATGCTTCATAAATTATAGATACGTTGGAGACGTATCAGCATCCCCAAGCTTAATTCCTACTCGTCCTCGAGTAGGTAAATGATAAAAGAAAGAATTTATGAAGTGTGAATGCTAGAAGGTGCACAAGTTTGATCAATGATAATTTCAGTCACCTTTTCTAGCATGATTATAAGTCATAACAATAGTTCATCTCATAAAACATCTCACGAACAAGTAACAAGCAATTCACATGTTAAAGCATAGACCATAAACTTTCTTGAAAACTAGCAAACTTCATTCTCAGTCATCAAACAATTGCAATTCATCTTATTTTCAGGAAGGGTCTAAGTCATAGCTTTATTTTAGCAAACTCCACATACTCAACTATCATATAGTGTTCTACAATTGCTAACACTCACGCGATACTAATGGTTATGGAGTTTCAATCGGACACTAAGAAAGATTGGGGCTTATAGTGTTGCCTCCCAACGTATTCACCTTTGGGTGATGTCAACAATAATAGTTCATGCTAACTTACATCCAATTGGATATGTATATTAGGATCTTTCCAACACGAGGTGCTTGCCAAAGGATAAAATGAAAAAGGGAAAGGTGAAGATCACCTTGACTCTTGCATAAAAGTAAAAGATAGGCCCTTCGCAGAGGGAAGCAGGGATTTGCAGAGGTGCCAGAGCTCAATTTCGAAATAAAGATAAATAATTTTGAGAGGTATGATCTCATTGTCAACATAACAACCAAGAGTTCCCAATATCTTCCATACTACATAAATTATAGGCGGTTCCCAGACAGAATGGTAAAAGTTTTTACTCCCCCTCCACCAACAATCATCAATCCATGTCTTTCCCGAAACAACGGGTGCCTCCAACTAACATCAAACCTGGGGGAGTTTTGTTTGCAATTATTTTTGTTTTGATTTTGATCTTTTGATCATGGAACTGGGCATCCCGGTTACCAGCCATTTTTCTCGTGAATGATGAGCGGAGTCCACTCATCTTGAGAATAACCCACATAGCATGGAAGATACTGACAGCCCCTAGTCACTACATGAGCGATTCGGGCATACAAAACAGACTATTATTTGAAGGTTTAGAGTTTGGCACATGCAAATTTACTTGGAACGGCAGGTAAATACCGCATATGGGTAGGTATGGTGGACACTCATGGCAAAAACTGGGTTTAAGGAAATTTGGAAGCACAAGTAGTATCTCTACTTGTTGCAAGGAAGTTTGGCTAGCATGAGAGGGAGAGGCAAGCTCAACATGTTTGAATGATCCATGACAATATACTTTAACTGAGATGTGAGAAAACATAACCCATTACGTTGTCTTCCTTGTCCAACATCAACTCTTTAGCATGTCATACTTAATGAGTGCTCACAATTATAAAAGATGTCTAGGGTAGTATATTTATATGTGGAATCTCTCTTCCTTCAATATTCTTTCATGAATTGTTCAAATGACCAATACAATGCTTGCTAACCTTCAATAAATTTACAACCTCTACTTCTTAGATGTGAAGTCATTACTCCCCACGGGATAAGCAAATGAAACATATATAATTTCAGATTTATGAATTTCAACTCATTCAACCATTTACTCATAGGATATAAGTGAAGCACACGAGTAAAATGACAAACTACTCCAAAAAGATATAAGTGAAGATCAATGAGTAGCTAAATAATTATGTAACTATGTGGAGACTCTCTCTCATTTAAGAATTTCAGATCTTAAGTACTTTATTCAAGCAACAAGCAAAGCAAGATAAAATGGCATTGCAAGGATAGCACAACTCATGTGAAGAAGCAAAAACTTAGGCTCAACTGATACTAACCGATAGTTGTTGAAGAAGAAAGGTGGGATGCCTACCGGGGCATCCCCAAGCTTAGATGCTTGAGACTTCTTGAAATATTATCTTGGGGTGCCTTGGGCATCCCCAAGCTTGAACTTTTGCGTCTCCTTAATTCCTCTCATATCATGGTTTCTCTTTTTATCAAAAGCTTCATCCACACCAAACTCAACAAGAACTCGTGAGATAGGTTAGTATAAACCAATGCAAAACCTTATCATTTTCTACTTTAACAAATCAATAAAATTATTATTCAACATTGTATACTAAATGTCTCTGCATATTTAATACTCCTATCCTCAAATAGAATCATTAAACAAGCAAACATAAGCAAACAATGCAAACATAACAGCAATCTGCCAAAACAGTACAGTCTGTAAAGAATGCAAGAGTATCAATACTTCACTAACTCCAAAAATTATTAGAAACATACTACGCTGTAGAAGATTTATCATAGCTCATTATGCAAAAAGTTTCAACATTATATCATTCTCTGACTTTTCTAGGAAATTTTTGCAACAGCAGTAAACTTTCTGTTTTCAAACAGCAACATGTATACTAGCGGAATAAGCATGGCAAAGGCTATCCTTGACATTTTTATTGAAAATAAAGATGCAAAACATTATTCTAAATAACTGCAATCAAATACTAACAAAAGAAAATGACGCTCCAAGAAAAACACATATCATGTGGTGAATAAAATATAGCTCCAAGTAAAGTTACCGATGAACGAAGATGAAGGAGGGGATGCCTTCCGGGGCATCCCCAAGCTTAGGCTCTTGGTTGACCTTGAATATTACCTTGGGGTGCCTTGGGAATCCCCAAGCTTAGGCTCTTGCCACTCCTTATTCCATAGTCCATCGAATCTTTACCCAAACCTTGAAAACTTCACAACACAAAACTCAACAGAAAACTCGTAAGCTCCGTTAGTATAAGAAAATAAAACAACCACTTAGGTACTGTAGTGAACTCATTCTAAATTCATTTTGGTGTAATATCTACTGTACTCCAACTTATCTATGGTTCATACCCTTTGATACTACTCATAGACTCATCAAAATAAGCAAACAACACATGAAAAACAGAATCTGTCAAAAACAGAACAGTCTGTAGTAATCTGTATCAAACGTATACTTATGGAACTCCAAAAATCCTACAAAATTAGGAAGTCCTAATCAATTCGTGTACCAATCTAGAGAAAAAAAGAATCAGATCAAGATCACTTTTCTGTGAATTAGCAAAACTAATTTACTGGGTGCAAAAGTTTCTGATTTTCAGCAGGATCAACACAACTATCACCGTAAGCTACCCTAAAGGTCTTACTTGGCACTTTATTGAAACAAAAGCTATAAAACATGATTACTACAGTAGAATAATCATGTGGACACACAAAAACAGTAAGGGTAAATATTGGGTTGTCTCCCAACAAGCGCTTTTCTTTAATGCCTTTCTAGCTAGGCATGATGATGACAATGATGCTCACATAAAAGATAAGAATTGAAACATAACAGGAGCATCATGAAGCATATGACTAGCACATTTAAGTCTAAACCACTTCCTATGCATAGGTATTTCGTGAGCAAACAACTTATGGGAACAATAATCAACTAGCATAGGAAGGCAAAACAAGCATAAGTTCAAAACTTGGAGCACATAGAGAGGAAACTTGATATTATTGCAATTCCTACAAGCATATGTTCCTCCCTCATAATAATTTTCAGTAGAATCATGAATGAATTCAATAATATAACCAGCACCTAAAGCATTCTTTTCATGATTTACTTGCATAGAATTTTTATTACTCTCCACATAAGCAAAATTCTTCTCATTCGGAATAGTGGGAGTATCATAAACGAGTTGAATACTATAGATTGTTTCCACATTAAAAGAGTAATGTTCAGAAAAAGGGTAATCATAATCATGACAAGTTTTATAAATATAATCATCACTACTTTTTATAGCATAAGTTTCATCACAATAATCATCATAAGTAGCAACTTCGTTCTCATCATAATCGATTGAAACCTCTCCCAAGATAGTGGAATCATCACTAAATAAAGTTGACACTCTTCCAAATCCACTTTCATATTCATCACAATAAGATTCAACATCTTCCAAAATAGTGGGATCACTACTTCCTAAAGTTGACACTCTTCCAATCCCACTTTCATCAATATAATCATCATAGGTAAGAGGCATGCTATCATCATAACAACTTTGCATATAAAAACTTGGGAGGCTAAAAATATCATCTTTATTAAACATAACATCCCCAAGCTTGGGACAAACATTAATTTCAGCAAATATATTCTCAAATATTTCATCCTCATCAAACATAGCGTCCCCAAGCAAACTAAGTATGGATAGCACCAATAGTATAGCAATTATCATCATCACAATGAGTAGTAGGAGCAACATCATTTGGGAGGGATCCTTTTTACCTTTGTTGCTCCTTCTTTTCTTTTTCTTCTTCACATTATGTGTGGGTTCAACCTTCTTATTTGATTAAATAGGAGGATATTGGGAAGTCTCTTCCCTTTCATTAGTATTATCTTCATCTTGTATTTGCTTTCTTTTCTTTAGGTAATTGGCAATATAAGGATTTTCAATGCAATTCACCGCACAATACAAATAAATATTTTCTAGATCAATATCAAGAAAATGCCCAAGATTAAATTCTGGAATATGCTTAGTTGCACGTTTCAATTCCTCGTAACCCAAAAGCAAACTAAGTTCATTATGTTGTGCAAGGGAAATCAAGTCATCACAAATTTTAGACACGATTCGATCATGAAACAATTTGCATCGGAGATTTAAATGACCACGTTCATTGTAAAGTTCACAAGTATGGCAAAGGAAATTTAAATTTTCAGCACTCACATTAAGCCTTTCTTGCAACCCTTTAGTTTCTAAATACTTATGCCTCTTGCAATATCTATTTTCCCTATTTGGTGTGTACTTGCAAACCCAATCTACTCCACAAAAATCGACATGCTTATAAGAGATATTTTCATCATAATTAGCACAATCATCATTAGTACTATGGATATTCAAAGAGTTCATACTAACAACATTGCAATCATGCTCATCATTCAAAGATTTAGTATCAAGCATTTTATAGATATCTTCTTCTAGCACTTGAGCACAATTTTCCTTTTCATCATTATCGGTGTCAAAACCGGCGGATCTCGGGTAGGGGGTCCTGATCTGTGCGTCTTAGGCTGATGGTAACAGGAAGCGAGGGACACAATGTTTACCCAGGTTCGGGCCCTCTCGATGGAGGTAAAACCCTACTTCCTGCTTGATTAATATTGAAGATATGAGTAGTACAAGAGTAGATCTACCATGAGATTGTAGAGGCTAAACCCTAAGAGCTAGCCTATGATGGTATGATTGTAATTGTGATCGGCCTTCTAAGGACCAACCTCTCCGGTTTATATAGACACTGGAGAGGGCTAGGGTTTACATGGAGTCGGTTACAAGGAAGAAAACACAATATTCGGATCGCCAAGCTTGCCTCCCACGCAATGGAGAGTCCCATCCAGACACGGGACGGAGTCTTGAGTCTTGTATCTTCACGCTTCAATAGTTCGGACGATGTATATAGTCCAGCTGTCCGGATACCCCCTAATCCAGGACTCCCTCAGTAGCCCCTGAACCAGGCTTCAATGACGATGAGTCCGGCGCGCAGTCTTGTCTTCGGCATTGCAAGGCGGGTTCCTTCTCCGAATACTCCAATGTACCTACTACGACGAATAGTGTCCGGTTTCCCATCAATGTCGCACTCCTCGGCTTCAGTGCCTCAATAATGACCATCTCCACGTGTCAACCGAATGCGAGGGGACGAGGAATTTTTGCATTTGCCACCCGCGATCCTTCCGGCGGGCCGTCTATTTGAAGAGACGGGAATTCTCAGATCCAAACCTCACTCTCCCTCTCGAACAAGCATCCCACAGAGCGCTTCGGAAAAAACCATTCCAACATGGCTGGTCGTCGCAGCTCTTCTGCTCGCTCTCCTCGCTCCAAGTCGGGGGATTGGGAAGAGTGTTCAGTTCCTCATAGCCGTTTGATAAAGCTACAAACCCAAGGGTTCCTCCCACCGGCATTTATGGTCCACGTTCGAGCCAGAGTAGCCACCTATAACGGAGGGGAACAAGCGGAGGGATCTATAATCCACCTCCAGAGGAGCGAATATGCTTCATCCCGCATCTGCTAAGGGGCGTCGAGTTTCCCATCCACCCGTTTCTTCGCGGGCTCCTGGAGTTCTACGGTCTCCAGTTGCACAACCTTACCCCTGCCTCCGTACTACATATAGCGGGGTACGTTGCCCTTTGCGAGCTGTTTTTAGGCTGCAAACCTCACTTCGGGTTATGGAAGAAGCTGTTCTGCCTTGTCCCCCGCACCCAGGGAGAATCCCTATGTCAAGTGGGCAGGGCCGAAGTATGGCGCATTGCCGAGACCGGATACCTATCCGGCACTCTCAAGAAGGCACCAAAGAACTGGCCTTCAGAGTGGTTTTACATTGATGATGTTCCCCTTCCGGATCCAGTCTGGACAGGTCTCCCCAAGTTCAGTAACGCCCCGCCGAGGGCACGTCTAAGCTGGCGCCCCCGGGGCCCCCAAGAGGAGGATACCAGGGAAATACATTTCCTGATGAGCAGGATAAAGTTATTGGCCAAATCCGGACTAACGATAGTCGAGGTCATGGCAATATGCATAATGCGGGGAGTGCAACCACTTCAATATCGGGGGAAGCCCATGTGGCATTCAACGGGGAAGACGATGCCACCCGCTGCGGCCGTAAGTGTCCGGACTCTGCCACTGCTCTGGCAAGGATATTGTTTGATTTATACAAAGGGGAAGAGGAAGAATTCCTTTGCATTAAACCGCGGGACGGATTCTCCATGTACAACCCCCCAGAGTGGGTAAGTCGTCATTCCTTTCCCTGCTTCACTTACTTTAGCGTTCTCTGCTAAGATTACCCGCATCAATGTTTTCGAGCAGGAACTGAGGAGGTTCGTAGAAGGAATCTTCAGCCCCTCCCCGCAGCCAGAGGACCTCGGATAGGCCCTAGATCTAGGACTCGAAGAAGATCCGGATATTACTGTGGAGCTTGTCAACGGGGTATTTTATCAAACAAGTTGTGATGGTGCCTCAGTGGCCATTATTGCCGACTATCCCGGACTGCTCCCTGTGTCGTGTGTAAGCCAAACTAAAAACCCTATCCTCCAAAGAGGATTCCCCTTATGTATCATGCCTTACCCTTGAGGCGTCGTGCTGTTTGCAGAGACGACGGTCAGAGCGCGGGGCCGAGCCCCTAGGGACTCGTCGAACACAGGCGTCCAGATCGGGCAGGCTCAAGAGGAAGGCGGTGAGGGTCGACACACCACTGCAGAGGTAAAGCAAAAACCTGTCCTGCGATTATGGTATTTGAAGTATAACAGCACCCTTCGTGTCCTGGCAGGAAAAGGAGCAGCCGGACTATATCCGGGGATCCCGCCAATCATGCCTCCACCAGCCGGGTTCCAGAACCGGTTTCGAGAGCGGAGGCGGACACGGGGCCAGTGTCGCATAGTTCTCCGACAGAGGACGCGGATATGCTATCGGCCACGAACTCCGAAGTAGAGAGCGCCATGAATCACCGGCGCCGGAGGGCCGTGCTTCGGAACAACATCTTCTCCGAAGAGGCTTTTAATGCCTTCAATTCGGGGGACGCATACATCCGAGCAGCTCAAGGCGGGCTTGCCCGAGCGACGGACCAGTATACCAAAGATATACGGGTAAGAAATTTTGATAAGCATGTATAACAGTAGCCCCTGAGACTTGAAACGGTTGGAACAACTGTTTTAAGGATCAACTTATGCACAGGTCCTTGTAGATAAGAATGAACAATTAGCTCGGGAGCTGGAGGAGTGCAAGGCCCAGCTGAGGGACACGGTTGCCAAGTTAGAGGAATCCCAGAAGGCCTCATCTGGTAACATTTGTCTCAATTGTACGAAGATGCACCAGTTAGTAAATGGTTGGTATGACTAGTCTAACAGAAAATTATGCAGACAATCCCGGGGTGAATCTGGAGGGCGTAACGGATGACGACTCGCATCTCAAAAGGCAGCTAAAGGCTGGCGAGCGCATCCTTATGCAAGTTAGGCAAGAGAAGAACAATCTTCAAGATGCCAATATTCGGCTGGACGTGGAATTAAAAGACGTCCACGCTCAACTGGCAGACTCCATGAAGGAGAACAAAAGGCTTCGATGCGGTATTAACGGTGAGTGCCCAGACGAACTATATTACAGTTCGGCGAGGAAATGTATTGAAAGAATTTTGCTTGTAGGAATGTTAACGGGTCGCCCCGAGGAGGAGATGCCCTCATCTGCGGGCGATGTACTACAAGAACTTTCACAGTTGCACGAGCGAGCTCGGCGGGTGATGCACGGCGTTGCTCAGGCCTTGTGGCCATCAAGCTTCCTGCCGAATGGCATGGGGGAGCTTGCGGATCTGCTTCAAGGAGCCCGGCGGCGCTTCTGATTATGGAAGATATCAGCTTGCCGGCAAGGTGCAAGAGAAGCCTGGGCAATGGTGAAGACGCGCTACACCAAGCTAGACCCGAACCATATGGCCGAAGTAGGACCAGCTGGGCCAGATGGGCAAGAAATTCCCGTTAATCTGGTATATGACCAGGTAGCGTTAGCCGCCAAGTATTCTCAACAGGATTGTAAGCTAGATAGCCTGTTGGATGGTGTAGAGGAGGAATATAGTCAGTCTAAGTGGTTGTGTAATTCAATGGACATAAGTAGTCCCTAGCCGGATTAAAATCATTTGTCATGGCGGACCTTTTCGCTTCAGCCCCCGGATCCTATAGTCCGGGGTCTGTCCGAATACCCGCTCAGTTATACAAAACCGGGGTATGCGTGGAAACTAGGCGTAGGGGTCATAAGTGCTTGAACAGACAAGTACCCAACTAGTTATGTTATATTACATGGATAGTAAGAAACATCTTCCAGGGAGAATAGTTCCGTTAGGGGTTCCTTTCCCTGGGTAAGCATGCGACGATGCACATGTCCGGACTGCGAATGATGGCGCAGGATATAAGACTTCTGGGGATTTACGTTGTAATAAACAAATACATCTTTTGTTCACCGGTCGAATATTATCTTAAGGAAACTAGCTTTCGGCTTCACCCAGTCTGAGGTACACATCCGGCTGAACCGACAGTAACAATCGCAGAGGTGCTCCCCTTATGCCCTAGCCGAATTAACGGGAACGTAGGGCATAAACACAAGAGCCAGGCAACCCAGCTTGGCCACATCTTAAGTCATATCGATGCATATAATGGTGAAGAAAAGGCACATATGGAAAAAGAAATGCATATGTGATAGGCAAAAAGCCATTAGAGTATTTATTTTTAGCTTCCGTATAGGAAGCCCCCAGGTATTGCTTACACACATAGTGCGGCCGGAGTGATCCGGAAGGCCGTACTGTGTTAAATACTTTGTGTGGAGAGGAAGAAAAGGTCGAGAAAGGAGAAGGGATGGAGCACAAATAAAAGGGAGGGAGTAAGGAGACGAACATTGAGTTCGGCGTTAGGCGTAGAATCTCCGGAGTCTGGCCGCGTTCCATGGGTTCGGCTCGAGCCTGTTATTGGATGCATTACGTAGCGGGACACTCCTCCGGTGAGAACTTTGTCCATGACAAAGGGATCTTCCCACTTGGGTTTGAGATTGTCCTTCTTCTTCTCCGGTAGGCGTAGAACGAGTTCGCCAATATTGTAAGTTTTGGCCCGTACTTCTCTGATTTGGTATCGTCGAGCCTGCTGTTGATAGAATGCGGAGCGGGCTTTTGCGACGTCGCGCTCCTCCTCTAAGGCATCCAAGCTATCCTGCCGATCTAGCTCGGCTTCCTTCTCTTCGTACATGCGTACGCGTGGCGAATCATGTATTATGTCGCAGGGTAGTACTGCTTCCGCGCCGTACACCATAAAAAATGGTGTATATCCGGTGGTGCAATTCGGCGTGGTCCGTAGCCCCCAGAGTACGGAGTCAAGCTCCTCGACCCAGTGCATATCTGACTCTGTCAAAGATCACACTAGTCTGGGTTTGATGCCGCTCATAATGAGACCGTTTGCCCGTTCGACCTGGCCGTTTGTTTGGGGATGGTAGACGGATGCGTAATCGAGCTTAATGCCCATTTTGTCGCACCAAGTTTTCACCTCATCAGCTGTGAAATTGGAGCCATTATCAGTGATGATGCTGTGGGGGACAACATATCGGTGTACGAACCCGGATATGAAGTCTATGACTAGTCCGGATTCGGCCGTTTTGACTGGTTTGGCTTCTATCCATTTGGTGAACTTGTCCACCATGACCAATAAGTATTTTTTCTTATGGCTTCCTCCTTTAAGAGGTCCGACCATATCCAGCCCCCAGACTGCGAAGGGCCAGGTTATGGGGATTGTTTGGAGAGAGGTAGGGGGCATATGACTCTGATTGGCGAAGAGCTGGCAACCGACGCAGTGTTGGACAAGGTCATGTGCGTCTGCTCGGGCCGTCGGCCAATAGAAGCCTGTTCGGAAAGCCTTGCTGACTAGTGCCCAAGCCGCGGCGTGGTGCCCGCCCAGTCCGGCATGGATTTCAGCCAAGAGCTGCCGCCCTTCCTCCTCGGAGATGCATCTTTGGAGCACTCCGGTGGCACTTTTCTTGTAGAGTTCCCCTTCGTGGACTTTGTAAGCTTTAGAACGCCGGACAATGCAGCGTGCTTCGTTTTGGTCTTCTGGGAGCTCCTGCCTATTTAGGTAGGCCAAGAAAGGCTCAGTCCATGGGGCGACTACGGCCATGATTTCGTGGGCCGAAGATGTTATTTCGGTGGCAGAGCCTCCGATTATGTCTGATGGTTCGGAATCTGGGGGTGTGTTCGGATCCGTGCTAGTATTGCCGGACTCCCCTTCCCATACCACGGATGGCTTGAACAACCTTTCCAGGAATATGTTAGGTGGGACAGGGTCGCGTTTAGCGCCGATGTGGGCGAGAACGTCAGCCGCGTGATTGTTTTCTCGAGCCACATGGTAGAATTCGAGCCCCTTGAACCGAGCTGACATTTTGAGGACGACATTACGGTAGGCCGCCATTTTCGGATCCTTGGTGTCAAAGTCTCCGTTTATTTGTGATATTGCGAGGTTCGAATCCCCGCGCACTTCCAGGCGTTGGATGCCCATAGAGACCGCCATCCGAAGACCGTGCAACAGAGCCTCATATTCGGCTGCATTGTTGGAGTCTGTATATAATATTTGGAGGATGTACTGGACGGTGTCTCCGGTGGGAGACGTCAGGACTACACCTGCTCCCAATCTGGCCAACATTTTAGAGCCGTCGAAGTGCATGATCCAGTTGGAATACGCGTTGTACTCTTTAGGGAGTTCGGCTTCTGTTCATTCGGCGACAAAGTCAGCCAGTACTTGCGACTTGATGGCCCGCCGTGGTTTGTATATTATGACGAACGGAAGGAGCTCGATAGCCCATTTAGCAATCCGGCCCGTAGCGTTGCGGTTGTTTATTATGTCATTGAGTGGTACTTCAGAGGCCACCGTAATCGAACACTCTTGAAAGTAGTGTCGCAGCTTCCGGGATGCCATGAAGATCGCGTATGCTATTTTTTGATAGTGTGGGTATCGGGATTTGCATGGGGTGAGGATTGTGGATACGTAATAAACCGGATTTTGGAGCAGGAATTTGTATCCATCAACCTCTCGTTCGACGACAAGCACTGCGCTTACAACTTGGTGTGTTGCAGCTATGTACAGTAGCATGGGCTCGCCGATATTTGGCGCTGTTAGGACTGGATTAATAGCCAGTAAGGTCTTTATTTCTTCTAGTCCAGCCGCGGCTGCATCCGTCCACACGAAGTGTTCGGTGCGCCGAAGGAGGCGGTAAAGAGGTAATGCCTTTTCTCCTAACTTGGAGATAAAGCGGCTCAAAGCGGCCACGCATCCAGCTAGTTTCTGGATGTGCTTGAGGTCTGTTGGTATGGAGCTCAGATTTTTGCCGGATTCGCTTCAATTCCTCTATTGGAAACAATGAAGCCCAGCAGTTTCCCTGAGGGGACGCCAAAAACGCATTTTTCCGGATTCAACTTGATGTCGTATGTCCGAAGGTTATCGAATGTAAGCCTCAAGTCATCTATTAGGGTTTCGACGTGTCTTGTTTTTATGACCACGTCGTCTACGTATGCCTCCACTGTTTTGTCGATTTGTTTTACCAGGCATGTTTGAATCATGCGTTGATAGGTTGCACCGGCATTCTTAAGCCCGAAAGGCATAGTGTTGAAGCAAAAGGGGCCATATGGCGTTATGAAAGCTGTTGCAGCTTGGTCAGACTCTGCCATCTTTATTTGATGGTATCCAGAGTATGCGTCGAGAAAACACAGCGAGTCGTGTCCAGCTGTGGCATCGATTATTTGATCGATGCAAGGGAGGGGAAAGGGATCCTTGGGGCAAGCCTTGTTGAGGTCTTTGAAGTCGACGCATAGGCGCCAGGATTTGTCCTTCTTTGGTACCATTACCAAGTTTGCCAGCCAATCCGAATGTTTAATATCTCTGATGAATCCGGCCTCAAGTAGCTTGGCTAGCTCTTCCCCCATTGCTTGTCGTTTGGGCTCTGAAAATCACCTTAGGGTTTGTTTGACAGGTTTGTATCCCTTTAGTATGTTAAGGCTATGTTCGGCCAATCCACGCGGGATGCCCGGCATGTCCGATGGGTGCCAGGCGAAAATGTCCCAATTCTCACGTAAAAAGTCTCGTAGTGCGACGTCCATTGCGGGGCTCAACTGTGTCCCGATGGAAGTTGTCTTCGTGGGGTCCGTTGGATGGACTTGGAATTTGACTATCTCGTCTGCGGGTTTAAATGAGGTGGACTTGGATCTCTTGTCGAGTATCACGTCGTCCCTGTCCACGGTGGCCCGTAGCGTCGTTAATTCTTCGGCTGCTAGGGCTTCGGATAATGCTTCTAGGGCTAGTGCTGCGGTTTTGTTTTCGGCGCGAAGTGCGACGTCCGGATCACTGGCTAGAGTGATGATTCCATTGGGCCCGGGCATTTTAAGCTTCATGTACCCGTAATGGGGTATGGCTTGAAAGCTCGTAAACGCGTCCCGCCCTAGAAGGGCGTGGTGTCCGCTGCTGAAAGGAGCCACTTGGAATGTGATTTCTTCGGACCTGTAGTTCTCCGGGGTGCCGAATACCACATCGAGCGTGATTTTTCCCGCACACCGTGCCTCCTGACTAGGGATAATTCCCCTGAAGGTTGTGCCGCTTTGTTCAATGCGGCTTTTATCAATTTCCATCTTGTCGAGTGTTTCTTCATAGATCAAGTTTAATCCGCTCCCGCCGTCCATGAGTACTGTAGTGAGCCGGAAGCCGTCCACGATTGGGCTAAGGACCAGAGCGGATGGTACCCGGACGGTCTGGAATCGAGGTTCATCACTGGCATTAAAAGTATAGCAGTGCCGTTCTAGGGGTTTATTTTTGCCACATGGCAAATTTCAGCGGAGCTCCGATGAGCTCGCTTGCGCCTGTTGTTTGAGGCGAAAGTCTCGAAGACTGTTAGTACCGTATTGTGCTCGTTGGCTGGATGTTGTTCTGCTTTACGGCTTGCGAGAAGATCCTCGCCACTTTTTGCAACCTGCCAGAGTATCCAACACGCCCTAAGGCTATGGGTTGGTGCTGTGTCCGGAGCACTGTGGAGTTTACATGGCCCATCGAGCCATTCTTCCCGCCCTGGGGTGTGCTTTGGTTTCTTGGGAATTGGATCGGCCGACTTACGAGAGTTCGCCCGTTTAGTTCGGACAAAGGTCTTGGTGAGAGCCGTACTGTCCCAAAATTCTGTTTGGGTTTTCCAGGCGCTTTCCATTGCACAGTACTTCTGTACTATGATTGCCAAGTCCGCGAAGTGTACTATGTCACGGCGGCTTATAGCATTAAGGAGTCCTTTGTCCGTGCAGTTTTTGCAGAAGAGTGAGACCACGTCCTCCTCGCGGCAGTCCTTGACCTTGTTAAGCGCAAGGAGGAATCTGGCCCAGTAGCGATGTACAGTCTCCTAGGGCTCTTGCCTGATGCGGGAGAGATGGTTTAAGTCCAGGTGGGTGTTGTTAGCTGAATCCGGATTCTGATCCGATCTAACACCCAGGGGCGCGGGAGGTTCCGAGCCTGACAGCTCGGGATCCGGAGTGCTGCCCTATTTCTTCGGCCCAATGCCCGATTCTAAGTCCGGGACCAGGGTCATGTCTTCCTTTGAGCAGGTGTTCGGCTCAAGGAGTTCGGTGGTACTGACATAATTCGTCCTCAAAGTTGAGGGGCAATCCGTGTGTGGTTCCTCCACTACCGCTATCTCATGGGTGGCCGGCGGGGATCTGATGTCCCTTTGGTCGGGTTTAAGCCCGATCCGGTCATAGTCTGTAGCGACTCCCAGAGCGGCGATGCGATCCAAGAGCTCATTAAGGGCGGAGAGCTCCATCGGATCCATATATTCGACGAGTCCCGAACTGACGCAAAGGTTATGCTTGATGACCCGAGAGGCCATCGTCGGCGCAACCGCCGATGGGGCAGCCATGATAAAGCCGCCAAGTCGGAGAGTTTGGCCTACAACCTGAGCTACCCCCGAGGTAATGTTGTCCTTGACGACGAGACGAGCCATCGAGCCTTGCGGCGATGACACAGAGGAACTCTCAATGAAAGCACTAATGTCGGTGTCAAAACCAGCGAATCTCGGGTAGGGGGTCCCGATCTGTGCGTCTTAGGCTCATGGTAACAGGAAGCGAGGGACACAATGTTTACCCAGGTTCGGGCCCTCTCGATGGAGGTAAAACCCTACTTCCTGCTTGATTAATATTGAAGATATGAGTAGTACAAGAGTAGACCTACCCAGGGGGTGGGCGCGCCCTCCTATCTCCTGGCTTCCTTGAGCCTTCCCTAGCTTGAACTCCAAGTCTCCCGGATCATATCCTTTCCAAAAATCACGCTCCCAAAGGTTTCATTCCGTTTGGACTCCGTTTGATATTCCTTTTCTTCGAAATACTGAAACAGGCAATAAAACAACAATATGGGCTGGGCCTCCGGTTAGTAGGTTAGTCCCAAAAGTAATATAAAAGTGTATAATAAAGCCCGTAATCATTCAAAAAAGATAATAAAATAGCATGAATGCTTCATAAATTATAGATACGTTGGAGACGTATCACTTGTTGCCCCGAACAGGCGCAGGCGTGCGGGCGCCCGCGTGGTTAGGAGCGGCCCACCGGGCAGCAACCACGGTAGGGCGCTGGTGAGGCGGGGTCAGGGCGGCGGAGTGGCAAGCTGCGTGGCGGCGGTGGTGAACAACGGCGGGGCTGGCGGCTGCAGCGGGTGAGGACTGCGCGGAACAGCGAGGGAAGCGGGTGCCGTGGCGAGGCAGGCGAGCCACGGGGCGGCCGGGCGCGGCCGGTAACGGTGCTGGGGGTGAGCTCGGCGCGTGCAAGGCAGAGGCGCGGTGGGGCGCGGCCGTGGTGCAGCGGAGTGAAGGCAGCGGCAGCGGGCACAAGCGGGGGCGGCAACAATAGGAGGCGGCGATGACAACATCTATGCAGCGGCACCAGCAAGAACAGCTCCAGCGTAGAGCAGCAGCAATACACAGCAATAGAGAGCCGCAACAGTGGCGGGCAGCAACAGAGCAACGACAAGCGGCGGCCACGGCGACAGCCTGGGCTGCACGTGCGAACGGGACGGCCGGGGGCGCGGGAGCGCGGGCGTGGCCACGGCGGCTATGTTTGAGGGAGCATCTATCGTGACGGACTCGAAGGGGAAACATGGGGAATCGACGCGGTGCTCACCGGGGAGGATGTAGGCGAGCTCGAGGGGGGTTGGGGACGGCCGGAGTAGCGGGATCTGGCGACAGGCTACGGCGACCGTGGTGGAGAAGACCGACGATGGCGAGGCGTACGGGGCGTCTCCGTTCCAATCGACGCCCATGACGGACGAAGACGGCCACGCTGGACCTCCTGGATGTGCTCCCGAGTGCCGACGTCCACGGTGGCCGCGGTAGCAACGACGAGAAGCTCGGTCACCGCGGAGCTCTTGAGCCCAAAATCGAGCAGAAGAGGGAGGGGGCCGACGGGGAAACAAAGGGGAAAGAAGGAGGGTGATCTAGGGTTTCGCGGGGGCGCAGTTGTAGGGGGTTTGGGGGCCTGGATGGCCTCCACACATCCATGGCAGCCATGGATGGCTGCCACACCTCCCTTGTCTCATGTAGCGAGGATGAAGGAGATGGGAGGTGGGCTGGGCCAGCCATTTGGCTAGATGGGCCAAAGGTTCAGTAGTTTAGGTCCCCTTCTTACTTTCCCTTTTGTGTTCTTTTCTTTTTGTTTTACAAATAGTTGGACCAAAAACAAATTTTGTTATAAGTAAAACTTGGCACATAATTCACGCAAAAACATTGGTGCTGCACAAAAAGTTTGGAGTCAAGTGAAGCAATTCAAGTTTATTTAAACGTGCTCATTTAATCCCGCTGATGCACTAAAATATTCGTTGGGGCAAATTAAAACTCCATTTAATGTTGCTTCCTACATCTTAATTACTTGGTGAATATTTTCAACCCATTAAACATTTTAGTGATGCAGTTTGAAGAAATGTTAATTTTGACTTTATTGTAAATTTTGAATTGAACTCGATTTGGATCAAAGTGAGGTTTATCAAATTTTTAATTATGATGACCTGGCATCATTAACAGGGGTTTACTGTAGCATAACTATCGGGGTGTTACAAATCAAAAATATATGACATGATATGGCCATCATCATCTTGTGCTCATGATCTCCATCACCGAAGCATCGTCATGATCTCCATCGTTACCGGCGCGACACCTTGATCTCCATCGTAGCATCATTGTTGTCTTGCCAACTATTGTTACTACGACTATCACTGTGGCTTAGTGATAAAGTAAAACCATTACATGGCGATTGCATTGCATACAATAAAGCGACAACCATATGACTCCTGCTAGTTGCCGATAACTTTGTTACAAAACATGATCATCTCATACAACAATTTATATCACATCATGCCTTGACCATGTCACATCACAGCAAGCCCTGCAAAAACAAGTTAGACGTCCTCTACATTGTTGTTGCAAGTTTTACGTTGCTGCTACTGGCTTCTAGCAAGAACCGTTCTTACCTACGCATCAAAACCACAACGATTTTTCGTCAAGTGTGCTGTTTTAACCTTCAACAAGGACCGGGCATAGCCACACTCGATTCAACTAAAGTTGGAGAAACAAACACCCGCCAGCCACCTATGTGCATAAGCACATCGGTAGAACCAGTCTCATGAATGCGGTCATGTAATATCGGTCTGGGCCGCTTCATCCAACAATACCGCCAAATCAAAATATGACATGCTAGTAAGCAGTATGACTATTATCACCCACAACTCTTTGTGTTCTACTTGTGCATATAACATCTACACATAGACCTGGCTCTAATGCCACTGTTGGGGAACATGGTAATTTCAAAAAAATTCCTACGATCACGCAAGATCTATCTAGGTGATGCATAGCAACGAGAGGGGAGAGTGTATCCACGTATCCTCGTAGACCGAAAGCAGAAGCGTTTCAATAACGCGGTTGATGTAGTCGGACGTCTTCGCGATCCAACCGATCCGAGTACCGAACGTACGACACCTCTGCGTTCAGCACACGTTCAGCTCGATGACGTCCCTCGTACTCTTGATCCAGTTGAAGCCGAGGGAGAGTTCCTTCAGCACGACGGCGTGGTGACGGTGATGATGAAGTTACCGGCGCAGGGCTTCACCTAAGCACTACGACGATACTACTAAGGTGTGTAACTATGGAAGGGGCACCGCACACGGCTAAAAGATCAACTTGATCAACTTGTGTGTTCTAGGGTGCCCCTGCCCCCGTATATAAAAGAGGCAGAGGGAGAGGCAGCCGCCCCTAGGGGGGCGCGCCAAGGTGTGGAGTCCTACAAGGAATCCCTAGTCCTAGTAGGATTCCACCTCCCATATGGAGTAGGAAAGGGGGAAGGGAGGAGGAGAAGGAAAGGGGGGCCGGCCCCCTTCTCCTAGTCCTAATCGGCCTCCTGTCCAGGGGGGGGGGACCAGCCCCTTGTGGGCTGGTGTGCTTCCCTCTTATGGCCCATAAGGCCCATAACTTCTCCCGGGGGGTTCCAGTAACCTCTCGGTACTCCGGAAAAATACCCAAATCACTCGGAACCATTCCGATGTCCAAATGCAACCTTCCAATATATGAATCTTTATGTCTCGACCATTTTGAGACTCCTCGTCACGTCCGTGATCTCATCCGGGACTCCGAACAAACTTTGGTCATCAAATCACATAACTCATAATACAAATCGTCATCGAACGTTAAGCGTGCGGACCCTACGGGTTCGAGAACTATGTAGACATGACCGAGACACATCTCTGGTCAATAAACTAGCGGAACTTGGATGCTCATATTGGCTCCCACATATTCTACGAAGATCTTTGTCGGTCAAACCGCGTAACAACATACGTTGTTCCCTTTGTCATCGATATGTTACTTACCCGAGATTCAATCGTCGGTATCATCATAGCTAGTTCAATCTCATTACAGGCAAGTCTCTTTACTCGTTCCGTGATACTTCATCCCGCAACTAACTCATTATCACAATGCTTGCAAGGCTTATAGTGATGAGTATTACCGAGAGGGCCCAGAGATATCTCTCCGAAACACGGAGTGACAGATCTTAATCTCGATCTATGTCAACCCAACAAACACCTTCGGAGACACCTGTAGTGCACCTTTATAATCACCCATTTACGTTGTGATGTTTGGTAGCACACAAAGTGTTCCTCCGGTATTCAGGAGTTGCATAATCTCATAGTCCGAGGAACGTGTATAAGTCATGAAGAAAGCAGTAGCAATGAAACTGTAACGATCATAATGCTAAGCTAACTGATGGGTCATGTCCATCATATCATTCTCCTAATGATGTGATCCCGTTCATCAAATGACAACACATGTCTATGGTTAGGAAACATAACCATCTTTGATTAACGAGCTAGTCTAGTAGAGGCATACTAGGGACAATATGTTTGTCTATGTATTCACACATGTACTAAGTTTCCGGTTAATACAATTCTAGCATGAATAATAAACATTTATCATGATATAAGGAAATAAATAATAACTTTATTATTGCCTCTAGGGCATATTTCCTTCAAAAGGGCATGATCGTCAGCGTTGTTATCCGAATGTCCGGCAATTGGTTGGATTATCCAGATTGGAACCCGGATGGCCCATGTTTGCTATCAACCTTTTGTTGCCTTCCCGGACATCCGCACTGCGGTCTGGTCGTTCCCTGGATCATACGGGTTGGTGTCCGGATGCCCGGCCAAGTGAAGGAGTTGCCTTTTCCTCCTCCGCTCCTTGCTTCGCTCCCGTCCTAGCTTGGCCATGCTCCATTACTTATCCATGGGTGTCTCCTTGGTATATAAGTATGCAAAGGATTTTTCGCTTAAGGTAGTAGTCATATCTCATTCGGATACATAGGTTGCTCAAAGAGGAGAGAGATAAACTCGGTTTTCTTTTTCTACCTTTTCATTCATTTATTCATTTTTCTTTTTAGTTTTTCATTCTTTTCACTCGGCTTTGTTTATCTTTTATTTTTTTATGAAATTATCATTTTCAAATTTCCTAAAATTTTAAAATTCTCGAACTTTTAAAACTCACGACCGTTTTTCAATCCATGACATTGATTGAATTTGTGAGTATGTTTGAATTTCATGAATATTTTTTGAGTTCATGAACATTTCATGACATTGATTGAATTTATGAATGCTTTCCAAACCCGTGAACATTTTTGTTCCAAAATTTACGAACATATTTTCAAACTCACACACATTTTTTAACTCGTGAACTTTTTACAAATCCGCGGACCTTTTTCTATTTAACGCAAAAAAGAGCCGGTCTTTTTTGTGAGACATTAGAACTGTGATATTAAAAGCCGACCGAAAAAAATGAAGGCGAGCAATCAAATTGGACGCGACCAACCTATCTATCGTGTGCGAGCGCTAGGGACTCTTTGAGGCGCCTTAAGCGCCGGCGAGGCGGGGAGCCCCTATTTTATGTGTATTTCGTCAAATAGGTGGCCAGATACATAGGGCGGCCCCGACTGGGACGGTCACATAGGCGGCACATACATTTTCTGGTTTCTGGGTTAGCTGTTTTCGTACTGCATCGGTTCCTTTATCTTCGTTCAGTTTTTTGACAAAGTATGGAAACATATGTTAAAAAGTACTAACATCATTTGAGAACATTTTGAATACATGATAAAAGATTTTAATTCTGTTTTTAAATCGGAGCATTCTTTTGGCAAATTCTTACAAGTTTTGAAATTATAATTTTTTAGAAGGTGTTTCTTTGAAATTTCAAAAATTTGCTTGTTTTCAAAAAACATGTCAAAATCTGAAATTGCCAATTATTGTTCAAAATTTTGAAAAAAAGAAGAGAAAAACCGGAAAAGAACAAACAGAAAAAGACCAAACCAGGCCAGAACCTAGGCTACTAAAACATGTAAAACTAGATGATGCCCCGCATGTTGTTGCGGGATTACTTTGCAGTATTTTAGTGAGATTTTGGTTATATGGAACATGAATATTTGAAATAATAGTTTTTAAAATTATATAGTAAATAAATTTAATACCATAATAGAATGAAATTTTACATGCATGCATGTTTGCATGTTGAAGTGGATTTTTAATATGCATAGTTGCATGTTGAGGTGGGCCTTTCCTATGCATGTTGATGATGAGGTAACATGCTTGCATATTGAGAGAAATACATTGGTGGGGGCTAGCTATTTAAATGTAGAAGATACCAAACAGGATTCTAGAAGGTTCCCAAAACTGGATCCTGGGTTGTACACTTGCTACTTACAAATGTGCCGTTGCCTCGCTCATTGTCATCATTGTGCATTTCCTCGAAAGTTTGACGCGAAGTGCGTCAAACAGAAACACCAACGAAGCTATAGGGCGCTTGTACCGGTAGCTCCCCTAGCCTTCACATGAATGGGTCGACCCAGTAGCATGTTTTCGCAACCGTGCATTTGTTTGATCATTCTGGTCGTTGTGCTTGTTTCGGTTATTCTTTTGTTTTATTTTTCCATCTGTTCTAATTTCCGTACCTGTTTTCTCTAGTTTTATTTTTTCCCTTTGTTATACTTCGTTTTTTGATTCTTAAATGGTTTGCTCTATCTTTTTGTTTACTTTGCTTCGCGCATTGGTTTTTTTCCTTAAGTTTTATTTTTCCAGTTTTTCTTTTGTTTCTTTCTCCATTTTCTTCGGGCCTTTTTCAACACAAGTTTACATTTTTTTGTATATATCAGGTGTATATTTTAATACACGTTTAATAGTTTGAATTAGTCTTTGGGACGGAGTGGAAAAAGGGCGGAGACTCTCGAGCTAGGAAAAGGATCCCTTCAAAAGAATTGACCGAAGCTCTGTATGAGGTGAAAATCTCGTTTAAATACAGGACTAACATTTTCCAAATATTTTTTTGTTGCTTATTTTCTTTCATGCATATTATATATTTTCCTATGAATTTTATAAACACAATCAACATTTTAAATATATGATTAATATTTTATTTAAGTATTCTTTTTATGTATAATATCTTATATACACATCTTCTACATTTTTTTACACATCAGGTTTTTTAATACATATTTAACATTTTAAAATACCTGATTAACATTTTTTCATATTTATGTTTTGATATATATTTTTTCTTTGATTCTTGTTCTATACACGTTTAATATTTTTTAAATGCATGATTAATTTTCATGTTTTTATGTAAAGTGAAATTCTAATATACTCCCTCTGTACCAAAATAATTGTCGCTGGAGTGGCTGAAGTTCAGCTACTCCAGCGACAATTATTTTGGTATAGAGGGAGTATATAGTTTGAATATTTTCAAATATAGATAAATGTGGAAAAAGCAAAAATCCAAAACAAAAAGTCAAAAAACGAGCGCTTAAGGCCCCGTGCACTGGGCCGGACCATTTGCATAGTCGCGCCCAGAAATATCGGGGAGGCGCTGCAGGCATATATCCAACTACATCTTTTGTACACCTTCTACCACTTTTGTACATCATCAGGGTCGTTTTTTATACATGATTAACATTTTTCATATTTATGTTTTGATATCTACTTTTTCTTTGAAACATTTTCCTGTACATGTTGAATATTTCCCAAATGCATGTTTACCATTTTGTAATTTTTTTATGTAAGGTGATTTTCATAATATATAGTTTGAATATTTCCAATTATAAACAAATGTGAAAAAAGAATGCAAAAACGTTTTTTTTTTGAAAAAACGAAAGAAAAAACGAGCACTTAACGGCGCTTAAGGCGGCGCGCGCTGGGCCGCACCATTATGCTAATTAGCGTAATGGGCTGTTCGACCCAAGCTCAGTCAACTGGCCCACTTAATCGGGGCCCACGAAGAGCCACTTTAGCCTTCCCGCCACGCCGCCCCCCGTCCTTCCCGCCCAAAACCCTCCTCTTATCCCCCTCTTCCCGCCATTCCCCCCAAACCCTCTCATTTCCCTCCCTTCTCTGACCCGCGTCTTTCCTCCTCGACCCGCCGCCGCCACCGCCGCCATGGCCGCCGGGACGAAGACCGTCGACTACGCCGCGGAAAGAGGTACGTTCTCTCACCTCCGCTCGTCCCTCCGGACCGGAAGCCTCTGGAACCGTCTCTCGCGAGCTCTTCCCTCCCGTTCTCGGAAGCTTGTAGAATGAGTTCAGACGGCCGCGTTGCTTATTCATGTTCGTTTCTCCCCCCTGCAGCGCTCGCCAAGGACTTCCTCACCAACTTCACCGGCCCGCACGGCGAGCCCAAGTACCAGAACATCCTGGTAATCACCTCTTACCCCGTGTCTCAGCCCTGGAGATCCGATATTTCTTAGTTATTTCACGCCGATTTGTTGTTAATCCAAGTATTTGACCTCCATTCTTTCCAATTCCAGCAAGACATCGCGAACCGGAAGATCCGCGCCGTCCAGATCGAGCTGGACGACCTGTTCCACGTACGAATTCCCCATCTCCACGAGATCTAATTCTTTCCAGAGGTATGGTTGCGGGTTCAGTATCTGATATCGGTTGCTTTGCATGCGCAGTACAAGGATGTGGACGAGGAGTTCCTGCAGAGGGTCACCGAGAACACCAAGCGCTACATCGGCATATTCGCCGAGGCCGTGGACGAGCTCATGCCCGAGCCCACGGAGGCCTTCGCTGTCGACGAGGACAGGGACATCTTGATGACGCAGCGCGTGGATGAAGGGGCTGATGGAGGCGCTGACGGCACGGACCCTCTACAGAGGATGCCGCCGGAAATCAAGCGGTTCTTGTGAGTATCTGTGTACTGCCCCTAGAAGTTTCTTGCGCAACTAGGTTTCCGTTCATTTCTCTTAACCAATTTGTCTGGTGGCTATGATTGTAGTTCAGTAGCTGGCTATTTAATTATTTGCTGATATCGCAGAACTGAAACTACTTAACAACTGAAACGTGAAGGGAGATCTTTAGGTCTTAGTATTATCTGGCTTTGGTAGAATTTGCTCTGCCAACTGACTGATGCGATTAATGCAAAATTGTTCAGAAACAATATCTGCTTTCATGGATTTGTTATATGACAAGATATTTAAATTTGTTCTAAACATTTGCCATCTTGCATTCTTGCAAAGACTTGTTTTGTGATCTCATAGATGCTTGCAGATACCTAATTCAGTACAAATGATCCATTGGAACAACTGTACAATGTTCTTCTGGTATATCCAGTTTGTTTCTGCTATATTTTGTCTAATATGAAATGTTTTTCACATTCTAGTGAGGTATACATCAAGGCCTTCTCGAAGGTGACACCACTCACCCTTAGGCAAGTGAAGGCAACCCACATTGGGCAGCTTGTGAAAATATCTGGAATTGTCACTCGCTGCTCGGATGTGAAGCCCTTGATGCAGGTGGCGGTTTATACATGTGAAGAGTGTGGTTTTGAGATATACCAGGTACTACATCTTGATTTAGGTTCTTGTTTCTGATATGCCTATTTGTCAAACCCTTGTAACAGACCTCCCTATATTAGTTTAGATTGTGTCACCCAGGAGAATTTTGCATATTATTTATCTCAGTACATATAGTGAAATGCAATATTTGTGATACTGAGCTGTACAACTAGTGCTGAAGTTCTATTTGTTGCTATGAATGTGACAGGAAGTGACTGCTAGAGTCTTTATGCCTCTCTTTGAGTGCCCATCCCAACGATGCAAGCTGAACAAAGCAAAGGGGAATTTGATCCTTCAACTGCGAGCATCAAAATTCCTTAAGTTTCAGGAGGTAATATTGCTTCTCCACAGTCCAGTGGACAAACCTAACTCTATTTAATGGTGAAAAACTTGTCAAAAGGAAATCATATTCATACTCCCTCTTAACTGCAAAACTGTAACCTTTTCTTGCAGGTCAAGCTCCAAGAACTTGCAGAGCATGTACCAAAGGGCCACATCCCACGTTCTCTAACTGCTCATCTCAGAGGAGAGCTGACAAGAAAGGTAAATCAAATGACCACTACTTTTTTTTTGCTTTGAGTAACTCTCTTTTGCTTAAGGCCATATAAATCACGATATCTGCTCTTGTGCTTACATCCATGCATTTTTATATGTTCCATTACATCCATGTGTTGATTCCATACAAAGTTGGATTTCTGTTATTCAGTTTCCAGTAACTTCTAAGCTCAGAAATGATATTAAAAGCTCATGAATGAAGAACGATATTCAGTAATCTTCCCAAATGCTATTTGTTGAAATCCTATGATCATTAATAAGTACTAAACGTTGCCATTATCAGGTGGCACCTGGAGACGTGGTTGAGATGTCTGGTGTTTTCCTCCCCATGCCTTACTTTGGATTCCGGGCCATGCGGGCAGGATTGGTTGCTGATACCTATTTGGAAGCAATGTCTATTACCCATTTCAAGAAGAAATATGAAGAGTAAAGCCTATGATCTTATTTCCATGGACCCTAACCCTATTTACCTTGCCTGTGGCACCATTTGATGTTAGAAATTGCTATAAACTATTGCAGGTATGAACTTAAGGGTGATGAGCAGGAACAAATTGACCGATTGGCTGAGGATGGTGATATCTACAGTAAGCTATCAAAATCATTGGCACCTGAAATATTTGGGCATGAAGACGTGAAAAAGGCGTTGTTGCTGCTACTTGTTGGTGCACCTCATCGGAAGCTTGGAGATGGCATGAAGGTATGCCTCCTATTGGTAGTTTGAATGTCTTGCACCGAATAATATTTTTTTCCTTTTCTGACTACTCAAAATTAACTGTGTACTTGCAGATCAGAGGAGATCTGCACATATGCCTGATGGGAGATCCTGGTGTTGCAAAGAGTCAACTTCTAAAGCATATTATCAATGTTGCTCCAAGAGGAGTGTATACCACAGGGCGTGGGAGCAGTGGTGTTGGTCTTACTGCTGCTGTCCAGAAAGATCCAGTTACAAATGAGTTTGTCCTTGAGGGAGGGGCACTGGTAAGATTTAGATCTTATGGTGATGACATTTGCACTGTATTCTCTTAGTGTCGGTTCGGTTGTAATTAAGTCTGCCTGTTTTAGTTTCTGATTTGAGCTGTTCATTTGATGCAGAAAACACTTCATTTGATGCATAACAGCATTTCAAATAATAATAACTCTCATATTGCACTTTTGGGTTTCAGGTACTGGCGGATATGGGTATCTGTGCAATAGATGAGTTTGACAAGATGGAAGAGTCTGACAGGACAGCAATTCATGAGGTGATGGAGCAGCAAACAGTTAGCATTGCCAAGGCTGGCATCACCACCTCTCTTAATGCAAGGACTGCAGTTCTTGCTGCTGCAAATCCAGCATGGTAAAAGTTGATCTGTACATTTACTTCTAGAAAATGGCTTGGAAAATATGGTGATTGTAACGAAGGCAATTGTTTTCAACTATTCAGGGGAAGGTATGATATGAGGAGGACTCCAGCTGAGAACATAAATCTTCCTCCAGCACTTCTCTCACGTTTCGACCTCCTTTGGTTGATCCTGGATCGTGCGGACATGGAAAATGATCTTGAAATGGCAAGACATGTTGTTCATGTACACCAAAATCTTGAATCGCCAGCACTTGGGTTCACAGCACTTGAACCATCTGTTCTTAGGCAAGTACAGTCTTCAAGCATGTTACATTAAGTTTTTACCTTGTTGAATCTTGAAATCAGTTTAGTATATATACCAAGGGTAATTAAATAATATCTAGCAAGCTGAAATAAAAGCTTATGCAGTGTTTTACTCTCTTTGCCTTCTTGCTGTTCATGGTTTAAGAATAGTCTTGGCCTGACTGCAGGGCATACATATCTGCTGCAAGAAGAGTCACTCCTTCTGTTCCTCGAGATCTTGAGGAATACATTGCAACTGCCTATTCAAGCATTCGCCAAGAGGAAGCCAAGTCAAATGCACCTCATTCTTACACAACCATTAGGACACTTCTGAGCATAGTCCGCATTTCTATTGTAAGTGAACTTAATACCCTGCTTTTCTGTACTGTGATCACCTGGTTATGAAAATCTGTATTTTTTTTAAACATGATCTTGGTTTGTTTCAGGCCTTGGCAAGACTTCGATTTTCAGAAACTGTTGCCCAGAGCGATGTTGATGAAGCACTACGCCTGATGCAGATGTCAAAGTACTCGCTCTACTCTGATGACCGCCAGCGGTCTGGCCTGGATGCGATCTCTGACATATACTCTATCCTGAGAGATGAAGCAGCAAGGACCCGCAGCATGGATGTGAAATATGGTCATGCTCTTAACCTGATCTCCAGAAAGGTACAATCTCTACCTACGCCTACATTAACTGGTACCACCATTGCTGGGCCATGATTGCTAACAGAAATTCTCTCCTGCTTGAATGTTTGTAAAAACAGGGATACAGTGAGGCTCAGCTGAAGGAGTGCCTGGAGGAGTATGCATCCTTGAACGTGTGGCAGATCCACCCAAGCACCTTCGACATCCACTTCATCGACGCCTGATCCGGGAAGCGAGCACTCCATCATAATCAGATGATTGTGATGCGCGACTAGGGTGTCTGATGCCCTTGTCTGGGATCTAACAAGATTGAAAGACTTCAGTGATAGCGAGAAATGTACTAGTCTAGTAGAGCCGTTGCTATTTGTTCCTGTGAACCATGCAGGAGCCTTTCTCCTTCAGCAATCTCATTGGTTGACACTGGAGTGTAGTATATGTAACTCTGTTATGTTTGTTTACCCATTAGTTGTACGCTTTTCGACAATGATGAATTTGTGCTGCTCTATTGGTGCTAAAGACTATTTAAGCCGATTCTCATGGAATTGCTTGGAGGATGAACGCTTGGTTGTCATTTCTGGTAGGATTTTTGTTTTTGCAGCTGAATATATGTATAGTATGTTATAAGTTGGGTTTAGAAAAGTTATATGCTTCTTTTTCTAAGAAAGGAGGATGCCTGTAGTAATTACTCCCTCCTTTCCATAATTCTTGTCGTGGTTTTAGTTTAAAACTAAACCCATGACAAGAATTACGGAACCGAGGGAGTAACTTTTAGCTGCCCTAAAAAAGAGACTTGCACAGGACAAAATTGTTTGTGGAATTTACTTAAAAATAATACATAGATGAACAGTCTGTGCAGAAATACATAGAAATTGAGATTCTTAGAAAGTGCTGAACGTTGGGGGATGCATCTTGTCTCCGGGCTGCATTCCGTCCAATGCGCCTTGTCCATCTCATGATTTTCATCTTGAAGGCTTAGGAGAACTGCCCTGGTCTCAGCACCACCAGAGACAAGAGACCTGAAAGCTCTGCTTGGAGACATATTTGGTAGAAAGAGATGAGCGCTCACACATGTTACCTGAAACCTGAGCTTCGAGACATATGCGGCACAAGAACCGTTAAGGCTACTGGAACTCAAATCAACATGCCGGTGAGCACCATGTGTACAGTTTTTTTGTTTTTGTTTCGAAAAGCACGGTGTGCAGATGGACTTCTGTTTGTGAATATTGAAGATCTCCATGTTTTTTACCCCAAACTGCAGGAATTTCATCCCACAGTGATTTTTATAAATTTCCAGAATAATGAGTTATGTACAAGAAAGAATAAAAAAGAATGTAAGAAAGAGGAAGAAGCTAATGAACAAAGGGAGAGCCTCTGAACTGTGAACTATCTAAAAGCCAAAACCCAATCTGAAAGTGTTGTGCACGCATGAAGACTAGGAGATAATTATATCCATAGCAAAAGGAAGATGAATCACATCTTTGAGGGACTGCAGCTTTTGTAAAGTCGCATTGAGAAAACAAATGGTCCCTTGTTTCAACCACATATTGATCACACAACACACATGTATAATCTTCAATGAAAAAGTTCTTCCCCAGGAGGAGTTCTCATGTTGAAACGATTATGAATGAGAAGCCAAAAGAAGATCTTATGCTTGAGCTGTGTGCAAGTTTTCCAAAGCCAGGAGATGGCAGGAATTGGGTTGGCTTGACCAAGCAGAATTTGGTAAGCATTTGCCACCGTGAAGACTTTTGAAACAACAGGGAATTGCCAAACATCAGACTTGCGAAAGGCTAAACCATACTATCCGTGCGTCATACGTCCAGACAAGCATTAATGCAGGCTTATCAAATCTCAGAACATAGCAATAGCTCTAGGCTTCCATCCTAAATCTGAGCAAAACTACTACATCTTCTTGTTTTGGACGACGCAAAATAGCTTTAGGCTAATGAAGTCTCAGAACATAGCAAAATAGTGACTCAAGACTAGCAAGACAGAACAAGTTCAGATTGCCCCCCGAAGAAACATTCATTGCAGCAACAAACATGAGACCTAATTGTTTTTCCCATTGATTTCAGAATTGAAGACCTGCACGATCATCATCAGCCGGCCTCCAGATCCCTACAAAAATGAAGAACATGGATACTCAATCGATTTATCAAACCAAAACTTGATCCCTCTGTCCCAAAATATAAGAACGTTTTTAACACTACATTAGTGTCAAAAACGTTCTTATATTATGGGACGGAGGGAGTATCTGTTTTCACCAATATTCCAAGTATAATCATGCCTAACTGGTTGGCTAGCTAGCAAGAAACATAGAATCAACTACTACCGGTGCTAGTAAATGAGTAAATACAACGTTGCGCGATTATGGGTTGCATGTTCATTCCTACCATCACATTCAGTCGTGGTGCGGAAGCGCCATGTACTCCATCGCCCACTCAGATATCACCACATGTAGGATCAGCAAGGCGATTGACACGATAAAACCGGCAACATTAGGCCACTGCAAAACCAATCATCAGAGATCAGACACTCATTGGTACGCATTGCCGTACATATGCACAAGTGGAAAACAAAGCAATACGATCCTACCATCACCAAAGGATCATCCCCGAGCCAACCAAACCAAATCCACACCATGTAGTTTCCCATTGCAAAACTTAAGAATCCCATGGCGGGTATCCTCTCCATCCCCTCCTCCATCACATATGGCTGCATTTGTAATGGAGACATAAGTCACAGATGGCTCAACGAGGCATAGTTTGAACCACAGTTTGTACTTACCAAACCGGCGAGTGGTGATAAAGCCGTCAGACCAACGAAGATAGAACAGACAATCCCAAGAAACTCCTGACTCAATAGATCGGCGGCGTAAAGCGCAAGGAGAGCAATATAGATGAAGAAGCCTGATGCCATGTAAGAATAGGCCACTGCTCGCTCCTCGTTTGAGTAGCAGCGCAGGAAGATGGCGAAACAGATGAGCTGGGTAAGAAGCCCAAAGCACCACAGATAAAACATCGCTTGAGTAAGACCGGTGACTGGTCTGCTCGTGGTTCGAAGCCCATGATCAGAAAAAGCCTAAGCACACATGTGTATGTGGCCAGAAAGAAAGGAAATCCCCACTTGCGGTCCTTCCCAGCACTCCACACTCCAGGTATGGTAAAAGCCCTGTGCGATGAATATATAAGCTAATTTGCCAGCCAACAAATGTATAAAGTATATGTATGAAACCGAGTAGCGTCAAAAATTACAACAACAAAAATTTCAGCGGACAACTGAGATTTGCAGAGAGAAAACAATCTGAAAACAACAAATCACTCACTATACGCGATTTCGGTTGAATTTGACCAATATGTAAGATCATTAAGTACCAAATACTCTAACTTCAAACAAGAGAAAACTTACTACTAAACGAAACTGCTAATTACCGCATACAAACATGTAAAACTAACAATGATTCATTTTAATTAGATTTTAGCACTTGCATATGCTTTACAAAACGAGTTGCATTAAAGATGATTGACGGACTTTACATGGCACGTGTACTATAAGCTTGCAACAATGGCAGGATAGCACACTGCATATACTTAGACAGATAACCATCATGCATATAAGCTAAATTCTAGGCAAGAACAAAGCAAAAAGAGCACTCCTCCGCCATCATCGCACCAAATGGAGGAGAGGCTTTTAGATGAAGCCTATAATCACATATAGAAACTAAAAAATCTATATCAAAGGACGGCGTCAAGCGAATATGCATCTAGGGTAGCATGAGACAAAGATACTCACAGTGGCATGAGGTATCCCAAACTGGCAACACCGGCACCTGCAAAAAGATCGTTCCAACTCCCATTTAGCTCCTTTTTAAACAGTAATGTGATAAAAGACAAAACGAGATGAAGCCATAAGATATCTGATCAACCTAGTAAGCCGACGCCCGTACGAAGGTCCATGTGGTACTCCACAGTGATGCAAACGTACAGGCTACAAATATAAAGGGCAAACACTTCAATTTAGCATCAAGAAGAGTTCAGATAACAAATAACTCAGAGAGTAATAGTGCAACAGAAACAAATATTAGGACCAAACTAGAGCATTCGACGCGTGGGGCAAAACAGCAACAGAGAGCACCATGCCCTTTGGGTTACCAACAAAACCACCATGAATTTCCAAAGAAATACTCAGATCATCAAGTCAATCACCGAGGATATCCAAGCATGGGAATAGATTGCACCATAGGCTTTGTTTTTGTTTGTAGTAGCCGTGGTTAATTTTGGGCTGATGTAAGCTTAGCTAGCTGCTGGAATTAACTGCATGTAATACTACTACTGAACCTACCGCTCCTTAGAGCTTAATATATGCTCATGTTAAGGCCTTGCAACTTTGATTCAAAACATTGGCATCGCAATGCATTCCACGCAGAACGTGTTGGCCAACATAGCAGATGTGATTCAGAACCCATATTGGTCAACTGTGTGTGTGTCCTGAACTGAACACTATATTATGCCAACTGTGTGTGATACACATGAAGATATGTATCCTCTACTGCTGTTATTGGCCAAAATTAAACGGTAAACTGAACTGTTACACAGTGTTGTATGAATCCTCTACTGCTGTTACACCGTGATACACTACACATGAAGATATGTATCCTCAACTGCTGTGTATCATAGGTTCAGGACCTGAAGACGTGTAGGCCAATATGGTCAGTAGTTCAGGCAGTGTATCATAAGTAGAAAACCGAGAAATAATGATCCTCTACTGCGTGTAGGCCAACATAGCAATAGTTCAGGCAGTGTATCTGAAGTAGAAAACTGAGAGAGAATGATCCTCTACTGTGTGTAGGCCAACACAGCAGTAGTTCAGGCATGTTGGCCAACCGTGTGTGTATCCTTGTCCTAAACTTGAAGGACAGAAGTTAGTCAGGTATGTATGTTTCAGGTCCTGAACTGAACGCACTGCCTTCCCTGGATTGCATGCGCTCTTCTTGCTGTTTAATTTTGCTTAGCAGGATGAGTGGGACGATGAACATGAAGACGGAGTGGATGATTATCTTTTATCAACAGGAGTAGGCTGTGACTCGATGCGACCAATGCAAGGACTATTAATGGAGACAAAGACACAAGGGTTAAGTGCTAGTTGTTCCCTCTACTAGCAATTCTCTTCTTTTGTAGAGATTGATATGCTACCTAGCTTTTTCTGTGAAAAAATTTGCGATTTTTATCTTTCATAAAAATTGCGATTTCTGTCTGCGCTTTGGGTTACCAACGAAACCACCATCAATTGCCAAAAAAATACGCAGATCATCAAGTGAATCAAGCATGGGAATGGGGCGGGCTAAACTAAAAGGGGCGCTATCTTCCAAACAAGAACAACAGAGATCACCATGAGCCCATGACGCAATAACGCGAGCTACATTTGCTTGCATAAAACCGCAAGCGATCGATCGAGAAAAGAGGGGCGAGCGCGACACGCTCAGAACGCAAGAACACGAAACAGATTCAAGTGCGGAAGAACCGAGCTCTGCAAATTCAAGAACTTGCACACGAATAGCTCTGCAAATTCAAGAACTTGCACACGAACTGCTCTGCTCCATCCAAACAACAAGGGCATTCAAGGGTGCCACCAATGGCAGGATAGCACGATCACCCAAAGAAGTTCAGACGCGCACCATCTCTGGAACCAGTACCCGAATCAAAACAGGAAGAGAGGGTGAAAAACAAAAAGAAACGGAGGAAGAACATCAGAGCCTTGGTGTTCGTTGGTCTCTCTCCTCCTCCTTTTCTTTGGACGCAGATCAACAGCAAAGGCAAAGACACAGCGGGACTGCAGGGGCAAGCACGCGCACAAGGCAAGAACACGAAATCGACCGATCAAAGTGCGGAAGAACCTCACCAAGAAAAGAGCTCTCCAAAATCAAGAAGGTGCGCACGGAGAGCTCTGCTTCGCAGACAAGAAGAAAATACGCAGCGGAGGAACAGATCAATCACCAAAAGAACTTCACACGCGCATCATCTCTGGAGCACCCGAATCAGAACGGAAAGAAAAGGTGAAGAACAAAATGTAGAGACCTTTCTTCCTCCTCCTCCCTCGCGTAGAAGCCCAAGCCGTTTCACTTTGCAGAGGCTTTGCAACAAACCCAGGAAGGCGACTCCTTTCCCTCTCCCGGGTTCGTTTTGCACCGTCAGATTTGCTTTGGTCGCCAGCTGTCCCGTATCCAAAGGTCCAGGCGCCGCGGCTCGCGCCCCCATGGTGGCCTCACAGGTAACCTCCAGTGGGGTCTCGTTCCTCAAGCCACGAGTGTCCTCAGTTCGCCATTCCGCCGTACGCCGTTCGTTGCTTCGCCGCAGCCGTCGCATACTCGCATTGGTCGGTGGCGGCTACCGTCGTGATACCTGCCTCGGCCGCCGGAACCACGAGTAGCCATGTTGTGAGAAGACGACAAGACGCTCTGAGAGTTTTTTCTTCTTTTGATTTGAATTTTAGATTTTGAGATTTTCCTTGAGAGGTAGATTTATACTCTCTCCGTTCCTAAATATAAGTACATCTATATTGAAATCTATAAAAAAACTTCGGAAATGTTAACGCCCACACGTGTGTGCGTTCACCACCCCGACCACACGCAAGCATCTCCGTTGGCTTCGGTACGCACGAATCTTGGAGCAAACAGGCCGGTTTTCGGCGCCACGTAGGATGAGTCTCGTGTGCGGTGTGCGAGTCAGTTCGCCCGCACGGTGGTTGCCATCCCGTGGTCAGCGGTTGCCACTCAGAGGCGTGCGGTGGAACTGCCATGCGCCCGCACGCCACGCTCCGACCGCGGTGGACGTTAAACACGTCGCACAACCCTCCACCCTCTCCCTCACGGTTCCATTTACTCACCCGCGACGCATTTACTGGCACAACCCACTCGCACTTCAAACCACTGGAGGAGAAGGCGAGGGGAGAAGGCGACGGCGGAGGCGGAACAATCGACGGTGTTCGCGGCCGTCGGTGGTGCTCACCGGAGCGGAGCGGCTTCGCCGGAACCCGTGCGGGTTGAAGGTAATGCTCGCTTCATCTCTCGCAACCCCTTCCTGCATTTTTCCCCCTTTCCCTCCCTGTTCGATTCCTAGATCGATTCCTAGAGATTCTGGCGATTCGGCGGTGCGTCGGCGTTCCCGCCGGCGCCGAAGTTGTCTGCTAGCCGTTTTTTGGTGGCACTGGGCAGTTTCGTCGCCGCCGCGGCGGCGGCATCGTCGGTGCGGTTATGCCTGTTCGGAGGCACGCACTAGTCTTGCGTATGGATTTGGGAGGTGTCCCCCGGTTTGTTTTGATGCGCATTGGTTCGAATTTGTGTTTGCAGTCAGTTCGTGCAAGAATTTTGAGGATGATTTTGAAGTTGAAGTAGTTGCCATTGAAACCTAGATCTAGTTAGTTTGGTTTTGAAACTGTAGAATGAGGCGAACTTGGCAGAATGAGTGAACGTGAACAAATATGTGGCAACTAAACTCCCTGAACAAATGTGATAGTTGCCACAAACGTGTTTTCTTTTGCGGCAACAAATTACTGAAAATGACTGTCATAGTTGCCACATTCAAGCTTTCACATAGGGCAACTAATTTTATTGAATGACTATGATAGTTGCCACACACACGCTCTTCCATGTGGCAAACTGAATTTTGCTGAATTTATATGATAGTAACCACAAACATGCTTTTTCATTGTGAGATCTAATTTTTTCTGAATTATTTGTGATAGTTTCCACACTTTGATAGTTGCCACAATCGGTAGTCAATGCAGTTTCGGCATCCAGCTGCACTGGACGGCAACTAATGTGCACATCGAGTGTGCGTGTTTGCCACTTGGATTGTATAATCATGTGGCAAATAGAATGTGAACACAATGTCTGTTGCCACAATGCAGATATGACAGTGTGGCAAATTGGCTGCATAATATGGCAACCACATTTGCGTACCAATTGTGCCAGATGCCATATCATGTCTGTTGCCACATCATGTCTGTTGCCATGTTACAGTCAGTACAATGTGGCATTTTCATTGTACTACAGACACAATTTTTTCGTTTTGCCACAATGACTTTTGTGATATCTGAACACACTGTGCCTGTTTTCAGGTTATCGATTCAGATGTGGTTTCATTGCTTTTTTGTACTATATTGGGCTAACATGGCAACTTCAACATTTTGTTTTCAAGTGCATTTACCAACGTGCTTACTTGCCACGTTTATGTTCTCGACAATCATAGGGGGGGGGGGGGGGAGGGGGGGCCGCGTGCGTGTTCATGCTATATTTTTTGCATTCACTAGTTGACATTTTCTGTTAGGTGGCAAATGCTTACCTCTTGCATTTACATTTTCCCCTTAACAATTTGGTCTGTTCCTACATCAGCAGAATGGCTCATGGCGATCATCAAAATGATGACGATGATTTCATGGATCCACCACAGCGTAACCGGGCAACTGGACGGAGAAAAGAGGGCGACGAGGTAACTGTCCACACACCCGCCCCATCTCCTCCCGATTTTTGTTATTGGTTGGCACCTATATCTTTTGTAGTCATCTGTCATGAACTAAATTTTCATGACATTGCAAAACATGGCAACAGCTGATCACTTTTGTGTCTGTTTTTCGCAGAAGAAGAAACGTATTCGCAACAGAGCCTCCCAGAAACGTCTGACTGTGTTGATTGAAAAATTCACCGACGATCAAAAGGGAGCTGCTGCTGAGATGGGTATGCAGGCTCTGATGGATGTCCGGTGCACGAACCTTGTCAACCCTGTATGTGACTGGCTTGGTGAGATCTACGAGCCTGCCTCCAGGGAATTCGTGATTCCGGGACGCGGAAGACTTCCGTTGAACGAGGAATCCGTGTTCTGCACTTTGGGTGTGCCTTGTGGACATATCAAAGTCCCGTACGAGGTCAATAATGAGATCGAGGAAGCGCTGTTCGCCCGTTTGTTTCCTGGATTGGAGTCCATGCCGAACACGTCTGTACTAGCAGATTCGCTGCAGGCCATGACGATGCATGGAGATGTTTTCAAGATGAAGCTACTCATGTACCTCATCTCAGCTATTTTCGCGCCGACCACTTCCCTTCGCCCAAGCAACAAATGTTTCCCCATCCTGGTGAATGATCCATCCTTACTACTTTATTTTCCTTCAATCTTTTGGCTCCGATGTCACGTGTTAAGTTAATGACTGCCAGTATTTTCGTTGTTTTTTTCCGTTTGATTTCTGATGCGGCAAACTTTTTGCCCTGAAATTTTGTGTGGTGCAGGCGAATCTGAAAAATGTGAAGAACATGAACTGGTGTAAGTTTATTGCCAACTTTCTCCATGATGCTTTCGCAAACAAGATGTACCAGAAGGGTTGTCGACTGCATTTAATGGTATTTATTTTACCAGATCTCTCTGTGAACTCTTGTTTATAACACAGTTTTATTCATGCATGGCAACCTGATCATAACAAGATGGCAACTGCCATAATGACAATGTGGCAACTGCCATAATGACAATATGGCAACTGTCATACTGATAATGTGGCAACTGCCATCATATTAGCATGGCCACTGCTATCACAGTATGATGGCAACTGCCAGCACACTATGATGGCAACTAGCACATACATACTATCATTGGATCATACATTATCCTGCTCTTTTTCCCAACTACAAAGTACCCATGATGGCAACTGACATTTCTTTCTTTGTAAAATTGTTTTAAATCAGCTCATGTATGTCGACTGTCTTGATCTGTCCACCGTGGATTTCTCTGGGGTAGGAGGCCCGCCGCCTACGCACAAGTTTGCTGTTTCTGCGTGGACCATCAACGCTGTCAAGGCTGTGCTTGCCGCAGACAGGGCAACTGATACCACATATGGAAAACTACAGGTTAGCTTTTGTTTATCTCTTCACACGGCATGCTTACAAATTTGACATGAGGCAACCATCCGTGGTTTATAAGGCAAGCTTACAATTTCTTTTTGTGTTTCATAGCTGATGGCCAAGCATGCTATAGACTACAACGTGTTTGGGGGGCCTCAAAAATTTGGAAAGTGGATGGACGTGCACTCAGCTCCGTCTTGCCCTTCTGAGGTAATCAAAATATCGACATCCATTGTTTGCCGTGGATTACTTGTTGATGTCGCGCAAGCGACTGTAATATGGGTTGTTGTTGATGCTTCTTGTTTTCGTGCACAGGCGAGGGCACCAGTTGAGCATCTAATTGGGCAGTTTGCATCCGGAATGACCGGCTTTCTCGGGAAGTTGGTTGAGGGGTGGACGTCCCTCAGTGCCTCTGACAGCGACGCGGTTGCGAGGCAGTTCACTTCATTTGTCCCAGAACGTACACATCGACCAACCGGTTGCCGTGGCCGGTATGACTACAACAGTTCCCAAGAGCCCGGTGACACACAAGATGATGTAGATGGAGACGCTGGCCTCAGCAAGGATGACGACGATGACATGGATAATGTGCATCAGGACACTGATGACGATGAACATGCTGAAGTTCGCACAGGCGGCAATAAGGGCAAGGATGCAACAGACGCCCCCCCACCGGAGAAAGTGAAAGAACATACGGCTGCGAGAGGCGAGGGGGTGTTGCCATCAAGGAGGGGGAGGGCTCCAGATGATGTTGGGCAGGGTTCTCATGGCAAGAGGTCTAGGACCGATCCCGTAGCTGCCAGGAGGAGGTTCGACTTTCAATTTTAGTTTTCTGCTCTGTCTATTTTCTTGGAACAATCTCATCCATTTCTTTGCACTTGTTTTTTGTCAAGCGCGGCAATGGGTTTGTTGTCTGACAGTCGCCACCTTCTTTTTTCCCTCCATCTGTTACGTGCAGCGAGCCGACCGCTGGTGGACGAGCAGTTACGAAGAAACAGGCGCCAACGCCAACCCGTGTTTCTGCTCGCTTGAACAAAGGTGCCCCCATTGCCGGTGACACCCCTTCCAGCAGGTCTTCTCCTCGTACGACGACGACCAACACCGGGGATCCTGTCATGTTGCCAGACCTGAGGAAGCCAGTCAAGAAGTATGTTTATCCATGTGCTTTCATTTACATAGTGGTATTTTTTCTTGAATTTCCAATGCTACTGTTCAGCTTGTCACATGTTCTTCTGTCATCGTCCCCCACGCGGCAACCGCTGTTTTTCCAAATGATTTCTTCCTTCATTTTTTAGTTTACGGCAACTCCTATTGGTCTTTACATGGCAACTGGCATCTAGGCCAATTGGCAACTACCACTCTACCTAATGGCAACCGCCATCTTTTACCTTTGGCTTTGTGAGCTCATCCCACACACATGTTTCAAATTGCATTCCTGACAGAACATACATTTGTATCATTCTTCAAGTTTGCTAACATGGCAACTGCTGCTGGATGGCAACTGCTAACTATGACACATGGCAACTCATGTTCCCATTACATGGCAACTACCAGCTTTTCCACTTGTTTTTCATTCTTTTAAGATTTCTACCATTTGCAAACATATTTTTATTCATTTTTTCATACCTTTCTCATGTGATTTTTTTTTCTTTTTGCAGGGTGAAGAAGACTACTACGCGTGGGGCCAAGCATAGCAGTAAGGACCCGCTCGAACGCCTACATTCAAAGTTGTCAACGGGGGGCAACTCAAATGTACATGAGGCACCCGACGACAATACTGCTGCTGCACCGATGACCGCTCCCACCAACTCTGATGCAAGTGGCCAACCATCTCCACCAGCCGCGGATGTCCAGGCTAGAACAACAGGCATCCGTACATCGGGGAGTGACGAGTCGGTATCTGCCAGGACAGCTGAAATATTGCCAACTCTTCTGGCAATGAAGGATGCTGCTGTGAGCCATGCCACCCCATCAGCAAGTGTTGAAGTGGACGCTCCCGAGACGAACCTAGGCAAGGAAGATTCCCGCTCTTCTGACACTGATTCCAAGCGTGTGCGTGGTGGCACACCTGTGTCCACGACAGAAGCCGCTGAGGCGGCAGTTCATAAGGATATGCCATCTACAGGTGAGAGTCCTGGCACAACAGCTCCAGCCCCTGTCGGTGCAGATACTGCTAAGGTGACCATGGCGCGTGCTGGTCTTCCATCTAGGCGTCGCAGCCCCCGCAAGCAACCAACAGTCATACCCAACGCACCGGCTGTATCTAGGAGCAGGAGAGATGAGTCTGGGTATGTTCCTGCGTCCACACTGTTCCCGCCACCTGCCAAAAGCAATGTGATGGAGAAACCGCAAGACCGGAGCACAACTGATGCAGGCGTCAAGCCGGGCACGAGTGACGCAGGTGAACGGCCGGAGCAGACTGCGCCTTTACCCGCAGTGGAAATCCCCAGCATAAATCTGCGCACTTCCAGGCTCCCAGTCAATGTCGGTGTCCCCTACAGCCCAAACAAGAAGATTGCCATGAAAGCTGCTGCTGATACCGCTGACAACATGCCCCGCCCTGCAAATAAGCCCGAACATTCTGTAGCGGCCGATTCAGATATGTTTGTTGATCTTTCACCATTGGATTCTGCCCCGCAAATCGTTCGTGGTCCGACCAGTAGGAATGAGAGGCACCCAATGGCATTTACCCCACCGAGCTTCAGCCTTGGTATCAGTCAAGATCAACCGGTGGTGCAAGATCCTTTGCCAGTTGCCTTTGCTTTCCCAGGAGGCATGCCCGCAATGATGGCGCAGCCAATGGTCGAGGGCAGGAAGGCTGTCAAGTTCGCGGAGCCAATTGTGCAAGGTACACTTGTCATGTCCTTAGGATTTTCCTGTATACATCTTTGTAGTTTGAATTTTGTCCCAATCATATTCTTTTGGGTGTTCTCACTTGTGATGGCAACTGCCGTGTGATGACATGGAAAGTGGATTTGATGCACCATGTCCTACATTTTTTTTGTTGCCATGCTGCATTTTGACATTTGGGTAAACACGTGGCAACTGAAGTTGATTCATCATGGCAACTGTATTTGCTGGCACATGGCAAATATAGTGCATTACATATGGCAACTAGATTTGCCACACCATGTCACCTGCATTTTTTTGTTACCATTCTGCATTTTTTCTATACGGCAATCACATGGCAAGTGGAGTTGACACAACATGGCAACTGCATTTGATGTGACATGGCAACCACAATCCATCTAGATGGTAATTCAGCACAACTGCATGGCAACTGTAGTTGCACCACACATGTCAATTTCCCCACTATTTTCTACCTACATCCTGTTGGAAATATGCCCTAGAGGCAATAATAAAAGTATTATTATATTTCTTTGTTCATGATAATTGTCTTTTATTCATGCTATAACTGTATTATCCAGAAATCATAATACACGTGTGAATACATAGACCTCAATATGTCCCTAGTGAGCCTCTAGTTGACTAGCTCGTTGTGATCAACATATAGTCATGGTTTCCTTGCTATGGACATTGGATGTTGTTGATAACGGGATCACATCATTAGGAGAATGATGTGATGGACAAGACCCAATCTTAAGCATAGCACAAAGGTCGTTTAGTTCGTTTGCTAGAGCTTTGCCAATGTCAAGTATCTCTTCCTTAGACCATGAGATCGTGTAACTCCCGGATACCGTAAGAGTGCTTTGGGTGTACCAAACGTCACAACGTAACTGGGTGACTATAAAGGTGCACTACAGGTATCTCCGAAAGTGTCTGTTGGGTTGACACGGATCGAGACTGGGATTTGTCACTCCGTATGACGGAGAGGTATCTCTGGGCCCACTCGGTAATGCATCATCATAATGAGCTCAAGGTGACCAAGGTGTTGGACACGGGATCATGCATTACGGTACGAGTAAAGTGACTTGCCAGTAACGAGACTGAACAAGGTATTGGGATACCGACGATCGAGTCTCGGGCAAGTAACGTACCGATTGACAAAGGGAATTGTATACAGGGTTTGATCGAATCCTCGACATCGTGGTTCATCCGATGACAACATCGAGGAGCATGTGGGAGCCAACATGGGTATCCAGATCCCGCTGTTGGTTATTGACCTGAGAGCGTCTCGGTCATGTCTGCATGTCTCCCGAACCCGTAGGGTCTACACACTTAAGGTTCGGTGACGCTAGGGTTATTAGGAAGACTTGTATGTGACTACCGAATGTTGTTTGGAGTCCCGGATGAGATCCCGGACGTCACAAGGAGTTCCGGAAGGGTCCGGAGGTAAAGATTTATATATGGGAAGTTGTCAAACGGACACCGGAAAGTTTCGGGGTCATACCGGTATTGTACCGGGGCCACCGGAAGGGTTCCGGAGGTCCACCGGGTGGGGCCACCCCTCCCGGGGGACCACATGGGCTGCGTGGGGCAGGGAGCCAGCCCCTGGTGGGCTGGGCGCGCCTCCCCACCTAGGCCCATGCGGCTAGGGCAAGGGGAGGGGAAACCCTAAAGGGGGCGCCCCCTGGCTTGGAGGGCAAGCCACCCCTCTTCCCCTCTCCCTTTGGCCGCCGCCCCCCCCCCTAGGGTTTTCCCTAGAGGGCCGGCCCCCCTTGCCCCCTTCCCCTATATATAGAGGGGTGAGGGGAGGGCTGCAACACACAAGCCAAGGCGCAGCCCCTCCCCTCCCCAACACCTCTCCTCCTCCATACGTGCTTGGCGAAGCCCTGTCGGAGTACTGCTGCACCAACTACACCACGCCGTCGTGCTGCCGTTGGAGCAATCTTCCTCAACCTCTCCTCCCCCCTTGCTGGATCAAGAAGGAGGAGACGTCTCCCGTCCCGTACGTGTGTTAAACGCGGAGGTGCTGTCCGTTCAGTACTTGGTCATCGGTGATCCGAATCACGTCGAGTACGACTCCATCATCACCATCCCCTTGCAAGCTTTCGCACGCGATCTACAAGTGGTATGTAGATGCAAACTCACTCCCTTAACTCGTTGCTTAGATGAACTCATAGATGGATCTTAGTGAAACCGTAGGAAAAATTTAATTTTCTGCAACATTCCCCAACAGTGGTATCAGAGCCAGGTTTATGCGTAGTTCTCTTTGCACGAGTAGAACACAATTTTGTTGTGGGCGTGGATCTTGTCAACTTACTTGCCTCTACTAGTCTTTTCTTGCTTCAACGGTATTGTGGGATGAAGCGGCCCGGACCAACCTTACACGTATGCTTACGTGAGACCGGTTCCACTGACTGACATGCACTAGTTGCATAAGGTGGCTGGCGGGTGTCTGTCTCTCCCACTTTAGTTGGAGCGGATTCGATGAAAAGGGCCCTTATGAAGGGTAAATAGAAGTTGACAAAATCACGTTGTGGTTATTCGTAGGTAAGAAAACGTTCTTGCTAGAACCCAATTGCAGCCACGTAAAAGATGCAACAACAATTAGAGGATGTCTAACTTGTTTTTGCAGCGATTGATCATGTGATGTGATATGGCCAGAAGTTGTGATGAATGATGAATTGTGATGTATGAAATCATGTTCTTGTAATAGGATTCACGACTTGCATGTCGATGAGTATGACAACCGGCAGGAGCCATAGGAGTTGTCTTTATTTTTTGTATGACCTGCGTGTCATTGAAGAACGCCATGTAAACTACTTTACTTTATTGCTAAACGCGTTAGCCATAGAAGTAGAAGTAGTCGTTGGCGTGACAACTTCATGAAGACATGATGATGGAGATCATGATGATGGAGATCATGGTGTCAAGCCGGTGACAAGATGATCATGGAGCCCCGAAGATGGAGATCAATGGAGCTATATGATATTGGCCATATCATGTCACAACTATATAATTGCATGTGATGTTTATTATTTTTATGCATCTTGTTTACTTAGGACGACGGTAGTAAATAAGATGATCCCTTACAAAATTTCAAGAAGTGTTCTCCCCTAACTGTGCACCGTTGCTACAGTTCGTCGCTTCTAAGCACCACGTGATGATCGGGTGTGATGGATTCTTACGTTCACATACAACGGGTGTAAGACAGTTTTACACAGCGAAAACACTTAGGGTTAACTTGACGAGCCTAGCATGTACATACATGGCCTCGGAACACGGAGATCGAAAGGTCGAACACGAGTCGTATGGAAGATACGATCAACATGGAGATGTTCACCGACGATGACTAGTCCGTCTCACGTGATGATCGGACACGGGCTAGTCGACTCGGATCGTGTAACACTTAGATGACTAGAGGGATGTCTAATCTGAGTGGGAGTTCATAATTTGATTAGAACTTAATTATCATGAACTTAGTCTAAAACCTTTGCAAATATGTCTTGTAGATCAAATGGCCAACGCTCATGTCAACATGAACTTCAACGCGTTCCTAGAGAAAACCAAGCTGAAAGATGACGGCAACAACTATACGGACTGGGTCCGGAACCTGAGGATCATCCTCATAGCTGCCAGGAAACAATATGTCCTAGAAGGACCGCTAGGTGACGCTCCCGTCCCAGAGAACCAAGACATTATGAATGCTTGGCAAACTCGTGCTGATGATTACTCCCTCGTTCAGTGCGGCATGCTTTACAGCTTAGAACCGGGGCTCCAAAAGCGTTTTGAGCATCACAGAGCATATGAGATGTTCGAAGAGCTGAAACTTGTTTTCCAAGCTCATGCCCGGGTCGAGAGATATGATGTCTCCGACAAGTTCTATAGTTGTAAGATGGAGGAAAATAGTTCTGTCAGTGAGCACATACTCAAGATGTCTGGGTTGCACAACCGTATGACCCAGCTGAATATTAACCTCCCAGATGAGGCGGTTATTGACAGAATCCTCCAGTCGCTCCCACCAAGTTACAAGAGCTTTGTGATGAACTACAACATGCAGGGGATGGAAAAGACCATTCCTGAAGTGTTCTCGATGCTGAAGTCAGCAGAGGCTGAAATCAAGAAAGAACATCAAGTGTTGATGGTCAATAAGACCACTAAGTTCAAGAAGGGCAAGGGCAAGAAGAACTTCAAGAAGGACGGCAAGGATGTTGCCGCGCCTGGTAAGCCAGTTACCGGGAAGAAGTCAAAGAATGGACCCAAGCCCGAGACTGAGTGCTTTTATTGCAAGGGGAAGGGTCACTGGAAGCGGAACTGCCCCAAATACTTAGCGGATAAGAAGGCCGGCAACACCAAAGGTATATTTGATATACATGTAATTGATGTGTACCTTACCAGTACTCATAGTAACTCCTGGGTATTTGATACCGGTGCCGTTGCTCATATTTGTAACTCACAGCAGGAGCTGCGGAATAAACGGAGACTGGCAAAGGACGAGGTGACGATGCGCGTCGGGAATGGTTCCAGAGTCGATGTGATCGCCGTCGGCACGCTGCCTCTACATTTACCCACGGGATTAGTTTTGAACCTTAATAATTGTTATTTAGTGCCAAGTTTGAGCATGAACATTGTATCTGGATCTCGTTTAATACGAGATGGCTACTCATTTAAGTCTGAGAATAATGGTTATTCGATTTATATGAGAGATATGTTTTATGGTCATGCTCCGATGGTCAATGGTTTATTCTTAATGAATCTTGAGCGTAATATTACACATGTTCATAGTGTGAATGCCAAAAGATGTAAAGTTGATAACGATAGTCCCACATACTTGTGGCACTGCCGCCTTGGTCACATTGGTGTAAAGCGCATGAAGAAGCTCCATGCTGATGGACTTTTGGAGTCTCTTGATTATGAATCGTTTGACACATGCGAACCATGCCTCATGGGAAAAATGACCAAGACTCCGTTCTCCGGAACAATGGAGCGAGCAACCAACTTGTTGGAAATCATACATACCGATGTGTGCGGTCCAATGAGCGTTGAGGCTCGCGGAGGATATCATTATGTTCTCACTCTCACTGATGACTTGAGTAGATATGGGCATGTCTACTTAATGAAACACAAGTCTGAGACCTTCGAAAAGTTCAAGGAATTTCAGAATGAGGTAGAGAATCAACGTGACCGAAAGATAAAGTTCCTGCGATCAGATCGTGGAGGAGAATACTTAAGTCACGAATTTGGTACACACTTAAAGAAATGTGGAATCGTTTCACAACTCACGCCGCCTGGAACACCTCAGCGAAACGGTGTGTCCGAACGTCGTAATCGCACTCTATTAGATATGGTGCGGTCTATGATGTCTCTTACCGATTTACCGCTATCATTTTGGGGATACGCTCTAGAGACAGCTGCATTCACTTTAAATAGGGCACCGTCTAAATCCGTTGAGACGACACCGTATGAATTATGGTTTGGGAAGAAACCTAAGCTGTCGTTTCTAAAAGTTTGGGGATGCGATGCTTATGTCAAGAAACTTCAACCTGAAAAGCTCGAACCCAAGTTGGAAAAATGCGTCTTCATAGGATACCCTAAGGAAACTGTCGGGTATACCTTCTACTTAAGATCCGAGGGCAAGATCTCTGTTGCCAAGAACGGATGCTTTCTGGAAAAAGAGTTTCTCTCGAAAGAAGTAAGTGGGAGGAAAGTAGAACTCGATGAAGTACTACCTCTCGAACGGGATTGTGGTGCAGCTCAGGAAAATGTTCCTCTGATGCCCACACCAACTAAAGAGGAAACCAATGATGATGATCAAGGTACTTCGAATCAAGTTGCTACTGAACTTCGTAGGTCCACAAGGACACGTTCCGCACCGGAGTGGTACGGCAACCCCGTCCTGGAAATCATGTTGTTAGACAACGGTGAACCTTCAAACTATGAAGAAGCGATGGCGGGCCCAGATTCCAACAAATGGCTTGAAGCCATGAAATCCGAGATAGAATCCATGTATGAAAACAAAGTATGGACTTTGACAGACTTGCCCGATGATCGGCGAGCGATAGAAAACAAATGGATCTTTAAGAAGAAGACGGACGTGGATGGTAATGTTACCATCTATAAAGCTCGACTTGTCGCTAAGGGTTATCGACAGGTTCAAGGGATTGACTACGACGAGACATTCTCTCCCGTAGCGAAGCTAAAGTCCGTCCGAATCATGTTAGCAATTGCCGCATACTATGATTATGAGATATGGCAGATGGACGTCAAAACGGCATTCCTTAACGGGCATTTTAAGGAAGAACTGTATATGATGCAGCCGGAGGGTTTTGTCGATCCTAAGAACGCTAACAAAGTATGCAAGCTCCAGCGATCCATTTATGGGCTGGTGCAAGCATCTCGGAGTTGGAATATTCGCTTTGATGAGATGATCAAAGCGTTTGGGTTTATGCAGACTTATGGAGAAGCCTGCGTTTACAAGAAAGTGAGTGGGAGCTCTGTAGCATTTCTCATATTATATGTAGATGACATACTCTTGATGGGGAATAATACAGAATTTTTGGACAGCATTAAGGCCTACTTGAACAAATGTTTTTCAATGAAGGACCTTGGAGAAGCTGCTTATATATTAGGCATCAAGATCTATAGAGATAGATCGAGACCCCTCATAGGTCTTTCACAAAGCACATACCTTGATAAGATTTTGAAAAGGTTCAAAATGGATCAGTCCAAGAAAGGGTTCTTGCCTATGTTACAAGGTGTGATATTGAGCACGGCTCAGTCACCGACCACGGCAAAAGATAAAGAAGAGATGAGTGTCATCCCCTATGCTTCAGCCATTGGATCTATTATGTATGCCATGCTGTGTACCAGACCTGATGTAAACCTTGCCGTAAGTTTGGTAGCAAGATACCAAAGTAATCCCGGCAAGGAACACTGGATAGCGGTCAAGAATATCCTGAAGTACCTGAAAAGGACAAAGGACATGTTTCTCGTTTATGGAGGAGACGAAGAGCTTGTCGTAAAGGGTTACGTCGACGCTAGCTTCGACTCAGATCTGGATGACTCTAAGTCACAAACCGGATACGTGTATATGTTGAATGGTGGAGCAATAAGCTGGTGCAGCTGCAAGCAGAGCGTCGTGGCGGGATCTACGTGTGAAGCGGAGTACATGGCAGCCTCGGAGGCAGCGCATGAAGCAATTTGGGTGAAGGAGTTCATCACCGACCTAGGAGTCATACCCAATGCGTCGGGGCCAATCAAACTCTTCTGTGACAACACTGGAGCTATTGACCTTGCCAAGGAGCCCAGGTTTCACAAGGAGACCAGGCACATCAAGCGTCGTTTCAACTCCATCCATGAAAATGTTCAAGATGGAGACATAGAAATTTGCAAAGTACATACGGATCTGAATGTCGCAGATCCGTTGACTAAACCTCTCTCGCGAGCAAAACATGATCAACACCAGAACTCTATGGGTGTTCGATTCATCACAATGTAACTAGATTGGTGACTAGTGCAAGTGGGAGACTGTTGGAAATATGCCCTAGAGGCAATAATAAAAGTATTATTATATTTCTTTGTTCATGATAATTGTCTTTTATTCATGCTATAACTGTATTATCCGGAAATCATAATACACGTGTGAATACATAGACCTCAATATGTCCCTAGTGAGCCTCTAGTTGACTAGCTCGTTGTGATCAACAGATAGTCATGGTTTCCTGGCTATGGACATTGGATGTTGTTGATAACGGGATCACATCATTAGGAGAATGATGTGATGGACAAGACCCAATCTTAAGCATAGCACAAAGGTCGTTTAGTTCGTTTGCTAGAGCTTTGCCAATGTCAAGTATCTCTTCCTTAGACCATGAGATCGTGTAACTCCCGGATACCGTAAGAGTGCTTTGGGTGTACCAAACGTCACAACGTAACTGGGTGACTATAAAGGTGCACTACAGGTATCTCCGAAAGTGTCTGTTGGGTTGACACGGATCGAGACTGGGATTTGTCACTCCGTATGACGGAGAGGTATCTCTGGGCCCACTCGGTAATGCATAATCATAATGAGCTCAAGGTGACCAAGGTGTTGGACACGGGATCATGCATTACGGTACGAGTAAAGTGACTTGCCAGTAACGAGACTGAACAAGGTATTGGGATACCGACGATCGAGTCTCGGGTAAGTAACGTACCGATTGACAAAGGGAATTGTATACAGGGTTTGATCGAATCCTCGACATCGTGGTTCATCCGATGACAACATCGAGGAGCATGTGGGAGCCAACATGGGTATCTAGATCCCGCTGTTGGTTATTGACCTGAGAGCGTCTCGGTCATGTCTGCATGTCTCCCGAACCCATAGGGTCTACACACTTAAGGTTCGGTGACGCTAGGGTTATTAGGAAGACTTGTATGTGACTACCGAATGTTGTTCGGAGTCCTGGATGAGATCCCGGACGTCATGAGGAGTTCCGGAAGGGTCCGGAGGTAAAGATTTATATATGGGAAGTTGTCAAACGGACACCGGAAAGTTTCGGGGTCATACCGGTATTGTACCGGGGCCACCGGAAGGGTCCGGAGGTCCACCGGGTGGGGCCACCCCTCCCGGGGGACCACATGGGCTGCGTGGGGCAGGGAGCCAGCCTCTGGTGGGCTGGGCGCGCCTCCCCACCTAGGCCCATGCGGCTAGGGCAAGGGGAGGGGAAACCCTATAGGGGGCGCCCCCCTGGCTTGGGGGGCAAGCCACCCCTCTTCCCCTCTCCCTTTGGCCGCCGCCCCCCTAGGGTTTTCCCTAGAGGGCCGGCCCCCCTTGCCCCTTCCCCTATATATAGAGGGGTGAGGGGAGGGTTGCAACACACAAGCCAAGGCGCAGCCCCTTCCCTCCCCAACACCTCTCCTCCTCCATACGTGCTTGGCGAAGCCCTGTCGGAGTACTGCTGCACCAACTACACCACGCCGTCGTGCTGCCGTTGGAGCAATCTTCCTCAACCTCTCCTCCCCCTTGCTGGATCAAGAAGGAGGAGACGTCTCCCGTCCCGTATGTGTGTTGAACGCGGAGGTGCTGTCCGTTCAGTACTTGGTCATCGGTGATCCGAATCACGTCGAGTACGACTCCATCATCACCATCCCCTTGCAAGCTTCCGCACGCGATCTACAAGTGGTATGTAGATGCAAACTCACTCCCTTGACTCGTTGCTTAGATGAACTCATAGATGGATCTTGGTGAAACCGTAGGAAAATTTTAATTTTCTGCAACGTTCCCCAACACATCCCACATCATACACCCTATTTCCTCACAATCCATCTGTTTTCTGACTTTCTCCTTATCCTAACACACTTTTTATTTTTTGAATCATTGCAGGCACCCCTGAGGAAATTTCACCGTCACTTGACGAAGCTTACCGCAAGATCGAGGAGGCAGCATTGCAGAGGAGGACCTCGCGAGAGCAAGGGCAATCAAGTTCCAACTTGCCTGCAGAGACGGCATCTGAGGATACCATCAGAAGTGCCACCCCTGGTTCTGTGAGACAGCAGAGGTAGTTCACCCACCTCCCGCGGAAGACTACGAGCCCGAATTCAGGGCCACTAAGGAACGACCCAGCTGTACGACATCATCAAGCGGTTTGGAAATGCGAGGGCCAGCAGCAAGCACATGAAGGAGTTGAAAGCGTAAATGACCACACCCTATAATCTCTCATTTTGCTTTGTTCCTTTTTTAACATTTCATCTTCTTCGTACTCTCTATACATGATGCGCTTACGTTTTAGTTCTTTCATATATTTTTTACTTAGCAGGCATGATTCTTCTATGTTATGTCATTTTCATACAGCTCATGTTTGGACAGAACCAAAGTCATTCAATGCGGAGCGACGTACGTCGACCTGGGTGATCTCGCCGAGTCCGTGAGGACAAACGGTAAAATGTCGACGAATGTAGTTGCATGCGGGATCGACTACATCAACAATCACATTGACGTGTGTGCCGACAAGATCATCATGCATTACAGTGTGACATGCAAAATATGAGATGGTGACTTCCACCACAAAATCATGAGGAAGAATTTCGCTCAACACGGTGAATTCAAGCTAACACTGAAGAAATATGTGAGTACTCCTCCCCTGTATGCACTGTTTTTTCACATGATGTGGTTTTTGCCATCTTCTGCACTTGTGATTATGTGGCAGATGTTTTCATGTGGCAACAGCTGCCGTGCACATTTACTTCTTTTGTTTTTTGCATCCCATGTGAACTATGTGGCAATTTGATTGTAAAATGCACGGCACATTTTGTTCACCCATAACCAAACATTCTACGTGATTCTATTTTTTTTGTTCCTCTGCTGTTCTTTTTGTGTAGTCTGCTTTCTCATTCATTCACTTTTCAAATGCAGGTCATGTTCCCCATGTTCCAGGATCTTGCACCACATGACACTCAAGACAAGTGTTGTCACCACTATGCGATCTGTCTTGACCTGAAGAACCAACGTTTTGAGGTGCTTGATTCAATCTGTTCGGAAGCTGATTCAGATCTTACTACGCATGCCGAATTCTTCATTAACAACCTCAAAGAGACATGGAACCGTCACTACGAACATTCAAAGGTCCAGATCAGACATTTCCCGATTGAGTATGTGGTGACTATGAAGCAAGGGAACACGTAATTTCTTAACCCCCTCCTTCATGTGCCGTTTACATCAATGCAACCCCTATTTTTGTTGTCACATCTGAATTGAAGTCTATCTTTGCTACGTCTGTCCTTTTTTGCGTGTTCATATGAGTATTTTTGTCGTGCAGTACGGACTGTGGCTTTCATGCGCTGGAATACTTTGCAAAGTGGGAAGGCAGAGTTGTCCCCGCTATCACTGCTGCAACGGTCGTTGAGCTCCGGAAAATCCACACATGGAACTGGTTGACGAATGAAAATTTCAACAAGCGGTCCGAAGCACGTGAGTTCGTGGAGGAAGCTGTCAAGAAAATCAACAAGAAGTACAAGTGATCACGTGGTGTTACACACCGGATGCATACCTTACATTCTGTTGCTGAGGAATGTAAGGTACTTATCTCTTTGTTATCGTCAAAAACTATGTTTGTGTGCTATGTTACGACTGCAACCCCGCGTAGGCTACTATGTAGTGGTGGTGTGTGAGCGACATTTTAGTAGTTTCTGTAATATATGTGTGGACGTGAACCTATTTTAGGCGTTAATGCACATATGTTTTTATGTTTTATCATTATTACAATGGTTTCATCGCTTACAACACCAGTTTGCTGTTTTGATTGCGTCTATGATGTTTTAAAACAGATGGCAAATGTAGTTCAACATACATGGGTAGAGAAAGTCATCGTCGGTTTTCATTTTGTCTGTTTTGCTTCTTCTTTTTCATCGCTAAGTGCACCGGCTAGCATGGGGTAGGGTTGATCATGCATCCACAACCTTGGCTGCGGTTTATGCACGTTACGCCTTTTTCCAACTTGTTTCCCATACATTGCCCACAACACGCTATGTTTCTCTAAACCGCGTGGTATTTGTCATGGAAATATATGTCATGCAGAGTCATTTCAAATACCATGGCATATTTTCAGCATAGCTAACATGGCAGATACAGTTCAAACAACATGGCAGATCAAGCATAATTAACATGGCAGATACAGTACAACTAACATGGCAGATCCAGTACAACTAAAATGGTAGATCCAGTACAACTAGCATGGCATATTTAGTAGAAAGTAGCATGACATATATTTAGTATAAAATAGCATGTCATATATTTAGTACACATAACATGGCAGATTTAATACACATAACATGGCAGATTAAGTACCCATAACATGGCAACTGCATTTCTCCACTCAATGAATTTTCCTTCCACTTCTGATGCTCCTCAAGAGTTATTCTCCCAATTTTAAAAAAATCTTATCGTCTAGGGTACAAAACAAAATGTCCACAAGGACCATGTCACATTGCCCCAATTTCGGCTCATGGATTGCCCGCCCCTTTCTTCGTTTTCTTGTGTTTTGCTTGAATCTCCAATCCTGACTTGTACCTTATCTCTCTTGGGCGACCCTTTGTGATGGAACGGGGTGGGTTCCTGACCTGGGTTTGTGTGCTTGCTGTTCCAGATCCTATCTCCGAGTTTTTAGATGATGGCCCCGTCAATGAAGGCACACTTGATGTGCGGGGGAACCGGTGTAAGGCTTCCTCAGCTTTCCTCTTCTTGATCTCATCAAGCTCTCTTTTCAGTGCCTTCGTGTGTTTTTCTGCGACTCTTGCTGTCTCATCACTCTTGCACGCTTCATCAATTAGCTCAGCATAGTTCTTTGTTAGCACAACGTGCCTCACGGCTTCCATGGTTGACTCAGGTCTCTCGTCATGCACAGCCAGAACCGCGTGTGTTGTCTGCGACGCCAACGCATTGTCAGCGTCCCAAGTCCATCGCCGCCTTATGAAATGGCGGGGCATCCGTGTCACATCGTTCATGTCCATTACTTTTAGTATGTGACAACACACAATGCCATCCCGTTTGAACTTGCAGCATTGGCAGTAGTATTCGCCTTGCTCGATCGAGGCTTTCACGAAGTAGTTCCTTCCTTTGTCTGGGTCTTCAGGTTCTGAATCCGACATGCCCAAAATAGAACACACCTTGAACGTATGTTCGTCCACCTGGAAAGCCATGAACATGCTGCCACGCTTTATTTCTTCCTGGAATCTGCAAGTTTTGTGTGTTTTATGTTAATCTATCGTGCGATCTTTTTTTGTAGCACGTTACGCTGTCATGGAAATAGAAATAGATTTTTGTTTGAATATGGCAAACATAGTATACTGAACATGGCAAACATAGTACACTGAACATGGCAATTGTAGTACACTGAACATGGCAACTGTAGTATACCAGACATGGCAACTGCAGTACACCAGACATGGCAACTGCAGTACACTGAACATGCCAACTGTAGTACACAAGACATGGCAACTGCAGTACAGCAGACATGGCAACTGCAGTACACTAGACATGGCAACTGTACTACATTTTCAACTGGCCATCATCATTTCCACACCAATATTTCCCCCAATGGAAGCACATTGCATAAAACATGGCATCTACAGTTGAGTAAACATGGCAATTGCATTTTCAACAAACATGGCAGTTGCATTTTAGTAAACATGGCAATTGCATTTCAGCATATGTGTTGACAATATAACATTTTTCAGTTGACATTGGCATTTGCATACCAACATGCCCCAATGGAAGTACAGTTCATTAAACATGGCATCTGCACTTCATTGAACATGGAAAATGTATCCGAGTAAGCATTGTAAACAGAATTTTCATTGAACATGGCAACTACAGCTGAGTAAGCATGGCAAACAGTATTTCATTAAACATGGCAACTGCATATCATGGCAACTGCATTGCACTCTACTAGGCACCTACTGCCTTAGTGCTTTTGCGCAAATAAGACCGTAACGCAACTGACTTACTTGTTAAAGATCTTGTTTGTGTATATCTTGCTCATTTGCCTCTCCATTGGTAAATACGTTAGCAATTTCGGCTGCTTTAGCGCGGTGGTAGCTTCTTGCTGTAGCTCAGATCCCAGAATTTTTTGTTGCAGAGCTGTGTACTGCTTGGCAAACTGTAGCAATGAGTTGCCAGGGCTCACATATCGCTTCAAAACAGCAATGAACCCCTCGCTGCGCTGCGTAGTCTGCAGAAAGGGGAAGAAGCACTGCATGAAGTAGGCGGGCACATAGTACATTCACTTCTCCCACAGGCTAGCAAGCGTCTCGTTGTCTTGGACTTGATGTGTTTCAACCATGGCCATCCAGCTCCTTTCAAAATCCTTGACCGTCAAGCTGTGGTCCACGCACAGCTCGAATGCCTTGTGCAGCTCTGGACGGTCAGCAAAGAACGGTCCTAGCGTCTCCTCAGCCTTCTTTATAATGTGCCACCTGCAGTGCCTGTGCACTGCCAACGGAAAGACCTCCTCTATGCCTGCACGCATGCTGAAATCCTGGTCTGTTATTATGTTCATCGGCGCAAGTCCATCCATGCACTCCAAGAAGGTCTTGAACAACCAGACGTACCCATCCGTGTCTTCGTTCCGAACAAGCCCGCAGCTGAACTGCAATGACTGATTGTGGTTATTTATTCCTATGAACGGAGCGCATGGCATCTTGTACATATTGGTGAGGTACGTCACGTCGAATGAAATGCAATCTCGAAAATGTTTGTAGGCTCTCCTTGCAGCACCATCCACCCAATACATGTTCCTGACATGGTCCTCATCGTCCAACCTTATCCTGTAGAAGAAATCTGGATCTTCCTTTGCTTTCTCATCGAAGTAGGCAATTGTAGCCTCTATGTCAGCCAGCCTGCTCTCTCTATGGTACTTGGCCTGTAGGTTTGTGACGTCAGCCGGTATGTACGGCATGCTACTCAGCTTCCCCTTTTTGCTGTGGATGAGTGATAGTATCTGGACCATTCTTGATGGACCGATGTTACAATCATGTAGCAGCTTTATGAATTGCCTTTCGACTGGGGTGAATCCTCTGTGGGCGGTCAGAAATTTGACCAGGTCAAACTTCTTTATGAGTTTGTGGTTGTGCTCATCAAAATATTCAGTGACCACATACTGTGTTCCATCTACGTTCAGCTTACACCGGACAGGGCATCCCGTCTTGAGAATGATCCCTCTTTTTCATTCCGGAACGACAGGCGCAACACCTTTCCCCTTCTTGTTCCTCCGTGCCTTGTGGCACCTCATCTCACCTCTGCTATACTCGGTAGTTTTCTTAATTTTCCTATGGTACTCGGTGTTGACCGCAAATCCATGGAACTTTGCATATGTCTAGTAGTATTCCTTTGCTTCTTCGAACGATTCAAATCTCTGCCCAATGTACGGTGGCTGAGGTACCACGATCTCTGATTGCCCACCATCTTCATCCCCTTCTGCCTCGTAGTCAGTTTCATCATTCACTTCAGTATCGGCGGCAATTCCATCCACTTGAGTGTTGGCAGTGATTGTGTTCAAAGGGGTGCTTGTCGGTATTGCTGGAATGATTGCCATTCCCGACTGTGACTCGAAATTGTCTGCGGCATGATTGTCTGCTGGCTGGTGGAACGCGTCTTCCGTGCGCTCAGAGCTCCCCGCAGTAGATGTCCCCACGCCGCTGTTAACTGTAGTTGTAGGCCCTGTAATAGGAAAAACAGGTACGAGATTAAGTTTTTTGTTTGAATAACATGTGTATCGCAACGGATCACACCATCTATGAGTGATTTGGCACGACATCATTTCAAACAGCAAGCCGTGAGTCTGCGCGTGGACATGCACGGCAGCTATAGCTGTCCAGTGATGGCAGCTACTATTCAAAAAACATGGCAACTATTGTTTTTGCATACAAATAACTACAAATAACAAATGTACTGCTGTTTTTGTGGTTCAGTTTTTTACCTTACCTTGTTGTGTTGCATTTGACCTTCTTGTGTGGTCTGTGACACCAAAATGACGTGCTCCACCTGCAATTTGTGAAGCTTGCCACGAGACGTTTGCCAGGTTACCACCAGCGTAATAACCTGTATGCACAGTAGTGGTTGGTCAATTCATGGCAAATGCATTTTGTGCTAGCATGGCAACTGCAGTTACCCCTGATGTGGCAACTGCAGTTTTATTGGCATGGCAAATGTATTTGCATCGGCATGGCAGCCGCAGTTGTTCCTTCATGGCAACTGCAGTTGCCATGGCATGGCAAATGTAGTTGCACTGGCATGGCAACTGCAGTTGTTCTTCCCTGGCAACTGCAGGTGTCCATGGATGGCAACAACAGTTGTGCAGGGATGTCAAATGCAGTTTCTAATACATGGCAACTGTAGATGTCTAGTCATGGCAATTGTAGTTGTCAACTATGCTCCTTCTGCTAATTGATCATCCGCAACTTCACCTTTTTTATGGACTGACCTGTGTATGACGTTGATGGCAGGTACATTGGTGCTGCCTGATGCCACGCGCTACCTGAAGGCTCTGCATTTTCACCCATGGTAACTCATGAGTCCTTTTGCCAGTTTTTTTGCATGTTCATTTTTCATGTCCACAGCAGTATGCACTCTTTTCTCGTTTTTGCATTACCTTGATTATCCATACAAGCTAGTTGAAGTTGGCTGCCCGTACATTTGTCAGTGTTAGCGCCTTGTGAGTGAACTTGCCACGGGGGCCCCCTAATTGTGTTTTGGTCAGAAGAACCTGCTAAAAAATGACAGTGTACGACATAAGTAGAATGTCATCTTCATCGTTGCGAAGATGGCAACTGTTCTCTTCTTTTGTTATCACACATCATACCTACGCCTGCATACTGTTCTAGTAGTGGCAGCAGCGGCCCTGAAGAGATGAGCTGACTGTACTCTATTGCATCCGAAGGGGCTGTTTCTGGCCTTTGAGAACCCCAAGCACCAGCGCCATCTTCGTGATTCATTCTTTCTGTGTCTCCCTTCTTTCCAATGTGTTCTCAATCACTGCATGAACAAGAAGGCATCAACAATCCACAAGAATTGTATTCTTCTGCTGCTTGCACATAGAAGATATGGATGGCAAGCGACGGGTCAAAATAGGTGGCAGCTACTGACAACGAAAGGTGGCAACTGTCGTTATACACAAGTGGCAATTAATTTCTTCCAGCCCTCTTCATTCCAAAATTTGCCCCTACTGTCCTTCTTTAGTGATTCCTACTCATCCATTTTTCATACCCAACTACTTGCGTCAATTAAACTAGGAAGTTAAGTCAATTTCAAACGTAGTACATGGCAGATCTGGTGTACTCTGCCTGGCAATTGCGACTACACACTGAACCATGTAGTGTTCTACCCCTATAGCATAGATCCAGCACAAGATCGGGAGATTTTCAGCCTTAAGGATGAGAAGGTTGAGATCGGGAGATTTTCACCTGGTTTTTAGATGATCGTCTCTGGAGGGCTAGGTTGGAGTTTGGGGCTGGGGGTGGGGAGGGTTGGGGTGTGGCTTTGAGGTGGGAGTGCCCTACGGATCTGCTCTATTTGCCATGGCAACCAGAGAAGGCCGGCGACGGAGGTCGGGGTTCGAGAGGTGGGGGACGATGGCGGCAGACGAGAGAGGGGATGGATCGGAGGCCGGGAACTGCCTGGTCGTGCGGGCAGCGGGTCGGCTTGCCCGGACGGGGCAGTGCGGGCGGGGTTGGCACGCAACGGATGTGCGGGCCGTGCGTTTGTGCGCGCGGACGTGGTCGTGCGGGCCGGTTCCCGTCCATGCCACACGAGGCGTGCGGGCGGGTTCCCGTTGACGCCACACGTCTGGCAGTTATTCGGACCCAAAAACTTATATTTTCTGCAAAAGAAACAAAGAAAGAAAGACTTATATTTATGAACGGAGGAAGTATAACACATAGGACTCCTTAAATCCCCTAGTCCGGCTGATAGTCACGAAATTGACATTTAAGAGCAATTTCATGCAACCTAAATTTGGGATGGATATAGGGAGGCCTGGGTGGCGTCTCCACCACGTCAACTCGACCCATGCCAGCCCACCACGGTCCACTCCGTCTCCATAAACCTTACTTGAAGCAAATCCTAACTCACTTCACTTCGCTCCGCTCTCCGCCTCTTCTCCTCTCTTTCCCCAATCCGATCCCCTCCCCCTCTCCGTCCGCCATGTCCAACTCCGGAAGCGGCGGAGGTGATGGATCCGACGATGATTGAGACGCCTGTTAAACACATATCTTGTACAGGTTTAGCGTGTAGCTTTGTAACACGCTATGAGGCCTTGAGGCTCACGGTATGGTAGTTAGGAGGTTTATTCTTTTTGTATTTTATCTCTCTTATCTCCTAAATCCTCCTGTAATATCTCTCGATGGTTAGCCTTGACGCTGCTATCTCCTATACCGCCTCCCACGATCAGTATATACTCCACGGTTCTCCATGTATGGAGATTGAGACGCTTAACCATAGGTTTCTAGATGGTATACAAAGCTAGTCCCTTCCATCACATCTAGCGCCATTAACCTTCACCCACCATGTCATCTTCCACCTCTGTCATCTCCTCTGGCCTCAACAACAACACATCTGAACCTCTTACCCGCACCAACTATATCCTATGGCACGCTCAAGCCAGATCACAGATCATGGGCGCCGGCCTATACGGTTACCTCGATCAAACCATCGAAGAACCTTCCAAAACAATCACCATCAAGACCATCGATGGCAAGGATCAGGTTGCTGTGAACCCTGCCTATGCCCCCTGGTTAATCCAGGACCAACAAATCATAGCCTATCTTCTTAGGAATCTGTCCAAAGAGGTTCTCGTCCAGGTTGCGTGCTTGAGCGATCACATGCGATCTGGAGCGCCCTAGGGAACATGTTCTTGGCTGTCTCCCTCTCTCGCACCAACAACATCCGAGCCGCACTCACCAACACACAGAAGGGGTCCCAATCCGCCTCAGCGTACTTCGGCCACATGCACTCGCTCTCCGATGAACTCGCAGCGGCGGGCAAACCCATCGGAGAGCCAATGCTCATCTCCTTCATCATTGCGGGCCTCAACATGGAATATCAGCCGATCGTCTCTACGCTGGACGTCCGCACCGAGCCAATCACCATCAACATCATGTTCTCCATGGTTGCGAACTTCGACCAGCGGGTCGAGATGTTCCACGGCAACGGCGGCGGCGCCTTCAAGTCGTCGGCAAACATTGCTTCTTGCGGCCGTGGCAACAAGGGCAACTACCACAACCAGAAGGGCAACGGTGGTGGCTCCCGTGGCGGCCGTGGCTACGGTGGCACCAACAACGACAATGGAGGCGGCGGCTATAACGGTGGTGGCAACTACCACCAGAACAACAACCAAGGCGGCGGCAGGGGCTATCATGGTGGTGGCGGCGGCTACCATCACCAGCCCCCCCCAAACGGCAACAACAATGCTCGGCGTCCCCCCAACAACAACAACAGGGGGCGCAACTTCCAAGGCTATGAGGGCTACGATGGTAAATGTCAAATTTGCAAGAAAGCAAATCATATAGCTAAGGATTGTAATTGGCGTTATGCCGATGATGGTGCCCAAAAGAGAAAAATTGCAGCTGCAGCCGATACGTCATATGGTGTCGATACCAACCGGTACATGGACACAAGTGCGACCAATCACATTACTGGAGAACTGGAGAAGCTGACGATGCACAAGCAATATCTTGGCCAAGATCAAGTCTACATCGCAACAAACGGTGCAGGTATGGAGATTAGTCATATTGGTCAAGCAGTTATCAAAACCCCACATAAAAACCTTGAGATCAATGAAATCTTGCATGTCCCTAATGCTTCCAAAACCTTGTTATCTGTTCATCACATTGTCCTTGACAATAATGTTTCTCTAGAATTTCACCCGTTCTTCTTTTTGATCAAGGATCAGGTCACGAAGAGAGTTCTTCATAGGGGCATTTGTGTGCAAGGGCTCTATGCATTTCTTCTCAAGTATTGCTAGTCCAATAAACAAGTCTATGGTGCCATCAAGCTTTCTGCTGAAAGGTGGCACAATCGCTTAGGTCATCCATCTTTTTCTACTGTTCATCAAATTCTTAATAGAAATAAACTCCCAGTTGTCGGTGAGAGAAAGTCAGAAACTATTTGTGATTCATGAGAAGGCAAAAAGTCATCAATTGCCATATCCTATTTCCACTAGTGTGTCAATCAAGCCCTTGCAACTTATTTTTTCTGATGTTTGGGGTCCAGCACCCACTTCTGTTGGTAGGCATACTTAGTATGTGAGCTTTGTTGACGACTATAGCAAGTACACCTGGATCTATCTCCTTAAGAAACAATATGACGTGTTCCAAGTGTTTCATAACTTTCAAGCTCTTGTGGAACGTAAATTCGACAGTAAAATCATAGCCATGCAGTCGGACTGGGGTGGTGAGTATGAAAAATTGAATTCTTTTTTTCCAAAAGATTGGTATCTCTCACCATATTTCATGCCCACATGCTCATCAGCAGAACGGTTCTGCCGAGCGCAAGCACCGTCATATTGTTGAAGTAGGCCTCACCCTCCTAGCTTCAGTTTCCATGCCACTAAAGTTTTGGGATGAAGCGTTTCTCACTGCCGTGCATCTCATTAACATGTGGCCAAGTCGTGTTATCTCCAATGAAACTCCCACTGAACGCCTCTTGCATGTCACACCAGATTACACTACTCTTCGTGTCTTTGGTTGCGCCTGTTGGCCCAACCTTCGTCCCTATAATACTCGTAAGCTTATGTTTCGTTCCAAAGAGTGCGTCTTTCTTGGGTATAGTGCTCAACACAAGGGTGTTAAATGCCTTGATGTTGCAACCGGTCGTGTCTACATTTCTTGCGATGTCATGTTTGATGAAACACAGTTTCCATTCGCCAAACTTCATCCCAATGCCGGTGCTCTTCTTAGGAAAGAAATCCTTCTCCTTCCATCCAGTCTTCGTGTGGGTAATGATAATTGTGATGATCATGTATTGGCTAATACTCCTAATCCTTTGCCTGAGTTTGATACAGAAAAAAACTACAGTTCCAATGGTGCAGAAATCGATCAATTTTGTGCTGAAAACAGTGCTATTGATGATGCAACAGAGAACACAGGAAATCTGGTGCAATCTCCTTCGGGATCCGTGATCACAACTGCGTCAGACCCGACATTATCCGCCTCAGGATCCTCCCCGCGCCAGGCGGATCGCTTTGCACCCCCGCGCCAACCCGACCCCGCCACGCCATCACGTGCTGTGGCATCGGACCCCGTGGGCTCGGTGCGCCAATCAGCGACCGGGGCCTTGTCGCCTGCGCGCTATGCGCTCACCCCATGGGTCTTCACCAGGCGGACCCCGCGCTCCACCACGGTCGCGCCAGGCAGGCCTGACACGCGTCCCGAGTTGGATCAGGCTGGCTCGCCCGGATCCTCTGTGACGGTTTCCTTGACTTCGGCGCATGCGCATGCTACAGGCGATCCCGGCAGCCCCGACGCCCCTGCCTCCTCGGGATCGACTGGATCTGCTGCCGCGGTCCCTGCCACCCCTGATGGATCTTCTACGCCTGCTCCTGAGCCTTCCATGCTGCCTCGTACCCGCCTTCGTACAGGAACCCTTGCACCTGTTAATTGTAAAACAAAATATGGTTTAATTGCTTCTGATGCTGTTACAAGGGAACCACACACTGTTTCTCAGGCTCTTGCTGATCCGAAGTGGAAACTTTCCATGCTTGAGGAGTTCGGAGCACTTCAGAAAAATCGTACTTGGCATCTTGTTCCCTTCCGTCGAGGTACAAACCTAATTGATTGCAATTGGTTTTTTTGCATCAAGTGACGGTTAGATGGTTCCATAGATCGCTAAAAAGCTCGTCTCTTTGCAAAATGATTCAAGCAAAGGTACGGCCTTGACTATGAGGACACATTTAGTCCGGTTGTTAAAGCCGCCACTATTCGTCTTGGTTTATCCATAGCTGTCTCTCGAGGTTAGTGCCTTCGTCAGCTAGCTGTACAGAACGCGTTCCTTCATGGTGTTTTGGAAGAGGAAGTTTACATGAAGCAACCTCCTGGGTTTGTTGATCCTGATAAACCATTTCATATCTGTAAACTGGATAAATCGCTCTATGGACTGAAGCAAGCTCCAAGGGCATGGTATTCTCGCCTCAGCTCCAAACTGCATACCCTTGGATTTGTTCCCTCCAAGTCTGATACTTCATTATTTATTTACAACAAATCCAACACTGTTATCTTCGTGCTTATTTATGTTGATGACATCACTGTCACTAGTTCATCTAATGAGGCAGTAACAACTCTCCTGAAAGGCCTGCAGTCAGATTTTGCTCTCAAATATCTCGGCGACCTGCACTTCTTCCTCGGCATTGAGGTTAAGAGGAATTAGGAAGGTGGTATCCACCTTTCTCAAGAAAAATATGCCACTGATCTTCTGAGCAAGGCAGGGTTGCAGGGCTGTAAACCATCACCAACACCACTCTCCAGTTCAGAACAATTGTCTCTTGCAGAGGGTGTTCCTTTGAGTCAAGAGGATGGCGCCAAATATAGGAGTTTGATAGGAGCACTTCAGTACGTGACACTTACCAGGCCTGACATTTCTTTTGCAGTGAATAAAGTATGTCAATTCCTTCATGCACCTACTTCTACTCATTGGACTGCGGCCAAACGTATACTCAGATATGTGAAGAACACATTAAGTGTTGGGTTAACCTTCACCAAGTCAACCTCCACTCTGGTTAGTGCCTTCTCCGACTCTGATTGGGTAGGCTGCTTGGATGATAGAAGGTCTACAGGTGGATTTGCGGTCTTCTTTGGACCCAATTTAATTTCTTGGTGTGTAAAGAAACATGCAACTGTATCAAGATCAAGTACTGAGACAGAATATAAAGCACTGGCAAATGCTACAGCTGAAATAATATGGGTTAAAGCTCTGCTTAGAGAACTTGGCATATGTTATACACAAACTCCATGTCTCTGGTGTGATAATATTGGTGCAACATATCTTTCTGCTAACCCTGTCTTTCATGCAAGAACCAAACATATTGAGATTGACTATCCTTTTGTGAGAAAAAGGGTTGCTAGCAAGGAATTGGAGATTCGGTTCATTCCCTCAAAGAACCAAGTTGCGGATGGTTTCACAAAAGCTTTGCCCACAAGATCATTTGAATAATTTAAGCGTAATCTAAACTTGAGAAGTTCAGATTAAGGGAGGATGTTAAACACATATCTTGTACAGGTTTAGCGTGTAGCTTTGTAACATGCTATGAGGCCTTGAGGCTCACGGCATGGTAGTTAGGAGGTTCATTATTTTTGTGTTTTGTCTCTCTTATCTCCTAAATCCTCCTATAATATCTCTTGATGGTTAGCCTTGATGCTGCCATTTCCTGTACCGCCTCCCATGATCAATATATACTCCGCGGGTCTCCATGTATTGAGATTGAGACGCTTAACCATAGGTTTCTACAATGCCTTCCTCCATGATGCGCCAGGCTATGAGGAGGAACTGACCCTCCACATCGCGCTGCAGCACTCGTGGGTGGACGGCGGCAGCTCCGCTCTGCTCCATCCTTGTCACCCGCAGCAGCAACACCGATGCCGGAGCAGGCCCATCCCGCATCGGGCAGAGCTCTATATGGTGCACTCACTCTGCTCCGTTGGCCCACCGCTGCCCTCCTAACCCTCCATTCGATGCTCCTCAAGGGCAGCGCTGGGTGTTAGTGCCCGCTTCACCGACGCCGCGGATGCACATGCCCAAATCCAAGCCGTGTGCCGCCCGCCGCAAGAGGCAGCGGGCTAGGGAGAGGGAGACGACATCTGAAGCACTCGCACAATCCTCTCATCGCTAGTACGGGCTACCAGCGGTGCCCCGATGAGGAGGAGTGGCTCCTCGTATGGGTCTACCGCCAGTCGCTTACAACGGCAGAGACAGACGTCTGTTAGCTCCGTCGGGAAAATGCGAAGGCGCTCAGGCTAGGGCTTGAGCAGTCCGTGCGAGGCAACAGAGGCGAGAGTGGCAAAGCTGAAGAGGCATCATGACCGCGCCGTCTAGAGGATATCGGGCTTCATCGACTCCTCCTCCTCCGACATCACCGACGATTCTGATGACCCAACTCTTGCCGCCGACGCCTACTCGAACGCCTACAGCAGCTCCGGCGACCGGAAGGGCAAAGGGCCAATGAAGAAGGGGTGAAGCTCTCCATGTTTATTTCCGTTATTAGTAATCTTAGTTTAGAACTTGTCCCTGGGCTGAACTGTGGTGATCTTTGGTGATCGGCTATGTGAATTATGTGCATTTCTATGTTCGTTTGTTGTCGCATTTCTATGTCAGTTTGATGATCTACGTAGTTTAGTTTCATATTGCATGCTTTAGTATGGATATAGGATACATGATACGAGGTCCGTGATTATGGACGAGCCGATTTGAGGATTGCCCAATCACTGTTTGCAGATGCGCTCGGGCGCGCTCGCAAATGTACAGGGTGACTGATTTGGCAAGTCCGATTGTAGATGCTCTAACTAGACACATCAAAACCTTTCTATATACATTCGTGCTGTCCGGCAACCCTCAAACTAGGCACATACCCGGACGCGTCTCCCATGTTTTTCGACCGACCCACCCCAACCCCACAAACACGTGTCCCTATCCGCACCCTGGATCAAAACCTAGCCACTCCATTTTTTCCAGTCTACTCTGCTTCACCCTCTAGCTCCTCTCTGGAGATTACCATATATCTATGGCATGACAGGCAGGAGATCTGAGTCTAGCATATCCATATGCATTGACTCAGAGACCGGTATAGTTGGGTCCTACACCCATGGTTCGAACCCCCATCACACACAATCTTGAGAACCGTGTGCTTGAGTGGGTTGGCAATAGGGAGTACCATCACACACCATGGGAAAATTGTGTGCGATGGGTATGGTGTTCCCAAATGGACAAAATAATCAAATCGTGTGTGAATCGTGAAATTATTGCACATGCATAAAAAACTCGTTTGTGATGAGCATCCTTTCCAGACGATTACATCCTTAGAAATCTTGTTCGATGGATTTATGTTTCCAACGGTTCGCATGGATGAACTGTGACTAATGTGTCTAATAATCGCACATGATTATTTGTGAAAGAATATGTGCGATGATGTTATCTATCACACTTGATTGTTTTAAACGACATGTGTGCATTGTTTGGTTTAAGGCTCACAAAGTTTTCTTCATGAACCATGTGCAATGTTATACCCGGACATTCAATTTTATATAATCCACTAATTATTACAATAGCTGATTCATCAGAATTTTCATTCCAATTTGAATGCAAACAAAATTGGATTTTTTTGTATAATCAAACATACAGACAAACATATGTTCAAGCATCAAATAAAAAAAATACAATGTAACACCCATTTTACATTACACACTATGCAACAGTGCATTTTTAGAGACGGTAAGGAGAGAGACGAAACAGATATGAGCTGTTGTCAAAGGTGAAGCGGAACACCCATATTACACCCTTCTCCATGTGGAAGGCTTTAACAATCTTAGTCTATCCCCTTATGATGACTGCCTGCTCATCCTTCACCATCTTGAAGAAGACATCAAGTTCATCACGGTAGTCTTGGTGAAACACTTTAACTCTTCTTGCCCTGCCAGGAATCATGTTGTTTGGGAGGTAATCATCAGTAAAATTCTTTGGAAACTGAAAACAAAACTATATTCAGATATTGTGGTGTAAACATACACTATGAATGGGAAAATCATAACCACATATAGTCTTACCATCCTAACATTCACTATTGTTTGGATAATACATAAAAAAGAGTTTGATTTTGATCATTGTCTTGTTTCTAACGATCCTTTTGAGTTTCTTTACTTGGCCAAGTTTGAGGAATATTTCATTGCCCAATATGCAAAAGAGACCGAAGTTACTGGCAGACAGATTGCAGATAGTTATTTTGCAACTTGCCGCTTTGCCTGGTCTTATTAATTTATTCATCAATGTCACCACTCAGGGAAATATCTCATTATTCTAAAACTCAACTTTGAAAAGGCATTTGACATGATTGAGCACAATGCTATTAGAGAGCTGCTTATTGCTAGGGGTTTTGGGCCCAGATGGATCATGTGGATGGATATGATCTTCTCTTCTGGATTGTCCTCTATTTTGTTAAATGGGGTGCCTGAAAAACAATTTTTCTGCAAGAAGGGAGTTAGGCAAGGAGATCATCTTTCCCCGTGCTCTTTGTATTGGTAGCCGGTTTGCTTCAATCAATCCTTAATGAATCCATGTCAAATGAATTAATTCTAGCTCCTATCTCCCTTGGGACTTGCAAAGACTTCCCTATTACACGATATGCAGATGATATGGTAATGCATGTAAGCTCTGCTCAGCTCAACCAGCTTAAAAATCTGTTGATGCATTTCACTACTTATACTGGCTTGAGAGTTAATTATGAGAAGTATGTCATTGTGCCTATTATCATTGCCAAGATAAAAGATGCATTTGGCTCAAATTATGGGGGTGCAAGGTTGGCTCTTTTCCATTCAAATATCTGGGTTTGCCACTTTGTTTTTCAAAGCCAAAAATTAAAGATTTCATGCCAATCATGAAGTGAATTGAAAGAAGGCTAGCAGGCTGTTCATCTTTGTTGTCTTATGGAGACAAGCTAGTGTTGGTTAGATCTGTCTTCTATAACCTACTTCATTTTTCATGTGCACTCTGACCCTGCCAGTTGGGGTTATGGAACAAATCAAGAAATTTCTTAGGCACTTCTTTTGGAGAAAATATGGGAAGAAAGAATGATGACCCACAAGTATAGGGGATCAATCGTAGTCCTTTCGATAAGTAAGAGCGTCAAACCCAACGAGGAGCAGAAGGGAATGACAAGCGGTTTTCATCAAGGTGTTTTCTGCAAGCACTGAAATTATCGGTAACGAGTAGTTTGATAGCAAGATAATTTGTAACAAGCAATAAGTAGCAATAGTTACAAAGGTGCAGCAAGGTAGCCCAATCGTTTTTGTAGCAAAGCACATGCCAGAAGGTCTCTTATAATAATCAAAGCGTTCTTGAGGACACACAGGAATTTCGTCTAGTCACCTTCATCATGTTTGTTTGATTCACGTTCGTTACTTTGATAATTTGATATGTGGGTGGACCGGAGCTTGGGTGCTGTTCTTACTTGAACAAGCCTCCCACTTATGATTAACCTCTCTCGCAAGAATCCACAACTATGAAAGAAGAATTAAAATAAATCTAACCATAGCATTAAACATATGGATCCAAATCAGCCCCTTACGGAATAACGCATAAACTAGGGTTTAAGCTTCCACTACTAGGGAAAACCCTATACACAGAATCTTACCAGCAGTGCGGTTTAAAATAAGGTGCTATTGCTACTTGTAAGAAGCACGTGACAATAAAACACACTACTGATATAAACTTAGCAGTAGCGCGCTAGGACAAAAGAGCGCTACTACTATAATTGACACGACCTTGTCGCCAAACTAGGTATAGCAGTAGCGCTTGTTTAGTAAACGCTGCTGCTATTGAGCTTAGCAGTAGCGCTTTTCTCCAGAGCTCGTACTGCTAAGTTTAATCCACTCCTTGCAACTAAGTTTAGTCCCACCTCGCTCCACAAACAGGGTGTTTACCACCTTAAATATGTTACTTCTCAAACCATCACAACCACTTGGTGTTCATTGAACTCTTTGTGTAGGATTTGTGGCCGCAATATGAGTCTTCTCCGGTTACTAAACCGGTGAGGACTCATATTGACAATTCAGATAGTACACAAAAAGATCATTGATGACCAATGTATTTTTATGTTTATTTTTACATGCTTAGACTACTATGTTTATTGTTTATTTCAAAATAGTTGATAGCTTATTTCCATTGATAGCTTATTTTCATTCTTGAAAGAATGTGGGGAAGATGGTACACAGAACCTACTACACCGATGGCTCAGAATTAACTTATCAGGAGAAAAATCATATGATCTCAATTATTAATGATCTTAAGAATTCCAATATCTATTATGAAACTCCTGCACATTATGGTCAATACATGCCACTAGTGCACATGTTGAACTACGGTAACATCCATGGAGATGTGATGATAAGATTTTTCACTATTACGACATCCATGCATATTTTGCATAAATTCTTCTAAAACTCAACTACATTGCTAACTACGAAGTTATTACTAGTAGTAGCTCGTTTTAGGGAGACCGTGCTGCAACTAACAAAAGGAAAAGAAAAGAAAAAAAGGAAAGGAAAAAAGAAAAGGAAAAAAAATGAAAAACAATGAAAGCAATAGCTGAGGGAGTCCTGGATTAGGGGGTCCTCGGACAGCCGGACTATATGCTTATGCCGGACTGTTGGACTATGAAGATACAAGACTGAAGACTTCGTCCCGTGTCTGGGTGGGACTCTCCTTTGTGTGGAAGGCAAGCTTGGAAATTAAGATATGTAGATTTCCTTCTCTGTAACCGACTCTGTGTAACCCTAGCCCCCTCCAGTGTCTATATAAACTGAAGGGTTTAGTCCATAGGACAACAACAATCATAATCATAGGCTACCTTCTAGGGTTTAGCCTCTACGATCTCGTGGTAGATCAACTCTTGTAATACTCATATCATCAAGATCAATCAAGCAGGAAGTAGGGTATTACCTCCATAGAGAGGGCCCGAACCTGGGTAAACATTGTGTCCCCCGCCTCGTGTTACCATTAGCCTTAGACGCACAGTTCGGGACCCCCTACCCGAGATCCACCGGTTTTGACACCGACATTGGTGCTTTCATAGAGAGTTCCACTGTGCCATCACCATAAGGCTTGATGGCTCCTTCAATCATCCACAACGATGCGGTCCAGGGTGAGGTTTTCCTCCCCGGATAGATCTTTGTATTTGGCGGCTTCGCACTGCGGGCCAATTGACTTGGCCAGCTGGAGCAGATCGATAGCCACGCCCCTGGCCATCAGGTCAGGTTTGGAAACCTGAATTACATTGCTGACATCCACGGAGACTTGATCTTCGACGGATTCGAGCCCATAACAGGTGCACCCTACAGTCGCGATGAGCATGACCTAGATCTGCCATCAGACGGTGTTCAGGAGATCGCACCTGCAGCTGCCCTAGCTTTAAATAGGGAGCAGATCGTGCCATCCGAGGACGGGTGGATGGACCCTGCCATGGAGGCCGCACACTTAGCGGCGATAGAGATGAACACAGACCTCACCTCCAATGAGGTCTGTGTCACCGGACCCTCGGACTCGTCTCCGGCTATAGGCTCCGAACCGCATGCATCTGTGCCCATCGAACCTGACTGGGCACCGATCATGAAGTTTATCTTCGCGGATATCTTTCAGCACTCGCCCTTGGGCGATGTGCTAAACTCATTAAAATCTCTCTCCCTGTCAGGAGACTCTTGGCCGAACTATGTCCGGCTTGAATGGGAAGCGGACGATGAAGAAATTTGTTACCCACCCACCACCCACTTAATAGACACTGTCGACGACTTAACCGACATGCTTGATTTTGACTCCGAAGACATTGACGGTATGTACGACGACGCCGGAGAAGAACAGGAACCACCGCCCACAGGGTGCTGGACAGCCACCTCATCATATGATATATATATATATATATGGTGGACACACCCAAAGAAAGCAATGGCGATGATGCAACGGAGGACAATCCCCTTGAGAAGCAAACAAAACGCTGACGTCAATGGCGCCGCTCTAAAGCCCGCCATAGCAAAAACAACGATACCGACACAAGAAAGAATAATACCCCAGATGACACTAAAGATAACGACGACCCCGTGGACCCAGCGATGGAGCAGGATGAGCCAGGGGACGGCGAACATAGTCCGGGGCCGCTGCTCGATCACAGCGATGCCGAAGACAAAACTTATAAACCTGTCTTCAGAGAGGAGAACAGTCCGAACGACGATGTACACATCATCCCGGAAAAGCATTTGGAACAAGAGCACCTCCACAGAAGGCTTATTGCCACCGCAAGGAGCTTGAAGAAGTAGAAGCAACGACTTAAAGCCGCGCAGGATACACTCAACCACAGATGGAATAAAGTGCTCGACACTGACAAAATATACGGCGGTGATCGCCACACAAAGAGCTACCCAAAACGCAAGCTGCTGCCCAATTTCGACGATGAGGCTGTCGCGCCCATTCCGCCGAAGAACAATATGGCCGATCTGCCAGACCGACCACCCCGTGGCCGAGACAGAGCGGCTAATGATGCTGCACAAAAGTCAGCACACGATCTACGTGAGCACATGGACAAAAGAGCCGGTATGGCCAGGTCCATCTATGGATCTAAGAAGCATGCTCCTACGCAGGATCATGACCACCAAACCGACTACACTAATCGACTACCAGCTCGGAATCAACACCAAACACTACAGCCGTCGGACGCATGCCATGACACACCCAAATACAGGGGCTTCGCACACCCCCTGTGCTTCACCAATGAGGTGCTGGATCATGAATTTCCAAAGGGGTTTAAACCTGTAAACATCGAGGCATACGACGGAACAGTAGACCCTGCAGTATGGACTGAGGATTTTATTCTTCACATCCATATGGCTCGCGGAGACGATCTCCACGCCATCAAATACCTGCCCCTCAACTTGAAAGGACCAGCTCGGCACTGGTTGAAAAGCCTCCTCGAAAATTCAATTGGAAGTTGGGAGGAACTCGAGGACGCTTTCAGGGCTAACTTTCAAGGGACCTATGTCCGACCTCTGGATGCAGACGATTTAAGTCACATAATCCAACAACCCGGAGAATCAGCCCATAAGCTTTGGAACAGATTTCTCACCAAGAAGAACCAAATTGTCGACTGTCCGGATGCTGAAGCCCTAGCAGCTTTCAAACACAACGTCTGGGACGAATGGCTTGCCAGACACCTCGGCCAGGAAAATCCGAGGACAATGGCAGCTGTAACAACTCTTATGACCCGCTTTTGTGTGGGAGAGGACAGTTGGTTGGCCCGCAGCGGCACCAGTGACCCAGGCATGTCCGAAATCAGGGATGGCAATGGGAAGCCGTGACGCAATAAAAACAAGCGTCGAAACAACGAAGACAGTCCAGACAACACAACGGTAAACGCTGGATTCAGGGGCTCTCGACCCGGTCAACGGAAAAAGCCATTTAAAGGCAGCAGAGATGGACCGTCCAGCCTAAACAAAATTCTAGACAAATCCTGTCAGATTCATGGCACCCTTGAGAAACCTGCGAATCACACCAACAGAGAATGCTGGGTCTTCAAGCAGGCCAGCAAGCTAAATGCCAAACACAAGAGGAGGGAGCCGCCAAGTGAAGACGAGGATGAACCTCGCCAACCGAACACTGGGGGACAGAGAAATTTTCCACCAGAGGTCAAAACAGTGAACAGGATTTACGCAACCCTCATACCAAAGAGGAAGCGCAAGCGCGCACTCCGGGACGTATACGCTGTAGAGCCCGTCGCCCCCAAATTCCACCCATGGTCGGCCTGCCCGATCACTTTCGATCGCAGGGATCATCCGACTAGTATCCGACATGGAGGTTCGGCTACCTTGGTGCTCGACCCAATAATTGACGGATACCATCTCACCCGAGTTCTCATGGACGGTGGCAGTAGTCTTAATCTGATATATCAGGACACTGTCTGCAAAATGGGGATAGGCCCGTCAAGAATCAGCCAAAGCAGTACTACCTTTAAAGGAGTAATACCAGGCGTAGAGGCCCACTGCACGGGCTCTCTAACATTAGAGGTCATATTCGGTTCTCCCAACAACTTCCGAAGCGAAGAACTAATCTTCGACATCGCTCCGTTCCGAAGCGGTTATCATGCACTACTCGGAAGAACGTCCTTCGCTCTTTTCAATGCAGTAGCGCACTATGCTTATCTCAAACTTAAGATGCCCGGTCCAAACGGCGTCATCACTATCAGCAGAAATACAGAGCGTTCTTTTCGCACGGAAGACTACGTGGCGGCTCTAGCAGCCGAACCACTGAACGACCTCTCCACGCCAAATAACTGATCGGTCTTCGAGACCACGGACACGGCTAGACGTGTCCGGTGCACCACTAGTTGTAAACAGCCTAGATAAACCTGAGCTTGATTAATGGCTAGGCCCCCACAAGTGGTGCTAGGGGCTGCCCGCATGCAAAGGGTCCATAGTTCGGCTGGACCCTATTAATACTCAATAGAATGAACTCTCATGGTTCATTAAGAATAATCAACTTTTCGCACGATCACACGAGATTCTCTCACCTGGTTTTTTTTATTTTTTTACAGATGACCATCGTGCTACACCCTTCCAGGAAACGACACAACGGAGACAAAGGCACAGACGTGCAGCAGGGCCCCGTTCAAAGGTTTCTTTTTAGATTAAGACCCTGTGTAAACCTTTTTTATTGTCTCTTGTTGCCTCAGACCCTCCTGGCACTTAAAATAACCAAGAGGGATACTGGCGTTATCGGCAAGTTTATGATTCGCCGATCTAAGGGCAACAACTAATGTGTTTCTGGGATTTATGCCCTCACCACATCCGCTCTTTCGTCACGCCGGATTAATGCACATACCCGGAAATTCAGGGATCATTATCGAGGGCGGTAGTCAGCCCAGTATATGTTGAAAAGTCCGAATACCTTCGGGAGTGTTCGGCGTTGCGAGTTTGGACTTATATGCATCAGCTCCGAATCATGTCTTTGGTCAATAGTTGGGTTTGCCCGGCTCCCATGTTTTGCTACCTACGTTCCGCTCTATCGGCTAAGGTAGCACTGGGAGAACTACTGCGATTGTGCCCTAGTTCATTAGGATGAGCACCTCAGTAGAGAAAGCCGAAAACTAACTATCATGATAAAGCGAGAGACTAGTCAACCACTCGATGACTCAGCGGAATCTTCGCGATTCCTCCGCATTAATGAAGGACCGGTTTCACGGTCAAGTATGTACACACACCATATTCGGATGAGCGCGGACATACCAGGGGCTATATAGTAGCCCCACCGTCAAACTCCTATGGCTAAGTGAAAGTGTTAAAGCTATATAGTCCGATTGCCTTGTTCGCCGTGCTACCACCTCCTTAACGGACTAAGACGTTAGATCAAGTGTGATTGCGCACTTTGCCGAACACCCCCGCATTATATGCTTGGGGGCTGAAGCCGAGGACCGCAAACTTTCAGGTTATATACATATATACATAAGCGGCCGCACATGAGGCACTACAATACTTTACGGGCAAAAGTATAAATATAGCCTTTATTATCAAAAGCATTGTTTTTACAATCAAGATACATGTCACTAGAACATGGTATTCTTTGAGCACTGAGCCTCTATTAAATGGGCACCTTCTAAAACTTCTTCAAAATAGTGCTCGGGCGAGTCCTGGCCCCCGGGCGGACCCCTGGTTGCGATATCGGTGGCCTCCATCTTCGCCCAATACGTCTTAACACGGGAAAGGGCCATACGCGCACCCTCTATGCACGCCGACCTCTTGACAGCGTCGATATGCGGCACAACATGAATAAATCGTTGCACCAAACCAAAATAACTATTCAGACTTGGTTCCTTCGGCCACAGGTGATCCAAAACGGCCTTCATGGCAAGCCCGGATAACCCGTGGAGCTCGGCCCACTCGGCCATCTGCTCATTCAACAGCAGCGGACGCCTTGGAGCACTGGACTGCGACTAGAACAATCTTTCCACCTCATGATCTTTTCGATCCTTGAAATACTCTGCCGCATCAGCAGCACTCTTTGCTAAATCCAAGTATGTGTCTGAAGAACTCCACAATTGATCAAGAGGAGCATACTTCGGATCGCTGAACTTCATTCGCGATAAAAAGGGCTTCCCAACCGCAATATCACCCGCTTGCCGAAGCTCCTCCCGCGCCGCTCTGATTTTAGAGCGAGTTTCCTTTACTGCTTGCAAGGCCTTCTTTAGGTCAGCCGTCTTCGTTTGGTTTTCCCTTTCGAGAAGCTCATATCGGCTGGCGGCATTTTTCAGCTCAAGAGCCATGTTAGCTATTTTATCCTCACTCTGGCGATGGGCAGCCTGTTTGGCTTTTAATTCTTCGGCTGCCTTCAGGGCAGCCGCATCACTTCTTCTGGCTTGCTCCTTGGCCCGGGCAAGTTCTGTCCGAAGGGTCTCCACGGCGGCAGCTCCATCTGCAGTCAAAGCATACTATAAATACCAGCATCATGCTCTTATTAATATTTGTTGGCCACCCAAATATACATAACCTGTGCCTCGTCAAGCCGCTTGTTCACAAGCGTGATGTCCACATCCGCCACGTCAAGTTGCCGCTTCAGTTCGGCAAATTCAGCAGTCCGGTCAGCCACCGGATCTGCCACTGCCTGCGTACAAAATCAGCGCTATCATCACCTGAGACTATGATCATCTGCTCGCCTCGTCCGGATGGCAACTAGAGTCTTAGGGGCTACTATCTATACAATGTACACCTTGCATGTACGGTACAATCAAAGCCTGTTAGTAGGCTCGTAAAAGCTTCATTCAACACGCTTTTTGCAGATGATATCTTCTTAACCACCGTACCCATTAAGGTATGATGTGCCTCTGAGATAGCCTCTTGCTGCAGAAGACCCGTCAATGCGTCCAGTTGTATATCGGACAGTTCGGGGCTTTTCCTGTTGGTCTCTCTAGGAGCCGAAAACCCCGGACTTCGAGCGGCCGAAGAGTTACCTTCTGGTCTTCGCGGATCGGGTGAGATCCTCCGGGACGACACCTCAGGATCATCCGCCTCATGAGGCGGAGAGGTGTGAGGAGGCGTTTCGCTCTCCATCATCTCTGGAAGAAGATCCCCCGATGACGAACATTGTGGAGGGAGGCTATGAGCCGAACTGCAAAACATATGTCTCGGTCATTATTCTCAGGAAAAGAACGGGGTATGCTTATTAGACACCTTTGTTCACTTACGGCTCGGTTAACGGCGCCCCCCCCTTGTGGGTGTTGTGTAGCAATGTTGCCCTCTGGGGTAGGGCCCCTGATGTAGGTTTCTTCCCTCATTTGGAGACCTCTGCTTCCAGGTCTTCGGGACCGGTCCTTTTCTTCCCGCGGGGAGAGGGGATGCTATAATCTCCCCCCCGTTCATCCTCCGACATGGGGGTGCTAATTTCCCCGGTTAGGATGCGTGACGTACCTCCAGTATGAAGTCCACTCTTGGCTTCTCCATTCCTCTCGTTGTCCTCCCCTGATGGCACTTGATAAGGTGCGCGAGCCAGCATCCTGGTTAGTACGTGATCCGGCGAGTCTTCGGGAAGAGGGGCCGAACACCTGATCCTCCCCGCCTTTCTTATCCAGTCCTGGCCGAGGGTGGGTTTTCAGAATAATGTTGTAACAAATATAATGACAACATGTTCGGTCGCGGAGTTACTTACCTGGGTGTATGGACGGATGCAGTTGAGGCCCGCATCCTCTGTTGTGTTCGGACACTTTATCCGTGATCCGAAGAATAATCGATACATCCCTTCGAGTTATGCCGAAGAAGTGACTAATGGTTCGCGGTCCTTCCGGGTTAAACTCCCACATGCGGAGAGATCGACATTGGCATGGCAGGTCTTGACGGACTAGCATTACTTGAATTACTTTGACAAGATTAATAACCCTCTTGAGGAGATCCCGAATGCGGCTTTGCAACACCGGCACGTCATTAACCGATCCCCAGTCCAGCCCCTTGTTGACCCATGATGCAAGCTGTGGCGGAGGGGCAGGGCGGAAGGCCGGGGCGGCCGCCCACTTACTCCCTCGAGGCGCGGTGATGTAAAACCACTCCCGTTGCCATAGGTCGGAAACTTCCGGGAAGGATCCCTTTGGCCATGAAGCATCGACACCTTTGCTTATTATAGCGCCTCCACACTCCGTGTGTCACCCGTCAATCATCTTCGGCTTCACATGGAAGGTTTTGAGCCATAGGCCGAAATGTGGGGTAATGCGGAGGAAGGCCTCGCACACAACGATGAACGTCAAGATGTGAAGGAAGGAATTTGAAGCTAGATCGTGAAAATCTAGCCCGTAATAGAACATGAGCCCTCTAACGAAGGGACTAAGACCAAAGCCTAGCCCTCAGAGGAAGTGGGAGATGAATACGACACTCTCGTTGGGTTTGGGAGTAGGAATAACCTTCCCTTCAGCAGGAAGCCTGTGAAGGATTTCAGCGGTCAGATACCTAGCATCCCTAAGCTTCTTGATGTCCTCCTCTGTAACAGAAGAGGCCATCCACCGGCCTTGAAGGTTGGATCCGAACATGATTGAAGATCCGTACTGTTGGGACTGAACCTAGGGTGTTGGAACTCGAGGGGAGGGAGGGGGAGGATCAGGCATGGAAGGAAAATGACAGGTCTTGACCTCTTTATATAGAGGAAGAATAACAAGCGTCCTCCGCACGGCCGTTCGGAACTTGCCTAAACCAAGGAGTTGTACCAATGGGACAGTTGGGTTACCCACGCCCGTATTGATGAGAATCCCGTGATACGGGGACACGATCTCTGCTTCGACAAGATGTGCCAATAAAACCGCCTCGCAAGATGTGCAGTAGCAGGTTGAGAAAAACGGTACGTATAATGACCGGGCCGCGGTGTGATGTCACGCTATGAAAAGTTGTCAGCAGATTAGACTTGTGGAACATCGTGCTCTCTACGGTGGTATGTGGAATTTGTTTTTCAGAGCCGGACACCATTCTTGTGTTCAAGATCTTCTTTGGAGTATTCGGAGAAGGAACCCTCCTTGCAATGCCGAAGACAATCTGCGCGCCAGACTCATCGTCATTGAAGCCTAGTTCAGGGGCTACCGAGGGAGTCCTGGATTAGGGGGTCCTTGGACAGCCGGACTATATGCTTATGCCGGACTGTTGGACTATGAAGATACAAGACTGAAGACTTTGTCCCGTGTCCGGGTGGGACTCTCCTTTGCATGGAAGGCAAGCTTGGCAATTCGGATATGTAGATTTCCTTCTCTGTAACCGATTCTGTGTAACCCTAGCCCCCTCCGGTGTCTATATAAACCAGAGGGTTTAGTCCATAGGACAACAACAATCATAATCATAGGCTAGCTTCTAGGGTTTAGCCTCTACGATCTCGTGGTATATCAACTCTTGTAATACTCATATCATCAAGATCAATCAAGCAGGAAGTAGGGTATTACCTCCATTGAGAGGGCCCGAACCTGGGTAAACATTGTGTCCCCCGCCTCCTGTTAGCATTAGAGATCCGCCGGTTTTGACACCAACAATAGCAGCAACACGTTTTGACGAAAGCGCTATAGCTACTTTAGCTATAGCGAGTTTTAGCAAACAAGCGCTGTAGCTAACTTATCTATAGCAGTAGCGCGTTTTTCCAGAAAGCGCTATAGCTAAGTAGCTATAGCACGTTTTGGCTAAAAGCGCTACTACTAAGTTTGACTTGCCCCTGCGCGGGCGTCCCTCTTTCTCCCAATTCCCATTCTTCTTGCGTCTCCCCAACCTCTCCCTTGCCGCCCCTGCTCCTCGTCGCCCTGCCTTCATCAGCGTCACCGAAGCCGCCACCGGAGCCGCACGCCACCGGAGCCACCCTAGTCCGCTCCTTGCCGCCCCTGCTCCCTCGCCGCCGTCACCGGAGCCGTGCGCCATTTCCGCGCGCCCCCGGAGCCACCATCGTCCGCTCCTCGTTGCCCCTGCTTCCTCGTCGCCGTCACCGGAGCCGCGCGCCATCGCCGCGCGCACCCGGAGCCACCATCATCCTCTCCTCGCCGCCCCTGCCTCCCCGTAACTGTTCCTCCGAGCCACCCTCAACGCCCTCCTCTATGTAAGCCCCACCCTCCTCTCTAGGTTAATTAACTTAGGTGAATTTAGTTATGAACCCTAGGAATTAGCAGTAGTGGTACTATTAGATGTTAATTAGATTAACTTAGGTTAATTAGATTAGGGCAGTAGAGCAGCATCATATAACAGGATGCTAGGAATTAACTTAGGTTAATTAGGTTAGGGCAGTAGTGGTACTAGTAGATGTTAATTAGATGTTTTTAGTTAGGGAAGTAGGGTTTTACTAGGTTAATTAGGTGAAGTTAAAAGAATGACCTAAATGAGTGAAATTAGCAGTTAACAGAATTTTTATAGGACAAATTTGTATATGCTCAAGTACTTAACTAAATATTATTTTTAGGACAAACTTGTATATTCTTAAGTAGTTAACTAAATATATTATAGGGTTATATATATAGTTGCTTAAGTACTTATATAGTTGTTCTGCACCCAATGTATGCTTAAGTAGTTGTACAATTCCTAGGTTTCATCAATGGGTGCTTAAGTAGTTGTAGATGCTTAAGTTGATCACGTATATGTTCTTAAGTGGTCATGTTATATGCAACATTGAAGTGGTTCGATTGTGCACAAGTGGCCTTTTGTTGTTTCCAGGGAATGAAGCCGAGTGACCTATGTTTTGCCGGAATGTTGATTCATTTCCGTTCCGGCAAATTCCAGGTGCTCGATTTGTCCACTTTTTTTAGCAAAGGTCATGCCGAAATTTTCCATGAATTTCGGCATGACTTGTGCTACAAACTAGGACATATCGAGTGCGCGGGATTTGCCCCACCGGGAAGGAATCAACGTTCCTGCAAAACATAGGCCTTTTTATGTCATTATTCATTTTATTAGGTCTAGAATTAATTGACTAGATTTAATCGTAGAAAACATGGCTAGCAACGATGAAGGACAGGGTTTTGGTGATTGCGACGACGTCTACCTGGCGGTAGACGAATTTTTGAACCTTGTCGACGATCAACGCTTGTTGTTGCTGGGCCCACCTGTCACATCCGAGACCGACATTGAGACCGGTGCCGAGACTGGCATTGAGACCCAGATCGTCACCGAGACTGGGGAAGTTGGTATAAAACCAAAACCGAAGAGGAGACGTTGACGCCCAAACCAGCTCATCACTACTAGAGTGGTGGTCATGGAGGTGGACGGTGGCAATTTTGAGCTAAAAGATCCCGCAGAAGCGTGAGCGTGCTACGACAATCAAATAGGATGCATCATACAGACAACCTTCACCATCAATGATGAGAAACTAAAGAATATAGAAAATATGAGGCCCTCCCTCCTAACGAAGCTGCACCAGGTATTCTTGCTCCCGGGCAGGGATGAAAAGAAATATACTGATCCATATAAAGACCCGACAATGAAGAAGATAAACAAACGCGCCATGAGCAAGTTTAGCGACGCGTTGGCCGCCTGGAAAGTACGGGTGAAAGCAAGGATCATCGACAAAAAGGAACCCTACTCCAAGATTGTAAAGCATAATCCGACAATTACGGAAGAACAATTTTAAATATTCAAGGTGGCTTGCGATGCCGAAGCTGCCAAAGAAAAATCGAAGTACCTGAAGGGGCTTCAAGAGAGGAACACGGGGTGTCGTCACCTTGGAAGCCGTGGTTACGCGGGGAAGAGGTCCATATGGGCCAAGGAGGACGCGGAACACGAAAGTCTGGGCATCCTAGACCCCTTGGCGGAGTTCACCGTCCCGCAGGAGCATGACGTCCTCAGGGCCCGGTACCGTTGGGACCCAGTGAAGAAGGTTTTCGAGACAGACACGGTCACGACGGAGTTCATGAGACTGCTGGTAATTTTAGCTTCTGATCAATTCGACTGCACGTTTAGTCATATTTGTAAACGATCCTTGTTCCTTTTGCAGAGAGAGCAGCACAGGATTGCGGACAAAAGCGACTCGCCGTCTGAGGCGTTGGCGAGGCCAAAGTGGGACACCCCATTCAATCGGGCCTTGAACATATTGAAATGACTGCCGGTGGACACTCGGCCGTCGTATGGACGCGTGCACGGCGTCAGAGACGGCGCCACGTGGAAGAAGTATGTAACATCCCAAATTTTCAATTTGGAATGTTATACACTAGATCATCATTGCATATCATATTTTATTTGCATTTGGTTTGATCCTAGAAATTCTACGCAACTCAAGGACCCTCGGAGAGAGTTGGGGATTTCGTTATTTTCATATTTGAGTTTTCTCGAATTTTGAAAACAGGATCATTTGATTTTATTTATTTTATCTTCAATTATTTCAACTATAAAAATATGAGAGAGGGAATAAAATGACTTTCCCAAAATAATGAAATATTGAGGATTTAATAAAAAAATCAAATAAGTTTTATTTTGGAGTTTTTGCTATTTTATTTGAATTTAGGAAAAATTGCACATTTTTCAAAACTGCATTTTAGGGTCAAGAAAATGTTCATCTCGTTCTAAATATTTTATTTAGACGGTGAAAATTTGTTTTGGCATTTTTTAGATTTTTATTTATTTTTCTAGGATTTTTCTTAGTTTCGGCGAAATTGTTTCTTAAAAAAAAATGCGCGAGAGCCCGACTGGGCCAAGGCCCAGCCGAGCCGGGCCGGCCTCGCCAGCGCCACCGCCAGCCCCGCCGCCCAAGCCGCCTCCACCGTCGCCCGGTTTCCCCAAGCCGGCCGAGCCCATCCATTTAAATACGCCGCCATCCCGCCGCCCTCACCCCATCCCAGCCCAGCCGCCGAGCCGCCCCGCCAGGAGCCGCCGCCGCCCCAGCCGCCACCGCCGCCGCCAGCCGCCGCCGCCGGAGCACCACGCCACCTCCCCTCGCCCCGCCGGAGCTGACCTGCCACGCCGGAGGTATAGCCGCCACCGCCGCCGTGGTCCGTTTTAAAAAAACCGATCCGGTTTTCTTAGAAACCCTAGTTTTTGTTTTTTTAGATTAGATCGGTTTATTCTATCGGTTTATTTATTTAGCGAGCGTTCGCCCGTTCGTTCGTTTTAACGGACGAGTTCACTGTTTAGTCTCAGTTAACGAACATTCGTTCGTTAATCTGTTCGTCAGTTTTTTTCTTTTTCTCGGATTTTCCGCGGTTATTTTTGATCGCGATTTCTGATCCGATTTTCATTCTAGTATAACTTTTCGCTCGTTTATTGGAATCACGCGATTCAAGTGCCTAGAGTTTCGTCTCAAAACCCTCTTTCCATTTAACCAACTCAAACAAGTTTTTGCTTCTGTAAAATTTGACTCATGTCCAGATTAGTGAACGAAGCTTGTTTCTTTCGCCGTTAGACTTCCGTTGCTTCGTTTGATTTGATTCTTTTTGCAAATCGGAGTTCTTAAGTTGAACTTTCTGGTTAGTTCTCTTATTTGAATTTTACCCGTGCATTAGACGAGTGCTTACTGTATGCTTGTTTGTTGCTTCGTTTGATTTGATTCTTTTTGCATACCGGAGTTCTTAAGTTGAACTTTCTGGTTAGTTCTCTTATTTGAGTTTTACCCATGCATTAGATGAGTGCTTATTGTATGCTTGTTTGTTTGCGATAGAGTACCCGGAGTGCGCCGCTTGCTACTTCGAATCTCTAGGTTTCACGGATCATCAGCAAGACAAGTAACACTTTGATCATACCTCTTTACTACCCAGTTTTATTGCATTAGATCAATCCTCAAACAATTGCATGATTAGGATCTGATTAATATGTGAGTTTTGGGAAGTAGATGAGGTAGTACCTATTACCTGTTTTATTATCAAACCCTTGGGAGTTACTCTACGTTTGCTTATTATGCCATGCTATGCTAGTAGACGTGGATTGGGTGAGTGTATCCATGACAAATGTGAGATTGTTATTTAATGGTTTATTTAAGGTGGCAACTTGAATACACATCTGGGTGGATTGAGGCACCTGGGTATTTCAGCGATTGCCTGTTTTTCTTTATGGACCGCCACTCAGGCTCAAAGGGATCATGAGATTATTCATGCTAGAAACTTCCGTGTGCAGCCACAAGCTACTATGGGCTCTAGCGTAGTTGATTAAGTTGTGCGAACTCTTGTAGTGGTAGACTAGCAGATGTAGGGGAAAGTAGGTGTAACTGTCTACCCAATCGTAAGGTGCTAGCGATTCTGAAAGACTATGTCTCGGTCATCCGTTTCTCAAACACCATGTAGTGCGAGAAATCTAACGGAGGAGATCGAGTCTTGTGGGGAAAAGTGCGCAAACCTCTGCAGAGTGTATAAACTAATCATTGTTAGCCGTGTCCCCGGTTATGGATGTTTTGAGTATCTAGTACTTGGATTATCATGTGAATCTCATCATGTTACTTTAACTAATATTGTTGGGTTTAATGATGATGCTTAATTGGGATTGAGAGGATGTCTATCTTCTCAATGTTCAACAACCACCATGATAGTTAAATAAAATTTATTCCTTTACAGTAGGGAAAAAATGGCTTTATGCAAAACTGTAACCATAGAGCTTTCCACCAGCCATATATGCATGTAGAATAGCTTTATTCTTTCATTGCTCCCTATGTGTTACATTGCCAGCATATTCCATGTGCTGACCCATTTTCAGGCTGCAACGTTCATGTTGCAGACTTTTTAGACGAGGATTAAGGTGCCTTAGATCGTGGTTCTATACTCAGTGATGCCGTTGGAGTTGATGGAGTCACTTATCTTCCAAGCCTTCCGCTGTTATCGTTATTAGATGGCCTTAAGCCATTTTTGTTGTAATAAGTTCTCTTTTGGAGACATTCGATGTAATAAGTGTGTGATTGCTACTCTGTTATAAATCCTTCAAGTACTGTGCGTGTCAGCATTACTGATCTAGGGATGACATTAAAGCACAGAGATCGGACTATCTGAGGTCTGGTCGCTACAAGATGGTATCAGATCACACGTTGACTTTAGGACACGACCACTAAGCTAAAGCCCTAGATCACTACTTTCTCTTCTCATTTCTGACTCCTCATCTTTTCTACTCTTTTAGGATGGCGAATGCAAGGAACAAGTTCACGCAACCGGATGAAGATACACCCTTTGGACGACACTTGAAGGAAGTCACTAGATACCTGAACATAGGAGTACCAAGCTTCACCAGAACCTACAACACCACTTTACCTGAAGAGGAGCGCTGGATGATTCAAGTTCAAGTTCCAGGAAGGACGTTCATGCCCGTCACTGAGCCCATAGAGTTTTCCTTTGATGCACCAACCTGGAGTCTAGGAAAGAGCATGGCAGCCCACATCACAATGGGATGTATTGGAGAAGTTTACCACAAGGATCTCAAGGATACTATCTACCAGATTTGTGGGTGCCGAGATGAGCAATGGGAGATGATCAGCACCAGGAAGGAAATATCAATTGCAACTTTCATCCAGGAGTTAAACCAGCACATTCGACGCCAGGAGAACCAGATGTGCGCAGGCATGATAGACCTGAAGAAGGCCATGACCAAGATCAAGGAGCTGGAGGAAGAACTCAAGTCTACATGCGATGGATATGAGGATGAAATAGCAACACTCGTGGAGAAGAACGATGATCTGAAGAAGAAGCTAAAAGTGTTCATGGGATTTCCCTCAACTGGAGGAGAAGATGATTGCACTTGTCCAGAGAACTACATCATCATCGACGACACCGACTCGGACCCAGACGATAGCGATGATGACTATGTTGATGAAGCTGGAGCAGATATCATGGAGTCTTCATCGGAGCAGTTTTTCTAGTCGACCACCATAACAGTAGTAGTATTCTCCCATGTATCTAGTATAGTCCGAGCACTTTTATAACAATAGTTAGACCGTGGTATGCCCTTATTTGATTGAATGAAGTGATTTTGTTTGCATCTGACTCATGTGCATATGGGTAGTGTTTTCCCTCTAGACCTCATTCTATTCTATATTCTCATCTTTTCTAAAAACCCTCAGATGCCTCCGAGACGTGACAATGGATTTGGTTTCCCACCGGAGCTCACTTAGTTGATCCAGCAGCAGAATGCGTTGATGTAGTTGCTAGTCCAGAATCAGAATCAGGGGAACAACAACAACAACAACCCACCACCACCACCTATTGATCACTTAACCCGTTTGCTTAGACTGAATCCGCCGGTGTTCTCCAGTAGCACCGAGCCGATTGTTGCAGATGATTGGCTCCGCAAGACAGCAAGGGAGTTGACCACTTCAGGATGCACAGATGCGGAGAGGGTGCATTTTGACGCACATCAGCTTGAAGGACCCGTAACATCATGGTGGGAGAATTTCACAGCCAATTATCCTATCGACACTGTCACATGGGATCAGTTTCAGCAAGCTTTCCGTACTGCCCATGTTTCAGTAGGAGCTATGGCCATGAAGAAGCGTGAGTTTCGCAACTTGCGCCAAGGAGGACGGACAGTCGGCCAGTATGTGGATGACTTTAGTAAGTTAGCACATTATGCCCCAGATGACATTGCTACAGATGCATCTAAGCAGGAGAAGTTTCTGGAAGGACTGAATGATGAGCTGAGCATGCAGTTGATGGTAGCAACTTTCAACAACTACCAGGAGTTGGTAGATTGTGTTCTTATGATTGAAGGGAAGCAGCAGCAGATTGAAAACCACAAGAGGAAGTATGGACAAGGGAAGTACAATTCTGGAGCTCAGCAGAAGCCACGTTTTACCCCGAAATCGGGAGGACATTTCTAGCATACCCATGGAGGAGGTTGCTCGCACAATCATAATGGCCCCAAGAATGGTACGGGAATGGAGGAAGCAACGGTCAGAACCGTACCAACCCATCAACCCCAGCCAAGAGAGACCTGAGCCAAGTCACTTGCTTTAAGGGTCAGAAGACTGGACATTATGCCAATGAATGTCCTGAAGCCCAGAATGGAAATGGCAATGGAAGCTCTGGAAAGAAGCCGAACCCTTTCAACAGGGGACAGGTGAACCACGTTAACGTGGAGGAGGTTGAAGCCCAACCAGATGCAGTAATAGGCAAGTTTTTGGTTAAGTCATTTACTGCAATAATTGTTTTTGATACTGGTGCATCGCATTCATACATATCAAGGGGATTTGTGGATAAGTATAAACTACCCACCAAAGTTCTTAGAAGACCTATGTTAGTAAGCTCACCAGGAGCGGAGTATATGGCCAGTCGAGGATGTTTTCAAGTGCCATTGAGTATAGGTATGCATGTTTTCCCCTCGGATTTAATCATTTTGGAATCACAAGGTTTGGATGTAATTCTGGGTATGGATTGGCTATCGATGTATGGAGGAAACATCGATTGTGCTAGTAAGTCGATTTTGCTTACCACTCCAGAAGGAAGAAGGATCAAGTATGTATCACGGCATGAGCCGAAGAGGACACAAGTAAATTCCTTATCAGGAGTTGTGCAAGAGGAAGTACCAGTGGTGAAGGATTTCCCTGATGTATTTCCAGAAGAGTTGCCAGGCATGCCACCAGATAGAGACATTGAGTTTTTGATTGAGCTTTTGGCAGGCACATGGCCGATATCTAAGAGACCGTACCGGATGCCCGCACAAGATTTGGAGTAAATTAAGAAGCAAATTAAGGAGTTACTGGATAAAGGCTATATTCGCCCAAGTTCTTCACCTTGGGGATTGCCAGTACTTCTAGTGGAGAAGAAGGATGGATCGTTGAGGATGGTTGTTGATTATCGAGGACTGAATGAAGTAACAATCAAGAACAAGTATCCACTACCGATGATCAATGATTTGTTTGACCAATTGCAAGGAGCTAAGGTATTTTCCAAAGCGATTTGCGATCGGGATACCATCAGTTGAAGATTCGAGAGCAGGATATACCTAAGACGACTTTTACCACCAGGTATGGGCTGTATGAGTATACCGTTATGTCATTTGGGCTGACTAACGCACCTGCCTATTTCATGAACATGATGAACAGGGTATTTATGGAGTTTCTGGATAAGTTCGTCGTGGTGTTCATTGATGATATTTTGTTCTACTCGAAGAATGAAGAAGAGCATAAGGAGCATTTGCGTTTGGTACTGGAGAAGCTCAGAGAACATCAGCTATATGCTAAGTTCAGCAAATGTGAGTTTTGGTTGAAGGAAGTTGGATTCCTCGGAAATGTTATATCCGGAGAAGGAATAGCGGTAGATCCCACCAAGGTTGTCACTGTGACAAATTGGGTAGCACCAACGACAGTTCGAGAGATCCGGAGTTTTCTTGGACTGGCAGGATACTACCAGAGATTCATTGAGAATTTCTCAAAGATTGCGAAGCTCATGACGGAGTTGTTAAAGAAGGATACCAAGTTCAAATGGACTGAGGAATGTGAGGCTAGTTTCCAGGAGTTGAAGAAACGTTCGGTTACATCGCCAGTGTTGATTTTGCCAGATCAGCGCAAGGATTATGAGGTGTATTGCAACGCTTCACGTCGAGGACTTGGAGCAGTACTTATGTAGGAGGGAAGAGTTATTTCATATGCTTCACGACAGCTTAAGCCCCATGAGATGAATTATGCTACACATGATTTGGAATTAGCAGCCGTAGTGCATGCATTGAAGACATGGAGACATTTTCTCATCGGAAACCATTGTGAGGTGTACACGGATCACAAGAGTTTGAAGTACATTTTTACGCAGAAGGAGCTGAATCTCAGGCAAAGGAGATGGTTGGAGCTCATCAAGGATTATGATATGAGATTGCTCTATCACCCCGGAAAGGCTAACGTAGTAGCCGATGCATTGAGCCGTAAGAGCCATGTAAACACACTCATGACCGGAGGGTTACCAAAGGAGTTAGCCGAGGATCTTTGTGAGCTATGTTTGGAGATAGTTCCGAGAGGCTATGTTGCAGCATTGGAGATTCAGTCTACTTTGATGGATAAGATCAGAGAAGCTCAGAAGACCGAAAAGGAGATTGCCTCTATAAAGGAGAAGATGTGCAAAGGAAAGGCTAAAGGATTTCGTGAGGATGAGCACGATACCTTATGGTTTGAGGACCGCGTTTATGTGCCTAATGGCCTGGAGATCAGGAAGTTGATTCTGCAAGAGGCTCATGATTCACCGTACTCGATTCACCCAGGAAATACCAAGATGTATTTGGATTTGAGGGATACTTTCTGGTGGACCGAAATGAAGAAGGATATTGCGGAGTATGTAGCGGTATGTGATGTCTGTCAGAGAGTGAAGGCAGAGCATCAAAAGCCAGCAGGATTGTTATAGCCATTGCCAATACCCGAATGGAAGTGGGATAAGTTAGGCATGGATTTTATCACGGGATTGCCCAGGACTCATTCAGGCTACGACTCGATTTGGATTGTAGTCGATCGTTTGACGAAGGTAGCTCATTTCATCCCAGTGAAGACCACTTACACCAGTGCTAAGTTGGCAAAGAAATACATGACCAAGATCGTATGTCTGCATGGAGTTCCAAGGAGCATTGTATCAGATAGAGGGACCCAGTTTACCTCAAAGTTCTGGAATCAGTTGCACGAAACCTTAGGTACCAGGCTAGAGTTTAGTACAACTTTTCATCCGCAGACAGATGGACAGACCGAGAGAGTCAATCAGATTTTGGAGGATATGCTGAGAGCTTGTGCGCTAGATTATGGATCTAGTTGGGGTGACAATTTGCCGTATGCAGAGTTCTCTTACAACAACAGTTAGCAATCCAGTTTGAAGATGGCCCCATTCGAAGCCTTGTATGGAAGAAGGTGCAGAACCCCATTGTCGTGGGATGAAGTTGGAGACCGCCAGTTGTTTGGACCGGATTTGAGTAAGGAGTCTGAACAGAAGGTGAAATTGATTCGCGATAGGCTCAAGGTAGCCCAGTCCAGGCAGAAGAGCTATGCAGATTCTAAATGCAAGGAGACAGTTTACAAAGTCGGAGACAAAGTTTATTTTCGTGTATCTCCACTTCGGGGAGTTAAGCGCTTTGGAGTTAAGGGGAAATTAGCGCCACATTTTGTGGGACCATACAAAGTTTTGGAGCATATGGGAGAAGTTGCTTACAAGTTGGAGTTGCCCGAAGGATTGTCAGGAGTTCACGATGTGTTCCACGTTTCCTAGTTGAAGAAGTGCCACGCAGAGATGGCTGATATACCGCTGAGTGATACAGTGCCGCTGGAAGCGATTCCGTTGGATAGTAATTTGACCTATGAGGAGAAACCAGTCAAGATTCTTGAGTATGCCAGCCGAGTCACCTGCAGCAAGGTTATCAAATTTTGCAAAGTTCAGTGGAGCCACCACACCGAAGATGAAGCCACCTAGGAACGAGAGGAAGATCTGGTGAATTGACCACCCTCACCTATTTTCTAGCCAACCCGAATCTCGAGGGCGAGATTCATCTTAAGGGGGGTAGGTTTGTAACATCCCAAATTTTCAATTTGGAATGTTATACACTAAATCATCATTGCATATCATATTTTATTTGCATTTGGTTTGATCCTAGAAATTCTACGCAACTCAAGGACCCTCAGAGAGAGTTGGGGATTTCGTTATTTTCATATTTGAGTTTTCTCGAATTTTGAAAATAGGATCATTTGATTTTATTTATTTTATCTTAAATTATTTCAACTATAAAAATATGAGAGAGGGAATAAAATTGTCGGCATTCTGGGAACGGGGGTACCCAGACTTGCCTGCATGCGGCCTGCGGCGTGGCTCAAGGAGTGGCCCAGTACGGCCCATCTACATCAACACATGCTCAAGACCCTCGCGAGGGGCCAAGCCTCGCGGGGCGGACGACAGGAGGTTTCCTCAGGCACGGCCTCGTTAGGCTAGCTCGCGAGGAGGCGGAGAGATCAAGGCGGGGTACCTCACGAGGTGCCCGTGACGCAAGCCATGATGACCAAGGCCAGGCGGGCGCCGGCCTGCGCAGAGTCCTTGTTTCCCCTTTGGTGCAAGGGGGGCAAGCGCAGGCAAGGGTATCAAGCAAAGGTAACCATTTCGGTGCAACAAGACCAAGACCAGTAGGACGGCAGAACGGAGATCATCGTGGAGCCCAAGCCAGCGTCATCGTCAGGATCTTTTGCAGGCGAGGACCAACTTTAGTCAGGATAAGAGTACTAGATGTTCCCCTTCAAAATTGCCAATTGTTGGCGCCCTTCCCGCTCAATATTTGGGAAGAGGCCCGGGGCCTTCGCCTATAAATAGGACTAGCCACCCACAGGGATGGCCAATCTAGATCTGATCGGATCCGCACCCAAGACACACAGAGAGAGAGAGAGGCGACTGAACTCCCCTAGCAGTTCATCGCACCAACCAAGAATAGACCCTCGCGAGGCTGTTCTTCCCTTGTACTGTTCCTCATCAGCCCCAGAGGCAATCCACACACCACAAACTGGAGTAGGGTATTACACCACCATGGTGGCCTGAACCAGTATAAATCTTGTGTCCCTTGTGTTGTTCTTCGAGTAGTTTAGATCCTTGCGAGCCGGTGAAACATGGGTAGGGTGAGGGTGTGATCTCCGCGCGCACCCCAGTGTTCGAACCTCCAGGGTCTGCCAGAACCCGAAATCCGACATTTGGCGCGCCAGGTAGGGGTGTGCCGGAATCTGCCTTCCGTCGCCTCGTGTTTTCACCGCCCATCCCATCCATGTCAGACGCACGTCGCGCCCGCGCCGAGCGCCAGGCCACTCTCGCTACTTGCGTCGCCCAGACGGCCCCCATCGGCGGGCGTCCCTGTCGTTCCCCATCGCCTGCCATCAACGCCGCCACCGGCCCAACGGGGAACAAACAGCAGGCGTCGTCCCTGCATCCATCAGTGCGGCGAGAAGTCTGCACTGCCACTCCGTCGCTGACTCCGGCCGGATCCTCGTCCCATGCCCGTCGCGCCCCTACGGACGCGCACGCCGTGCTGCTCCTGGCGCGGGAGCTCCTGCACTACCGTCCCGTCGACGACCTCTATGACAAGTGGCTCGCCCGCATCACCGAGCTCGTCAGCGCCGTTGGGGGCTCCCCTGCGCCGTCCCTCTCGTTGCACCGCGCACCGCCCTGCATGGGCGACGAAGCTCTGGGGGCGCCTCAGCCGCCTCCCCCTCCAGAAGGCGCCTTAGCTCCAAGGCGCATGGCCCCTGGGCGGAACCCACTCCGTTCAGCGCCAGCACAACAAGAGAAGAGCTGCCAAGAGAGCCCTCGTCCCCAAGAAGCTGCCAGCGTGCTCCCCGCGCCGGCTTGGCACGAGTGCGCACCTGCTCCGGCGCATTAAGATCCCGCGCTGCACCTCACCGCAGCGCATAGAGACCCGCAAGATCAAGCTCTCCGTCACCAAAGGGCTCCCGCGGCCACTGCAGGTTGTCGTGCCTTCTCCGCCGAGCTGCGCAGCGTGGCCTGGTCGGGCAAGTTCAAGCCAGACCTGCACCCGCGCTACGATGGCACGGCTGACCCTGCTGAGTTCCTCCAGCTCTACGAGCTGGGCATCGAAGCCGCCATCGGAGACAAGAAGGTCATGGAGAACTGGTTCCCCATGGCGCTCAAGGACGGCACCCGCACCTGGCTCCTGAACCTGGCTCCTGGCATGATATCCTCCTGGGACGAGATGCGCACCCGATTCATCGCCAACTTCCAAGGCACCCGCGACCGGCCCCCGGCCATGAGCGACTTGCGCCGCATCAAGCAGCAGCCGGGGGAGACCCTGCAGAAGTTCATCCAGCGCTTCAACAGCGCCCGCCTTAAGATCCCCAAGGTGTCTGAGGAGGCCATCATCTCAGCCTTCTCCGACGGCATGCGTGACATCAAGATGAAGGAGGAGCTCGCGATCCATGAAGACCTGTGCACTTCCCTGGAGCTGTTCAACCTGGCGACAAAGTGCGCCAGGGCTGAGGAAGGGCGCCTGTCCCTCCTCGAGCTGCCAGCCGCTGACCCAGAAGAGAAGAAGCCCAAGACCAAGGACGTGAAGCGCAAGGGGGCTGCCATGCTTGCAGCAGAGCCAGACACCAAGCAAGGCAGGGATGAGCCTGAGTCATCCAAGGGAAGCCGGTACTGCGTGTACCACGACCTCCACACCCACAACACCAACGAATGCCAAGAGCTCAGAGCCGTGCGAGACATGCGTGCCGGCCGACGCCCCGAGCGCAGCGACAGGGGCTATGGCCGAGGAGGAGGAAGAGGTGGAGGACGGTGGGAAGACCGTGGCCCTCGCCAAGGGTGGCATGACCGATCTCGCGAGGACCGCTGGTAGGACCAGCCTCGTGAGGGAGGTTGGAGGGACCCACCTCGCGAGGGGGGTTGGAGAGATCAGCCTCGTGAGGATCCCCCACAAGGCAATGCGGGCCTCCCTCCTCTGCCGCCACAGCCAAGGAGGAAGGAAGACCATCACCAAGACGAGGGGGCTGGAGGCTTCCAGGAGTCGCGTGCAATCGCTTGCATCTTGGGCGGCGCACAAGCCCCGACCTCTCAGCACATCTTCAAGCAGTTTGCCCGCGAAGTGAATGCAGTCCTCCCCAAGCTTGAGGCCACACGCCCTCTCAGGTGGTCATCGTGCGCTATCACGTCCAGCTCAGCGAATCAGCTCAAGTGCGCGGCCACAGCAGGAGTCCTCCCGATGCTTTGTTCCCCGATCATCAGCAATGTGCAAGTCACCAGGACCCTCATCGATGGCGGAGCAGGGCTCAATGTCCTATCCGTCGAAACGTTCAACAATCTCCAAGTGCCATAGAATTAGCTGCAGCCAACCAAGCCTTTCTCAGGAGTCACTGATGGTTCCATGGTTCCGATCGGGCAGGTCCGCCTTCCTGTTACCTTTGGGACGCGCGACAACTACCACACCGAGCTCATCGACTTCGACGTTGCTCACATCCGCCTGCCGTACAATGCCATCCTCGGGTACATAGCCCTGGCCAAGTTCATGGCCGTGACCCATCACGGCTACAATGTCCTCAAGATGCCAGGGAGTGGTGGGGTCATCACGGTGCCCTGTGAAGAAAGAGATGCTGTGTGTTCCCTGGAACGTGCCTTCCAAGCCGCATCAATTGAAGACCCAGATCACAGGAATGGGAGGCCTCCCGAGGCTGCTCCTAAGAAGAAGAAGACATCGCCTGGTCTGACCCCTCGAGAGGCAGGCCCCTCAGGGTCCATGCCCGTTCAGGGGGCACCTCCTTCTGTCGCTTAGGAAGGCGCACCCGGTGCCCTCCTCGAGCAGGGCTTGGGGGCTCGCTTCTGGAGGGCCATCGACTTTGCTAAGATTACGAGGGAGGCGCTCGGGCACCACTTGGAGGCATGCTTCAACGCACGTTTCCCTCAAGAGGAAGCAAGGCAAGGAGGGCCGAACCCTCAGGAATTCATCAGTGAGATCATTCAGGAGTTGCAGGAGTCAAGAGTCATGAGTGGCAGCCGCCGCTTGCCCGCCGTAGCTCCCCATCCAGGCGAGGATGGTGGGCTGCGCGTCTGCACGACATACCAGGACTCAACCGAGCCGCCTCTCAGGAGCGCCTCTGGCCCTCACGCGTGGGGCGCTGCGAAGGTCCACCTCACAGCTATGTTCGCATGCCTTACGGCCTGCCGAACGTGGCTGCGGCACGTCAGCGCCTCATGAGGAGCATCTTTGAGGCTCAGGCGGTCAGGCATTAAGCAGTCCTGGCGGAGATGGAGATGGTCCACGAGGAGCTGCCAGCACCTCCAGAGCCTCCCGAGGCCCCTGGGCCTGGGGGCTCGTGAAGATCGTCTCCCGCAGTGCACGCCATCCACTACTTCAACATCCTTCCATCTTCAGCATCATCAGGTGACATCCTTCGAGTTTCATTTTCAGCTGGGAGCGCCCCCCCAGGGCTGCATCATTCCCAGGCCGCGTGGGTCTGTCCCTGCGGTGTGCACTTCCTTTTAGTTCATGTTTTCAGCTTACTTTATCGGGGCGCCCCTCGGGCTGCATTATCCCCAAGCTACCCGGGCCAGACCCGGTGGCATGTATCCCTCTCGCGTTTATTCGGTTCGTGCGTTTGACCCATCATGATCGTTGTTTGATGCTTGCCTATGGCACCCTTCTTTCTTCATGTCGGCTGCTTGCACATTAAAGGGGGGGGGGTACCAGAGCATCGCGACTCATGGGCCCTTACTGTCTCTCCAGCCCTCACCCTCTGGCCTTGTCCACGGCATCGCGACCTGGCATACCAGCGATGGCCGAGCCCCGCTCGAGTGCCGGGACCCGAGGACGTAGAGCACCGACATCTAACCAAATCTGCAGGGACACATCACAAGTAAAGGCCCAGAGCCAGGCGCAACCCGCCTTGAGGTAGGGCCCCGTGAGTCCCGTGCTGGTTCACGGGTGCCCAGATACACCTCGCCAGGCCCTATCGTGCCAGCCACGTGTCAGGACGGGGCTGTATACGCCTCGAGGGCTCCTCCCGGAGGGGAGCCCCCTCCCACGCACCAATGGAAGCACCATGCTCCGCACTGGCTGACGACACTGCCGAGGAGCGTCTATGCCTGTACACATATGGAAGCGCTATGCTCCGCGCTGGTGATAAACAACTGAGGGTGGCCCCCAGCTGCATCAACCTCAGGGAGCCCAGAGCTCAATGTCCGACCTCATCGTAATGCCTCCCCTCGGGAGTGCCGTGCGAGGGTGCTGGGCACGGGGGCTGCACCCGTGTCACGCCCAGGCGCACGCCACCCAGCCAGGCCCCTCGGGCTTGGTTCGTCGCACGCCTCTCCCCAAGCGGAGCCAAGGTACGAAGGCCGTTTGAACGTCAAGGGGGACTCCTGAGCATCGCGACTCAGGAGCCTAACTGGTCACGTAGCCCCTCACCCCTTAGTTCTGAAAGGCTAACGGCGGTTGAGGTATGCGCGGGGCCGGGCTCTGTCGACGTGGAATGGTAAATTCACCCATGCATCTCACCTCCCTACTTGCTGTTCGTGCGTCAAGGGGGACTCCTGAGCATCGCGACTCAGGAGCCTAACTTGTCACGTAGCCCCTCACTCCTTGGTCCCGTCCTGGTTTCCGGTCGGGGCTAACGGCGGCTGAGGTATGCGCGGGACCGGGCTCTGCCGACGTAGAACACAAGCAAGTAGGAAGGAAAAACGCAAATCTCAAGAAATTCAAAAGCAAATATTACAGTCCATAGAGTACTTTGACAACACCAAACACAAGTTTAAACGCCTCCACGAGGCAGAATGCATGTTGCAGGGATTAAAAGCAGGACTGAAGATGCGAAGGGGTCACTTTTTGGCGGCGCCATTGCTGGTGACGGTGCTACGCTGGGCAGCTTCGCCTCGTGGAGCCTCAAGACCGGCAGCGCCTCGCTTCGGCTTGGTGCTGAAGGCCCGGAACTTCGCCAGCAGAGCCTCCACGCGACCCTTCACGGCCTCAGCAGCAACGGCAGCAAGCTCGCCGCTCACAGGCTCCAGCAGACTGTCGAGGTCAACACTGGGGTCGCGGAGGTAGACGTGGGTGAAGACGGGCGTTAGCGCCGCAGAAGAAAGGGCGCGCACCTCAGCCTCAGCCGTGGGGCCAAGGCCGAGGGTGACATCTTCAAGGGCGCGGACCAGGAAGGGAAGCAGCTTGGCGGGGCCCTCCTCGGCGCCGGCCAGCGGGCTTTCTGGGCTGCTGTCATAGAGCGACTTCAGCAGGGTGCGAGCCTTCACCTCCAGCTTCGTGAAGGCCACGCGGTCCTCGGCCAGGACCCGCGCCTTGCCGTCCAGCTCAATCTTCTTCGCCTCCAACGCCTGCTCCAGCGCACCCAAGCGGCCTTGGCATTCGTCAAGCTCGGCATCCCGGTCCTTGGTGGCGGCCTCACGAGCCTTCAGGTCTTCCTCCTTCTCCTGGCGGACACGGACCTCCTTGACAAGCTGGTCGCGCAGGCCTTGCAGTTCGCTCTCCAGCACCTTGCAGCGGCCCTGGACATCCGCAACCTCACTGAAGGCGGCGTCGCGAGCGGCCTTCGCCTCAAGGACGACCTGCTTCTCCTCGTCGCAGGCTGTCGCGGCCTGGGCCAACGCCGCTCGGACAGAAGCGTCAGAGCAGACCCAGCCAGAGAGCAACTCCAGGCGCCCGGTCACCAAGTGAGGGTAGGCGCCCAGAAGATCTTTCTGCAGCCGGTCCAGCTCAGCAGCGGCACGATCCAGAACAGTAGGAGGAGCCGGAGAGACAGCGGTTGGCGGAGTAGGAGGCGAAGACGACAGCGTAATCATAGCGCCATGAGTCAGGACCTTCTGCGCCCCGACGACTGCGGCGGTGGCGTCAGGCAAAGACACCACGGGAGTCGCTTGGGCCATGGGGGCTGAGCTCGCTCCAGCTGGCCCCGCCAGGCCTTGCGAGGATGACCGGGCAGGAGAGGCCCGCATCCTGTCGCCCCCTTCTCCCGCGGATGGGGGTGCTGCATCGGACGAAGCCTCAGGAGCCCCCTTCAGCTTCTTCGCCGCAGGCACCGGCCTAGCCGAGGAATATGGACGTCAAGCCCCAACAACAAAGTAGGAAGTAAAACGAGAATCGAGCACTTACTCGTCATCGCTCGCGGGCTCAAGCAACCTCCAGCCGAACTTGAAGTCCGAAAGCCGGACGCTGGGGTCAACTTCAAGAGGCTCGGGAGCAGGAGGCGTGTCCGTGGATCGCCTCGGAGTCGGAGCGGACCCACGGGGAACCAACCCCGTCCTGTCCTTCTTCGGGATCAGGGGCGAGCTCTGGCCACCCCGCTCGTTGCCGTCCTCATCGTCATCCGGCATTAGGCGAAGAGTGCGGGACCTACGCCGAGGAAGGGGCGTTCTTGACTCCCCATCGGTCGCCCCCGAATCGAGCTCCTCGTCCTCCTCCTCCTCTTCTTCCTCCTCTCTGCTAGAGTTGCTGGAGGATACATTCACCGTCGCCAGGGCCGCCGGGGCCTCAGGAACCTCCGCGGGCATAGGCCCGCCCTCGTTGAAAGCAGACATGGAGTTCACCACCTGCTCCCAATCATCCCAAAGGAACAAGGGCATGGGAGCATCCTCCAACCTCGCCACGTTTCCCCCAACCAAGGATTGGAGGACCGCGGCCAGATCCTCATCGGCCAGGGCTTCGGGGTTCGAGCGGAGGACGGCATCGGCCCTCCCAAGCTTCCACAGCGGGAGCGGGTGTTCCCGGAGCGGGGCCACCAGATGCTCCAGGAACTTCCTCAGGAGCGACGCCCCAGTCAGTTTCGCCGTCGCCATGTTGTCCGGCCACAGGTCCGCGTCCATCTTCTCCAGCACCGGCCTTGCGCGGGGATCAACGAGCTCCGCGCGGGACCAAGCGTCGACAGACATGGGCTGCCCCGTGGGTAGAATCAGCCAGGAGTGGGTGCGCCCAGCATCCACCATGACCCACTTGCTCCTGAAGCTCTCAATTATCTTCCCGAGCTTCGAGATGGCGTTGGAGCTGTCGTGCGTGATAAAGCTCGCGCACGCGGAGATGGGGCCGTGGGAGACCCAGAGGTAGAAGTAGTGGTGCAGCAAGGCCACCGAAGGCCTCACCCCGACATGAGCCTCGCAGTAGTAGGCGAAAATCGCCAGGAGAAGAACGGAGTTGGGATGGAGGTGCAGGGCTTGCAGATTGTAATGGTGAAGAACAGAAAGGAAGAACTCGGAGAAAGGGGGCACCAGACCGGTGGCGATGGCGCTCACAAAGAGCGGGTAGAAGGTGCTTCCTCTGCCCTCAGGAAGGGCGGTGCCGACCTTGAGCACGGCCGCCCCGTCGTGGCCTTGCGTCGCCATCATTTGGCGCGTCCGAGCAAGATTCTTCTCCGACACATTCGGAGGATCCAAGGCGGGTGAGTACCATGCTCCGACTGGGGTCTGGCGAGATGCCATGCCTTGCTAGGATGCAGAGTTGGAGTGGATCTGGGGATTTCGGAAGCAAGAAGGACAGGAGCAAGAAAGGAGATCTGGGCGGTGAAGGAGAAGGCAAAGAAGGTAAGCCTGGATAGGTACCGCTCCCTTATCAGCTTGTGAAGTTGCCGAGGCGTCGTGGGGGAGCCAGGACGCCCACATCCAATCAACCACCACACGACGCCCAAGGCCGCAGGCTATTGGGGCCCGCGGCGCTTCGCACTTGCCTCTTCGCTTCTTTGCTAAGCCAAGTCCAAGCGCGCCTTGGGCCCAGGGGCTACTGTCGGCGTTCTGGTAACGGGGGTACCCAGACTTGCCTGCCTGCGGCCTCCGGCGTGGCTCAAGGAGTGGCCCAGTACGGCCCATCTACATCAACACATGCTCAAGACCCTCGCGAGGGGCCAAGCCTCGCGGGGCGGACGACAGGAGGTTTCCTCAGGCACGGCCTCGTCAGGCTGGCTCGCGAGGAGGCGGAGAGATCAAGGCGGGGTACCTCGAGGTGCCCATGACGCAAGCCATGGTGACCAAGGCCAAGCGGGCGCCGGCCTGCGCAGAGTCCTTGTCTCCCCTTTGGTGCAAGGGGGGCAAGCGCAGGCAAGGGTATCAAGCAAAGGTAACCATTTCGGTGCAACAAGACCAAGACCAGCAGGACGGCAGAACGGAGGTCATCGTGGAGCCCAAGCCAGCATCATCGTCAGGATCTTTTGCAGGCGAGGACCAACTTTAGTCAGGATAAGAGTACTAGATGTTCCGCTTCAAAATGGCCAATTGTTGGCGCCCTTCCCACTCAATATTTGGGAAGAGGCCCAGGGCCTTCGCCTATAAATAGGACTAGCCACCCACAGGGATGGCCAATCTAGATCAGATCAGATATGCACCCAAGACACACACACACACACAGAGAGAGAGGCGACTAAACTCCCCTAGCAGTTCATCGCACCAACCAAGAACAGACCCTCACGAGGCTGTTCTTCCCTTGTACTGTTCCTCATCAGCCCCAGAGGCAATCCACACACCACAAACCGGAGTAGGGTATTACACCACCATGGTGGCCTGAACCAGTATAAATCTTGTGTCCCTTGTGTTGTTCTTCGAGTAGTTTAGATCCTTGCGAGGCGGTGAAACATGGGTAGGCTGAGGTGTGATCTCCGCGCGCACCCTAGTGTTCGAACCTCCAGGGTCTGCCAGAACCCGAAATCCGACAAAAATGACTTTCCCAAAATAATGAAATATTGAGGATTTAATAAAAAAATCGAATAAGTTTTATTTTGGAGTTTTTGCTATTTTATTTGAATTTAGGAAAAATTGCACGTTTTTCAAAACTACATTTTAGGGCCAAGAAAATGTTCTCGTTCTAAATATTTTATTTAGACGGTGAAAATTTGTTTTGGCATTTTTTAGATTTTTATTTATTTTTCTAGGATTTTTCTTAGTTCCGGCGAAATTGTTTTTAATAAAAACGCGCGAGAGCCCGACCAGGCCAAGGCCCAGCCGAGCCGGGCCGGCCTCGCCAGCGCCATCGCCAGCCCCGCCGTGTCGCCGCAGGACTCGGGGAGTCCGACCCCGAGCCGCCTCCAGCATCGCCCCCTTTCCCAAGCCGGCCGAGCCACCCCTTTAAAAACGCTGCCACCCCGCCGCCCTCACCCCGTCCCAGCCCCGCCGCCGAGCCGCCCCGCCGCCAGGAGCCGCCGCCGCCCCAGCCGTCGACGCCAGCCGCCGCGGCCGAAGCCCCACGCCGCCTCCCCTTGCCCCGCCGGAGCCGCCCAGCCCCATCGGAGCACCTCACCGGAGGTATAGCCGCCGCCGCCGCCGTGGTCCGGTTTCTTTTAAAAAAAAACCCGATCCGGTTTTTTAGAAACCCTAGTTTTTGTTTTTTTTAGATTAGATCGGTTTATTTATTTAGCGACCGTTCGCCCGTTCGTTCATTTTAATGGACGAGTTCACTGTTTAGTCTCAGTTAACGAACGTTCGTTCGTTAATCTGTTCGTCAGTTTTTTTCTTTTTCTCGGATTTTCCGCGGTTATTTCTGATCGCAATTTCTGATCCGATTTTCGTTCTAGTATAACTTTTCGCTCGTTTATCGGAATCAAGCGATTCAAGCGCCTAGAGTTTCGTCTCGAAACCTTCTTTTCGTTTAACAAACTCAAACAAGTTTTTGCTTCTGTAAAATTTGACTTAGGTCCAGATTAGTAAATTAAGCTTGTTTCTTTCGCCGTTTGACTTTCTTTGCTTCGTTTGATTTGATTCTTTTTGCAATCCGGAGTTCTTAAGTTGAACTTTCTGGTTAGTTCTCTTATTTGAGTTTTACCCGTGCATTATATGAGTTCTTATTGTACGCTTGTTTGTTTGCGATAGAGTACCCGGAGTGCGCCGCTTGCTACTTCGAATCTCTAGGTTTCACGGATCATCAACAAGGCAAGTAGCACTTTGATCATACCTCTTTACTACCCAGTTTTATTGCATTAGATCAATCCTCAAGCAATTGCATGATTAGGATCTGATTAATATGTGAGTTTTGGGAAGTAGATGAGGTAGTACCTATTACCTGTTTTATTATCAAACCCTTGGGAGTTACTCTACGTTTGTTTATTATGCCATGCTATGCCAGTAGACTTGGATTGGGTGAGTGTATCCATGACAGATGTGAGATTGTTATTTAATGGTTTATTTAAGGTGGCAACTTTAATACCTATCTGGGTCGATTGAGGCACCTGGGTATTCCAGCAATTTCCTGTTTTTCTTTATGGACCGCCACCCAGGCTCAAAGGGATCATGAGATTATTCATTCTAGAAACTTCCGTGTGCAGCCACAAGCTACTACGGGCTCTACCATAGTTGATTAAGTTGTGCGAACTCTTACAGTGGTAGACTAGCAGATGTAGGGGAAAGTAGGTGTAACTGTCTACCCGATCGTAAGGTGCTAGCGCTTCTGAAAGACTATGTCTCGGTCATCCGTTTCTCAAACACCATGTAGTGCGAGAAATCTAATGGAGGGGATCGAGTCTTGTGGGGAAAAGTGCGCAAACCTCTGCAGAGTGTATAAATTAATCATGGTTAGCCGTGTCCCCGGTTATGGACGTTTTGAGTATCTAGTACTTGGATTATCATGTGAATCTCATCATGTTACTTTGTTACTTTAATTAATATTGTTGGGTTTAATGATGATGCTTAATTGGGATTGAGAGGATGTCTATCTTCTCAATGTTCAACAACCACCATGATAGTTAAATAAAATTTATTCCTTTGCAGTAGGGAAAAATTGGCTTTATGCAAAACTGTAACCATAGAGCTTTCCACCAGCCATATATGCATGTAGAATAGCTTTATTCTTTCATTACTCTCTATGTGTTACATTGCCAACATATTCCATGTGCTGACCCGTTTTCGGGCTGCAACGTTCATGTTGCAGACTTTTCAGACGAGGAGTAAGGTGCCTTAGGTCGTGGTTCTATACTCAGTGATGCCGTTGGAGTTGATGGACTCACTTATCTTCCAAGCCTACCGTTGTTATCGTTATTAGATGGCCTTAAGACATTTTTATTGTAATAAGTTCTCTTTTGGAGACATTCGATGTAATAAGTGTGTGGTTGCTACTCTGTTATAAATCCTTCAAGTACTGTGCGTGTCAGCATTACTGATCCAGGGATGACACTAAAGCATAGAGATCGAACTGTTTGAGGTCTGGTCGCTACAAAGTACTACCGTGAGACCACAGAGGAGAGAAAGGAAAGACGGAGGTTAACTGAAGAAAACATCAACAACAAGGTTGTGATTACGCTTGGTAAGAAATCAACCGAGATAGTCACAACAGCGGTAGCTACCGCAAAACAGGAGATTGCAACTTCGTATGTGATACGTCTCCAACGTATCTATATTTTTTGATTGTTCCATGCTATTATATTACCCCTTTTGGATGTTTATGGGCTTTATTTTACACATTTATATCATTTTTGGGACTAACCTACTAACCGGAGGCCCAACCCGTATTGCTGTTTTTTTTGCCTACTTCAGTATTTCGAAGAAAAGGAATATCAAACGGAGTCCAAACGGAATGAAACCTTCGGGAGCGTGATTTTTTGAACGAACGTGCTCCAGAGGACTTGGAGTGCAAGTCAAGAAGTAGCCGAGGCCTACACGAGATAGGAGGGCGTGCCCCCTGTCTCGTGGGCCCCTCAAGCGTCCACCGACGTACTTCTTCCTCCTATATAAGCCCTCGTACCCCGAAAACATCCAGGGAGCAGACGAAACACAATTTCCACCACCGTAACCTTCTGCATCCGCGAGATCCCATCTTGGAGTCTTCGCCGGCGCTCCGCTGGAGGGGGAATCAACCATGGAGGGCTTCTACATCAACATCCTTGCCCCTCCGATGGGTTGTGACTAGTTTACCACAGACATATGGGTCCATAGTTATTAGCTAGATGGTTTCTTCTCTCTTTTTGTATCTCAATACAATGTTCTCCCCCTCTCTTGTGGAGATCTATTCGATGTAAACTCTTTTTGCGGTGTGTTTGTCGAGATCCGATGAATTGTGGGTTTATGATCAAGTTTATCTATGAATAATATTTGAATCTTCTCCGAATTCTTTTATGTATGATTGAGTTATCTTTGCAAGTCTCTTCGAATTATCAGTTTGGTTTGGCCTACTAGATTGATCTTTCTTGCCATGGGAGAAGTGCTTAGCTTTGAGTTCAATCTTGCGGTGTCCTTACCCAGTGACAGAAAGGGTTGCAAGGCACGTATTGTATTGTTGCCATCGAGGATAACAAGATGGGGTTTATATCATATTGCTTGAGTTTATCCCTCTACATCATGTCATCTTTCTTAATGCGTTACTCTGTTCTTATGAACTTAATACTCTAGATGCAGGCAGGAGTTGGTCGATGTGTGGAGTAATAGTAGTAGATGCAGGCAGGAGTCGGTCTACTTGTTGCGGACGTGATGCCTATATACATGACCATGCCTAGATAATCTCATAATTATCCGCTTTTCTATCAATTGCTCGACAGTAATTTGTTCACCCACCGTAATACTTATGCTATCTTGAGAGAAGCCACTAGTGAAACCTATGGCCCCCAGGTCTATCTCTTATCATATTTGTTTCCAATTTACTTTTATTTGCATCTTTACTTTTTTGCATCTATATTATAAAAATACCAAAAATATATTTATCTTATCTTATTATCTCTATTAGATCTCACTTTCGCAAGTGGCCGTGAAGGGCTTGACAACCCCTTTATTGTTGGGGAACGTTGCAGAAAATAAATTTTTTCTACGCATCACCAAGATCAATCTATGGAGTTTTATAGCAACGAGAGAGAGGAGTGCATCTACATACCCTTGTTGATCATGAGCGGAAGCGTTCAAGAGAACGGGGTTGATGGAGTCGTACTCGTCGTGATCCAAATCACCGATGATCCTAGCGGCGAACGGACGGCACCTCCGCGTTCAACACATGTACAGTTGGGGAAGACGTCTCCTCCTTCTTGATCCAGCAAGGGGGAAGGAGAGGTTGATGGAGATCCAGCAGCACGACGACGTGGTGGTGGAAGCAGCGGCGATCTCGGCAGGGCTTCGCCAAGCTCAGCGAGAGGGAGAGGTGTTACAGGGGAGAGGGAGGCGCCAGGGACTTGGGTGCGCAGCCCTCCCCCCTCTTTATATAGGGGCCCTAGGGGGGCGCCCACCCCCTAGAGATCCAATCTCAAGGGGGCGGCGGCCAAGGGGGGGACTTGGCCCCCAAGTCAGGTGGGGCGCCCCCACCCCTAGGGTTTCCAACCCTAGGCGCAGGGGGAGGCCCAAGGGGGGCGCACTAGCCCACCAGGGGCTGGTTCCTTCCCACTTCAGCCCATAGGGCCCTCCAAGATAGGTGGCCCCACCCGGTGGACCCCCGGGACCCTTCCGGTGGTCCCGGTACAATACCGGTGACCCCCGAAGCTTTCTCGGTGGCCAAAACTGGACTTCCTATATACAAATCTTCACCTCCGGACCATTCCGGAACTCCTCGTGACGTCCGGGATCTCAACCGGGACTCTGAAAAACTTTCGGAGTACCGCATACTAATATCTCTAGAACCCTAGCGTCACCGAACCTTAAGTGTGTAGACCCTACGGGTTCGGGAGACACGCAGACATGACCGAGACGACTCTCCGGTCAATAATCAACAGAGGGATCTGGATACCCATGTTGGCTCCCACATGCTCCTCGATGATCTCATTGGATGAACCACGATGTCGAGGATTCAAATAATCCCGTATAAAATTCCCTTTGTCAATCGGTATGTTACTTGCCCGAGATTCGATCGTCGGTATCCCAATACCTCGTTCAATCTCGTCATCGGCAAGTCACTTTACTCGTACCGTATTGCATGATCCCGTGACCAACCACTTGGTCACATTGAGCTCATTATGATGATGCATTACCGAGTGGGCCCAGAGATACCTCTCCGTCATACGGAGTGACAAATCCCAGTCTCGTTTCGTGTCAACCCAACAGACACTTTTGGAGATACCTGTAGTATACCTTTATAGCCACCCAGTTACGTTGTGATGTTTAGTACACCCAAAGCACTCTTACGGTATCCAGGAGTTACACGATCTCATGGTCTAAGGAAATGATACTTGACATTAGAAAAGCTCTAGCAAACGAACTGCACGATCTTGTGCTATGCTTAGGATTGGGTCTTGTCCATCACATCATTCTCCCAATGATGTGATCCCGTTATCAATGACATCCAATGTCCATGGTCAGGAAACCGTAACCATCCATTGATAAATGAGCTAGTCAACTAGAGGCTCACTAGGGACATGTTGTGGTCTATGTATTCACACATGTATTATGATTTCCGGATAACACAATTATAGCATGAACAATAGACAATTATCATGAACAAGGAAATATAATAATAACCATTTTTTGTTGCCTCTAGGGCATATTTCCAACATTTATTGCATTGGTTGCGAGTTCTTTGTTTGTTTGTGTAGGTGGGTGGGACTTTTGAGGAGCCTCCTACTGGATTGATACCTTGGTTCTCAAAAACTGAGGGAAATACTTACGCTACTATTGCTGCATCACCCTCTCCTCTTCGAGGAAAACCAACGCAAGCTCAAGACGTAGCAAGAAGGATTTATGGCGCCGTTGCTGGGGAGGCCCTCGCATTTACATTATTTGCCATTTGCCTCTCGTTTTCCTCTCCCCCACTTCACCCTTGCCGTTTTATTTGCCCTCTCTTTCCCAATCTCCTCCCTCTCTCTTTCACTCGCTTTCCTCCGCCCTGCTTTTGTCTGCCGCTATGTTTGAAATTGGGGAGATTATCGTCGATATGGACAATAATGATAACATGAAAAATTCTGAGGCTCCGGCCGATGAACCCCTATCTTGCATACTAAAAAGTTTCGAGTCGGTAGTGGTAATATCATTGGCAAAATTGTTATTCAAGATTTCTTTACTTGTGCCGGTGCTTTATCTTCCATGGGTGGTTCTATTCTTCATAGAACTAGTAGTCTTGCGGATGCTATCGCTATGCTTGTAGTTGAACTTGAAAGACAATTTATGCATATGCATCCTTGCATACAAAGAATTTTCCTAGAATTTTCTAATATTGAGCATTCTTCTGTTAAGCGTGCTGTTACTATATTTTTGGCTCATGAGTTTAGATTTATTATAAGAGAGTCCAAAGAAATCTTTGCGCACTATAGGGTGGACGCCGGTCGTCCTCCCATAGAGGCGATCCTCTATGATCAAGAGGAATTTAGGCGTTTTCAATCTTCGGACTATGTTGCTTTTAATGAAAACCTTAGAAAAAAGGTTCCTACCAATGTCTTGGTTGATAGAATTAATGAACTGAATAATGATTTTGCCCTTCGAAACAATGAGCTAGGATACTCTCTTGAGTATAGGCTCACAAGATTTTGCCAAAAGAATGCTTTTAGTGATGAATTAGTTGTGCACTATGAAGGGCCAAAGGAGGAATCCGTACCTCCTGAGATTAATCTTGGGGACTTTTGTCCCTCTAAATTTAGCCCTTTGATTACTTTTGCTTGCCTCAAAGAAAACTTACTGCCGAACGTAGAGAATATGAGATGAGCTTTCAAGATCTATCTTATTATTATGGCACTACTTAGATCTATCTTCGCTTTTATGCCTAGCTAGGGGCGTTAAACGATAGCGCTAGTTGGGAGGAAACCCAATTTTCTTTGTGTTTTTTGTTTTTGTTCCTGTTTAGTAATAAATCTTGCATCTACCTTATGTTTAGATGTGTTTTTATCTTTTAATTAGTGTTTGTGCCAAGTAGAACCTATAGGATAACCTATGATGATAGTTGATTTGATTCTGCTGAAAAACAAAAACTTTGCATGCACGAATTTAGTTTTGTTAAATCACAAAAACGTGATTTTGCGTTGATTCGTTTTGATGCTGATCAATAGACAAATTGTCCAGAACTTCCTATTTTTGTAGGAGTTTTAGAGTTCCAGAAGTTTGTCTTAGTTACATATTGCTACAGACTGTTCTGTTTTTGACAGATTCTGTTTTTCGTGTGTTTTGTGCTTATTTTGATGCATCTATGGCTAGTAAAATAGTTTATAAACCATAGAGAAGTTGTAATACAGTAGGTTTAACACCAAAATAAATAAATAATGATTTCATTACAGTACCTTATGTGGTGGTTTTGTTTTCTTTCACTAACGGAGCTTATAAGATTTCCTGTTGAGTTTTGTGTTGTGAAGTTTCCAAGTTTTGGGTAAAGCTTTTATGGACTATGGAATAAGGAGTGGCAAGAGCCTAAGCTTGGGGATGCCCATGGCACCCCAAGATATTCAAGGATAGCAAAAAGCCTAAGCTTGGGGATGCCCCAGAAGGCATCCCCTCTTTCGTCTTCGTTCATTGGTAACTTTACTTGGAGCTATATTTCTATTCGCCACATGATATGTGTTTTACTTGGAGCGTCGTGTATTATATTAGTCTTTGCCTTTTAGTTTACCACAATCATCCTTGCTGTACACACCTTTTTGGATAAGCCTACTTGATTAGGATTTGCTAGAATACTCTATGTGCTTCACTTATATCTTTTGAGCTTGATAGTTTTTGCTCTAGTGCTTCGCTTATATCTTTTAGAGCACGGTGGTGTCTTAATTTTGAAGAAATTGCTAGTCTCTCATGCTTCACTTATATCTTTTTGAGAGTCTTTTAGAACAGCATGGTATTTGCTATGGTTACAAATTTGGTTCTAGAATGATGAGCATCCAAGTTGGGTATAATAAAAACTATCATAGAAAGTGAATTGGATGCTATGATCAATATGATGCTTGATAATTGTTTTGAGATATGGAGGTAGTGATATTAAAGTCATGCTAGTTGGGTGATTATGAATTTAAAGAATGCTTGTGTTGAAGTTTGTGATTCCCGTAGCATGCACGTATGGTGAACCGCTTTGTGATGAAGTTGGAGCACAATTTTATTTATTGATTGTCTTCCTTATGAGTGGCGGTCGAGGACGAGCGATGGTCTTTTCCTACCAATCTATCCCCCTAGGAGCATGCGCGTAGTGCTTTGGTTTTTGATGACTTCTAGATTTTTGCAACAAGTATATGAGTTCTTTTGACTAATGTTGAGTCCATGGATTATACGCACCTCACCCTTCCACCATTGCTAGCCTCTCTTGTACCGCGCAACTTTCGCCGGTACCATACACCCACCATATACCTTCCTCAAAACAGCCACCATACCTACCTATTATGGCATTTCCATAGCCATTCCGAGATATATTGCCATGCAACTTTTCACCGTTCCGTTCATATGACACGCATTACTTTTGTCATATTGCTCTTTGCATGATCATGTAGTTGACATCGTATTTGTGGCAAGGCCACCTTCATAATTTTCATACATGTCGCTCTTGATTCATTGCATATCCCGGTACACCGCCGGAGGCATTCATATAGTGTCATATCTTGTTCTAGCTTTGAGTTGTAATTCTTGAGTTGTAAATCCATAAAAGTGTGATGATCTTCATTATTAGAGCATTTTCCTAGTGAGGAAAGGATGATGAAGACTATGATTCCCCCACAAGTCAGGATGAGACTTTGGACTTTACAAAAAGAAAAACAAAAGAGAAAAAACAGGGGGAGAAAGGCCAAAAAAAGAAGTCCAAAGAAAAAAAAAGAAAGAAAAAAAGAAAAGAAAGAAAAAAAATAAATGAGAGAAAAAGAGAGAAGGGACAATGCTACTATCTCTTTTTGCACACTTGTGCTTCAAATAGCACCATGATCTTCATGATAGAGAGTCTCATATGTTGTTACTTTCATATACTAGTGGGAATTTTTCATTATAGAACTTGGCTTGTATATTCCAATGATGGGCTTCCTCAAAAATGCCCTAGGTCTTCGTGAGCAAGCAAGTTGGATGCACACCCACTTAGTTTCTTCTGTCGAGCTTTCATATATTTATAGCTCTAGTGCATCCGTTGCATGGCAATCCCTAGTCACTCACATTGATATCTATTAATGGGCATCTCCATAGCCCGTTGATACGCCTAGTTGATGTGAGACTATCTTCTCCTTTTTTGTCTTCTCTACAACCACCATTCTATTCCACATATAGTGCTATGTCCATGGCTCACGCTCATGTATTGCGTGAAAGTTGAAAAAGATTGAGATTATTAAAGTATTAAACAATTGCTTGGCTTGTCATCGGGGTTGTGCATGATTAAATACTTTGTGTGATGAAGATAGAGCAATAGCCAGACTATATGATTTTATAGGGATAACTTTCTTTGGCCATGTTATTTTGAGAAGACATGATTACTTTGATTAGTATGCTTGAAGTATCACCATTTTCATGTTAATATGAACTTTTATTTTGTATCATTTGGATCTGAACATTCATGCCACAATAAAGAAAATTACATTGAGAATTATGCTAGGTAGCATTCCACATAAAAAATTATCTTTTTATCATTTACCGACTCGAGGACGAGCAGGAATTAAGCTTGGGGATGCTTGGTACGTCTCCAACGTATCTATAATTTTTGATTGTTCCATGCTATTATATTACCCCTTCTGGATGTTTATGGGTTTATTTTACACATTTATATCATTTTTGGGACTAACCTACTAACCGGAGGCCCAGCACGTATTGCTGTTTTTTTTGCCTATTTCGGTATTTCGAAGAAAACGAATATCAAACAGAGTCCAAACGGAATGAAACCTTCGGGAGTGTGATTTTTGGAACGAACCTGATCCAGAGGACTTGGAGTGCAAGTCAAGAAGCAGCCGAGGCCTCCACGAGATAGGAGGGCGCCCCCCTATAGAGCACGCCCCCTGTCTCGTGGGCCCCTTGGGCATCCACCGACGTACTTCTTCCTCCTATATAAGCCTACGTACCCCGAAAACATCCAGGGAGCAGACGAAACACAATTTCCACCACCGTGACCTTCAGTATCCGTGAGATCCCATCTTGGAGCCTTCGCCGGTGCTCCGCCGGAGGGGGAACCGACCATGGAGGGCTTCTACATCAACATCCATGCCCCTCCGATGAGTTGTGAGTAGTTTACCACAGACCTACGGGTCCATAGTTATTAGCTAGATGGTTTATTCTCTCTTTTTGGATCTCAATACAATGTTCTCCCCCTCTCTTGTGGAGATCTATTCGATGTAAACTCTTTTTGCGGTGTGTTTGTCGAGATCCGATGAATTGTGGGTTTATAATCAAGTTTATCTATGAATAATATTTGAATCTTCTCTGAATTTTTTTATGTATGATTAAGTTATCTTTGCAAGTCTCTTCGAATTATCAGTTTGGTTTGGCCTACTAGATTGATCTTTCTTGCCATGGGAGAAGTGCTTAGCTTTGGGCTCAATCTTGCGGTGTCCTTACCCAGTGACAGAAAGGGTTGCAAGGCACGTATTGTATTGTTGCCATCAAGGATAACAAGATGGGGTTTATACCATATTGCTTGAGTTTATCCCTCTACATCATGTCATCTTTCTTAATGCGTTACTCTGTTCTTATGAACTTAATACTCTAGATGCAGGCAGGAGTCGGTCGATGTGTGGAGTAATAGTAGTAGATGCAGGCAGGAGTCAGTCTACTTGTTGCGGACGTGATGCCTATATACATGATCATGCCTAGATAATCTCATAATTATTCGCTTTTCTATCAATTGCTCGATAGTAATTTGTTCACCCATCGTAATACTTATGCTATCTTGAGAGAAGCCACTAGTGAAACCTATGGCCCCCGGGTCTATCTCTTATCATATTTGCTTCCAATTTACTTTTATTTGTATCTTTACTTTTTTTCATCTATATTATAAAATACCAAAAATATATTTATCTTATCTTATTATCTCTATTAGATCTCACTTTCGCAAGTGGCCGTGAAGGGATTGACAACCCCTTTATTGCGTTGGTTGCGAGTTCTTTGTTTGTTTGTGTAGGTGCGTGGGGCTTTTGAGGAGCGTTCTACTGGATTGATACCTTGGTTCTCAAAAACTGAGGGAAATACTTACGCTATTATTGCTGCATCACCCTCTCCTCTTCGAGGAAAACCAACGCAAGCTCAAGACGTAGCAGTATGGCGTGTTGCTTCCGGCTATCGTCAATTGGAGCATGGAAAATCCAAATAAAGATGCAGCGGACTTTCCCCCTGCTAACTTCTTCGGGAGCAGCTCGACTAGCGTTGCACTAGCACCTGCTCCCGCACCTGCACTAGCACCTACTCCTGCACCGGCTCCCGCACCAGTGTAGTATCGAAAGTATGTCTAGAGGGGGGTGATTAGACTACTTGGCCAAATAAAAACTTAACATTTTCCCAATTTTTGTTCTTGGCAGATTTTAACAACTTAGCACAAGTCAAGCAATCTTAACACAATTCAAGCAAGCATGCAAAGAGTATATGAGCAGCGGAAAGTAAAGGATGCAACTTGCAAGAATGTAAAGGGAAGGGTTTGGAGAGTGCAAACGCAATAGGAGACACATATGTTTTTGTCGTGGTTCCGATAGGTGGTGCTATCATACATCCACATTGATGGAGACTTCAACCCACAAAGGGTAACGGCTGCGCGAGTCCACGGAGGGCTCCACCCACGAAGGGTCCACGAAGAAGCAACCTTGTCTATCCCACCATGGCCATCACCCACGAAGGACTTGCCTCACTAGGGTAGATCTTCACGAAGTAGGCGATCTCCTTGCCCTTACAAACTCCTTGGTTCACTCCACAATCTTGTGGGAGGCTCCCAAGTGACACCTAACCAATCTAGGAGACACCACTCTCCAAAAAGCAATAGATGGTGTGTTGATGATGAACTCCTTCCTCTTGTGCTTCAAATGATAGTCTCCCCAACACTCAACTCACTCTCATAGGATTGGATTTTGTGGAAAGGTGATTTGAGTGGAAAGCAACTTGGGGAAGGCTAGAGGTCAAGATTCATATGGTTGGAATGGAATGTCTTGGTCTCAACACATGAGTAGGTGGCTCTCACTCAGAAAATGAGTAGTGGAAGTGTAGGCACGATCCGATGGCTTCCCTCACAAATGAGGAGAGGGTGGAGGGGTATATATAGCCTCCACACAACATCTAACCGTTACACACATTATACCAAACTCGATGGGACCGAATCAGAAAACTCGGTCGGACCAATTCAATGCATATGTGACCGTTAGGCAATTTCGGTGGGACTGACATGTCATCTCGGTGGGACCGATATCATTAGGGTTAGGGCATAACATAATCTCGATTAGACCGATTACACAAACTCGGTTGGACCGACTTTGGTAATAAGCAAACAGAGAGTTGGTCAGGCAAACTCGATGGGACTGATTCAGTCGTCTCGGTGGGACCGAAGCGTTACGAAAGGGAAACAGAGAGTTCACATTGCAGACTCGGTGGGACCGATCGCTCATCTCGGTTAGACCAAAACGTTACAAAGGGAAACAGAGAGTTTGCAACCCCATCTCGGTGAGACCGAGATCCCTATTGGTGAGACCGAAAAGACTAGGGTTTTTGGCAGTGGCTATGTCAAATGAACTCGATGGCGCCGGATGGATCAAATCGATAGGGCCGAGTTTGACTTTTTGTTTGGGACATATGTGGATATGAGAAAGTGGTTGAGGGCTTTTGGAGCATATCACTAAGCATTTTGAGCAAGCAAGCCATTAAGCAACACCTCATCCCCTTTTAATAGTATTGGCTTTCCTATAGACTCAATGTGATCTTGGATCACTAAAATAGAAAATGTAGAGTCTTGGACTTTGAAGCTTGAGCCAATCTTTTGTCCTTAGTATTTTGAGGGGTCCGCATTCCTTATCCATGCCATGCCAATCATTGAACTTTCGTGAAATATTTATCTTGTAATGGCATTAGTTCAATGAGATATATGTTGTTAATCATTACCAAAACCATCCAGGGATAGTTGCACTTTCAATCTCCCCCTTTTTGGTAATTGATGACAACATATAGATCAAAGCTTCGACAAATGATAATAATATTGAAGTACATAGTCGCTTTGAGAAGTATGTGACAAACAAGAGCTTCCCCTAAATTTGTGCATTATTTAAAATTTGCTTTGAACTGCAAATGAACAATGTGTTAGGGTCATGGGTCACTCTTCCATGTTACATACATCTTGGTGGAGCGCTAAAAATGATAATAATTGAACACATGCACTCATCACCAAGAAAAGTGAATGATCATAAATGGATATGAAGGATATATCATTCAAGCACACATTAAAGTAGCATATGATCAAACACATAATCATCCAAGTATCTCACAAAAGACATAATGTATCAAGCAAACACACAATAAAGTTCAAGCAAATAAAATGCAAAGAGAGACAAAACAACACTCTCTCTCTCGAAGAATATGATCTATACATATTTCTCCCCCTTTGGCAACAAGTACCAAAAATTTAAAAATATGCATAGTGCTATGCGTCTCTCAGTCTTGGTCTTCATGAGGTGGTGTAGAGATGACTCCAAGGACGAAAGCATCTGTAGATGTGGTTGGAGCTGGTGGAGTGGCTGCTGGAGCTGGTGGCACTGAAGCTATGGCTGCTGGTGCAGATGTAGTAGCTCTTGTGTCTGGGACATGCACTGCAGCAGATCTTTGACTCCTGGGCACTCTAGTGAAAGCATCTGTAGTAGACTTGCCCTTCTTCTCCTCCACTTCCTCCTGAAGTTGCTCAACTACTGACTGGATCTCAGTTACCTTGACATCAAGATCATAGAATTTCTGCTCAGTGATCCTCTCCAAGCTCTCCTGGTTTTGAGTCAGGGTGGCCAAGCCCTTCTCAATCCTCAAGGTGGATGCAATCAGATATCCAAGCTAATCTTGCTTGCTCTTCAAGAATACCTGAGATGCCTATTTAGCTATTGGCATCTTTGCAGCTTTCTCTGCCCTTGCTTTCTCTCTCTTCTCATGTGCTTGCACAGATGATGGATCTTCTTCATTCATGACAACAATGTTGTCCTCAAAGTCTGGCTTGAGGGGTAAATGCTCCTTGTCCAACAAATATGTGCCTGTGCCCATCTTGGAGTTGATGAGCACCTGAATTTGTGGAGCATAGCCACAAGATCTCTGATTTGCAGCTGCCCTCTTGATTGTTTCCACAATCAGACTCATCACCTTGAACTTTTGAGGAATATCAAATATATGCATCAAGTTGATGGAGTGTCCTCTGATCATTCTGTGATCTGCTGACTTTGGCAACAGAGTGTGCCTTAGAATGGTGTTGATGGTTGGCAGCCCTAACAGCAAGTGCTTCACTTAGCCAAACTTGTGAGTCTCCAGGTCTGCATCAGATATCTCCTTGTACATGCTAGCCATAGAGTTGTGATCCTTCTTCTTCATGGCATAGACATCCAAGTAATCTTCATGGGCTTCTGGGCATTGATCAATCTAGCCCACTCATCAACTGTAGATTGGTACCTGCTACCTCTTGAGCACTGTGTTGCTTTTCCCTTGAAGTGGAAAGGGTGATGCAGCAAAGTAGCGTAAGTATTTCCCTCAGTTTTGGAGAACCAAGGTATCAATCCAGTAGGAGTCTCCTCACAAGTCCCTCGTACCTATACAAACAAACAAGAACCTCACAACCAACGCGATAAAGGGGTTGTCAATCCCTTCACGGTAACTTGCAAAAGTGAGATCTGATAGAGATAATAAGATAAGATAAATATTTTTGGTATTTTTATGATATAGATTGGAAAGTAAAGATTGCAAAATAAAAGTAGATCAGAAACTTATATGATAAAAGATAGACCCGGGGGCCATAGGTTTCACTAGTGGCTTCTCTCAAGATAGCATAAGTATTACGGTGGGTGAACAAATTACTATCGAGCAATTGATAGAAACGTGCATAGTTATGAGATTATCCACGCATGATCATGTATATAGTCATCACGTCCGCGACAAGTGGACCGAAACGATTCTGCATCTACTACTATTACTCCACACATTGACCGACTCCTGCCTGCATCTAGAGTATTAAGTTCATAAGAACAGAGTAACGCATTAAGCAAGATGACATGAAGTAGAGGGATAAACTCAAACAAAATGATATAAACCCCATCTTTTTATCCTTGATGGCAACAATACAATACGTGCCTTGCTGCCCCTGCTGTCACTGGGAAAGGACACCACAAGATTGAACCCAAAGCTAAGCACTTCTCCCATTGCAAGAAAGATCAATCTAGTAGGCCAAACCAAACTGATAATTCAAAGGGACTTGCAAAGATAACAAATCATACATAAAAGAATTCAGAGGAGATTCAAATATTTCTCATAGATAAACTTGATCATAAACCCACAATTCATCGGATCTCGACAAATGCACCGCAAAAAGAGTTACATCGAATAGATCTCCAAGAAGATCGAGGAGAACTTTGTATGAGATTTAAAGAGAGAGAATAAGCCATCTAGCTAATAACTATGGACCCGAAGGTATGTGGTAAACTACTCACAACTCATCGGAGAGGCTATGGTGTTGATGTAGAAACCCTCCGTGGTCGATTCCCCCTCCAGCGGAGCACCGACGAAGGCTCCAAGATGGGATCTCGCAGATACAGAAGGTTGCGGTGGTGGAAATAGTTATTCGTGGTGTTCCCCGATGTTTTTAGGGTACGAGAGTATATATAGGCGAAGGAGGTAGGTCAGGAGAGCCACGAGGGGCCCACGAGGGTGGGGGGCATGCCCACCCCCCTAGGGCGCGCCCTCCTGCCTCGTGGCCGCCTCAGCTTCTTCTTAACGTCCACTCCAAGTCTCCTGGATTGCGTTTGTTCCAAAAAGATCGCTCCTGAAGGTTTCATTCCGTTTGGACTCTGTTTGATATTCCTTTTCTTCGAAACACTGAAATAGGCAAAAAACAACAATTCGGGCTGGGCCTCCGGTTAGTAGGTTAGTCCCCAAAATGATATAAAGTGTAAAGTAAAGCCCATAAACATCCAAAATGGGTAATATAATAGCATGGAGCAATAAAAGATTATAGATATGTTGGAGATGTATCAAGCATCTCCAAGCTTAATTCCTGCTCGTCCACGAGTAGATAAATGATAAAAACAGAATTTTTGATGTGGAATGCTACCTAGCATATTTCTCAATGTAATTTTCTTTATTGTGGCATGAATGTTCAGATCCAAATGATTCAAAATAAAATTTCATATTGACATAAAAGTTATAGTACTTCAAGCATACTAACAAAGCAATCATGTCTTCTCAAAATAACATGGCTAAAGAAAGTTCATCCCTACAAAATCATATAGTTAGGCTATGTTTCATTTTTGTCACACAAAATACTCCCATCATGCACAACCCCGGTTTCAGCCAAGCAATTGGTTCATACTTTTTAACGCGCTTCAGCTTTTTCACACTCACGCAATACATGAGCGCGAGCCATGGATATAGCACTATGGGTGGAGTAGAATATGATGATGGAGGTTGTGTGGAGAAGACAAAAAAGGAGAAAGTCTCACATTGACGAGGCTAATCAACGGGCTATGGAGGTGCCCATCAATTGATGTCAACATGAGGAGTAGGGATTGCCATGCAACGGACGCACTAGAGATATAAATGTATGAAAGCTCAACAAAAGAAACTAAGTGGGTGTGCATCCAACTTGCTTGCTCACGAAGACCTAGGGAATTTTGAGGAAGCCCATCGTTGGAATATACAAGCCAAGTTCTATAATGAAAAATTCCCACTAGTATATGAAAATGACAACATAGAAGACTCTCTATATGAAGAACATGGTGCTACTTTGAAGCACAAGTGTGGAAAAAGATAGTAATATTGTCCCCCTTTTTTGGCCTTTTTTGGCCTTTTTTTATTGGCCTTTCTCATTTTTTATTTGGCCTTTCTCCTTTTTTTTATTTGGGGACAATGCTCTAATAATGATGATCATCACACTTCTATTTATTTACAACTCATGAATTACAACTGCTAGAACAAGATATGACTCTATATGAATGCCTCCAGTGATGTACCGGGATATGCAATGAATCAAGAATGACATGTATGAAAAATTATCAAGGTGGCCTTGCCACAAATACGATGCCAACTACATGATCATGCGAAAGCAATATGACAATGATGGAGCGTATCATAATAAATGGAACGGTGGAAAGTTGCATGTCAATATATCGCGGAATTGCTATGGAAATGGCATAACAGGTAGGTATGGTGGCTGTTTTGAGGAAGATATAAGGAGGTTTATGTGTGATAGAGCGTATCGTATCACGGGTTTGGATGCACCGGCAAAGTTTGCACCAACTCTCAAGGTGAGAAAGGGCAATGCACGGTACCGAGGAGGCTAGCAATGATGGAAGGGTAAGAGTGCGTCTAATCCATGGACTCACATTAGTCATAAAGAACTCATATACTTATTGCAGAAGTTTTATTAGCCCTCTAAGCAAAGTACTACTATGCATGCTCCTAGGGGGGAGGTTGGTAGGAGTTAACCATCGCGCGCCTCCGACCTCCACTCATAAGGAAGGCAATCAAAAGAGCACCCCATGCAACAAATTTGTCACACAACTCTTACCATACGTGCATGCTACGGGACTTGCCAACTTCAACACAAGTATTCCTTAAATTAACAATTACCCAACTAGCATGACTCTAATATCACCACCTCTATATCTCAAAACAATTATCAAGCATCAAATTGATCATAGCATCCAATTCACTTCCTATGATAGTTTTTATTATACCCAACTTGGATGCCCATCATTCTAGGATCAATTTTATAACCATAGAAAATACCATGCAGTTCTAAAAGACTCTCAAAATAATATAAGTGAAGCATGAGAGATCAACAATTTCTACAAAATAAAACCACCGCCGTGCTCTAAAAGATATAAGTGAAGCACTAGATCAAAATTTAGCTAGCTCAAAAGGTATAAGTGAAGCACATAGAGTATTCTAATAAAATCCGAATCATGTGTGTATCTCCCAAAAGGTGTGTAGAGAAAGGATGATTGTGGTAAACTAATAATCAAAGACTCATATCATACAAGACGCTCCAAGCAAAACACATATCATGTGGCGAATAAAAATATAGCTCCAAGTAAAGTTACCGGTAGACGAAGACGAAAGAGGGGATGCCTTCCGGGGCATCCCCAATCTTAGGCTTTTGGTTGTCCTTGGATTATTTTGGGGTGCCATGGGCATCCCCAAGCTTAGGCTCTTGCCACTCCTTATTCCATAGTCCATCAAATCTTTACCCAAAACTTGAAAACTTCACAACACACAACTCAACAGGAAATCTCATAAGCTCCGTTAGTGCAAGAAAGAAAAACCACCACATAAGGTACTGTAATGAAATCATTATTTATTTATATTGGTGTTAAACCTAATGTATTCCAACTTCTCTATGGTTCATACCCCCCGATACTAGCCATAGAATCATCAAAAAAAGCAAACAACACATGAAAAACAGAATCTGTCAAAAACAGAACAGTCTGTATAAATCTATAACTTTCGAGTACTTCTAGACCTCTAAAAATCCTACAAAAATAGGAAGTCCTGGGAAATTTGTCTACAGATCTACTTCAAAAAGAATCGACTAAAAACATGTTTCTGTGATTTACTAAAGTTATTCTTGTGCATGCAGAAGTTTCTGTTTTTCAGTAGAATCAAATTAACTATCACCGTAGGTTATCCTATAGGTTCTACTTGGCACAAACACTAATTAAAACATAAAACCACATCTAAACATAACCTAGATGAATTATTTATTACTAAACAGAAGCAAAAAGCAAGGACCAAAAATAAAATTGGGTTGCCTCCCAACAAGCGCTATCGTTTAACGCCCCTAGCTAGGCATAAAAGAAAGAACAGATCTAGGTATTACCATCTTTGGTATTCAATTCATAAGTGGCTCGCATAATAGATTCATAAGGTAATTTGACTTTCTTTCTAGGAAAGTGTTCCACGACTTTCCTTAATGGAAATTGGAATCTAATATCCCCTTCCTTCATATCAATAATTGCACCAATCGTTCTAAGGAAAGGTCTACCAAGAATAATAGGACATGAAAGATTGCAATCTATATCAAGAACGATAAAATCTACGGGCACATAATTACTATTTGCAACAATAAGAACATCATTGATCCTTCCCATAGGTTTCTTAATGATGGAATCCGCAAGGTGCAAGTTTAAAGAGCAATCATCAAAATCATGGAAACCTAGCACATCACATAAAGTTTTCGGAATCGTGGAAACACTAGCGCCCAAATCACACAAAGCATAGCATTCATGATCTTTAATTTTAATTTTTATAGTAGGTTCCCATTCATCATAAAGTTTTCTAGGTATAGAAACTTCCAATTCAAGTTTTTCTTCATAAGATTGCATCAAGGCATCAACAATATGTTTGGTAAAAGCTTTATTTTGACTATAAGCATGAGGAGAATTCAACACGGATTGCAACAAGGAAATACAATCTATTAAAGAACAATTATCATAATTAAATTCCTTGAAATCAAAAATAGTGGGTTCATTGCTATGAAAAGTTTTGACCTTTCCAATCCCACTTTTACCAAATTTAGTATCAAGATCTAAAAACTCCGAATCATTGGGACACCTTCTAACTAAAGTTGACTCATCTCCACTCCCATCATTATCAAGATTCATATTGAAAACAAAGATTTAATAGGAGACACATCAATCACTTTTAGATCTTCATCATTATTTCTTTCTAACCCTTCTGGTTTGGCGGCCATCTTATTAACTAAGGTGGCTTGCTTATCAGAAATTTGGGCTATTGATTTTTCAAGACGGGCAATCTGAGAATTTAAACCATAAAATTCCTTAGACATATCATCAAGTTCTTTATTCATGTATTCCATAAAGCTTTTTTTGTTCTTTAAGCTCATTTCTAAAGAAATTATATGCTCAAATTGTGAAGTCATAAAGCTTGTAACGTTGATTTCTATCTCTTCCACCCTTCTAAGATGAAGATCAGCGTTCTTAGGCAAAGCCATAAGGGCAAACAGGCACACAAGAGGCAAGCGAAAAAGAGAGGCGAACGGGAAAGAGAGGGTGAATAAAACGTCAAGGGTGAAGTGGGGGCGAGGAAAACGAGAGGCAAATGGCAAATAATGTAATGCGAGGGAGATGAGTTTGTGATGGGTACTTGGTATGTCTTGACTTGAGCGAAGACCTCCCCGGCAACGGCGCCAGAAATCCTTCTTGCTACCTCTTGAGCACTGCGTTGGTTTTCCCTTGAAGAGGAAAGGGTGATGCAGCAAAGTAGCGTAAGTGTTTCCCTCAGTTTTTGAGAACCAAAGTATCAATCCAGTAGGAGGCTCCTCACAAGTCCCTCGTACCTATACAAACAAACAAGAGCCTTGCAACCAACGCGATAAAGGGGTTGTCAATCCCTTCACAGTAACTTGTGAAAGTGAGATCTGATAGAGATAATAAGATAAGATAAATATTTTTTGGTATTTTTATGATATAGATTGGAAAGTAAAGATTGCAAAATAAAAGTAGATCGAAACTTATATGATAAAAGATATACCCGGGGGCCATAGGTTTCACTAGTGGCTTCTCTCAAGATAGCATAAGTATTACGGTGGGTGAACAAATTACTGTCGAGCAATTGATAGAAAAGTGCATAGTTATGAGATTATCCAGGCATGATCATGTATATAGGCAGCACGTCCGCGACAAGTAGACCGAAACGATTCTGCATCTACTACTATTACTCCACACATAGACCGACTCCTGCCTGCATCTAGAGTATTAAGTTCATAAGAACAGTGTAACGCATTAAGTAAGATGACATGATGTAGAGGGATAAACTCAAACAATATGATATAAACCCCATCTTTTTATCCTCGATGGCAACAATACAATACGTGCCTTGCTACCGTTGCTGTCACTGGGAAAGGACACCGCAAGATTGAACCCAAAGCTAAGCACTTCTCCCATTGCAAGAAAGATCAATCTAGTAGGCCAAACCAAACTGATATTTCGAAGAGACTTGCAAAGATAACAAATCATACATAAAAAAATTCAGATGAGAGTCAAATATTTCTCATAGATAAACTTGATCATAAACCCACAATTCATTGGATCTCGACAAACACACCGCAAAAAGAGTTACATCGAATAGATCTCCAAGAAGATCGAGGAGAACTTTGTATGGAGATTCAAAGAGAGAGAAGAAGCCATCTAGCTAATAACTATGGACCCGAAGGTCTGTGGTAAACTACTCACAACTCATCGGAGAGGCTATGGTGTTGATGTATAAGCCCTCCATGGTCGATTCCCCCTCCGGCGGAGCGCCGGTGAAGGCTCCAAGATGGGATCTCGCGGATACAGAAGGTTGCGGCGGTGGAAATAGTTTTTCATGGTGTTCCCTGATGTTTTCAGGGTACGGGAGTATATATAGGCGAAGGAGGTAAGTCAGGGGAGCCACGAGAGGCCAACGAGGGTGGGGTCACGCCTCCTGCCTCGTGGCCGCCTCAGCTGCTTCTTGACGTCCACTCCAAGTCTCCTGGATTGCGTTTGTTCCAAAAAGATCGCTCCCGAAGGTTTCATTCCATTGGAACTCTGTTTAATATTCCTTTTCTTCGAAACACTGAAATAGGCAAAAAAACAGCAATTCAGGCTGGGCCTCCGGTTAGTAGGTTAGTCCCAAAAATGATATAAAAGTGTAAAGTAAAGCCCATAAACATCCTAAACAGGTAATATAATAGCATGGAGCAATCAAAAATTATAGATACGTTGGAGACATATCAATACCTTCTACCCTCTGACATCCACACTATTTTGCCATCTAGATAGAAATGAGCAGTTGAATATAATTGCATGATCAGCTCATCATTCCACTTAGTCAACTTTTGGCCAACAAATTTGTCAACCTCACATGTCTTGAAGCTGTTATAGACACCTGGGAAGTGCTCTTCATTCTCAAGTATGTAGGTCCAGTCCACCCATCTCATGTCACACACTATGGGCTTCTTGTCAAGCAGGATTGTCTCATAGAAATCTTATTGTTCCTTTGTGTGGAAACTGTAATCCACAACAGTTATCCTCTTGACAGCATAGGGGTCAGCCTTTCTCCACTGTCTCAGTCCTGCATCCTTCCTGATCCTCATGTCCTCTGCAACAGGATGTGCATCATTATGATCTGGGGTCTTGGGCTTTAGCTTTCTTAGCACTTGGGCTTCAGCTTCCTCTTCTGCAGCTCCAGGCACTAGGGCCTTGTTCTTCTCCTCAGCAGGTATGTTCCTAGTACTCCTCTTGGGTACAGTCCTGGGAACAGTAGGAGCAGCTTGGGAGCAGTTTTGGACTTAGCAGCAGCCCCTGATTTTATAGCATCTCCCATGAGCTTCTGTGCCTTAGGTGCTAGAGCAGCATCCTCTTCCTCTTCATCATCTTCATCAGATGAGTGCCTTTCAAATTCTGCCATGGCATCCACCTTCTTGCACCATCTTCCTCTCTTTCTCTCCTTCTTCTTCTTTTCCTTACCAGCAACCTCTCCTCCAGTTGACTTGAAAGTTTCATGAGTGCAGGCTCTGGCCTTTGACATTGGAACTCTCTTGGCAAGTGCCTTCTTGTTCATGCCTGGCTTAGTTGATGCAGCTGTGCCAAACTCTTTCTTCACCACCTTCTTCTTGGAAGTAGCCTCATCATCAGCTGCAACATAGTCTTCATCCTCCGAATCAGAAGTTTTCTTCTTCCTTGTTCTAGTAGCTGCCTTGGGCAAGTTACTAGGTGTGCTCCTGCTGCCCTCGTCATAGCTGCTGGAGGGACTAGTGCCCTCACTCATCTGTCCTGGCTGTTTACACCTGTTCTGGCTGTCACTCTGGTCAGACATCTTGCAGGCAAACTGTCAGCAGACCCTGTGAATAGGTTGTAGATGAGGTAGAATAGATGAGCATCACAAAGTACAGAGGTTTTGCAAAACAAATTGAGTCAAAAAGATTAGTTTTAGTTCTCTACAGAAGTGATCTCGGAGCTACCGAATTGACAAGCTCGGTGATACCGAAGCAACACTTGGAACCTAAACTAGTGAACTTGGTTGGGCCGAGTCACAGTTCGGTGGCACCGAGATTGCTAGGGTTTCACAGAATCCTGAACTCGGTCACACCGTTTTGCACGTTTCGGTCAGACCGAAAAGCGCAAGTGCAATGGCCTAAGCTGAATCGGTGAGACCGATTTCTACATTTCAGTCGGTCTGAGATGATTTTTGCGGAGGACTAACCCTAAAATTTTCGAATCAATCTAGTCCTAAGGAAGATTTGGCTAGATAGATTAATCTCATTTGTGGCAAGAAGTACGAAATTGTCCTTGTGCTAGGAATCAGAGTGAAAAGGATAGCACATGGGGTCGAACACTTACCCTAGAGCGGCGAGTGTTTGCTACGGCGACGACGGCGGAGCAGAATCCGTCGACAGTGGCAGAGTCCAATGGCAGGAGGTCGTTGGCAGCGAGGAGACGATCTGGAGACCCAAGGAGGCAGAGCAGGACATGCGTGGGCTGAGATGATTTGAAGAAATTTCCAAAGTCTCACCCATGGGTATTTATATCCCGACCCTGTCGGTGTGACCGAGTGGAACAACTCGGTGGCACCGAGATTGCAGAATCGCAAGCGGTTGCTGCAACTCGGTGTGACCGAAGTGTTCAAACCGGTTGCACCGAGATGAAAACCTAGATCAACTTAGTGAACTCGGTTTGACCGAAATGGATTTCTCGGTTAGACCGAAATGCACAAAGAGGTTTTGGAAGTTTAAGACTATGACGAATCGGGGACTCCGAGTGCTCCTCACACAAAGTGGTTCGAATCTGACTTGATCAAACTTTGTGATGTAGCATGAATAGAGTTTGAGACGTGAAAAGAAGATAGCTAGAGAAGGTTCTTAGGCTTTCTTGTCCATCCACTTGGCAAAAGAAAAAGGAGAAAACAATAAAAACAATAAGTGGATGTCCTCGAATGAGTAAAATATGAAAGCGACATGCTCACACAATAAAGTGGCAAATGAAATATGTGGCAAAGCATGCACAACCAATTCTAGCATCTATCAAACAATTGGCAATGACTAGGTCATCTATATATGTGTATATTGACTTAGGAGTCAAATGGGAACATTTGATCATAGGTCATACTCATCATTTAAGCACAAGTGGGGTTACCACTTTTACATAAAGCATTGTTGTGTTCACACCATTAGAGTTGCTTTAGCTCAATTCTTTAGAGCAAAGCTCCCCCTAGATGTGAGATCCCCCCTAAAAGGGATGAACTAACCTTGGGTTTTGTCGATGATGACTTCATGTAGGGGTTGAAGATGTGGATGCTCAATGTTGTTGTAGATCATTTCGGAGCTATCCATTGGAGTGAGTTGCACTTTCAATACCTACACGGGTTAGTCCTACAAGGAACAAACAAGGATATCCATAGACATAGAGTGATGCACACACAAGATGATGTCTTGTCTCACCAACAAGAGGATTTGTGACTCCTTGAACTAGTGCAAGATGTGGAAGTTGATTGCACTTGTCCTTGCCAAAATGATATGAGTGAAGTATATTGGCGGAGCCACCCTCAAGAACTCTCTAGTTCTTCTTCTTTGGGATCCACATCATCTTGATGGGAATCCTTGGGGTAGTAGTGGAACTTGATGAAGTAGAGCTTGATGTAGTCTTGGGAACCCACTTGACCAAGGCCTTGGAGCTTCTTCAAATGCATCAATCTCCTCTTGAAGCTTGCCCTTGCCTTTTTGCTTGTCGTCTTGTGGTGGAAGATCATCTTAAGCTTGTGTCCCTTGGAAAGAAGTAGGATCATACTTCTCTTGTTGGGGAACAAACTTCATCTTGGGGTATTGATCTTCTTCCCACTCAACACCATTGGCATTGCGCTTTCGTTCAAAACCAACAACTCAATTCTTCCGGTGCCTTCCTTGCTTGCGTACAATTTCCTCAAATTGCTTACTCCTGGCAAGGCTCTTGTAGACACCCTTCTCTATAATTCCCTTCAATAAGCTATTTTCTTGCTCAAGTGTAACTTGGCTAAGAGAATCATTAGTGGAATCAAGAGAACTACTAGAAGCAACAACATTGGATTTAGCATGATTGTTGTTACTACTAGAAGAAGAATCTTTCTTGCTCTTGTTACTAGACTTGACTTGTAGCATGTAAGTAGATAAGAGTAAACGCTTGGCAATGTAAGAAGTTTTCTTGCAAATATCATCATTGATTGCCTTTAAGAACTCATGCTCTTGCTCAAGGTTGAGCTTTTCAAAATGTAACTTCTCACGAGTCCTTAAAAGATCTCGGTGATCTTCCAAGATAGTTTCATGAGCTAACTTAAGATTGTTTAGTTCTTTAGTTAGGCGCTCACTCTTCTCCTTATCATTGTCTTTTGTTTTATCTTGATTAGCATGATTAATTAACGTTTCATCATAGTATTCATCACTAGAGTTGTCAACAAGTAAATCATCATCACCTAACAAGTCATCTTCATCACTATTGAAATCAACATACTCGGGGTGTGATACCTTTGGGCCTTTAGCCATGAAGCATCTTCCAAGTCTTTCATTTGGTGAGTCAAATATGTCGAATGAGTTGGTTGACACGAGTGCTAGATCAGCAACACCTTCATCTTGAGGATATTCGGATTCAGAGTGATAGCTTCTCTCGGAATGATTGTCAGAGTCGAAGCCGGATACCCATTCACCAACATGATCTTGATGTCTTCGTTTTGTGTAGCTCTGTGATGATTTGTCCCTCCTTTTCGAATCCTTGCTTCTCCGGGATGTTCTTCGTTCATAACGATCATCTCTACTCTTTCTCTCTCTTGGTGATGATTCTTCTCTTGTACTTCTTCTTTTGGGTTAATCTTCCCTCCTTTTGTAAAGAGCCGTACACTCATTGGAATAGTGTCTGGGTCTTCCACAATTGTAGAAATTACATTCACGACTCGAAGATCTTTTGTTATTGTAGGACCTTGACCTGGAACTCCTTTCCTTGCTTCTACTCTTGTAGAACTTGTTGAAGTTTTTCACCATTAAGCTCAACTCCTCATTGAAGGTTTGTTTCTCACTTGATGATGTAGGAGCATCACATGAGGCTTTGTAAGCACCACTTGACTTGTTGTGAAGCTCCTCCTTATCCTTGAGTGACATCTCATGAGCAACAATTCTTCCAATGACTTCCGCTGGCTTGAGATCTTTGTAACTGGGCATCATTTGGATCAATGTGCACACGGTATCATACTTTCCATCCAAGGCTCTTAGGATCTTCTTGATGGTGAATTTGTCGGTCATCTCTTCACTTCCTAAGCCGACAATCTCATTTGTGATGAGAGCAAAGCCTAGAGTATATTTCAGCGACACCTTCACCATCCTTCATTTTGAACTTGTCAAGTTGACTTTGAAGCACATCCAATTTGGATTCCTTGACGGAGTCGGTACCTTCGTGCATGTCAATCAAAGTATCCCAAATTTCCTTTGCATTCTCAAGGCAGCTAATTTTGTTGAATTCGTTGGGGCACAATCCGTTGAAGGGAATATCACAAGCTTGAGCATTGTGTTGCAGCATCTTCAACTCTTCCGCGGTAGCTTCATGGTTCGGTTCTCTCCCATCGAAGAATTCACCTTGCAAGCCAATACACACAATAGCCCAAACGGCGGGGTTATGTCCAAGAATGCGCATTTTAATCTTATGCTTCCAACTAGCAAAATTAGTATCATCAAAGTAAGGACCTCTACGGTGGTAATTTCCCTCGCTAGACACCATACTCACCTAGGTTGTGAAACCAAGGCTATGATCACCAAAAGCTATGGAAATCAAGGAAAATGGAGACCAAAGCTCTGATACCAACTATAGGATCGAAAGTATGTCTAGAGGGGGGGGGGTGATTAGACTACTTGACCAAATAAAAACTTAACCTTTTCCCAGTTTTAGTTCTTGGCAGATTTTAACAACTTAGCACAAGTCAAGCAATCTTAACACAATTCAAGCAAGCATGCAAAGAGTATATGAGCAGCGGAAAGTAAAGCATGAAACTTGCAAGAATGTAAAGGGAAGCGTTTGGAGAGTGCAAACGCAATAGGAGACACAAATGTTTTTGTCGTGGTCCAATAGGTGGTGCTATCCTACATCCACGTTGATGGAGATTTCAACCCACGAAGGGTAACGGCTACGCGAGTCCACGGAGGGCTCCACCCACAAAGGGTCCATGAAGAAGCAACCTTGTCTATCCCACCATGGCCATCGCCCACGAAGGACTTGCCTCACTAGGGTAGATCTTCACGAAGTAGGCGATCTCCTTGCCCTTACAAACTCCTTGGTTCACTCCACAATCTTGTTGGAGGCTCCCAAGTGACACCTAACCAATCTAGGAGACACCACTCTCCAAAAGGTAATAGATGGTGTGTTGATGATGAACTCCTTGCTCTTGTGCTTCAAATGATAGTCTCCCCAACACTCAACTCACTCTCATAGGATTGGATTTGGTGGAAATATGATTTGAGTGGAAAGCAACTTGGGGAAGGCTAGACATCAAGATTCATATGGTTGGAATGGAATGTCTTGGTCTCAACACATGAGTAGGTGGCTCTCTCTCAGAAAATGAGTAGTGGAAGTGTAGGCACGATCTGATGGCTTCCCTCACAAATGAGGAGAGGGTGGAGGGGTATATATAGCCTCGACGCAAAATCTAACCGTTACACACATTATACCAAACTCGGTGGGACCAAATCAGAAAACTTGGTCAGACCGATTCAGTGCATATGTGACCGTTAGGCAATTTCAGGGGGACCGATATGTCATATCGGTGGGACCGACATCATTAGGGTTAGGGCATAACGTAATATCGGTTGGACCAATTACACAAACTTGGTTGGACCGACTATGGTAATAAGCAAACAGAGAGTTGGTCAGGCAAACTCGGTGGGACCGATTCGCTCGTCTCGGTGGGACCGAAGCGTTACGAAAGGGAAACAGAGAGTTTGCATTGCAGACTCGGTGGGACCGACCGCTCATCTCGGTTAGACCAAAACGTTACAAAGGGAAACAGAGAGTTTGCAACCCCATCTCGGTGAGACCGAGATCCCTATCGGTGAGACCGAAAAGACTAGGGTTTCTGGCAGCGGCTATGTCAAATGAACTCGGTAGCGCCAGATGGATCAAATTGGTAGGGCCAAGTTTGACTTTTGGTTTGGAACATATGTGGATATGAGAAAGTGGTTGAGGGCTTTTGGAGCATATTACTAAGCATTTTGAGAAAGCAAGCCATTAAGCAACACTTCATCCCCTTCTAATAGTATTGGCTTTCCTATAGACTCAATGTGATCTTGGGTCACTAAAATAGAAAATGTAGAGTCTTGGACTCTGAATCTTGAGCCAATCTTTTGTTCTTAGTATTTTGAGGGCTCCACATTCCTTATCCATGCCATGCCAATCATTGAAGTTTCCTGAAATATTTATCTTGTCATGGCATTAGTTCAATGAGCTATATGTTGTTAATCATTACCAAAACCACCCAGGGATAGTTGCACTTTCAACCAACTCCTGCACCGGCTCCCGCACCAGCTCCTGCACCGGCTCCCGCACCAGCTCCCACACCTGCTCATAGCAGCCCGTCCTCCGTCTTGGACGTGCTCTGTAGTGATTCCTCTTTGGTTGAGCTCGACGCTCTCACGGTACCGTCACACCGGCCCTCTTCAATAAATGTATAATCTCCCGTTTCCGTTGCCTTTCGAATGTCTCATGTCGCACACATGTCTTTGCAGGCCGACGTAACCCCGTGCACCATATTGTACACCATCAGTGTCCATAAGGTGGATGTGGGGAAGGCGGCAATAATGAAGCCGAAGGAAGAATCGTTCCACAGCCAGCCGATCCCCCCTAACGTCTTCAAGGTTTCCGTGGCCAGTGTCAAACTAGGCCATGAGAATTTGGCTCCTTTGGTACTACTAGGGGGAGATGATGACGAGACCTCGCGGCGGCTTGGCGATTGCAAGAGGTGGGTCCTATTGTGGGCAAAGAGTGTGCTTCGTTTGGAGGCGGCAGGGAGCACACCCACGACCACGCAGCCTCAACAAGGTATGAACATCAACACCCCACCTACCCAATTAGCGTCACCTGTCGTGCCTGGTGATATAGGATGGGGTGAGGAAGAGGCTCCATTAGTCGCTAATGATGTCACCGACATCGAAGAAGCAATGCATGATATCGATGCGATAGATGAGGATGAGGATGACACTCTACAGTATCTCAATACTAGTGCCTATGACGATGGAGGATTGATGGCTCAGAAGTATAAGTACTCAGGGGTTGAGCATCATTAGTCGGTGCCTGAATTGCCGGCAGCTGAACGTATTATAGATTACCTTCCAGTACCAAAGAAGCATAGGAAGAGAGTGAGGAAAGGCAAAAATAAAGCTACTTCTATGATCCAGCCGCCTCGACAGCCTCGGGTTCAAGACTGTATAGCTATCCCCGGCGCGGCGAAATGCCATATGAAGGGGAACGTAGCATGCAATTTCAAAAAATTTCCTATGATCACACAAGATCTATCTAGGAGATGCATAGCAACGAGAGGGGGAGAGTGTGTCCACGTACCCTCGTAGATCGAAAGCGGAAGCGTTATGTTAACGCGGTTGATGTAGTCGAACGTCTTCACGATCCAAACGATCCAAGTACCGAACGTACGACACCTCCGCGTTCAGCACACGTTCAGCTCGATGACGTCCCTCAAACTCTTGATACAGTAGAGGGTCGAGGGAGAGTTCCGTCAGCATGACGGCGTGGCGACGGTGTTGGTGATGTGATCCGCGCAGGGCCTTGCCTAAGTACTACGACGCTATGACCGGAGGCGTAAACTGTGGAGGGGGAACCGCACACGGCTAAGTGAAATCTTGGTGTGCCTTTGGGTGCCCCCCGCCCCCGTATATAAAGGGGGGGGGGGGAGGCCGATGGCCAGGAGGGGCGTGCTAAGGGGGGAGTCCTACTTGGACTCCTAGTCCAAGTAGGATTTGCCCCCCCTTTTCCATTCTCCACCGGAGGGAATAGGATGAAGAGGGAGAGGGAAAGGGAAGGGGGCGCCGCCCCCTCCTCCTTGTACTATTCGGACTCCCTAGGAGGGGGGCACGTGGCCACCCCCGCGGGCTTCCCTCTCTCTCCCTTTAGGCCCGTGTTAGCCCAACACTTCCCCCGGGGGTTCCGGTAACCTCCCGGTTGTCACACCCTAGCTAGTTCATGCATTAGAATGTTGCATCATGTTTATTTTATTCATTAGAAACTTGAAATGGGGATGACAGAACCCCCAGCACCCCTAAAACCAACTAGGGTTTACTAAAAATATTTTCAATGAACCTGAAATGCCCTTCTAAAATGTTCATCACCTCTGCCTTGGTCTTAAACCACTGCCAAAAGTGATGCACAAATTTCTAGGTCATCCTAAGGTCACTAGTTAAATCATTAGTTATTTGAATTTGGGCATTTAAATAATATAAAATATTTCAAATGCTCAAATAATCCCAAACTAAAATGTTCCATGCTGGATATATTCCAAATAGTGGCAATGTGCAGTTTGGTGATTTTTGGACATGCCTAAGTATTTTTAGAAATGCAAAAAACCTACAGAAATAAAAATAAAACAGAAACAAATGAAAAACCCTCTTACCTGGCCAAACCCACGCCCTGGCCCACCTGGCGGCCCATCACTGTACTGGCGCGTGCCAACCAGCTACTTCGTCCCCACCAGGCAGGCAGGGAGGTGACGCCGACGAGCCCGAGCTCGCCACGGCGCCACCTGCTTGCCGCTTCGCCGTGGGACGGGCTGGACGACCTCCATGTCGCGCCCCCGACGCCCTGGACACGTCCACTCTCCCCCTGCCTCTCTCTCTCTCTGTCGGTATCAAAACCGGCGGATATCGGGTAGGGGGTCCCGAACTGTGCGTCTAGGCGGATGGTAACAGGAGACAAGGGACACGATGTTTTTACCCAGGTTCGGGCCCTCTCGGTGGAGGTAAAACCCTACTCCTGCTTGATTAATATTGATGATATGGGTAGTACAAGAGTAGATCTACCACGAGATCAAGGCGGCTGAATCCTAGAAGCTAGCCTATGGTATGATTGTTGTTCGTCCTACGGACTAAAACCCTCCGGTTTATATAGACACCGGAGAGGGCTAGGGTTACACAAAGTCGGTTACAATGGTAGGAGATCTGCATATCCGTATTGCCAAGCTTGCCTTCCACGCTAAGGAAAGTCCCATCCGAACACGGGACGAAGTATTCAATCTTAGGACTCCGGCCGAAGATGATAGTTCGGCTATCCGGACACCCCCTAGTCCAGGACTCCCTCAGTAGACCCCGAACCAGGCTTCAATGATGATGAATCCGGCGTATTGATTGTCTTCGGCATTGCAAGGCAGGTTCTTCTCCAAATTCCATGTACTTGTCGAATAGTGTCCGGCTTCTTATAAATGTTGCGCTCCTTGGCTTCCACGCCCAATAATGGCCATCTTCCACGTGTCGAACGAATGCGAAAAGCCAGGGTATTTTTACACTTTCCCCCTAGCTGCGCAAATGAGCCGCCTATAAAGGGAGACAAGGATCTAGATCCGAATCACACCATCCTCCCTCCGCGAGTACTCACCGGAGCGCCTTTGACAAAAATCCATTCTATCATGGACAGTGGACGCGGCTCCTCCTCTTGCGCTCCCAGCCCTCAGCCAGGAGATTGGGGGAGATGCTCAGTCCCGCATAGCGAATTAGTGACGCTCCAAGCCGAGGGATTTCTTCCCCCAGCCTTTATGGTTCCGGTTTGAGCCGGACTCGCCACCTACAAGGGCGGAAAGCAGGCGGAAAGCGTTGCCAATCCCTCCAAAGGAGAGTGGGTATGCTTTGTCCCTTATCTAATAAGAGGACTCGGATTTCCCATACATCCAATTCTCCGGGGGCTCCTGGAGTTTTACGGCCTCCAGCTGCACCACCTTACGCCTGCCTCCATTCTACACATCGCGGGCTTCGTGGCCCTTTGCGAGCTGTTCCTGGGCGTCGAGGCTCATTTTGCGCTGTGGAAGAGATTATTCTGCCTCGTACCCCGTTCTCATGAGTGGTCGATATATCAAGTGGGCCGAGCCGAGCTATGGCGCATCGCCGGGACCGGATATCTATCCGGAACCCCGAAGAAGGCGTCCGAAGACTGGCCTTTGGAATGGTTCTATATAGAAGACGCCCCGCTACTGGATCTAGTTCGGATCGGCCTCCCGGAGTTCAGTAATGCTCCTCTGAAGAAATGCCTAAGTTGGCGTCCGCGGAGTCCTCAACGGGAGAATGACAGGGACGTCCAGTACCTGATGGGCCGAATAAGATTATTGGCTCATTCTGGATTGACCATGATTGGGGTCATGGCCACATGCATCATGCGGGGGGTGCAGCCGCTCCAGTATAGGGGCCACCCCATGTGGGATTTCAACGGGGAGGACGATGTCACCCGTCATGGCCGCAAGGGGCCGGGATCGGTCACCGATCTGGTGAAGATCCTGTCCGGCCTGTATAAAGGGGAGAAGGAGGACTTCCTCCGTGCCAGTCCATTGAATGGATTTTCCATGAACAACCCTCGAAGCGGGGTAAGCGGATACTTATCTATCAGATCCATATTCCCAAAGTTAAGTGTCTCATTTTGTGATTTCGACGCAGGAACTGCGCTGGGCCGTAGAGGATATACATAGCCCAGCTCCACAACCCGAGGATCCAGAACGGTCCCTCAATCCGGCCTCCGAAGAGGATCCAGGCATAGAGGTGGAGCTGATCAATGGGGTGTTCCACCAACTTAGCATCGACAATGCTTTGGTTGCCATTACGGCCGACTACCCCGGAATATCTCTAGCTTCCCAGGTAACTGTGACCGAAGTCCTAATACCATTTCCCATCCGTGCTTATCTCTAATCACCATATATTAATGGTATTCCGTAGGAGGTGCCTTTGAGTCGGGAAGCCGAGCCTGCGGTAGCTGGCCAACAAGGGGCAACTCGGCCCAGCAGGCGGAAAAGAAGTGCGGTGCGCATCGAGACGTCGCCGCAACGGTCTGGCGCGCCACCATGTTTCCAGGAAAGATTCCTGGAAGGCATACTAACGCTCGTGATTTTTTTAGGAGAAAGAGCGCTCGCCGGACTGTGTTCGGAGAGGTTGCCAATCAAGCCTCCGCCAGCCAGGCTCCAACGCCAGGTCCGGAGGGGGAGGCAAACACAAGGCGCGCGTCGGGTGGTCCTCCAACGGAGGATGCCGACAGGTTGTCCGCCACCAGATCTGAGGTGGAGAGTGCCATGAATCATAGGCGCCGCCGGACAGTTCTTCGTGACGCATGTTTCTCCCAAGAGGCATTGAACACCTTTAATTCGGGAGATGCGCACCTCCGTGCCGCTCAAGATGGTCTAGCCAGAGCCATGGAGCAGTATGTGAAAGACATACGAGTAAGAAATTTTGACAGTTATATATGCCAGTAGCCCCCGAGACTTAAAATAGTTAGAATAACTAATTTAAGGATCATTTGTTATGCAGGATCTTATGGAAAAGAATACCCACCTGTCCCAGGAGCTTCAAGAGTGCAAGGCCCAACTTGAGGCCGCACTAGCGGCCACATGGGGAGCCAGAGAGACCCCCTCCGGTAATATATACTTCGGAAGATAAGTAGTTTGTGCAGTGCGGCGTGTGTATAAGTCTGACGATAATATTGCAGATGGCGCTGGACTAGATCCGGACAAGCAACAGCTACTACGCCAGCTAAAGGCTGGCGAGAAGGTGCTGACAAGGGTGCGGCAATAGAAGAATAGCCTCCAAGATGCCAACACCCAGCTGGGCGAGGAACTAAAAGATGTTCGGGCCCAGCTGTCTGACTCCGTGAAGGAGAATCGGCGGCTTCGTCGCGGCATTTATAGTAAGTGCTTGAGCAAACTTTTTGAAAAGAAGAGTTCGGCGAGGAAGTCGATTAACAGAAATATGTCTGTAGGTATGCTCACAGGTCGTCCTGCAGAGGAAATGCCCAGTTCAACGGGTGACCTACTTCCCGAGCTGCTGCAACTGCACGAACGAGTTCGGCAGGTGATGATCGGCGTCGCCCAGGCCTTATGGCCATCCATCTCCCTACCCGAAGGTCTTGGAGAGCTTGCGGAGAAGCTTCATGAAGCACGGTGGCGCTTCCGGCTATGGAAGATATTGGCCTACCGTCAAGGCGCCAGGGAGGCCTGGGCCATGGTGAAGACGCGATATGCGAAGACTGACCCAAACCACATGGCAGAGGTCAGACCTGTGGGGCCCGATGGGAAGGAGATCCCTGTGAGCTTAGTGTACTGCCAAGTAGAGTTGGCCGCAAAGTATTCCCAACGGGACTGTAAACTAGACAGTCTATTAGATGGTATCGAAGAGGAACACAATCAGTCAGCTTGACTATGTAATTTGAAATGACATGTAAAATGCCTTCTAGCCGGATTGTAGATCGTTTGTCGTTGCGGACCTTTTCACTTCAACCTCGGGACTCGACAGTCCGGAGTGTGTCCGAATACCCACACGGTTATATAAAAAAACCGGGGCATGCGTGGAGACCAGGCGTAGGGGTCATTAGTGCTTTATCAGACAAGTGCCCAACTATTTATGTTATATTACATGGTTAGTAAGAAACATCTTCCAGGGAGAATAGTTCCGTTAGGGGTTCCTTTCCCTGGGAGGCATGCCCTAAAGTGCATGTCCGGACTGCGAAAAAAGCAGGAAATCATCTGGGGGCAGATAAATAAATAGGTAAGAAATCATCTTTTAATTCACCAACCGAATATTCCCTTAAGAACGCTAGCTTTTGGCTTCACCCAGTCTGAGGTACACATCCGGCTGACCCGACAGTAACAATCGCAGAGGTGCTCCCTTTACCTACTAGCCGAACAATCGGGAACGTAGGGGTAAGCACAGGAGCCAGGCAAACCAGCTTGGCCAAAACTTAAGTCATATCGATGCATATAATGGTGAATAAAAGGTACATGCGGAAGTGTGACACATGTGTTGGGCATAGATCCCATATAAAAAAGCTTCTGTTAAAGAAGCCCCCAGGTATAATGAGTGCGAGTAGCACGTCAAGTGTGTGCGAACAATGTGCAGGAGAGCCGCAAAAGGCTTTGAGAGAAAAAAAGAAAAAGGAGGGGGGAGAAGGAGAGAAATAAAAGACAACTAAAATATAAAATGTAGACTGAGGAAGGAGACGAACTCAGAGTCCGGCGCTAGGCGTAGAATCTTCGGAGACGGGCTGCGTTCCATGGGTTCGGCTCGAGTCGGTTATCCGATGCGTCTCGCAGACGGTACGCTCCGCCGGTTAGGACTTGGTCGACGATGAAGGGACCTTCCCATTTGGGCTTGAGTTTGTCCTTTTTCTTGTCCGGCAGGCGTAGAACTAGTTCGCCAACATTGTAAGTTTTGGCCCGTACTTCTCTGCTTTGATATCTTCGAGCCTGCTGTTGATAGAATGCAGAATGAGCTTTTGCCACGTCGTGATCCTCCTCTAAGGTGTCCAAACTGTCCCGCCGATCCAGCTCGACTTCTCTTTCTTCGTACATGCGCACGCGAGGTGAGTCATGAATTATGTCGCAGGGCAAAAGTACCTCTGCGCCGTATACCATAAAAAATGGTGTGAATCCGGTAGTGCGATTCGGCGTGGTTCGCAGCCCCCAGAGTACGGAGTCGAGCTCCTCTCCCCAGTGTGTGTTAGATTCCTTAAGGACTGCACTAGTCTGGGTTTGATGCCGCTCATGATTAGACCATTTGCTCGCTCGACTTGACCGTTAGTTTGAGGGTGATAGACTGAAGCATAATCGAGCTTGATGCCCATGTTTTTGCACCAGAGTTTAACCTCGTCGGCCATGAAGTTCGTGCCGTTATCAGTGATGATGCTATGGGGGATGCCGTAACGGTGTACTACCCCCCATATGAAGTCTATCACGGGTCTAGATTCGGCCGTCTTAACTGGCTTGGCCTCTATCCATTTGGTGAATTTATCCACCATGACCAATAGGTATTTTTGCTTGTGGGTTCCTCCTTTAAGGGGTCCAACCATGTCAAGCCCCCAAACCGCCAACGACTAGGTGATGGGTATAGTTTTTAGGGCGGTGGGTGGCATGTGGCTTTGATTAGCAAAGAGCTGGCAACCGACGCATCGTTGGACTAAGTCCTGTGCATCTGCCCGGGCCGTCGGCCAATAAAATCCTGTACGGAAGGCCTTGCCTACAAGGGCCCGGGCTGCGGCGTGGTGCCCGCCAAGTCCGGCATGAATTTCAGCCAGAAGATTTTGCCCTTCCTCTTTGGAGATACACCTTTGAAGGACTCCGGTTGTGCTTTTCTTATAAAGCTCTCCCTCATGGACCTTTATAGGCTTTAGGTCACCGAACTATGCAGCGGGCCTCGTTTTGGTCCTCGGGAAGTTCCTGCCTAGTTAAGTAGGCTAGGAATGGCTCGGTCCACGGGGCAATAACTGCCATTATTTCTTGGGCTGAAGGTGTTATTTCGTTGGCAGAACCACCAATTGTGTCAGAACGTTCGGTGTTGGGCGGTGCGGTTGGGTCCGGATTGTTGTTTCCGGGCTCCTCTTTCCATAGTACGGATGGCTTGAAAAGCCGCTCCAGGAAGATGTTGGGAGGGACGACATCGCACTTTGCACCGACGCGTGCCAATACGTCCGCCGCCTGGTTATTATCTCGGGCTATATGGTGAAATTCCAGTCCTTCAAACCGAGCTGACATTTTTAAAATGGCGTTTACGGTAAGCTGCCATTTTCGGATCCTTGGCGTCAAAGTCTCCATTTATTTGGGATATCGCGAGGTTCGAATCCCCGCGCACCTCTAGGCGTTTAATGCCCATGGAGACCGCCATCCGGAGGCCATGTAAAAGGTCCTCATATTCGGCTGCGTTGTTGGAGTCCGTGTACTTTATCTGGAGTATGTATTGGACCGTGTCTCCGGTTGGGGACGTCAGGACGACACCAGCCCCCAGGCCGGCCAACATTTTGGAGCCGTCGAAGTGCATTATCCAATTGGAGTATGCACCGTACTCTTTAGGGAGTTCGGCTTCAGTCCATTCGGCGATGAAGTCAGCCAAAACTTGCGAATTGATAGCTCGCCATGGTTTATAGGTTATGTCGAATGGTAGGAGCTCGATGGCCCATTTTGCAATCCGGCCAGTCGCGTCGTGGTTGTTTATAATGTCTTTAAGAGGTACTTCGGAGGCTACTGTTTATCGAACACTCTTGAAAGTAGTGTCGCAGCTTCCGGGATGCCATGAACACCGTGTACGCTATCTTTTGATAGTGTGGATACTGGGACTTGCATGGAGTTAGGACAGTGGACACGTAGTACACTGGTTTTTGAAGAGGGAACTTGTGTCCGTCCGTTTCTCGTTTCGACGACGAGCACCGCGCTTACAACTTGATGTGTTGCCGCGATATATAATAACATTGGTTCGCCCAAGTTGGGCGCGGCCAGGACCGGATTTGTTGCCAATATGGCTTTGATTTCTTCGAGTCCGGCCGTGGCGGCATCCGTCCACTCGAAGTGTTCGGTGCGCCGGAGGAGGCGGTAAAGGGGTAATGCCTTTTCTCCTAAGCGGGAGATGAAGCGGCTTAGAGCCGCCATGCATCCAGTCAATTTTTGTATTTAGGTTCGGCGAAAGCCGTCATCCATGAGTACCTTGGTAAGACAAAAGCCGTCCACTATTGGACTGAGGACCAATGCGGCTGGTGCTCGGGCTGTTCAGAATTTAGGTTCATCACTGGCGTTAAAGGTAATAGCCATGTCACTCCATGGATTTATTGTTGCTACTTGGTAGACTTCGGCAAGGCCGCGTAGTGTTCGTTTCCGCATATTATTTGATGCAAAAGTTTCGAAGACTGTTAATACCATACTGGTGTTGCTGGGTTGGTTCTCTAGGGCTAGAAGCTCTTCACCACTTTTGGCCACCTGCCGTAGTATCCAACATGCCCGAAGGATATGAGTTGGAGTGGCGCCCTCAGTTCTATGAATTTTGCAGGGTCCATTGAGCCATCCCTCCAGTACGGTTCCGTGCCCTTTAGGGTTTTTTTCTTTTTGGTATTTAACCCAGGTGCCTGGCGATGATGCACCCCTTTATTTCGGACTAGGGTTGTATTCGGAGCCGGATTGTCCCAAAATTTGGTTTCGGTTTTCCAGGCGCTCTCCATCGCACAATACTTTCGTACTATGGATGCCAAGTCGGCAAAGCGTGTAATTTCACGATGACTTATGGCATTTAGGATTCCCTTGTCCGTGCAATTATTGCAAAAAAGTGAGATTGCGTCTTCCTCGTGGCAGTCCTTTATCCTGTCCATAACCAGGAGGAATCTGGCCCAGTAATGGTGTACTGTTTCAGCGGGCTCTTGCCGTATTCGGGATAGATCGCTTATGTTTGGGTGGGCGGGTGGAATTAAATTCGGAACCCCGTCCAATCTGAGACTCAGGGGCCGAAAAGTTTCCAAACTTGGAAGCTTGGGTTTTTGGATATTGTCCAATGAATCCAGCCCGCTGATTGACTTTAGGTTCAAGACTTGATCGACGTCCGTCCCTCCGCGGGAATCCGGCTTGGAGGGGTCGGGAATCCGGACGTAACTGGTCCTTAGTATTGAAGAAGGGTCGCTGTACTATTCCTCCACCACAACAACGTGGTGGGTAGCCTGGGGAGAGTTGATCTCTCTCAGATCCGCTTTAGGCCCAATCTGATTGTAGTCCGTAGCGACTCCCAGGGCGGCGATGCGATCCAAGAGCTCGTTTAAGGAGGAGAGCTCCATCGGATCTAGCTGCTCGGCAAGTTCTGAGTTGACGTGGAGATTTCTGATGACCCGAGAAGTCATCGTCGGCGCGGGGGCCGAACAGGCGGTCATAAGAAAACTACCTAGCCGAATAGTTTGGCCGATGGCCAAAGCTCCCTTAGCAACGGTGCCGTCTTTAAAGACGGGACGCGGCATCCTTCGTGATGGCGACGACACAGAGGAACTCTTAATGAAAGCACCAATGTCGGTGTCAAAACCGGCGGATCTCGGGTAGGGGGTCCCGAACTATGCGTCTAGGCAGATGGTAATAGGAGACAAGGGACACGATGTTTTTACCCAGGTTCGGGCCCTCTCGGTGGAGTTAAAACCCTACTCCTTCTTGATTAATATTGATAATATGGGTAGTACAAGAGTAGATCTACCACGAGATCAAAGAGGCTAAACCCTAGAAGCTAGCCTATGGTATGATTGTTGTTCGTCCTACAGACTAAAACCCTCCGGTTTATATAGACAACAGAGAGGGCTAGGGTTACACAAACTCGGTTACAATGGTAGGAGATCTGCATATCCGTATCGCCAAGCTTGCCTTCCACGCCAAGGAAAGTCCCATCCGGACACGGGACGAAGTCTTCAATCTTGTATCTTCATAGTCTTGGAGTCCGGCCGAAGATGATAGTTCGGCTATCCGGACACCCCCTAGTCCAGGACTCCCTCACCCTCGCTCCCCTCTGCCATGGTCGACGCTACCGCAGCCACGCCGCCGTCGTAGCCGTAGCCACCGTTGTCTCTGTGCTGCCCGACTGTTTCCACGAGCTCCGCCACCGTCCTCTCCGTCGAGCAGGCCGAGCCCCGAGGGCTCGCATGCCCCGAAGCCACCGCATCGACCTCGCCCGACTCCGCCACCGCCGGAGATCCCCTTTGCCATCCTCGTCGCAGCAGGCCGTCCCTGACCTCGCCATCAACTCCATTGCAACCGCCGTGAGCCTAGCTACCGCTCTATCCTCTCCGTTCTCTCTCTCGAGCCCCGTAGCGACCGCACGTAGCTCACCTGCACGCGCCGCCGCCGAGCTTGTCGCCGACGTGACTCTGGCCACTCAACGGCCACGCCACTTTGTCCACTAGCCCTACCGCACCCCCAGGAGCTCACCATACTACTCCACGTGCCTCGCCGTGCCCCCTAGCGACGAGTCCGAGCTCGTCTGAGCTCTGGCCGCCACCAAACTCGTTGCCGACGTTGTTTCTGGTGACCCCGAGCCCAACCACCGACACCACAGGACGCGGCTCACTCCCCGCTTCACGTAGGTACCCTCCGCCGCCTTTTTGGTCGCCGGAGCACAAAACCCGCACCGCATCACCGCGTTTGGCCTCGTTGGCGGCTAAACGCCGGCAAGTTTGACCCCGCTGACCCTGTTTGACCATGGGTGGGCCCAGTTTGACCCCCCTGGGTCAGGTGGGGCTGAGGGAGTCCTAGATTAGGGGGTATCCGGACAGCCGAACTGTGTACAACGTCCGGACTATTGAAGTGTGAAGATACAAGACTCAAGACTTCGGCCCGTGTCCGGATTAGACCTTCCTTGGCATGGAAGGCAAGCTTGGCGATCCGGATATTATATTTCCTTCCTTGTAACCGACTCCATGTAAACCCTAGCCCTCTCCGGTGTCTATATAAATCGGAGAGGTTGGTCCTTACAAGGCCGATCACAATTACAATCATACCATCATAGGCTAGCTCCTAGGATTTAGCCTCTACGATCTCGTGGTAGATCTACTCTTGTACTACCCATATCATCAATATTAATCAAGCAGGAAGTAGGGTTTTACCTCCATCGAGAGGGCCCGAACCTGGGTAAACATCTGAGTCCCTTACTTCTTGTTACCATCAGCCTTGACGCACAGATCGGGACCCCCTACCCGAGATCCGCCGGTTTTGACACCGACATTGGTGCTTTCATTGAGAGTTCCTCTGTGCCATCTCTGTCAGGCTCAATGGCTGCTTCAATCGTCATCAAGAACGCTGTCTAGGGTGAGACTTTCCTCCCCAGATAGATCTTCGTGTTCGGCGGTTTCGCGCTGCGGGCCATTTCGCTTGGCCGCCTGGAGCAGATCGATAGCTATGCCCCCGGCCATCAAAAGCGGTTCGGAAACCTGAACTACACGGCGGATATCCGCTGGGACTTGATCTTAGACGGATTCGGACCAGCGCCAGGAGCGCCGAACAGTCATGATGAGCACGGCTTAGACCTGCTGTCAGATGTTGCTCGGGATATCACCACGGCAAAAGCCTCGGATCTAAATCCAGGGCACGTTGCTTCGCCTAAGGACGGAGGGCTAGACCCCGCCCTGCAGGCCGTACCCTCATCGGCGATGGAGCCAAACACAGGTCTCGCCTCTGAGGGAACCTGTGACTCCGGACCCCCGGATTCATATCCGGATGTAGGTCCCAGTCCGCGCGACCCCGAGCCCGCCGATCCTGGTTGGGCTCCGGTGATGGAATTAACCGCGGCGGACGTCTTTCAGCACTCGCCCTTCGGCGACACACTGGACTTATTGAACTCTCTCTCCTTGTCAGGAGACTCCGGGCCGAACTATGTACGGCTCGAGTGGGAAACAGACAACGACGGAATTCGTTGCCCACCCACCACCCACTTCATTGCAACGATCGACAATTTAATCGACGTGCTTGACTTCGACTCCGAAGACATCGATGGTATGGACGATGATGCAGGAGGACTACAGGGACCACCGCGTACAGGGCGGTGGGCGACCACCTCCTCATACAATATATATGTGCTGGACACCCCAACAGAAACCAGTGGCAGTGAGGCAACGGAGGATAACCCCTCAGGGAGAAAAGCAAAACATGTGCGTCATCGGCACCACTCCAAACCCCAAAACATCAAAAATGGCCCTGGAAACGGGAGCAGTCTGGACGGTGCCAAAGAGGAATACAACCCTAGTCAACCTACACTTAAGCAGGCCGGACCAATGACGATGGAATGCTGGGAGAGGGACAATCACACACCCCCCTCCGATGACGAGGCAAGCCTCGGCAATGACGAATTCGGCATACCGGAAGACCCAAGGGAAAAAGCTCGCTTCAAGCGACGGCTCATGGCTACCGCAAGGAGCCTGCAAAGGAAGCAAGAGCAGCTTACAGCTGACCAAGATGTGCTAGAGGATAGGTGGACCAAGATACTGGCCGCCGAAAAGTACGAACTCGACAACCCCAATAAAGGGCACACACGGCACAACTGGCTACCTCAACTCGAGCAGGAAAACCACGGGCACACACACAGACGCCCACACATCACTACGGTCCAAGGCGGCAAGAAGCAGACACAAAGAGGCACCCTCAGGCCTCGACACAAAGGTCATAAACATCAAGACAAGGAAGCTGGTGCCAAGTCCGGCAATGCTCAATCCGCTAAACAGACAAAGAACATCACAAGCCTACTCGACCGAAGCCACACGCTGGATCAGCCGTGTGAAATTCACGGTACCCCCCGAAGGACGACAAAGCATACCAATAGAGAATGTAGGATCCTCAAAACAAAGCGGCTGGTCGCACACCGGAAGCAATAATGGGAGATGCCTCGTCAAGCCCCCCTCTAGAGCGTAACAGTACGGCCGAACGCCCAGGACCACATAAACCATGGCAAGTCAATTGCAGTGCCTCTAGACCTAGTAGTCCGGGGGCTCCATAACACACAAAGCCCACAAGGGTATGACGCCACGGAAAACATCTCCTAAAAGATGCAAGGCGCAAAGGCCAAGTTTCATTGGCCCACCACTCTAAATGGTTGTCTTTGGATCATCCAAAAAAAGCTACGCCAAAGAATAAATCCTCGACACCTTCCCACCATACGATAGTTCACTGTATGCTAACGGGAAAAACCACGTCGACTTGATCCCACGTGGTAAATTACCCAGGCCAACCACCTGGACTTCCATTGCGGAGTCCGCAATACCTCACGGTCTAACGGCTGGGCACACCAGGGCCCGATTAGGGACCCTGGGAGCAACAACAAGAGGACACCTAGCTGCCTTCAAGCATTTAGCATTTGCAAACTAACGATTGACGCAGAACAGAACTGGCGGCATGGAATTATCTCGGACACACAAAGGAAGGAACATGCAGGTAGAAGGCAGTTCGGATTCATTCTCGATCCACTCACAGCCCCCTCTAGTCCGGCCACAACAGGTTCCGCCAAATAACACCTCTTTCCATACATCATACTAATATGCATAGACATATCATCCTACTACAATGCGTAGACTTAAATAGCAATTACCGGTTGTCGTTTATCGCCGACGCCTCTTTGCCAAAATTGACAGCCACGCTTCGCGTTCGCCTGGTTGTACCAAGGGCTCCACAGTACGGCAATAAAGTCCGACCACCTTTTCAGTCGTCCGGCACCCCAAACTTATAGCACTATATGCATCTGCTCCGAATCATGTCTTGGGTCATTGGTTGGGTTTGCCCGACTCTCATGTTTTGGTACCTTACGTTCTGTTCTATCGGCTAAGGTAGCGTTGGGAGAACTACTGCGATTGTGTCCCGGTTCAGCCGGACGAGCACCTCAATAGAGAAAGCCGAAAACCGACTGTCATGATGAAGCGAGAGCCGGTCCGCTGTTCGAGAGGTTATAAAATCCTTAAAGATTTATTCCGCACAATGCCACTATAAATGCTAAGTGCGACGGATCGGTCTTCTGATCAGGCGCCAATAGAGCCCCTAGTTCGGCCTTCCGAACACTAGGGGCTGCGCCGACCATACTCGAATTCCTATGGCTAAGTGAGAGTAATAAAGCCTTATAGTCCGATTGCCTGGTTCGCGGAAAGACACACCTCCTTAAAAGGACCCAACTATGGGATAAAGAGCGTTCAGATATATCCCGAACACCCCCGTATCCTTTTTACGAGGGGGCAAAAGCCGACGACTGGCCAACTCCCAGAATTTGCATACAATAAAACAGCCGCACAGGAAGAACATATGTTCAAATAAAAACAGGCAATATATAATAAACATGCCATTATCCCATTTTACAACAAGCGGCACAAATGCCCTAAGGGAAATATGATGTCCTTAGCACACTTGTCCACCACAAGGCGGGCCCCTTTCATCACACCTTCATAATACAGCTCGGGCTTGCGGTGCTCCTTACCCTCCGGCGGCCCCTCAGTCATAAGCTTCTCCGCGTCAAGCCTCCCCCAATGCACTTTCGCATGGGCAAACGCCATACGCGCGCCTTCTATGCAGACTGATCGCTTGATAGCATCAAGCCGAGGACATGCGCCCACAATCCGCTTGACGAGTGCGAAGTAGCTGCTTGGAATCGGCTTCGCAGGCCACACCCGGACAACTAAGTCCTTCATGGCTAGTTCGGCCGCCTGGTGCAGTTCGACCAGCTGGCTCATCTGATCGATAAATGGCACCGGATAGTTCGGAGCCAGATACTGCGACCAGAAATCCCTCTCTACAGTCTTCTTCTCCTCGGTGCGGTAGAATTGAGCGGCATCTGATATGCTGCGAGGAAGATACGCTAAAGCCCCTGGACAAATAAGAATTTAGCTTGCCGCTTGGATTCTTCACATTCTAACATATACAAAGCTAAGAATACAGAAGGCCTTACCAGCCGCCACTTTCTGGGCCTCCTGAATGTCCCGCGCAGCACCTCGGACTTCTTCTCGAGCACCTTCTGCATCCTTGAGAGCTTGGGCGAGCTCGGATTTTTCCCTTCTAGACTCTGCTCCAAGCTCTCGCTTTTCTTCACAGCTTCCTGGAGCTCTCGCTCAGCTGTGATAACCCTGGCCTCGTGTTTTTCATGAAGCGCCTGTTCGGCCTCAACCTTCTTGTTGGCATCAGCCAAAGCTTTCTTTAGTGCCTCGTATTCGGCACCCGCTCCTAGAGCACACAATAGTAAATTTTTTTATTCTGCACAACCATTCGTTCGTGCCAACTCCAAGACAAATGCTTTCAACATACCTTGCTTGTCTTCCAGTTGCTTTCTCACACGGTCGAGTTCTTCCTTGGCCCATGCAAGGCTCTGCTTCAGTTCGGACACTTCCGCATTGAAAGCAGACGTCCTCTCTACGGATGCCTATTTTCACACCAAAGGGTATGCGTTATTTACATAGGCTCCCGCGAAGGCAGGGGTTTTTTATCCCCTGCCCGGCTCTGTCTCCTTCGCCGGACAGTGCATCAGGGGCTACTACTCATATTATGACAATTCCTCAAGGGTTTCCTAGGAAAACATACCTCAAAAGCCTTTATAAGGCTAAGGCAGGACGCGTTTAGCCCGCTCTTGGTGGACTGAATCCTTTCAACCACCTCACCCATAAGGGCCCGATGCTCATCGACAATAGACGCGTTCTTCAATGCTGTCGATAGACTGCCAGGCAGCTCTGCTTGAACAGAGGACGCCGACGGCGTAGGAAGGCCCCCTGCCATCAGGGGTCGCTGCTCGCTTGATCCCGCAACCCTAGAGGTCCCGGGGGCCGTATCCATCACCGCGTGTTCGGCACCAGGGATATGTCCTCCCTGGTCCGAGTCTTGTCAAGATGACACCTCAGTGTCGCCCAGACTTGGGGGAAGGGGCCTGCAGAGGCGTCTCACTCGCCAAAGTGTCTGAGTCCATTGAATCCTCCGATGAGGACTGGCCGACGCAGGACCTTGCTGTTGGAAATATGCCCTAGAGGCAATAATAAAAGCATTATTATTATATTTCTTTGTTCATGATAATTGTCTTCATTCATGCTATAATTGTATTATCCGGAAATCGTAATACATGTGTGAATAACAGACACCAACATGTCCCTAGTAAGCCTCTAGTTGACTAGCTCGTTGATCAATAGATAGTCATGGTTTCCTGGCTATGGACATTGGATGTCATTGATAACGGGATCACATCATTAGGATAATGATGTGATGGACAAGACCCAATCCTAAGCATAGCGTGAGATCGTGTAGTTCGTTTGCTAGAGCTTTTCTAATGTCAAGTATCTTTTCCTTTGACCATGAGATCGTGTAAATCCCGGATACAGTAGGAGTGCTTTGGGTGTATCAAACGTCACAACGTAACTGGGTGACTATAAAGGTGCATTACAGGTATCTCCGAAAGTGTCTGTTGGGTTGACACGGATCGAGACTGGGATTTGTCACTCCGTATGACGGAGAGATATCACTGGGCCCACTCGGTAATGCATCATCATAATGAGCTCAAAGTGACCAAGTGTCTGGTCACGAGATCATGCATTACGGTACGAGTAAAGTGACTTGCCGGTAACGAGATTGAACGAGGTATTGGGATACCGACGATCGAATCTCGGGCAAGTAACATATCGATTGACAAAGGGAATTGCATACGGGGTTGATTAAATCCTCGACATCGTGGTTCATCCGATGAGATCATCGTGGAGCATGTGGGAGCCAACATGGGTATCCAGATCCCGCTGTTGGTTATTGACCGGAGAGCGATCTCGGTCATGTCTACATGTCTCCCGAACCCATAGGGTCTACACACTTAAGGTTCAGTGACGCTAGGGTTGTAGGGATATGTATATGCAGTAACCTGAATGTTGTTCGGAGTCCCGGATGAGATCCCGGACGTCACGAGGAGTTCCGGAATGGTCCGGAGGTAAAGATTTATATATGGGAAGTCCTGTTTCGGGCATCGGGACAAGTTTCGTGGTTATCGGTATTGTACCGGGACCACCGGAAGGGTCCCGGGGGTCCACCGGGTGGGTCCACCTGTCCCGGGGGGCCACATGGGCTGTAGGGGGTGCGCCTTGGCCTACATGGGCCAAGGGCACCAGCCCCACATAGGCCCATGCGCCTAGGGTTTGAGGGGGGAAGAGTCCTAGGAGCGGAAGGCACCTCCTAGGTGCCTTGGGGGGGAGGGAAACCCCCTTGGCCGCCGCCCCCCTAGGAGATTGGATCTCCTAGGGCCGGCCACCCCCCTTGGTCCTTCTATATATAGTGGGGGAGAGGAGGGACTTCACAGCTTGGCCTTTGGTTGCCTCCTTCTCCCTCTCCAACACCTCCTCCTCCTCCATAGTGCTTAGCGAAGCTCTGCCAGAGTACTGCAGCTCCATCAACACCACGCCGTCGTGCTGCTGCTGGTGCCATCTCCCTCAACCTCTCCTCCCTCCCTTGCTGGATCAAGAAGGAGGAGACGTGGCTGTTCCGTACGTGTGTTGAACGCGGAGGTGCCGTCCGTTCGGTGCTAGGATCTCCGGTGATTTAGATCACGTCGTGTTCGACTACATCATCCCCGTTCTTTGAATGCTTCCGCTCGCGATCTACAAGGTACGTAGATGCATCTAATGGCTCGTTGCTAGATGAACTCATAGATGGATCTTGGTGAAACCATAGGAAAAATTTTTGTTTTCTGCAACGTTCCCCAACAGTGGTATCAGAGCTAGGTCTATGCGTAGTTCTTCTTGCACGAGTAGAACACAATTTGTTGTGGGCGTAGATTTGTCAACTTTCTTGCCGCTACTAGTCTTATCTTGCTTCAGCGGTATTCTGGGATGAAGCGGCCAGGACCAACCTTACACGTACGCTTACGTGAGACCGGTTCCACCGACTAACATGCACTAGTTGCATAAGGTGGCTGGCGGGTGTCTGTCTCTCCTACTTTAGTTGAAGCGGATTCGATGAAAAGGGTCCTTATGAAGGGTAAATAGAAGTTGACAAATCACGTTGTGGGTTTCACGTAGGTAAGAAAACGTTCTTGCTAGAACCCTACTTCAGCCACGTAAAACTTGCAAACAACAATTAGAGGACGTCTAACTTGTTTTTGCAGCAAGTGCTTTGTGATATGATATGGCCAAAGTTGTGATGAATGATGAATGATCTATATGTCATGTATGAGATGTTCATGCTATTGTAATAGGAATCACGACTTGCATGTCGATGAGTATGACAACCGGCAGGAGCCATAGGAGTTGTCTTTATTTTTTGTATGACCTGCGTGTCATTGAAGAACGCCATGTAAACTACTTTACTTTATTACTAAACGCGTTAGTCATAGAAGTAGAAGTAGTCGTTGGTGTGACAACTTCATGAAGACACGATGATGGAGATCATGATGATGGAGATCATGGTGTCATGCCGGTGACAAGATGATCATGGAGCCCCGAAGATGAAGATCAAAGGAGCTATATGATATTGGCCATATCATGTCACTACTTTATATAATTGCATGTGATGTTTATTATGTTTTATGCATCTTGTTTACTTAGGACGACGGTAGTAAATAATATGATCCCTTACAAAATTTCAAGAAGTGTTCTCCCCTAACTGTGCACCGTTGCTACAGTTCGTCGTTTCGAAGCACCACATGATGATCGGGTGTGATAGATTCTTACGTTCACATACAACGGGTGTAAGACAGTTTTACACAGCGAAAACACTTAGGGTTAACTTCACGAGCCTAGCATGTACAGACATGGCCTCGGAACACGTAGACCGAAAGGTCGAACACGAGTGGTATGGAAGATACGATCAACATGAGAATGTTCACCGACGATGACTAGTCCGTCTCACGTGATGATCGGACACGGCCTAGTCGACTCGGATCGTGTAACACTTAGATGACCAAAGGGATGTCAAATCTGAGTGGGAGTTCATTATAATTTGATTAGATGAACTTAATTATCATGAACTTAGTCTAAATGTTTTACAATATGTCTTGTAGATCAAATGGCCAACGTAGTCCTCAACTTCAACGCGTTCCTAGAGAAAACCAAGCTGAAAGACGATGGCAGCAACTATACGGACTGGGTCCGGAACCTGAGGATCATCCTCATAGCTGCCAAGAAAGATTATGTCCTACAAGCACCGCTAGGTGATGCACCTGTTCTCCCTGCAGAACAAGACGTTATGAATGCTTGGCAGGCACTTTCCGATGACTACTCCCTCGTTCAGTGCGGCATGCTTTATAGCCTAGAGCCGGGGCTCCAAAAGCGTTTTGAGAGACATGGAGCATATGAGATGTTCGAAGAGCTGAAAATGGTTTTCCAAGCTCATGCCCGGGTCGAGAGATATGAAGTCTCCGACAAATTCTTCAGCTGTAAGATGGAGGAAAATAGTTCTGTCAGTGAGCACATACTCACTATGTCTGGGTTACATAACCGCTTGACTCAGCTGGGAGTTAATCTCCCGGATGATGCGGTCATTGACAGAATCCTCCAGTCGCTTCCACCAAGCTACAAGAGCTTTGTGATGAACTTCAATATGCAAGGGATGGAGAAGACCATTCCTGAAGTATTTGCTGTGCTGAAATCAGCAGAGGTAGAAGTCAAGAAGGAACATCAAGTGTTGATGGTCAATAAAACCACTAAGTTCAAGAAGGGCAAGGGTAAAAAGAACTTCAAGAAGGACGGCAAGGTAGTTGCCGCGCCCAGCAAGCAAGCTGCCGGGAAGAAGCCAAAGAATGGACCCAAGCCCGAGACTGAGTGCTTTTATTGCAAGGAAAGTGGTCACTGGAAGCGGAACTGCCCTAAATACTTAGCGGACAAGAAGGCCGGCAAAACCAAAGGTATATTTGATATACATGTAATTGATGTGTACCTTACCAGTAATCGTAGTGACTCCTGGGTATTTGATACCGGTGCCGTTGCTCGTATTTGTAACACACAGCAGGAGCTGCGGAATAAACGGAGACTGGCGAAGGACGAGGTGACGATGCGCGTCGGGAATGGTTCCAAGGTCGATGTGATCGCCGTCGGCACGCTACCTCTACATTTACCTACGGGATTAGTTTTCAACCTCAATAATTGTTATTTTGTGCCAAGTTTGAGCATGAACATTGTATCAGGATCTCGTTTAATTCGAGATGGCTACTCATTTAAATCCGAGAATAATGGTTGTTCTATTTATATGAGAGATATGTTTTATGGTCATGCTCCGATGGTGAATGGTTTATTCTTTATGAATCTCGAGCGTAATGCTACACATATTCATAGTGTAAGTACCAAAAGATGTAAGATTGATAGTGATAGTCCCACATACTTGTGGCACTGCCGCCTTGGTCACATAGGTGTCAAACGCATGAAGAAGCTCCATGCTAATGGACTATTAGAGTCTCTTGATTACGAATCATTTGACACGTGCGAACCATGCCTCATGGGTAAAATGACCAAGACTCCATTCTCAGGAACAATGGAGCGAGCAACCAACTTATTCGAAATCATACATACTGATGTGTGCGGTCCAATGAGTGTTGAGGCTCGCGGTGGCTATCGTTATGTTCTCACCCTCACTGATGACTTGAGTAGATATGGGCATGTCTACTTAATGAAACACAAGTCTGATACCTTTGAAAAGTTCAAGGAATTTCAGAGTGAAGTTGAGAATCAACGTGACAGCAAAATCAAGTTTCTACGATCAGATCGTGGAGGAGAATACTTGAGTCACGAGTTTGGTACACACTTAAGAAAATGTGGAATAGTTTCACAACTCATGCCGCCTGGAACACCTCAGCGTAATGGTGTGTCCGAACATCGTAATCGCACTCTATTAGATATGGTGCGATCTATGATGTCTCTTGCCAATTTACCACTATCCTTTTGGGGCTATGCTTTAGAGACGGCCGCATTCACTTTAAATAGGGCACCGTCGAAATCCATTGAGATGACACCGTATGAATTGTGGTTTGGGAAGAAACCTAAACTGTTGTTTCTAAAAGTTTGGGGATGCGATGCTTATGTCAGGAAACTTCAACCTGAAAAGCTCGAACCCAAATCGGAAAAATGCGTCTTCATAGGATACCCTAAAGAAACTATTGGGTATATCTTCTACCTCAGATCCGAAGGCAAGATCTTTGTTGCCAAGAATGGGTCCTTTCTGGAGAAAGAGTTTCTCTCGAAAGAAGTAAGTGGGAGGAAAGTAGAGCTTGATGAAGTATTAGCTCTTGAACCGGAAAATGGCACAACTCAAGAAAATGTTCCTGAGGTGCCTGCACCGACTAGAGAGGAAGTTAATGATGATGATCAAGATACTTCAGATCAAGCTCCTACTAAAATTCGAAGGTCCACAAGGACACGTTCCGCACCAGAGTGGTACGGCAACCCTGTCTTGGAAATCATGTTGTTAGACAACAGTGAACCTTCGAACTATGAAGAAGCGATGGCGGGCCCGGATTTCGACAAATGGCTAGAAGCCATGAAATCCGAGATAGGATCCATGTATGAAAACGAAGTATGGACTTTGACTGACTTGCCCGTAGAACGGCGAGCCATAGAAAATAAATGGATCTTTAAGAAGAAGACAGACGCGGATGGTAATGTGACCATCTATAAAGCTCGGCTTGTCGCTAAGGGTTATCGACAAGTTCAAGGGGTTGACTACGATGAGACTTTCTCACCGGTAGCGAAGCTGAAGTCCGTCCGAATCATGTTAGCAATTGCCGCATTTTATGATTATGAAATTTGGTAAATGGATGTCAAAACGGCATTCCTTAATGGTTTCCTTAAGGAAGAATTGTATATGATGCAGCTGGAAGGTTTTGTCGATCCTAAGAATGCTGACAAGGTGTGCAAGCTCCAACGCTCGATTTATGGGCTGGTGCAAGCATCTTGGAGTTGGAACATTCGTTTTGATGAGATGATCAAAGCTTTTGGGTTCACACAGACTTATGGAGAAGCCTGTGTTTACAAGAAAGTGAGTGGGAGCTCTATAGCATTTCTCATACTATATGTAGATAACATACTTTTGATGGGAAATGATATAGAACTTTTGGACAGCATTAAGGCCTACTTGAATAAGAGTTTTTCAATGAAGGACCTTGGAGAAGCTGCTTATATATTAGGCATCAAGATCTATAGGGATAGATCGAGACGCCTCATAGGTCTTTCACAAAGCACATATCTTGATAAGATTTTGAAGAAGTTCAAAATGGATCAGTCCAAGAAAGGGTTCTTGCCTGTTTTGCAAGGTGTGAAATTGAGCTCAGCTCAATGTCCGACCACGGCAGAAGATATAGAAGAGATGAGTGTCATCCCCTATGCCTCAGCCATAGGTTCTATTATGTATGCCATGCTGTGTACCAGACCTGATGGAAACCTTGCCGTAAGTTTGGTAGGAAGGTACCAAAGTAATCCCGGCAAGGAACACTGAACAGCGGTCAAGAATATCCTGAAGTACCTGAAAAGGACTAAGGAAATGTTTCTCGTTTATGGAGGTGACGAAGAGCTCATCGTAAAGGGTTACGTCGACGCTAGCTTCGACACAGATCTGGATGACTCTAAGTCACAGACCGGATACGTGTATATTTTGAATGGTGGGGCAGTAAGCTGGTGCAGTTGCAAGCAGAGCATCGTGGCGGGATCTACATGTGAAGCAGAGTACATGGCAACCTCGGAGGCAGCACATGAAGCAATATGGGTGAAGGAGTTCATCACCGACCTAGGAGTCATACCCAATGCGTCGGGGCCGATCAAGCTCTTCTGTGACAACACTAGAGCTATTGCACTTGCCAAGGAGCCCAGGTTTCACAAGAAGACAAGGCACATCAAGCGTCGCTTCAACTCCATTCGTGAAAATGTTCAAGATGGAGACATAGAGATTTGTAAAATACATACGGACCTGAATGTAGCAGATCCGTTGACTAAACCTCTCCCTAGAGCAAAACATGATCAACACCAGAATTCCATGGGTGTTCGATTCATCACAATGTAACTAGATTATTGACTCTAGTGCAAGTGGGAGACTGTTGGAAATATGCCCTAGAGGAAATAATAAAAGCATTATTATTATATTTCTTTGTTCATGATAATTGTCTTTATTCATGCTATAATTGTATTATCCGGAAATCATAATACATGTGTGAATAACAGACACCAACATGTCCCTAGTAAGCCTCTAGTTGACTAGCTCGTTGATCAATAGATAGTCATGGTTTCCTGGCTATGGACATTGGATGTCATTGATAATGGGATCACATCATTAGGATAATGATGTGATGGACAAGACCCAATCCTAAGCATAGCGTGAGATCGTGTAGTTCGTTTGCTAGAGCTTTTCTAATGTCAAGTATCTTTTCCTTTGACCATGAGATCGTGTAACTCCCGGATACCGTAGGAGTGCTTTGGGTGTATCAAACATCACAACGTAACTGGGTGACTATAAAGGTGCATTACAGGTATCTCCAAAAGTGTCTGTTGGGTTGACACGGATCGAGACTGGGATTTGTCACTCCGTATGACGGAGAGATATCACTGGGCCCACTCGGTAATGCATCATCATAATGAGCTCAAAGTGACCAAGTGTCTGGTCACGAGATCATGCATTATGGTACGAGTAAAGTGACTTGCCGGTAACGAGATTGAACGAGGTATTGGGATACCGACGATAGAATCTCGGGCAAGTAACATATCGATTGACAAAGGGAATTGCATACGGGGTTGATTAAATCCTCGACATCGTGGTTCATCCGATGAGATCATCGTGGAGCATGTGGGAGCCAACATGGGTATCCAGATCCCGCTGTTGGTTATTGACTGGAGAGCGATCTCGGTCATGTCTACATGTCTCCCGAACCCGTAGGGTCTACACACTTAAGGTTCAGTGATGCTAGGGTTGTAGGGATATGTATATGCAATAACCCGAATGTTGTTCGGAGTCCCGAATGAGATCCCGGACGTCACGAGGAGTTCCGGAATGGTCCGGAGGTAAAGATTTATATATGGGAAGTCCTGTTTCGGGCATCGGGACAAGTTTCGGGGTTATCGGTATTGTACCGGGACCACCGGAAGGGTCCCGGGGGTCCACCGGGTGGGTCCACCTGTCCCGGGGGGCCACATGGGCTGTAGGGGGTGCGCCTTGGCCTACATGGGCCAAGGGCACCAGCCCCACATAGGCCCATGCGCCTAGGGTTTGAGGGGGGAAGAGTCCTAGGAGGGGAAGGCACCTCCTAGGTGCCTTGGGGGGGAGGGAAACCCCCTTGGCCGCCGCCCCCCTAGGAGATTGGATCTCCTAGGGCCGGCCACCCCCCCTTGGTCCTTCTATATATAGTGGGGGAGAGGAGGGACTTCACAGCTTGGCCTTTGGTTGCCTCCTTCTCCCTCTCCAACACCTCCTCCTCCTCCATAGTGCTTAGCGAAGCTCTGCCGGAGTACTGCAGCTCCATCAACACCACGCCGTCATGCTGCTGCTGGTGCCATCTCCCTCAACCTCTCCTCCCTCCCTTGCTGGATCAAGAAGGAGGAGACGTGGCTGTTCCGTACGTGTGTTGAACGCGGAGGTGCCGTCCGTTCGGTGCTAGGATCTCCGGTGATTTGGGTCACGTCGTGTTCGACTACATCATCCCCGTTCTTTGAACGCTTCCGCTCGCGATCTACAAGGTACGTAGATGCATCTAATGGCTCGTTGCTAGATGAACTCATAGATGGATCTTGGTGAAACCGTAGGAAATTTTTTTGTTTTCTGCAATGTTCCCCAACACTTGCCAGACTGTGCAATATATAGGCAACAGTCAAAACTACTACACCCAAAAACAATCCCGGACGCATATGCATGTTCGGATACTTACGACTTCTCCAGGGGTTGGGCCCTGGGATCCCACTCCGGGCTGCTCTCGACAGCCGTGGGGGATGCCTCTGGGAGGGAATTTTCCCCCCTCTTGGGCGACCCGGCCTGCAGAGAGGTGGAGGCCGTCCTCTTCCTCCCACCGTTAGAGTGAGGCTCATCCTCCTCTGCTTCCTCCTCCTCGTCCTCGGACGAAGGATCATCGCTGGAGTCTTCGGATTTGGCGTCTGAAGCCTCACAACGGTGAAGGCCACCCCGGGTCTTCTTGACCTTCTTGGAGGCCTCTTTCTTTGGTGCCTTGTAAGGCGCGGGGACCAGCATCTTCATCAGAAGAGGTCTGGCCAGTTCCTCCGGGAGGGGGGCTGGACAATGTATCCGCTCCACCTTCTTTATCCATCCCTGAGGTCGCAATGAAACACGATTAAGGTGTCTCCCGCATAACATGCCAGCTGAGGCGTGAATAGACAGAGTGCGGCTGTGACTTACCGAGCTTGGAGAATGGGATGATCGATACCCACGGTCCTCGGCGGGGCCTGGCCACGATTTGCCGGACTTAAAGAGCACCTTCCAGATATCCTTGTGGGAGGAATCATAAAGCTCCCAAAGGGTTTGGTGCTCAGCCGGGTCGAATTCCCATAGGGTACAAGCTCGACGCTGACAAGGGAGAACCAGGCGAACTAGCATCACCTGGACTACGTCGACGAGTTTGACGTCCCTATCGACCACACCCTGGATGCGCGTCTGGAGCAGTAACAGCTCATCAGACGAGCACCTGTTCGGGCCCTTCTCGGGCCAGGACGTGAGCCACAGTGGAGCTCCAGATCTGAACTCTGGAGCTGCCGCCCACTTCTTGCCGCGCGGTTTGGTGATATAGAACCACTGCTGCTGCCACTCCTTGACGGAGTAGTTGAAAGCGCCTTTCGGCCAAATGGCCTTGGGCATCTTGCTTACCATGGCGCTGCCACACTCGGCGTGTTCGCCACTCACCAGCTTGGGCTTCACATTGAAGATCTTCAGCCATAGGCCGAAGTGAGGTGGGATACAGAGAAAAGCCTCGCACATGACGATGAACGTCGAGATGTTGAGGAAGGAGTTGGGGGAAAGATCGTGAAAATCGATCCCGTAGTAATACATGACTCCCCAAACAAACGGGTGAAGGGGAAACCCGAGCCCACGGACGAAATGGGGAAGGAACACGACTCTCTCGTGAGATTCCGGAGTAGGGACGACCTGTCCCGCCGGTGGAAGACGGTGACCGATCTTCTGGGCCAGATACCCGTCTCCCCGGAGCTTCTTGATGTCCTTCTCCTAGACAGTTGAGGCCATCCATTTACCTCCTGCTCCGGATCCGGACATCTTCGGGAAACTTCCCTTCAACGGGGAAGAAGAGTGCTTGGGCATTAGGGATCACATAGAGGGGAATGAGCTAGCGGGAGAAGAAGGCGTGGGTAAAACAGAAAGGAACCTGATCTCCATATAAAGGCAATAGTCCCCACTTGCCTGGTGGAACCCATCTGCCTCCCACTCGCCGCAGTTAGCGGCACGGTTAGATTACCCATACCCGTATTCATGAGGATCCCGTAATAAGGGGACACGTTCTCTGCTTTGACAAGACATGTCACAGAAACCGCCTCGTAATATGCGTTATGGATGGTTGTGGGGAAACGGTTCGAATGATGGAGCCGATCACAATAACCGGCGGATCTCGGGTAGGGGGTCCCGAACTGTGCGTCTAAGCGGATGGTAACAGGAGATGAGGGACACGATGTTTTACCCAGGTTCGGGCCCTCTCGATGGAGGTAAAACCCTACGTCCTGCTTGATTAATATTGATGATATGGGTAGTACAAGAGTGGATCTACCACGAGATCAAGGAGGCTAAACCCTAGAAGCTAGCCTTCCACGCCAAGGAAAGTCCCATCCGGACACGGGACGGAGTCTTCAATCTTGTATCTTCGTAGTCTTGGAGTCCGGCGGACGATGATAGTCCGGCTGTCCGGACACCCCCTAGTCCAGGACTCCCTCACCCGTATTCATGAGGATCCCGTAATAAGGGGACACGATCTCTGCTTTGACAAGACGTGTCACAGAAACCGCCTCGTAATATGCATTATGGCTGGTTGTGGGGAAACGGTTCGAATGATGGAGCCGATCACAATAACGTGTCACGTCATCAGAAAAAGTTGTCAGCAGATTGCATTTGTGACATATCATTTTCTCTATGGTGGCATATGAAGACCATCTTGCAGATCCGGACACGGTCTACGTGTTCGATAACACTTTGGAGTATTCGGAGGAGGAACCCGCCTTGCAATGTCGAAGACAATACTGCGCGCCGGACTCATCGTCATTGAAGCCTGGTTCAGTGGCTACTAACGGAGTCCTGGATTAGGGGGTATCCGGACAGCCGGACTGTGTACAATGTCCGGACTATTGAAGCATGAAGATACAAGACTCAAGACTTTGGCCTGTGTCCGAATTAGACCTTCCTTGGCGTGGAAGGCAAGCTTGGTGATCCGGATATTATATTTCCTTCCTTGTAACCGACTCCATGTAAACTCTAGCCCTCTCTGGTGTCTATATAAACCGGAGAGATTGGTCCTTAGAAGGCCGATCACAATTACAATCATACCATCATAGGCTAGCTCCTAGGGTTTAGCCTCTACGATCTCGTGGTAGATCTACTCTTGTACTACCCATATCATCAATATTAATCAAGCAGGAAGTAGGGTTTTACCTCCATCGAGAGGGCTCGAACCTGGGTAAACATCTGAGTCCCTTACTTCTTGTTACCATCAGCCTTGACGCACAGATCGGGACACCGACAGGGGCCCAGCTCTGCTAATTAACTAGGATTAATACTAATTATAATTAGTTAAACTAATGACACCGAGACGCGGGACCCACTGGTCAGGTTTGACCTGGATCGTCCCGTTGACCACTAACGTCACCCTGACGCAATGCTGACGCAGTAATTTAATTACTGGAATTATTCTTATACAGGAAATTCCAGAAAATACCACAAACTTCAAAAAATCATAGAAATTAATCTGTAGCTCCAAATGCAAAGTGTTATATTTCAAAAATGATCAAAACAATCCAATCTTTCCATCTGTACTGGTTTCATGCATGTTTAAACAAGTTAACCTGCTGTTTAGTGCAGAACAAGATAAAGCACTTAAAAGGACCATGTATGAGCTTGAAGCTTGAATCTTTGATTCAAAATGGTTCAAACCCATCTGGTCTTAGTTGCACTAGCCCAATACACTCATTTTTCCATGTCTCATGCATGCATCATATTGTGGCATATTGTTTGGTGATGATTGTGTATCGGAGCTCTCTGCGGCAGGTTCTGCCCCCAAGGAGTATCGCGAATACCCTAACGAAGAACAATACCAGTCCACGGACCCGCAAGGCAAGCAACCAACCATTTGATCATGTCGATACAATCCCATGTTCTCGCTTCTGCTCTCTTTTACTACATTAAGACAACGCGATTCAAACTGCTGTGCGCTACGGTAGTTGAACCCATTTCCTCTGCATGACCTATCATTGCCACATTAACTAGATGAAACCCACTAGCATGTGTAGGAGTTGATTGAGCCATGTGTATGTGTTGTTCCTACCTTGCTAAGACTGCTATGCTTAGAGTCGTGTCAGGTCTGGTTCATCTGGGTGATGGGCTAGAGTGAAATGATCATGTTAGTAATGAGAGTGATGTGTTGAACACGATTTGGTAAAGGTATCGATGAGAGGCCATGTAGGAGTACATGGTGGGTTGTTTCATTGAAGCCGTCCTTAAGCACTGAGATCTGTATGTGTGATTTAAGTTTCAGCTACTACCATACATTGGACCCTGAAATATGACCCTGCTCGACTTCTTATCCACCCTAGTCCTCTGTCCAGGAGTTGCAAGTAGTTTCTGGTGTTTGTAGCTTACTGGAGGCCATGGGCAGCGCTGACCCATGGGGTGGGCTGTGATGCGGTACGTACGTGGCCGGGTATACCGGGCACCCGTTAGGTGTCTCGGAACCTTGTATACATCGTTCGGGGCCGTATGCGGAAACCTCGGCCGGACTCCCTGCGGATGGAACCCGAATAGGCGATAAACCTAGACTAGAGACTTAGGTGTTTAGATAGGTCGTGGTCTACACCCACGTCGGTTTTCGCTTGAAGTCTGCCGAGCACATGTCGTGTGTAGACGCTAAGTGGTGGAAACATGTATGAAGAAGTACACCCCTGCAGGGTTAACATCATCTATTTGAATAGCCGCGTCCGCAGTAAAGGACTACTTGGTTGCCTATACAGTTCATAGACAAGTAAATGGATACTGCTAAAAGCCTCAAGATAAGCGTGAGTGCCGAGGATGGCTCTTCCGTAGGATGACGGAGGTGGATCCTCGGTAGTGTATTGAAGTGGATAGTAGTGGACTCGAGTGTGCAAAACCATTTCAAGTTGGAGTCTCGTAAGATAGCTTAGCCTAGAGTCAAAGCTGGCTTGCTGCAATAACCCCACCAACCCTTCTTGATAATGTGCATGTACGTAGGATCTGATGTAAGTCTTGCTGAGTACCTTTGTACTCATGTTGCTTAATTTACGTTTTACAGAAAATGCTGCAACCCCTTCTGATGGGTTCTTCATAGACGTCGATGTCGACGAGTAGGCTGTAGCCCAGGTGGTGATCCTGAGCTCACGATGGACCATGTAGTATAGTCAGGCTTACCCAAGCCTCTATTATTTCCTAGTTGTCTGTACTCAGACAAGTTACTTCCGCTATTGCCTTGTATGTTTATATGACTTGAACGCTGGGTCGTGTGACCCGTACTTGTGTGTATGATATGTTGGCTCTCTGAGCCTTTAAATAAAGTACTTGTGTTGTAGAGTCATGTTGTGATTCCTTGTTGTATTTGCACATATCGAGCATATTGTGTGTATGATTGAAATGCTTGGTATGTGTGGGATCTGACTATCTAGTTGTTTATCCTTACTAGCCTCTCTTACGCGAAATGTCTCCTAGTGCTTCCACTGAGCCATGGTAGCTTGCTACTGCTCCGGAACACTTAGGCTGGCCGGCATGTGTCTTTCTTCGTTCTTGTGTCTTTCCCTTCGGGGAAATGTCACATGATGAATACCGGAGTCCTGTTAGCCCGCTACAGCCCGGTTTACTGGAGTCCTGCTAGCCCAGTGCTACAGCCTAGATTCACTCGCTGATGACCGACACGTTCGTTGCTGGGTCATGTATGCCTGTCCCTGTAAGTTAGTGCCACTTTGGGTTTACGAATAGCCATGTCAGCCCGGGCTCTTTATCATATGGATGCTAGCGACACTATCATATACATGTGCCAAAAGGCGCAAACGGTCCCGGGCAAGGTAAGGCGACACCCGTGGGAATACCCTGCGTGAGGCCGCAAAGTGATATGAGGTGTTACATGCTAGATCGATGTGCCATTGAGTCGGGGTCCTGACAGCATTGGCATCAGAGCCGGACTGCCTGTAGGTTCTCCAAGCCAAACTGGTCGATGTTGAGTCTAGAAATGCTTTAATTATATGTAGGGGAATTGATTGTGGGATGGAACATAAGGCTCTTTTTACTCCTTTACCTCATGGCATTCTGATCTGAGTCAGTCTATTCTTCCACCGGGGGTTAAGGATTAGGATCTCTTCTCTCTATCAGGTTCACGTGTTACAATGAGTAGTTCCTTATAGGTTTGATGGATACAAGCCTAGTTCAGTTCTACTACCCCATTATGTTGCTAAGTTGGACCCAGAATCTTGATATGATGTTGTTGAGTGTCTCTGCAATCCTTTGAAAAGTGTCCCAAAATCTTTTTTGAGCATTTACAGCCGTTATGCTGTCCAATTTCTGCTAGAAATTCTAATGCCTTTGCATTATATCATGTTTCAGATGGCCTCCCGCACCCAGAATCAAGTTGTTCGTCTGACTCGGTGTCTCGATGTACCTGGCCATACTTCTATGTTGGTCCGTGTAATGACCAAGGCTGGATACCATTGGTATCCCGAGTACACCGTTGAGGAGCAGTATAGAGACTTTAATCAAAGCCAATACCTCTGCACCGTCAGGATATTCCCTTGTTATCCTGGATCCACTGAACCCCTCCATTTCTCATATGGACTTGGGGTCACCATCAAGATGTCCGTGAAGGACACTGCTTATTTGATGATGACAATTATACGGGCCAGGATTTCCTTACTTCGGAACACTAACTTTCGCTATATGCCAATGTCACTTCCTAGGGTAGAAGGTTACTTCACAGCTATTTACACCGACTCTTCTCATGAGGATTCGCTGCTCCGCACTACCGCACAAATGCTTGAGGACAAGGACCGTGAAAATCGTGCCTTGCGATTGGAGCTTTTCAACTCCTGGTCTGATCACTGGGCCACCTTGACCCGGTTTGCACTTGCTGTGCAGGCAGGGTAAATGGACATGCAGGATCTGTACCCCATGCGGTCTGCTCTGCCGGACCATATGGATTGGCGTGATGTAGGGGGCATCTCTCCTCCCCGCGGACCTCTTCTGCCGCCGTTTGATGGACCCAGGCCACATCCGAGTCCTTATGGACCGCAGGCTCCACAGGATCGACTGTTTCCAGATGATCACGTTCAGCTCCCAGGACATGAGGGTAATTTCTATGAGGATTACTATGGGAATGTCTGAGCTAATAGTAGTGATGGAGTCATGTACTTAGGGTAGGGTCATAGACCTGATCTAAGTACCATACCCAAGGACATCCTTAGAAGAGATCACCTTCCAGTCGACCTACGAGGAACCCACTCGACTGACTTGAAAGATTCGACCATGAAGACTCACTCGACCACTAGAAGGCCAAGAGGCACTCTGTACTGCAACGGTCTGTAATTAAGTAGACTTTATGATAGTTAAGACATTTTATGTAGGGCGTTACCAGTAATGCCCCAGACTTAATGTACTTTAAACCCTTCATTACGTGGGCTAGTAGGGGTCCTGGCGCACTCTATATAAGCCACCCCCTTCCACAGGCAGAGGGGTTCGCACCCCTGTAACTCATATACACATAATCCACTCGACCGCCTCCGGGCTCCGAGACGTAGGGCTTTTACTTCCTCCGAGAAGGGCCTGAACTCGTACATCTCTTGTGTTTACAACCTCTCCATAGCTAGGACCTTGCCTCTCCATACCTACCCTCCACTCTACTGTCAGACTTAGAACCACGACAGTTGGCGCCCACCGTGCGGCCGGTGTTTTAGCGATTTTTTGGAGAAGTTGCGATTCTTCTGAGTACTTTCATCATGGTTGCTACTGGAGTTTTGGTCGAGGGCCACGAGATCCGTCTTGGCGCTCTCACCTTCATCGCCGACGACTCCGCATGGCTCCAGGAGGCTCCACTCGACGTTGATGCGCTCCCCGTCCGCGGTGCGACGCATTTTCGCGCATGTGTCCGCGGCGTTCTGCTGCGACAACCGTCGACCCCGTATCGGTCGACTCCCCTATCGGCTACCCTCCCGGTCTCCCACCAGCGCAAGCACTCTGGTCGGTCGAGGCTTCAGTGGTGGGTGAAGCACGCGGTGGCTCGCCAAACTGCCACCACTCAGGTTGCGGCAATCGAGCCCGACGAATCCCTCTACGGCCTGTTCGATCTGTCGACTAGCTCCGTAGAGACTGCATTCGAGTGCGATAGCAGTGATCCGGCGGCGGAAATTTTGATGGTCAACGGGCCTCGCAGTCCTCCTGGCTTCGCCCATGAGGACGGGGCAGGCGCTGGAGGCGACCCAGTACGGGACCACGAAGAGTACCAGCCCGAGCCACTCGACTCTCTGCAGAGGGAAGAGCTTCGCCGCAGGAACATGGATGCCCTGCATACTCCCATCGCGGGAGAAACCCCTGAGGCTCGCGCATTGGAGGAGGCACGTTTGGCCGGTCTGGCTGAACGCGCTCGTCTGGAGAACCTTCAGCGAGCACTCGACGAGCGTGCGCGGCAATAAGCACCCGACGCCAATCGACGTCAGCTCTTCCCGCCGACTCAGGTATATCGAACCCCAATTCAGAATTTAGCAGCTGCAACCCGTATAGCAGAGTCCATCCAGCCCTCTCAGTCGGAGGCTGGCAGAGGCTTGATGCAGATCAGGGATTTGCTCCGGGCAGCAGGAGACCAAAATTCAGCCGTGTCGCAGTCGCGTAACAGAATTCACAGTCGATCCGTCGCTGCGAATACAATTCAGTCGGCTCATAGTCCCAGATCGCCCCCCCGGCGTGAAGGACACGAGAATCGGTGAGATCAGTACAGCGATCGACACGATCGTGATCATAGGCGTCGAGTGCCCACTCCCCCTCCGAGGGGTGGGTCTTACGCTCCTCGGCAGCAAGATGACAGGCGTCAACTCAGTGTGGGGCGAAGAGCTCCAGTCGACCCCCGAGAACCAGGCTTTGACGCGCGATCCATTATCGTGCAAGGCTTGGTCGACCGTAACAGAGCCCATCGGGGCGGGCTCGACAGAGATGCGCCCACAAGCAGTCGAGTGCATGTTTCTGGTCCAAAATGTTTCAGCAGGGCTATCAGAGCCATGGTAATTCCCCCAATTTCAGGTTGGCAACAGGAGTCAGCAAGTTCACTGGTGAGTCTAAGCCTGAAACTTGGCTCGAGGACTACCGAGTGGCGGTTCAGATTGGTGGTGGGAATGACGAGGTGGCCATGAAGCATTTTCCCCTCATGTTGGAAGGTTCTGCCAGAGCGTGGTTGAATCAGTTACCTCCTAGCAGCATTTACACTTGGGAAGATCTGTCCCGAGTGTTCGTTAGAACATTTGAAGGAACTTGCAAGCGGCCGGCTAGATTGACAGAGCTGCAAGTCTGTGTACAGAAGACGAATGAGACTCTCAGAGAGTATATTCAGAGACGGATCACTTTGCACCATACCGTGGAGAACGTGTCTGACCATCAGGCAGTTTGTGCCTTCAAGGATGGCGTCAAGAACATAGAATTGAGTCTGAAATTTGGTCGAACCGGAGATATGACCCTGAGTCGGATGATGGAGATTGCTACCAAGTATGCCAACGGCGAAGAGGAAGACCGACTCCGAAGCGACAAGTACAAGCCGAGTCAATCGGAAAAGGGAAACACCAGTCGGAAACAGAAGCGGAAGGCTGAACCGGCAGCTCTTGAAGAGGCTCTAGCCGTGACTGAGGGAAAGTTTAAAGGAAAACCAAAAGGATCCTGGAATCCTAAGAAGGTGAAGGATAAAGAAGGGAACGACGTGATGGATATGCCGTGTCATATCCACACGAAGAAAGATGAAGAGGGCAATATCATTTACCCGAAGCATACCACTCGCCAATGTCGACTCCTGATCCAACAATTTCAAGGAAAATAGTCCAAGGACAAGGAGAAGGAGTCGGACAAGGCCGAAGACAAGGAGGACAGTGAGGGAGGATATCTGCATGTCAACTCTACTCTGATGATCTTCGCAGATGTGGAAAGCAAAAGTCGACTGAAGGTCATTAATCGTGAGGTGAACATGGTTGCCCCAGCGAAACCAAGTTATCTGAGATGGTCCCAAACACCCATCACATTCGACCAGTCTGATCACCCGACTCATATTGCCACCCCCGGGAGGCAAGCCTTGGTGGTCGACCCAGCACTCGACTGACGAAAGTGCTGATGGACGGTGGTAGCAGACTGAACCTGTTATATGCTGACACACTGAAAGGAATGGACATTCCGATGTCCCGACTGAGCACCAGTAACATGAGCTTTCATGGAGTTATACCAGGAAAGAAAGCCGAGTCACTCGGCCAAATAGCTCTGGACGTGGTGTTTGGTGATTCAAAACATTTTCGCAAGGAAAAGTTGACGTTTGAGGTCGTGGATTTTCAGAGTGCGTACCATGCCATTTTGGGAAGACCAGCTTACGCATGGTTCATGGCTCGACCATGTTACGTGTACCTCAAACTGAAGATGCCCGGTCCCAAAGGAGTGATCACTGTCATCGGAGATCGGAAAAAGGCCGAAGAGTGCTTTCAGAAGGGCTCAAAGATTGCCGATTCCCAGGTGACAGCGGTCGAGTTTGAAGAATACAAGCAAAACGCAGATCCGAGTGATTTGCTGCGATCTAAGAAACCCGCCACAGAATCTGCATTTCAGTCGTCCGGTGAGACGAAGCCTGTTCACATTCACCCGACCGACTCCAATGCAGCCCCGACCCACATCTCCATAACACTCGACCCGAAATAGGAAGAAGCGCTCATCCAGTTCCTCCTTGAGAACTGGGACATTTTTGCATGGAAGCCAGCTGACATGCCAGGTGTTCCCAGGGGACTGGCTGAGCATCGCCTTAGAGTCGACTCATCAGCAAAACCAGTCAAAGAGCATCTTCGGCGGTCCGCCGTCCAGAAGAGAAAGGCTATTGGTGAGGAAGTGGCTCGACTGTTGGCGGCAGGATTTATCCGAGAGATATACCACTCTGAGTGGCTCGCTAATGTCGTCATGGTTCCTAAGAAGGACAAATCGCTCCGAATGTGCATTGATTTCAAGCACATCAATCAGGCCTGCCCGAAAGATCATTTTCCTCTCCCTCGCATAGATCAAATTGTTGACTCGACCGCGGGATGCGAGAGATTGTCTTTTCTAGACGCCTATTCCGGGTACCACTAGATCCGTCTGTACGGACCCGATGAGATAAAAACAACTTTCATCACTCCATTCGGGTGCTTCTGCTATATCACCATGCCGTTCGGCCTCAAGAATGCCGGAGCCACATTTATGCGAATGATTCAGAAGTGTTTACTCACTCAAATCAGTCGGAATGTGGAAGCGTATATGGATGATATTGTGGTCAAGTCACGAAAAGGTTCCGACCTGCTCGCTGACCTCGTCGAAACATTTGCCAATCTCAGAAGGTATGATATCAAGCTCAATCCATCAAAGTGCACATTCAGAGTTCTTGGTGGCAAGTTACTCGGTTTTCTCGTTTCCGAGCGAGGGATCGACGCTAATCCAGAGAAGATCGACACTATTCTTTGAATGAAACGCCCTGTGCGAGTGCACGATGTCCAGAAGCTTACTGGATGCTTGGCCGCATTAAGTCGATTCATCTCACGACTCGGTGAAAAGGCATTGCCTCTTTACCGACTGATGAAGAAAGCAGACAAGTTCGAGTGGACTCCAGAAGCTGATGCAGCGTTTGCCGAGCTAAAAGCTCTGCTTTCCACCCAGCCGGTGCTTGCTGCTCCAATCAGCAAGGAGCCTCTGTTGCTTTATATCGCAGCCACAGGACAAGTCGTCAGTACAGTACTTACGGTCGAGCGGGAAGAAGAAGGGAAAGCCTTCAAAGTTCAACGCCCAGTATACTATCTGTCTGAAGTTTTAACTCCATCCAAGCAGAGATACCCTCATTATCAGAAGCTTGTGTATGGGATATACATGACCACGAAGAAGGTTGCTCACTATTTCTCTGATCATTCCATCACAGTCGTCAGCGACGCTCCACTTTCAGAGATTCTGCACAACAGAGATGCAACTAGTCGAGTGGCGAAATGGGCGATTGAACTTCTTCCCCTTGATATCAAGTTTGAGGCAAAGAAAGCCATTAAATCCTAGGCAATAGCGGATTTCCTCGCCGAGTGGATTGAACAACAGCAGCCGACTGAAGTTCACTCGGAGCACTGGACCATGTTTTTTGATGACTCTAAGATGCTGAATGGTTCCGGTGCTGGGGTGGTCTTGGTTTCCCCCAGAGGAGATAAGCTCAAATATGTGCTCCAGATTCACTTTGATTCCTCCAACAACGAGGCAGAGTACGAGGCCCTTCTGTATGGGTTGCGCATGGCCATTTCACTCAGCGTCCGTCGCCTTATGGTTTATGGCGACTCAGATCTAGTGGTCAACCAAGTGATGAAGGAGTGGGACGTAAGAAGCCCAGCCATGACTGGATACTGCAATGCAGTGAGGAAGCTGGAAAACAAGTTTGAGGGGTTAGAGCTCCATCACATACCCCGACTGAAAAATCAAGCAGCGGATGATCTGGCAAAGATAGGTTCCAAGAGAGAAGCCATTCCGAGTGGTGTGTTCCTGGAGCATATACACACTCCGTCAGTCAAAGAAGATCCTTTCACCGAAGAAGCTCCACAGCCCAAGAGTGCCACAAATCCGACTGAGGTTGAGGTCCAAGCAGTGGTCGACATGGTCATGGAGGTCTTAGTGGTCATTCCCGACTGGACAGTTCCATATATTGCGTATATCCTGAGAAAATAGCTCCCAAAGGATGAGGAAGAGGCTCGACAGATCGTCCGTCGATCCAAAGCCTTTACCGTAATCAAAGGACAGCTATACAGAGAAAGCGCGACTGGAATTGGTCAGAAGTGCATAATGCCAGAAGAAGGTCGAATCATCCTTGATGATATCCACTCGGGGACCTATGGTCATCATGCGTCCTCTCGGACCATCGTGGACAAAGCATACCGAGCCGGATTTTACTGGCCAAAGGCGAATGAGATGGCAAAGGAAATAGTGGACAAGTGCGAAGGATGTTAGTTCTACTCAAATATGTCACACAAGCCCGCGTCAGCTCTGAAGACCATTCCACTCGTCTGGCCTTTCGCAGTATGGGGGTTGGACATGGTCGGTCCCTTGAGAACAGGTCGAAGTGGTTTCACGCATGTACTGGTGGCAGTCGACAAGTTCACCAAGTGGATTGAAGCTAAGCCAATCAAGAACCTTGACGCCGGTACTGCTATTAGCTTCATCAGGGAACTGATATTCAGATATGGAGTCCCGCACAGCATCATTACAGATAATGGGTCGAACTTTGACTCGGAGGAATTCAGGGATTTCTGCAACTCTCAAGGCACACGAGTCGACTACGCTTCAGTCGCCCATCCACAGTCGAATGGACAAGCAGAGCAAGCCAATGGCCTGATCCTCAAAAGGTTGAAGCCCCGACTGATGCGTGATCTCAAGCATGCAGCTAGAGCATGGGTCGACGAACTTCCCTCGGTGCTTTGGGGACCGCGGACCACGCCTAATCGGTCGACCGGAAGAACTCCATTATTCTTGGTCTACGGAGCTGAAGCAGTCTTGCCGAGTGATCTTCTTCACAATGCTCCTCGAGTTGAACTCTACAACAAAGCAGAAGCTGAACAAGCACGGCAGGACGCAGTCGACCTTCTAGAGGAAGAAAGGGAGATGGCTCTGATCCGATCGACTATCTACCAACAAGATTTGTGTCGCTTCCACGCCAGAAATGTGAGAGGTCGAGCCTTCCAGGAAGGAGATCTGGTTCTCCGAGTGGATCAACAGAAACAACATAAGCTTGCTCCTTCTTGGGAAGGACCCTTCATCGTCACCAAGGTTCTCCACAACGGAGCATACCGTCTCTACAATGTCAAGCACAATATCGACGAGCCCCGAGCTTGGAACGCGGAACTACTCCACCCATTTTATACTTAAAGTTTTCACTCGGATGAGTTGTAATAAAATACTTCTGCAGTTCATGGATTACAAAAAATAGTGTCATAATTTCTCCATAATTTTGTCACTTTTTATTTGTCCAATGAAATTTTCCCCCCAGTGGGTGACTTAGCCGCGAATCCGTTTCGCTTAAGTTTGTAAAAAAAAAATCCTTACCGAGTGGCGAGCCAGCCTCCCACTCGGGGGCTTAGCTGCGAATCCATTTTCGCCTAAGTTTCAACAAAATCCTACCGAGTGGTGAGCCAGACTCCCACTCGGAGGCTTAGCTGCAGTCCAAGCACTCGCCTAAGTTCAAATAAAATCCTACCGAGTGGTGAGCCAGCCTCCCACTCGGAGGCTTAGCTGCAGTCCAAGCACTCGCCTAAGTTCAAATAAAATCCTACCGAGTGGTGAGCCAGACTCCCACTCGGAGGCTTAGCTGCAGTCCAAGTACTCGCCTAAGTTTCAACAAAATCCTACCAAGTGGTGAGCCAGACTCCCACTCGGAGGCTTAGCTGCAGTCTAAACACTCGCCTAAGAACAAATACAACGTGCGCTCGCAAGGAGGACGAGGTGCAGGTCGACTGCGATCCTCTCCTCTAAGCTACGCCACAAATACAACGTGCGCTCGCAAGGAGGACGAGGTGCAGGTCGACTGCGACCCTCTCCTCTGAGCTACGCCACAAATACAACGTGCGCTCGCCAGGAGGACGAGGTACAGGTCGACCGCGACCCTCTCCTCTGAGCTACGCCATAAGTACAATGTGCGGTCGTAAGAAGGACGAGGTGTAGGTCGACTGCAACCCTCTCCTCTGAGTTGCGCCACAAGTACAACGTGAAAATCCTACCGAGTGAAGAGCAAACCTTTCACTCGGGGGCTTAGCTGCAGCCCAGTGCTCACCTAATATATAAAAATCCTACCGAGTGAAGAGAAAACCTCTCACTCGGGGGCTTAGCTGCAGCCCAGTGCTCGCCTAAGATATAAAAATCCTACCGAGTGAAGAGCAAACCTCTCACTCGGGGGCTTAGCTGCAGCCCAGTGCTCGCCTAAGATATAAAAATCCTACCGAGTGAAGAGCAAACCTCTCACTCGGGGGCTTAGCTGCAGCCCAGTGCTCGCCTAAGGTATAAAAATCCTACCGAGCGAAGAGCAAACCTCTCACTCGGGGGCTTAGCTGCAGCCCAATGCTCGCCTAAGGTATAAAAATCCTACCGAGTGAAGAGCAAACCTCTCACTCAGAGGCTTAGCTGCAGCCTAGTGCTCGCCTAAGGTATAAAAATCCTACCGAGTGAAGAGCAAACCTCTCACTCGGAGGCTTAGCCGCAGCCCAGGGCTCGCCTAAGTAAATTAAGGAATAAGTCGACTGCAATAAACGTCTTGCTTTAAACCTGCAAAAGACGATTCAGGACAAAAAGCAAGCATATTCAAACATCAAATTCAAGTTCAGATCGATATCTAAAGGAACCGAAAGTGCCCAGGCACTAAGCCTATTAAGGTTTATCGGTTACAAAATCACTCGGCATACCGAGGCAAATTTAAAGGGTCAAGCTGAAAGAAGTTTTTTACCCCTCCTGTGGAGGGCTGGAAGGCGCAACAAACTCATCAAGGTCAATCCCGTCAGCAATCCGAGTGGCGGCAGCGATGAAGGTTTCCATGAAGGACCTGAAGTCGTGCTTCTTGGTGTTGGCCACCCGAAGAACCGCCAATTTATCTTCTCGCGCATCTTTGCAGTGGACTCGGGCCAGACACAGAGCAACATCTGCACCACACCTCGCAGAGGACTTTTTCCACTCTTGCACTCGACCCGGAACTGTGTTTAGTTGAGCCATCAGCGACTCGAGGTCATTCTGGAGTGTCTCCCTAGGACAGAGCGTGGTGTCGATGCGAGAAGTGGCAACCTTCAGCCTTGCAAGATAGTCGACAACAGCGGCAACGCGGGACTCAAGGCGGAACACATTCATGGCTGCTTCATCGGTCACTGGAGAGTTGACGGGGTCCAAGTTCGGCTCCAGTCGACTAGTTTCCTCTTCAAAGTTTTGGCAGAATTCTGCAAGGGCAATCACCGAGTCAAGGCAATGGTCGAATCTAAAGATCACTGTTGAAAATGATTTTCGAGCGTAAAGGATTATCTTCGAGCATAAGGAACAGCTTCTTGGCAAGTCCACTCAGGAAGGCCTCCAGATCATTTTTCTTTCCAGTCAACTGACTGACCTTGTCGGTCAAGGCAGCTTTGTCAGTTTTCAGTCGACTGACTTCCTTGTTGGCAATCCCAAGGGCAGCTTTCAGAATAGTATTTTCTTCTTCGAGCTTGGTGACTGAAGCTAACTTCTCGTCAGCAAGCTTGGTCTTCTCAGCTAGCTCAAGGTCTTTTTTCTTCTGGGCCTCCTTCACCTTGCCTGCAAGTTACAACAAGGTCAGATTTTGAAACAAATGAAGGGAAAAAGGAGTCGTCGAAGTCTCACCGAACATACCTTTGGTCTCCTCCTTCGCCTTCGTCAGATTCTCCTGAACCAACTTCAGATCCAGCTCGATCTGAATGTGCTTGTGCTCCAGCTCGGTATAACGAGCCGCAAGGTCACAAGATTTCTGCGAAGAACCAATCGACAAAATATCAAGGATAATTCACTTTCGAGTGGATAAGAGAAAATCATGCGTTTCTAAGACTACAGCCGAATACAAACATTCGACCGTAGTCTCGGGGACTACACCCAGTGGGTGCACTCAGCGTGCCCCCACTAGTTCTATTAAAGACAGGGTCGACCAGTCGACTCCCAAAAAAAAGAGAAGACGTGTTCTTTAGACTGTAGTCGACCGCAAGCAGTCGACCACAGTCTCGGGGACTACACCCAGTGGGTGCACTCAGCGTGCCCCCACCGGTTTGGGAAATCTATTCGCCTCAGTCGAATGACAGAAAGGCTGAACTTATAAAGCCTAAGGCCGACTGCCAGCAGTCGACCTTAGCCTTGGGGACTACACCCAGCGGGTGCACTCAGCGTGCCCCCGCTAACACGGAGTTTCAATCGACACACCCAGCGGGTGATTGCTATGGATTCCGGAAAGAAAAGCTTTTTGATAGCATATCCTAACAGAACAGGCGATCCGACTGACCTGTACATTGCTTTGAAGAGCAGAACTGGCGTCGTAAGCTGCCTGGCTCGCGTCCCGGATGGCCTTCACCTGCTCCATCATGATCCCCGCCTGGCGTATCGCCTCCTTTGCGGCACTAGCTTGGTCCTCTGGGACGTGGTGCGTCGTGAAGAGGGAAGGCTGTGCGGCACTCGACGAAGCAGGGAGAGCACTCGTCAGTGGAACTGCGAAGGACACGGTGTGTCGAGTGGCGTTCTCCTCCTCCGCGACCAGAGTCTCGGGCGCCGTCACATCCTGGGCCACCCTGCCGGCAGACGCTTTCCTGCTCCTCCTATGCTTCAGTGGTTCCTCATCGTCATCATCATCAGGAAGAGTGATAACGGCATTGGATGGAGCTACAGAAAAGAATCAGAATTAGAGATCATGAGTCAATCGACTAAAAACGGAATTAAGAGTATAGTACCAGGGTTTGAGGTTGCTGCGTCCTCCATCTCATGGTCGTCAGCCTTGCCTGAGGTCTCACAAGTAGCAGCACTGCAGTTCCAAAGAATCAGTCGGTAACTCAAGTGTCAACCAGTGATAAAGCTTGCACAAAACAAGAAGACTTAAGCAGCATGTTTACCCTGATATGGTAGGGATGGACACCTTCATCTTTGGTAGGAGCTTGGTCGGCTTTGACGGGGCCACCTTCGATTGCTTCGGCGCCTTTTCAGTCGGCGCCGGAGAAGTGGTCCGAGGGCGTTTGGTCGACTGCACGACAGTCGCAACCCCCTTGCCACGTTCAGTCGCAGGGTCATGGGCAAGTTTCGACCGCCTTTCCGAGCGCGGTGGTGCGACCTCCTCCTCTTCCTCTTCTTCGTCCTCCTCATCATCGTCATCATCGTCGTCATCCTCAGCGGCATCCGAGTCCCACTCCTCCTGGCTCTCGCCCCTGCTCGCTTCTCCCTCTTCAGTCGGAGCCTGTGCTCCATTGGGCATCGAGTACAGCTCGGTGAGGGCCTGATAGACATCAAGACAAAGATCAATCGACCAATTTGCAGAGAAAACAGAAATAAATATGACAAGAATACAATGGAAGGTAGAGCAGACATACCTTGTCTGGAACGCTGTGATGGTCGAGTGGAGGAATCCTTCTGGCTCCATGGGGGTTATCCTTGTTCCCAGTGACCACGGCCATCCACCTTTCCATCGTGGCATCGTCGACTGCTTCCGGGTGGATCCGAGTCTCATCTTCAGTTCCGCGGTACAACCACATGCAATGGCTCCGGAACTGAAGGGGCTGGATACGCCGCCTAAGAAAAACTTCCAAGAGATCCATACCAGTTACTCCATCTCGAACCAACTGAACTACGCGCTCCATCAGCATCTTCACGTCGGCTTTCTCCTCCGGAATCACCTTCAGAGAGGAGGGCTTGTTCACTCGGTCCATGGTAAACTGAGGGAGTCCACTCGACTGCCCCGGCGTCGACTCGTTCTGGCAATAGAACCAAGTCGACTGCCAGCCTCTGACTGACTCGGGGAACGTCATGGCTGGGAAGGTGCTCTTGTTCCTCATCTGGATCCCCAGGCCTCCACACATCTGGACAACTTTGGTTCTATCGTCGTCTGGGCTCGCCTTCTTCACGGTCTGAGAGCGACACGTGAATATGTGCTTGAACAAGCCCCAATGCGGTCGACAACCCAGAAAATTCTCACACATGGACCCAAATGCGGCAAGATAGGCGATAGAATTCGGGGTGAAGTGGTGGAGTTGCACTTCAAAGAAGTTCAAGAAACCACGGAAGAAAACGCTCGGTGGCAAAGAAAATCCGCGGTCGACATGGGTAGCCAGAAGCACGCACTCACCCTCTTCCGGCTGAGGCTGCCACTCTTTCCCCGGAAGCCTTGTGGCTCCGTGGGGAATCAGACTGTCGTTGGCCATGTCGAGGAGATCCGTCTCCGTGATTGGCGACCGGATCCAATCTCCTTGGACCCAGCCGTTCGGCAGGCGAGATCTAGACGAAGACCCGCCGCGACTGGTAGATCTCCCCTTCGCCTTCTCCGTCGCCGACGCCTTCTTCGCGCGTTCCAGCGCTGCCGTCTTCTCCTTGACCATAGCTGCCGGCGAGATGCGCGAGGAGAAGTTGTGCGATGATGAGAGCGGATGCATTGGGCGGAGACGAGGAGAGCAGAGAGGGAATGCAGAGATACTGTTCAAAAACCTTCGCCGGGCGCATTTATAAGATCCCTTCCGAGTGGATGACAGGTGGGCCCGGTCGATCTAATCACATCCCGAAACAGTCGCTCAGACGCGATACGTGGTGAAAAAGGCGGCGCGAGAATCGAGGCGTCTATGCCCTATCCCATCCGAGGGCCGCGGTCCGCCCCGCTTCGCGCGCTTCCCCAAATTTCATATCCCGCGGAATCCGCAAATGGCAGATCGGTCTGTCAGACGCGGGATTTCCTGCGATCCGTCGCTCGGAAATTGTCAAAGTCCAAAAGATCACTCGACGAAAGAAAAGAATGGATCGAGTCGATTGAAGAAAATTTTCTCGTTATCAACGAAGAGATTCTTGGTCCAAAACAACGCATGACCAGTATGCAAAAGCCAGTCGAAAACAACATCAGCTCCTTTCTCATTCAAGCCTCAATCCATTCGGGGGCTAATGATGGAGTCATGTACTTAGGGTAGGGTCATAGACCTGATCTAAGTACCATACCCAAGGACATCCTTAGAAGAGATCACCTTCCAGTCGACCTACGAGGAACCCACTCGACTGACTTGAAGGATTCGACCATGAAGACTCACTCGACCACTAGAAGGCCAAGAGGCACTCTGTACTGCAACGGTCTGTAATTAAGTAGACTTTATGGTAGTTAAGACACTTTATGTAGGGCGTTACCAGTAATGCCCCAGACTTAATGTACTTTAAACCCTTCATTACATGGGCTAGCAGGGGTCCTGGTGCACTCTATATAAGCCACCCCCTTCCACAGGAAGAGGGGTTCGCACCCCTATAACTCATATACACATAATCCACTCGACCGCCTCCGGGCTCCGAGACGTAGGGCTTTTACTTCCTCCGAGAAGGGCCTGAACTCGTACATCTCTTGTGTTTACAACCTCTCCATAGCTAGGACCTTGCCTCTCCATACCTACCCCCCACTCTACTGTCAGACCTAGAACCACGACAAGTAGCACCACTAGTATTGTAACAATTATATCGTCCACCGTCCTGCATGACTCGTGGGATATGACTTAGTGTGTACCACTTTCCGGAGGTGTAGAAAAATAATGTATAGGAGCTTGGGATGCCTCCGATGAGATGTAATCTTCCTTTCACCGCAGTTGTACTCCGTTTGGTCTTGTACTAAACCTTGTATGGTGTGTATGACGATGGAATAAATGTAGCAGTTTCTGTATTTACCATGTGATACAGATGATCATCTTGCATTCCGAGTTATCCTTTACATTCTACATTTCTATGTCAGAATCTTATCATTCTGGACTAAACCATTGTCTTGTTTTCCTAGGATGGTCAACACATGCAACAACCCCCGGAGCAGGCCGAAGGCAGTGGAGCTAGGGATGCAAACTTGCCTCATCCTCCCTCTCTGGCTGAGGTCATGCTGGAGGCTGAGAGAAACAAGCGGGAGACCAACCATTTGTTGGAGCACATCAAACAGAACACAACTCTGCATCAGAGGAATAACTTGGTGTCGGTTAGTGATTTCATCAAGTTACATCCACCCACCTTCCATCACTCCGTCGAGCCCCTCGACGCCGATGACTGGCTTCGCAGTATTACTCACAAGCTACATTCTGCATTGGTAGCTGAGGCTGATAAGGTCACTTTTGCTGCCTATCATCTTGAAGGCCCCGCCAGTCTCTGGTGGGAAAATTATGAAGCCATGCGCCCAGCTAGCCAAGTCACTACTTGGGCAGAATTCAGTGAGGCTTTTCGTGAACATCACATTCCGGAGGGTCTTCTGGACCGTAAGCGGTAGGAGTTCTGCACTTTCACCCAAGGTAGACTCTCTGTGGATGCATACAGCAGGGAGTTCGGTAACCTAGCACGCTATGCAACTGAGGAAGTTTCCACCGATGCCAAGAAGCAGGCAAGGTTCCACAAGGGACTTAGCCCCGAGCTTCGCCGAGACCTCTGTCTGCATGAGTGCACTTCCTTCCAGAAGCTTGTGAACAAAGCCATCAGTGCTGAGACAGGCCAGACTGATTTTGAAGCAACACGCAAGCATGGCCGTGACACAGGTTCCTCATCTAGTTCTGGACCTCAGAAGCGCCGAGTGTGGGTGCCTAACACTGCCCTGCCACCCAGGTTCACACCGAGGCCATCCTATCAGGCGCCTCGCCCAGCTCAGCAGTATGCACCAACCATGCCCTATGGTGGGCCAACCAACAATGCTCCTCCACGCACCAGCTCCGTGACGTGTTTCAAGTGTGGGTAACCGGGCCACTACATGCGAGAGTGTCCCGAGACCAATCCCAACTAGTCTGGAAAGGCTGTTGGCTGTGGCAAGCCAATAGGGAAGGTGTACTACGCCAAGCCGGCCACCTGCATGTGGCCATGTGAACTGTGTCTCAGCTGAAGAGGCTCAGGAGGATCCTAACATCGTTCTCGGTACGCTCCTTGTTAACTGCCATCCGACATCTATTCTTTTCGATACTGGAGCATCTCATTCATTCATATCCGAAAACTATGCTCGTTTGCATAACACCGCATTCTGTGACATGCCTTCCACCATGGAAATTTCTACTCCTGGTTCTAGATGGCAAACCTCTAGAGTAAGCCATGGGAATGAAATTCAGGTCGACAAACTTGTTTTCCTTGCGTCTTTGATAGCCCTCAAATCTTCGGATATTAATATCATCTTGGGTATGGACTGGATGTCAGGCCATCATGCCAGAATTGATTGCTTCTCTAGGACTGTTCAACTTACACATCCTTCGGGAAAGATAGTCAATGTCTTGACCCAAGTAGCCAAGCGACAACTATATTCTCTTAATGCCAGTCCTTTGCCAGACCTCGAAGACGTTCCGGTAGTCCGTGACTTTCCGGATGTCTTTCCAGAAGAATTACCAGGTGTTCCACCTGACCGAGATGTCGGGTTGGTGATAGATCTCATTCCAGGAACTGTCCCAATTTCTAGAAGACCCTATAAGATGGCACCACTAGAACTAGCCAAGCTTAAGAAACAACTCGATGAGTCCTTGAAAAAGGGTTTCATCCGTCCTAGTTCATCTCCGTGGGCTTGTCCTGTCCTCTTTGTCAAGAAGAAGATGGTATGGATCGGATGGTTGTAGATTATCGACCCGTTAACTTGGTCACAATAAAGAACAAGTATCCGCTCCCCAGGATCAACGACCTGTATGATCAGCTCGCTGGATCCTCAGTCTTTTCTAAGATGGATTTGAGGTTGGGCTACCATCAAATCAAAATCAAGAATGGGGACATTCCCAAAACGGCCTTTGTTACTCGTTACAACCAATACGAGTACACCGTCATGTCCTTCGGTTTAACCAACGCCCCAGCCACTTTCTCTCGGTTAATGAACTCAATCTTCATGAAGTATTTGGATAAATTCATTGTGGTTTACCTCGATGATATACTCATCTACTCCAAGAATGAGGAAGAACATGTCGAGCATCTAAGGCTAGTGTTGATGAAACTTCGAGAGCATCGCCTTTATGCCAAATTTTCTAAATGTGAATTTTGGTTGCCAGAAGTGACCTATCTAGGCCATGTAATCTCTGGTAAGGGTATTGCTGTCAATCCCGAGCGAGTTCAAGCCATTCTTAATTGGACTCCACCTGAATCGGTCAAGCAAGTTCGGAGTTTCCTTGGCTTAGCGAGCTATTGTCGCTGCTTTGTCGAGAACTTCTCCAAAGTTGCTAAACCTCTAACTGAACTCCTCAAGAAAGATAAAAAGTTCGAGTGGACTCCATAGTGTGAGCACAACTTTCAGGAACTGAAAATACGCCTGACATCCGCTCCCGTACTGGTACCACCAGATTTCTCTAAGGACTTTGTTATCTATTGCGACGGCTCGCGACAAGGACTAGGTTGCATTCTCATGCAAGATCGACACGTAACTGCTTATGCTTCACGGCAATTGCACCCACATGAGGAAAATTATCCTACTCATGATCTAGAGCTTGCAGCTGTAGTCCATGCACTCAAAACCTGGCGACATTACCTCCTCGGTAATCGTTGTGAAATCTTCACCGATCACCAAAGTCTTAAGTATATTCACCCAACCGGATTTGAATCTCAGGCAAAGACGTTGGGTCGAGTTGATCACATATTTTGACTTAGGGATAACTTACACCCCAGGAAAAGCTAATGTCATGGCTAATGCACTAAGTCGTAAATCTTATTGTAACAATCTGATGTTACAACAAAGTCAACCGCTTCTCCATGAGGAATTTCGGAAGCTTAACCTTCACATCGTTTCTCAAGGATTCCTTTCCACCTTGGTGGCGAAACCTACTCTTACGGATCAAATCATCGCTGCCCAAAAGTGGGATAAAGGGATATCCCAGATCAAGGAGAACGTTGCTAGCGGAGATGCTAAATGTTTCTCTACAAATGATCATGGTGTTGTGTACTTCGAGAATCGTCTAGTGGTTTCCAAGAACCAGCATCTACGGCAGTTGATCCTTAAGGAGGCTCATGAATCTCCTCTCACCATTCATCCCGGTAGCACCAAAATGTATCAGGACCTATGCCAGAGGTTCTGGTGGACTAGGATGAAGAGAGACATTGCTCAGTTTGTTGCTAATTACGACATCTGCCATCGTGTAAAAGCAGAGCACCAAAGGCCTGCTGGCACCCTTCAACCTTAGCTATTCCTGAATGGAAATGGGATAAAATTGGTATGGATTTCATCACCGGTTTTCCTAGGACCAAGAGCGGGAATAATGCTATATTTGTCGTTGTCGATCGTCTTTCCAAAGTGGCCCATTTCTTGCCTGTTTGCGAGAGTATAACCGCTTGTCAGCTAGCAGACTTGTATATCTCCCGAATAGTGTCCCTCCATGGTGTTCCACTGGAAATTAACTTGGATCGAGGAAGTCTCTTCACCTCTCGATTTTGGGAAAGTTTCCAAAATGCTATGGGAACCCGCCTATCCTTTAGCACCTCTTTTCACCCTCAATCAAGTGGTCAAGTAGAACGCGTCAACCAGATTCTAGAAGACATGCTTCGAGCTTCTATTATCTCATTCGGAATGGATTGGGAGAAATGCCTTCCATTTGCCGAATTTTCTTATAACAACAGCTATCAATCTAGCTTGGGTAAAGCCCCTTTTGAAGTTCTCTATGGACGAAGGTGACGAACGCCTCTTAACTGGTCGGAAACCGGGGAAAGACAATTCTTCGGCCCAGATATGATCCAGGAAGCCGAAGAGCAAGTTCGCATCGTTCGTGAAAAGTTGAAAACAGCCCAATCTCGTCAAAAGAGCCAATATGACCGAAAACATAAGGCTTTGACTTTTGAGGTTGACGAGAAGGCTTACCTTCGAGTTACTCCTTTGAAGGGAACCCATCGTTTCGGTATCAAAGGCAAATTGGCTCCTCGCTACATTGGACGCTTTCGCATTCTTGCCAAACGAGGAGAAGTTGCCTACCAATTGGAACTACCTCCGCACCTCTCCAGAGTCCATGATGTCTTCCACATTTCTCAACTCAGGTGTTGCTTCGCGGATCCTATCCGTGGAGTGGACCACAAAACGCTTGATCTTCAAGGTAATCTCACGTATCGAGAGTACCCCGTTCATATCCTCGATCAAGCCGAACGTACCACTCGACGTCATAATATCAAGTTTCTCAAGGTTCAATGGTCGCACCATTCTGAGAAAGAAGCAACTTGGGAAAGGGAGGATCGTCTTCGACTTGAGTATCCCGCCTTCTTTCCGGAGGAACCTAAATCTCGGGACGAGATTTTTCTGAGTGGGGGTGAGTTGTCACACCCTAGCTAGTTAATGCATTAGAATGTTGCATCATGTTTATTTCATTCATCAGAAACTTGAAATGGGGATGACAGAACCCCCAGCACCCCCTGAAACCAACTAGGGTTTACTAAAAATATTTTCAATGAACCTGAAATGCCCTTCTAAAATGTTCATCACCTCTGCCTTGGTCTTAAACCACTGCCAAAAGTGATGCACAAATTTCTAGGTCATCCTAAGGTCACTGGATTAAATCATTAGTTATTTGAATTTCAGCATTTAAATAATATAAAATATTTCAAATGCTCAAATAATCCCAAACTAAAATGTTCCATGCTGGATATATTCCAAATAGTGGCCATATGCAGTTTGGTGATTTTTGGAGATGCCTAAGTATTTTTAGAAATGCAACAAACCTACAGAAATAAAAATAAAACAGAAACAAATGAAAAACCCTCTTACCTGGCCAAACCCACGCCCCGGCCCACCTGGTGGCGCAGCACTGTGCTGGCCCGTGCCAGCCAGCTGCTTCGTCCCTGCTAGGCAGGCAGGGAGGTGACGACGACGAGCGCGAGCTCACCATGGCGCCACCTGCTTGCCGCTTCACCGCGGGACGGGCTAGACGACCTCCACGTCGCGCCCCCGACCCCCTGGACACGTCCACTCTTCCCCTGCCTCTCTTCCTCGCTCCCCTCCGCCATGGCCGACGCTGCCGCAGCCACGCCGCTGTCGTAGCCGTAGCCACCGTCGTCTCTATGCCGCCTGACCGTGTCCACGAGCTCCGCCACCGTCCTCTCCGTCGAGCAGGCCGAGCCCTGAGCACTCGCGTGCCCCGAAGCCACTGCATTAACCTCGCCCGACTCCGCCACCGCTGGAGAGCCCCTTCATCGTCACCGTCGCAGCAAGCCGTCCCCGACCTCGCCGTCAACTCCATCACAACCGCCCTATCCTCTCCGTTCTCTCTCTCGAGCCCCGTAGCGACTGCACGTAGCTCACCAGCACGCGCCGCCGCTGAGCTCATCACCAACGTGACTCCAGTCACTCAATGGCCGTGCCACCTTGTCCACTAGCCCTATCGCACCCCCAGGAGCTCACCGCACTAGTCCACGTGCCTCGTCGTGCCCCCTAGCGACGAGTCCGAGCTCGTCCAAGCTCCGGCCGCCGCAAAACTCGTCACCGGCGTCGTTTCTGGCGACCCCGAGCCCAACCACCGCCACCACTGGACGCGGCTCACTCCCCGCTTCGCGTAGGTGCCCTCCGCCGCCTTTTTGGTCGTCGGAGCACAAAACCCGCACCGCACCGCCGCGTTTGGCCTCGCCGGTGGCTAAAGATCGGCGAGTTTGACCCCCCTGACCCCGTTTGACCATGGGTGGGCCCACTTGGACCCCCCCTGGGTCACTGACAGGTGGGGCATAGCTCTGCTAATTAACTAGGATTAGTACTAATTATAATTAGTTAAACTAATGACACTGACAGACGAGACCCACTGGTCAGGTTTGACCTAGACCGTCCCATTGACCACTGATGTCACCCTGATGCAATGCTGACGCAGTAATTTAATTACTGGAATTATTCTTATACAGGAAATTCCAGAAAATACCACAAACTTCAAAAAATCATAGAAATTAATCTGTAGCTCCAAATGCAAAGTGTTATATATGAAAAATGATCATAAAAACCCAATCTTTCCATCTGTACTGGTTTCATGCATGTTTAAACAAGTTAACCTGCTGTTTAGTGCAGAACAAGACAAAGCACTTAAAAGGACCATGTATGAGCTTGAAACTTGAATCTTTGATTCAACATGGTTCAAACCCATCTGGTGTTGGTTGCATTAGCCCAATACACTCATTTTGCCATGTCTCATGCATGCATCATATTGTGGCATATTGTTTAGTGATGATTGTGTATCGGTGCTCTCTGTGGCAGGTTCTGCCCCTGATTTGTATCACGAATACCCTAACGAAAAACAATACCAGTCCACGGACCTGCAAGGCAAGCAAGCAACCATTTGATCATGTCGATACAATCCCATGTTCTTGCTTCTGCTCTCTTTTACTGCATTAAGACAACGCGATTCAAACTGCTGTGTGCTACGGTAGTTGAACCCATTTCCTCTACATGACCTGTCATTGCCACAATAACTAGATGAAACCCACTAGCATGTGTAGGAGTTGATTGAGCCATGTGTATGTGTTGTTCCTACCTTGCTATGCCTGCTATGCTTAGAGTCATGTCAGGTCTGGTTCATCTGGGTGATGGGCTAGGGTGAAATGATCATGTCAGTAATGAGGGTGATGTGTTGAACACGATTTGGTAAAGGTATTGATGAGAGGCCATGTAGGAGTACATGGTGGGTTGTTTCATTGAAGTCGTCCTTAAGCACTGAGATCTGTATGTGTGATTTAAGTTTCAGCTACTACCATACATTGGGCCCTGAAATATGACCCCGCTTGAATTCTTATCCACCCTAGTCCTTTGTCCAGGAGTTGCAAGTAGTTTCTGGTGTTTGTAGCTTACTGGAGGCCGTGGGCAGTGCTGACCCGCGGGGTGGGCTGTGATGCGGTAGGTACGTGGTCGGGTATACTGGGCACCCATTAGGTGTCTTAGAACCCTGTACACATCGTTCGGGGTCTTATGCGGAAACCTCAGCCGGACTCCCTGCGGATGGAACCTGAATAAGCAATAAACCTGGACTAGAGACTTAGGTGTTTAGGTAGGTCGTGGTCTACACCCATGTCGGTTTTCGCTTGAGGTCTACCAAGCACATGTCGTGTGCAGACGCTAAGTGATGGAAACATGTATGAAGAAGTACACCCCTGCAGGGTTAACATCATCTATTCGAATAGCCGCGTCTGCGATAAAGGACTACTTGGTTGCCTATACAGTTCATAGACAAGTAAATGGATACTGCTAAAACCCTCAAGATAAGTGTGACTGCCGAGGATGGCTCTTCCGTAGGATGACAGAGGTGGATCCTCGGTAGTGTATTGAAGTGGTGAGTAGTGAACTCGAGTGTGCAAAACCATTTCAAGTTGGAGCCTCGTAAGATAGCTTAGCCAAGAGTCAAAGCTAGCTTGCTGCAATAACCCCACCAACCCTTCTTGATAATGTGCATGTATGTAGGATCTGATGTAAGTCTTGCTGAGTACCTTTGTACTCATGTTGCTTAATTCATGTTTTACAGAAGACGCTGCAACCCCTTCTGATGAGTTCTTCATAGACGTCGTTGTCGACGAGTAGGCTGAAGCCCAGGTGGTGATCCTGAGCTCACGATGGACCATGTAGAATAGTCAGGCTTACCCAAGCCTCTTTTATTTCCTAGTTGTCTGTACTCAGACAAGTTACTTCCGCTGTTGGCTTGTATGTTTGTATGACTTGAATGCTGGGTCGTGTGACCCATACTTGTGTGTATGATATGTTGGCTCTCTGAGCCTTTAAATAAAGTACTTGTGTTCTAGAGTCATGTTGTGATGCCTTGTTGTATTTTCACATATCGAGCATATTGTGTGTATGATTGAAATGCTTGGTATGTGTGGGATCTGACTATCTAGTTGTTTATCCTTAGTAGCCTCTCTTACCGCGAAATGTCTCCTAGTGCTTCCACTGAGCCATGGTAGTTTGCTACTGCTCCGGAACACTTAGGCTGGCCGGCATGTGTCCTTCGTTCTTGTGTCTGTCCCTTCGGGGAAATGTCACGCGATGAATACCGGAGTCCTGTTAGCCTTCTACAGCCCGGTTTACCGGAGTCCTGCTAGCCCAGTGCTACAGCCTGGATTCACTCGCTGATGACCGACACGTTTGTTGCTGGGTCATGTATGCCTGTCCCTATAAGTTAGTGCCACTTTAGGTTTACGACTAGCCATGTCAGCCCGGGCTCTTTATCATATGGATGCTAGTGACACTATCATATACGTGTGCCAAAAGGCGCAAACGGTCCCGGGCAAGGTAAGGCGACACCCGTGGGAATACCGTGCGTGAGGCCGCAAAGTGATATGAGGTGTTACATGCTAGATCGATGTGGCATTGAGTCGGGGTCCTGACACCGGTACTCCAGAAAATACCCGAATCACTTGAAACCATTCCGATGTCCTAATACAACCTTCCAATATATGAATATTTACCTTTCAACCATTTCGAGACTCCTCGTCATGTCTGTGATCTCACCCGGGGCTCCGAACAAACTTCGGTCACCAAAATACATAACTCATAATACAAATCGTCATCGAACGTTAAGTGTGCAAACCATACGGGTTCGAGAACTATGTAGACATGATCGAGACACATCTACGGTCAATAACCAATAGCGGAACCTTGATGCTCATATTGGCTCCTACATATTCTATTAAGATCTTTATCGGTCAAACCGCAAAACGACATACGTTGTTCCCTTTGTCATCGGTATGTTACTTGCCCGAGATTCGATCATCGGTATCATCATACCTAGTTCAATCTTGGTACCGGCAAGTCTCTTTACTCATTCCGTAATGCATCATCCCACAACTAACTCATTAGTCACATTGCTTGCAAGGCTTATAGTGATGTGCACTACCGAGAGGGCACAGAGATACCTGTCCGATACAAATCCTAATCTTGATCAATGCCAACCCAACAAACACCTTCAGAGACACATGTAGAGTATCTTTAAAATCACCCAGTTACGTTGTGACGTTTGATAGCACACAAGGTGTTCCTACGGTATTCGGGAGTTGCATAATCTATAGTCAGAGGAACATGTATAAGTCATGAAGAAAGCAATAGCAATAAAACTAAATGATCATTATGCTAAGCTAACGGATGGGTCTTGTCCTTCACATCATTCTCTAATGATGTGATCCCGTTCATCAAATCACAACACATGTCTATTGTCAGGAAACATAACCATCTTTGATCAACGAGCTAGTCAAGTAGAGGCATACTAGGGACACTCTATTTTGTCTATGTATTCACACATGTACTAAGTTTCCGGTTAATACAATTCTAGCATGAATAATAAGCATTTGTCATGATATAAGGAAATATAAATAACAACTTTATTATTGCCTCTAGGGCATATTTCCTTCAGTCTACCACTTGCACTAGAGTCAATAATCTAGATTACATAGTAATGATTCTAACACCCATGGAGTCTTGGTGCTGATCATGTTTTGCTCGTGGAAGAGGCTTAGTCAACGGGTTTGCAACATTCAGATCCATATGTATTTTGCAAATCTCTATGTCTCCCTCCTTGACTTGATCACAAATGGAATTGAAGCATCTCTTGATGTGTTTGATCTCTTGTGAAATCTGGATTCCTTCGCCAAGGCAATTGCTTCAGTATTGTCACAAAAGATTTTCATTGGACACGATGCACTAGGTATTACACCTAGATCGGATATAAACTCCTTCATCCAGACTCCTTTATTTGCTGCTTCCGAAGCAGCTATGTACTCCGCTTCACACATAGATTCTGCCACGACGCTCTTCTTGGAACTGCACCAACTGACAGCTCCACCATTCAATATAAATACATACCCGGTTTGTGACTTAGAGTCATGTGGATCAGTGTCAAAGCTTGCATCAACATAACCATTTACGACAAGCTCTTTGTCACCTCCATGAACGAGAAACATATCCTTTGTCCTTTTCAGGTATTTCAGGATGTTCTTGACCGCTGTTGAGTGATCCACTCCTGGATTAGTTTGGTACCTTCCTGCTAAACTTATTGCAAGGCACACATCAGGTCTGGTACACAGCATTGCATACATGATATAACCTATGGCAGAGGCATAGGGAATGACTTTCATTTTCTCTCTATCTTCTGCAGTGGTCGGGCATTGAGTCTGAGTCAACTTCACACCTTGTAACACAGGCAAGAACCCTTTCTTTGACTGATCCATTTTGAACTTCTTCAAAACTTTATCAAGGTATGTGCTTTGTGAAAGTCCAATTAAGCGTCTTGATCTATCTCTACAGATCTTGATGCCCAATATATAAGAAGCTTCACCAATGTCTTTCATTGAAAAATTCTTATTCAAGTATCCTTTTATGCTATCCAGAAATTATGTATCATTTACAATCAACAATATGTCATCCACATATAATATTAGAAATGCTATAGAGCTCCCACTCACTTTCTTGTAAATACAGGCTTCTCCAAAAGTCTGTATAAAACCATATGCTTTGATCACACTATCAAAGCGTATATTCCAACTCCAAGAGGCTTGCACCAGTCTATAAATGGATCGCTGGAGCTTGCACACTTTGTTAGCACCTTTAGGATCGACAAAACCTTTTGGTTGCATCATTTACAACTCTTCTTTAAGAAATCCATTAAGGAATGTAGTTTTGACATCCATTTGCCAAATTTCATAATCATAAAATGCGGCAATTGCTAATATGATTCGGACAGACTTAAGCATCACTACGGGTGAGAAGGTCTCATCGTAGTCAACTCCTTGAACTTGTCGAAAACCTTTCACGACAAGTCAACCTTTGTAGACAGTAACAGTACCGTCAGCGTCATTCTTCTTATTGAAGATCCATTTATTCTTTATGGCTTGCCGATCATCGGGCAAGTCAACCAAAGTCCACACTTTGTTCACATACATGGATCCCATCTCAGATTTCATGGCCTCAAGCCATTTCGCGGAATCTGGGTTCATCATCGCTTCCAAATAGTTCATAAGTTCGTCATGGTCTAGTAACATGACTTCCAGAACATGATTACCATACCACTCTCTTGTGGAATGTACTCTGGTTGACCTACGAGGTTCGGTAGTAACTTGATCCGAAGTTTCATGATCATCATCATTAACTTCCTCACTAATTGGTGTAGGCATCACTGGAACTGATTTTTGTGATGAACTACTCTCCAACTCGAGAGAAGGTACAATCACCTCATCAAGTTCTACTTTCCTCCCACTCACTTCTTTCGAGAGAAACTCCTTCTCTAGAAAGGATCCATTCTTGGCAACAAAAATCTTCCCGCAACGGTATGATCGAGGTGTGTAACTGTGGAGGGGGGCACCGCACACGACTAAAAGATCAACTTGTGTTGTCTGTTGTGTCTTTGGGTGCCCCCTCCCCACGTATATAAAGGAGGAAGGGAGGAGGAGGCCGGCCAGGAGGAGGCGCACCCAAGGGGGAGAGTCCTACTCCATGTAGGTTTGGCTCCCCCCTTTCCTATTCCTCTTAGGAAACAGAGGAAGGAGGAGGAGAGAAGAAGGAAAGGGGGGGTCGGCCCCCCAAACCCTAAACCAATTCGGTTTGGGCCTAGGGGGGGCGCCCCACCTCTTTCCCGTTGCCTCCTATCTCCACTAGGGCCCATAAAGGCCCATAGACTCCCCGGGGGGTTCCGGTAACCTCCCGGTACTCCGAAAAATACCCGATACACTTCGGAACCCTTCCGGTGTCCGAATATAACCTTCCAATATATCAATATTTATGTCTCGACCATTTTGAGACTCCTATTCACATCCGTGATCTCATACGGGACTGCAAACAAACTTCGGTCATCAAAAACACATAACTCATAATACATATCGTCATCGAACTTTAAGCGTGCGGACCCTATGGGTTCTAGAACTATGTAGACATGACCGAGACACATCTCCGATCAATAACCAATAGCGGAACCTAGATGCTCATATTGGCTCCTACATATCCTACAAAGATCTTGATCGGTCAAACCACGTAACAACATCCGTTGTTCCCTTGGTCATCGATATGTTACTTGCCCGAGATTCGATCATCGGTATCTCAATACCTAGTTCAATCTCGTTACCAGCAAGTCTCTTTACTCGTTCTGTAATACTTCATCCCGCAACTAACTCATTAGTCACAATGCATGCAAGGCTTATAGTGATGAGCATTACCGAGAGGGCCCACAGATACCTCTCCGATACACGGAGTGACAAATCCTAATCTCGATCTATGCCAACCCAACAAACACCTCCGGAGACACCTGTAGAGCATCTTTATAATCACCCAGTTATGTTGTGACGTCTGATAGCACACAAGGTGTTCCTCTGGTATTCGGGAGTTGCATAATCTCATAGTTTGAGGAACATGTATAAGTCATGAAGAAAGCAGTAGCAAAGAAACTGTTACAATCATAATGCTAAGCTAACGGATGGGTCATGTCCGTCACATCATTCTCCTAATGATCTGATCACGTTCATCAAATGACAAGACTTTCCTATGGTTAGGAAACATAACCATCTTTGATTAACGTGCTAGTCAAGTAGAGGCATACTAGGGACTATATGTTTTGTCTATGTGTTCACACATGTACTAAGTTTCCGGTTAATAAAATTATAGCATGAATAACAAACATTTATCATGAATTAAGGAAACGAATAATAATTTATTATTGCCTCTAGGGCATATTTCCTCCAGTATCCCACTTGCACTAGAGTCAATAATCTAGATTACATAGTAATGATTCTAACACCCATGGAGCTTTGGTGCTGATCATGTTTTGCTTGTGGAAGAGGCTTAGTCAACGTCACATCTGTGTGTATCTTGCAAATCTCTATGTCCCCTTCCGACACTTGATGACGGATGGAATTGAAGCGTCTCTTGATTTGCTTGGTTCTCTTTGTCACCTCCGTGAACGAGAAACATATCGTTAGTCCTTTTCATGTATTCCAGGATGTTCTTAACCGCTATCCAGTGATCCACTCCTGGATTAGTTTGGTACCTCCCTGCTAAACTTATAGCAAGGCACACATCAGGTCTGGTACACAGCATTGCATACATGATAGAACCTATGGCTGAGGTATAGGGACTGGCTTTCATTTTCTCTCTATCTTCTGCTGTGATCGGGCATTGAGTCCGACTCAACTTCACACCTTGTAACACATGCAAGAACCCTTTCTTTGACTGATCCATTTTGAACTTCTTCAAAACTTTATCAAGGTATGTGCTTTGTGAAAGTCCAATTAAGCGTCTTGATCTATCTGGATAGAACTTGATGCCCAATATGTAAGCAGCATCTCCAAGGTCTTTCATAGAAGAACTCTTATTCAGGTATCCCTTTATGCTATCCAGAAATTCTATATCATTTCCAATCAACAATATGTCATCCACATATAATATCAGAAATGCTACAGAGCTCCCACTCACTTTCTTGTAAATATAGGCTTCTCCAAAAGTCTGTATAAAACCATATGCTTTGATCACACTACCAAAGCGTTTATTCCAACTCTGAGAGGCTTGTACCAATCCATAAATGGATCACTGGAGCTTGCACACTTTGTTAGCACCCTTTGGATCGACAAAACCTTCTGGTTGCATCATATACAACTCTTCTTCTAGGAATCCATTCAGGAATGCAGTTTTGACATGCATCCGCCAAATTTCATAATTATAAAATGCAGCAATTGCTAACATGATTCGGACAGACTTAAGCATTGCTACGAGTGAGATAGTCTCATCATAGTCAACTCCTTTAACTTGTTGAAAACCTTTTACAACAAGTCAAGCTTTGTAAACAGTAACATTACCATCTGCGTCGGTCTTCTTCTTAAAGATCCATTTATTTTCTATGGCTTGCCGATCATCGGCCAAGCCACCAAAGTCCACACTTTGTTCTCATACATGGATCCCATCTCAGATTTCATGGCCTTAAGCCATTTCGCGGAATCTAGGCTCATCATCGCTTCCTCATAGTTCGTAGGTTCATCATGGTCTAGTAACATGACTTCCAGAACAGGATTACCGTACCACTCTAGTGCAGATCTTACTCTGGAAGCCCTACGATGTTCGTAGTAACTTGATCTGAAGCTTCATGATCATCATCATTAGCTTCCTCACTAATTGGTGTAGAAATCACAAGAACTGATTTCTGAGATGAACTATTTTCCAATAAGGGAGAAGGTACAATTACCTCATCAAGTTCTACTTTCCTCCCACTCACTTCTTTCGAGAGAAACTCCTTCTCTAGAAAGGATCCATTTTTAGCAACAAAGATTTTGCCTTCAGATCTGTGATAGAAGGTGTACCCAATAGTTTTCTTTGGGTATCCTATGAAGATGCACTTCTCCGATTTGGGTTCGAGCTTATCAGGTTGAAGCTTTTTCATATAAGCATCGAAGCCCCAAACTTTAAGAAATGACAACTTTGGTTTCTTGCCAAACCGCAGTTCATAAGGTGTCGTCTCAACGGATTTTGATGGTGCCCTATTTAAAGTGAATGCGGCCGTCTCTAAAGCATAACCCCAAAATGATAGTGGTAAATCAGTAAGAGACATCATAGATTGCACCATATCCAATAAAGTACGGTTACGATGTTCGGACACACCATTTCGCTGTGGTGTTACAGGTGGCGTTAATTGTGAAACTATCCCATGTTGTTTCAAATGAAGACCAAACTCGTAACTCAAATATTCTCCTCCACGATCAGATCGTAGAAACTTTATTTTCTTGTTATGATGATTTTCCACTTCACTCTGAAATTCTTTGAACTTTTCAAATTTTTTAGACTTATGCTTCATTAAGTAGATATAACCATATCTGCTCAAATCATATATGAAGGTAAGAAAATAATGATACCCACCACGAGGACCGCATACATCGGTATGTATTATTTCCAACAAGTCAGTAACTCGTTCCATTGTTCCAGATAATGGAGTTTTAGTCATCTTGGCCATAAGGCATGGTTCGCAAGCACCAAGTCATTCATAATCAAGTGATTCCAAAAGTCCATTAGCATGGAGTTTCTTCATGCGCTTTACACCGATATGACCCAAATGGTAGTGCCACAAATAAGTTGCACTATCATTATTGAACTTATATCTTTTGGCTTCAATACTATGAATATGTGTATCACTACTATTGAGATTCAATAAAAATAGACCACTCATCAAGGGTGCATGACTATAAAAGATATTACTCATATAAATAGAACAACCATTATTCTCTGATTTAAATGAATAACCGTCTCGCATCAAACAAGATCTAGATATAATATTCATGCTCAACGCTGGCACCAAATAACAATTATTCAGGTCTAAAACTAATCCCGAAGGTAGATGTAGAGGTAGCATGCCGACCGCGATCGCATCGACTTTGGAACCATTTCCCACGCGCATCGCCACCTCATCCTTAGCCAATCTTCGCTTAATCCGTAGCCCCTGTTTCGAGTTGCAAATATGAGCAACAGAACCAATATCAAATACCCAGGCGCTACTGCGCGCATTAGTTAAGTACACATCAATAACATGTATATCAATTATACCTTTCACTTTGCCATCCTTCTTATCCGCCAAATACTTGGGGCAGTTCCGCTTCCAGTGACCACTCCCTTTGCAGTAGAAGCGCTCAGTTTCAGGCTTAGGTCTGGACTTGGTTTCTTCTCTTGAGCAACAACCTTTTTGCCGTTCTTCTTGAAGTTCCCTTCTTCCCATTGCCCTTTTTCTTGAAACTAGTGGTCTTGTTGACCATCAACACTTGATGCTCCTTTTAGATTTCTACCTCCGCAGCCTTTAGCATTGCGAAGAGCTCGGGAATAGTCTTGTTCATCCCTTGCATATTATTGTTCATCATGAAACTTTTGTAGTTTGGTGGCAGTGATTGAAGAACTCTATCAATGGCACTATCATTAGGAAGTTTAACTCCCAGTTGAGTCAAGTGGTTGTGGTACCCAGACATTCTGAGTATATGTTCACTGACAGAACTATTCTCCTCCATTTTACAGCCGTAGAACTTATTGGAGACTTCATATCTCTCAATCCGGGCATTTGCCTGAAATATTAACTTCAACCTCTAGAACATCTCATATGCTCCATGACGTTCAAAACATCGTTGAAGTCCTAGTTCTAAGCCATAAAGCATGGCACACTGAACTATCGAGTAGTCATCAGCTTTGCTCTGCCAGACGTTCTTAACGTCATCAGTAGCATCTGCAGCAGGCCTGGCACCCAACGGTGCTTCCAGGACGTAATTCTTCTGTGCACCAATGAGGATAATCCTCTAGTAACGGACCCAGTATGTGTAGTTGCTGCCATCATCTTTCAACTTAGCTTTCTCTTGGAACACATTAAAATTCAAAGGATCTGTAGCACGGGCCATTGATCTACAATAACATAGACATGCAAAATACTATCAGGTACTAAGTTCATGATAAATTAAAGTTTAATTAATCATATTACTTAAGAACTCCCACTTAGATAGACATCCCTCTAATCATCTAAGTGATCACGTGATCCAAATCAACTAAATCATGTCCAATCATCACGTGAGATGGAGTAGTTTTCAATGGTGAACATCACTATGTTGACCATATCTACTATATGATTCATGTTCAACCTTTCGGTCTCAGTGTTCCGAGGCCATATCTGCATATGCTAGGCTCATCAAGTTTCACCCGAGTATTCTGCGTGTGCAAAACTAGCTTGCACCCGTTGTATGTGAACATAGAGCTTATCACACCCGATCATCATGTGGTGTCTCGGCACGACGAACTGTAGCAATGGTGCATACTCAGGGAGAACACTTATACCTTGAAATTTAGTAAGGGATCATCTTATAATGCTACCGCCGTACTAAGCAAAATAAGAATCCAAAAAGATAAACATCACATGCAATCAAAAAATGTGACATGATATGGCCATCATCATCTTGTGCTCATGATCTCCATCACCGAAGCATCGCCATGATCTCCATCGTCACCGGCGCGACACCTTGATCTCCATCATAGCATCGTTGTCTCTCGCCAACTATTGTTACTACGACTATCGCTACCGCTTAGTGATAAAGTAAAACAATTACATGGCGATTGCATTGCATACAATAAAGCAACAACCATATCACTCCTGCCATTTGCCGATAACTTTGTTACAAAACATGATCATCTCATACAGCAAATTATATCACATCATGCCTTGACCAGATCACATCACAGCAAGCCCTGCAAAAACAAGTTAGACGTCTTTTACTTTGTTGTTGCAAGTTTTTACGTGGCTGCCACGGGCTTCTAGCAAGAACCGTTCTTACCTATGCATAAAAACCACAACGATTTTTCATCAAGTGTGTTGTTTTAACCTTTAACAAGGACCGGGCGTAGCCACACTCGATTTAACAAAAGTTGGAGAAACAGACACTCACTAGCCACCTGTGTGCGAAGCACATCGGTAGAACCAGTCTCGCGTAAGCGTACGCGTAATGTCGGTCTGAGCCGCTTCATCCAACAATACCGTCAAATCAAAGTATGACATGCTGGTAAGCATTATGACTATTATCGCCCACAACTCTTTATGTTCTACTCGTGCATATAACATCTATGCATAGACCTGGCTCTGATACCACTGTTGGGGAATGCGACAATTTTAAAAAATTTCCTACGATCATGCAAGATCTATCTAGGTGATGCATAGCAACAAGAGGGGAGAGCGTTGTCTATGTACCCTCGTAGACCGAAAGCAGAAGCGTTATGACAACGCGGTTGATGTAGTCGTACGTCTTCAAGATCCGACCGATCCTAGCACCAAAGGTACGACACCTCCATGGTCTTCACACGTTCAGCTCGGTGACGTCCCATGAACTTAAGATCTAGCTGAGGTCAAGGGAGAGTTTCGTCAGCATGACGGCATGGAGATGGTGATGATGAAGTTACCGGTGCAGGGCTTCGCCTAAGCACTACGACGATATGACAGAGGTGGAAATCTATGGAGGGGGGCACTACACACGGCTAAAAGATCAACTTGATAAACTTGCTTGTCTATGGGGTGCCCCCCTCCCCCGTATATAAAGGAGGAAGGGAGGAGGAGGCCGGCCAGGGGAGGAAGCGCGCCAAGGGGGGGCAATCCTACTCCAAGTAGGTTTCGGCCCCCCTTTCCTATTCCAACAAGGAGAAGGAGGGAAGGAGGAGGAGAAGATAAGGAAGGAGGGGGGCGCCGCCCTCCTGGCCGGCCCTGTCTCTTCTCTAGTAAGGCCCATGAGGCCTAATAGCTTGGGGGGGGGGGGTTCCGGTAACCCCCGGTACTCCGGTTTTATCCGAAACTTCTCCGAAACACTTCCAGTGTCCAAACATAGCCGTCCAATATATCAATATTTATTTCTCGACCATTTCGAGACTCCTCGTCATGTCCGTGATCACATCCGAGACTCCTAACAACCTTTGGTACATCATATCACATAAACTCATAATACCAATCGTCGTCGAACGTTAAGCGTGCGGACCCTACGGGTTCAAGAACTATGTAGACATGACCGAGACACATATCTGGTGAATAACCAATAGTGGAACTTGGATCCTCATATTGGTTCCTACATATTATACGAACATCTTTATCGGTCATACCGCATAACAACATACGTTGTTCCCTTTGTCATCGGTATGTTACTTGCCCGAGATTCGATCGTCGGTATCGTCATACCTAGTTCAATCTCATTACCAACAAGTCTCTTTACTCGTTCCGTAATACTTCATCCCACAACTAACTCATTAGTCACAATGCTTGCAAGGCTTATAGTGATGAGCATTACTGAGAGGGCCCAGAGATACCTCTCCAATACACGGAGTGACAAATCCTAATCTCGATCTATGCCAACCCAACAAACACATTCAAAGACACCTGTAGAGCATCTTTATAATCACCCAGTTATGTTGCGACGTTTGATAGCACACAAGGTGTTCCTCCGGGATTCGGGATCTGCATAATCTCATAGTCTGAGGAACATGTATAAGTCATGAAGAAAGAAGTAGCAAAGAAACTGTTACGATCATAATGCTAAGCTAACGGATGGGTCATGTCCATCACATCATTCTCCTAATGATGTGATCCCATTCATCAAATGACAACACATGTCTGTGGTTAGGAAACATAACCATCTTTGATTAACGAGCTAGTCAAGTAAAGGCATACTAGGGACTATATGTTTTGTCTATGTACTCACACATGTACTAAGTTTCGGTTAATACAATTGTAGCTGAATAAAACATTTATCATGAATTAAGAAAATAAATAATAATTTTATTATTGCCTCTAGGGCATATTTCCTTCAGAGATGACACAGAAGTCACCTAGTACCTGCACAAATAATCAAGAACCTTGCAACCAACGCGATAAAGGGGTTGTTAATCCCTTGACGGTCACTCGCAAAAGTGAGACCTAATAAAGATAGTAAAGTAAATATTTTTGGTATTTTTGTTGTATAGATTGGAAAGTAAAGATTGCAATATAGTAAACGAGATTTAAAGAGATGCTATATAACAGTAAAGAGATGTAATATAATAGAAAAGAGACCCGGGGGCCATAGGTTTCACTAGTGGCTTCTCTCAAGATTACATGTATTACAGTGGGTGAACAAATTACTGCCGAGCAATTGATAGAAAACTGCATAATTATGAAGATATCTAAGGCAATGATCATGAACATAGGCATCACGTCCGTGTCCAGTAGACCTAAACGATTCTGCATCTACTACTATTACTCCACACATCAACCGCTATCCAGCATGCATCTAGAGTATTAAGTTCATAAGAACGGAGTAACGCATTAAGCAAGATGACATGATGTAGAGGGATAAACTCAGGCAATATGATATAAACCCCATCTTTTTATCCTCGATGGCAACAATACAATACGTGCCTTGCTGCCCCTACTGTCACTGGGAAAGGACACCGCAAGATTGAACCCAAAGCTAAGTACTTCTCCCATTGCAAGAAAGATCAATCTAGTCGGCTAAACTAAACCGATAATTCGAAGAGACTTGCAAAGATATCAAATCATGCATATAAGAATTCAGAGAAGAACCAAATAATATTCATAGATAATCTTATTCATAAATCCACAATTCATCGGATCTCGGCAAACACACCTCAAAAGAGTATTACATTGAATAGATCTCCAAAAACATCGAGGAAAACTCTGTATTGAGAATCAAAGAGAGAGAAGAAGCCATCTAGCTAATAACTATGGACCCGAAGGTCTGTGGTAAACTACTCACGCTTCATTGGAGAGGCAATGGTGTTGATGTAGAACCCCTCCATGATTGATCCCCCCTCCGATAGATCGCCGGAAAAGGCCCCAAGATGGGATCTCACGGGTACAGAAGGTTGCGGCGGTGGAAAAGTGGTTTTGTGGCCCCCCTTGATGTTTCTAGGGTATAAGAGTATATATAGGCAAAAGAAGTACGTCGATGGAGCTACGAGGGGCCCACGAGGGTGGAGGGCACGCCTACCCTCTGGGCACGCCCTCCTGCCTCGTGGACGCCTCGTGGTGTTTTTGACTTCAACTCCAAGTCTTCTGGTTTGCTTTCGGTCCAAGAAAGATCGTCGCAAAGGTTTCATTCCATTTGCACTCCGTTTGGTATTCCTTTTATGCAAAACTCTAAAATAGGCAAAAAAAACAGAAACTGGCACTGGGCCTCCGGTTAATAGGTTAGTCCCGAAAATAATATAAAAGAGCATATTAAAGCCCATTAAACATCCAAAACAGATAATATAATAGCATGGAACAATAAAAAATTTAAAGATACATTGGAGACGTATCAAGCATCCCCAAGCTTAATTCATGCTCGTCCTCGAGTAGGTAAATGATAAAAATAGAATTTTTGATGTGGAATGCTACCTAGCATATTTATCAATGTAATTTTCTTTATTGTGGCATGAATGTTCAGATCCGAAAGATTCAAGACAAAAGTTTAATATTGACATAAAAACAATAATACTTCGAGCATTCTAACAAAGCAATCATGTCTTCTCAAAATAGCATGGCCAAAGAAAGCTATCTCTACAAAATCATATAGTCTGGTTATGCTCTATCTTCATCACACAAATTATTTAATCATGCACAACCTCGATGACAAGCCAAGCAATTGTTTCATACTTTTGATGTTCTCAAACTTTTTCAATCTTCACGCAATACATGAGCGTGAGCCATGGACATAGCACTGTAGGTGGAATGAAACGGTGGTTGTGGAGAAGACAAAAAGGAGAAGATAGTCTCACATCAACTAGGCATACCAACGGGTTATGGAGATGCCCATCAATAGATATCAATGTGAGTGATTAGGGATCGCCATGCAACGGATGCACTAGAGCTATAAGTGTATGAAAGCTCAAAAAGAAACTAAGTGGGTGTGCATCCAACTTGCTTGCTCACAAAGACCTAGGGCACTTTTGAGGAAGCCCATCATTGGGATATACAAGCCAAGTTCTATAATGAAAAATTCCCAATAGTATATGAAAGTGACAACATAGGAGACTCTCTATCATGAAGATCATGGTGCTACTTTGAAGCACAAGTGTGGTAAAAGGATAGTAGCATTGACCCTTCTCTCTTTTTCTCTCATTTTTTAATTTGGGCCTTTTCTCTTTTTTTATGGCCTATTTTTTTTCTCTTTTTTTATTTAGTCCGGAGTCTCATCCCGACTTGTGGGGGAATCATAGTCTCCATCAGCCTTTCCTCACTGGGACAATGCTCTAATAATGAAGATCATCACACTTTTATTTAATTACAACTCAATACTTAGAACAAAATATGACTATGTGAATGCCTCCGGCGGTGTACCGGGATATGCAATGATTCAAGAGTGACATGTATGAAAAATTATGAACGGTGGCTTTGCCACAAATATGATGTCAACTACATGATCATGCAAGGCAATATGACAATGATGGAGAGTGTCATAATAAACTAAATGGTGGAAAGTTGCATGGCAATATATCTCGGAATGGCTATGGAAATGCCATAATAGGTAGGTATGGTGGCTGTTTTGAGGAAGGTATATGGTGGGTGTATGGTACCGGCGAAAGTTGCGCGATACTAGAGAGGCTAGCAATGGTGGAAGGGTGAGAGTGCGTATAATCCATGGACTCAACATTACTCATAAAGAACTCACATACTTATTGCAAAAATCTATTAGTTATCAAAACGAAGTACTACACGCATGCTCCTAGGGGGATAGATTGTTAGGAAAAGACCATCACTCGTCCCCGACTGCCACTCATAAGGAAGATAATCAATAAATAAATCATGCTCCAACTTCATCACATAACGGTTCACCATACGTGCATGCTACGGGAAGCACAAATTTTAACAGAAGTATCTCTCAAATTCACAACTACTCTACTAGCATGACTCTAATATCACCATCTTCATATCTCAAAACAATCATAAAGAATCAAACTTCTCATAGTATTCAACACACTTTATATGAAAGTTTTTATTATACCCATCTTGGATGCCCATCATATTAGGACTAGTTTTATAGCCAAAGCAAATTACCATGTTGTTATAAAAGACTCTCAAAATAATATAAGTGAAGCATGAGAGTTCAATAATTTCTTTAAAATAAAACCATCACCGTGCTCTAAAAAGATATAAGCTAAGCACTAGAGCAATATTATCTAACTCAAAACATATAAGTGAAGCACATAGAGTATTCTAATAAATTCCGATTCATGCGTGTCTCTTCAAAAAGGTGTGTACATCAAGGATGATTGTGGTAAAATAAAAAGCAAAGACTCAAATAATACAAGATGCTCCAAGCAAAACACATATTATGTGGTGAATAAAAATATAGCCTCAAGTAAATTTACCGAGATGCTCCAAGCAAAACACATATTATGTGGTGAATAAAAATATAGCCTCAAGTAAATTTACCGATAGACAAAGACGAAAGAGGGGATGCCTTCCAGGGCATCCCCAACCTTAGGCTTTTGGTTGTCCCTGAATTTTACCTTGGGGTGCCTTGGGAATCCCCAATCTTAGGCTCTTGCCACTCCTTATTCCAAAATCCATCAAATCTTTACCCCAAAACTTGAAAACTTCACAACACAAAGCTTCAACAGAAAATCTCATGAGCTCCGTTAGTATAAGAAAATAAACCACCACTTTAAGGTACTGTAATGAACTCATTATTTATTTATATTGGTGTTAAAAATACTGTATTCCAACTTCTCTATGGTTCATACCCCCCCGATACTACTCATAGATTCATCAAAATAAGCAAACAACACACGAAAAACAGTATCTGTCAAAAACAGAACAATCTATAGCAATCTGTAACTTCCGAATACTTCTGTAACTGTAAAAATTCTTATATAAATTGGTGGACTTGAGGAATTTGTCTATTGATCATCTTCAAAAATAATCAACCTAAAAGCACTCTTATGTAAAAAATGACAGCTATTCTCGTGAGCGGAAAAGTTTCTCGTTTTTACAGCAAGATCGCAAAGACTTCACCCAAGTCTTCCCAAAGGTTCTACTTGGCACAAACACTAATTAAAGCATAAAACCATATCTAAACAGAAGCTAGATGAATTATTTATTACTAAAGAGGATCAAAAACCAAGGAACAAAAATAAAATTGGGTTGCCTCCCAACAAGCACTATCGTTTAACGTCCCTAGCTAGGCATAAAAACACGAATAGATCTAGGTATTGTCATCTTTGGTATGCAATCCATAAGTGGCTATCATAATAGATTCATAAGGCAATTTAATATTATTCCTAGGAAAGTGTTCCATGCCCTTCCTTAATGGAATTTGGAATCTAATATTTCCTTCTTTCATATCAATAATTGCACCAATCGTTCTAAGGAAAGGTCTACCAAGAATAATAGGACATGTAGGATTGCAATCTATATCAAGAACAATGAAATCTACGGGCACATAATTCCTATTTTCAACAATAAGAACATCATTAATCCTTCCCATAGGTTTCTTAATGGTGGAATCCACAAGGTGCAAATTTAAAGAACAATCATCAAATTCACAGAAACCTAGCACATCACACAAAGTTTTTGGAATCGTGGAAACACTAGCACCCAAATCACAAAAATCATAGCATTCATAATCTTTAATATTAATTTTAATAGTAGGTTCCCACTCATCATAAAGTTTTCCAGGGATAGAAACTTCTAGTTCAAGCTTTTCTTCATAAGATTGCATCAAAGCATCAATGATATGTTTAGTAAAAGCTTTATTTTGGTTATAAGCATGAGGAGAATTTAACACGGATTGCAACAAGGAAATACAATATATTAAAGAACAATTATCATAATTAAATCCCTTGAAATACAATATAGTGGGTTCATCGCTATTTAAAGTTTTGACCTCTTCAATCCCACTTTTATCAATTTTTGCATCTAGATCTAAAAACTCCGAATCATTGGGACACCTTTTAACTAAAGTTGACTCATCTCCAGTCCCATATTTATCAAGATTCAAATTGGAAAACAAAGATTTAATAGGAATCACATCAATCACTTTTAGATCTTCATCATTATTATCATGAAAACTAGAATAACACGCTTTCACAAACCAATCTTTTTAGCACGCATCCTAGCGGTTCTTTATTTGCACTCATCAATGGAAATTCTCAGGGCTTTGAGAGACTCATTGATATCATGCTTAGTTGGAATAGATCTAAGTTTCAAAGAATCAACATTAAGAGAAATTCTATCCACATTCCTAGCCAACTCATCAATCTTAAGCAATTTTTCTTCAATCAAAGTATTGAAATTCTTTTGCGAACTCATAAATGCTTTAACACTATTCTCAAAATCAGAGGGCATCTTATTAGAATTTCCATAAGAGTTTTTGTAGGAATTACCATAATTATTAGAGGAATTACTCAGAAACAGCCTAGAATTAAAATTGCCTCTATACGCGTTGTTACCAAAATTATTCCTACCAACAAAATTCACATCCATAGATTCATTATTATTCTCAATCAAAGTGGACAAAGGCATATCATTAGGATCAGAAGAAACACTTTTGTTAGCAAACAATTTCATAAGTTCATCCATCTTTCCACTCAAAACATTAATCTCTTCTATCGCATGAACTTTTTTACTAGTGAATCTTTCGGTGTGCCATTGGCAATAATTAACCATAATATTATCTAGGAGCTTAGTAGATTCTCCTAAAGTGATTTTCATAAAAGTGCCTCCCGTGGCTGAATCTAAAAGATTTCTAGAAGCAAAATTCAATCCAGCATAATTTTTTTGTATAATCATCCACAAATTCAAACCATGTGTAGGGCAATTACATATCATTAGTTTCATCCTATCCCAAGCTTGTGCAACATGCTCATGATCAAGTTGCTTAAAATTCATAATTTCGTTCCTAAGGGAGATGATCTTAGCAGGAGGAAAATACTTAGAGATAAAAGCATCTTTGCACTTATTCCATGAATCAATACTATTTTTAGGTAAAGAAGAGAACCAAGTTTTAGCACGATCTCTAAGTGAAAACGTAAATAGCTTCAATTTAACAATATCATTATCCATATATTTCTTCTTTTGCATATCACACAAATCAACGAAATTGTTTAGAAGGGTTGCGGCATCTTCACTAGGAAGGCCAGAAAATTGATCTTTCATAACAAAATTCAACAAAGCGGTATTAATTTCACAAGATTCAGCATTGATAGTAGGAGCAATCAGAGTGCTAATAAAATCATTGTTGTTGGTATTGGAAAAGTCACACAATTTAGTATGATCTTGAGCCATCGTGACAAACAATCAATCCAACACACAAGCACATAAGAAGCAAGCGAAAAGAGATGAACGAAAGAGGGGCGAAGAAAAGGCAAAAGTTTTCAAAAATCGTTTTAGAAGTGGGGGAGAGGAAAATGAGAGGCGAATTGCAAATAATGTAATGCGAGGGAGGAGAGTTTATGATGGGTACTTGGTATGGCTTGAATTGACGTAGATCTCCCCAGCAACGGTGCCAGAAATCCTTCTTGCTACCTGTCGGTGTCAAAACCGGCGGATCTCGGGTAGGGGGTCCCGAACTGTGCGTCTAGGAGGATGGTAATGGGAGACAAGGGACACGATGTTTTTACCCAGGTTCGGGCCCTCTCGGTGGAGGTAAAACCCTACTCCTACTTGATTAATATTGATGATATGGGTAGTACAAGAGTAGATCTACCACGAGATCAAGGAGGCTAAACCCTAGAAGCTAACCTATGGTATGATTGTTGTTCGTCCTACGGGCTAAAAACCCTCCGGTTTATATAGACACCGAAGAGGGCTAGAGTTACACAAAGTCGGTTACAATTGTAGGAGATCTGCATATCCGTATCGCCAAGCTTGCCTTCTACGCCAAGGAAAGTCCCATCCGGACACGGGACGAAGTCTTCAATCTTGTATCTTCATAGTCTTGGAGTCCGGCCAAAGATGATAGTTCGGCTATCCGGACACCCCCTAGTCCAGGACTCCCTCAGTAGCCCCCGAACCAGGCTTCAATGATGATGAATCTGACGTATTGATTGTCTTCGACATTGCAAGGCAGGTTCTTCTCCAAATTCCATGTACTTGTCGAATAGTGTCCGGCTTCTTATAAATGCTGCGCTCCTTGGCTTCCACGCCCAATAATGGACATCTTCCACGTGTCGAACGAATGCGAAAAGCCAGGGTATTTTCACACTTTCCCCCCTAGCTGTGCAAATGAGCCGCCTATAAAGGGAGACGAGGATCTAGAATCACACCATCCTCCCTCCGCGAGTACTCACCAGAGCGCCTTTGACAAAAATCCATTCTATCATGGATAGTCGACGCAGCTCCTCCTCTCGCGCTCCCAGCCCTCAGCCAGGAGATTGGGGGAGATGCTTAGTCCCGCATAGCGAGTTAGTGACGCTCCAAGCCGGGGGATATCTTCCCCCAGCCTTTATGGTTCTGGTTCGAGCCGGACTCGCCACCTACAAGGGCAGAAAGCAGGCGGAAAGCGTTCCCAATCCCCCCAAAGGAGAGCGGGTATGCTTTGTCCCTTATCTAATAAGAGGACTCGGATTTCCCGTACATCTGTTTCTCCGGGGGCTCTTGGAGTTTTACGGCCACCAGCTGTACCACCTTACGCCTGCCTCCATTCTGCACATCGCGGGCTTCGTGGCCCTTTGCGAGCTGTTTCTGGGCGTCGAGGCTCATTTTGCGCTGTGGAAGAGATTATTCTGCCTCGTACCCCGTTCTCATGAGGGGTCGATATATCAAGTGGGCGGAACCGAGCTATGGCGCATCACCGGGACCGGATATCTATTCGAAACCCCGAAGAAGGCGTCCAAAACTGGCCTTCGGAATGGTTCTATATAGAAGACGCCCCGCTACCGGATCCAGTTCGGATCGGCCTCCCGGAGTTCAGTAATGCTCCTCTGAAGAAACGCCTAAGTTGGCGTCCGCGGAGTCCTCAATGGGAGAATGACAGGGACGTCCAGTACCTGATGGGACTTATAAGATTATTGGCACATTCTGGATTGACCATGATTGGGGTCATGGCCACATGCATCATGCGGGGGGTGCAGCCGCTCCAGTATAGGGGCCACCCCATGTGGGATTTCAACGGGGAGGACGCTGCCACCCGTCATGGCTGCAAGGGGCCGGGATCGGTCACCGATCTGGTGAAGATCCTGTCCGGCCTGTATAAAGGGGAGAAGGAGGACTTCCTCTGTGCCAGTCCATTGAATGGATTTTCCATGAACAACCCTCAAAGCTGGGTAAGCGGATACTTATCTATCCGATCCATATTCCCAAAGTTAAGTGTCTCATTTTGTGATTTCGACGCAGGAACTGCGCCGGGCCGTAGAGGATACACAGCCCGCCTCCACAACCCGAGGATCTGGAACGGTCCCGATCCGGCCTCCGAAGAAGATCCGGACATAAAGGTGGAGCTGATCGATGGGGTGTTCCACCAACTTAGCATCGACAATGCTTTGGTTGCCATTACGGCCGACTACCCAGGAATATCTCCAGCTTCCCAGGTAACTGTGACCGAAGTCCTAATACCATTTCCCATCCGTGCTTATCTCTGATCATCGTATATCAATGGTGTTCCGCAGGAGGTGCCTTTGAGGTGGGAAGCCGAGCCTCCGGCGGCTGGCCAACAAGGGGCAGCTCGGCCCAGCAGGCGGAAAAGAAGTGCGGTGCGCATCGAGACATCACCGCAATGGTATGGCGCGCCACCATGTTTCCAGGAAAGATTCCTGGAAGGCATACTAACGCTCGTGATTTTTTCAGGAGAAAGAGCGCTCGCCAGACTGTGTCCGGAGAGGTTGCCAATCAAGCCTCCGCCAGCCAGGCTCCAACGCCAGGTCCGGAGGGGGAGGCGAACACAAGGCGCGCGTCGGGTGCTCCTCCAACAGAGGATGCCGACAGGTTGTCCGCCACCAGATCTGAGGGGGAGAGTGCCATGAATCATAGGCACCGCCGGACAGTTCTTCGTGACACATGTTTCTCCCAAGAGGCATTGAATGCCTTTAATTCGGGAGATGTGCACTCCATGCCACTCAAGATGGTCTAGCCAGAGCCACGGAGCAGTATGTGAAAGACATACGGGTAAGGAATTTTGACAGTTATATATGCCAGTAGCCCCCGAAACTTAAAATAGTTAGAATAACTGTTTTAAGGATCATTTGTTATGCAGGATCTTACGGAAAAGAATACCCACCTGTCCCAGGAGCTTCAAGAGTGCAAGGCCCAACTTGAGGCTGCACTAGGCGCCACAGGGGGAGCCACAGAGACCCCCTCCGGTAATATATACTTCGGAAGATAAGTAGTTTGTGCAGTGCGGCGTGTGTATAAGTCTAACGATAATATTGCAGATGGCGCCGGACTAGATCCGGACAAGCAACAGCTACTACGCCAGCTAAAGGGCGGCGAGAAGGTGCTGACAAGGGTGCAGCAAGAGAAGAATAGCCTCCAAGATGCCAACACCCAGCTGGGCGAGGAACTAAAAGATGTTCGGGCCCAGCTGTCTGACTCCGTGAAGGAGAATTGGCGGCTTCGTCGCGACATTTATAGTAAGTGCTTGAGCGAACTTTTTGAAAAGAAGAGTTCGAGGAAGTCGATTAATAGAAATAAGTCTATAGGTATGCTCACAGGTCATCCTGCAGAGGAAATGCCCGGTTCAACGGGCGACCTACTTCCCGAGCTGCTGCAACTGCACGAACGAGTTCGGCAGGTGATGATTGGCGTCACCCATGCCTTATGGCCATCCATCTCCCTACCCGAAGGTCTTGAAGAGCTTGCGGAGAAGCTTCAGGGAGCACGGCGGCGCTTCCGGCTATGGAAGATATCGGCCTGCTGTCAAGGCGCCAGGGAGGCCTGGGCCATGGTGAAGACGCGGTATGCGAAGGCTGACCCAAACCACATGGCCGAGGTCGGACATGCGGGGCCCGATGGGAAGGAGATCCCTGTGAGCTTAGTGTACGGCCAAGTACAGTTGGCCGCAAAGTATTCCCAGCGGGACTGTAAACTAGACAGTCTATTAGATGGTATCGAAGAGGAATACAATCAGTCAGCTTGACTATGTAATTTAAAATGACATGTAAAATGCATTCTAGCCGGATTGTAGATCGTTTGTCGTTGCGGACCTTTTCGCTTCAACCTCGGGACCCGATAGTCCGGAGTGTGTCCGAATACCCTCGCGGTTGTATAAAAAAATCGGGGCATGCGTGGAGACTAGGCGTAGGGGTCATTAGTGCTTTATCAGACAAGTGCCCAACTAGTTATGTTATATTACATGGTTAGTAAGAAACATCTTCCAGGGAGAATAGTCCCGTTAGGGGTTCCTTTCCCTGGGAGGCATGCCCTAAAGTGCATGTCCAGACTGCGAAAAAAGCAGGAAATCATCTGGGGGCAGATAAATAAATAGGTAAGAAATCATCTTTTAATTCACCGACAGAATATTCCCTTAAGAACGCTAGCTTTCGGCTTCACCCAGTCTGAGGTACACATCCGGCTGACCCGGCAGTAACAATCGCAGAGGTGCTCCCTTTACCTCCTAGCCGAACAATCGGGAACGTAGGGGTAAGCACAGGAGCCAGGCAACCCAGCTTGGCCAAAATTTAAGTCATATCGATGCATATAATGGTGAATAAAAGGTACATGCGGAAGTATGATACATGTGTTGGGCATAGAGCCCGTATAAATAAGCTTCTGTTAAAGAAGCCCCCAAGTATAATGAGTGCGAGTAGCACGTAAAGTGTGTGCGAACAATGTGCAGGAGAGCTGCAAAAGTCTTTGAGAGAAAAAAAGAAAAAGGGGGGAGAAGGAGAGAAATAAAAGACAACTAAAATATAAAATGTAGACTGAGGAAGGATACAAACTCAGAGTCCGGCGCTAGGTGTAGAATCTTCGGAGACGGGCTGCGTTCCATGGGTTCGGCTCGAGTCGGTTATCCGATGCGTCTTGCAGACGGTACGCGCCGCCGGTCAGGACTTGGTCGATGATGAAGGAACCTTCCATTTGGGCTTGAGTTTGTCCTTTTTCTTGTCCGGCAGGCGTAGAACTAGTTCGCCAACATTGTAAGTTTTGGCCCGTACTTCTCTGCTTTGATATCTTCGAGCCTGCTGTTGATAGAATGCGGAACGAGCTTTTGCCACGTCGCGCTCCTCCTCTAAGGTGTCCAAACTGTCCTGCCGATCCATCTTGGCTTCTCTTTCTTCGTACATGTGCACGTGAGGTGAGTCATGAATTATGTTGTAGGGAAAAACTACCTCTGCACCGTATACCATAAAAATGGTGTGAATCCGGTAGTGCGATTCGGCGTGGTTCGCAGCCCCCAGAGTATGGAGTCGAGCTCCTCTACCCAGTGCATGTTAGATTCCTTAAGGGACCGCACTAGTCTGGGTTTGATGCCGCTCATGATTAGACCATTTGCTCGCTCGACTTGACCGTTAGTTTGAGGGTGATAGACTGAAGCATAATCGAGCTTGATGCCCATGTTTTTGCACCAGAGTTTAGCCTCGTCGGCCGTGAAGTTCGTGCCGTTATCAGTGATGATGCTATGGGGGACGCTGTAACGGTGTACTACCCCCGATATGAAGTCTATTACGGGTCCGGATTCGGCCGTCTTAACTGGCTTGGCCTCTATCCATTTGGTGAATTTATCCACCATGACCAATAGGTATTTTTGCTTGTGGGTTCCTCCTTTAAGGGGTCCAACCATGTCAAGCCCCAGACCGCGAACGGCCAGGTGATGGGTATAGTTTTTAGGGCGGTGGGTGGCATGTGGCTTTGATTAGAAAAGAGCTGGCAACCGACGCATCGTTGGACTAAGTCCTGTGCATCTGCCCGGGCCGTTGGCCAATAAAATCCTGTACGGAAGGCCTTGCCTACAAGGGCCCGGGCTGCGGCGTGGTGCCCGCCGAGTCCAGCATGAATTTCAGCCAGAAGATTTTGCCCTTCCTCTTCGAAGATACACCTTTGAAGGACTCCGGTTGTGCTTTTCTTATAAAGCTCTCCCTCATGGACCTTATAGGCTTTAGATCGCCGAACTATGCAGCGGGCCTCGTTTTGGTCCTCGGGAAGTTCCTGCCTAGTTAAGTAGGCTAGGAATGGCTCGGTCCACGGGGCAATAACTGCCATTATTTCGTGGGCTGAAGGTGTTATTTCGTTGGCAGAACCACCAATTGTGTCAGAATGTTCGGTGTTGGGTGGTGCAGTTGGGTCCGGATTGTTGTTTCTGGGCTCCCCTTCCCATAGTACGGATGGCTTGAAAAGCCGCTCCAGGAAGATGTTGGGAGGGACGGCATCGCACTTTGTGCCGATGCGTGCCAATACGTCCGCCGCCTGGTTATTATCCCAGGCTATATGGTGAAATTCCAGCCCTTCAAACCGAGCTGACATTTTTAAGACGGCGTTACGGTAAGCTGTCATTTTCAGATCCTTGGTGTCAAAGTCTCCATTTATTTGGGATATCGCGAGGTTCGAATCCCCGCGCACCTCTAGGCGTTTAATGCCCATGGAGACCGCCATCCGGAGGCCATGTAAAAGGGCCTCATATTCGGCTGCATTGTTGGAGTCTGTGTACATTATCTAGAGTACGTATTGGACTATGTCTCCGGTTGGAGCCATCGAAGTGCATAATCCAATTGGAGTATGCACCGTACTCTTTAGGTAGTTCGGCTTCAGTCCATTCAGCGATGAAGTCAGCCAAAACTTGCAACTTGATAGCTCGCCGTGGTTTATAGGTTATGTCGAATGGTAGGAGCTCAATGGCCCATTTTGCAATCCGGCCAGTCGCGTCGCGGTTGTTTATAATGTCATTAAGAGGTACTTCAGAGGCTACTATTATCGAACACTCTTGAAAGTAGTGTCGCAGCTTCCGGGATGCCATGAACACCGCGTACGCTATCTTTTGATAGTGTGGATACCGGGACTTGCATGGAGTTAGGACAGTGGACACGTAGTACACTGGTTTTTGAAGAGGGAACTTGTGTCCGTCCGTTTCTCGTTCGACGACGAGCACCGCGCTTACAACTTGATGTGTTGCCGCGATATATAATAACATTGGTTCGCCCAAGTTGGGCGCGGCCAGGACCGGATTTGTTGCCAATATGGCTTTGATTTCTTCGAGTCCGGCCGTGGCGGCATCCGTCCACTCGAAGTGTTCGATGCGCCGGAGGAGGCGGTAAAGGGGTAATGCCTTTTCTCCTAAGCGGGAGATGAAGCGGCTTAGAGCCACCACGCATCCAGTCAATTTTTGTATTTGCTTGAGGTATTTTGGGATATCCAATTGTGACAGAGCTCGGATCTTGGTTGGGTTTGCTTCAGTTCCTCTACCGGATACATTGAAGCCCAAGAGCTTTTCGGCTGGTACGCCGAAAACGCATTTTTCCGGGTTGAGCTTAATGTCATATGCTCGGAGATTGTCGAATGTGAGCCTCAAGTCGTCTGCTAGAGTTTCGACGTGCTTGGATTTGATGACCACATCATCTACGTATGCGTCCACTGTTTTGCCGATCTGGTCTGCCAGATATGTCTGAATCATGCGCTGATATGTTGCGCCAGCGTTTTTGAGCCCGAAGGGCATTGTGTTGAAGCAGAATGGTCCGTATGGAGTAATGAATGCCGTTGCGGCTTGGTCTGGCTCTGCCATCTTGATTTGATGGTAGCCGGAGTATGCGTCGAGGAAGCACAATGAATCATGCCCTGCGGTAGCGTTGATAATTTGATCGATGCGGGGAAGGGGGAAGGGATCCTTTGGGCAAGCCTTGTTAAGGTCCTTGAAATCGACACACATGCGCTAGGATTTGTCCTTCTTTGGTACCATTACCAGGTTTGCTAGCTAGTCCGGATGTTTTATATCTCTGATGAATCCGGCTTCTAATAGTTTGGCTAGCTCCTCTCCCATTGCCTGTCTCTTGGGTTCGGAAAATCACCGAAGAGCCTGTTTGACTGGCTTGAATCCTTTTAGGATATTTAGGCTATGCTCTGCCAGCCGGCGTGGGATTCCTGGCATGTCTGAAGGGTGCCAGGCAAAAATGTCCCAATTTTCCCGTAGGAATTCTCGTAGTGCGGCGTCTACATCAGGGTTTAATTGTGCCCCAATGGAGGCCGTCTTTGTAGGGTCCGTTGGATGGACTTGGAATTTGACTATTTCGTCCGCTGGCTTAAAAGAGCTGGACTTGGATCTTTTATCGAGTGTCACATCGTACTTGTTCACCGTGGAGCGCAGCGAAGTGAGTTCCTCAGCCGCGAGGGCTTCAGATAGTGCCTCTAGGGCTAGTGCAGCTGTCTTGTTTTCGGCGCGGAGTGCTATGTCCGGATCACTGGCAAGAGTGATGATTCCGTTGGGACTGGGCATTTTGAGCTTCATGTACCCGTAATGGGGTATAGCTTGAAAGATTGTGAATGCCTCTCACCCTAATAAAGCGTGATATCCGCTGCTGAACGAGGCTACTTGGAACGTGACCTCCTCGGACCTATAATTGTCCGGCGAGCCGAACACCACATCCGGTGTAATTTTTCCTGTGCAGCGTGCTTCCCGACTAGGGATTATTCCTCTAAAGGTTGTGCTGCTTCGCTCAATGTGGCTCTAGTCTATTTCCATTTTTTGAAGGGTTTCCTCGTAAATGAGGTTTAATCCGCTGCCGCCATCCATGAGTACCTTGGTAAGGCGAAAGCCGTCCACTATTGGACTGAGCACCAATGCGGCTGGTGCTCGGGCTGTTCGGAATTTAGGTTCGTCACTGCCGTTAAAGGTAATAGCCATGTCACTCCATGGATTTATTGTTGCTACTTGGTAGACTTCGGCAAGGCTGCGTAGTGTTCGTTTCTGCATATTATTTGATGCGAAAGTCTCGAAGACTGTTAATACCATACTGGTGTTGCTGGGTTGGTTCTCTGGGGCTAGAAGCTCTTCGCCACTTTTGGCCACCTGCCGTAGTATCCAACATGCCCGAAGGCTATGAGTTGGAGTGGCGCCCTCAGTTCTATGAATTTTGCAGGGTCCATTGAGCCATCCCTCCAGTACGGTTCCGTGCCCTTTAGGGGTTTTTTGCTTTTTGGTATTTAACCCAGGTGCCTGGCGATCATGCACCCCTTTATTTCGGACTAGGGTTGTATTCGGAGCCGGATTGTCCCAAAATTTGGTTTCGGTTTTCCAGGCGCTCTCCATCGCATAGTACTTTCATACTATGGACGCCAAGTCGGCAAAGCGTGTAATTTCACGACGACTTATGGCGTTTAGGATTCTCTTGTCCATGCAACTATTGCAGAAAACTGAGATTGCGTCTTCCTCGTGGCAGTCCTTTATCCTGTCCATAACCAGGAGGAATCTGGCACAGTAATGGTGTACTGTTTCAGCTGGCTCTTTCCGTATTCGGGATAGATCGCTTATGTTTGGGTGGGCGGGTGGAATTAAATTCGGAACCCCGTCCAATCTGAGACTCAGGGGACGAAAAGTTTCCAAACTTGGAAGCTTGGGTTTTTGGATATTGTCCAATGAATCCAGCCTGCTGCCTGACTTTAGGTTCAGGACTTGATCGATGTCCGTCCCTCCGCGGGAATCCGGCTTGGAGGGGTCGGGAATCCGGACGTAACTGGTCCTTAGTATTGAAGAAGGGTCGCCATACTGTTCCTCCACCACAGCAACGTGGTGGGTAGCCTAGGGAGAGTTGATCTCTCTCAGATCAGTTTTAGGCCCAATCTGATTGTAGTCCATAGTGACTCCCAGGGCGGCGATGCAATCCAAGAGCTCGTTTAAGGAGGAGAGCTCCATCGGATCTAGCTGCTCGGCAAGTTCCGAGTTGACGTGGAGATTGCTTCTGATGACCCGAGAAGTCATCGTCGACGCGGGGGCCGAACAGGCGGTCATAAGAAAACTGCCTAGCCGAATAGTTTGGCCGATGGCCAAAGCTCCCTTAGCAACGGTGCCGTATTTAAAGATGGGATGAGGCATCCTTCCTGGTGGCGACGGCACAGAGGAACTCTCAATGAAAGCACCAATGTCGGTGTCAAAATCGGCGGATCTCGGGTAGGGGGTCCCGAACTGTGCGTCTAGGCGGATGGTAACAGGAGACAAGGGACACGATGTTTTTACCCAGGTTCGGGCCCTCTCGGTGGAGGTAAAACCCTGCTCCTGCTAGATTAATATTGATGATATGGGTAGTACAAGAGTAAATCTACCATGAGATCAAGGGGGCTAAACCCTAGAAGCTAGCCTATGGTATGATTGTTGTTCGTCCTACGGACTAAAAACCCTCCGGTTTATATAGACACCAAAGAGGGCTAGGGTTACACAAAGTCAGTTACAATGGTAGGAGATCTGCATATCCGTATCGCCAAGCTTGCCTTCCACGCCAAGGAAAGTCCCATCCGGACACGGGATGAAGTCTTCAATCTTGTATCTTCATAGTCTTGGAGTCCAGCCGAAGATGCTAGTTCGGCTATCCGGACACCCCCTAGTCCAGGACTCCCTCACTACCTCTTGAGCTTGCGTTGGTTTTTCCCTTGAATAGGAAAGGGTGATGCAGTAAAGTAGCGTAAGTATTTCCCTCAGTTTTGAGAACCAATGTATCAATCTAGTAGGAGACGACACACAAGTCACCTAGTACCTGCACAAACAATCAAGAACCTTGCAACCAACGTGATAAAGGGGTTGTCAATCCCTTCACGGTCACTCGCAACAGTGAGATCTAATAAAGATAGTAAAGTAAATATTTTTGGTATTTTTGTTGTATAGATTGGAAAGTAAAGATTGCAAAATAGTAAACAAGATTTAAAGAGATGCTATATAACAGAAAAGAGATGTAATATAATAGAAAAGAGACACGGGGGCCATAGGTTTCACTAGAGCTTCTCTCAAGATAGCATGTATTATGGTGGTGAACAAATTACTGCCAAGCAATTGATAGAAAGCGCATAATTATGGAGATATCTAAGGCAATGATCATGAACATAGGCATCACGTCCGTGTCAAGTAGACCGAAACGATTCTGCATCTATGTAGGATCAAAAGTATGTCTAGAGGGGGGGGGTGATTAGACTACTTGACCAAATAAAAACTTAACCTTTTCCCAATTTTAGTTATTGGCAGATTTTAGCAACTTAGCACAAGTCAAGCAATCTCAATACAATTCAAGCAAGCATGCAAAGAGTATATGGGCACCGGAAAGTAAAGCATGCAACTTGCAAGAAAGTAAATGGGGGGAGTTTGGGGGGAGCAAACGCAATGTTGAGAGAGAGATTTTTGGCGTGGTTCCGATAGGTGGTGCTATCATACATCCACGTTGATGGAGACTTCCACCCACAGAGGGTAACGGTTGAGCGAGTCCATGGAGGGCTCCACCCACGAAGGGTCCATGAAGACGCAACCTTGTCTATCCCATCATGGCCATCGCCCATGAAGGACTTGCCGATCTTCACGAATTAGGCGATCTCCTTGCCCTTACAAACTCCTTGGTTCAACTCCACAATCTTGACGGAGGCCCCAAGTGACACCTAACTAATCTAGGAGACACCACTCTCCAAAAGGTAATAGATGGTGTGTTGTTGATGAACTCCTTGCTCTTGTGCTTCAAATGATGGTCTCCCGAACACTCAACTCTCTCTCACAGATTTGGCTTTGGTGGAAAGATGATTTGATTGGAAAGCAACTTGGGGAAGGCTAGAGATCAAGATTCATATGGTAGGATTGGAATATCTTGGTCTCAACACATGAGTAGGTGGTTCTCTCTCAGAAAATGAGTAGTGGAAGTGTAGGTACGTTCTGATGGCTCTCTCCATGAATGAAGAGTGGGTGGAGGGGTATATATAGCCTCCACACAAAATCTAACCATTACACATAGATTCCCAAACTCAGTGGGACCGAATCAACAAACTTGGTCAGACCGATCCAGGTTAAAATGTGAACGTTAGGATTTTCGGTGGGACCGATATAGTCATCTCGGTGGGACCGATATGCTAGGGTCAGGGCATAACGTAATCTCAGTGTGACCGATCGTAGAAACTCGGTGGGACCGATTTCAGCAATAGGTACACAGAGGGTTGGTCAGGCAGACTTGGTGGGACCGATTCGCTCACTTTGGTGGGACCGAAGTGTTACGAAAAGGAAATAGGGAGTTTGCAATGCAGACTCGGTGGGACCGATTTTCTCATTTCGGTGAGACCAAAATTTTAGAAAAGGGAAACATAGAGTTTGCAATCCCATCTCGGTAAGACCGAGATCCCTATCGATGAGACAAAAGTAACTAGGGTTTATGATAGTGGCTATGTCAAATGAAACTCGGCGGCGCCGGATAGATCAAATCGGTGGGGCCGAATTTGACTTTTAGGTTTAGGACATATGTGGAAATGAGGAAGTGGTTGAGGGTTTTGGAGCATATCACTAAGCATTTTGAGCAAGTAAGACATTAAGCAACACGTCATCCCCTTTTAATAGTATTGGATTTCCTATGGACTCAATGTGATCTTGGATCACTAAAATGAAAATGTAGAGTCTTGAGCTTGTTGCCAATATATGTCCTTTGCATCTTGAGGGGTCCACATCTCTAGTCCATGCCATGCCAATCATTGAACTTTCCGAAATGATCATCTTGAAGTAGCATTAGTTCAATGAACTATATGTTGTTAAGAATTACCAAAACCACCCAGGGATTAGTTGCACTTTCAATCTCCCCCTTTTTGGTAATTGATGACTACATATAGATTAAAGCTTCGACAAATGATAATAAGAATGAAGTACATTGTCTCTTTGAGAAGTATGTGATAAGAAAGAGCTCCCCCTAAATTTGTGCATTGTTTAAAATTTGCTTTGGACTGCAAATGCACAATTTGTTAGGATCATGGCTTACTCTTCCATGTCACATACATCTTGGTGGAGTGCTCAAAAATGATAATAAATAAGAACAGGCACTCATCACCATGGCAAAGTGAATGATCATACAAGAAATAGATAATGTCATCATTCAAGCATAAGCATAAAGAGTGATATGATCAAGCACATGATCATACAAAGTATCTCACACACACAGACATAATGTATCTCAACCAGGCAAGCAAAGCAAATAAGTAGCAAAAAGAGACAACTTTGTCTCTCTGAAGCCTATGATCTATACATTTCTCCCCCTTTAGCAACAAGTTACCAAAAAATCAAAAATGCATAGTGCTACGTGTCTCTCTAGGCTTGATCGTCGGCAGGAGGTGTTGAGATGACTCCAAGGACGAATGCATCTATAGATGATGTTGGAGCTGGAGGGGTTGCCACTGGAGGGGAAACATGAGCTGTGGGAGCTGTGGCTGCAGGTGCTGAAGTTGTAGCTCTAGTGTCTGTCACTGGCACTGTTGCAGACCTCTATGCCCTAGGCACTATGTGGAACACCTGTGTAATAGCTTTGCCCTTCCTCTCCTGTGCTTCTTCCTGGAGTTCTTCAACACCTATCTGAATCTCAGTCATCTTCAAGTCCAAATCATAGAATTTTGTCTCTATTATCCTCTCCAAGCTCTCCTGACTCTGAGTTAGGGTAGCTAGTACTTTCTCAATCCTCAGGGCTGCTTGAATTAGAAATCCAAGTTGGTCTTGTTTTGACTTGAGAAAGACTTTTGAAGCCTCTGCTGCACTTGGCATCTTTGCTGCTTTTTCTGCTCTGGCTTTCTCCTTCTTCTCATGAGCTGCAACTGAGGATGGATCTTCAGCATCCATGACAACTGTGTTGTCCTTAAATTCAAGCAACAAAGGAAGATGTTATTTGTCGAAAAGGTACACTCCTTGCTTCATCTTGGAATTGATTAGCTCTTGGATGTGTGGACCATATCCACAAGATCTCTTTTCGTTAGCTGCTGTCCTTTTGATTGTCTCAACAATCAAGCTCATGACCTTGAATTTCTGTGGCACAACATCAAACAACTACAGCTAGTTGATGGAATGGCCTCTGATCATCCTGTGATCTCCAGATTTGGGCAACAAAGTGTGCCTCAAGATGGTATTTATGGTGGCCAAACCAGACAACAAGTAGTAGACTGATCCAAACTTATTTGTTTCCAAGGCCTTATATGGAATTTCCTTATACATATTGGCCATGGTGTCGTGATCTTTCTTCCTCTCAGCATACACATCTGTCATTTTGTTCTTCTTCAGGGGCATTTATGAGCCTAGCCCACTCATCAACTGTTGATTGGTTCCTCTGACCTTCTGTCATCCACACAACCCTTCCATCTGGATAGAAATGAGCTATTGAATAGAATTGCATAGTGAGCTCATCATTCCACTTGGTGATCTTCTGACCAACAAAGTCATCAACACCATTTTCTTTGAAGCTTTCATGCACAGCTAGGAAATGATCAACATTAGCATCAATGAATTTCCAGTCCACCCATCTCATATCATTGACTATGGGTTTCTTGTCTAGCAACACTGTCTCATAAAAATCCTGTTGCTCTTTGGTGTGTAACCTGTAGTCCACTGCAGTACTCCTCCTCACAACATATGGATCTGCTTTTCTCCATTTCCCGAGACCAACATCCTTTCTTTCCTTCATATTTTCAGCAACTGGGTGGCTGTCATTGTGGTCTGGAATCTTGGGCTTGAGCTTCCTAAGCACTTGTGCTTCAGCTTCTTCTATAGCTTCAAGCACTGGGGCCTTGTTCTTCTCTATTGCAGATATGTTCTTCTTGGTGCTTCTCTTTGGAGACTGAGCTGGAGCTTTGGGGGCTGTCTTGGGCTTTGAAGGAGCTGCCCCAGACCTGATGGCATCTCCCATCAGCTTCTGTGACTTAGCAGGAGGTGCTTGAGCAGCAACCTCTTCTTCCTCTTCCTCCTCACTTGCAGAATCCTTCCTCATAGATGGGTTTCCAATCACTCTAGCTGTGGTTTTGGCTCAAGTGTGAAGACCATAGTTTCCTGAGTGGAGGTTCTGGCCTTTGACATGGGAACTCTCTTGGCAGGTGCTTTCTTGTTGCAGCAGCAGTACCATATTCCCTTTTCAGCACTTCCTTCTTGGAGCTTACTTCCTCCTCAACAGCCACATAGTCCTCATCCTCTGAGTCTAGGGTTCTCTTCTTCCTTGTCCTTGTAGCTGACTTGGGCAAATTGCTTAGAGTGCTCCTGCTGCCATCATCAGAGTTGCTAGAGGGACTAGTGCCCTCACTCATGTGCACTTGCTCTTCTGATTTGTTCTGGCTATTACTCTGGTTAGAAATTCTGGCAAATCAAACTGATAGCAGACCACGTGAATGGATATAGATGAGGTAGAGTAGATGAGCATCACAAAGTCCAGAGTTTTTGCAAAAAGAATGAGTCAAAAACTTAGTTTTAGTTTTCTACAGGAAGCATTTCGGAGCTACTGATTTGAAAAAAACTCGGTGACACCGAAGCAACTTTGGAGTCTAAACATGTGGAATTGGTCAGCCTGAGACACAGTTCGCTCCGAGTTTGCTAGGGTTTCACAAAGTCCTAGCATCGGTCACACCGATTTGCAACTTTCGGTCAGGCCGAAAATCACATGTGCTTTGGTCCAAGCCAAATCGGTGGAACCGATTCCTACAACTCGGTCGGTTCGAGATGAGTCCGGTGGAAACCTAACCCTAAATTTTCAATCCAAATCTAGTCTAATGGAGATTCTCTATGGATGGATCGATCTCAAACGTGGTAAAGAACATGGCATTGACCTTGTGCTCAGAATCGGAGGTAAAAAGAATGCACAAGGGGTCGAACTCATACCCTAGTTCGGTGGTGAGTTTGCTACCGTGGCAACGGCGGTGGAGAAATCCGTTGACGGTGGCAGAGACCAGCAGCGGTAGGTCGCTGGCGATGAGGTGACAATCCGGAGACCCGAGAGGTAGAGCAGGACACACGCGGGCAAAGAGTTTTGAAGTGATTTCCAAAATCTGGCCCGTCAGTATATATATTCTGACACTGTCAGTGTGACCAAGTGGAACAACTCGGTGGCACCGAGACGCAGAATCGCAAGCGGTTACTACATCTCGGTGAGACTGAAATGTTCTAATCGGTTGCACCGAGATTGAAACTTGATCAACCCAGTGACCTCAGTGTGTCCGAAATGGAGGAGTCGGTCAGACCGAAATACACAGAGAGGTTTTTGAAGTTTTAAGTCTATGACAAAACGAGTCTCCGAGTGCTCCTCACACAGAGGGTTTGAATTTGACTTAGATCAAACTTTGTGATGTAGCATGAATAGAATTTGAGAAGAGAAAAGCATAGATAGCTAGAGGGAGTTCTTAGGCATTCTTGTCCATACATTTGGAAAAAATAAGAAACTCCAAAGAATCAAAGCAACAAATGGATGTCCTTGAATGAGAAAATTATGAAACCAACATGATCACACAATAAAATAGCAAATGAAATATGTGGCAAAGCATGCACAATCACTCTAGAATCTATCAAGCAATTGGTGATGACTAGGTTATCTATATATGAGTATATTGACTTAGGAACCAAATGAGAACATTTGATCATACGTCATACTCATCATTTAAGCACAAGTGGAGTTACCACTTTTACATAAAGCATTGTTGTGTTCACACCATTAGATTTTCTTTAGCTCAATTCTTAGAGTAAAGCTCCCGCTAGATGTGATATCCCCCTTAAGAGGGATCAACTAACCTTGGCTTTTGTCGATGATGACTTCATGTAGATATCGAAGATGTGGATGCTCATTGTTGACGTAGACCATTTGAGGCAATCCATTGGAGTGAGTTTTACTTTCAATACCTACATGGGTTAGTCCCACAAGGAACAAACAAGGATATCCATAGACATAGAGGGAAGCACACACATGATGATGTCCATGAAAGAATTAGGTTACCTTGTCCCTTGTCTTACCAACAAAAGGGTTTGTGACTCCTTGAACTAGTGCAAGATGTGGAAGTTGTTTGCACTTGTCCTTGCCAAAAAAATATGAGTGAAGTATGTTGGCGGAGTCACCCTCAAGAACTATCTAGTTCTTCTTCTTCGAGATCCACATCATCTTTATGGGAATCCTTGGAGTTGTAGATGTGCTTGATGAAGTAGAACTTGATGTAGTCTTGGGAACCCACTTGACCAAGGCCTTCGGAGCATCTTCAAATGCATCAATCTCTTCTTGAAGCTTGTCCTTGCCTTTTTGCTTGTGGTCTTGTGGTGGAAGATCATCTTGAGCTTGTGCCCCCTTGAAGGAAGTGGGGTCATACTTCTCTTGTTGAGGAACAAACTTCGTCTTGGAGTATTGATCTTCTTCCCACCCAACTCCATTGGCATTGAACTTTCATTCAAAACCAACACCTTGATTCTTCCGGTGCCTTCCTTGATTGCGTACAATTTCCTCAAATTGCTTACTTCCGGCAAGGCTTTTGTGAACACCTTTTTCTATAATTCCCTTCAATAAGCTATTTTCTTGCTCAAATGTAACTTGGCTAAGAGAATCATTAGTGGAATCAAGAGAACTACTAGAAGCAACAATATTGGATTTAGCATGATTATTGTTACTACTAGAAGAAGAATCTTTCTTGTTCTTGTTGCTAGATTTTACTTGTGGCATGTAAGTAGACAAGAGTAAACGCTTGGCAATGTCAGAAGAACTTGTCTTCCGAATATCATCATTGATGGCCTTTAAGAACTCATGCTCTTGCTCAAGATTGAGCTTTTCGAAGCGTATCTTCTCATGAGTTTTTAAAAGTTCTCAATGATCTTCTAAAGTAGTTTCATGAGATAACTTAAGAGTGTTTAGTTCTTTAGTTAGATGCCCAATCTCCATCTTATCATTGTCATTCGTTTTATCTTGATTAGCATGACTAATTGATGTTTCATCATAGTATTCATCACTAGAGTTGTCAACAAGTAAATCATCATCACCTAGCAAGTCATCTTCATCACTGTTGAAATCAACATACTCGGGGTGTGTTACCTTGGGGCCTTTAGCCATGAAGCATCTCCCAATTCCTTCATTTGGTGAATCAAATATGTCATAGGAGTTGGTTGACACAAGTGCTAGACCGGAAACACCTTCATCTTGAGTATATTCAGAGTCGGAGTAATAACTTCTCTCGGAGTGGTGGTCGGAGTCGGAGCCGGATACCCATTCACCAACATGATCTTGATGTCTTCGTTTTGCGTAGCTCCTTGATGACTTGTCCTTCCTTTCTGAATTCTTGCTTCTTTGAGAGGTTCTTCATTCATAGCGATCATCTCTACTCCTCTCTCTTGGAGGTGATTCTTCCCTTTTGCTTCTTATTTTAGGTGAGTCTTCTCTTCTTTTGTAGGGAGCCATACACTCATTGGAGTAGTGTCCGGGTCTTCCACAATTGTAGCAGTTTCGCTCACGACTAGACGATCTTTCGTCATTGTAGGACCTTGACTTGGAACTTCTTTCCTTGCTTCTACTCTTGTAGAATTTGTTGAAGTTCTTCACTGAGGGAGTCCTGGACTAGGGGGTGTCCGGATAGCCGGACTATCATCATCGGCCGGACTCCAAGACTATGAAGATACAAGATTGAAGACTTCGTCCCGTGTCCGGATAGGACTTTCCTTGGCGTGGAAGGCAAGCTTGGCAATACGGATATGTAGATCTCCTACCATTGCAACCGACTCTGTGTAACCCTAGCCCTCTCCGGTGTCTATATAAACCGGAGGGTTTTAGTCCGTAGGACGAATAACCATTACAACAATCATACCATAGGCTAGCTTCTAGGGTTTAGCCTCCTTGATCTCGTGGTAGATCTACTCTTGTACTACCCATATCATCAATATTAATCAAGCAGGAGTAGGGTTTTACCTCCATCGAGAGGGCCCGAACCTGGGTAAAAACATCGTGTCCGTTGTCTCCTGTTACCATCCGCCTAGACGCACAGTTCGGGACCCCCTACCCGAGATCCACCGGTTTTGACACCAACATTCACCATTAAGCTCAATTCTTCATTGAAGGCTTGTTTCTCAGTTGATGATGTAGGGGCATCACATGAGGCTTTGTAAGCACCACTAGACTTGCTGTGAAGCTCTTCTTTGTCCTTGAGTGACACCTCATGAGCAACTCAATGACTTCGGTTGGCTTGAGATCTTTGTAAATTGGCATCATTTGGATCAATGTGCACACGATATCATATTTTCCATCCAAGTCTCTCAAGATCTTCTTAATGATCAATTTGTCGGTCATCTCTTCACTTCCTAAGCCGGCAATCTCATTTGTGATGAGAGCAAGCCTAGAGTACATTTCGGCGACACCTTCACCATCTTTCATTTTGAACTTGCCAAGTTGGCTTTGAAGCACATCCAACTTGGATTCCTTGATGGAGTCGGTACCTTCATGCATATCAATCAAAGTATCCCAAATTTCCTTTGCATTTTCAAGACAGCTAATTTTGTTGACAATCCATTGAAGAGGATATCGCAAGCTTGAGCCTTGTATTGCAACATCTTCAATTCTTCTGCGGTAGCTTCATGGTTTGGTTCTCCCCCATCAAAGAATTCACCTTGCAAGCCAATACACAAAATAGCCCAAATGGCGGGGTTATGTCCAATAATATGCATTTTCATCTTATGTTTCCAACTAGCAAAAATAGTACCATCAAAGTAAGGACCTCTACGGTGGTAATTTCCCTCGCTAGACGCCATACTCTCCTAGGTTGTGAAACCAAGTCTATGATCCCGAAAGCTATGGAAATCAAGGCAAATGGAGATCAAAGCTCTGATAACACTTGCAGATCGAAAGTATGTCTAGAGGGGGGGGGGGTGATTAGACTACTTGACCAAATAAAAACTTAACATTTTCCCAATTTTAGTTCTTGGCAGATTTTACCAACTTAGCACAAGTCAAGCAATCTCAATACAATTCAAGCAAGCATGCAAAGAGTATATGGGCACCGGAAAGTAAAGCATGCAACTTGCAAGAAAGTAAATGGGGGGGGAGTTTGGTGGGAGCAAACGCAATGTTGACACAGATATTTTTGGTGTGGTTCCGATAGGTGGTGCTAACGTACATCCACGTTGATGGAGACTTCAACCCATGGAGGGTAACGGTTGCGCGAGTCCATGGAGGGCTCCACGCACGAAGGGTCCACGAAGAAGCATCCTTGTCTATCCCATCATGGAGATCGCCCATGAAGGACTTGCCTCACTAGGGTAGATCTTCACGAAGTAGGCGATCTCCTTGCCCTTACAAACTCCTTGGTTCAACTCCACAATCTTGATGAAGGCTCCCAAGTGACACCTAACCAATCTAGGAGACGCCACTCTCCAAAAGGTAATAGATGGTGTGTTGTTGATGAACTCCTTGCTCTTGTGCTTCAAAAGATAGTCTCCCGAACACTCAACTCTCTCTCACAGATTTGGCTATGGTGGAAAGATGATTTGAGTGGAAAGCAACTTGTGGAAGGCTAGAGATCAAGATTCATATAGTAGGATTGGAATATCTAGGTCTCAACACATGAGTAGGTGGTTCTCTCTTAGAAAATGAGTAGTGGAAGTGTAGGTACGTTTTGATGGCTCTCTCCACGAATGAAGAGTGGGTGGAGGGGTATATATAGCCTCCACACAAAATCTAACCATTACACACAGATTCCCAAACTCGGTGGGACTGAATCAGCAAACTCGGTCGGACCGATCCAGGTAAACATATGAACGTTAGGATTTTTGGTGGGACTGATATAGTCATCTCGGTGGGACCGATATGCTAGTGTTAGGGCATAACGTAATCTCGATGTGACCGATCGCATAAACTCGGTGGGACCGATATCAGCAATAGGTACACAGAGGGTTGGTCAGGCAAACTCGGTGGGACCGATTTGCTCACTTCGGTGGGACCAATTTGCTCACTTCGGTGGGACCGAAATGTTACGAAAAGGAAACAGGAAGTTTGCAATGCGGACTCGGTGGGACCGATTTGCTCATTTTGATGAGACCGAAATGTTACAAAAGGGAAAGAGAGAGTTTGCAATCCCATCTCGGTGAGACCAAGATCCCTATCGGTGAGATCAAAGTAACTTGGGTTTGTGGCAGTGGTTATGTCAAATGAAACTCAGTGGCGCCGGATAGATCAAATCGGTGGGGCCGAATTTGACTTTTAGGTTTAGGACACATGTGGAAATGAGAATGTGGTGGAGGGTTTTGGAGCATATCACTAAGCATTTTGAGCAAGTAAGCCATTAAGCAACACCTCATCCCTCTTAATAGTATTGGCTTTCCTATGGACTCAATGTGATCTTGGATCACTAAAATGAAAATGTAGAGTCTTGAGCTTGTTGCCAATATATGTCCTTTGCATCTTGTGGTCCACATCTCTAGTCCATGCCATGCCAATCATTGAACTTTCTGAAATGATCATCTTGAAATAGCATTAGTTCAATGAACTATATGTTGTTAAGAATTACCAAAACCACCCAGGGATTAGTTGCACTTTCAATCCAGTACTATTACTCCACACATCGACCGCTCTCTAGCATGCATCTACAGTATTATGTTCATATGAATGGAGTAACGCATTAAGCAAGATGACATGATGTAGAGGGATAAACTCAAGCAATATGATATAAACCCCATGTTTTAATCCTTGATGGCAACAATACAAATACGTGCCTTGCTGGCCTTACTGTCACTGGGAAAGGACACCGCAAGATTGAACCCAAAGCAAAGCACTTCTCCCATTGCAAGAAAGATCAATCTAGTAGGCCAAACTAAACTGATAATTCGAAGAGACTTGCAAAGATATCAAATCATGCATATAAGAATTCAGAGAAGAACCAAATAATATTCATAAATAATCTTGTTCATAAATACACAATTCATCGGATCTCGGCAAACACACCGCAAAAGAGTATTACAACGAATAGATATCCAAGAACATCAACGAGAACTTTGTATTGAGAATCAAAGAGAGAGAAGAAGCCATCTACCTAATAACTATGGACCCGAAGGTCTGTGGTAAACTACTCACGCTTCATCGGAGAGGCAATGGTGTTGATGTAGAAGCCTTCCGTGATTGATTCCCCCTCCGGCAGATCGCCAGAAAAGGCCCCAAGATGGGATCTCACGGGTATAGAAGGTTGCGGCGGTGGAAAAGTGGTTTCGTGGCTCCTGTCGGTGTCAAAACTGGCGGATCTTGGGTAGGGGGTCCCGAACTGTGCGTCTAAGGCTAATGGTAACAGGAGGCGAGGGACACGATGTTTACCCAGGTTCGGGCCCTCTCGATGGAGGTAATACCCTACTTCCTGCTTGATTGATCTTGATGATATGAGTATTACAAGAGTTGATCTACCACGAGATCGTAGAGGCTAAACCCTAGAGGCTAGCCTATGATTATGATTGTTGTTGTCCTATGGACTAAACCCTCCGGTTTATATAGACATCGGAGGGGGCTAGGGTTACACAAAGTTGATTACAGAGAAGGAGATCTACATATCCGAATTGCCAAGCTTGCCTTCCACGCAAAGGAGAGTCCCATCCGGACACGGGACGAAGTCTTCAATCTTGTATCTTCATAGTCCAACAGTCCGGCCAAAGTATATAGTCCGGCTGTCCGAGGACCCCTTAATCCAGGACTCCCTCAGTAGCCCCTGAACAAAGCTTCAATGACGATGATTCTGGCCCACAGATTGTCTCCGGCATTGCAAGGCGGGTTCCTTCTCCGAATACTGCATAGAAGATTTTGAACACAAGAATCGTGTCCGACTCTGCAAAACAAATTCCACATACCACCGTTGAGAGCACAATATTCCACAAATCTAATCTGCTGACAACTTTTTATAGCATGACATCACGCCACGGTCCGGTCATTATTCAAATCGCTTTTCGCAACCAGCCACTGCACGTAATGCGAGGCGGTTTCCTTGACACGTCTTGTCGAAGCAGAGATCGTGTCCCCTTATCGTAGGATTCTCATCAATACGGGCATGGGTAACCCAACCGCGCCATCAATCGTGGCGCTTGGGGAATAAGCGATTTTAACGGGCAAGTGGGGAGGCGTACAGTTTCTATCGCCTTTATAAAGAGATAGGGACTCTCCTTTTTCAGCCACGCCTTCTTCTTCCTTTGCTCATCCATTCTCGCACGCTCGAGCTCCAGCGCCCCAGTTCTCACCTTCTCCGTACAGCCATTCCAAACATGTCCGGAGCGGGAGGCAAGTCGATGGCCTCCTCCGTCACGGAGGAGGACATTACGAAGCTCCGGGAGGCCAGATACTTGGATGTAGACATCGCGCACTGGCTCCTGGACGCATGGCAGATCGTTCCAACTCCGGAACCCCACAAGAGGGTTGTGTTCCTCGCCCACTTCGTCCGTGGACTGGGATACCCCCTCCACCCATTTGTCTGCGGGCTCATGTTTTACTATGGGCTAGATTTTCATGATCTGGCCCCTAATTTTATCCTCAACATCTCGGCGTTTATCGTCATGTGCGAGGCTTTCCTCCGCATCAAGCCCCACTTCGGCGTGTGGCTGAAGATCTTCAACGTGAAGCCAAAGATAGTGGTCGGCCAGAAAGCGGAGTGCGGAGGCGCCATGGTGGGCAAGATGCCCAATGTCACCTGGCTCAAAGGCTCCTATGTGGAGACCATGAAGGGGTGGTAGTCACGGTGGTTCTACATCACCGAGCCGCACGACGCCAACTGGGCGGTGGCCCCCCGAATTCCGATCTAGCATCCCCATGCGGCTCACCTCCTGGAAGAAGAAGGGCTTAGTCTGGGGTGCGCCTGCGGAGCTGACCGGACTCTAGAACTGTATCAAAAATATGATAGGCAAGAAGATCAAGCTTGTCAACGTGGTCCAGATCATGCTCTTCCGTTGGATCCTCCCATGTCAAAGACGGGAATTCAACATGTGGCAGTTCGATTCGGCCAAACACCAGTCGATGCGAGAGCTCTTTGACACGACGCACAAAGACGCCTGGAAGGTGTTGTTCAAGGCCGCCGAAGTACCTCCTCCCACCACCGAGGACCGCGGACTCAGCGCAAAGCGCCCCGCCAATCTAGTAAGCTCTGTATATTTCACAAGATGTGCCTTTCCTCAGTATATTTGTGGGAGGAATCTAAGCCATCATACTGATTTAACAGGACTATGTGGCGACAGCGGAGCGGATCGACTATCCAGCTCCGTTGCCTGAAGATCCAGCAACTGCTCTCCTGACGGAGATGCTGTTTTCGGCGCCCTATGAGGTGCCGGAGAAGAAGGTCAAGAAGAAGGCCACAGGGACCCGGAAAGGTCTCCGGCGTAAGGTTGTTTCGGACTCATCGTCCGAAGACACCAAGGCGAACTCCTCCAACGACAATGAGGAGGAGGAAGAGGAAAACCCCCTCCCTCAAACCGAGGGGGAGAAGAAAAGGAAGGCTTCCCCAACCGGGGAGGCCGAAGGGTCCAAGAAGGGAAGGACCCTCCCTACGGACCACTCCACAACAGCCGCATACAGCGACGAGGAGTGGATACCCAGGGACAAGCCCCTGGCGAAGTTGTAAGTATCCGGATACCATAGTACTTCTAGCATGTGTGTCTTTATGGCTTCTTATCATGTCAAAATATGTTTGTGCAGTCCGTCCAAAGCCCGCATCGACTTATCCTCCTCGGATGGGTCTTTGAGCTCGTCGGCGTTGAACAGCGATTCGCTCCCGACGGCCTCCACTCCCCGGCCCGCGGACGACATCGAAGTAATGTCTTTGAGGATACCGGGCTAGGGGGAGATAGTTCTGGAGGCGCCTCAAGGTGAAACCTCCGATGCCGGGCTCATGGGGGGCAGGGGGGAAGATCCCCATGGATTCTGATGAGGGGGGCCGCAGCAAACGTGGCCCCCAGCCGGATACTGCGCTGGAACCTCCAGTGGTTCTGGACTCGAGCAGGCAGCCCCTCACAAAGGGGGGCGAGCCGCCTGTGCCGATGACCTCTGTCCATCTAGAGGCATCGGATAACCTGGTGGAAGCGCTTCAGAGTGCTTCCCTTGATGAAGAACACCGTACTCTTATGAGTACGGTGATTGCGAAGGTTCAGTCTGCCAAAAGCGGATTGACCGAAGCCTGCACCAGCCTCCTGACAGGCTTTGAGGTAAGTATTTAAATTATGACAAAATATCATGGTATAGACAGTAGCCCCTGATGCTCTGTTTGGTGTTCGGAAAGAAAGGCCGAACAGAGGATCAAATATTATCCCCAGGAGTCTAATCATATTATGTCTATGTGAATAAGCAGGCGTCTCTGCTGGCCGCCGCCGCCCTAACTTCGGAGGTCTCCGGACTGAAGTGGAACCTGGGGTGGGCCGAAGAAGAGCTCGACCTCGTGAAGAGGCAGCTCGAAGAGAACAAAGGTGAGTGATACCCCGTCCATGTGTTATATAAAGGAAAAAATCATTGATGCTAATAGAAGCATGATGAATTTTAATAGGGGCCACGACCGAAGTGGCGGCCCTTAAGAAGGCACTGTCCGAGGCCGAAGGCAAAGTGGCCAAGGAGCGCACCAAGCGCGAAAAACAAGAGGCTCAGGTTAATGAGGTCCAGCAAGAGCTCCAGGATTTCGTCAAAAAATTCGAGTCCTTGGAGCGTGACTCCAAGAGGCAAGAGTCGGAGCTTCCGAAGGCCCGTTAGAGCGCGCAAGACGCCAAGGTCGAAGCCCAGAAGGCCCTCCAGGAGATTGAGGCAGCCAAGAAGATAGCGGCGGGTAAGGCTTTCATTATGCAAAGCAAGCATGTGAAGGAGACTTTCCTTTTACTTACCCGAATTCGGAGCTCTCCAGGAGCATTCGCACATCTGCCGCACAGCATCTCTGATGCTGTAGAGTTCTTCCAAGCTAAGGAAGGGAGCTCGACGGATAAGCTGTTTTGGTCCTAGTATGTTGGGGCCGAACATCCGATGCCCTTGTGCGACCAGCTGAAGCAACTGGTCGAACTTCACAAGGAGGCCGAACTGGCCATGAAGGACCTCATAGTCCGGCTGTGGCCTGGCGAGCCTCTGCCCGGTAGCTACTTCGGCCTTGTTAAGCGAATGGTAAATGCCTGTCCGCAGCTTGAAGTTATTAAGCGGCCCGTTTGCATTGAAGGTGCATGATGGGCCTTGGCCCGTGCGAAAGTGCATTGGGCGAAGATGGATGCCGAGAACCTGGTGACAGAGGGGCCGCCGAAGGGCAAGGAGCATCTCCACCCCGAACAGTATTATGATAATGTCATTAAGGGAGCTCGCCTTGTGGTGGATGAATGTGCGAAGGATGAGATATTTGAATGAATGTACTCATATCATCCTGTAATATGAAAACGAGTTCATATGCGCTATATGGCGCTTTGTTAATTTAAAATATTACCTTCTGTGCGGCCATTTATAAAATCTTGAGAGTTGGCCACTCGTCGGCTTCTGCCCCCATGTAACTAGTACTAGGGTGTTCAAGATAAGTATAAACACTCTTTATCCAAATTTTTGGTCCTTTTAAGGAGGTGTTTAGCACAGCGAACAAGGCAATCAGACTATGTAGCTTTATCGCTCTCACTTGGGCATAGAAGTCTACAATTTTAAATTTTGGCGAAGCCCCTAGTATTCGGAAGGCCGAACTTGGGGCGCTATACATGCCTAAATCGGACAAGGCCGATTCCTCGTCTGAAGCGGAAAAAATCTTTAAGGATTTGAGACCTCTCGAACAGTGACCAGCTCTCGCCTCATCATGACAGTCAGTTTTCGGGTTTCTCTACTGAGGTGCTCGTCCGGAAGAATCGGGACACAATCACAGTAGTTCTTCCTGTGATACCTTAGCCGATATAGCGGAACGTAATGTACCAAAACATGGGAGCCGGGCAAACCCAACTATTGACCCAAGACATGATTCGGAGCTGATGCATATAATGTTATAAGTTCGGGGTGCCGCACTGCCAAAAGTGTTCGGACTTTTCTTGCCATGTTATGGGGTACACTAAAGCCCCTGGCAAACTGGGCGTACCAAAATGCGTGGGTGTAATAAATAAGCAATAAAGGAAAGGGGTAAATAAACGTAATAGTAAGCTGACGCTGTACACTATTTCCCCCTGTTATTCAAATGATACGTCGAAGCATACATATACAAGTAGTGCGATAAGCAAAATAGGACTGTTTGACACATCCTGACCAGGAGCTAGCTGTGTGCGGGTATGTAAAACAGGTATAACAATCGTTATCAGAGACCACCTGAGGATTCCCTTGGACGCCCCGGCTTCTTGTATTCTTGGTGTGTCCGTCCTGCTATGTATCCGATAGTCGGTCTATCGGAAGAGCCTCCTGAAGATGGGGACCTGAAAGAAAAAAGGTGTAAACATGCTTGGGTCCTGGGGCGGTCGAACCGCATTGTGGACCGTGTCATGGTCGTGTCTTCGCCTATTCCCATGGTATTTTAAGTGCGTAATTATGTACGCGTGACACAAATTTCACTGCTTGGCTGAGACTAGGGCGGAGTACGAATTGCTAGTCAAGCTCTGGACTTGTCGGATGATCCTATTGCGGGGTACTCCAAACTCGCTTGGCGGTATCCGGGTTCTTTACCGCTGAATTGGCTGTTTGCCTAAGAAGGCTGTTTTGTACTTCTGCCGCGAGGGTCGTAGAGCGCTCTTCCTTACGGAGCGAGCGCTCTGTGTTTCCATTAACTGTTATAACCCCGCGAGGTCCTGACATTTTGAGCTTGAGGTACGCATAATGTGGTACCACATTGAATCTAGCAAATGCAGTTCGTCTGAGCAGCGCATGATAGCCACTGCGGAAGGGGACGATATCGAAGATTAGCTCCTCGCTTCGGAAATTGTCCGGAGATCCGAAGACCACTTCCAGTGTGATTGAGCCCGTGCAACAAGCCTCCACACCTGGTATGACACCCTTGAAGGTGTTTTTTTGGGCTTGATCCTTGAGGGGCCGATGCCCATTTTGCACACTGTATCCTGATAGGGCAGGTTCAGGCTGCTGCCACCGTCCATGAGGACTCGTGTGAGATGGAATCCGTTGATGATGGGGTAAAGGACCAATACGGCCGAACCGCCATGACGGATACTGGTAGGATGGTCCCTGCGATCAAAAGTGATCGGACAAGAGGACCATGGGTTGAACTTTGGGGCGACTGGCTCCATCGCATAGACGTCCCTTAGTGCACGCTTCCATTCCCGCTTGGGAATATGGGCTGCGTATATCATATTCATCATTTTCACCCGGGGAGGGAATTTCTTCTGCCCTCCTGTGTTCGGCGGCCGGGGCTCCTTGTCGTCATCACTATACAGCCCCATTTCCTTGTTTTCGGCATTCAGCTTGTCGGCCTGTTTAAACACCCAGCATTCTCTGTTGGTGTGGTTGGCTGGTTTATCGGGGTTGCCGTGAATTTGACATGAGCGATCAAGTATGCGGTCCAAACTGGACAAGCCCGGATTGTTTCTTTTGAATGGCTTTTTCCGCTGTCCGGTTTTATAGCCTTCAAATCCGGCATTGACTGCCGTGTCTTCGGTGTTGTCACCATTGTTACGATGCTTGTGTCTATTGCGCCGTGACTTGCCGTTGCTATCTCTGGCGTCTGAATCGCCGGAGTTTTTTGGTGTGATGTTGCTACGAGCCAACCAGCTGTCCTCGCCCGTGCAAAAGCGGGTCATGAGTGTCGTTAGGGCTGCCATGGATTTTGGCTTCTCTTGGCCGAGGTGTTGGGCGAGCCATTCGTCATGGATGTTATGCTTGAAGGCTGCTAAGGCTTCAGCATCCGGACAGTCTGCAATTTGGTTCTTTTTAGTTAAGAACCGAGTCCAGAATTTCCTGGCTGACTCTCTGGGTTGTTGGGTTATGTGACTTAAGTCATCAGCATCCGGTGGTCACACATAAGTGCCCTGGAAGTTATCAAGGAATGCGTCTTCCAGGTCCTCCAAACTACCAATGGAGCTTGCTGGCAGGCTATTCAGCCAATGTCAAGCCGGTCCTTTGATCTTAAGTGGTAGGTACTTTATGGCATGTAAGTTATCGCCGTGGGCCATGTGAATGTGTAGGAGAAAATCTTCAATCCATACCGCAGGGTCTGTTGTGCCATCATATGATTCAATGTTCACGGGTTTAAACCCTTCTGGGAATTCATGATCCATTACTTCATCAGTGAAGCATAGGGGGTGTGTGGCGCCTCTATGCCGGGCTACATCCCAACGTAGTTCAAATGAATATGGTCTGTTGTATTCGGCCTAGCCGGACTTTTGTTTATTGTATCCGGCGTGACGGTCATTGTCACGCGTGTGGCGCGCCCCCGTGATCCGTAGATCAATCTTGACTGTCCTGCTTTGTTTTCCAATACATCTCACATGTCCTTCGCGTAGCCCCGGGCCTTAGTATGATTGTTTGATTGGCGACGGGGTGCGATCTGGACTTCGGGCTGGTACACCGCTTTCTCTTGGCCACAGGGTGGCCGGTCAGCCACATCATGTGTTGGTAGTGTGTCGGTGGGAAACGACACCTATGAGATCACTGGAATCCCTTCTACGGTTGCGGGGCACGGGGATTGTGAGAAGAGCAGGACTAACAGGCGACACAAGGGGGATTACCCAGGTTCGGGCCGCAAAGATGCGTAAAACACTACGATCCTGCTTTGGTGGATGTATTAGTGTTTTTGAGCTCACGAACTAGCTCGGGGTGCTCAGGGGTTCAAAAAGCCGAATCCCTTCTGTGTGCCATGGGCCTCCTTTTATAGGTAAAAGGGGCTGCCACGGTGGCACACAGGAGGTGGAAAGTGATACAGTAGCGCAAGCTTATCGCCCGTATTACAGGACAAGGGGCCTTAAATGCAAGGCTTAGGTGTCCCTCCACTTTATCGGGGACGGGGGTGGGGCCTGTCCCGTCCGTCACCGCCTCCCTTCGCTTCGACACGCGCCCTGGCTAGCGATGCATGTGGTGCTATGTAGGTAGGCAGGCAGCTGAGGTGGCGCGGTGGTGGAGTCTCCACGAAGGATCGCATGCTGCCACGTAGGTGCCTGCCCAGCTGGTTGAGTTGGCAGCTGCATGCGAACGGCGGTGAAGACTTGGTTGGCACGGGCCTGGCGGTGGCCCTGCCGGTGCACTTGGCGAGGGCCTTGTCGGGTGGCCCGACAAGGGTCTTGCCGGGCAGCCTGGCAAGCACTACAAAAAAATACACTTCCGTGATGATACGTGTTTGTACAGTAGGTCGCGTTTTTTGTCATGCATGTACATCCATGACAAATTTATGACAGAATCAAGATAGTCATACCTGTGCTGTCGTAGAAGTGTTCCATGACATTACCAAAATTATCATCACGGAAGTGTCCACTTCCATGATGATAAATCGCGCGTCACATAAGTGCTTTCGTCAAGGGTGCCCGACATGTGGCATCCACCGTAACGGAACGCCGTTAAGCTATCGGGTCGGGTTTTGGATCCGATAACCCGTTAACAGCCCCGACCAATGGGGATTTTCCACGTGTAAAATCATCATTGGCTGGAGGAAACACATGTCGGCTCACCGTTGGGATAGATGTCATCTGCTCACTAGACCGAAGGCGCCTATGATACGGCGACACGTGGCATAGCCCAACAGAGGCCCATTCCTGTGAAAAGGCCGGCCCATTTGACTTGGTCAAAAGGTGGTGGGACGGCCCACGGAAAGCCTGTTAACGGCCTGTTCGCATATAGCCCATTTACAGCCCGCTAACCCAGGGCCTGTTACGCCCTATCCGAATTAGGCCCAGTAGCGTCATCTGGGCCGTCCAATATGATTCAGCCCGTTTTAACTTCCAGCCCATGTGTGGCCCATGACTTCTTTGGGCCCATATGAGGACCTTTGTAACTCTTGGCCCATTAACGGCCCATGGTGAAACTGGCCCGTAATGAACAGTGTATCAGTTTATACCCATTAACGGCCCATTATTCCATTGGGCCGTTTCCAGCCCAAGTTATCTTTCGGCCTTCTCAGGGCCCATTGATTCTTGGGCTCATTTGCAGCAGTCGGTTACAAACGGCCCGTTATTTTCGTTTTCTGCTTGTGGGCCAAATTCAGCCCGTCATTACAGTCGGCCCGTTTGCGGACCGTTAATACGTCGGGCCGTTTTCATGTCAAAAAAACCCGTTGGGCTGTTTTCATAGAGTTATCAAATACGGCCAATTAACGGCCCGTTATGGTCCACGAATAGTACGGCCCGTGATTAGTGAAATGATGATACGCCCCGTAGAAGGCCCGTGGATCCTACGGCCCGTATGAGGCCCATGGATAGTACGACCCGTAGAAGGCCCATGGATCCTATGGCCCGTAGAAGGCCCATTGGTCCCTAAGGCCCGTATAGAAGGCTGATGGATCCTACGGCCCCTATAGAAGGCCAATGGTCCTACGGCCGAACGAAGGCCCATGGATCATACGGCCTGCAGGAGGCCCATGGTTACAACAGTCCGTGTGTTGCTATGATTATTTTGGCCTAGTTACCAAAAATAAGCTATTGTGGCCACTAGAAAAACACAGAAAAAGAACTGCAGTGACTACAAGCAAACAACTAAACAAGACAATAAGGAAATAAATAAGCAAGCAATTAAGGCTAGCCTATTACCGCTATTACACATATTACATCCACTGGGCATCAAAGTTTGCCACTAGTGCAAATATAGGGAACAAAGCAGCATATTACATACACTGGCCGTCAAAATTAGCCACCAGTGCAAATAAACACGGCAGCAAAACAAGAGCATAACTGAAACAACTTCAGAAGAGCTCAAGAAATGTTATCCTGGGTATCCACCATGCTGGCAATAAGCTTAGCAAGCTGATTAGCTTTGTCCTGTTTGGCGCTAAAATCCTCCAACGCTTGCTGTTGTACCAGAAAGTATGCATCTGAATGCTCCAGGGACTTCCGCAGTCCTTCCCCTTCTTGTCACAGCACAGCTGATCGATGTCTTTCAGCTTGTAGTTGAGACTCAAGAAACCGAACTGATTCAGACAGTGAGTTTGAATAGCTTGTGCATGCGGTAGTGGCCAGTAACTCGAACACTAAACCAAGACAGGACTTTGGGGTTGTCTCACTGTCTTCAAGATAGTCTTCCTTAGCTATTTTATCAGTTTTGTTGGAGACCAACAAGGATGTGTCACTATCCTGAACCTTATCTGCATTACTTCCTTTACCATTGCTTAATAAGGCACTCTTCCACAATATTCTGTCAGCATTCTAAAAGAAGAAACAAGCAGACACATAACAAGTTTAGCATGAACTAGTATATGAAACTCATTTCGGTGAACCAGTTCATTAGTAAGGTGGACATGATTAAACTACCAAGTCTTCTATTGCCAAGTACTAGTACATAATAAAAGCATCAAACAAACATATATCTATGTCCTATGGTCACTGCATTGTCTTGCCAAATCATAATAGAGACACGGTTCAAATCATATCAGTTCAAGACAAAGCAGCAGTGAAAGAATACAAAGCGTGGAAAACTACACGGCACAACAAGATTTCAGATGGGTACCACGGGTCTACATGTACAACAACACTATTGGCTCTATTGTGATGCTAGTAATGTGCATGATATGAAAGTCAATTGTATACACAATTGAAATTGAAATCAATAGAGCTATTGATAAGAGAAAACCTGTTAAAGAAACATGCGTGAACATACATGTTGTGCCATTGGAGTTTCGATTGGATCCTTCAATTTAAAAATAAGTTTGTATCAGTAAATACAGTGATACAAGAGCAACACAATCATAGTAAAAAAAGGCGTGCCTAAGCGAGCGCTTAAGCGCACCTGGGCTCTAGGCGTTGGCAAAACGCATTGCGCATAACTACGCATAATTTGTGCATAACTGCGCATAAGCATGCGCTTTGGTCAGTAAAGCGCAAGGCGGTGGCAAAATGCACAATTAACGCCTATTGCTTTTTTGAACGATGATAGCAATGGAATCTTAAATTAGAACAGTTCTTCTTCAGGTTTAGGCACTTGTTCTACATGAACAGAGTACAATAAGACGCAAGAATGAAATACTTAAAAATAGAAAATGAGCTCATAGACCTTACCACATTCTTGGTTCAGGACCAGTACAGAACAAGGCGTTCCCAGTCATCGTCCAGTAAATGTGTCTCAGGAGAACATAAGGGAATTTGATGAGTTTCTTTGCCGTTGAAGTACGTTTTCTTCAGGTAATTCCGATACTGCCACCAAGCATTCTTGAAGATAGCAGAGGTATTAACACAGGTTACCTCATCCTGAGTTTCCAAATCGGTCCTTCTCTATAGAGAAAAATGGGAAAATTTGTTGTATTATAACTATCATGGAGGTAGGATGTATGGGACGAAGCAAAGTAATTGCCATGAATAACATTACTTACACATAACTCCTGGACAAACACCTGCAACTGGCATTTTCCTTCATCTTCAGTATAATATTTCCAAGATGGGAAGATACGCACATACGATTTAACAACATCAAATGCGATAGATGCTAAACTACGGCTGGCTGCTTGTGCTTCCTCCACAGGAATAGGCGTACTAACTGGTGGAGTTGGGGTTCGCCGTGATAGTACTGGCCCCTTGGGCACTGGAGCTGCCTTACTAACTGCTCTTGTTTGGGAGCTCTGTGGTGGAGATGGTGCTGTGTCAACAGGAACTGTGTTACTATCGGATGGGGTTGGGGTTAGATTGGGTGAAGCTGGTTCTCTGTCCATCGCAGTAGGTGTACAATCTGCGAGAGCTTGGGTTATGTGTGGTACGGCTGGTTCTTGTGCATGTACAACCGGGGTGCTATCTCCACCAATAGGTAGCACTGTTTATTTGAAGACCGTGTTTTTATTCCGCTAGATACTGGCATCACCCGCTCCAATTCAAATGGCTGATAAACAGGAAACATAGTTGAATGTACAGACATTGTATGAGAGACAGATGCAATAGATAGTGTGGAAAAAAAGGGCATAAAATAGTTGACATGTATATTGTTTAACTAAAATGGATAGCATGACATAATTTCACATATATGATGTCTATCTAAACTGGATAGCATAGCATAACATAATTCAATGATATGATGAATAAATAAACAGGATCACATGACATAATTCACCTACATGTTATCTAAGTAATCAGGATCGCATCATTTAATTCACATATGTGATTTATATGCTAAACAGAGGGCATTCGATATGATGTCTGAACTAAGAACATGGTGTTGAATATTGTGTATATGATGTCTAAACTATGCAATGCAAGACACCGTATGCATGATATGAGCAGTATAACCGTGCCAAGTTAGAGCATACACCTCAGTGGGGGAATAGGACAGGTCATCTGTCTCTGAATCCATCTCTAAGGAGCTATCGGGACCCAACAAGAGATCTGCTTCGACAGGTAGCACTGTCTGCTCTCAAGGCCTTGTTTTCACTCCAGATTTTCCATCTCCCACCCAAATGGCTGATTCACAGGAAGAGTAGTTTAATGTACAAACATTGTCGACAAATGGAAATGTAATGAAGAAAATGATGGGCAAGATATCATTCAAATATATGATGCCTGGTTAAACAGGATGGCATTGCACATTTCACATATATTATGGCTGGCTAAAAGACATGAGACTGCATAATTCCCATATATGATATAGAAACTAAACATGCGGCATTATAGAACATGTCTAAACTAAGCAGATGACATATATGATGTCAAAAGTAGGCACTGCAAGGCAACATATGCATGATATGACTAACATCATCATGCCAAGGTAGAGCAAACACCTTGGGGAGTAAATATGAGTGGTCAGCGGCGTCCGAATACGCCTCAGAACAGATATCTTCCTCTGGATTACAATCTGGAGAGGGGTGGGGAGGGTTTGCCATTGAACCCACCATGGAGCGATGTCTGCATGACATTGTATTGCCGCGCAAAACCCTTCTCGGTTTCTCTACATGTTCAGCATGACTGTGTACAATATCTGACATGCATATGAAAAAATATGGTGAGATTATGTAAGGAGAGCATGCAGAAATTTAGAGTGATGGTAACAACTAGTGGATCGACGTTTTTCCGTTGAACCAAAATAGCCCTAATGGATCGACGTGATGTATTGTAATAAGTGATGCAACAAGTGTACAACCTCTTTGCCATAGCCGTGTTGACCTCAGCATCATTGGGTTGGTCGCTGAAGCAGTTGAGGCAGAGGTGGCTGTCGGAGGTGTGGAGGAAGATCTGAGGAGTCTGTAGACGGCGTCAAGGGCACTGCTCTGTTTTGAGGATCTTCTGTCGTTGGAGCAGCTCCGGTGAGCCGTAAGACGTCAAGGCTGAAGTAGCACAAGACAGACATCGTCAATCTCAAGTGGGATTCTAATAGCATCTTCAATAGATGATGTAAAATGGATGTAAAATTAACATCACCAAAAACCACCTGACTACAACAGATGAGGTAAAAACTGTTGACTCTGAACTTAAGTGTCAAAACTGAAATTTACTGTGGAATCTGAATGCTACTATCGAAGCGGAACGCAATGGTAGCAGAGAGGCACTTGACATGTAGTTTAGGGAGGGCCTGCAGTTCATCTTCAACCTGCACCCCCCTGAGCCACCTGCAACCACCGGCCGAACCGCCGGCCCCAGCGCCGCCTCGCCGCCCCGAAACAACTCGCCACTGCCGCCCCGGCCAACCCTCTAGGCCCCCCGCCGCCCACCCTGAACCCTAAGATAGATAGTGGGGTACCTCTCCGGCGAGCCCCATCCCCGCTGCGGGTGGTTCTTCCTTAACTCCGGCGAGCCCCCCCCCCCCAACCCCTGAAAATCGACTGACCCAAAATTCGATTCAGTCGACTGAAGTGTGGCTTAATCGGAGCAGGGCAACAACACGAGCGAGAGGGAGAGTAGCAGTAGCAGCTGGGCGAGCGAGCGATCAAGCGAGAGCCGGAGCAGCAGCAACAGCGCGAGCGAGCAAGCGAGAGCCGTAGCAGCAGCAGCAGATCCGGCTGGTATGGACGTCGCCGCCGAAGGGGCCTCGCACTGGGGGAGAGCCGCCATGGAGATGTCGCCCCGCGGCGCCGGCTTCAAGGTAGCCGCTCCATGGGGGTGCGGGATGGAGCACCGTCGGCGCCAGGAGGTCGAGTTAAGGAGAAGGTGCGATGCGATGAGTGTACAACCTCTTTGGTGGCGCCGAGTAGGCCTCGGCTTCGTCCAAGGAGTCGTTGAGGATGTTGCGGTTTCAGTGGAGCAGGTTAAGGCGGCGCTGTGGGGATGGAGCAGCCGCGATAGACAAGGCGATCGTCGGAGTAGCTCCTTGGAGGTGGAGGACGGGGCAGCTGAACTGGAGGGACGGCGAGATGGACGACGGATCCTCATCCGGGAAGGTGGACGAGGGACGTCGAGCTGTTGCGGTGGACCACGTTGTCGGGGAAGAGGCTCCGGCTGGGCAGCGGTGACGTGGCGGACGAAGGAGGGTGGGGTTTCGCGGCCGGAGCGGAGAGGTTATGGCGGCCTGGGATTTCGAATGGCAAAAAGGGGGCGATGGGAGGGGGTTAAGCATGACTTAGGGACGCGCTTGTCCAAAATGTAGGGTGTGTTACAAAAGTACCCCCACCGATTTGAACTAGCGGCCCTTTCGGCTCAGGGTTAGAAGGGGGATTCACGTGTCGGGATTTGGCAGCTGGAGGGAGTTTTCACGCGCGTTGTAATTTCGGGATAGCAAGGCGCGGGTTGTGAAGGCGCCAGTTTTGGGAGAACGATATCTGAATTTTCGGGATATAACAAGACGCGGGTTGAATTTTAGGGACAAGCCTAACGTGTAGTAATATTGTACTTGTACGTACCAAATCAATTCGCACTTCTCTCAACCAAAAAGAAAACAAAAAAATAAAACTATTCACACCACACAAAGAGAGTCTTGCCCCGTTTTACTATACAAATGCTATTCAAAGCTACTCCCTCCTTCCATCTATATAGGGCCTAATGCGTTTTTTGATGCTAACTTTGACCAAATATTAGAGCAATGATATATGACATGCAACTTACACAAAGCACACCGTTAACTTCATCTGTCAAAGGTTCTTTCAATGATATAATTTTCACATTGTGCATGTCACGTACTATTAATCTTGTCAATAGTCAAAGGTGGTCTTAAAAATCTCATTACGCCCTATATAGATGGAAGGAGGGAGTATGAATCCATGTTATGTCCGATTAATTTTTTTCGCTTGCTGTATAATGCATGTAACCTACTCATACAAACATTTTAGTGCATTCCAAATGTCTATACTACCGCTGCAATTCGAACTAAATTTGAATTCGTTTCTCTATTTCGATAAGAATCTACAATCATGATTGTTGCCAACTTCAACCATCATAGTTTCCTTGCTATCCGCCAGATATAAATCGGACGGCCTGTAATGCAGGATGGCAGGCACACCATCATCAACAACTCCGTTTTTTTATAAGAGTAGAGATAAAATATATTAAATGTAGTATAACATGTTCATAAACACACCATGTGTATCACCGTTATATATATTCACACATGCATCGGTTTAAAACACTATGATAAATTCTTCAAATATCCGAATTCGCTTTTTATAATGAAGTATATATGATCTCTATTCGTCTTTTACACCCACACAACCCTCTTATCTTTGTAGCTAGCGCTAACTTTCTCTTGTGCATGCACATGCCCGCATCCCTCTCACCCTCCCTCAGCATTCTCTAGCTCCATCGTGCAAATTCATCATTTCACTTTAGGTCGTTCACCCACAGTGTGTGTAGGCCCCCCAGCTCCTTCTTTACGGCACACATCGATCGATGTGCCTCTCTATCTAGGTGTGCCTAGCACAAAAACAAGCTTCCCCTCTTCTCTTGTCACCGTCCATGCCTCACTCCCACCACTCTTTTCATCGTTCTCGTACTCGCACACTCCTCCCTGCTCGATATAGTATGCCTCTCGTACCACCTCCTACATGCATCCCTCTATCTCTATCCTTCTCCTCATGCCTTGTTTGCTTCTAACACACACATGCATGTATACTGATCAATCTCCGAACATATACCTGGATCGACTTTAACTACCCCCCATCGATCGACGTACCTCACAAGTTATGTCTCTCCTTTCTCTAACAAAGGGCGATTGATCTTCCTATGTAGTTATGTCTGCTTACCACAGCCACATCGTCCCCCCTCATCATTTGTGCATGCCTCCTGACCTGTCTCTCACACGCACGTGCACAGACAACAAGCAGCCATCTCCTCTCTTATTGATATTGCGGGCGTGCCCTCCGTTTGTCTAGCAAGCCTATCCCACCATTTGTTAGAAGCAACTCCACTACCACCCCCTCCAACACTCTAGCTCTGTCTCTCTCCCAACCTTATTCCTCTCCTGCACATATGCATGGATGTCGATCGATCTCCCTTAATACATGAGGCAGATCGATCTCCTTAATACATGAGGTAGGCCTCTCTCCTCCTCCACACATATACCAGCCATTGTACCTCTATAGTTAATTGGGCCTCCCTCTTCCCCTACCACACACCGATAGTCGAGCGCTGCAGGTAGGTATCCATGCCATAGAGACAAACTGCACATGACCCTCTCACGTTCCAGTGGGCCAGCCACTCTATATCTTTGACGTGGGCACACACAAATTCGATGGCACTCATTATCGATCGCGCGCGCACACACACACACACATCATCATCCCTCTTTTCGATTCTATGGACACCTCAAGCCGGTGATACCTCCACTCTCTTCTCGTGGATCGCCCCCTCTATATATATGTTATATCCAGGACTCTATTTCACACACATTGCATATGTTACATTTTTGATTGGCCCCCCCCAAAAAAAACTCTCAATAACCCACACACTATATCTCTCTAGGTTTGTATCTCTCTCACACAACCCCACGTAGGTGGTGTACGTATACAAGAAGAGAATAGGTGCACCGTGCACGTACTCACGCTTCGTGCCTAGCCACACCCGCGCGGGTACACGGTGGAGCTGATTTCTTTATGAAATGGCAGCGCACGTGCTAATTTGAACGCGTGTAGCGGTTGTTTACCTAGGGAGGTCATGTACCAGCCTGCACGAAATAAAGTTATAGTGCTCAATGGCACGTACACAGAATATAAAACGATTTTATGGAGAAAAAGGTAGTCCGCTCACTATATACAATGGAGCCTTGCGTGCCTGGTTTGTCGCTCTTCAAAGTATCTCACACAAGGCTGCAGTGGCCTCTCTCTCTCACCGTTGGTCACTGATCCGGCCGCATCCCGTCCGCGGGGGGAAAGGGAGTGCGGTGGCCTCTCTCTCTCTCTCACCGTTGGTCACTGATCCGGCCGCATCCCGTTCGCCGGGGGAATGGGAGGAAGTGCATCGTTTCTCCGTTCGACGGTGCTGAGGCAGCACGTCCCGATCTGCGGTACACGCCGTTCTCTTTGACCAAGCTCCGGCGCGGCAGGGCCTACGCCACCTGCTCGCAGATTCCGCCCACCGCCGCTCACCTAGTTACATCCCGATGACCTCCAGGTATCCCCTCCGGCCTTGCTCCACTGCTCGTCTTCCCACGTCGCTACATGTGGATCTTCCATAGTTCTTTACCCAAAACGTAGCTCGTCCAGCATACTTTCCATATTGCATTCTCGTCCTCACACCGTTTTAGACAAAAACAACTGTGTTGTTATCTTCCCTTAGGGCAAGGAATATGCTTCTTTTTTGTTGTCGCATGTGTCATCAACTGTTATTGGCCAGTAATTGTTTCCTTTCTACCTCTTTTTGCAAACAGGGCTATCCATTTCACCTCGTTGCTATTGCGACCTTTTGGTGAACTGCACAAATCACTTTTTTCTTAAGAGTGTTTTGTGCAGTTGTACTAAAATGTCACATGGGCAACGTCTCTACATTTTAGTGCGATGCACAAAGGGAGATTGGTTTTGCTCTATCCTCCTCATCCAACTCCGAGCCTAATCTTCTCCAACTAGTTAGTCTTAAGAGAGACGGCAAAGGTGATCGGCTTCTATTTTATGTGTTTATTGTTTCATCAGCAGTCCTCTATTATCGTAAACACACTTAATATCTTTGGAACAGGGAGGCTCAACTCTATTTTAGTGGAACTGCACAAAATGATCGGAATGTTGCATGCTCCAGACAGCTACTTTTTTCCCAACATGCCTTGTTGATTTAGACAGAGCTGGGTGGACGTTGCTGATAATGAAAGCATGGATCAATTTTAATTTAACACCTTCTCACAACTCTGTCTTCAGTTGTGATGTAATTATTAGCTCTGATATGCTAATAATTGACATGCATTAGCAAGGAAGTTAGTTTTTTATTGTTTCCCAAAGAGCATCGATGGCAAGACACGCGAAACAGAAGCTGAAAGGTCACACCATTGTACAATTTCATGTCTCGCTGGAAAATTATTTGTATAGTACGTCAATTATGCAAACAAATGATGGAAGCTTGATAGCATTACCAGAAGCCTCTTCATCATCCGGGTCCATGTGACATGCACAAAATTATACTCCTTCATTCCTAAATATTTGTCTTTTTACAAATTTCAAACGGGCATATTTTAGAGTGTAGATTCACTCATTTTGCTTCGTATGTGTACTCCCTCCGTTCCTAAATATTCTATTTGTCTTCCTAGAGATTTCAACAAGTGACTACATACGGAGCAAAATGAGAGAATCTACACTCTAAAATATGTATATACATCCGTATGTGCCAGTCCATTTGAAATCTCTAAAAAGACAAATATTTGAGTAGTCACTCGTTGAAATCTCTAGAAAGACAAATATACTCCGGAGTATATTTAAGAACCGAGGGGGTAGTGCACTACCACATGGGAGACTCAGCCCGGTCGTTGTGCCGCATTAATAGTGAGTAATGAGCAGTCAAATCGTAAGCCCCACCTTTCCCACTGTAAGTTGCTCTGAAGAAGAAACCATCATTACGCTCTTCTTTGAATCCGCTCATACTACTCCATCCGTCACTATTTATACAGCGCGCTTCAGAAAAAAGAAAAAAGACCCATGGGACCAAGGCGATTAGTGATCGGCCTGAAAAATAGCATTGGTAGTTATAGCACGGCGTCTATTACTAGAGGGAATAATGCGTACACACATGCATGCAGTGCTTCCACCCCGGGTACACACATGCATGCACTTACTCCACTCCGTAGTACTGTAGTACAGAGAACATGGAGAGAAAATTGTGGACTTGATTGCGGTTACCATGCCCTAATTAATTGAGCATTAAACCAAACGCGTCTAAAGTCTCTCTGGTGGTGGAAATGCATTGAGAGAAATGCATCATAATGAAGCGCGCCCTGTAAATTGTGACGGAGGAAGGAGTAGTATGAATGTTCAAAACCAAGTACGCGTATGGCCAGTCGGTCAACGCACCTCCTCTTGGCATATCACTGACATGTGGGACAAGAGTGTGAGCAAACCGATCTCAATTGACGGCAAAGAGCCAACCCGCCGTTCCTTGAGAGAGACGAGGAGCGAGAACACACAGACGCGTTCGCATGGAGGCCAATATATATTGGAGCATGGTTGGTTGATCGATATCATTCATTACATGTTGGGATGCCGTTTTCCGCCCTTCTCCGGAATAAATGTGTACTTTATCAGAGATAAAAAAATAAGAGTACAGACGCTCCACCATGCGGTTCTAGTAGTAGTACTACTCGTACTACTGCGCTTGGCTCTTCGCCTCTTCATGAAGTCGAACAATGATGGTACTCAACATGTTGGGTCCTACAGTGTATGCCTCTGACAATTTGACACCGAATGGACTGATGCATGTCCACCGAGGGTAGGTTGCATTAGTCAAAAGGCGTAAGCGAGCTTCACCTTGTCCTGCAAGTTTCTCCTTGTTCTGCAAGTTGAAGGGACACACCAAAAAGTAGTACTAGTCCATACTCCCTCCTTTCCGGTTAATATGGCTTAATCTTTTTTGTGGGTAAATGAGAGAGCTTTATTCATATATAAGCATTCTTAGGACGATCAGCCAAGACACTAGTCACTAGGAAGCGAGGTACCCCGCAAAAAAAGAAGTAGGAAGCGAGGTGTTTCATCAAGCCAGCCCTCGGCCACATTCAAAGTGCAGCAAGCACGCTTCGCACAAAGATGCGCCGCAAGGTTTGCTGACCTGTTTACATGCTGAATAACAAAAAAAGAGGAAATGTTACCGAGTGCTACTATTTGTAACAGGATATGAGCGAGAATTAAGCGAGAATTGTGGCGAGTGTTCCATGCAATCAACTTCCATTATCACATGCGAGAACCCTCGAAGAGAACCAAATGTGTTGAAGATTGCTTTATCACATTTTAAAATTATAATAAGAGTGCAGACGCTCCTCCATCCGGTTCCTAGTACTAGTATAGTACGTACCTTTATAGACTATATTAGTAGTACTAGTACTAGTAAACTTTGCGCTTGGCTGTTCGCCTATTCTGGAAGTCGAACAATAGTAGCACTAGTAGTATAGTGTATGCTTCTAGCAATCTGACACCGAATTAACTGTTGCACGTCCACCGCCTGAGCGAGGGAGAGCTTGCATTAGTCAAAAGTTTCTCCTTGTCCTGTGAGCCACTGCGCGCAAGTAATGCTAGTCCATACTGCCTCCTCTCCGGTTAATATGGATTAATTTCAAACGAGATAAATACACTGTCTGTCACTGTATATTTGTAAAAACACGGTCAGTGGACTTCATAATATGCTCATTGTGCTCAATATATATATTTTTCCGGTGTTTATACGGTCACTAGCTCACCCTGACTAAGTATGTGTGTGCATGCACGTGTAGGTTGAGCACTTAGCGTGACCGTGTGTGTTCCGTCGTGTGCTCGGACATGCATGCATTAGGGCATCGCGCATGTTTTTGCGTCCATGTGTACGTGTGACTGTTGCATACACGTAGGGGGAGTACGTGTAGGGGCCACTAAGGAGCAGCCAAATCACATAGTAAGTTAGTCGGAAGAAGCAACCATCATTTCACTCTTGAATGACACGTACACAATATAAAATGGTTGATATGGAGAGAAAAGAAAACCACTATATATACACTAGCAGGATCCTAAGCTACAAGCATGCTTGCTAAGGTTGCTCTCTTCACAAGAATAGAACGATAGGCCTGATCCCGCAGCTGGGGGAAGGGAACAATGTTCTGCGTATACGCGGTCGACATAGGCGAGGGAGAAAACCCACAATCGGTGCGTCCCAATCAGGGGTCACCGCGGTATGGGCCGATGCCGCGTGCCAACCGCCCTTCTAGCTACAGCCCAACGTCCCAGGTAGTCCATCTTCCTTTTGGAGCCGGCTTGCTCCACTGCCGTAGCTCCATCTCCATGTTGATCTTTCTCTACTTCTACCGGATTCTACTTGTGATGAGTTTATGTCTCATGAACTAGTGCCAGTACTATTATTCTAATCACACTTCTTCAATATCTTTGCCATCAGGGATGCTCAGGTCGATTTTAGTGGAACTGCACAAAAGCATCGTATGATCTGAGGGTGCCAGCCGTCTTTCCTTCGACAGGTTCTACCTGGCCAGGGAATTAAATCATGTTTAGGGTTTAGGGTTTAAGTCGTAGTGACCCCATCAGTAGTCTTTCTTTCATACACGCTCTCACAACTTTTTTCTTTAGTTGTGAAGTAAATATTGGCTATGATCTGTGAATCATTGAGATGCATCAGCATGCGTGTTATTTTTCCTTTGTATTTGATGGAATGTTGTAACGGGGCAACCTTGGAATAGGAATGAAAATGGAGTGGAAAGTTTCTGTTTTTCCGGAGAAAAAATGGAAACGGAGAGAAACCAATGTTTCGTTTCGTTGGATCGCGCCATCGAGCAAAACCAACGTTTAAATCACGTCTGTCGTGTTCGTGTCTCACCCTCCTCCAAGGCTCGACCCCACACGGTCGCTCGGCATGCCACTCACTGCAAACCGAGTATACGATAACTTTCCCAACTGCTTGTCGACGGATCATGCCATGGAGTACTACTAGCAATACTGGAAGAGATTGACGAGTTGGGGAAGGACAGCTAGCTGTAGCTCGGACTCCCTTGAACTTTTTACATGCATGTTGTAGCCGGCTATTGCGACCTTTGATCGTGGAGTAGCCGCGTGCACCTGGAAGCGGCGCGGGCGACGCTCTCTCGGCCGGCGTGCCGCTTCAATGCCGGCGCCAGTGAGAGGTCGCGTCCGCTCTGGCCGGGCATGAATGCGGCACTGACCGTTTCGGGCGGGAAGCACGCGCGGGTGATGAAGAGGGTTCGGGTTGGTCAGGACCGACCGTGGCAGCGGTCGGGACGTGCGGAAACAAGAGATGCTGTATGTTAATATTGTTGCGTATATAATTAACAACGTAAATAATGTGCCAGTTGGACAAATATGATGGGAGATGGAGATGGAAATGGAATTTTACGTAAACACGGATATGCATGTCTATGTCTATGTGTGTGTGCGCGACGACTCTCGCGACCTGGAAGCGGGGGCGTGTTTTTGATCGAGTTTTCTTTCTTGGTACGTTAGAAAATTAGTTTGTCTAATTCACATCTAGATGTTATTTAAGGATATCACATCTAAGCTCCCACAAGTATATAATGTAGCAACAAGAAACAAAAAAAACTAGGACAAAAAGATGGACCACAAACAGAGTGGACATCAACTTAGATGTGACATAACTATGTCACATCTAGATGTGTCCTAGACAGACCCTTAAAAAATTGTCTGCCAGTTTTCGTTTCTTTTTTCCCGGAACGCGCGTATTCTATTTAAAACCACTGCTATGGAGAGATTTTTTACTCCATTATAGCCTCTTGTTTGATAGAGTTTCTCGCGTCTCGCTCTCTCATGCTCTCCATATCAAAACAAGATGACAGTGTCCACTCTATCTCTCTCCTCACCGGTGGTCACAGATCCGGCTGAATCTGGTCCGCTACGGGAGGTGAGGAGGTGCAGCGTTGACGTTGTCGCCGTCGGTGATGGAGGGAGCCGATGCGCACTGTCCTCTCGGAGCCGGCGCTGGCACGGACGAAGATCCTCCGCGCCCTTGTTCGCCGCTGTCATGTGGGCAGATCCCGCCCGCCCGCCTAAACGACATCTCGCCCACCTGAGGTATAACTTCTTGTACTGGTCCAGCTCCCCAGGTCACTGCGTGCGGGTTTTCTCTATGCGACTACTCCCCAGCTCCCCATGCATAGTAGCTAGGGTTCGTCGGCTGCTCCAACATCACCTACTAGTACTATTATAGAGGAAATGCCACTCGAAAAGTTGTCCTGATTTATGCCTCGATGGAGGTATACATGTTGTTTCGACAAAAAGTACATGGTGGTTGTGCGGTCATTGTCCATATGGTGCTAGTACCATCACTGGATAAATGAAGAAATGCTTTTTTTCTCGGGTATCCTGGTTTAGTTCCCATCAAGATATAATTATGATGCTTCTGTTTGTTGGTGTACTTTTCATTAACCCTTTATATTTTTGGAAACAGCGATGCATGTCTCCATACCCGGGCATGTCTTCCTCAATTTTAGTGGAATTGCACAAAATTGGATGGCCATTGTTGTTCCGCCTCACTGTCCTCTGCCATGTGGTTCTTCCTTCCTTGAGCTTGATTACTGAGAAGAAACAGACCACAGTGAGGATTTGTCGAACTTCATAGGTGCCTCACCCAAACTTGATGCCAAATGGATGATGCATCACCACGATGACCTATCGATGCTCATGGTTGCGCCTCATGGTTGCGTCGGCTGGTGAAGCTGATCGATTTTCAATGAAAAACAAGTTGTCTTCCATCAGTGCTCTTTGCTTGTTACGCACAAAGATGATATCCTTCGTCAGTTCACCTTGGTTGCATTGGAGACGCAGTCGTCTTTCACGTTGGTGCAATTTTATAACACAATTGGCTATGAACCAAATGTTTCCTCAAAGAAGGATCGACGTTGGTACTAAGAGTTCTAAGCCTTATCACAACTTTGTCTCCAGCTCCCCTGTAATTTTATTTGTCCAGCTATTAACTTTGATTTAAAAAATGGTGCGGACTAAAAACACGGATGGACGTAGTAGCCCTCCATTTTTATTTACTCTGCATATTAGATTTGACTAAAGTCAAACTTTGTAATACTCTCAAACCTTTCCGATAATTGAAATTAAAATTCTTTATTTGTACACACTCTCACACGTTTCCGATAATTTGGCGCACGTGTGGTTGTTCACTTAAGGGAGGGTAGTGTACCACACGTGAAGGATAGGAAGTGCGACCAGGACGCGTGGGTGTGGATTGTTAGGGCATCTCCAGCCGCGCCCCCAACAGGCCCTCCCCAGGCGATTTCGCCGCGCCGGCGCCGAAAAAAGGCCCCAGTCGCGCCCCCAGAAGCCTTTTTCACCGGCTCGGGCCAAAACTAGTGCCGGCGGACCCAGGCCGAACCCGGCGCCCTGGGGGGCGCTTGGGGAGCCGGCGCAAGCGAAAAATGCGCATGGGCCCGCACTGGAGGCGACCCGAGGGCCTTTTCCCGCCGTTTTGTTGCCGCTTTTCTCGCTTCTCTCCCGCTCGCTCGCCTTGTCCAGCCATTCTCCCCCCCTTTCTCCCGCCAACCCCGCTCGCATCCCGCCGCCATGCCGCCAAAGAAGTACTCCATGCCACGCGCGGCGGCGACCGCGACAGGCGCCGTGACCCAACCGAAACAGAGGAAGCCGAGGGCGCCTCCAATGAAGCCGCCGGGCCTGTCGAACGCCGAGTGGAGGGTGGAAGTTCAGCGGCGAGAAGCAGTCACCGCCGACAGGCAGAACAGGGGGATAGCCAAGAAGGCCCGCGACGGCAACGCCCATGACGCCGACGACGCCCACGGCCGCACGGACGCCAAGCCCGAGCGAAGCCTCTACGTCGCCGCCCAGCAGTGTCGAAGCCGCGCCGACGCAGCCCAACACCGAAGCAGCTCCGACACCACCGAGCTCGCGCACGCCGTCTCCGCCAACACCTGGGACCAACCCCGCCGAGTGAATGACCCCGCCGAGGCGGCGGCGCTCTGTTTTTTTGTAACGACAGACTATGCCCGATCGGCGGACTTGCGGCGTCTTGAGAGCGGGAATGACCAAGTTTGAATTTACCGCGTCCTGGGGCCGGCGCGTGGGTGCGTGACTGGGAGCTAGCTCACCCCCAGGGGCCGAGCTAGCGCCGGCACGCCCCCAGGATGCCGAATTTAGACGCCCTGTGGGGCCGAACGGCTGGAGATGCCCTTAGTTAATCGGAAGTAGTACTAGTTTTCTTCACTGTACATTAAATAAAGAGTTTCGTTTCATACTTACACAATTTATAATGATTGTTATGGATAGAATAAGAAAACCACTCCATTATATATTAGTCGTATACACACGAGAGTACTATATGGACGCAGCTTCATTGACTTAGTGCACCTGCCTTTGGGTTTATGACAGGTGGGCCCAAAATGTGGCTGGCTCACCTGTCATACAGCCCAAAGCAGATGGAGTGAAGGCACCGGAGCTCAGTCCGTACTACATTAGTATATATATAAGCGGGAGCCTCAGCGCTTGTTCGCTAGGGTTTGCACTCTCCACACGCTCGCCGCAATACATATATGTTACACGCTGGAGGCTCAGCGTTCATTTGCTAGGGTTTGCTATATTCACAGTCTCTCACCCTCTCTTCACCAGATCTAAACAAGACTGCGTAGGCCTCTTGTCTCTCTCTCCCCCCTCACAGCTGGTGAAGGAGGCGTCCGTATCCTGTCGCACCGGGAAGGGGAGGAGGTGCAGCGTTAACTCTATCGCCTTCAGCGAGGGACACAATCCACTGCCGGCAGCGCTGTTCTCTTTCACCTAGCGCCTGTGTGGGAGGGCCACCGACCCCTTCTTCCTCGCTGTCGTATGTAGTGTGGGCAGATCCGGCCTCCCACCGCACGCCTTGCCACATCCCGACGACCCTAAGGTATAAGTTTCTTTGAAACCGTCGTTGCTCTAGCTACATGTGGATCTTTTTCGATCTGTAGTCGAATCTAGGTCTTGGTTCAAAGAGGAAAGAAAGGTGCGGTGGGGTGGAGCATGAATCTAGGATGTGGTTCAATGAGGAAAGGAGGGAGGAAAAGTAGTATAGACTTGCTATCCAGCCGCTTTGTTAGTCGAAAAGGGAAAAAGGGGGTAACCTAGTACACACATCTGTAAGGAACCGATCTCTTTGTTGAAAAGGGAAAGAAACTGAGGGGGGGGGGGGTCGGGTAGTTTGTGCAGGACTAGATTTGCTGCCCTCACATAGGAAAAAAGTTCAAAGGGAACAAATATGGGACCAACACAGATATGCTGCTTGGCTACATACTCTGCATCACCCATTTATACGTGTGGACACACATGGTGCTAGCATGTCCCATATAGCTATTTTGCTGTTGTTAATCTAAGAATGCCGCCAGAAAATTGAAGCGATGCCACTGTTAAAAGTAAATTACATTTTTAACGAATGTTGTTTCAAGAGAGTGTCTCTGTTAATATGAATCAATGCAACCGTTCAAGAAATGCTACTATCCTACTTTGTTTTCCATCCAAGATAAGTTAGATGCTTCTTTCTGTCACCGTTTGTTTCATCCTCCTTTATCGACAAGTAATTGTTTCCTTTTTTGCCTCTGTTAAAACAGGGGTATCAATTCAACTTGTTGCTATTGCGACATTTTGCTTCGCTACTCAAAACACTTATGTTTTAAGAGTGTTTTGTGCAGTTCAACTTGAATGTCACACCGGTGACTTTGCTTAATTTTGGTGGAACTGCACAAAAGGAGATCGAGATTTGTTTCTAGTGTTCCTGTCGAGTTGTTTCAAATCTTGGTCTCAACCACATGATATCTATTAAACTTGTTGCTATTGCGACATTTTGCTTCGCTACGCGAAACACTTTGCTTGATTTTAGTGCAACTGCACAAAATGAGATTGGATTTCCTATTCGTGTTAGCCGATTCGTATTTTATCCTGGTGTTCTCATGAAAGGTCAGTACAGGCCTTCATCCACATGATTGTGCAGTGTGATTTGAGATGTTGTGCTACTTGTATTGGTACTGTTTTAAATAAATGTTGAATTGAAGCTATTGTATTGCTGTATTTTCCCATTAAGCAATGAACAAAAATGGGACCAACCCAGACATGATGCTTGTTGCTTTCTTACAACAAACTTTGCATCACCCCCTTTATAAGTAGATGGAAGCACATATTGTTGTTGCGCCCACTCTCCCTGGAACTGTTTATGCTTTTCGTTAATCTAATGCCGCTGGTAAAATTAAGCAATGCCACTCTCAGAATTAATTAACTACTAAAAGTGCAACTATCCCTAGGTCTCTTCTAGGTGGTTTTGGTAATTCATAACAACATATAGCTCATTGAGCTAATGTTATTCCAAGACTATTATTTTAGGAAAGCTCAATGAATGGCATGGCATGGATGATGAAAGTGGATCCCTCAAAATACTAAGGACAAAGGATTGGCTCAAGCTCAAAATCTCAAGACTCTTCATTTTATATTTTAGTGATCCAAGATCACATTGAGTCTATAGGAAAAGCCTCTTGCTTCATGTGCTTAATGATATGCTCCAAAACCCTCATCTACTTTCTCACATCCACAAATGACCTAAACCCAAAGCCAAAATCGATCACACCGATTCTTCCTATCTGGCGCCACCGATTTCAAAAGTCATAGCCACTGCCACAAACCCTAAGCAAATCGGTCTTACCAATAGGGATCTCGGTCTCACCGAGATGGGATTGTAATCTCTCTGTTTCCCTTCGTAACGTTTCGGTCTAACCGAAGTGAGCGATCGGTCCCACCGAGATGGTATTGTAATCTCTCTGTTTCCCTTCGTAACGTTTCGGTCTAACCGAAGTGAGCGATCGGTCCCACCGAGTTTACTTGACCAACTCTCTGGAAAGCTTATTACCAAAATCGGTCTCACCGAGTTTGTGTAATCGGTCTTACCGAGATTATGTTATGTCCTAACCCTAACCAAATCGGTCTCACCGAGTTGCATGTCAGTCCAACGAAAATCACTAACGGTCACTAGGTTTACAAAATTGGTCCGACCGAGTCTGTTGAATCGGTCCCACTGAGTTTGGTAAATTGTGTGTAACGGTTAGATTTTGTGTGGAGGCTATATATACCCCTCCACCTCCTCTTCATTCGTGGAGAGAGCCATCAGAACAAACCTACACTTCCAACTTACCATTTCTGAGAGAGAACCATCTACTCATGTGTTGAGGCCAAGATATTCCATTCCTACCATATGAATCTTGATCTCTAGCCTTCCCCAAGTTGCTTTCCACTCAAATCTTCTTTCCACCAGATCCAAAACCTATGAGAGAGAGTTGAGTGTTGGGGAGACTATCATTTGAAGCACAAGAGCAAGGAGTTCATCATTAACGCACCATTTGTTACTTCTTGGAGAGTGGTGTGTCCTAGATTGTCTAGGTGTTACTTGGGAGCCTCCGACAAGATTGTGGAGTTGAACCAAGGAGTTTGTAAGGGCAAGGAGATCGCCTACTTCATGAAGATCTACCGCTAGTGAGGCAAGTCCTTCGTGGGCGATGGCCATGGTGGGATAGACAAGGTTGCTTCTTCATGGACCCTTCGTGGGTGGAGCCCTCCGTGGACTCGCGCAACCATTACCCTTCATGGGTTGAAGTCTCCATCAACGTGGATGTACAATAGCACCACCTATCGGAACCACGCCAAAAACATCCGTGTCTCCAATTGCATTTGAATCCTCCAAACCCTTCCCTTTACTTTTTGCAAGTTGCATGCTTTAATTTTTGCTGCCTATATACTCTTTGCATGCTTGCTTGAATTGTGTGATGATTGCTTGGCTTGTCCTAAGATAGCTAAAATCTGCCAAACTCTAAAATTGGGAAAAGGTTAAGTTTTTAATTGGTCAAGTAGTCTAATCACCCCCCATCTAGACATACTTCAAGGTCCTACAAGTGGTATCAGAGCTTTGGCCTCCATTTTCTTTGATTTCCATAGCTTTTGGTGGTCATAGCCTTGGTTTCACAACCTAGGAGAGTATGGCGTCTAGCGAGGGAAATTATCACCGTAGAGGTCCTTACTTTGATGGTACTAATTTTGCTAGTTGGAAGCATAAGATGAAAATGCATATTCTCGGACATAACCCCGCCGTTTGGGCAATTATTTGTATTGGCTTGCAAGGTGAATTCTTTGATGGGAGAGAGCCAAACCGTGAAGCTAATGCGGAAGAATTGAAGTTGCTGCAATACAATGCTCAAGCTTGCGATATCATCTTCAACGGATTGTGCCCCGAAGAATTCAACAAAATCAGCCATCTTTAGAATGCAAAGGAAATTTGGGATACTTTGATTGATATGCATGAAGGTACCGAATACGTCAAGGAATCCAAGTTGGATGTGCTCCAAAGTCAGCTTGACAAGTTCAAAATGAAGGATGGTGAAGGTGTCGCTGAAATGTACTCTAGGCTTGCTCTTATGACAAATGAGATTGCCGGCTTAGGGAGTGAAGAGATGACCGACAAATTCATCGTCAAGAAGATCCTAAGAGCATTGGATGGAAAGTATGATACCGTGTGCACATTGATCCAAATGATGCCAAACTACAAAGATCTCAAGCCAACGGAAGTCATTGGAAGAATTGTTGCTCATGAGATGTCACTCAAGGATAAGGAGGAACTTCACAACAAGTCAAGTGATGCTTACAAAGCCTCAAATGAAGCCCCCACATCATCAAGTGAGAAACAAACCTTCAATGAAGAATTGAGCTTAATGGTGAAGAACTTCAACAAATTCTACAAGAGTAGAAGCAAAGAAAGAAGCTCCAAGTCAAGGTCTTACCATGACAAAAGATCTTCTAGTCGAGAGCGCAATTGCTAAAATTGTGGGAGACCCGGACACTATTCCAATGATTGTACGGCACCCCACAAAAGAAGAGAAGATTCTCCAAGAAGAAGAAGCAAAAGAGAAGAATCACCACAAAGAGAGAGGAGGAGTAGAGATGATCGTTATGAACGAAGACCCTCACGGAGAAGCAAGGATTCGGAATGGAAGGACAAGTCATCAAGGAGCTACACGAAACGAAGACATCAAGCTCATGTTGGTGAATGGGTATCCGGCTCCGACTCCGACAATCACTCCGAGAGAAGCTATCACTCCGACTCCGAATATACTCAAGATGAAGGTGTTGCCGGTCTAGAACTTGTGTCAACCAACTCCTACGACATATTTTATTCACCAAATGAAGGAATTGGAAGATGCTTCATGGCCAAAGGTCCAAAGGTAACACATCCCGAGTATGTTGATTTCAATAGTGATGAAGATGACTTGCTTGTGGATGATGATTTACTTGTTGACAACTCTAGTGATGAATACTATGATGAAACGTCAATTAATCATGCTAATCAAGATAAAACGAATGGCAATGATAAGGAGAAGATTGAGCTTCTAACTAAAGAACTAAACACTCTTAAGTTGGCTCATGAAACTATCTTCGAAGATCATCGAGAACTTTTAAGGGCTCATGAGAAGTTACGCTTTGAAAAGCTCAATCTTGAGCGAGAGCATGAGTTCTTAAAAGCAATCAATGATGATCTCCGTAAGAAAAGTTCTCCTTACATTGCCAAGTGTTTACTCTTATCTACTTACATGCCTCAAGTCAAGCCTAGTAACAAGTACAAGAAAGATACTTCCTCTAGTAGTAACAATAATAATGTCAAATCCAATATTGTTGCTTCTAGTAGTTCTCTTGATTCCACTAATGATTCTCTTAGCCAAGTTACACTTGAGCAAGAAAATAGCTTATTTAAGGGAATTATAGAGAAAGGTGTTTACAAGAGCCTTGCCGGGAGTAAGAAATTCAAGGAAATTGTACGCAAGCAAGGAAGGCACCGGAAGAATCAAGGTGTTGGTTTTGAACGAAAGTTCAATGCCAATGGAGTTGAGTGGGAAGAAGATCAATACCCCAAGACAAAGTTTGTTCCTCAACAAGAGAAGTATGATCCTACTTCCTTCAAGGGAACACAAGCCCAAGATGATCTTCCACCACAAGACCACAAGAACAAAGGCAAGGACAAGCTTTAAGAAGAGATTGATGCATTTGAAGAAGCACCTAAGGCCTCTTTCAAGTGGGTTCCCAAGACCACGTCAAGTTCTACTTCATCAAGTACAACTACAACTCCAAGGATTCCCATCAAGATGATGTGGATCCCGAAGAAGAAGAACTAGAGAGTTCTTGAGGGTGACTCCGCCAACATTCTTCCCTCATATCATTATGGCAAGAACAAGTGAAATCAACTTCCACATCTTGCACTAGTTCAAGGAGTCACAAACCCTCATGTTGGTAAGGTAAGGGACAAGGTAACCTAATGATTTCATGGACATCATCTTGTGTGTGCATCACTCTATGTCTATGGATATCCTTGTTTGTTCCTTGTGGGACTAACCCGTGTAGGTATTGAAAGTGCAACTCATTCCAAAGGATTGCTCCAAATGATCTACATCAACATTGAGCATCCACATCTTCAACACCTACATGAAGTCATCATCGACAAAACCCAAGGTTAGTTCATCCCTCTAAGGGGGGATCTCACATCTAGGGGGAGCTTAACTCTAAGAATTGAGTCAAAGCAACTCTAATGGTGTGAACACATCAATGCTTTATGTAAAAGTGGTAACCCCACTTGAGCTTAAACGATGTGTATGACCTATGATCAAATGTTTTCATTTGACTCCTAAGTCAATATACTCATATATAGATGACCTAGTCATCGCCAATTGTTTGATAGATGCTAGAATTGGCTGTGCATGATTTGCCACATATTTCATTTGCCATCTTATTGTGTGAGCATGTTGGTGCATATTTTACTCATTCAAGGGCACCCACTTGTTGTTTTGATTGTTTGGCTTCTTTTCTTTTTGCCAAGTGGATGGACAAGAATGCCTAAGAACCTTCTCTAGCTATCTATGCTTTTCTCGTCTCAAACTCTATTCATGCTACATCACAAAATTTGATCAAGTCAGTTTCGAAGCACTCTGTGTGAGGAGCACTCGGAGTCCCCGATTCGTCATAGACTTAAACTTCCAAAACTTCTTTGTGATTCTCGGTCTGACCGATTCCTCCATTTCGGTCCTACCGACATCATTAAGTTGATCTAAGTTTTCAATCTCGGTGCAACCGATTTGAACTTTTCGGTCACACCGAGTTGCTGTAACTATACACAGTTATGCATCTCGGTGCCACCGAGTTGTTCCACTCGGTCACACCGACAGGGTCAGGCTATATATAGTCACGGGCAAAAATTTGGAAATTCCTTCAAACCCCTTCGCCCGCGCAAAAGCTCACTCTGCCATCCCAGGTCTCCGGATCGTCTCCCCGTCGCCAGCCGCCTCCTGTCGCTGGCCTCCGCCGCCATCAACATATTTCAACCCCCCATTGCCTCTGTAGCGAGTTCATCACCAAATTAGGGTATGGACTCGATCACTGTTCTATCCTCGTCCGATTCCTAGCACATTGTGTTCTTATTGATTCTTGCCACAATTTAAACACTCCTATCCACTCAATGCAATCCGTAGAGTAGATGAGATTCGAAATTTTAGGGTTAGGTTTCTGCCGAAACCATCTCGGACCCACCGAGTTGAAAAACTCGGTCCCACCGATTTGGCTTATGCCATTGCACTAGTAACTCTCGGTCTGACCGAGAATTGCTAATCGGTGAAACCGATTTTAGGACTTTGTGAAACCCTAACAGTCTCAGTGCCACCGAACTATGACTCGGTCCAACCGAGTTCATCAGTTTAAGTTGCAAAACTGCTTCGGTATCACCGAGTTTGAAAATTGGTTGATCCGAAATGCTTTCTGTGGAAAAGTAAAACTGAATTTTTGAATCATTCTTTTGCAAAAATCTCTGCATTTTGTGATGCTCATCCATTCTACCTCATATATAACTCTTCACAGGGTCAGCAGTCAGTGTTTGCAGCATGTCAGACCAGAGTGACAGCCAGAACAAGTCAGAAGAGCAGATGCACATGAGTGAGGGCACTAGTCCCTCAAGTACTTCAGATGAAGGAAGAAGAAGCACTCCTAGCAACCTGCCTAAGGCTGCTACGAGGCAAAGGAGGAAGAGAACCTCAGACTCAGAGGATGAGGACTATGTGGCAGCTGAAGATGAGGCCACTTCCAAGAAAGTAGTGCTCAAAAAGGAATATGGCTCAGCAAAGAATACAAAGCCTGGCCTCAATAAGAAAGTTCCTGCCAAGAGGACACCTATACCCAAGGTCAGAAGGTCCACTCAAGTGCCAGAACAGACTGAACCCAAAGAGGCACCTGCAAAGAAAGTCACATCTTCCAAACCCAAGAAGGTTCCCACTGGAGAAACAATGAAGTTTACTATTGAATCAGAGGATGAAGCTGGTCAGGATAAGAAGAAGAAGAGAGCAAGAACCACAACTGCCCAGGTTCTTGGAAAGCCCTCAATGAGAAGAGACTCTGAAGAAGAAGAAGAGGTTGCTACACCAGCACCCAAGGCACCCAAGCTTATGGGTGATGCTATTAGATCAGGGGCTGCAACATCTAAGCCCAAGGAAGCACCCAAAGCTGCCCCCAAGGCCAAGCTTGCACCAAGGAGGAATACCAGGAGTATTCCAGCTGCTGAGAAGAACAAGGACCCAGTGCCAAATGTTGCTGATGAGGAAGATGAAGAAGGACAGGTCCTAAGGAAGCTCAAGCCCAAGATACCAGACCGCAATGATGCCCATCCTGTGGCTGAGGACATGAGGATCAGGAAGGACTCAGGATTGAGGATATGGAGGATGGAAGATCCATATGCCTCAAGGAGAAGAATTTCTGTTGATTACAGGTTCCATACAAAGGAACAGCAGGACTTCTATGAGACAATCTTATTGGACAAGAAGCCCATAGTATGTGATATGAGGTGGGTCGACTGGACCTACATGAAGGATAATGAAGAGCACTATCCTGGAGTGCAAGAAAGTTTTGTTTCTTGTGGAGTTGCTGATTTTGTTGGGCAAAAGCTCACCAACTGGAATGATGAACCTATCATGCAATTCTACTCCACAGCACACTTCTATCCAGATGGAAGGATAGTTTGGATGTCAGAAGGCACCAGGTACAAGTCAACTGTTGAGGAATGGGCAAGTCTGATCAATGCCCCAAAGGAAAATGAAGATGACCTGGACATTTATGCCATGAAGAAGATGGACCACAATTCCATGGCACACATGTACAAGGAGATCCCAGACAAAGCTGTTGAGACACATAAGTTTGGGTCAATCCACTTTCTTCTGTCAGGGCTACCCACAATCAATTGGATCCTAAGGCATACTCTGTTGCCTAAGTCTGGTGACCACAACGTGATCAGAGGGCATGCCATCAACATGTTGCATTTGTTTGATGTGCCACAGAAGTTTAAAGTCATGAGCCTTATGATTGAAACCATTAAGAGGACTACAGCAGATCAAAAGAGGAGCTGTGGATATGCCCCTCAGATTCAGGAGTTGATTAACACAAAGATGGGCACAGGGAAATATCAATTGGATAAGGAACATTTTCCACTTTATCCAGACTTTGAGGACAATGAGGTTGTCATGAATGAGAATTATCCATCATCTGTACATGCTCAAGAGAAGAAGGAGAAGGCAAGGAAGGAGAAGGCTACCAAGATGCCAACTCAAGAGGAGGCATCTGAGTATTTCTTGAAGAACAAGCAGGAGCAGCTTGGTTACTTAATAGCATCAACACTGAGGATTGAGAAAGTATTAGCCACCCTCACTCAGAATCAGGAGAGCTTGGAAAGAATCATGGAACTCAATTTTCATGATCTTGATGTCAAAGTAATTGAGATTCAGTCAGTTGTAGAGCATCTGCAGGATGACATGCAGGAGAGGCAGGGCAAGACTACCACTAATGTGTTTGCCAGAGTGCCTAGAGCCTAGAGGTCAGTTGCAGTGCCTGTGACAGACACTAGAGCAACATCATCTGCACCATCTACAGCACCTACAGCTCCAGTGCAACCAACTCCAGCATCAACTCCAGCACCCTCCACTTCAACTGAAGCCTTCGTTCTTGGAGTTAGCCGGACACCACCACCTGAAGATCAAGCCTGAGAGTTGATCTAGCACTATGCATTTTCTGTGAACTTTTTGGTAACTTGTTGCCAAAGGGGGAGAAAAATGTATAGATCATAGGCTTCGAGAGAGAGTGTGTTGCTTTTGTTCTCTCTTGTTTTGATTTGGTGGTTAAACTTGTTTGCTTTTGATTGCTTGAGATACTATGCTATTCTTGTGAGACATTGATGATCATGTGTTTGATCATAAGCTACACTTATGCATGTTTGATGATATTATCCTATCTATCCTATGTGATCATTCACTTTGCTTGGTGATGAGTGCTTGTATTCAATCTTTATTATTTTGAGCGCTCCACCAAGATGTATGTGACATGGAAGAGTAACCCATGAGCCTAATTCATTGTGCACTTGCAGTCCAAAGCAAATCTTAAACCATGCACAAATTTAGGGGGAGCTCTTTCTTATCACATACTTCTCAAAGCGACGATGTTTTAATCTTATTATCATTTGTCGAAGCTTTGATCTATATGTTGTCATCAATTACTAAAAAGGGGGAGATTGAAAGTGCAACTATCCCTAGGTGGTTTTGGTAATTCATAACAACATATAGATCATTGAGCTAATGCTATTCCAAGACTATTATTTCAGGAAAGCTCAATGAATGGCATGGCATGGATGAAGAAAGTGGATCCCTCAAAATACTAAGGACAAAGGATTGGCTCAAGCTCAAAAGCTCAAGACTCTTCATTTTATATTTTAGAGATCCAAGATCACATTGAGTCTATAGGAAAAGCCAATACTATCAAGGAGGGATGAGGTGTTGCTTAATGAGTCTCTTGCTTCATGTGCTTAGTGATATGCTCCAAAACCCTCAGCTACTTTCTCACATCCACAAATGACCTAAACCCAAAGCCAAAATCGGTCACACCGATTCTTCCTATCCGGCGCCACCGATTTCAAAAGTCATAGCCACTGCCACAAACCCTAAGAAAATCGGACTTACCAATAGGGATCTCGGTCTCACCGAGATGGGATTGTAATCTCTCTGTTTCCCTTCGTAATGTTTCGGTCTAACCAAAGTGAGCGATCGGTCCCACAGAGATTGCAATGTAAACTCTCTATTTCCCTTTTGTAACATTTCGGTCTCACCGAAAAGAGCAAATTGGTTCCACCGAGTTTACCTAACAACCTCTCTGGAAAGCTTATTACCAAAATTGGTCTCACCGAGTTTGTGTAATCGGTCTTACCGAGATTATGTTATGCCCTAACCCTAACCAAATCGGTCTCACCGAGTTGCATGTCAGTCCCACCGAAAATCACTGACGGTCACTAGGTTTACTAAATCGGTCCGACCGAGTCTGTTGAATCGGTCCCACTGAGTTTGGTAAATTGTGTGTAACAGTTAGATTTTGTGTGGAGGCTATATATACCCCTCCACCTCCTCTTCATTCGTGGAGAGAGCCATCAGAACAAACCTACACTTCCAACTTACCATTTTTGAGAGAGAACCAGCTACTCATGTGTTGAGGCCAAGATATTCCATTCCTACCATATGAATCTTTATCTCTAGCCTTCCCCAAGTTGCTTTCCACTCAAATCTTCTTTCCACCAGATCTAAAACCTATGAGAGATAGTTGAGTGTTGGGGAGACTATCATTTGAAGCACAAGAGCAAGGAGTTCATCATCAACGCACCATTTGTTACTTCTTGGAGAGTGGTGTCTCCTAGATTGGCTAGGTGTCACTTGGGAGCCCCCGACAAGATTGTGGAGTTGAACAAAGGAGTTTGTAAGGGCAAGGAGATCGCCTACTTCGTGAAGATCTACCGCTAGTGAGGCAAGTCCTTCGTGGGCGACGGCCATGGTGGGATAGACAAGGTTGCTTCTTCGTGGACCCTTCGTGGGTGGAGCCCTCCGTGGACTCGCGCAACCGTTACCCTTCATGGGTTGAAGTCTCCATCAACGTGGATGTACGATAGCACCACCTATCGGAACCACGCCAAAAACATCCGTGTCTCCAATTGCGTTTGAATCCTCCAAACCCTTCCCTTTACTTTCTTGCAAGTTGCATGCTTTAATTTCCGCTACCTATATACTCTTTGCATGCTTGCTTGAATTGTGTGATGATTGCTTGACTTGTCCTAAGATAGCTAAAATCTGCCAAATGCTAAATTTTGGAAAAGGTTAAGTTTTTAATTGGTCAAGTAGTCTAATCACCCCCCTCTAGACATACTTCAAGGTCCTACAACTACTGAATCTTAGTTCAAAACAGCAACACTTGTTAGGAATGGTACTATCCTGCTTTGTAGTTCTTTCTACATGTTTAACCAAGGTATTGTCAAGATAATGTCTCTTTAAAAATGAATCAGTTGCATTGTTTTAGGAATGGTACTTTTCTGCTTTGTCGTTCTTTATACATGTTGAACCAAGGCATTGTTAAGATAATGTCTCAGTCAATATGAATGAATCACACTAATGGAGAATTGCTACTCTCCTGCTTTGTTTCCCATTAAGACAAGTCATCAACCATTATTTCTCGGTAATTGTTTCCCTTATACCTATTCTTGCTTACAGGGATATCAAAATTAAAGCTCGATTTTATTCCGACTTCGATTTTAGTTGAACTGCACAAAAGGAGCCAATGTGTCCAAGGCAAACTACCGCGTTACTGGATCCAGTTGGTCGTTCCACTTTGCAGAATGAAGCAGTCACTGGTTGCGGTACATTACAGAAGGAATGACTAAGAAGCTTTACAGAGTATTATTAGACATCGGTGACATGACTAGTCTGCAGAGACCATTGGCAATTTAACAACACGTGGAGTGCCCTGGGCAAAAAGTGCCCAAACAAGTACAAGAAGCTAAGACAGGACACGATCATAGGCATTATATATTTTGAATGGGAAAAGCTTGTCAAAGTTTAATCATTGATGTTAGCAAGAAGACGTTAGTTTAATATATTGGAATTGGAAAACCTTGTCAAAATTTGCTCATTGATGTTAGCAAGAAGACATTAGTTTAATATATTGAAATTGGAAAACCTTGTCAAAATTTTCTCATTGATGTTAGCCAGAAGACATGCATTTGATATTTCTGAGTGGGATGCCCTTGCTGTGAGCATCGTCGAGTGTTTTTCCTATTCCTGTGTTCAGTTTAGAAGTAAATAGTTACTCTACTAAGATATTCCTGTGTTAAGAGTTTGTTCTGAATATTGTCTATGTAATGCCAGGCCTTGTGTTTGATTGCAAAGTTGAGCTTGGAATGTTGTGGCATTCGGCATCACGAGCTGTTCACCGTGCCTCCTGAGAATAATGCTTCGTATTGTTTTGCATGTCGATCTAATGCCAGTGATTTGCTTGTTAAGAAGATCATCCTCTTCTGTTGTTTCCGTGCGAAAGAAGTTCAACGTCTGATGTTTCATTCATAGCCTATACGACATGCCGGGTAGGTTAGACGTGAAACCATATGATCTTCCGACCAACTCATGATATTAGGCCGTGATTGGATAGTCGTTTTCCAACCAAAACCGCTTGTAAAACTGACGCTTGTAAATTAAAGCAGATGGTCTCGGGCGAAGGCGCTTGGTTGGTCGATTTCGACTAGTAAAATATTGGAAGTACTTCACACATGATAAAAACGTTGAACGACAGTCGGACGATTGCCAATCCAGCCGTTAGCTGTTGTTTCAGCCTTGCCCAAGGATGGCATGATACGCACATCGTGCATGTATCGTATGGTAATGTCGTCCATATAGCAATGCTCGTAAAATATAAACTGGTCTCTCAAATTACACGCGTAACCCGCCGGTTTTACTTACAGACCTCGGGCCTTTCGATGACGAGTAAATTACACTTGTATGTTAATACAGGTTTGAAATAAACCAGAGCTTCCAAGCGCGGCCTTACCGTTTCATGCCGTCTCAGTTTCTCGAAGGTGCTCATAGGTGTCCAATAATCCTGGCTTCCTGAATGAGCAGCGGGCGCTGTATCAGACCTCCGTAGGGCCCGCGAGGCCCTCTCCGTTGTCCTTAGAGTTGTTATGCTCTTCGTGGCGCCGAGCATTGTTAACATGGTCAACGAACATGAGGATTCAGGAGATGACTTTATTTTGACTGGATGACACTAGGGACCCACTAGGGCCATAGCCGTACGTATGCAAGTGCCTCCTTATTATGTACAACTATATTTTTTTTGCTTTCTCCTGGTTTCCTGACATCACGGTCCCACACCATTGTCAACCTATGTAGTCAATATAAACGAGAGAATTGCACAAGGTGCGGCCGACAGCTGGGACCAAGCAGCTCGAGCAGTATTTGTGTTTTTGAGCCGTGAGCATTGCAGAGTTTTTCTTGGCGATGATTTCGTTGTTGTTCAGAGGAGAGCAGGGTATTAACTGGGTGGGCTATGGCCCGTCTAGCCCAGGCCAGATATCCAGCCCAGATACTACTTTTTTCAAGATGAAAATGGCTAGCCCAGCTATACGTCTTTTTGAGGAATACCCAGGCAAGGTCAACTTGTTATTCTCCGCCCCGCTAGGCTGCAAATCTTTCCTAGGAGGGATGCATTAGGCTTAACAGGAAAATGGGCTTTAAAAATAATAAATGGGATGTAATTATAAAAACTGGGCAATAACTATAAAAAAATGCACCAAACACGAAATTAGTTTATAAAATATTATTTATGGATTTTGAAAATCTTAAATTTTCATTGTTGCGCGCGCAATGTTTCGTTGGATTTTTACGTAATACAAATTTATATTTAATCTGACTAGAAATTTTGGGATAAAAATATTTCGGATCCCATCAAAGTGTGGGAAATTTTATTGAATTCTGTCTTCAACGGTTGGTTGAAATTATTAATCGTTGTCCTAGCTAGAAAATGGGTTGTACTTTTAACAAACTCTAAATGGGCTGTTGTAAATTCCATTAGAATTCAAAAATGGGTTGTACATTCTTACAAAATGCAAATGGGCTATAAGTTCTCGGCCACACACTTGTGGGCCTACTAAGTGATGCGTCCCCTGAAAAAAATAAGTTGACGCGTATGCAAGGCTTTGTCAACTTATTATAGTCAACACACGGTTCTAGAAGTAGTGGCCGTTGGATGACTATCCAACGGATGTCGTGCTTCTTCTTCAATCTCAGATATTCTTAGCTTCGGCCGCCCAAAAAATGATTCCTCCCCCTGACATATGGGGCGCACCTTTTCGGAGGCTGACCTGTGGGCCTACTAAGTTGGAGCGTACCAAGAGCTTTGTCAACTTAGTCAATATAAACGATTCTAGCTTCAGTGACCGTACGATGTCCATCCAACGGCCGTAGTGCTTCTTCAACATCTGGTCTTCTTGGTCTAGCCGCCCAAAGCAGCACCGGTCGTGTCGCCTGCTCCTGCCTCCCGTGGCCGGCTGTGCTGCCGCGGAGGCCTCACCGCCCCCATACTACTCCCACCGCTGGCCAGGCCATCCCTCCACTCACCCACACCCCCTTTTATTCTGCGGCGACGGCAGCCTCACACCGCAGCCGAACTAGTGAACCCTCGTACTCCTCTCCGCGCAGGCTTCCACTACTGCGTCTTCCCCGGCTTCGTGTCGTCCCCTTCCTAGGTGTCGCCGTCGTCCACCGCCCTGGTGCTCTTGGTGCGGCGTGGTCAACGTGGTCAACGACCGACTTCCATCGGAAGAGTACTGTACGTGGAGAGGCTGACAGCTGGGTCCACGGCGGCCGCAAGGAAGTGCCTCCTTATTACGCGCAAAATAATTATTCCTCCACCTAACAGTAGGGACCCACCGGACGGGCCACCTTATTTCGCGAAAAAAATGTTTCCCCCTGACTGCTGGTACCCACCGGACGGGCCACCGTATTTCACAAAAAAAAAACGTTCCCCCGCTGTCAGCTCGGACCCACCGGAAGTGTCTCTTTATTACGCACAAAAAATGAATACTCCACCTACTAGCTGGGACTCACCTTGGTGGGAAGCTGACTTGTGGGCCTACTAAGTTGACGGGACGGAGGGCTTTGTCAACTTAGTCAATATGAATGATTCTAGCTCCAGTGACCGTACGATGTCCATCCAACGGCCGTAGTGCTTCTTCAACCTCTGGTCTTCTTGCTCCAGCCGCCCAAAGCAGTGCCGGTCGTGCCGCCTGCTCCTGCCTCCCGTGGCCGGCTGAGCTGTCATGGAGGCCTCACCACCTCCATACTACTCCCACCGCTGGCCAGGCCATCCCTCCACTCCACTCACCCACACCCCCTGTTATTCTACGGCGATGGCAGCGCAACTGAACTAGTGAACCCTCGTACTCCTCTCCGCGTGGGCATCCACTGCCGCATCTTCCCCGGCTCCACATCGTCCCCTTCCTAGGCCTCGCCGTCATCCACCTCCGTGGTGCTCTCGGCGCGGCGTGGTCAATGTGGTCAACGACCGAATTCCATCGGAAGAATACTGTACATGAAGAGGCTGACAACTGGGTCCACGGCAGCCGCAAGGAAGTGACTCCTTATTACGCGGAAAATAATTATTCCTCCACCTGACAGCAGGGACCCACCGGATGGGCCACCAGTATTTCACGAAAAAACGTTTGCCCCTGACTGCTGGGACCCACCCGATAGGCCACCGTATTTCATGAAAAAAAGTTCCCCCTGCTGTCAGCTCGGACCCACCGGAAGTGCCTCCTTATTACGCACAAAAAAATGAATACCCCACTGCTAGCTGGGACCCACCTTGGTGGGAGGCTGACTTGTGGGCCTACTAAGTTGACAGGGACATAGGGCTTTGTCAACTTAGTCAATATAAACTATTCTAGCTCCAGTGACCGTACGATGTCCATCCAACGGCCGTAGTGCTTCTTCAACCTCTGGTCTTCTTGCTCCAGCCGCCCAAAGCAGCGCCGGTCGTGCCGCATGCTCCTGCTTCCCGTGGCCGTATGTGCTGCCGCGGAGGCCTCACCGCCCCCTACTATTCCCACCGCTGGCCAGGCCCTGCGGCAACGGCAGCCTCACACTGCAGCCGAACCAGTGAACCCTCGTACTCCTCTCCGCGCGGGCTTCCGCTGCCGCGTCTTCCCCGGCTCCCTGTCGTCCCCTTCCTAGGCCTCGCCGTTGTCCACCGCCCTGGTGCTCTCGGCGCGGCGTGGTCAACGTGGTCAAGGAACGACTTCCATCGGACGTGGACTATATGGGGAGAGGCTGACAGCTGGGTCCACAGCCGCAGCAAGGAAGTGCCTCCTGATTACGCGGAAAATAATTATTCCTCCACCTAACAGCGGGGACCCATCGGACAGGCCACCATATTTCATGAAAAAAACGTTTCCCCCCTGACTGCTGGGACCCACCAGCTGCACCTTCACACGCAAGGAAGTTCGTCCGGGCAAAAAAATGATTCGCCCCCCTGACTGCTGGGACCCACAAGCTACATCTTCGCACGCAAGGAAGTGCGTCCGGGCAAAAAAAAAAACAAAATGATTCACCCCCCTGACTGCTGGGACCCTCCAGCTACATCTTCGCACGCAAGGAAGTGCGTCCGGGAAAAACAAAAAACAAAATGATTCGCCCCCCTGATTGCTGGGACCCACTAGCTACATCTTCGTAGGCAAGGAAGTGCCTGACAGTCGGGACCCACCTGGTCGAAGCGTACGTAGTGTTGTCATTCTGGTCGCGAACGTGTATGTACATATATACTGGTGGATGTAGAGGCGCGCACGTGTCGTAGTAGAGGCACGCACGTAGCATGTACACGTACGTACAGCGGCCAGGGTGCAAGAAAGAAAATACGGCCACATATGTGTACATACGGGCGGGGTCTCGAACGCCTACCCGCGCATACGTACGGCGAGGGCTCGTGTACATGGCTGGGTCGGAACAGAGAAACAACGTCGTCGTCGTGTTCACGGGGAGGCAACGGAATGTGTCGTGTTCATGGGGAGGCAACGGAATGCGTCGCGTTTATTGGGAGGCAACGGAACGCGTGGGAGCCAACCGGCTTTGACGGAACAGACGATGGAAACGAGGCCTGACGTACCGCAGAACAGAGGAAACGGACCTCCTACGTTCGGAACAAGGTCTTGTTGATCGGGAGGGGTGTGGCGTACCGCAAAATGGAGGAAACGGGCCTCCTACGGTCGAAACGGGGGTCATGTTGATCTGGAGGGGTGTGGCGTACCACAAAACGGACGAAACGGACCTCCTATGGTCGAAACGGGGGTCCTGTTCATCGGGAGGGGTGTGGCGTACTGCAAAACGGACGAAACGGACATCCTATGGTCGAAACGGGGGTCCTGTTCATAGGGAGGGTGTGGCGTACCGCAAAACGGGACTCCACGGGATACTGTTCATCTCCACCGTCGACCTCCTCCAGCCTCCACGGGCTACCGTCGACCTCCTCCAGCCTCCACGGGCTCCTGTTCATCCAGCCTCCACCGCGCGCTACTCCATCGGCTACTGTTCAACCACCCCTCCACCGTCTACTGTTCATCCTGCCCTCCACCATCTACTGTTCATCCACCCTCCACACCACGGGGTCCTGTTCAACCACCCCTCCACGGCCACCCCTCCATCGTCTACTGTTCATCCAGCCCTCCACACCACGGGGTCCTGTTCATCCAGAGGCAACGCCACCGCTCACTGTTCATCCAACCCCCCCCCCCCCCCCCCGCAACGCTCACCGTTCATCCAATCGATCGGCTTCAGTTAGCAGTAGTAGCGAAGGAATCGCTCCATCGGGTACAGTTAACAGTCATCGATCGATCGCTCGGGTTCAGTAACGCGTAGCCTGCAGTACAATCGCTCGGGTTCAGTTAGAGCCCAACGCCTCGCTCGGGTTCAGTTACAGCCAACGCCTCGCACACACATGCGTACGTGTACGAGAGAAACGCACATCGCTTGGCCCCCGATCTCCCACCGTAACCGGCAACTCCCCGAAATTTTCCTCCCCCTCGCTTCTATCACGGTTTTTTCGATCATGGACGGCCCAAAGAATGTCATGCAGCTGCGTCTCCGGCCCGCCCAGGTCGGAAAGCCCATTTTCTGTCAATATTTTTGTCATAGAAGTAGGAGCCCACCACATCTATGATGATACCGGGTTTTTTCACAATTATCGTCATAGAAGTGTCATATGTATGACAGAAAAAATTTCGTTCGGCCCAAAATGTCACGGATGTGTCTTTTTTTGTAGTGAAGGGTCTTTCCGTGGCGCGCTAGTTTCCCCGGCAAGGGACCTTGCCGGGGGTCTCGTGGGTTTCTTCGGTGAGGATGGTTGCCTTCCTTTCCTCATTATGTCTTGTCTCTTCCTTGTCTTCGCAAAGATCTGCATGCCACCACAGAGGTGCCTCCCGAGCCTCGCCCCAACATGTCTGTCGAACGTTGGTGGGCTCAAGGATGGCTCACTTTGGATGGCGCGGGTGAGCTGCCCCAGCAAGGATCTTGCCGGGGTTGCTGAGGCTGCCCCGGCAAGGATCCTTGCCGGAGGAACCTGCTACGCCCATCCGATCTTTGTGGTCTTGGTCCTTGTTGTTGCTTCGTTCGCCTTGTGACCTCGGCTTCTCTCCGGCTTCCTCTTCCTGCCGTGTCTGTGCATGGCCGTGATGGGAGGCTCTGACTGCCCGTGCACAAGTAAAGGGGTCAAAGGGAGAACCCCTACTTTTGTACACCGACAGGAGCCCCCGGGCCTGGGCCATACATAAGCGTAGCACGTTGTTGGGCCAGACCCAGAATGGTGCGTGGGCGGTTGGGGCAGATTTTTACCGCGACCACTATTCCATCCGCTGCGCTTCCCACGACCAGCGTTGAACGCGCGACGTGGGGGTCGTGCGCGTGCATGATGTGGGAGGCATGCGTGGGACAGCGCCCGCACGCATGCGTCGCATCGCAGTTAATGGGAAAGGAGGCGGCCCGCGCCTTCCCCATAAAAAGGAATAACCGCGGGCGCGCTGCTCACTTTACCCCTCCCCTGCGCCCCCCCAATCTCAGAACCGCCACCCCCTTCTCCTCGAGCCCCTCTGTTCTTGTCTATCGCCGTCGCGTTTCCGCCATCCTCTGCCTTTTTGCTTCCCGCAACCTCCATGGCACCTAAGCCCACCAAGAGCAAGGGAGCGGCGAAGGATGCCGGCGTGTCGGAGCAGCCGGAGAGCGAGCTGGTGGTGCGGCGGGCGCAGTTCGCCTACTTCCTCCCCTCGACAATCGGCGTGCCCGAGCTTCATGAGATGTTCAAGTGTCTGTGGGGCGTGAAGACGCGGGGAGAGAAAATCGGGTACCCGGCCACGACCGTCGTCCCCGCCAGCGTCGGGCCCTCCCCTCACTGGTACCCTTTTTTCGTCGATTATTTCTCTTGCGGGCTCTGTCCCCCCTTCTCCGATTTCTTCAAGGACATCATGCACACCTATGGCTTCCGCCTCTTGGATTTCACTCTGAATGTTGTGGCGTGCATGGTGTCGTGGGAAACGAACACCTATGGGGCAGGGCCCCTTTCGGTCCGGCAAGGGAGCGGAGGGCGCACGAAGAGCAGATCGAGGCGAAGCACGCGAGGGATTTTACCCAGCTTCGGAGCTCTCCGGAGAGATAAAACTCCTACTGCTACTTTGTAGTGGTATTATGTTCTTGCTCAAGAGCGTGAGCGTTCTGTGTTTTCGAAGGAGTCGAACCCCTTCTACGTTGCGCATGGGCCTCCTTTTATAGGCTAAAGGGGTCACCGACAGGTGGCAACGTAGACAGGGGTATAAAAGTAAAAAGAGGGGTTGGTACAACCGCTATCTACAGTGCCCCCTACCTAACTCTGACGGCAGGGGACAAGGGCATTTAATGCCCGTCTGGTCGCCCAAACAGTGCAGAGAAGCGACCGTTAGGGACGCCACCGCCTGCCATGATGGCCTTCTCGTCATCTCTTCTTGCCACCTCGCACCGCTTGGCTGCACAGCTCCCCGCCACGTGTGCCTGCAACGATCCTGTGGCGACACATCGTCTGATGCGCTGGAGCATGGGCGCGGAGTGGTGGCTTCGCCGCGGCAAGTGCCTTGCCACGGTCGTTGTCTTGCCGCACCCGAGAGCTTGCCGCTCGTCGGGCCCTGCCGGGATGCGCGGCGCGTCGCGGCAAGTTCTTCGCAGTGCCTTGGTTGGCCTTCCCGGCAAGCTCCTCTTGCCGGGGCCTTGTCTTTCCCGGCGAGCTACTCTTGCCGGAGTCTTGTCTTTTCAGTCAAAACACTTTGTTCTTGAATGGCATCAATATGAGCTACGGAGGATCTTGCCGGACGCCCGGCAAGCCCTGCCACTGGGTGCTGCGACTGCCCGTGCACAAGTTTGGGATACTAAGGTACCCCTACTTTAGTACACCGACAGGAGCCCCCGGGCCTGGGCCACACACGATGCCGAGCGCTGTTGGGCCAGGCCCAAAATAGGGCACGGGCACTCGCAGCCTGGGTCCATACCAAATCTAACTCCGTATCCACCGCGCCCTCCCGTAACGGCACGCGTCAAACGCGGCGTCGTGGGAGAGATCGTGGGCAATTCTTTAATCAAGAAAGGTGTAACGTTCGCCTCTCCTCTTTATAAGCAGGGGAGACAGGGGCCGTTCCCCCACCTTCGCCACTTGCGCTTCCTTCCTCAGAAAGCTCCGCCGCTCCCCTCCGCTTCCCAAGCCGAAAGAGAGCAGCGTTCCGCCGTCGCCGCCGCTGTCGCCGCCGTCGCCGCTAACCTCCTCCACCGCTTCCGCCATGGCTCCGAAGACCGGGAAGAGCGTGAAGTCGGCCGAGGCGCTGCGGCTTGAGGTGCTGCGCAAGGAACGGGCACTTTTCCCCCCCGAGCTCACCCCAAAGGCGCTGCGGGAGGAGTTCTATCTCTTCTGGTCGACGGAGACGCGGGCGCATCCGCGCACGCAGGTACTCTCCGCCGAAGGTTCTACTTCGAAAAAGTGTGCCAGAGGATACTATTTCTTCCCCCTGTTCTTCTATTGCGGGCTTTGCCCACCTTTTTCCGATTTCTTCTGTGATATCATGAATACCTACGGGTTTCATCTTCTTGACTTCACCCCCAACGCCGTTCTGACAATGGCGGTTTTCGCACACCTCTGCAAGAACTTCGTTGGAATCCACCCAAATGTCGCCCTCTTTCGCCACTACTTCATACCCCGGGCCGAGAAGGGAGAGCCCTTAGCTGGCGGGATTGCCTGGATCTCGAGGGTCGGCATGAAGGAGGTTTATCTGGAGGGCGAGCTCCGCAGCAAGTGGGATGAGTGGAGGGCGGAGTGGTGCTGGATTGTTGACGCGGATCCGCAGCCATTCACCAGCCTGCGTCAAGCCCGAGTGGTGCGCGGCGGCGACTGGAGCGCCCTGGCGGCGGACGACGCCACATTGAAGATCGCCACCACGCGGATTCTGCGGCTCAGGCTTGCCGGGCTTACTGTAGGGGCCGTTGGCGCGGACTTCCTTCGCCGCCGCATCGCCCCTCTGCAGGAGAGGAAGAGGCCCGCCTGGCTGTTCGGGGGCCCGGCAGATATCATGAGGCTGCGTCCAGGCCTCAATTTTAATTTCACAGTCTTGGAGTTGGATGGGATGCTCAAGGAGTTTTTCAAGCACGACTCCAACCATCCGGAGTGGTTCAGGCGGCCGCGGGGTGTCGTGCCGTGGTGCAATAACTCCCAGCTTGATCGCATCCGCGCAATGATGCCGGAGTGCGACTCGCATGGGATTATCCCAACGTGGCAGGAGCCTGCTGATGACGTCGTGCAGAACTTCTTCGACAACTTGGTGGAGGTGGCGAACCGTGTCGACGAGCAGAGGCTCCTCACCTGCGACACCACTGATGACGAGATGCGGTACATCGCCACCAGGGCGGAAGAGGCGGCGGCGGCCGCTGCCGCGGGTGAGTTTGGTTTTACGCTGGAGGAGGCAGAGGTGGCCGAGGCGGCAAGCCTTGCCGACCGGGAGGACCTTGGCGGGGAGGTCGTTGGAGAGGGGGAGCCCGAAGCCGAAACGAGCGAGCCTGCCGGGGGTGCAAGTGGCCAGCCATCTTCAAGCAACTTGCCGCAGACGGGGGCCTCGATGCAGCCCCCAGCTCAACCGTGAAGGCGCCTCCACAAGACTAGAGACACAGCAGGGCGGCGGGCGGGCCAACAGCCGCAGCGCCGCGGGACACGCTCTACCGCGACAAGCACCGTTGCCGCGGGAGCGTCTCATGCCGCGCCGGTAACTGGGGCGGGATCTTCTCGAGCCGCTACTCCTGATCCTGCCGCAGCTCCCGCCAAGCGTCCAAGGGAGCCTACTCCTCCACCTAATCGCGCGGAAAGGGTGTCGGACTTCGACCTCTCCGCACTGAGCTCCGAGGAGGAGGAAGAAGAAGAGGAGGAGTATGACTTTCTTCTCGTTGTACTTATGTTTCTTTGATTCTTGCTATCTCTTGTCTTGTATCTGATCTGCTTCCCTCTGAACCTCGTTCCATTTCAGGACTCTGGCCGAGAGAGCGGCGAAGAGGGCCAAGGTCCCTGTGGTTGTCATCGAGGACGATCCCACAGTGATGGAAGAGGACACGTCCAAGACTACCTTGACGGACCCGGCACCCTCTCCTCGAAGCAGCCCCCAGCGCAGCCCCCAGCGTAAGTACTTGTTCACTTGCTGTTGTGGGGCGCGCATGGGTGCCTTTCCTTGTTGACATCTTGATTGTTGACTTGCTTGTGTAGGAGCAGAACAGGCCCATCAGGAGCAACCAGAAGTCGCTCCGAAGGCGCAATCTACTTCAACTACGCCGCCAAGGGGCGATTCTCCAACAAGGGAGCGCTCTCCGGCAAGGGAGAGGTCCCCAGCAAGGGGTGGAACCAGCGAGCCTTCGGTGGTGGAGCCCATGGCCACAGAGCCCAGCACAGGTAGCCCTCCTTGTCGAAAATTTTTCCTTGGTTTCTTCTTCTTTTGATATTCTTTTTTGGATATTTGCTTATCTTCTCCTCCCCCCTTTTCCTGTCTTTAGATCCTCCCTCCGCGGAGCCAATGGAGACCGAGGCCACCGGCGAGGAGAACTTGCGCGTCGATACTGGGGATGCCGCTGCTACTGAAGAGGAGGCCGGCGCTGATGACCCCGCCGACGAAGAAGCCGCCAAGGCTGCTGGCGCTGGAGCTGGCGAGGGATCCGGCGATCGTACTGACGACCCGGGGGCCGTAGGAGCGCAGGGCGCTACACCGAACGCCGATCCCTCCGCCGCTGACGCAGCGCCAAGCCCCGAAGAGCCCCAGCCCGGCGCCTACTTGAAGGCCGGCGAAGGTATCTTCATCAGGCTCCCCTGGGCTTCGAGCTCCAGGGCGCCGGTCGAGGGAGAGGCTTTCGACGGAGAAGTACTCGCCTCCGCTGGGTTGGCGGTGGTCGACGCACCAAGCAGCAGCAGTGGCGAATCCGAAGAGGAGCAGTTGCTCCGGAAGTTGGTGTCGCTCTACCGCGCCCGGCAAGCGAAGCTGGAGTCCCGGGAAGCGCTTGTCGCACGGGCGGGAATTGACATAGAGAAGCATGCGGAGGAACTCCAGAGCCGCAACCAAGAGGCCCTCCGGTCCGTTGCGGAGGAGAGGGCGCAGCTTGTCGAGGCGAAGAAGGCGTTCATCCTTGAGAAGGCTGAAGCCGAGGAGCGCAGAGGCTTGCCGCTGAAGAGCTGTCCACCCGGGAAGGTGAACTGATACAGCGGAAAGTCAATCTGGACAACTACGAGGAGGAGCTCGCCGCACGCGAGCAATCACTTGGCGGGGCAATCAAAGAAGCGAAGGACGCTGTCGCAGCTGCCGAGGCCGCCAAGAAGGAATTAGAGGTGAAGATGACGCAGCTGGAGGCTGATCTGAAAGGGAAGACGAGGAGCTTGCCGCGCTCCAGCGCGAACGCGAGAAGGATGCTCTCGATCATGGCGATCTGCAACTCCAACTTGCCGACAAGGGCAAGGAACTGAACGCCGCCAAGGACTCAAATGCTGATCTGGAGTTGAAGCTGGCCACGCTGATGGAGACACTGGGCGGCGCCAAAAAGCGAGAGGAGGATTTGAAGAAAGAGATCAAGGCCAACGAGGAGTTGTTAACGAGGGCCGCTGAGACTCAAAACACCTTCAGGGCTATGGTGGAGCTCTGGACGGAGGGCCTCGTCAACATTGCCTCAGTCATTGACGAAGAGCTGGCGCAACTAGACTTGGCGGGCTTCGGGTACTCCTCCGACGAGAACCTCCAGCCCAGCGCCAAGCTTACTCTTTTCTTCAAGGGTGTGGCGACGGCCCTCCAGCAACTCCGGGAAAGGATCCCAAAGAAGCTGGCTGACGAGTCGCGCGCAATCTGTGCCAAGGTCTTGGAGAAGGTGTTGGTGAAGATACTCTTCCGCAATCCGGGCCTCGACCTCACCCGCGTCCTCAAGAAGCTGCCGGCGGGTGCTGATCTTGAAGAGCTCAAAGCCATTATCGCACCCATTGTGGACAAGGTGAATGAAGTCAGGAGGATCGATGGCGAGCGCGTGGATTAGGCCACCCTTCTTCTCCCTTCCTTGTCGCTGTTATTTAAGTTATGAGAACAATTTAGTTAGTGCCGCAACAAGTTACTTTTGTAATATAACTTTATTCTGGGCAATGCTTGCTACGCTATCTCCTTTAATTGATTCCTTTCTTTGTATGTTTTTACCCTACGCTTTTAGGGAACTCGCCGGCGCAGGCACACTTGCCGCGAGTGCTGAGTGCGGAACATCAGCAGCCTGCTGGCGGTGCCGGCCCCGGCAAGAAACCTTGCCGTAACTAGTTGCAGCACACTTAAGTTGTTGAGCGGACTCGAAACAAAGTAAGGGCGCAACTAGCTACGAGGAGGTTCCTCCGCGCACAGGTTTTCCATACAAAGCATGATTTTTCAAGGAAGATAACTTAAAATTTTAAAAATTGATTATGCTCAGACTTTGGCGACTTAGCTTTTTCTGTCGTTTGTGTCCCGGCAAGGCTACACTTCCTTGAACGACGCCTTGTCCACACCATTATCTTCTCCTCTCCCCCCCGGTGAACTTGTGGGTGGAGGAACCTTTTCTTTGAGAAAAAGAAAGAAGAGAAAATAACGATATGGAGCCTTAAGGCTCATTATTGCTTACCGGGGCGAGTGCTGCACAAAGTGTCAGATAAAGCATGCAAAACAGAAAGAATGCATGAAATTTGCCAAGATGTGCGAAGCACATGAACTTTATTTATGCACGGGATCTGCGCCCGGCTTTGTACAAAGGGTTACATGCAACAGCGGCAAGGCTTGTACAAAAGGTGGTTGCCGGAACAGGTTCCGGCAACCGCGCCTTATGGGTAAAACTTACGAAGATGCTCTATGTTCCATAAATTGCTCACCGGAAAGCCATCTTCGGTCTCAAGGCGGACAGCGCCGGTCCTAGTGACTCGCTTTACCCGATAAGGGCCTTCCCACTTCTGCGTCAACTTGTTGGAATTCTTGGCGGATTGAACACGCCGAAGAACAAGGTCGCCTTCCTCGAAACTTCTGGCATTAACTTTGCGGCTATGGTAGCGGCGCAAAGCTTGCTGGTAGCGAGCAGCTCGTACAGCAGCCTGAAGACGATCTTCCTCAACGAGCAGCGCGTCATCTTGCCGCAGCTGCTCTTTCTCAAGCTCATCATAAGCGAGCACTCGAGGCGATCCGTATACGAGTTCCGTGGGGAGAACTGCCTCTGCTCCGTAGACTAGAGCAAAAGGTGTCTGGCCAGTGGCTCGATTTGGTGTCGTCCTGATCAACCAAAGAACCACTGGCATCTCCTCGATCCAATTTCTTCCGCACTTGTGCAGCCTGTCGAAAGTTCTGGTCTTGAGCCCGCGCAGCACTTCAGCGTTCGCCCTCTCCGCTTGACCGTTGCTTCTCGGGTGAGCAACAGAAGCAAAGCAGATCTTGGCGCCAAGATCTTGGACGTACTGCATGAAGGTGCGGCTCATGAATTGGGTGCCGTTGTCGGTGATGATCCTGTTAGGGACTCTGAAGCGGCAAACAATTGACCTAAAGAACTTGACTGCTGACTGTGCTGTCACCTTCCTCACTGCTTCCACCTCCGGCCACTTCGTGAACTTGTCGATCGCCACGTACTAGTACTCGAAGCCCCCGACAGCTCGGGGAAAGGGGCCGAGGATGTCGAGCCCCCAGACCGAAAATGGCCTGGACAAAGGGATTGTTTGGAGAGCTTGAGCTGGTTGATGTATCTGCTTGGAGTGGAACTGGCACGCTTCACACTTGGTTACTTGTGCAGTTGCATCCTGGAGGGCTGTTGGCCAGAAGAAACCTTGCCGGAAAGCCTTGCCAGCAAGTGCTCTTGCGCCAATGTGGTGACCACATATGCCTCCATGTATCTCCGCCAACAGCTCTTGTCCTTCTTCCCGGGAAATGCACTTCAATTTCACTCCGTTGAATCTTCTTCTATACAGTATGTCATCGACAAACTGGTACATACTTGATTGCCGGGCTACTCTCTCGGCTTCTTCTTGCTCTTCGGGAAGTTCTCCTGTTTGAAGGAAACGGAAGATCGGCTGTGCCCATGCCGGAGCTTGTGGCTCGACGACAAGGACTAAAGGCACAAATGCTGCTGCAGGAACATCTGCTTCCACGGCAAGAATATGTGATTCAGCCGGAGCTTGATGTTCCCCGGCAAGCTTGCCGGAGCAAAACTTTTCGGGAGCGTTTGCTTCAACGAAACAAACCCTAGGGCTTGTCGGAGCAGACTGCTCCTTAGCATTCTTTGTGTTGATCTTGGGGACCTTCTTGACGGCGGCCTCGGGGAGCTCAGCCGGAAAGTAGTCACCAGAAACAAACTTCCTCTTCTTGCTCTGTCTAGTTGATGGTGTTACAGATGGTTGAGTCAGCTTGAGCACAAAGATCCCTGGTTCCACAGGCAACTTGAGTGCGGCATATTTCGACAGGCCGTCGGCAACATCGTTCTGGGCTCTTGGAACATGTTCCATCTGCAGGCCTTCAAAATGCTCTTCCAACTTCCTCACTTCATCAATGTAGGCTTCCATCAACGGACTCTGATAATCTTTGTTAACTTGGCGGACGACAAGCTGCGAGTCACCCCTGACAATAAGCTTCTTGATCCCAAGGTCTGCCGCGATCCTGAGTCCGGCAAGCAAGCCTTCATACTCTGCAGTATTGTTTGTCGCTTGCTCCATGGGAAAGTGCATCTGGACCACGTACGTGAGGTGTTCTCTGGTGGGTGCGACAAGTAGTACGCCCGCACCGGCGCCTTGCAGCGAGAAGGCACCATCAAAGTACATGACCCATTCCTTGTTTGCTTCCTTGACGGGGATGTTCTTCTCCGGAGTTTCTTCATCAGGTGTTGGCGTCCATTCTGCTATGAATTCTGCCAATGCTCGGCTCTGGATAGTTGAGGTACTCTCAAACTTGAGGCCAAAGCTTGACAATTCCAATGCCCACTCGACAATTCCAGTGCTGCACAGATTTATCCTTGTCGGGACCAGAGTTTGTCGGGGAAGCCCCCTGCTTGTCGCTGGACTCGCTTGCCGTGGTCGCTGGCTCATCATCCACCTCCCTTTCCGCTACTAACGCAGCACTAACCACTTGATAGGTTGCCGCTAGATATAGCAGCAACTTCTCTTGTGGCTTAGGTGCGACAAGTATTGGAGTGGAGGACAGGTAACTCTTCAAATCTTGCAGCGCGGCCTCCGCTTCAGGAGTCCATTTCATTGGACCTGCCTTTTTCAAAATTTTGAAAAATGGCAGGGCGCGCTCAGCAGACTTAGAGATGAACCTACTGAGAGCAGCAACGCAGCCGGCAAGCCTTTGCACATCCTTGACGCGCTTCGGTGCTTCGATCTGCTCAATGGCTTTGATCTTGTCGGGATTGGCTTCAATCCCCCTCTGGGATACAAAGAACCCGAGAAGCTTGCCGGAAGGAACTCCAAATACGCACTTCTCGGGGTTCAACTTGAGATTGATCTTGCGCAAGTTTGCAAAGGTCTCGTCCAAATCTTGGATCAGAGTTGCTCTATCTTTGCTCTTGACCACTATGTCATCCATGTAAGCTTCTACATTTCTGTGCAACTGTGGCTCAAAAGCATGACTGACTACCCTTGCAAATGTTGAACCAGCATTCTTTAGTCCGAAGCCACATGGAGTAATGAATGCGGTTTTCTCTTCATCCTCTTCTGCCATGAAGATCTGATGATATCCTGAGTATGCATCAAGAAATGAAAGCAAATCACATCCTGCCGTGGAGTCGACAATCTGGTCAATGCGCGGCAAGGGAAATGGATCTTTGGGACAAGCTTTATTAATATCAGTGAAGTCAATACAAAGCCTCCACTTCCCATTCGCCTTGCGCACGACTACAGGATTGGCCAACCACGTAGGATGGAGCACTCCTCTGACAAGGCCTGCTGCTTCCAACTTCTTGATCTCTTCCGCAATGAATTCTTGACGCTCCACTGCTTGTTTCCTAACTCTCTGCTTGACGGGCCGCGCGTGAGGGCAGACGGCAAGGTGGTGCTCAATTACTTTCCTGGGAACACCGGGGATGTCAGATGGTTGCCATGCAAACACATCGACATTCGCCCGCAGGAAAGCAACGAGCGCGCTTTCCTATTTGGGGTCAAGCGTGGCACTGATGGTGAAGGTACCACCAGTGCCGTCCTCCTTGGCGGCCACTTTCTTGGTCTCTGGTGAAGCTATCTTTGCCTTCTTGCACTTGCTGGAGGAGCTCGATGGTGCGTCCTCGACGGTAGCGCAGCACTCCGAAGAGGTGCGCTTGCCGGAGTGGGCATCAGAGCTGCTCTTGCCGGACTTGGTCTTCTTCTTCCCCCCGGGAGCTTCAACGGCAAGTGTCTTGCGATCTGCTGTGGCTGCTGCTTCCTGGTAGATCTTGTCGGTACAGATAAGGGCATCTTTCTTGTTGCCAGGGACAGAAATGACACTTATCGGACCGGGCATCTTGAGCATGTTGTAGGCGTAGTGAGAGGCTGCCATGAACTTGGCGAGCGCTGGACGGCCAAGTATCCCATTGTAGGGCAATGGGAAATCAGCAACATCAAAGGTGACCTTCTCTGTCCTGAAGTTCAGCTCACTGCCAAATGTCACTGGCAGTGTGATCTTCCCCTTCGGCTTGCTCCTTCCCGGATTGATTCCTTGAAAGGTACCAGTTTCTTCGAGCTCGCTGTCGGGGATCTGGAGCTTCTTGAGCACCGCAGAGGAGATCAGATTGAAGCTAGCCCCGCCGTCAACCAGCATCTTTGTGACCTTGAGGTTGCGGATAGTTGGTGAAACCAACATCGGCAAGCACCCGACCGCAGTTATGCGATCAGGGTGATCCTCAACATCAAAGATGATGGGCGTGCTGGACCACTTCAGGGGCTTGCGCGACTCAACTGATGGTTTTGCTGCATTAACTTCACGCACCCACTGTTTGAGTTGGCGGTGCGAAGTATGCAGAGAAGCACCGCCGTCGACGCACAAAACCTCTGTTGCCTTCTGAAACTCCTACTCGTCGGCCTCATCTTCGTCCATCTCTTCGTCTTTGTCTTCATCCTCGTCCGTGTCGCGGTCGCGGGGAGGTCTGTCTCCTTGCCGCTACTTGGCCTTGCCGCGGCGCCCTCCCCGGCCGGGACGCTTCTTGCCGGATCCTCCACCACCTTCTTGGGCCTTCTCCTTGTCGCGGTGCTCGTATTCAGCTTTTTGTAGCTCAACAAGCTGCTCAACCTTCTTGCAAGTCTGGAGATCATGGCCCTTGGTGCGGTGGATCTTGCAGTACTGCTTGCTGGAGCTGTTCTACTTGTCGGCGGCCACCACAGCCTCGCCGGAGTCACCAGCTTTGGCCTTCTCGGCGCCGCCTCCATTGCCGGACTGCTCGACAACTAGCACATCCTTAGCTTTCCTCTTTCTGTTATTTCGCCTCCGGTTCTTCTTTGCCGGGGCGGCATCCTCACTGTCAGATCCTTCTGCTCCTACGTTCTCTTCGGGGAGTTTCCTCCCCTCCTCAGCACGTGCGCATTTGTCGGCCAGAGCATATAGCTCGCTGACATCTCTGATTTTGCACATCGCCATCTCCTCCCTCATCCTGCGGTTACGCACGTTCTGATGGAACGCGCTGATAACCGCGGTGGGGTGGACGTCTGGGATGTTGCGCTGCACTTGGCTGAATCTTTGAATGTACTTGCGCAGGGGTTCTCCTTCTTTCTGGGCGAGCAGATGAAGATCGCTCTCCTGGCCATGGGGCTTGTGGCCGCCTGTGAAGGCGCCGACAAACTGATGGCACAGATCTGCCCATGAAGAGATGGAGTTGTTTGGCAAGTGCATGAGCCAAGACCTGACGTTGGGCTTGAGCACCAGCGGAAAGTAGTTGACGAGGATCTTCTCGTCGCGCCCCCCGGCAGCCTGCACCGCGATGGTGTAGACGCTAAGGAACTCTGATGGATGTATCCTGCCATCGTACTTCTCGGGTACATCTGGCTTGAAGTTCTTTGTACTGGGCCACTGGACCTGCCGCAGCTCGCGAGTGAATGCAGGGCAACCTACCGCGTACGGCAAGTCGCCTGGTTCCCCTGGCGCATGCATATCAACAGCGAGCCCAGCGCGCTGGTCTGACTGACGCCGCGCTTCTCTTCGACGCTCGATGCGAGTACGAGCGTCTTCTTGTCGTCGTTCTTGGAGAACTTGGCGTTGATCGCGACGAGCTCACGGGTCCGACGACGTGGTGGAGTCGGTGTCGAGGTTAGCCCGGCGAGTCGGCGATCTTGGCCTCCGGGGCGGGGAGTGCACGGTGGTGGCACCCCCACCGGTCTTGTCGGCGTCAGCTTGCGCCTGGGCGTCTTGCCGGGGCTTCGACGTGCTTGGTTGCCGGGGCTTGTCGCCGTTGGCGAAGCCGATGAGGCTCTGAATGGTGGCCCTCCAATCGTCGATCTTGTCCGGCCCTGGAGGGTAATCTAGAAGCAGTTGGGCTCGGGCCAACGCTTCCTCTGGAGTCTTGGGCGGCGGTGGCGAACGGCGCGAAGAGCGGGATATGCTCAAACTTCTAACAGTGTTAGAAGGAGCAACATCTCATCCAGGCGACCGTACTGCGCTCGTGCCAACATGTTGACGCGCATGTTGGCCTTGAGCGTCCCGCGATCCACCAGCTTGGCCTTGTTCCAACACGAGTACGGTGCTAGGAGCACCATGGCGTTGTCAATCCCGCACCTCCTGGGAGGGGTGCGGTGTATGTACAGACGCCGAAGCCTGCGGGGCCTTGTCCTTGGACCTGGTGACGATGTGAGTCCCCCCGTCGGCGCCTGTTCCTCCACCGGCGTCTACTCCACCCCCCGCTTGCTCCGGTGGCAGTGGGATCGACGCGGACGGACCAACCACCTCCGAAGTCTTCTTCTTCGGTGGCATGTCGATGAAGATGTTGATGTAGCGCGCACGAACACCGGATCAGGTTCGCACAACCTGGACACTCCCCCTACCTGGCGCGCCAAAGATGTCGTGGGAAACGAACTCCTATGGGGCAGGGCCCCTTTCGGTCCGGCAAGGGAGCGGAGGGCGCACGAAGAGCAGATCGAGGTGAAGCACGCGAGGGATTTTACCCAGCTTCGGAGCTCTCCGGAGAGATAAAACTCCTACTGCTGCTTTGTAGTGGTATTATGTTCTTGCTCAAGAGCATGAGCGTTCTGTGTTTTCGAAGGAGTCGAACCCCTTCTACGTTGCGCATGGGCCTCCTTTTATAGGCTAAAGGGGTCACCGACAGGTGGCAACGCAGACAGGGGTATAAAAGTAAAAAGAGGGGTTGGTACAACCGCTATCTACAGTGCCCCCTACCTAACTCTGACGGTAGGGGACAAGGGCATTTAATGCCCGTCTGGTCGCCCAAACAGTGCAGAGAAGCGACCGTTAGGGACGCCACTGCCTGCCACGATGGCCTTCTCATCATCTCTTCTTGCCACCTCGCACCGCTTGGCTGCACAGCTCCCCGCCATGTGTGCCTGGAACGATCCTGTGGCGACACGTCGTCTGATGCGCTGGAGCGTGGGCGCGGAGTGGTAGCTTCGCCGCGGCAAGTGCCTTGCCGCACCCGAGAGCTTGCCGCTCGTCGGGCCCTGCCGGGATGCGCGGCGCGTCGCGGCAAGTTCTTCGCAGTGCCTTGGTTGGCCTTCCCGGCAAGCTCCTCTTGCTGGGGCCTTGTCTTTCCCGGCGAGCTACTCTTGCCGGAGTCTTGTCTTTTCAGTCAAAACACTTTGTTCTTGAATGGCATCAATATGAGCTATGGAGGATCTTGGCGGACGCCCGGCAAGCCCTGCCACTAGGTGCTGCGACTGCCCGTGCACAAGTTCGGGATACTAAGGTACCCCTACTTTAGTACACCGACACATGGCCCTCTTTGCCCATCTCCGCGAGGGCTTCGTCAGGGTGTACCCTAGCACGGTGCTCTTCCGCCATTACTTTTCCCCTCGGATCCAAAAAGGGGGCGCCATTGCTGGCATCGTCGCCTGGATCCCGAGGGCCAAGGGGGCGTACCCGGACGGCGCCACGAAGGAGAGGTGGGAAGAATGGCAGGGCCGGTGGTGCTGGATTAAGGGGAAGGACCCGCCAGCGTTCTGCGAGGTTCGCCAGAAGCCGCCGTTCCGTGGCAGCGATTGGTGCGACGTCGACGCTAACGACGCGAAGCTCATGATCGCCACCACCAGGATTCTCCGGCTCACCCAGGCCGTGCTCACCCTCGAGATGATCGGGGCGGACTTCATCCGCCGCCGGATTGCTCCTCTCCACGATAAGGGGAGGCCGGCCTGGCTCTACGTGAATGCCGCCGACATCATGAGGCTCCGTCCCGGCCTCGACAACAACCTGACAGTGCTGCAGCACACCCATATTTGCCAGCGAATCTTCGAGCTCGAGGTCGACAACGCGGGCAAGGTCGAGCGGTCCAGCAAGCTTGCCAGGGCCGCTGTAAAGGCCGGCAAGGTCGATAAGGAGCCTGTTTTCAAGCTGCCGGTGGGGGTGGTCCCGCTGAGCAACAACTCTCATCGGAACAAGATCATCGCCATGATGTCGCTCTTCAACGCGCACGGCCTTGACCCGAACTGGGTTGAGACGAACGAGCTCGTGGTGTAGGAGTTCTTCGACACTCTGCACGAGATATACATCACCGACGAGCCGCGGCTCATTCAGGACACCTCCCCGGCAGAGCTGGATTATATTGCCGCCAGGGTGGAGAGGCGAGGCTTGCCGAGGAGGAGGGAAAGCTCGTCAAGGCGGCTGGCAGCACCGGCGGCGTGGTGGACAAGGCCGCGGTGGAAGCGGAGGAGAGGGTGCTCGCCCAGTGGGCTGTAGCCGCTGGGGAGGCCAGCGGTGCCGACACCGGGGCTCCCCTCATTGAGGACGTCGCCAACAGGTCGTCGTCGGAGGAGGGCAAGGAGGAGAGGGCCGCGACCGCTGATCCCTCGATCATCGGAAAAAGGCGGGTCCTGCGGCGGGCCACCTCTGGGGAGCCAGTCCGCCCCGACAAGGCCGTGCAGCTGCGTCCAACCCAGGAGGCATCCATGCGCCAAACAAGGGCGGTGACAATGAAGAAGGTGGCGAAAGCCGTGGCATCGAAGAAGAGGACACCTGCCTCTTCGTCGTCCAGGCACGTCCGGACGCCATCGCCTCCCCCCTCGCCGGCAAACATTGGCGTGGGGGTTGGAAGTGATTTGTTTGATTTCGGGCCTCTCAGCCCGGAGAGAGAGCCCGGGCCTCTCAGCCCGGTGTGGAAGAGGAAGACAACAGAGGAGGAGGAGGAAGAGAACGAAGAGTAAGCCTCCGCTTTTCCTCCCTCATTCCTTACACTCCTCCCTGATGGAGTTGCTTACTTGTCTTCATCTTGCAGGGATGTGGAGACGCTGGCCCAGAGGATCAAGAGGGCCAGGACTTCGGCAAGCGGCCAGCCCCCGGCAGGCACCTCCAGTATGCCAGTGGTGGTGTCGAGCAGCCCGGACAGCAGCCCCCGGCCCAGCCCCCAGCGTAAGTCCACCATCCACCCTCTATCAACGTGCGACATGGTCGACGCTTCGGTGTGGACCGTGCCGTGGATGCAGGAGAGGAGCAGCACCAAAGGGAGCCATAGGGGGCCTCTCTGATCGTGCCGCCTCCGTCGAGCACACCGCCCCAAGGGGCGTCCCCGGCAAGGACACCAAGCACCGAGGCCGTGCACACAGGGGAGGGGGAGGAAAATGCAGGTGCCGGTGGCTTTGCCTCGATGCCAGACCTTGGCGAAGAAGGGGCTTCCGCCTCTCAGCCCGGCACGGGTAGGCTACTCGCCCTTCTTTTCTGTTTGCATCCTTCTTTTCCTCTTTTCCTCATCGGCTTTCAATCTTGGCTTTGCCCCGTCTCTTCCTTGGCGTCCAGGCCCCTCTTCGGAGGACGTCGACACCACCATCAAGGACGTCGCCGCGGAGGCCGCGGTGGAGGCGGAGAAGATTGCCACTGAGGAGAGCACCAGGGGTGCCGCCGAGGACGCCGTCAAGGGGTCCGCCAAAGAGCCCGGGAAAGGGCCTGCCAGGGATGCCGGCAAGACCGATGCCGAGGAGGGAGCATTCGACGACCTGCAAGTACCTAAGGGTCAGCGACGACCCCTTTGTCCACCTTCTTGGCGCGTCGAGCACCAGGGCTCCCTTCGAGGGAGAGGTGTTTGACAAGGAGGCGCTTGCCACTGCTGGGCTCGAGGTTGTCGACGAGCCGGGCGCTGGTGGCGCCGGCTCCCAGGAGGAGCAACTTCTCCAAGCCATGGGCGCCAGCTTCCGTAAGCTTCAGGCGCTCCATCGCACTTGCCTGGACAAGGCCAAGTCCAGGACGGCGGTGGTGGAGAGGATGGAGGAGGACTTTGGGGGGCGCATCGCCGAGGCGCATGACTGGTTCCGCCAGGCTCAGGACGAGGTGAAGGCCGCCCAGGGTGAGCTGGCCAACCGTGAGGTGGAGCTCGCCCTAAAGCTTGCCGATATTGAGAAGGCCCAGGAGACGGCGAAGAAGTTGGCCAACGAAGCCGAGGCTGTCCGGTCCCAGCATGAGGCCGCCCTGAAGATCGAGGAGGAGGACCTTGCCAAGCGTGAGGAGAAACTTGCCGCCACGCTCCGCGGCAAGGACGAGGAGGTGGACAAGCTCGTCCTGCAGCGGACCTAGGAGCTGGAGCGGAGGCATCAGGAGGCACTCGACGCTCTGGCTCAGGCCCATGCCGGCAAGGTGAAGGACCTGGAGGAGCAAGCTCTGAAGCTGGCCCAGGAGAAGCACACACTTAATGGTGCTCTGACGGTGGCGCAGGGTGAGGTCATCAGCAAGTCTGGAGAGCTCTCCGAGGCCAACGCCTCCATCAAAGATCTCAAGCTGAAGCTAGGAGAGCTCGAGGAGACGCTGTTGGGGGCCATGACCTGGGAGGGTATCCTGGCCAAGGAGCTGGAGACTGAGAAGCAGCTGCTGAAGAACGAGACCGCAAATCTTAAGGAGTATAAGGCGGGCGAGAAGCGCTGGCTCGGGCGCCTTGCTGCCCTGGCAAACTCGGCCGCCGAGCAGCTGGCCATCATGGGGATGCCGGAGATGGTGTACGCCCCCGAAGCGAGCCCGAGCTACAATGCTAACCTGACCATATACTTCGAGAAAGTCATCGGCGCGCTGAAGCGGCTTCACTCCAACCGGGCGGCGTCCCTGGCCGAGGAATCCTGGATACTCTGCCGGCGGACCATGAGCAGGGTGCTCACCAAGGTCGCGCACTGGCACCCCGACCTCGACTTTGGAGTTGTGCTGAAGAGCTTGCTGGACGGTGTTGACACCGCAGCACTCAATGAGCGTATCCAGCCCATCCTCAGCCGCATCGACAAAATCAAGAGGGTGGAGGGACAGCGCCGAGACTAGGCATCCCATTCTCCGTCGCCGCTGCAGGTTCATGACCAAGACAAAGCTATCTTTAGTTAGAATCGTGGCAGCAATTTATGTAATATAACTCCGTGATGCCCCTGAAACTATGCATGTTATTTTCCTGTTCGATTTTCCTTTGTATGTCCACCCCAGGTCAACTGGGTAAGCTTGACGGCACGTTAACCTAGGGCGGCATTTTGAGGACGGATCCTCATTGGCCTGCCAGGAGTGCTTGTTGCCGGACAAAGCACCTTGCCGCCCTTGGCGCGGCCGCTCGACCTGTCGAGTTTGACTCGAGTCAGGACCAAGAGCGTTGCCAATGGCGAAAGGCTACCCTGCGCTCTTGACGCGGCCGCTTGAACTGTTGAGCAGGCTCGAAACAGGACAAGGGTGTTGCCAATCGCAGGAGGGCCCCTATGCATACAGGCTTCCCATACATAGGCTAAACCGTCAAGGATAATAACCTTGTATTTATGGAAACATACCCAAAGTTCAGCATGACTTAGCTCTCTTGTCGCCGCTCGGCGTCCTTCGTGCCAACGGGCAGTGTTGCCTTCTTGGTCGCCTTCTCCGTAGGAGCCGTGGCGATGAAGAACAACTAGGCCAACTGCTAGACCAGATTCTCACAATAGCGCTAGTCCCCTACCTGGCGCGCCAAAGATGTCGGTGGGAAACGACACCTATGGGATCACTGGAATCCCTTCTACGGTTGCGGGGCGCGGGGATCATGAGAAGAGCGGGACTAACAGGTGACACAAGGTGGATTACCCAGGTTCGGGCTCCAAAGATGCGTAAAACCCTACAATCCTTCTTTGGTGGATGTATTAGTGTTTTTGAGCTCACGAACTAGCTCGAGGTGCTCAGGGGATCAAAAAGCCGAATCCCTTCTCTGTGTGCCATGGGCCTCCTTTTATAGGCGAAAGGGGCTGCCACAGTGGCACACATGAGGTGGAAAGTGATACAGTAGCGCAAGCTTATCGCCCGTATTACAGGACAAGGGGCCTTAATTGCAAGGCTTAGGTGTCCCTCCACTTTATCGGGGACGGGGGCGTGGCCCGTCCCGTCAGTCGCCGCCTCCCTTCGCTTTGACACGCGCCCTGGCTAGCGATACATGTGGTGCTATGTAGGCAGGCAGGCAGCTGAGCTGGCGCGGTGGTGGAGTCTCCATGAAGGATCGCATGCTTCCACGTAGGTGCCTGCCCAGCTGGTTGAGTTGGCATCTGCATGCGAACGGTGGTGAAGACCTGGTTGGCGCAAGCCTGGCGGTGGCCCTGCCGGTGCGCTTGGCGAGGGCCTCGTCGGGTGGCCCGGCAAGGGTCTTGCCGGGCAGCCCGACAAGGGTCTTCCCGTGGCGCGCTGGTTTCCCCATTAAGGGACCTTGCCGGGGGTCTCGTGGGTTTCTTCGGTGAGGATGGTTGCCTTCCTATCCTCATTTGGTCTTGTCTGTTCCTCGTCTTCACAAAGATCTGCATGCCACCACAGAGGTGCCTCCCGAGCCTCGCCCCAACGTGTCTGTCAAACATTGGTGGGCTCAAGGGTGGCTCACTTTGGCTGCGCGCGGGCAAGCTGCCCCGGCAAGGGTCTTGCCGGGGTTGCTGAGGCTGCCCCAGCAAGGGTCCTTGCCGGGGGAACCTGCTACGCCCATCCGATGTTTGTGGTCTTGGTCCTTATTGTTGCTTCATTCGCCTTGTGGCCTCGGCTTCTCTCTGGCTTCCCCTTCCTGCCGTGTCTGTGCGTGGCCGTGGTGGGAGGCTCTGACTGCCCGTGCACAAGTAAAGGGTTCAAAGGGAGAACCCCTACTTTTGTACACTGACATAGTGTGGTCTTTAACGCCTCCTCCTCGAGTTGAGGTAGCAACCTGCGCTTTGGGTAACTTTTGGTAGGGCGCTTGAGTCCGTATTCCTCGGCAGCCAGGACCTCGATCCATCTATCAGTTAGCAAATCTTGATCAGCTTGAAGCTGTTGCTGCTTTTTCTTCAGGCTTTTTGCAGTGGCTATAAGCCGGCGCTTAAAGCGCTCTTGCTCGACGGGATCCTCAGGCACGATGAATTCTTCGTCGCCAAGGCTCACTTCATCTTCGGAAGGAGGCATGTAATTTTCATCCTATGATTCTCCATCTTTTGCATGTTCCTTAGGGCTAGCTTGACCATTCTCTTGCTTGGCCGGCTCGAAGCCTGGCTGGGCAGGATTGTTTTCATCTTCGGCACCATCCGGATTGTTATCTCCTGTGCCGGTATCACTATTTTTTCTATGGCGGGGCTTGGAGCGGCGCCTATGATGCCGGTCCCTAGATTACTTCTCCAAGGGGTTATCTTCCATTGCCTCATCGCCATTGTTTTCTTTGGGGATGTCCACCATATATATATATCATATGATAAGGTGGCTGTCCAGCTCCCTATAGGCGGCGGTTCCTGTTCTTCTCCTGCATCGTCATCCATACTGTCGATGTCTTTGGAGTTGAAGTCAAGCACGTCGGTTAAGTCATCGATAGTGGCTATTAAGTGGGTGGTGGGTGGGGAATGAATTTCTTCATTGTCCGCTTCCCACTCAAGCCGGACATAGTTCGGCCAAGAATCTCCCGACAAGGAAAGAGATCTTAATGAATTTAGCACATCATCCAAGGGCGAGTGCTGAAAAATATCCACGGAGGTGAACTCCATGACCGGTGCCCAATCAGATTCGAAAGGCACGGACGTACGCGGTTCGGATTCTGTAGATGGAGACGAGCCCGAGGGTCCGATGACACCACCCTCACAGGAGGTGGGATCAGTGTTCGGCTCCAACGCCGATGAGTGTGTGGCCTCCGTGCCGGGGTCCATCCACCCGTCCTCGGAAGGCGCGATCTGCTCCGGATTGATTCCCGGGGCCGCCGGAGGTGCGATCTCCCAAACACTGTCTGATGGCAGATCTAAGTCATGCTCGTCATGACTGTTCGGCGTACCTAGCATGGGCTCGAATCCGTTGAAGATCAAGTCTCCGCGGGTATCGGCAGTATAGTTCAAGCTTCCAAACCTGACCTGATGGCCAGGGACATAGCTATCTATCTGCTCCAGGTGGCCAAGCAAGTTGGCCCGCAGTACGAAGCCGCCAAATACGAAGATCTGTCCAGGAAGGAAAACTTCCCCCTAGACCGCGTCGTTGAAGATGATTGAAGGAGCCATCAAGCCTTATCGCGATGACACAGTGGAACTCTCAATGAAAGCACCAATGTTGGTGTCAAAACTGGCGGATCTCGGGTACGGGGTCCCGAACTATGCGTCTAAAACTAATGGTAACAGGAGGCGAGGGACACGATGTTTACCCAGGTTCGGGCCCTCTTGATGGAGGTAATACCCTACTTCCTGCTTGGTTGATCTTGATGCTATGAGTATTACAAGAGTTGATCTACCACGAGATTGTAGAGGCTAAACCCTAGAAGCTAGCCTATGATTATGATTGTTGTTGTCCTATAGACTAAACCCTCCGGTTTATATAGACAACGGAGGGGGCTAGGGTTACATAGAGTCGGTTATAGAGAAGGAGATCTACATATCCGAATTGCCAAGCTTGCCTTCCACGCAAAGGAGAGTCCCATCCGGACACTGGACGAAGTCTTCAATCTTGTATCTTCATAGTCCAACAGTCTGGCCAAAGTATATAGTCCGGCTGTCCGAGGACCCCTTAATCTAGGACTCCCTCAGCTCCCCCTGATGTTTCTAGGGTATAAGAGTATATATAGTTGAAAGAAGTACGTCGGTGGAGCTACGAGGGGCCCATGAGGGTGGGGGCGCGCCTACCCCCTGGCGCACCCTCCTACCTCGTGGACGCTGTCGGTGTCAAAACCGGCGGATCTTGGGTAGGCGGTCCCAAACTGTGCGTCTAGGCGGATGGTAACAGGAGACAAGGGACACGATGTTTTTACCCAGGTTCGGGCCCTCTCGATGGAGGTAAAACCCTACTGCTGCATGATTAATATTAATGATATGGGTAGTACAAGAGTAGATCTACCACGAGATCAGAGAGGCTAAACCCTAGAAGCTAGCCTATGGTATGATTGTTTTTTGTCCTACGGACTAAAACCCTCTGGTTTATATAGACACCGGAGAGGGCTAGGGTTACACAGAATCGGTTACAATGGTAGGAGTTCTACATATCCGTATTGCCAAGCTTGCCTTCCACGCCAAGGAAAGTCCCATCCGGACATGGGACGCAGTCTTCAATCTTGTATCTTCATCGTCTAGGAGTCCGGCCAACGGTGATAGTCCGGCCAGCCGGACACCCCCTAATCCAGGAATCCCTCAGTAGCCCCTGAACCAGGCTTCAATGACGACGAGTCCGACGCGCATATTGTCTTCGGCATTGCAAGGCGGGTTCCTCCTTCGAATACTTCATAGAAAATTTTGAACACAAGGATAGTGTAGAGAGAATGAAATTTACACAAGTTCAATCTGCTGACGTATTCCGTGGCGTGACATCGCACCACGGCCAGACCTTTATTCGAATCGTTTTTACTGTTCCACCTCAGCGCGTTTAGTGAAGCGGTTTCCTTGGCACGTCTTGTCAGAGAAGAGATCGTGTCCCCTTATTCCGGGATTCTCATCAATACGGGCATGGCTAGCCCAACCGCGCCATTAATTACGGCGCTTGGGAGATAAGCGAGTTTTACCAGGCTAGAGGGGACGCATAGTTTTGTCCGTCCATATAAGGGGATAAGGATCCACCTTTTTGCCTACGCCTTCTTCCTCCTTTGCTTATCCATTTCCGCGTATTCGAGCTCCAGCGCCCAAGTCCGCACATCTCGCCTCAACCTTCCCCAGCCATGTCCGGAGCGGGAGGCAAGTGGATGGCCTCCTCTGTCACAGAGGGGCACATCAAAAGGCTGTGAAAGGCCGGATACTTGTCCAGCAACATCGCGCATCGGCTCCCCGACAAGGGGAAGCTCATCCCCACCCCGGGCCCCATGAGAGGGTGGTGTTCCTCACCCACTTCCTCCACGGACTAGGTTTTCCACTTCACCCATTTGTCCGGGGGCTCATGTTATACTATGGCCTGGATTTCCATGATCTGGCCCCGAATTTCATCCTCAACATCTCGGCGTTCATCGTCGTGTGCGAGGCCTTCCTCTGCATCCAGCCCCACTTCGGCTTATGGCTGAAGACCTTCAATGTCATGCCGAAGGTAGTGGGCGGCCACCAAGCGGAGTGCGGAGGTGCCATTGTGGGCAAAATGCCCAACGTCCTATGGCTCGAGGGCTCCTTTATGGAGACCATAAAGGGGTGGCAATCGGGGTGGTTCTACATCACCGAGCCGCATGACCCTAAATGGGTAGCGGCCCCCGAATTCCGATTTGGCTTCCCTACACGGCTCACCTCTTGGAAAGAGAAGGGCCTATCATGGGGTGATTCGAAGGAGCTGACCGGACTCCAATCCTGCGTCCAAACCTTGGTGAACAAGAAACTCAAGCTTGTCAACGTAGTCCAGGTCATGCTCATCCGCCGGATCATCCCGTGCCAGAAACGGGCCTTTAATTTATGGGAGTTTGATCCGGCACAACACCAAACCTTGAGCAGGCTCTTTGACACTACGTACGAAGATGCCTGGAAGGTGCTATTCAAGGGTGCCGAGGCTCCCGCATCCGCTACCGAAGATCGCGGATTCAGCTTGCAGCGTCAAGCCGGCGAGGTAAGCTATTTTACCCTTTACAGGACGCTTATTTTCCATAGTTTGACAATATGCGGGATCTAAACTCCCTTTACCTTTGACAGGCCTGGCAAAAGACGTCCGGGCAGGTTAACTGTCCGGCTCCCTTGCTAGAAGACCCAGCGGACGCCCAATTAACGGGGCTGCTGGCTAAGGCACCTTACGTGGTGCCGGAGAAGAAGGCCAAGAAGAAGGCCACAGGAACTCAAAGGAGTTCCCGGCGCCAGGTGTTGTCGGACTCATCGTCCGATGACTCCGAGGCAGACTCCTCCCGCGAAGACGGGGAGGAGGAAAAAGAGGCTTCTCCCCCAGCGGGGGGAGAGAAGAAAAGGAAGGCCTCCCCAACTAGGGAGGCTGGAGGGTCCAAGAGGGGAAGGACCCTTCCTCCGGACTACTCCACCAACGCCGACGACGGCGAAGAGGAGTGGCCACTGAGGGCTAAGCCCCTAGCGGCATCATAAGTGTCCGGATACCAGAATAATTCATGGCATTTCGTTTGTCGCATAGAATCTCCTAACGCCGAATACAACCCTGCAGCCCGCCCAAGGACGGGCTCGATATTTCAACGAGCGGCTCCCTGGCTCCGTCGGATGTGAATAGTACTTCACTTCCGGCCGCCTCTTCTCCTCGCGCTGCTGATGACGCTAAGGTGGGGTCCCAAAAGGAGCCCGTCCAGGAGGAGGAGGTCCTGGAGGTGCCGCAAGGCAACCTCTCGGACTCTGGGCACGAGGGGGATCAACCCCCAAAGGGTTCTAAGTTCGGCCCTGGGCCGGACTCCGCACCCGAACCTTTAGTGGTTCCGGAGTCCGGCGGGTGGTCCCTTCATAAGAAGGGCAAGACTGCGACACCGGTAACCTTTGTCCAGCCGGAGGCACCGGATAATTTACTGGAGGCGCTCAATGGCACCTCCATCGACGAGGAGCACCACACTGTTATGAGTGCGGTGATCCAGAAAGTTCAGTCCGCCAAGAGAGGGCTGACTGAAGCCTGTACCAGCCTTCTAACAGGCTTTGAGGTATGTAATTAAGATATGTAAAAATAGTACTGTATAGACAGTAGCCCCTGATGCTCAGTTTGGTGTTCGGAAAGAAAAGCTGAACTAAGGATCTAAAAAGATATACGCAGGAGTCTAACATAAGCATGTCAATATGGGAATGCTGGCTGCGCTGCTGACCTCTGCCGCACTGACTACGGAGGTCAATGTATTGAAGCAGGGCCTCGCGCGGTCTGAGAACGAGCTCGTCCGTGCCAAGAAGCAGCTCGAGGACAAGGAAGGTAAGTAATACCTTATTAAAGTAATACCTTATAGAAAGGATTTGGTTGCAAAAAATGATAGGAATAACGTGAGTATTGCAGGGGCCACGAACAAGGTGGCGACCCTGAAGGAGGCGGTGTCCAAGGCCGAAAAAAGCGTGGCTGCGGAGCGCACCGAGCGAGAGAAGCAGGAGGCGCGGGTGGCAGAGGTGTGGCAAGAGCTCCAGGCTTTCGTGAAAAAACACGAGAGTTTGGAGCGTGACTCGAAGACTCGAGAGTCCGAGCTCGCCTTGGCTCTTGAGAGTGCCAAAGCCGCTAAGGCCGAAGCCTAGAAGGCCCTCCAGGAGATTGAGGCAATAAAAAGGATAGCGGCGGGTAAGGCATTCTTCATGCAAAGCAAGCATGTAAAAGTGAATTATCTGTTACTTACCCAAATTCAGAGCTCTCGAGGAGCGTTCATAGATCTGCCCCGTAGTGTGTCTGATGCTGCCGCGTTCTACCAAGCCAAGGAGGGGAGCTCGACGGAAAAGGTGTTCTGGTCTCAATATGCTGAGGCCGGACATCCGGTGCCCCTGAGCGACCAGCTGAAGCAGCTGGTCGAGCTCCACAAGGTGGCCGAACAGGCCATGAAGGGCCTCATAGTTCGGCTATGGCCTAAAGAAGCCATGCCTAGGAGCTACTTTGGTCTGGTGCGGTGGCTGGTGGACGCCTGTCCATGGATTGAGGTCATCAAGCGTTCCATCTGCATTGAAGGTGCCCGTCGGGCCCTTGCCCGCGCTAAAGTGAACTGGGGCAAGATGGACGCCGAGAAGCTTGTGACGGACGCTCCACCGCCGGGCAAGGAGTATCGCACGCCCGAGATGTACTATAAGGGTGTCCTGAAGGGTGCCCGCCTTATAGCGGGTGAGTGCTCCAAAGATGTAATTTTTGAGTAGACTCGCATTTGTTATCCTGTACGCTGAAAACTTTGTTCATATGCGCTAAGCAACGCTTGTTAATTTAAAATATTACCTTCTGTGAAGTCGTTTATCAATTTTGAGAGATGGCAAGTCGTTGGCTTCAGCCCCCATGCCACGAGTGCTGGGGTGTTCAGGATAAACTTGAGCGGTTTTGTTCCCATTTTTGGGTCCTTCGAGGGAGGCGCTCAACACAACAAACGAGGCAACCGGTCTTATAATGCTTGAACACTCCCACTTAGCCATAGAATTCTATAATTTTAAATTTTGGCGAAGCCCCTAGTGTTCGGAAGCCGAATTCGGGGCGCTATCCATGCCTGGGCTGGACAAAGCCGACTCCTCGCTCTAGGCGGCATAAGTCCTTAGGGACTCGAAAAACCACTCGAACAGCGACCGGCTCTCGCCCTATCATGACGGTCAGTTTTAGCTTTCTCCACTGAAGTGCTCAACCCAGCTCAACCGGGGCACAATCGCAGTGGTTCTCCCAACGCTACCTTAGCCGATATAACGGAACGTAAGGTACCAAAACATGGGAGCCGGGCAAACCCAACTATTGACCCAAGAACTGATTTGGAGCCTATGCATATAATGCTATAAGTTCGGGGTGCCGCACTTGTTAAAGTGCTCGGACTTATCACACCATATTTTGGGATACTTAAGCCCCTGGTGTATTTAGCCGTACCAAAGCGTACGGATGCAACATGTCATAAGTGAACATATATAGATAGAAAAAGGAATGCAATAATAGGCAAAAAGCGATGCATTGCTTATTCAAAAAATACTACAATGAAAGCAGAATGATACAAATAGTGCGATAAGCAAGGGATGGGACTATTTAACATGTCCCCCTCCAGGGGTAGGCTGCGGGATGGTATGTAAAACAGGTATACTGCTCATAATAGAGACCACCTGGACACTCCAGTAGCTTTTCTGCTGCCCTGGCAGTTGCATCGTGAGTTCGACAATTCTACTGCCGGACAGGGCTTCTGTAAAACAGAGTCCTGCGAATAAGAAAACAAAAAGAATGACACAATTGGGAGCCCCTGGTGTGGTTGAGCCGCTTTCTGGGCATGCCGTGGTCGTGCCCCTACCCCTATGCCCATGGTATCTCCAGAGCGTAGTTATGTACGCGTGGTACTAGTCTCGCGATTTCGCGAGGGCTGGGGTTGGGGCCGCATTGCTACGTGTGCTCGGAATGTGCCAGGCGGTCTTGTTGTAGGTTATTCTAGACGCGCTTGACGGTGTCCGGATGTTTAGTAGTCGGACTCGAGAATTCCCTTGAGAGGCTGCTTTGTACTTCCGCCGCGAGGGCCGCCGTATTCTCCTTCGTTCGGAGAGAGCGTTCGATGTTTCCATTAACCGTGATTACTCCTAGGGGGCCTGGCATTTTGAGCTTGAGGTATGCGTAGTGCGGCACCGCATTGAACTTTGCAAATGCGGTTCGTCCGAGCAGTGCGTGATAGCCGCTGCGGAAGATTAATTCCTCGCTTCGGAAGTTATCCGGGGATCCGAAGACCACTTCGAGTGTAACTGAGCCTATGTAGTTGGCCTCTACACCTGGTATGATGCCTTTAAACGTCGTTTTTGTAGGATTGATCCTTGAGGGGTCTATGCCCATTTTGCGCATTGTATCCTGGTAAAGCAGGTTCAGGCTGCTGCCGCCGTCCATCAGGACTCTAGTGAGCTGAAATTCGCCAATGATTGGGTCAAGAACCAATGCGGCGAATCCGGCGTGGCGGATGCTAGTGGGGTGGTCCCTTCGATCAAAAGTGATCGGGCAGGAGGACCATGGGTTGAACTTTGGGGCGACTGGCTCCATCGCGTATACGTCCCTCAGTGCACGCTTCCGCTCCCTTTTGGGTATGTGGGTTGCGTATATCATGTTCACCGTCCGCACTTGTGGGGGAAAGCCCTTCTGTCCTCTATTGTTCGGCGGCCGGGGCTCCTCCTCGTCATCGCTATGCAGCCCCTTGTCATTGTTTTCGGCATTTATCTTGCCTGCCTGCTTGAACACCCAACATTCCCTATAGGTGTGGTTGGCTGGTTTTTCGGGGGTGCCATGTATCTGGCACGAGCGATCGAGTATTCTGTCCAAATTGGACGGGCCCTGAGTATTTCTTTTGAATGGCTTTTTCCGCTGACCGGGTTTAGAGCCTCTGAATCCGGCATTGACTGCCGTATCTTCAGTATTATCGCCATTAGTGCGGCGCTTGTGCTTATTGCGACGTGACCTGCCGTTGCTGTCCTTGGTATCCGAACTACCAGGGTTTTTGGTCAAGTTGTTACTGCGAGCTAGCCAGCTGTCCTCTCCCGCGCGAAAGCGGGTCATGAGTGATGTGAGGGCTGCCATGGATTTCGGCTTTTCCTGTCCTAGGTGCCGGGCAAGCCACTCGTCGCGGATGTTATGTTTGAAGGCTGCAACGACCTCTGCATCCGGACAATCGACGATTTGATTTTTCTTTGTTAAGAACCATGTCCAGAATTGTCTGGCCGATTCATCTGGCTGCTGAATTATGTGGCTTAGGTCATCAGCGTCTGGTGGTCGCACATATGTGCCCTGGAAGTTATCAAGGAATGCGGCTTCTAGGTCTTCCCAACAACCAATTGATTCTGCTGGCAAGCTGTTGAGCCAATGCCGAGCTGGTCCTTTAAGCTTGAGTGGGAGGTATTTGATGGTGTGTAGATCATCACCGCGGGCCATGTGGATGTGAAGGAGATAGTCCTCGATCCAAACCGCAGGATCTGTTGTGCCGTCGTATGATTCAATGTTTACAGGTTTGAAACCCTCGGTGATTTGATGATCCATTACTTCGTCTGTGAAGCATAGTGGGTGTGCGGCGCCTCTATATTGGGCTATATCATGACACAGCTCAAATGAGCTTTGTCTACTGTGTTCGGCCCGGCCGGAATTGCTGTATCCGACGTGACGGTCGTCATCACGTATCATGGGGCGCCCACGCGATCCGTAGATTGATCTTATTAGTCTTGCCTTTTCCTCCAATATGTCTCCCAAGTCTGGCGCATTCCCCCGTGGCTTTGTACTTTTCGAGCGACGCCGGGGTGTGGCTTTAGCGGAGGGCGTAGAGGCCTCTCTGTCGCGTCCATGAGGTGGCCGGTCGGCCGCGTCATGCGCTGGTGATGTAGGTTTCGGTGCTTCCTCCTCTAATTGGGGTAGCAGCCTGTGTTTTGGGTAGCTCTTGGAGGGGTGGTCGAGTTTGTACTCTTCGGCTGCAAGGACTTCGGTCCATCTGTCAGCTAGCAAGTCTTGGTCAGCTCTAAGCTACTGCTGCTTTTTCTTGAGGCTGCTTGCCGTGGCCATACGCCTGTGCTTGAAACGATCTTGTTCGACGGGATCCTCGGGCACGACAAATTCGTCGTCGTCGACGCTTGCTTCATCTTTGGAGGGAGGCATATAATTATCGTCCTCTACCTCTCTGTCTGCCTCTCTATCATGAGGGCTAGCTTCTCGCTCCTCCTGTGCTGAATCCTGCTGGAGGGGGTTGTCTTCGGCACTGTCTGGGGTGTTATTATCTCCCGTGCTGGAATCACCGTTTTTGCTGTGGCGGGATTTAGAGCAGCGCCGCTGACGCCGGTGCTTGGGCTGTTTGTTGGAGGGGTCATCCTCCGCTATTCCATTGCCATTCCCATCTTTTGGGATGTCCACCATGTATATGTCGTATGACGAGGTGGCCTTCCAGTGCCCTGTAGGCGCTGGTTCTTGGTTGTCTCCTGCATCGTCGTCCATACCGTTGATGTCTTCGGAGTCGAAGTCGAGCATGTCGGTTAAATCATCGATAGTGGCTACAAAGTGGGTGGTGGGTGGGCATTGAATTTCTTCGTCGTCCGCATCCCAACCTTCCTGACCATAGTCTGGCCAGGGCTCTCCTGATAAAGAGAGAGACATTAGTGAATTCAGGATGTCGCCAAAGGGCGAGTGCTGAAAGATGCCCGCGGCAGTGAACTCCATAACCGGTGCCCAATCGGATTGGATTGGCAGGGGCGCGGGAGATTCGGAGTCCGGAGAGGAGTCCAGCACCTCGGAGTCATGGGCTATGCGAAGGACAGGGATGGTGTTCGGCTCGATCGCCGTAGAGATTGTAGCCCCCGAGGCGGTGTCCAGCCACTCATCATCGATCGGCGATGTTAGCTCCGAGCTAAGGGTCGGAGCAGGCTCTGGTGCGGCCTCCAGGGTACTGTTCGGCGGCAGAGCTAGATCGTGTCTGTCGAGACAGTGCGGCGCGCTTGGCTGTGGCTCGAATCTGTCAAAGATCAAGTCTCCGCGGACATTGGCCGTGTAATTCAAACTCCCGAATCTGACCTGATAGCCAGGGGCGTAGCTTTCGATCTGCTCCAGATGGCCTAGCGAATTGGCCCGCAGTGCAAAGCCGCCGAATACGAAGATCTGTCTGGGGAGAAAAGTCTCACCCTGGATCGCGTCGTTGTTGATGATCGAAGGAGCCATCGAGCCTAAAGGTCACGACATAGAGGAACTCTCAATGAAAGCACCAATGTCGGTGTTAAAACCGGCGGATCTCGGGTAGGGGGTCTCGAACTGTGCGTCTTGGCGGATGGTAACATGAGACAAGGGACACGATGTTTTTACCCAGGTTCAGGCCCTCTCGATGGAGGTAAAACCCTACTCCTACTTGATTAATTTTGATGATATGGTTAGTACAAGAGTAGATCTACCACGAGATTAGAGAGGCTAAACCCTAGAAGCTAGCCTATGGTATGATTGTTTTTTGTCCTACGGACTAAAACCCTCCGGTTTATATAGACACCAGAGAGGGCTAGGGTTACACAGAGTCAGTTACAATGGTAGGAGATCTACATATCTGTATTGCCAAGCTTGCCTTCCAATCCAAGGAAAGTCCCATCCGGACACGGGACGGAGTCTTCAATCTTGTATCTTCATAGTCTAGGAGTCCGGCCAACGGTGATAGTCCGGCCATCCGGACACCCCCTAATCCAGGACTTCCTCAGACACCTCGTGGCGTTTCTGACTTCAACTCCAAGTCTTCTGGTTTGCTTTCAGTCCAAGAAAGATCACCGCGAAGGTTTCATTCCGTTTGGACTCCGTTTGGTATTCCTTTTATGCAAAACTCTAAAATAGGCAAAAAAAAAATAAAACTGGCACTGGGCCTCTGGTTAATTGGTTAGTCCCAAAAATTATATAAAAGAGCATATTAAAGCCCATTAAACATCCAAAAGAGATAATATAATAGCATGGAACAATAAAAAAGTATAGATATGTTGGAGACGTATCAAGATGGAGTAGTTTTCAATGGTGAACATCTCTATGTTGATCATATCTACTATATGATTGACGTTCGACCTTTCGGTCTCAATGTTCCGAGGCCATATTTGCATATGCTAGGCTCGTCAAGTTTAACCCGAGTATTCTGCGTGTGCAAAATTGGCTTGCACCTGTTGTATGTGAACGTAGAGCTTATCACACCCGATCATCACATGGTGTCTCGGCACGACGAACTATAGCAATGGTGCATACTCAGGGAGAACACTTATACCTTGAAACTTAGTGATGGATCATCTTATAATGCTACTGTTGTACTAAGCAAAATAAGATGCATAAAATATAAACGTCACATGCAATCAAAATATGTGACATGATATGGCCATCATCATCTTGTGCCTTTGATCTCCATCTCGTAAGCACCGTCATGATCTCCATCTTCACCGGCTTGACACCTTGTTCTCCATCGTAGCATCGTTGTCATCTCGCCAACTATTGCTTCTACGACTATCGCTACCGCTTAGTGATAAAGTAAAGCAATTACATGGCGATTGTATTTCATACAATAAAGCGACAACCATAAGGCTCATGCTAGTTGTCGATAACTTTTACAAAACATGATCATCTCATACAACAATTTATATCTCATAACATCTTGACCATATCACATCACAACCACAAGTTAGACGTCCTCTACTTTGTTGTTGCAAATTTTACGTGGCTGCTACGGGCTTCTAGCAAGAACCGTTCTTACCTACGCATCAAAACCACAACGATTTTTCGTCAAGTCTGCTGTTTTAACCTTCAACAAGGACCGGCCGTAGTCAAACTCGATTCAACTAAAGTTGGAGAAATAGACACCCGCCAACCACCTGTGTGCAAAGCACGTCGGTAGAACTAGTCTCATGCACCCGGTCATGTAATGTCGGTCCAGACTGCTTCATCCAACAATACCACCGAATCAAAGTAATACGTTGGTGGTAAGTGATACATCCATTTTGCATCATGCTTTGATATTGATATTTATTGCATTATGGGCTGTTATTACACATTATGTCACAATACTTATGCCTTTTCTCTCTTATTTTACAAGGTTTACATGAAGAGGGAGAATGCCGGCAGCTGGAATTCTGGGCTGGAAAAGGAGCAAATATTGGAGACCTATTCTGCACAACTCCAAAAGTCTTGAAACTTCACGGAGGCACGTTTTGGAATTAATAAAAATACTGGTGAAAGAATCTACCAGAGGGGGCCCAAACCCTGGCCACGAGGGTGGGGGCGCGCCCTACCCCTGGGCACGCCCTCTGTCTCGTGGGCCCCCTGGTAGGACTCCGGTGCTCATCTTTTGCTATATAAAGTCTTTCGCCCTGGAAAAAAATCAAAAGTAAGCTTTTGGGACCAACGTTGCCGTCTCGAGGCGGAACCTTCGCGGAACCAATCTAGGGCTCCAACGAAGCTGTTCTGCCGGGGAAACATCCCTCTGGGAGGGGCAAATTGTCACCATTGTCATCACCATCGATCCTCTCATCGGGAGGGGGTCAATCTCCATCAACATCTTCACCAGCACCATCTCCTTTCAAACCTAGTTCATCTCTTGTATTCGATCTTTGTCTCAAAACCTCAGATTGGTACATGTGGGTTGCTAGTAGTGTTGATTACTCCTTGCAGTTGATGCTAGTTGGTTTATTCGGTGGAAGATTATATGTTCAGATCCTTAATGCATATTAATACCCCTCTGATTATGAACATGAATTTGATTTGTGGGTAGTTATGTTTGTTCCTGAGGACATGGGAGAAGTCTTGCTATAAGTAGTCATGTGAATTTGGTATTCGTTCGATATTTTGATAAGATGTATGTTGTCTTTCCCCTAGTGGTGTCATGTGAACGTCGACTACATGACACTTCACCATTATTTGGGCCTAGGGGAAGGCATTGGGAAGTAATAAGTAGATGATGGGTTGCTAGAGTGACAGAATCTTAAACCCTAGTTTATGCGTTTATTCGTAAGGGGCAGATTTGGATCCATATGTTTCATGCTATTGTTAGGTTTACCTTAATTCTTCTTTCATAGTTGCAGATGCTTGTGAGAGGGTTTAATCATAAGTGGGATGCTAGTCCAAGGAAGGGCAATACTCAAGCACCGGTCCACCCACATATCAAATTATCAAAGTAACGAACGCGAATCATGTGAGCATGATGAAAATTAGCTTGACAATAATTCCCATGTGTCCTCGGGAGCGCTTTCCTTTATATAAGAGTTTGTCCAGGCTTGTCCTTTGCTACAAAAAGGATTGGGCCACCTTGCTGCACCTTGTTTACTTTTGTTACTTGTTACCTGTTACGCATTACCTTATCACAAAACTATCTGTCGCCAATAATTTCAGTGCTTGCAGAGAATACCTTACTGAAAACCGCTTGTCATTTCCTTCTGCTCCTTGTTGGGTTCGACACTCTTCCTTATCAAAAGGACTATGATAGATCCCCTATACTTGTGGGTCATCAAGACTCTTTTCTGGCGCCGTTGCCGGGGAGTGAAGCACCTTTGGTAATTGGAAATTGGTAAGGAAAAATTTATATAGTGTGCTGAAATTTACTGTCACTTGTAACTATGGAAAGTAATCCTTTGAGGGGCTTGTTCGGGATATCTTCACCCCGACTAGTAGAGCAAAGAGTTTCTCCTCAACCTACTTAATCTACTGAAAATGTTTCCTTTGAAATTCCTTTGGGTATGATAGAGAAACTGCTAGCTAATCCCTTTACAGGAGATGGAACATTGCATCCTGATTTGCACCTAATCTATGTGGATGAAGTTTGTGAATTATTTAAGCTTGCAGGTATAGCCGAGGATATTATCAAGAAGAAGGTCTTCCCTTTATCTTTGAAGGCAGAGGCATTGACATGCTTTAGGCGATGTGATGATATGGGATCATGGAACTACAACCGATTGAAATTGGAATTTCATTAGAAGTTTTATCCTATGCATCAGGTTCATCATGATCGTAATTATATATATAATTTTTGGCCTCGCGAAGGAGAAAGCATCATTCAAGCTTGGGGGAGGCTTAAGTCAATGTTATATTCATGCCCCAATCATGCGCTCTCATGAGAAATTATTATTCAAATTTTTTATGCTCGACTTTCTCTCAACAATCGCTCCATGCTCGATACTTCTTGTACTGATTCTTTTATGATGAAGACTATTGAATTCAAATGGGATTTATTGGAGAGAATTAAACGCAACTCTGAAGATTGGTATCTCGATGAAGGTAAGGATTCAGGTATGACACATAAGTTTGATTGTGTTAAATCTTTTATGGATACCGATGTTTTCCGTGAATTTAGCACTAAATATGGATTTGACTCTGAGATAGTAGCTTCTTTCTGTGAATCATTTGCTACTCATTTAGATCTGCCTATGGAGAAGTGGTTTAAATATCATCCTCCCATTGAAGTAAAAGTACTTGAACCTATTAAAGTTGAAGAAAAGACTATCACTTATAATGTTGATCCTATTGTTCCTACGGCTTATATTGAGAAACCACCTTTCCCTACTAGAATAAAGGATCGTGCTAAAGCTTCAACTGTGGTTCGTAAGCCCTGAGCAAATTGGAGTTGAACCTAGTATTGCTATGGTTAAAGATCTCTTGGCCGATAATGTCGATGGGCATGTTATTTACTTCTATGATGAAGCTGCTAGAATTGCTAGACCCTATACTTAAAATAAACATAGACCTGTTGTAGGCATGCATGTTATTTCTGGCTAAATAGGAGATCATTGCTATCATGGCTTATGTGATATGGGTGCTAGTGCGAGTGCAATACCTCATTCTTTATACGAAGAAATTATGCATGATATTGCACCTGCTGAGTTAGAAGGTATGGATATTACAATTAAGCTTGCCAATAGAGACACAATTTCACCAGTTGGGATTGTTAGAGATGTTGAAGTCTTGTGTGGGAAAGTTAAATATCCTTATGATTTTCTTGTTCTTGGTTCCCCACAAGATGATTTTTGTCCCATTATATTTGGTAGACCCTTCTTGAATACTGTTAATGCTAGGATAGATTGTAAAAAGGATATTGTTATGATTGGGTTAGGGGATATGTCTCATGACTTTAACTTTGCTAAATTTCATAGACAACCCCATGATAAAGAATTGCCTAGTAAGGATGAAATTATTGGTCTTGCTTCTATTGCCGTGCCTCCTAATGATCCTTTAGAACAATATTTGCTAGACCATGAAAATGATATGTTTATGAATGAAAGAAGGGAAATAGATGAACTATTCTTTAGATAGGGACCCATTTTGAAACACAACTTGCCTGTTGAAATCCTAGGGGATCCTCCACCACCCAAGGGTGATCCCGTGTTTGAGCTTAAACCATTACCTGATACTCTTAAATATGCTTATCTTCATGAAAAGAAGATATATCCTGTTATTATTAGTGCTAACCTTTCAGAGCAGGAAGAGGAGAAATTATTGAAAACTCTGAAGAAGCATCGTGCAGCTATTAGATATACTCTTGATGACCTTAAGGGCATTAGTCCCACTCTATGCCAACACAAGATAAAATTGGAGAAAGACGCTAAGCCGGTTGTTGATCACCAACGACGGTTAAATCCTAAGATGAAAGAAGTGGTAAGAAAAGAAATACTAAAGCTTTTGGAGGCAGGTATAATTTATCCCGTTGCTGATAGTCAGTGGGTAAGTCCAGTCCATTGTGTCCCTAAGAAGGGAGGTATTACTGTTGTTCCTAATGATAAAGATGAATTGATCCCACAAAGAATTATTACAGGTTATAGGATGGTAATTGATTTCCGCAAATTAAATAAAGCTACTAGAAATGATCATTACCCTTTACCTTTTATTGATCAAAATCTAGAAAGATTATCTAAACATACCCATTTTTGCTTTCTAGATGGTTATTCTGGTTTCTCTCAAATACCTGTGTCAAAAGAGGATCAGGATAAGACCACTTTTACTTGCCCTTTCGGTACCTTTGCTTATAGACGTATGCCTTTTGGTTTATGTAATGCACCTACTGCCTTTCAAATATGCATGATGGCTATATTCTCTAATTTTTGTGAAAAGATTGTTGAGGTTTTCATGGATGATTTTTCCGTATATGGAACTTCTTTTGATGATTGCTTGAGCAACCTTGATCGAGTTTGCAGAGATACGAAGAAATTAATCTTGTCTTGAATTGGGAGAAGTGCCACTTTATGGTTAATGAAGGTATTGTCTTGGGTAATAACATTTCTAAAAGAGGTATTGAAGTTGATAAAGCTAAATTCGATGCTATTGAAAAGATGTTGTGTCCTAAGGACATCAAAGGTATAAGAAGTTTCCTTGGTCATGCCAGTTTTTATAGGAGGTTCATTAAAGACTTATCTAAAATTTCTAGGCCTCTGACTAACCTCTTACAAATAGATATTCCATTTGTCTTTGATGATGATTGTGTAGAAGCATTTGAAATACTTAAGAAATCTTTGATTTCTGCACCTATTGTTCAGCCACCTGATTGCAATTTAACCGTTGAAATTATGTGTGATGCTAGTGATTATGATGTAGGTGCTGTTCTAGGACAAAGAGTTGATAAGAAACTAAATGTTATCCAATATGCTAGTAAAACCCTAGATAGTGCCCAAAGAAATTATGCTACTACTGAAAAATAATTTTTAGCAGTTTTATTTGCTTGTGAAAAGTTCAGACCTTACATTGTTGACTCTAAAGTAACTGTTCACACTGATCATGCTGCTATTAAATATCTTATGGAAAAGAAAGATGCTAAACCTAGACTTATTAGATGGGTTGTGTTACTACAAGAATTTGATTTGCATATTATTGATAGAAAGGGAGCTGAGAACCCTGTTGCAGACAACTTGTCTAGGTTAGAAAATTTTCTTGATGACCCACTACCTATTGATGATAGCTTTACTGATGAACAATTAGTTGGCATAAATGCTTCTCGTACTGCTCCATGGTATGCTGATTATGCTAATTACATTGTTGCCAAATTTATACCACCTAGTTTCACATACCAGCAAAAGAAAAAGTTTTTCTATGATTTAAGACATTACTTCTGGGATGACCCACACCTTTATAAAGAAGGAGTAGATGGTGTTATTAGACGTTGTGTACCTGAGCATGAACAGGAACAGATCCTATGCAAGTGTCACTCCGAGGCATACGGAGGACACGATGCTGGAGATAGAACTGCACATAAGGTATTGCAATCCGGTTTTTATTGGCCTACTCTTTTCAAAGATGCCCGTAAGTTTGTCTTGTCTTGTGATGAATGTCAAAGAATTGGTAATATTAGTAGACGTCAAGAAATTCCTATGAATTGTTCAATTTTTATTGAACCATTTGATGTTTGGGGCTTTGATTATATGGGACCGTTTCCTTCCTCTAATGGGTATATACATATTTTAGTTGCTGTTGATTATGTTACTAAGTGGGTAGAAGCTATTCCAACTAGTAGTGCTGATCATAACACCTCTATTAAGATGCTCAAAGAAGTTGTTTTCTCGAGGTTTGGAGTCCCTAGATACTTAATGACTGATGGTGGTTCATATTTTATTCATGGTGCTTTCCGTAAAATGCTTGCTAAATATGATGTTAATCATACAATTGCATCTCATATCACCGACAGTCTAGTGGCCAAGTAGAACTGAGTAATAGAGAGCTCAAATTGATTTTGCAAAAGACTGTTAATAGATCTAGAAATAATTGGTCAAAGAAACTTGATGATGCATTATTGGCCTATAGAAATGCATATAAAAATCCTATGGGTATGTCTTTGTATAAAATGGTTTATGGAAAAGCATGTCACTTACCCCTCGAACTAGAACATAAGGCATATTGGGCCATTGAAGAGCTCAATTATGATTTCAAACTTGCCAGTGAGAAGAGGCTATTTGACATTAGCTCACTTGATGAGTGGAGAACCCAGGAGTATGAGAATGCCAAACTGTTTAATGAAAAGGTTAAAAGATGGCATGACAAAAGGATACAAAAGCGTGAGTTTAATGTAGGTGATTATGTTTTGCTATACAACTCTCGTTTAAGTTTTTTTGCAGGAAAACTTCTCTCTAAATTGGAAGGCCCTTACGTTATTGAGGAGGTATATCATTCTGGTGCCATAAAAATCAACAACTTCGAAGGCACAAATCCGAAGGTGGTGAACGGTCAAAGTATCAAATATTATATCTCAGGTAATCCCATAAATGTTGAAACCAATGTTATTGAAACCGTAACCCCGGAGGAGTACATAAGGGACACTTTCCAGAACGTTTCAAACTCCGAAAAGGAATAGGTATGTGGTACGGTAAGTAAATCGACTCCAAAACAGTTCTAATAGCAATTTTTCTCCGTTTTGAAATATTTAAGAAAATAGGAAAATAAGAAGTAGTCCGGGAAGGACATGAGGCATCCACGAGGGTGGAGGGCGCGCCCCTGCCTCGTGGGCACCTCGTGTGTTCTCTGGACTCCGTTTTCTTGCAAGATACTTCTTTTCGTCGGTAAAAATTCATTATATAATCTCCCGAAGGTTTTGACCACCATACCACACAAATATCCTCTGTGTTTGTTTTGAGTTGTTTCTGTAGCAGATTTGGAGCAAGATGTCATCTTAGGATTCCAATGGAGAGAGCTATGTCTCACATCTCATTGCTGAACCAAAGACAGGATCTATCTCCTTATGGTCGAACTACAGATGATGAGGAGGATGCCCATTTGATGAGGATCAATGATTCAAGTCAGGGGGAGGATGTCCCTCTACCTCAACCTGGGGATATGCACGTGAAGTTCAAGAAGTCTAGTCTTCCTAAGAGGGCTAAACTGTCTAACTACCAATCTATTCCTTCTCGTTTTCGGCAGAAAAGCAAAGGAGATTTATGTGACAAGATCTTGAAGCTGGAATCAGAGGTCGATGATTTAAAGGAGGAAATTGCTCTCCTCAATTACAATATGAAGAAGCTGAGGGCATAATTGTCATCATTATCACCATCACCACCTCCAAAGACAGAGACATAAACAAATGGTATGGGCACTCCCCTTGGCAACTGCCAAGCTTGGGGGAGGTGCCCCGGTATCGTATCACCATCACACTCCTATCTTTATCATTTACTTAGTTCGATCCTTTTGGTAATATCTTGATCTATTAGAATAAAGTTTTAGTATGATTTAGTTTTGATTTTTGCTTTATGATCCTTCTATGTAATCAAGTCCGTGAGCTATATATATAATAAAGATTAGTGTTGAGTCAAGGGCTTGATTATCCGGTTATGATCTTGAGGGAATTAAAGAAAAAAGAGAGAATAAAAAGAATTAAAGAGATCATATTGATCTTATGGAGAGTAATGAATTCACATATAAAGAGTATGGTGAATAGAAGTTGTTGAGAGTTGACAAACATAGTTTTGGTCATCGTTGCAATTAATAGGAAGTAATAAAGAAAGAGAGGTTCTCACATATAAATATACTATCTCGGACATCTTTTATGATTGTGAGCACTCATTAAAATATGACATGCTAAAAAGTTGATGTTGGACAAGGAAGACAACGTAATGGGTTATGTTTTCTTATATCCGAAATAAAGTATATTGTCATGGATCATCCAACATGTTGAGCTTGCATTTCCCCCTCATGCTAGCCAAATTCTTTGCACCAAGTAGAGATACTACTTGTGCTTCCAAATATCCTTAAACCCAGTTTGCCATGAGAGTCCACCATATCTACCTATGGATTGAGTAAGATCCTTCAAGTAATTTGTCATTGTTACAAGCAAAAAAATTCTCTTTAAATATGTATGATTTATTAGTGTGGAGAAAATAAGCTTTATATGATCTTGTGACATGGAAGTAATAAAAGCGACGGACTGCATAATAAAGGTCCATATCACAAGTGGGAATATAGAGTGACATTCTTTCACATTAAGATTTTGTGCATCCAACCATAAAAGCACATGACAACCTCTGCTTCCCTCTGCGAAGGGCCTATGTTTTATTTTTGTGTTATGCCTTATGCAAGAGTCATGGTGATCTTCACCTTTCCTTTTTACATTTTATCCTTTGGCAAGCACATTGTGTTGGAAAGATCCTGATATATATATATATATATATATATATATCCAATTGGATGTAAGCTATCATAAACTATTATTGTTGACTTACCCTTGAGGTAAAAGGTTGGGAGGCAACACTATAAGCCCCTATCTTTCTCTGTGACCGATTAAAACTCCATCCCATAAGTATTGCATGAGTGTTGGCAATTGTGAAAGACTAAATGATAGTTGAGTATGTGGACTTGCTGAAAAGCTCTTATATTGACTCTTCCCGATGTTATGATAAATTGCAATTGCTTCAATGACCGAGATTATAGTTTGTTAGTTTTCAATGAAGTTTCTGATTCATACTTGACACTATGAATAGATTGTTACTTTAGCATAATAAGTCATATGACAATATATATTTATATATGTTGCTGTTTCAAGAATGATCATGATGCCCTCATATCCATATTTTATTTTATCGACACCTCCATCTCTAAAACATGTGGACATATTTTTGCATTTTGGCTTTCGCTTGAGGACAAGCGAGGTCTAAGCTTGGGGGAGTTGATACGTCCATTTTGCATCATGCTTTGCTATTGATATTTATTGCATTATGGGCTGTTATTACACATTATGTCACAATACTTATGCCTTTTCTCTCTTATTTTACAAGGTTTACATGAAGAGGGAGAATGCCGGCAGCTGGAATTCTAGGCTGGAAAAGGAGCAAATATTAGGGGCCTATTCTGCACAACTCCAAAAGTCCTGAAACTTCACGGAGGCATGTTTTTGAATTAATAAAAAATACTGGCGAAAGAATCAACCAGAATGGGCCCACACCCTGGCCATGAGGGTGGGGGGGTGCGCCCTACCCCCCTGGGCGCGCCCCCTGTCTCGTGGCCCCCCTGGCAGGCCTACGGTGCCCACCTTTTGCTATACAAAGTCTTTCGTCCTGGAAGAAATCAGAAGGAAGCTTTTGGGACGAAGTGCCACCGTCTCGAGGCGGTGGCGGAACCAATCTAGGGCTCCGGCAGAGCTGTTCTACCGGGGAAACATCCCTCCGGGAGGGGGAAATCATCACCATCGATCCTCTCATCGGGAGGGGGTCAATCTCCATCAACATCTTCACCAGCACCATCTCCTTTCAAACCCTAGTTCATGTCTTGTATCCGATCTTTGTCTCAAAACCTCAGATTGGTACGTGTGGGTTGCTAGTAGTGTTGAATACTCCTTGTAATTGATGCTAGTTGGTTTATTCGGTGGAAGATTATATGTTCAGTCCTTAATGAATATTAATACCCCTCTAATTATGAACATGAATATGATTTGTGAGTAGTTACATTTGTTCCTGAGGACATGGGAGAAGTCTTTCTATAAGTAGTCATATGAATTTGGTATCCGTTTGTCGTGGGGAACGAGCACCTATGGGGCAGGGCCCCTTTCGGTCCGGCAAGGGGGCGGAGGGCGCACGAAGAGCAGATCAAGGCGAAGCACGCGAGGGATTTTACCCAGCTTCGGAGCTCTCCGGAGAGATAAAACTCCTACTGCTGCTTTGTGTTTCCATTTTGTTCTTGCTTGAGAGTGTAGGTGCGTTGTAGTTCTGAATGAGTCGAACCCCTTTTACGTGCGCATGGGCCTCCTTTTTATAGTTCAAATGGGTCACCGACAGGTGGCAGCATAGAGAGAGGGGTAAAAAAGGTAAAAATGGGGGTTGGTACAACCGCTACCAACAGTGCCCCCTACCTAACTCTGACGGCAGGGGACAAGGGCATTTAATGCCCGTCCGGTCGCCCAAACAGTGCAAGAGAAGCGACCGTTAGGGGCGCCACCGATCGCCACGATGGCCTTCTAGTCATCTTCACTTGTCACCTCGCACCGCTTGGCTGCACAGCTACCCGCCACGTGCACCAGGAGCGACCTTGCGGCGACACGTTGTCGGATGCGCTAGAGCGTGGGTGCAGAGTGGTAGCCTCGCCGCGGCAAGCGCCTTGCCACGGTCGTTGTCTTGCCGCACCCGAGAGCTTGTTGCTTGTCGGGCCTTGCCGGGACGCGCAGCGCGTCGCGGCAAGTTCTTCGTAGTGCCTTGGTTGGCCTTCCCGGCAAGCTCCTCTTGCCGGGGCCTTGTCCTTCCCGGCGAGTTACTCTTGCCGGGGCCTCGTCTTCTTAGTTAAAATACTTTGTTCTTGAATGGCATCAATATGAGCTACGGAGGATCTTGGCGGACGCCCGGCAAGCCTTGCCGCGGGACGCTGCGACTGCCCGTGCACAAGTTCGGGATACTAAGGTACCCCTACTTTAGTACACCGACAGGAGCCCCCGGGCCTGGGCCATACACGGTGCCGAGCGCTGTTGGGCCAGGCCCAAAACAGGGCACGGGCACACGCGGCCTGGGTCCATACCAAATCTAACTCCACATCCACCGCGCCCTCCCGTAACGGCACGCGTCAAACGCGGCGTCGTGGGAGAGATCGTGGGCAATTCTTTAATCAGGAAAGGCGTAACGTTCGCGTCTCCTCTTTATAAGCAGGGGAAACAGGGCCGTTCCCACCTTCGCCACTTGCAGTTCCTTCCTCAGAAAGCTCCGCCGCTCGCCTCCGCTTCCCAAGCCGAAAGAGAGCAGCGCTCCGCCGCCCGTCGCCGCCGTCGCCGCCAACCTCCTCCACTGCTTCCGCCATGGCTCCGAAGACCGGGAAGAGCGTGAAGTCGGCCGAGGCGCTGCGGCTGGAGGCACTGCGCAAGGAGCGAGCACTCCCCCCCCCCCCCCCCGAGCTCACCCCGAAGGCGATGCGGGAGGAGTTCTATCTCTTCTGGTCGATGAAGACGCGGGCGCATCCGCGCACGCAGGTGCTCTCCGCCGAAGCTTCCACTTTGAAGTGGTGCCCAAAAGGGTACTATTTCTTTCCGGTGTTCTTCTATTGTGGGCTCTGCCCACCTTTTTCTGATTTCCTCTGCGACATCATGAATACCTACGGGTTTCATCTTCTTGATTTCACCCCCAATGCCGTTTTGACAATGGTGGTTTTCGCACACCTCTGCGAGAACTTCGTTGGTATCCACCCAAATGTTGCTCTTTTTCGCCACTATTTCAGCCCCCGAGCCGAGAAGGGAGAGCCATTGGCTGGCGGAATCGCCTGGACCTCACGAATCGGCATGAAGGAGGTGTATCTAGCAGGCGAGCTCCGCAGCAAGTGGGATGAGTGGAGGGCGGAGTGGTGCTGGATCGTTGACGCCAATCCGCAGCCATTTACTAACCTGCGCCAGACCTGGGTAGTGCGCGGCGGCGACTGGAGCGCTCTGTCGCCGGACGACGCCAGGCTGAAGATTGCCACCACCCGAATCCTCCGGCTCAGGCTTGCCGGGCTCACAGCAGGGGCAGTTGGCGCAGATTTCCTTCGCCGTTGCATTGCCCCTCTGTAGAAGAGGGGGAGGCCCGCCTGGCTGTTTGGCGGCCCGGCGGATATCATGAGGCTGCGTCCAAGCCTCAACTTCAACTTCACAGTTCTGGAGCTTGACGGGATGCTGAAGGAGCTGTTCAAGCATGACGCCAACCATCCAGAGTGGTTCAGGCTGCCGCAGGGCGTCGTCCCGTTGTGCAACAACTCCCAGCGCGATCGCATCTACGCAATGATGCCAGAGTGCGACTCGCACGGGATAAGCCCAACTTGGATGGAGCCCGCCGACGATGTCGTGCGGCAATTCTTCGATGGCTTGACGGAGGTAGCAGTCAATGCCGACGAGCAGAAGCTCCTCACCCGCGACACCACCGACGACGAGATGCGGTACATCGCCACCAGGGCCGAAGAGGCGGCGGCAGCCGCCGCCGCGGGCGAGTTTGGCTTCACGTTAGCGGAGGCGGAGGCGGTGGAGGCGGAGGCGGCGGAGGCGGTGGAGGCGGAGGCGGCCGAGGCGGCAAACCTTGCCGACCGGGAGGACCTTGCCGGAGGGGTCGTTGGCGAGGGGGAGCCCGAGGCCGAAGCGAGCGAGCCCGCCGAGGGCGCGAGCGGCCAGCCGTCCTTGAGCAGCTTGCCGCAGGCGGAGCCCCCAGCGCAGCCCCAATTCCAACCAAGAAGGCGCCTCCGTCGAGTTGGAGACACAGCAGAGCGGCAAGCAGGCCAACAGCCGCAGCATCGTGGGACGCGCTCCACCGCGGCAAGTACCGTTGCTGCGGGAGCGTCTCAGGCCGCGCCGGCAACTGAGGTGGGGTCTTCTCGGGCTGCCACGCCCGATCCTGCCCCAGCTCCTGGCAAACGTCCAAGGGAGCCTACTCCTCCGCCTCGCCGCGCAGAAAGGGTACCAGATTTCGACCTCTCTGCGCTGAGCTCCGACGAGGAGGAAGAAGAGGAGGAGGAGTAAGGCTTTCTTCTCACTGTACTTGTTTTTCTTTTGATCTTTGTTGTTGCTTGTCTTGTATCTGATTTTCTTCCCTCTGAATCCCTGTTCTATTTCAGGATTCCGGCCGAGAAAGCGGCGAAGAGGGCCAAGATTCCTGTGGTTGTCATCGAGGACGATCCTGCTGTGATGGCAGAAGACACGTCCGAGATCACCTTGACGGACCCGGTTCCTTCTCCTCGCAGCAGCCCCCAGCACAGCCCCCAGCGTAAGTGTTTGGTTCACTTCCTGTTGTGGGGCGCGCATGGGTGTTTCTTCTTTTGCTGACATCTTGATTGTTGATTTTCTTGTGTAGGAGCAGAGCAAGCCCATTAGGAGGAACCAGGAGCCGCTCCAGATGTGCTGTCTGCTTCAACTACGCCGCCAAGGGGCGATTTTCCGACAAGGGAGCGCTCTCCGGCAAGGGAGCGGTCCCCGGCAAGGGGCAGTTCCCCGACGAGGGGCGGGACCAGCGAGCCTTTAGTGGTGGAGCCCACGGTCACAGAGCCCAGCACAGGTAACCCTCCTTGTCGGAAATTTTCCCTTGGGCTTCTCTTCTTCTGATCTTCTTTTTGGATTTTTGCTTGACTTTTTCTTCCTCTTCCTGTCTTCTGATCCCTCTCTCACAGACCCGATGGAGACTGAGGCCATCGGCGAGGAAGGCGCGCGCGGCAATACTGAAGATGCTGCCGCTGACGAAGAAGAGGCCGGTGCTGGTGAACCCGCCGACGAAGAAGCCGCCAAGGCTGCTGGTGCAGGAGCTGGCGAGGGGTCCGGCGATCGTACTGATGACCCGGAGGGCGCAGGAGCGCAAGGCGCTGCACCGACCGCCGACCCCTCCGCCGCTGATGCAGCGCCGGGCTCCGAGGAGCCCCAGCCAGGCGCCTAATTGAAGGCCGGCGAGGGCGTATACATCAAGCTTCCCTGGGCGTCGAGCTCCAGGGCGCCGGTCGAAGGAGAGGAGTTTGACGGAGAAGTACTCGCCTCTGCTGGGCTGGCAGTGGTTGACGCGCCCAGCAGCAGCAGTGGCGAGTCCGAGGAGGAGCAGTTGCTCCGGAAGTTGGTGTCACTCTACCGTGCCCGTCAAGCGAAACTTGAGTCCCGGGAAGCGCTTGTCGCGCAGGCGGGAGTTGACATAGAAAAGCATGCGGAGGAGCTCAAGAGCCGCAACCAGGAGGCCCTCCGCTCCATTGCAGAGGAAAGGGAGCAACTTGACGAGGTGAAGAAGGCGTTCATCCTGGAAAAGGCTGAAGCCGAGGAGCAGCAGAGGCTCGCCGCCGAGGAGCTGTGCAGGCGAGAAGGTGAACTGACACAGAAAAAGGTTAATCTGGACAGCCACGAGGAGGAGCTCGAGGCCCGGGAGCAGTCACTTGGTGGGGCACTCAAGGAGGCGAAGGATGCCGCCGCGGCTGCTAAGGCCGCCAAGAAGGAGTTAGAGGTGAAGGTGACGCAGCTGGAGGCGGACATGAAAGGGAAGAATGAAGAGCTTGCCGCACTCCAGCGCGGACGCGAGAAGGATGCACTTGCCCATGGCGATCTGCAAGTTCGACTCGCCGAGAAGATCAAGGAACTGAATGCCGCCAAGGACTCGAGCGCTCATCTGAAGCTGAAGCTAGCCACCTTGACGGAGACGCTGGATGCCGCCAAGAGGCGAGAGGATGACTTGAAGAAAGAGGTCAAGGGCAACGAAGAACTGCTGACGAGGGCTGCCGAGACTCAGAACACCTTCAAGGCCACGGTGGAGCTCTTGACGGAGGGCCTCGTCAACATCGCTGCATCCATCGACGAGGAGCTGGCGGAACTGGACTTGGCGGGCTTCGGGTACTCCACTGATGAAAATCTCCCGCCCAGCGCCAAGCTTACTTTTTTCTTCAAGGGCGTGGTGACGGCCCTCCAGCAACTCCGGGAAAGGATCCCAAAGAAGATGGCGGACGAGTCACGCACAATCTGCGGCAAGGTCTTGGAGAAGGTGTTGGTGAAGATACTCTTCCGCAACCCGGGCCTCGACCTCACCCGCGTCCTCAAGAAGCTGCCGGCGGGTGCTGATCTTGAAGAACTCAAAGCCATTGTCGCACCCATCGTGGACAAGGTGAATGAGGTCAAGAGGGTTGACGGCGAGCGCGTGGATTAGACCATATTTCTTCTCCTTTCCTTGTCGCTGTTTATTTAAGTCATGAGAACAATTTAGTCAGTGCCGCAACAAGTTACTTTTTTGTAATATAACTTTATTCTGGGCAATGCTTGCTATGCTATCTCCTTTACTAGGTCCTTTCTCTGTATGTTTTTACCCTACGCTTTTAGGGAACTTGCCGGCACGGGCACGCTTGCCGCGAGTGCTGAGTGCGGAACATCAGCAGCTCGCTGGCAGTGCCGGAGCATGCTTGCCGCGAGTGCTGAGTGCGGAACATCAGCAGCTCGCTGGCGGTGCCAGTTCCGGCAAGAAACCTTGCCGCAACTAGTTGCAGCACACTTAAGTTGTTGAGCGGACTCGAAACAAAGTAAGGGCGCAACTAGCTACGAGGAGGTTCCTCCACGCATAGGTTTTTCATACAAAGCACAGTCGTTCAAGGATGATAGCTTAAAATTTTAAGAACTGATCATGCTCAAACTTTGGCAACTTAGCTTTTTTTTTTCTCATCTATGTCCCGGCAAGGCCATACTTCTTTGAACGACGCCCGGTCCATACCCTTATCCTCTCCTCCTCCCCCGGTGAACTTGTGGGCGAAGGAACCTTCTTTTTGAGCAAAAGAAAGAAGAGAAAATAAAGATATGGAGCCTTAATGCTCGTTATTGCTTACCGGAGGCGAGTGCTGCACAAAGTGTCAGATAATACATGCATAAAAGAAAAAGGCATGAAATTTGACAACATGTGCTGAGCACATAAACTTTATGCACGGGATCTGCGCCCGGCTTTGCACAAAGGGTTACATGCAACAGCGGCAAGGCTTGTACAAAAGGTGGTTGCCGGAACAGGTTCCGGCAACCGTGCCTTATGGGTAAAACTTACGAAGATGCTCTATGTTCCAGGAGTTGCTCACCGGAAAGCCATCTTCGGTCTCAAGGCGGACAGCGCCAAGCCTAGTGACTCGTTTCACCCGATAAGGGCCTTCCCACTTCGGCGTCAACTTGTTGGAATTCTTGGCGGATTGAACGCGCCGAAGAACAAGGTCGCCTTCCTCGAAGCTTCTGGCATTAACTTTGCGGCTGTGGTAGCGGCACAAAGCTTGCTGGTAGCGAGAAGCTCGTACAGCAGCCTGAAGACGATCTTCCTCAAGGAGCAGCGCGTCATCTTGCCGCAGCTGCTCTTGCTCAAGCTCATCATAAGCGAGCACTCGAGGCGATCCGTATACGAGTTCTGTGGGGAGAACTGCTTCTGCTCAATATACTAGAGCAAAAGGTGTCTGGCCAGTGGCTCGATTTGGTGTCGTTCTGATCGACCAAAGAACCACTGGCAGCTCCTCAATCCAATTTCTTCCGCACTTGTGCAGCCTGTCGAAAGTTCTGGTTTTGAGCCTGCGCAGCACTTCAGCGTTTGCCCTCTTCGCTTGACCGTTGCTTCTCGGGTGAGCAACAGAAGCGAAGCAGATCTCGGCGCCAAGATCTTGGACGTACTGCATGAAGGTGCGGCTCGTGAATTGTGTGCCATTGTCAGTGATGATCCTGTTAGGAACTCCGAAACGGCAAACAATTGACCTGAAGAACTTGACTGTTGACTGTGCTGTCACCTTCCTCACTGCTTCCACTTCAGGCCACTTTGTGAACTTGTCGATTGCAACGTACAAGTACTCAAAGCCCCCGACAGCTCGGGGAAAGGGGCCGAGGATGTCGAGCCCCCAGACCGAAAATGGCCAGGATAAAGGGATTGTTTGGAGAGCTTGAGCTGGTTGATGTATCTGCTTGGAGTGGAACTGGCACGCTTCACACTTGGTTACTTGTGCAGTTGCATCCTGGAGGGCTGTCGGCCAAAAGAAACCTTGCCGGAAAGCTTTGCCAGCAAGTTCTCTTGCGCCAATGTGGTGACCACATATGCCTCCATGTATCTCCGCCAACAGCTTCTGTCCACCTTCCCGGGAAATGCACTTCAATTTCACTCCGTTGAATCTTCTTCTGTACAGTATGTCATCGACAAACTGGTACATACTTGATTGCCGGGCTACTCTCTCCGCTTTTTCCTGTTCTTCGGGAAGTTCTCCTGTCTAAAGGAAGTGGACGATTTGCTATGCCCATGTTGGAGCTTGCGTTCTCTCCGGGAAGTTTCCTCCCCTCTTCAGCTCGTGCACACTTGTCGGCCAGAGCATATAGCTCGCTGACATCTCTGATTTTGCACATCGCCATCTCCTCCCTCATCCTGCGGTTATGTACGTTCTGATGGAACGCGCTGATAACCGCGACAGGGTGGACATCTGGGATGTTGCGCTGCACCTGGCTGAATCTCTGTATGTACTTGCGCAGGGGTTCTCCTTCCTTCTGGGCGAGCAGATGAAGATCGCTCTCCTGGCCATGGGGTTTGTGGCCGCCTGTGAAGGCGCCGACAAACTGATGGCACAGGTCCGCCCACGAAGAGATGGAGTTGTCCGGCAAGTGCATGAGCCAAGATCTGACGTTGGGCTTGAGCACCAGCGGGAAGTAGTTGGCGAGGATCTTCTCGTTGCTCCCCCCGGCAGCCTGCACCGCGATGGTGTAGACGCTGAGGAACTCCGACGGATGTATCCTGCCATCGTACTTCTCGGGTACATCTGGCTTGAAGTTTTTGGTACTGGTCCACTGGACCTGCCGCAGCTCACGGGTGAACGCAGGGCAACCTACCACGTACGGCAAGTCGCCTGGTTCCCCTGGCGCATGCACATCAACAGTGGGCCTAGCGCATTGGTCTGACTGATGCCGCGCTTCTCTTCGGCGCTCGATGCGAGTACGAGCGTCTTTGTGTCGTCATTCTTGGAGAACTTGACGTTGATCGCGGCGAGCTCGCGGGTCCGACGACGCGGTGGAGTCGGTGTCGAGGTTGGCCCGGCGAGTCGGCGATCCTAGCCTTCGTGGCGGGGAGTGCACGGTGGTGGCACCCCCAGCGGTCTTGTCGGCGTCGGCTTGCGCCTGGGCGTCTTGCCGGGGCTTCGATGTGCTCGGCTGCCGGGGTTTGTCGCCGTTGGCGAAGCCGATGAGGCTCTGAATAGTGGCCCTCCAGTCGTCGATCTTGTCTGGCGTTGGAGGGTAATCTAGAAGCAGCTGGGCTCGGGCCAGTGCTTCCTCTGGAGTTTTGGGTGGCGGTGGCGAGCGACGCGAGGTGCGGGATATGCTCAGGCTTCTAACATTGTTAGAAGGAGCAACATCTCGTCCAGGCGACCGTCCCGCGCTCGTGCCAGCATGTTGACGCGCATGTTGTCCTTGAGCGTCCCGCGACCCACCAGCTTGGCCTTGTTCTAGCGCGAGTACGGTGCTAGGAGCACCGTGGTGTTGTCGATCCTGCACCTCCTGGGAGGGGTGCGGCGGATGTACAGACGTTGAAGCTTGCGGGGCCTTGTCCTTGGACCGGGTGATGACGTGAGTCCCCCCGCCGGCGCCCGCTCCTCCGCCGGTGCCCGCTCCTCCGCCGGCGTCCACCCCTCCGCCCGTTTGCTCCGGTGGCGGTAGGACAGACGTAGACGGAGCGGCCACCTCCGAAGCCTTCTTCTTTGGTGGCATGTTGATGAAAATGTTGATGTAGCGCGCACGAACGCCGGATCAGGTTCGCACAACTTCGACGCTCCCCTACCTGGCGCGCCAAAGATGTCGTGGGGAACGAGCACCTATGGGGCAGGGCCCCTTTCGGTCCGGCAAGGGGGCAGAGGGCGCACGAAGAGCAGATCGAGGCGAAGCACGCGAGGGATTTTACCCAGCTTCGGAGCTCTCCGGAGAGATAAAACTCCTACTGCTGCTTTGTGTTTCCATTTTGTTCTTGCTTGAGAGTGTAGGTGTGTTGTAGTTCCGAATGAGTCGAACCCCTTTTACGTGCGCATGGGCCTCCTTTTTATAGTTCAAAGGGGTCACCGACAGGTGGCAGCATAGAGAGAGGGGTAAAAAAAGGTAAAAACGGGGGTTGGTACAACCGCTACCAACAGTGCCCCCTACCTAACTCTGACGGCAGGGGACAAGGGCATTTAATGCCCGTCCGGTCGCCCAAACAGTGCAAGAGAAGCGACCATTAGGGGCGCCACCGATCGCCATGATGGCCTTCTAGTCATCTTCACTTGTCACCTCGCACTGCTTGGCTGCACAGCTACCCGCCACGTGCACCAGGAGCGACCTTGCGGCGACACGTCGTCGGATGCGCTGGAGCGTGGGTGCAGAGTGGTAGCCTCACCGCGGCAAGCGCCTTGCCGCGGTTGTTGTCTTGCCGCACCCGAGAGCTTGTTGCTTGTCGGGCCTTGCCGGGATGCGCAGCGCGTCGCGGCAAGTTCTTCGTAGTGCCTTGGTTGGCCTTCCTGGCAAGCTCCTCTTCCCGGGGCCTTGTCCTTCCCGGTGAGTTACTCTTGCCGGGGCCTCGTCTTCTTAGTTAAAATACTTTGTTCTTGAATGGCATCAATATGAGCTACGGAGGATCTTGGCGGACGCTCGGCAAGCCTTGCCGCGGGACGCTGCGACTGCCCGTGCACAAGTTCGGGATACTAAGGTACCCCTACTTTAGTACACCGACACCGTTTGATATTTTGATCAGATGTATGTTGTCTTTCCTCTAGTGGTGTCATGTGAACATCGACTACATGACACTTCATCATTATTTGGGCCTAGGGGAAGGCATTGGGATGTAATAAGTAGATGATGGGTTGCTAGAGTGATAGAAGCTTAAACCCTAGTTTATGCGTTGCTTCGTAACGGGCTGATTTGGATCCATATGTTTCATGCTATGGTTAGGTTTACCTTAATTATTCTTTCGTAGTTGCGGATGCTTGCGAGAGGGCTTAATCATAAGTGGGATGCTTGTCCAAGGAATGGCAGTACCCAAGCACCGGTCCACTCACATATCAAATTATCAAAGTAACGAACGCGAATCATATGAGCATGATGAAAACTAGATTGACAATAATTCCCATGTGTCCTCGGGAGCGCTTTCCTTTATATAAGAGTTCGTCCAGGCTTGTACTTTGCTACAAAAAGGATTGGGCCACCTTGCTGCACCTTGTTTACTTTTGTTACTTGTTACCTATTACGAATTACCTTATCACAAAACTATGTGTCACCGATAATTTCAGTGCTGGCAGAGTATACCTTACTAAAAACCGCTTGTCATTTCCTTTTGCTCCTCGTTGGGTTCGACACTCTTACTAATCGAAAGGACTACGATAGATCCCCTATACTTGTGGGTCATCAGTAAGCAGTATGACTATCATTACCCACAAATCTTTGTGTTCTACTCGTGCATATCATCTACGCATAGACCTGGCTCGGATGCCACTGAAGGGGAACATAGCATGAAATTTAAAAAATTTGCCTACGATCACGCAAGGTCTATGTATGAGATGCATAGCAACGAGAGGGGGAGAGTATTTCCGCGTGCCCTCATAGATCGAAAGCGGAAGCGTTATGTTAATGCGGTTGATGTAGTCGAATGTTTTCACGATCCGACTGATCGAAGTGTCGAACGTACAACACCTCCATGTTTAGCACACGTTGAACTCGATGACGTCCCTTGAACTCTTGATCTAGTAGAGGGTCGAGGGAGAGTTCTATCAGCACGACGGCGTGGCGATGGTGTTGGTGATGTGATCCGCGCAGGGCTTCGCCTAAGCACTACGACGCTAGGACCGGAGACATAAACTATGGAGGGGGGCACCGCACATGGCTAAGTGAAATCTTGGTGTGCCTTTGGGGTGCCCCTGCCCCCGTATATAAAGGAAGGGGGAGGAGGCCAGCGTCCAAGAGGGGCGCGCCAATGGGAGAGTCCTACTTGGACTCCTAGTCCAAGTAGGATTCGCCCCCCTTCCCATTCTCCACCGGAGGGAATAGGAATGAGAGGGAGAGGGAAAGGAAAGGGGGGGCGCCACCCCCTCCTCCTTGTCCTATTTGGACTCCCTAGGAGGGGGGGCGCATGGCCACCCCCCGCGGGCTTCCCTCTCTCTCTCCCTTTAGGCCCGTGTTGGGCCAACACTTCCCCGGGGGGTTCTGGCAACCTCCCGTACTCCGGAAAAATACCCGAATCACTCGGAACCATTCCAATGTCCGAATACAACCTTAAAATATATGAATCTTTACCTCTTGACCATTTCGAGACTCCTCATCATGTCCGTGATCTCATCCGAGACTCCAAACAAACTTCGATCACCAAAACACATAACTAATAATTTGTCATCGAACGTTAAGCGTGCGGACCCTACGGGTTCGAGAACTATGTAGACATGACCGAGACACATCTCCGGTCAATAACCAATAGCAGGACCTAGATGCTCATATTGGATCCTACATATTCTATGAAGATCTTTATCGGTCAAACCGCATAACAACATATGTTGTTCCCTTTGTCATCGGTATGGTACTTGCCCGAGATTCGATCATCGGTATCATCATACCTAGTTCAATCTCATTACCGGCAAGTCTCTTTACTCGTTCCATAATGCATCATCCCACAACTAACTCATTAGTCACATTGCTTGCATGGCTTATAGTGATGTGCATTACCGAGAGGGCCCATAGATACCTCTCTGATACACGGAGTGACAAGTCCTAATCTTGATATATGCCAACCCAACAAACACCTTCGGAGACACTTGTAGATCATCTTTATAATCACCCAGTTACGTTGTTTCGTTTGATAGCACACAAGGTGTTCCTCCGGTATTTGGGAGTTGCATAATCTCATAGTCAGAGGAACATGTATAAGTCATGAAGAAAGCAATAGCAATAAAACTAAACGATCATTATGCTAAGCTAACGGATGGTTCTTGTCCATCGCATCATTCTCTAATGATGTGATCCCGTTCATCAAATGACAACACATGTCCATGGTCAGGAAACATAACCATCTTTGATCAACGAGCTAGTCAAACAGAGGCATACTAGGGACACTCTGTTTTGTCTATGTATTCACACATGTACTAAGTTTCCGGTTAATACAATTCTAGCATGAATAATAAACATTTATCATGATATAAGGAAATATAAATAACAACTTTATTATTGCCTCTAGGGAATATTTCCTTCACCATATTCCCAGTGAACCAATCCTACCTAAGGCAGTGGTACAGGCCATATATGGTGATCTAAGGATACTTCATGACGATGTGCTGTCGAGAGAGAAAAGCCTAACTGCCTTGGAAAATCCAGGATACCCACTCTATGTGGTTAACGTGCCGCGGCAAAGGTCGCTGTATGTCAACGCATTCCCTGTGGAGAAGTTCTTCCTTTGATTCAATTACATCTTCGACATGTTTCACTTGAAAAAGCTGGATTTTACGTTTGTCTGCCTTTTTGCCTTGTACATGAACTACATCATCGGGATTGAGCAGATACCTTATATCTATGTCACTAACCCGTACTTCATGCATGAGGGCTTCTTGGCAGTCTTCCCAGAGCACCGTGAATATGAGGGGGACTACATCGTCAATTTCTTGGTCGCTAGTAAGGACAAGGAGATGATTCTCATGCCTTATCATCCCATGTAAATCATCGGCGTGGATATCCTTACTTCGATTTCAATCATTGATTTGCATGGTGGAGGCTAATTAATTTGAGATGTACTTATTTTGCGCAGCCACGGGCGCACCGTCCTCATCATCCTTTACCCCCGATTCTCCCACGCTCTTTACTTGGACTCATCGAAGAACATGGACAAAAAGGATTACACTCACTTCAAGTCTATTCTCGACACTGCTATCTTTTTGTACGGCGTACGGGGTGGAGAGATCAAGACTAGGAAGACAAGGAACAGTAGGCCCGCCTTTGGCCATAAGACTGACTTCTGCTACATCCAGCAACCGAGTGATACTCTTAGTGATGGATTCTATGTCCTACACCACATGCTGGAGTACAGACGGGATCAGGAGAACCTCCGCATGTCACCTACATCCGGTGATGCCCATATTCTGCAATGGGCAAAAACGTAGGAGATATCCCGGATCATCGACTTCGAGCTAAATTCTATCACATCTAGTGTACTTGCCCAAACCATCATGATGGAGGACCTCAAAAAATAGGGATGTTCTACAAGGAAGGGCAAATATCGCGGGAAGACGTCCGAACACGTGTAGCCGCTCAGCGTCTCGACCTGAAGCCTTTCACTAAGCTCGGGGACTATCTCCCTGACTTGGATGGATGGCAGGACATGTTGGAGTGATTGTCGATATATGAAAATGTGTCTGTTTAGTCCATACTTTATGTATGAAGAAACTTTGAGTTATGCACGACAAAACTTTATTTGTGATGTAATTAAACCGTCCTCCTCAACTAGTGAAGATCACTCTACTTAGGGCATTTTGGGTACGATGAACATTGTTATTTATGCTTATGATATGTTGCTTCTATTTTTGCCAAGTCTATCTCTTTCTGTTGCTCAACTATATATGTTGCATATCATCGACTCATGTGACGATGCAGGTGCATAGATCATCGATGACGAAGAAGTGCTACGCCACGAGTGTATGATGAGTGGATGGAATGTCAGCCCCAGGTGTACCAGTTTCTGGTTTCCGAGCGATAGACAATAGTTAGTTTAGGTTCACGCTAGTGCGAGAGAGGGATACGAACCGACGCCTCGAGAAGTACTACATTATGTATGATGAGACATGTCATGTAACTTGTATAGCTATATCGTGATTATGATGTGATGACATGATTTGTGTTTGATGATATAATGAAACTATTATGTGTATGATATGATGAGCATATTGCATGTTTATAATATGATTAGAATACTATAAAACCTATACAAAAACATCGCAAATACGCAGCAAAAAAGATATGAGAAAATATAGTAGTAGCGCTCTTTCTGGACACGAAAACGCTACTGCTAAAGCACTTAGCAGTAGGGATGGTATTGAAAGCGCTATTGCTAAGTAGGTATAGTAGTAGCGCGTGTCAAAACGCACTACTGTTAAACGTTAGCTGTAGCGCCATATCAGTAGCGCGGGTACCCGCACTATTGATACACTAAATACTCGCGCTACTGCTAGGCTTTTCCCTAGTAGTGTTCTGTCACTCTAGCAACCCATCATCTAATAACTACTCCACAATGCATTCCCTTAGGCCCAAAGATGGTGAAGTGTCATGTAGTTGACAGTCACATAACACCACTAAGGTAAACAACAACATACATATCATTAAAATATCAAACAAATACCAAATTCACATGATTACTTATGACAAGACTTCTCCCATGTCCTTAAGAACAAAAGCAACTACTCACAAATCATATTCATGTTCAAGATCAGAGGGGTATTGAATAGCATAATGGATCTGAACATATAATCTTCCACAAAATAAACCAACTAGCATCAACTATGTGATGTAATCAACACCACTAGCAACCCATAGGTACCAATATGAGGTTTTCGTACAAAGATTGAATACAAGAGATGCACTAGGGTTTGAGATGAGATGGTGATGGTGAAGATGTTGATGAAGATTGATCCTCCCGTGATGAGAGGGTTGTTGGTGATGACGATGGCTTTGATTTCCCCCTCCCGGAGGAAAGTGTCCACGGCGGTATCGCTCTGTCGGAGAGAAAAAGTGTTCCTACCCAAGTTCCGCCTCGAGATGGTAGCGCTTTGTCCTGAAAGTCCTCTCTTTATTTTTTCTAGGGAAAATCGGCTTATATACCAGAAGATGGGCACCGGAGGCTGGCCAGGGGTCCCATGAGCCACCCCTGGGCGCACCCTCGTGCCTCGTGGGCACCTGGGTGGCCCCCTATGGTATTTCTTTCTTCTAGTATTTTTATTTATTCCAAAATAAATCTCCGTGATCAGCTCATTTGAAGATGTGCAGAATAGGTATCTCTGACATAGCTTTTTCAGCTCCAGAATTCCAGCTGCCGGCAATCTCCCTCTTCATGTAAATCTTGCAAATTAAGAGAGAAAAGGCATCAGAATTGCTCCACAAAATGTTATATTGGTTAAAAACATTATAAATAATAGTAAAAAAACATGATACAAAATTAACGTATGAAAGACAAGGGAACTGCCCTTACAGCCTGGGATAAAGTCCATCAACCCAAAGACAGAGGAGGCTTAGGTGTACTTGATATTGCAACTCATAACAAATGCCTACTCATGAAACATCTTCACAAGTTTCTCAATCAATATGATGTTCCTTGTGTCAAGCTCATTTGGGAACCTTATTCCAAATAAATTTATTAATACCACACCATAGGGCTCTTTCTGGTGGAGAAGTATTATTAAGTTGATACGTGAGTTCAAATAATTAAGTTGCTATGCCTAAAGTTGGCTCTGGTGATATAGTCATGTTTTGGCGAGATAACTGGTTTAATGGTACTCAACTATATTCTTTCAGTATGAATGAACTTATATCTGTCAAAGATCACGCTATGACTAATGACCTAATTGAGCACTTTCACACTCCAATGTCTGTTGAAGCTTACGAGCAATATTAGCAGTTGATCACCGTTATTCAGATAGATGGTGCTATCCCTGGTAGAATCCATATTATTCCTCAATAAGGATGTGTCACCATTTACAAAAACAAGACAATGCCCCTTCAGCGATTTGGAAAAGTGCTACAATGCCGAGATACAAACTTTTCACATGGTTTATGCTTCATGAAAGAGTTAATGCCAGGAATCTTGTTCAAATGAAAATTTTCTTTCTACCCAGCTATAAGTGTGAACTCTGCAGTAGCTCTTCTGAGGAAACAACTCTTGATCTTTTCTGAGATTGTTCTTTTGCCCTCATCTGCAGGGACTCACTCATTCATGACAGGAAGAGGGGAATCAATGTTCTAGATGAGACAGTGATATGGAAGTTTCTTATCCATCCCAATTTTCAATGAACAATGTCATCATGGGATGTGATATGTGTCGGTGTACAAAAGTATGGGTACTCCTGTACCCCTTACCTGTGCACGGACGGTCGCAGCCACCCCTACAACAAGGCTTGGCGAGGCAGAAGAAGATAGCAGGAGACAAGAACAAAGAACATCAAGGCAAGTACTCAGAGTAATGAGCAGCAAGAGGCAAGCAGGCCACGCTCGGCAACTAATCTTGCCGAGGAGACCCGCGAGGCCCCCGGCAAGCCCCTTGTCGGCGCAGCTTGCGAAGGGACCAGCAGGGCCACCACCCTTGAGGTTGAGAGCTCTGACACCATCAACAATGTTCAAGATCAAGGCTTGAAGAGCACATGCCTGGTAGCATGTGGATCCTCATAAGATCAACGGCCCACGAGTCCATGTGGGATCAAATGATGAAGACCCCCGACAAGACCCTTGTCGGGGACGGCTCTAAGGCCCCCGACAAGCCTTGCCGGGGATGATCGCTGGGCCACATCCATGCCCACGCTCAGCGGGGTTCCGCCACCTCACCACCACTCCAACGCGATGATAAGCATGCCAGCAAAGCAGGCGCCTCCATGGCGGCATGCAGATCTTCGTGGAAGCCTACCACTTCGCCAACACAGCAGCTGGTTGGCCAGCATGGCGCTGCATACCTCATCGGCCCGGATGCATGGCAAGTCAAGTGGAAGCGACGAAGGATGGGATGGCCTCTGTTGCCATCCCAAATAAAGCAAGAGGACACGTGGGCATCGCATTAAATGCGCTTGTCCTACATTGATCAAGCGATAAGCTTGTATCACTGTAGCTTGCCACCTCCTGTGTGCCACTTTGGCAACCCCTTTGTGTATAAAAGGAGGCCCGAGGCACACAGAGAGAGGATTCGGACTTTTGGACAAAACTTGCATCATAGCTAGTTCAAAAGCTCAAGAACACTCATATAACCAGATAAAGCAGGACTAGGGTATTACGCATCTTCGCGGCCCGAACCTGGATAAAAATCCTCTGTATCCTAATGGCTCGACCTGCTCTTCGTGCAACTAATCCCCCACCAAACAAAGAAGGGATCCTTTGCGACCCCATAGGTGATCAGTTTCCCCGAAATCTTTGGTGCGCCAGGTAGGGGGCATTAGTTGTGAGAATCTGGTCCGTGGGTCAAGATAGCGGTGCCTTCGTCGCCATGGCTCCGAAGAAGAAGGCGAGCGGCGGCTCCCATGGCTGCAACGATGATCCGCTTAGCGACCAAAAAGCTAAGTTATCTCAACTTTGAAGTAATTCTTCCTTTTTTATGACGTTATCCCCCTCGATGGTTTTGGTCCTTGTATGGAGAACCTGCACTCGGAAGGAACCCTGCCGCGATTGGCAACGCCCCTATTTTGTTTCGAGTCCGCTCAATAGTTTGGGTGCTACGCTATGCTAAGAATGGTGGGGTACCTTGCCGTAATCGACAGCGCCCCTGTTCTGCCTTGAGTCCGCTCGATAGTCCAGGCGCCGCGCCAAGAGCGGCAGGGTAGCCTGCAGGCATCGACGCCCTCTGCAGGTTGCTAAGGATCCATCCTTCTAGCGCCTACGGCAAGGGGTGCACGTGCCGGCCAGCCTGTCCAACTAAGCGTAGGGTGCTAAAAATACACGGATGGGCTAGAACCGGAAGATAATATGCAGCTAGTTCAGAGTACAGCCAAAGTTATATTACATCAAAAGTTGCCACGATTCTAACTTAAGATAATCTGTCTTGGGTACGAACTCGCAGAAACTACAAGGAAAGAAGCAGTTAATCCCGACGCTGGCCATCCAGCCTCGCGACTCTGCTGACGCAACTAATGATGGGCTCGATGCGCTCCTCGAGCGCTTGACAATCGACGTCCTCCAACAAGCTGTCGAGCGCCTGAGCAAAGTCGACGCTGGGGTTCCAGTGCGCCACCTTGGTGAGTGCCTTCATCAAGGTGTCCCGACAAAGTTGCCGGGACTCCTCGGCCAGGTAGGCTGCCCTGGTGGACTGGAGCAGCTTCAAGGCGGCAAGAACACGCTCGAAGAACTCAGACAACCTGGCGCTCTCAGCCACTCTTGCCTCATGGGAGAACCTGAAGTTCGGCATGCCCATGGTTGTCAGCTGCGTGGTAATCTGCTCCGCGACATCCATGAGGTGGCTGATCCAGAGTTGTGTGCTCTCCATGAGTTTGTTGTGGGAAGTGGCGGTAGTCCGCACCGGCAGCTGCTCGCCTGCGAGGTCCTTGGTCAGGGTCTGCTCGCGAGCTTGGGATTTTGAGATCATCTTCTCCTGGCTGTCCAACTTCAGCTTCAGATCATCAATGGCCTCATTGGCCATGGGGAGCAGCTTGCGTTTTGTCAGATATGGTGGTCTGCATCTCCGCCAGGTCATAGAGGGTTTTCTCTTTGTCGTCCTTAAGCGTGGAGATCTCCTTGGTCAGCTCAGTCAGGCTCGCCTCCAGCTTCTCCACCTTGCCGGCCAGCTCAGCCCTGGTGGCCTCGGCTACTTCAGCATGGTCGATGGCCTCTTTCAGCTTGCCGGCGTGGTCGAGGGCCAGTGCATCGAGCGCCTCCTGGTGCTTTTGCGATAGGTCTTGAGTCCGCTGCGCAGTGAGCCGCTCGATCTCCTCGTCCTTGGTGCGAAGAGTGGCAGCAAGCGCCGCTTCGCGGGCGACTAAGTCCCACTTGGACGTCGAGTGAGATGCAGTGCTGCATCTGGTCGGACTCGTCCTGGGCAGCCTTGACCTTTGCCACATCCTGTGCTTTGTGAAAATCAGCCTGCTCGAAGAGGAGGCCCCACTGGCGCTTGTTCAGCTAGACTTGGGAGGCTCTCAGATCCTCCCAAGCCTTGCCGAACCAGGTTTTCGTCTGGGTGACACGCTCCTGGAAGTCCGCCTCGGCCTTCTCCACGGCTGCCTGTCGGCATCCTAGACTTGGGGGTATCCAGTCCTGCCTGCCTGCAGCCCACGACGTGGCTTCACCAACGGCCTGGTATGGCCCAGCTTCAACACCAACACCGCAAGACCCTCGTGAGGCGGACGACGCCAAGACCCCCGAAGGAGTTGGCCTCCTCAGGAGGGCTCCTGAGGGGCGGAGAGTTCTACACAGCTACTTCATGAGGCTTAGCTGACGTGAGCCATGACGAACAAGGCCAGGTGGGCGCCGGGCGGGCGCCAGGTGAGTGCAGAGCACAGGTTTCCTCTTTGGTGCAAGGGAGGCAAGCCACAGGCGCGGAGTCCTGAGGAATCAGCCAAAGGTTTCCATTCTGGTGCAACAAGACCAGGACCGCCAGGATGAAAAGACGGAGGTCATCACCGAGCCCACCGCAGTGTCACGACAAGAGGCTTTTCGCAGGAGAAGACTACTTTTGTCAGGATAGACTGTATTACTTGTCCCCTTTCAAATCCCGCCATTGTGGAATCCCTTCCCGCTCATATTTTGGAAGAGAACCAAGGCCACTATATATATGACTTAGCCACCACCATAGAGGGGGGAGATCAGAACAACTAGAACACCACACCAGCTCAAGAACACCTCACCTCCTGAAGCTTGTTCATCCTTTGTACTAGTTAATCAATAGCCCCCCGAAGCAATCCACCACACCACACTTGATTAGGGTATTAGACCACAACGGTGGCCCAAACCAGTATAAATCTCTGTGCCTTTGTGTCTCTTTGAGCTCGACGCGCTAGGCTAGGAGGATCGCGAGTAGGTAATGAGGGAGTCCTGGATTAGGGGGTGTCCGGACAGCCGTCCTATCATCGTCCGCCGGACTCCAAGACTACGAAGATACAAGATTGAAGACTCCGTCCCGTGTCCGGATGGGACTTTCCTTGGCGTGGAAGGCAAGCTTGGCGATATGGATATGTAGATCTCCTACCATTGTAACCGACTCTGTGTAACCCTAGCCCTCTCCGGTGTCTATATAAACCGGAGGGTTTAGTCCGTAGGACATGACCTCCATTACAATAATCATACCATAGGCTAGCTTCTAGGTTTTAGCCTCTTTGATCTCGTGGTAGATCCACTCTTGTACTACCCATATCATCAATATTAATCAAGCAGGACATAGGGTTTTACCTCCATCAAGAGGGCCCGAACCTGGGTAAAACATCGTGTCCCTCGTCTCATGTTACCATCCGCCTAGACGCATAGTTCGGGACCCCCTACCCGAGATCCGCCAGTTTTGACACCGACATTGGTGCTTTCATTGAGAGTTCCTTTGTGTCGTCACCGATAGGCTCGATGGCTTCTTCAATCAACAACAACGCTGTCCAGGGTGAGACTTTTCTCCCCGGACAGATCTTCGTATTCGGCGGCTTCGCACTGCGGGCTAATTCACTTGGCCATCTGGAGCAGATCGAAAGCTACGCCCCTGGCCGTCAGGTCAGGTTCGGAAGCCTAAACTTCACGGACGACATCCGCGGGGACTTGATCTTCGACAGGCTCGAGCCACAGCCGAGCGTGCCGCACTATCACGATGGGCATGATCTAGCTCTGCCGCTGGACAGTGCCTTGGTGGCCGCACACGAGTCCGCTCCGGCCCTTAGTCCAGAGCCGATCGCCCAGATCGAGGACCGGTGGCTGGACACCGCCTCGGGGGCTGCAACTTCCACGGCGATGGAGCCGAACACTAACCTTGTCCCTTGCGAAGCTCGTGACTCCGAGGTGTCGGACTCCCTGCCGGACTCCGAACCTCCCGCGCCCCTGCCAATCGAATCTGATTGGGCACCGGTCATGGAGTTCACCGCCGCGGACATATTCCAACACTCGCCCTTTGGCGACATCCTAAATTCGCTAAAACATCTCTCGCTATCCAGAGAGACCTGGCCGGACTATGGCCAGGACGGTTGGGATACGGACAACGAAGAAATTCAAGGCCCACCCACCACCCACTTTGTAGCCACTGTCGACGATCTAACAGACATGCTAGACTACGACTTCGAAGACATCGACGGTATGGACGACGATGCCGGAGACGAGCAAGAACCAGCGCCTACAGGGCACTGGAAGACCACCTCGTCATATGACATATACATGGTGGACACCCCAAAAGAGGGGGACGGTGTAGAATCAGCGGAGGTAGATTCCTTAAAGAAACAGCCCAAGCGCCGACGTCAGCGGCGCCGCTCTAAATCCCACCACAGCAAGAATGGAGTTTCAAGCACAGGAGATAATAATACCCCAGAAAGTGCCGAAGACAATCCCCTCCAGCAAGATTCAGCGCAGGAGGATGCAGAAGCAAGCCCTCACGAGAGAGCGGCAGATGAAGAGGTCGAGGATGATAATTACATACCTCCCTCCGAAGACGAGGCAAGCCTCAACGACGACGAATTCGTCATGCCCGAGGATCCCGTCGAACAAGAGCGTTTTAAACACAGGCTTATCGCCATGGCAAACAGCCTAAAGAAAAAGCAGCAGCAGCTTCAAGCTGATCAGGACCTGCTGGCCGATCGATGGACCGAGGTCCTCGCGGCCGAAGAGTACGAACTCGAACACCCCTCCAAAAGCTACCCAAAACGCAAGTTTCTCCCCCGATTAGAGGAGGAAGCATACATACCTTCATCACCAGCGCACAATACGGCCGACCGACCACCCCGTGGTCGCGACAGAGAGGCATCTAGGCCCTCTACCAAGACCGTACCCCGGCATCGATCCAAAAGTACGAAGCCAAGAGGGAACGCGCCGGACTTGCGAGATATATTGGAGGACAAAGAAAGGCAATCCAGATCCATCTATGGATCATGTGGGCGCCCCACGACCCACGACGAATACCGTCGCGCCGGATACTAGGGGCTTCGCCGAAATTTAAAATTATAGAATTCTATGGCTAAGTGAGAGTGTTCAAGCATTATAAGTCCGGTCGCCTTGTTCGTTGTGTTGAGCGCCTCCCGAGATGGACCCAAAAATGGGAACAAGAGTGCTCAAGTTTGTCCCGAACACCCCAGCACTCGTGGCTTGGGGGCTGAAGCCAATGACTTGCCATCTCTCAGATTTTATAAACGGCCGCACAGAAGGTAATATTTTAAATTAAACAAGCGTTGCGTAGCGCATATGAACAAAGTTTTCAGCGCGCAGGATAATACATAACGAGTTTACTCAATAATTACATCTCTGGGGCACTCATCCGCAATATTGCGGGCACCCTTCAGGACTGTCTTATAGTACATTTCAGGCGTACGATACTCCTTGCCCGCTGGCGGTGGGTCAGTAAGAAGCCTCTCCGCATCCAGCCTGCCCCAGTGCACCTTTGCGCGGGCAAGGGCCCGACGAGCACCTTCAATACAGGCGGAGCGCTTGATGACATCCACCCAGGGGCACACATCCACCAGCCACCGCACGAGGCCTAAGTGGCTCCCAGGCATGGCCTGTCCAGGCCACAGCCAGACTATAAGGCCCTTCATGGCCTCCTCAGCTACCTTGTGGAGTTCGACCAGCTGCTTCAGCTGGTCGCTAGGGGCACCGGATGGCCGGCCTCAGCGTACTGAGACCAGAAGACCTTTCTTCATTGAGCTCCCCTCCTCGCCATAGTAGAATGCGGCAGCGTCGGATACACTGCGAGGCAGATCTGCAAACGCCCCTGGAGAGCTCCGAATTCGGGTAAGTGTCAGGTAGTTTACATTAACATGCTTGCTTTGCATGAAAAATGCCTTACCCGCCGCTATTTCCTTCATATCCTCAATTTCCTGAAGGGCCTTACGGGCCTCGGCCTTGGCGGACTTGGCACTTTCGAGAGCCGAGGCGAGCTCGGACTCTTGAGTCTTTGAGTCGCGCTCCAAACTCTCATGCTTCTTCATGAGAGCCTGGAGCTCTTGCCGCACCTCTGCCACCCGTGCCTCCTGCTTTTCTCGCTCTACCCGATCCGCGGCCGCATTGCGTTCGGCCGCGGACACAGCCTCCTTCAGGGCTGCCACCTCGTTTGTGGCCCCTGCAGTACCCATGTTATCCTTGTTATTTTCTTATTGCAACCTAAATCCTTTTCTGTAAGGTAACTTTTCAAAGTGGTGTTACTCACCTTCTTTGTTCTCGAGCTGCCTCTTGGCACGGCCGAGCTCTTGCTCGGACCGCTTGAGATCCTGCTTCAACGCACCGACCTCTGCAGTCAGTGCGGCAGAGGTCAGCAGCGCAGCCTGCAAACCCATATTGACATACTTTTTTAGCAACCCTGCGTATATCTTTTTAGATCCTCAGTCCGGATTTTCTTTTCGAACACCGAACCGAGCATCAGGGGCTACTGTCTATGCGGTATTACATTACATAATTTTAACTTCTTACCTCAAAGCCTGTTAGAAGGCTGCTGCAGGCTTCCGTCAGCCCGCTCTTGGCGAGCTGAACCTTCTGGATGACCGCACTCATGATAGTGCGGTGTTCTTCCTCGATGGAAGCGCCTTTGAGCGCCTCCAGCAAGTTGTCCGGCGCCTCCGGTTGGACAGAGGCCTCCGTTGTCACGGTTTTGCCCTTCTTACGAAGGGGTCGCCTGCCAGACTCTGGAACCACTGCAGGTTCCGGCGCAGAGTCCGGCGCAAAGTCCGGAAGGCTGCCTTGCGGCGCCTCCGGAGCCTCCTCCTTATGGGTCCCCTTCCGGGATGCCAACTCGGCGTCCTCATCGGCGCGAGGGGTGGAGGCACTTGGGACGGAATCCACATCCGACGGAGCCAACGACCCGCTCGATGAAGCGGGGAGATAATCATCGGCTGGACTGCAGATAGTATGCGGCATTAGAAGGACACTATGTGACACAAAAGAAATTGCAAATCATTCAGGGATCCGGATACTTACGATCTCGCCTGAGGCCTGGGCCTTGAGGGCCACTCTTCACCGCCAACGTTGGTGTTGGCGGAGCTGTCCGGGGGAATAGTTCTTCCCCTCTTAGACCCTTCGGCCTCCCCTATTGGGGAAGCCTTCCTCTTCCTCTCTCCCTCCTCTGGGAGAGAGTCTTCTTCCTCCTCCTTATCTTCGGGGGAGGAGTCCGCCTCGGAGTCGTCGGACACCTAAAAATGGGAACTCTTTCGAGTTCCCGTGGCCACCTTCTTGGTCTTCTTCTCCGGCACCACGTGCGGTGCCGGAACCAGCAACCCCGCTAGACAGGCGTCCACTGGGTCTTCTGGCATGGGAGCCGGGCAGATGAGCTGCTCGGCCTTCTTCATCCACTATTGTCAAAGGAAAAGGGAGATTAAAACCCGCTTAGGGTCGAACTATTAACAACAAGTGTCCCGTAAAGGGGTAGAACATGAGCCCCCGGACAAAGGGGTGAAGTGGAAAGCCCAGTCCGCGGAGGAAGTGGGGAAGGAAAATGACCCTCTCATGGGGCCTGGGGGTGGGGATGAGTTGCCCCTCGTCAGGCAGCCGGTGCGCGACGTCGCCGGAAAGGTACCCGGCGCTGCGCAGCCTTGTGATGTGCTCCTCCTTAACGGTGGAGGCCAGCCATTTGCCTCCCGCTCCGGACATGGTCAGAGAAGGTCGAGACGAGATGCGCGAACTTGGGCGTTGGAGCTCGAGTGCGCGGAGATGGATAAGCAAAGGAGGAAGAAGGCGTAGGTGAAAAGGTGAATCCTTATCCCTTATATATAGGCGGGGGAAGACTATTCGTCCCCCACTAGCCTGGTAAAACTCGCTTATCTCCCAAGCGCCACCATCAATGGCGCGGTTGGGTTACCCACGTCCGTATTGATGAGAATCCTGGAATAAGGAGAACACGATCTCTGCTTCCACAAGACGTGCCAAGGAAACCGCTTCGCTAAACGCGCTGAGGCGGTATAATAAAAAACGATTCAAGTAAAGGCTTGGTAGTGGTGTGACGTCATGCCGCAAAATACGTCAGCAGATTGAACTTGTGTACATTTTATTCTCTCTACGGTGGAATGTGGAATTTATTTTGCAGAGCCGGACACTATCCTGGTGTTCATGATCTTCTCTGGATTATTTAAGGGAGGAACCCGCCTTGCAATGCTGAACATTATGCGCGCCGGACTCATCGTCATTGAAGCCAGGTTCAGGGGCTACTGAGGGAGTCCTGGATTAGGGGGTGTCCGGACAGCCGGACTATCATCGTCCGCCGGACTCCAAGACTACGACGATATAAGATTGAAGACTCCGTCCCGTGTCCGGATGGGACTTTCCTTGGCGTGGAAGGCAAGCTTGGCGATACGGATATGTAGATCTCCTACCATTGTAACTGACTCTGTGTAACCTAGCCCTCTCCGGTGTCTATATAAACCGGAGGGCTTTAGTCCGTAGGACATAACCTCCATTACAACAATCATACCATAGGCTAGCTTCTAGGGTTTAGCCTCTTTGATCTCGTGGTAGATCCACTCTTGTACTACCCATATCATCAATATTAATCAAGCAGGACGTAGGGTTTTACCTCCATCAAGAGGGCCCGAACCTGGGTAAAACATCGTGTCCCTCGTCTCCTGTTACCATCCGCCTAGACGCACAGTTCGGGACCCCCTACCCGAGATCCGCCGGTTTTGACACCGACAGGTAGGCTGGGCAGGTTGAGATCTCCGCACTTACCTCAGAGTTCGAACCTCTCAAGGGTTGCTGGATCCCTAAATCCGACATTTGGCGCGCTAGGTAGGGGTGCGTCGGATCCTCTCTTCCGTCGTTTGATCCGCCACTGTTCCGACACCTCCATGGCCGACGCGCGCAGGGCTCGCGCCGAGCGTCGGGCTGCGTCGCTCAGATGGCTCCATCGTGTGATGGCTATGCCCGCCGTGCTCCATCTCCGGTGGCCAACGCCGCCACGGGCCCTGCCGACCACTAGCAGCTAGCTTCATCGCCGCACCCCTCGGAGCACCGTGACGGCCGCACCGCCACTCCGTCACTGACCCTAGTAGCTTCGTCATCCCATGCACGCCACGGCCAGGTGGACGTGCATGCCGCTCTGCTCATGGCACGGGAGCTTCTTCGCTACCGTCCGGTGGGTGATCTCTATGAGGAGTGGCTTGAGCGGATCGCTGAGCTCATCAGCGTTGCGCACGGGGGCAACGGCAGGCCGACTCGCTCGCTGCCTCAGCAACCACCCGCAGTGGGCGACGTCGCGCATAGAGCCCCTCCTCCTCCTCTGGCCCGGGGCACCATCATCGAGCCAAGGTGTATGGCTCCGCGGCGTGACCGGCAGCGCCCGGCATCGGCTCGAGATGACGTGAGCTGCCAGGTGGTGCAACGTCCCCAAGGAGAAGCATGCGTACTTCCAGCGCCCCAGCACCAGGCTCGTGTGCCACCACAGGAGGTGGTGGTGCGCGTGCACCAGGACTACGTTCCACCCCCTCGACGACCTTCGGTGGCCACCGCAGGATGCCGCGCGTTCACTAGAGCTCCGCAACATCGTCTGGTTCAAGCCTGACTTGCCTCCACGCTACGATGGCACCGCAGACCCCGCCGAGTTCCTACAGCTCTACGAGCTGAGCATCAAGGCGGCCAACGGCGACGAAAAGATCATGGCAAACTGTTCCCGATGGCCCTCAAGGATGGCGTTCGTTCTTGGCTCCTGAACCTGATCGAGGGATCGGTTTCTTCCTAGGAGGAGATGCGCAACCGCTTCATCGCCAATTTCCAGGGCACTCGCGACCGTCCGCCGGCCGCGGGCGACCTGCGCCGCATCAAGCAGCAGCCTGGAGAGACCTTGCATAAGTATATCCAGCGCTTCAACAACGTCCACCTCAAGATTCCCAAGGTGTCTAACGAGGCCATCATCTCCGCGTTCCCCGATGGCGTCTGTGATGTCAAGATGAAGGAGGAGCTAGCCATCCACGAGGATCTCTGCACCACTCTGGAGATGTTCAACATGGCGAACAAGTGTGCAAGGGCTGAGGAGGGACGCCTCTCCCTCCTTGAGCTCTCTAATGCTGATCCAGAAGACAAGAAGACCATGACCAAGGACACGAAGCACAAGGGGCCAACCGTGCTCGCGGCCGAGCCAGAGACCAACTGGCTGCGACCACCCCGAGTCGTCCAAGGCCAAGTGGCCATTCTGCACCTTCCACAATGTCTACAGCCACAACACCAGCGATTGCCAGGAGCTCAAGGCTCTTCGTGACGGGCGCCTTGGTCGACGCCTCGAGCGCAACGATCGAGGCTATGGTCACGGAGGTGGCGAAGGTGGGGGAGGCTGGGATGGACGTGACCATCGTCAGGAGTGGCGCGACCAGCCTCATGAGGACCGCTGGCACGACCAGCCTCGCGAGGGCAACTGGAGGGAGAAGCCTCGTGAGGACCGCCCTCAAGGAAACACAACTTTGCCTCCTCTTCCTCCACCGCCAAGAAGGAATGAAGATCACCATCAGGACGAGGGGGCTGGGGGCTTCCAGGAGCCTGGGGTCATTGCCTGCATTTTGGGTGGCTCGCAGGCCCCAGCTTCCCGCCGTGTCTTCAAGCAGTTTGCGCGCGAGGTGAATGCAGCGCTCCAGAAGCCCGAAGCGATTCACCCTCTCAAGTGGTCCAAGTGTGCCATCACCTTCGACTCCTCGGACCGGCTCAAGTGCGCAGCCACCATAGGCGCACTCCCCATGCTCTGCTCCCCTGTCATCAGCAACGTGACCGTCACCAAGACCCTCATCAATGGCGGAGCAGGGCTCAATGTTCTCTACATTCAGACGTTCGACAGGCTTCAGGTGCCATACTACCAGCTGCGCCCCACCAAGCCATTCTCAGGAGTGACCAATGGATTGACACATCGAATCGGGCAAGTTCGCCTCCCTGTCACCTTCGGCGAGCGCAGCAACTACCGCATCGAGCTCATCAACTTTGACGTCGCTGACATTCGCCTGCCCTACAACGCCATCCTAGGGTACCCAACACTGGCCAAGTTCATGGCGGTCACACACCGCTACAACGTCCTCAAGATGCCAGGGAGCGACGGCATCATCACGGTCACCTGCCAAGAGAAGGATGCAGTGTGCTCCCTCGAGCGCGCCTTCCAGGCTGCAGCAGTTGAGAACCCAGAAGATGAAGACGGAACCCTCCCTCCCGAGGTCGCCCCCAAGACGAAGAAGCTGCAGCTCAGCCAGGGGTCTCATGAGGGAGCATCACTCGAGGACGCAGCGTTGAGTCTCGCGTCTCTGGACGTGGCACCTTCACCAATCAGCGCCCGGCGTCCCTCTCATGCTGGGCTCGGGGGCTCTCCTTTGGAGGGCCTCAGAACTAGCCAATGTCGCGAGAGTGGCACTCGAGCACCATGTGGATGCGCACTTTAGAGCACGCTTCCCAAGAGAAGGCAGCAAGCGAGTGGCAACAAGTATTCAGGAGTTCATCAGCAAGGCAATCGAGGAGATTCAGGAAGGAAGGTGAGGGAGTCCTGGATTAGGGGGTGTCCGGATGGCCGGACTATCACCGTTGGCCGGACTCCTAGACTATGAAGATACAAGATTGAAGTCTCCGTCCCGTGTCCAGACGGGACTTTCCTTGGCATGGAAGGCAAGCTTGGCAATACGAATATGTAGATCTCCTACCATTGTAACCGCCTCTGTGTAACCCTAGCCCTCTCCGGTGTCTATATAAATCGGAGGGTTTTAGTCCGTAGGACGAACAACAACCATACCATAGGCTAGCTTCTAGGGTTTAGCCTCATTGATCTCGTGGTAGATCTACTCTTGTACTACCCATATCATCAATATTAATCAAGCAGGAGTAGGGTTTTACCTCCACCGAGAGGGCCCGAACCTGGGTAAAAACATCGTGTCCCTTGTCTCCTGTTACCATCCACCTAGACGCACAGTTCGGGACCCCCTACCCGAGATCCACCGGTTTTGACACCGACATTGGTGCTTTCATTGAGTTCCTCTTTGTCGTCACCTTTAGGCCCGATGGCTCCTTCGATCATCAACAACGACGCGGTCCAGGGTGAGACTTTTCCCCCCGGGTAGATCTTCGTATTCGGCGGCTTTGCACTACAGGCCAACTCGCTTGGCCATCTGGAGCAGATTGAACGCTACGCCCCTGGCCATTAGGTTAGATTTGGAAGTTTGAACTATACGGCTGACGTCCGCGGAGACTTGATCTTCGACGAGTTCGATCCACAGCCAAGCACGCCGCACTGTCACGATGGGCATGATCTAGCTCTGATGCCGGACAGTGCCCTGGAGGCCGCACAAGTGTCCGCTCTGACCCTTAGCTCGGAGCCGACTGCACCGATCGAGGACGGGTGGCTGGACACTGCCTCGGGGGCTACGATCTCTATGGTGATCGAGCCAAACACCATCCTTGTCCTTTGTGAAGCTCGTGAATCCAAGGTGCTGGACTCCTCTTCAGACTCCGAACCTTCCGCGCCCCTGCCAATCGAATCTGGTTGGGCGCCTGTAATGGAGTTCACTATCGCGGACATCTTTCAGCACTCGCCCTTTGGCGACATCCTGAACTCGCTAAAGTCTCTCTCTTTATTAGGAGAGCCCTGGCCGGACTATGGTCAGGAAGTTTGGGACATGGACGACAAAGAAATTCAACGCCCACCCACCACCCACTTTGTAGCCATTGTCGATGATTTAACCGACATGCTCGACTTTGACTCTGAAGACATCGACGGTATGGACGACGATGCCGGAGATGACCAAGAACCAGCGCCTACAAGGCACTGGAAGGCCACCTCAACTCACGATGTATATATGGTGGATACACCTAAATGAAGCGATAACGAGGAACAACGGGACGCTGTGAAGGATAATTCCCTCGAAAAGCAGTCAAAACAGCGACGTAAGCGCCGCTCAAAATCCCACCTCGACAAAGACAACACCCATACAGACCCAGCCATAGAGCTGGGCGAACCGGTGGACGACGAACATGCCCTCGAGCAACCATCCGAACAGGATAACTTGGATAAACAATCCGTCCCCGGCGAAGATAACAGTCTGGACGATCTCACGCCGGACACATCGTTGGAGCAGAAGAACCTCCACAAAAGACTCGTAGCCACTGCATGTAGTCTGAAGAAGCAGAAGTGGAAGCTCAAAACAGCGGAAGACGCACTCAGAATGAGATGGAGCAAGGTACTCAATACCGCAGACAAATACGGCGATAGTCGCCAAACAAAGAGCTACCCGAAGCGCAAACTACTGCCCGAATTTGACGAGGAGGCCGTAGAGCCCCCACAATCAAAGAACAAAGAGGCCGCCCGGTCGGATAGACGACCACATGACAAACATAGAGCGGCAAGCGGCCCCGCACACAAGCCGGCACGCGATCCGCATAAGGATCCGCACCAAAAGGATGGCCCAGTCAGGTCTATCTATGGGCCAAGAAAGCAAGCTCTAGAAAGCAATGCAACACGTCGAGTATTCAAACATCACGGCACACCCAAATATAGGGGCGCCGCACACCCCCTATGTTTCACCGATGAGGAGCTGGATCATGAATTTCCAGCGGGATTCAAGCCCGTAAACATAGAGGCATACGACGGAACAACAGACCCTGGAGTCTAGATTGAGGATTACATCCAGCACATACACATGGCTAGAGGAGATGACCTCCACGCCATAAAATATTTACCCCTCAAGCTCAAAGGGCCAGCCCGGCATTGGCTTAAAAGCCTCCCCGAAAACACTATTGGAAGTTGGGAAGAGCTCGAGGATGCTTTTCGGGCCAATTTTCAAGGGACCTATGTCCGACCTCCGGACGCAGACGATTTAAGTCACATAACCCAACAACCCGGAGAGGCAGCTCGAAAATTCTGGAATAGGTTTCTCACCAAAAAGAACCAAATAGTCGACTGTCCGGACACCGAAGCCTTAGCAGCTTTCAAGTATAACGTCCGAGACGAATGGCTCGCCAGACACCTCGCCCAGGAAAAGCCAAGAACAATGGCCGCATTAACAAGCCTCATGACCCGCTTTTGCGCGGGAGAGGATAGCTGGCTGGCAAGGTGCAGTACCAGCGACCCAAGTACGTCCGCAGTCAGGGATGGAAATGGGAAACCACGATGCAGCAAGGACCAGCGCCAGACCAAGGGAAACAGTCCGAAGAGCACGGCAGTCAACGCCGGATTCAAAAGCTCTTGGCAGAACAATAAAAAACAGCCTCTTAAGGACAACAGCGACGAGCTATCCAACCTAAACAATATCTTGGACAAGATATGCCAAATCCACAGTACTCACGGGAAGCCTGTAAACCATACCCACAGAGATTGTTGGGTCTTCAAGCAGTCCGGCCGACTTAACGCCGAACACAAGGGGCTTGACACACCAAGTGAGGGCGACGATGAACCCCACAAGCAGAGCACCGGAAAACAAAAGAATTTCCCACAAGAGGTCAAAACAGTAAACTCACCTCAAGTGACAACAGGGAAAAATAGAGCGGCGCCCATTGAAATACGCGCCGCACGGTCTATCCCGGTGAAGTCCCGACATTGGTTGTCAAAACCAATCACCTTTGATCATCAGGATTACTCCGGAAGTATCCGGAACGCAGGATGGACTGCCTTGATATTAGATCCTATAATCGACGGACTCCAATTCAGAGAAGTCCTAATGGACGGCGGTAGTGATCTAAACCTGCTATATCAGGACACAATCCGCAAAATGGGGTAGACCCAACCAAAATTTGCCATAGCAACACTTCCTTTAAAGGAGTGATGCCAGGCCCATATGCCCATTGTACGGGCTCTCTACCACTAGAAGTTGTGTTCGGCTCATCCGACAACTTCCGTTGCAAAAAGTTAGTCTTCCACATTGCCCCATTTTAAAGTAGCTATCAAGAGCTATTGGGACGCGATGCTTTCGCCCGCTTTAACGCAATACCGCATTACGCATCTCTTACACTTAAAATGCCCGGTCCACGCAGCATCATCTCATTAAAGGGAAACTTTGAGTGTTCCTCGAATACGGAAGAACGTCAGACTGCCTTAACAGCCACACACTAATCCGGCTTTGCTGATCAAAGCACCTAAACAGGTCATTCAGACCCCAGACACGGTTAGGCGAGTCCGGTATAAATAAAAAAGGGGCTTACTAGCCGCGTACCCCCTTACAAGGGGCTGCATGCATGTACAACAAGAGACAATAAAGCTCAATTTTATTCGCCTTTCGGATCGTACTCTGTTTATTTAATATAAATTACATTTTTTGCACAATCTTTCTTCAACTAAGTTCTTCTCTTTTACAGATGAACACCGTGCTACATCCGTCCAGGATACGGCACAACGGAGACACAGGCGCAGATGTGCAGTAGGGACCCGTTGCAAGGATTCTTTTAAGATTAAGACCCTACGTAAACTTTTTTTATTGTCTCTTGTTGATACACATCCCCCGGTTTCTTGCTATAACCGAGGAGGAGGCTAGCGTTTTGGCATCGGCCGCGTCAGAAATTTTTGCGCGTACCACGACACTAGGGGCTTAGGGCATTGTTCTGCCCGTTTTCATAAAGACCGAATACCTTATGGAGTGTTCGGCGTCTCGAGTTAGGCCTTATATGCATCAGCTCCGAATCATGTCTTTGGTCAAATGTTGGGTTTGCCCGGCTCCTGTGTTTTGCTGCCTTACGTTCCGCTCTATCGGCTAACGCGACACTAGGAGAACTACTGCGATTGTGCCCCGGTTCGGCCTGGTGAGCACCTCAGTAGAGAAAGCCGAAAACTGACTGTCATGATATAGCGTGAGACTGGTCAACCACTCAATGACCCACCGGAATGTTTAGAATTCCTCTGCATTAACGAAGGACCGTTTCCCGGTCAGGCACATACGCGCCTCGAATTCGGAGAGCGCGCCCCTAGGGGCTATATAGTAGCCCCACCATCGAACTCTTATGGCTAAGTGAAAGTGATAAAGCATTATAGTCCGGTTGCCTAGTTTGCTACGCTATCACCTCCTTCACAGGATCAAGACGTTGGATTAAGTGTGAAAATGCGCTTTTTTTTTCAAACACCCCCGCACTATGTGCGTGGGGGCTAAAGCCGAAGACTGCCATCTTTCAGGCTATATACACATATACATTAACGGCCGCACAGGAGGTATTTAAATACTTGAACGCACAAGTATAAAAAGCACTTATATTATATTGAAACATCGTTTCACAAATCATACATGTCATTAGAACATAATATCCTTCAAGCACTGCGTCTCTATTAAACGAGCGCCCTGCAGGACTTCCTCAAAATAGTGCTCGGCAGGTACTCGGCTTCCGTCCGAATCCAGGGATGCAACATCAGTGGCCTTCATCTCTGACCAGTATGTTTCGACACGGGCAAGAGCCATCCGCGCACCCTCTATGCATGCCGACCGCTTCATTGCATCGATATGCGGCACCGCACCAAGGAACTGCTGCACCAAGCCAAAATAACTCTTCGGCTCGGGCCTTTTCGGCCACAAATGAGTCACGACATCCTTCATGGCAAGTCCGGACAACCTATTCAGCTCAGCCCATTCGGCTAACCAATCAGTTAAGGGAAGTGGACGCTCTGGACTATGGAACCGCGACCAAAAAAGCTCTTCCATTCCGTGATCCTTTTGGCCTCAGAAGTGTGCGACCGCGTCTGCGGCACTCGCCGCCAAATCCAGATAAGCATCCTCTGCACCCCACAGCCAGTCCAACCGAGCACACTTCAGATCCGTGAACTTCCTCCGCAGCAGAAAGGGCTTTCCAGCCACGACATCCCCGGCTTGACGTAGCTCCTCCTTTATGGCTCTCATCGCGGAGCGGGCATCCTTGGCTTCGGCGGTGGCCTTCTTTAGGTCCTCTTGCTCTGCTCGACGTTCTTTTTCAAGAAACTCGCAGCGGTCGGTAGCATTCTTCAACTTCCCGGCCATCTCGGCCATTTCCTCCCTGCTTTGGCAGTGAGCAGCCTGTTCGGCTTTTAGCTCTTCGGCCGCCATCAAGGCAGCCGCATCACTTTGTCTAGCTTGCTCCTTGACTCGGGCTAGCTCTGCCCGAAGGTTCTCCATAGCAGCAGCACCATCTGCACAAAGCATACATGTTGTAAGGCATGGGCGTCAAGCTCCCTTACCAGGTGTCCGCGGAGAAGTTGCATACCTTGTGACTCGTCAAGCCGCTTATTGACAAGCGCGATGTCTGCATCCGCCATGTCAAGTTGCCGCTTCAGTTTGGCAAATTGATCAGTCCGGCTGGCCACCGAATGCTCCGCCACCTATATAGGACAGGCGACATCTTACAACTGAGATTATGATCCTCGGCGCACTGTCACTTTCAACAACGTACCGAGTCTCAGGGGCTACTATCTATACAGGGCGCATTCTATATGCAAAACTGTCAGAAGGTATATCATTTTCGCGTACCTCAAACCCCGTCAGTAAACTTCTGACGGCTTCATGCAATCCGCTCTCAGTGGATAAAATCCTTTCAATCACCATACCCATTAACGCACGGTGATCTTCTGAGATAGACGCTCGCCTGAGCAAATCCTTTAGCTCCTCCGACCGTACACCAGTAGGTGCTGGACCTCCCGGCCCCGCCGGACTCGGGGAAACCCTCCGCGACGACACCTCAGGGTCGCCCGGCTCGCATGACGGTGCAGCAGATGGAGGCATTTCGCTCTCCATCATCTCCGGACGAAGATCCCCCGAAGATGAGCTCTGCTGAGAAGGGCTGAGATCCGAACTACAAGGTAAAACTTCGGTTATCTTCAGAAATAAAAACAGGGATGTCCCTTATTACAAAACTCCCCTTTCTACTTACGGCTCGCTGGAGGGTTGATCCCCTTGGGGAAATAGTGCGGCCGGGGCTTCTCCTGGCGCAGGACCCTCTGGTGAAGATTTCTTCCCCCGCTTTGAGGCCTTGGCCTCCGGATCTTCAGAAGCGGTCCTCTTCTCCCCTTGGAGGGAGGGATTCTCGATCCCCCCTTTCTTGAAAGCCTCCTTCGCGGAGGCAGTAGTTTCCCTATTCCCCCCTTTGCCCTCTTCCAAAGGCGCAGCCTCCAGCATCTTGGTTAACACAGGATCCGGTGTGGTCTCTGGGAGGGGGGGGCGGACACCTTATTAGTTTTGCCTTCGCTATCCACTCCTGTTCAAGGGACAGCTCTTTAAAGGGCAAGTTTATGATAAATGTACGGATAGCGTGTCCGGGAACGGGACTACTTACTTGAGTATCCGGGCGACTGCAGCTTAGACCTGCGTCCTCGGTCAAGTCCGGACACATCTCTTGTGATCGGAAGAACAGTTTATACATCTCTACGGGCGTCATGCCCATGAAGTGTTGGAGAGCTCGTGGTCCCTCCAGATTAAATTCCCACAGGCGGACGGGGCGACGTTTGCAGGGCAGAAGGCGCCGAATCAGCATGACCTACGCCACTACGACCAGATTGATCTCTCTCTCTCTTGGATGTCTCGAATACGGCCTTGCAGCAAAGGGACGTCCTTGGACGGCCCCCAGTCGAGCCCTTTGTTGACCCATGACGCCAGTCGCTGTGGAGGACCCGGGCGGAAGGCAGGTGGTGCCACCCATTTGGTGCCCCTAGGAGCGGTGATGTAAAACCACTCCTGTTGCCATAAACCGAGCACCTCTTGAAAAGAGCCCTCGGGCCATGGAGCGTCAGCATTTTTGCTTATAACAGCCCCTCCGCACTCTGTTTGCTGCCCCTTGATCATCTTCGGCTCCACTTTGAAGGTCTTGAGCCACAATCCAAAGTGAGGGGTAATGAGGAGGAAGGCTTCGCTTACGACAATGAACGATGAGATGTGGAGGATGGACTCCGGATCCAAGTCGTGGAATTCCAGCCCATAATAAAACATGAGCCCCCTCATGAAGGGGTCCGTCGGGAAGCCTAAACCCCGAAGAAAGTGAGACACAAACACCACGCTCTCAGCAGGCTCGGGAGTAGGAATAACCTGCCCTTGGGCAGGCAGCCTATGCAAAATTTCGCCGGTTAGATACCTGGCGTCTCTCAGCTTTAGCACGTCTTCTTCCATCATGGAAGAAGGCATCCACCGGCCTTGCAGGTCAGAGCCGGACATCATCAAAGGTCCGAAGCGCCTGAATCTGGAGCTTTGGGTGTTGGAACTCAAGGCGAGGGGCGGATTCGATGGAGATTGAAAGAAAGGAGCAGGCCTTGGTCTCGTTATAAAGAGGTTGAATACCAAGAGCCCTCCCCGTGGCCGTTTGGGACTCGCCTTCGATAGAGGGGGCGTGCCAACGGGCATGGTTGGGTTACCCACGCCCATATTGATGAGAATCCCGGAATAAGGGGACACGATCTCTGATTTGACAAGACGTGCCAAGGAAACCGCCTCGCCAAACGCGCTGAGGTGGACTAGTAAAAATGATTCGAATAAAGGCTTGGCCGTGGTGTGATGTCACGCCACGGAATACGTCAGCAGATTGAACTTGTGTAAATGTTATTCTCTCTACGGTGGTATGTGGAACTTATTTTGCAGAGCCGGACACTATCCTTGTGTTCAAAATCTTCTATGAAGTATTCGGAGGAGGAACCCGCCTTGCAATACAGAAGACAATACGCGCGCCGGACTCGTCGTCATTGAAGCCTGGTTCAGGGGCTACTGAGGGAGTCCTAGATTAGGGGGTGTCCGGATGGCCGGACTATCACCGTTGGCCGGACTCCTAGACTATGAAGATACAAGATTGAAGACTCCGTCCTGTGTCCGGATGGGACTTTCCTTGGCGTGGAAGGCAAGCTTGAAAATACGGATATGTAGATCTCCTACCATTGTAATCGACTCTATGTAACCCTAGCCCTCTCCGGTGTCTATATAAACCGGAGGGTTTTAGTCCGTAGGACGAACAACAATCATACCATAGGCTAGCTTCTAGGGTTTAGCCTCATTGATCTCGTGGTAGATCTACTCTTGTACAACCCATATCATCAATATTAATCAACCAAGAGTAGGGTTTTACCTCCACCGAGAGGGCCCGAACCTGGGTAAAAACATCGTGTCCCTTGTCTCCTGTTACCATCCGCCTAGACGCAAAGTTCGGGACCCCCTACCCGAGATCCGTCGGTTTTGACACCGACAGAAGGGTTCTGCAAGGCGATCGTCTCCTGCCGCGTGGCGAAGCTCACTGCCCTAGAGAGGGTAAGGAGTTCCGCGTCTACATCGACATCCCCGAGCTCAATAGAGCCATGGCTCGGCAGCTCATGTGGCCATCTCGAGTTGGTCGATGTGAGGGTTCGCCTCACAGCTACGTCTGCATGCCTTTTGGCCTGGCGGGCGTGGCAGAGGTGTTCTAGCGCTGCATGAGGGACGCTCAGACGCCTGCAAAGCCAGGCACCAAGTGCTCCTGGAGGAGATGGAGGAGCACCCTTAGGAGCCTTCCGGTCCCTCCGAGCCTCCCAAGGCTCGGCACCAGAGTTGCTCATGAGGAACGGCTTCAGCGGCGCGTGTTTTTGGCTACTTCAAGAAATCTTCAGCAAAGGTACCAGGTGACATCTCCCTAGTTCATTCAGTTTGGGGGCGCCCCTCGGGCTGCATCATTCCCAGGCCGTGTGGGTCCGTCCCTTCCGCATTTATCAGAGCCAGTTACAATCCTTTGCAAGCTACTTTTGAATTATTGACTGCCTGACTAATGCTTCGATGCTAAGAACGTCTCGCGCCTTGCGAGCCCTCCCACGACTGCCTCATGATTAAGGACTGGCATGACGTCTGTGCTCGTTCCGTCCCTGCAGCATCGCTAAACCCTGGTAGCTGAGCTCTGGCTCACGGGCTGGCCCCGTGTATGTCACCTCCCGTGGCTCTTGGTGCCTTGTTCTCGCATGAGCTAATTGTGGGTGGATGAGTGAGGGTGCATGAACTGGTGCCCTCGTGGCCACGGGAACCGCGAGCCGTTTGTTTTCTTTAGGATCTTTGCATGAGAAGACTGGGCATAACGTCTGTGCTCGGGTCCGTCCCTGCAGCGTTGATAAATCCAGCGGCTGAGCTCTGACTGGCGGGCCGGTCCCATTCACATCACCTCCTAGGGCCGCTGGTGTCTGGACTTCTCATGCAATAACCCCAGGAAACTCATTCGACGCAGGCTGCCTAACCATCTCGCAGGACCAACCCAAGCATCTCTAATCAAGACCAGGTGCAACCCTCCTTGAGGTAGGGCCTCGTGAGTCCTGTGCTGGCTCACGGGTGCCCATATACACCTCCTCCAGCCCTGCCGTGCAAGCCACGTGTTAGGGCGGGGCTGTACACACCCCGGGGGCTCTCCTCAGAGGGAGCCCCCTCCCACGCACTAGTGAAAGCACCATGCTCCATGCTGGCCATCAACACTACCGAGGAGCGGCTATGCCCATGCAAGAGCGGAAGCACTATGCTCCACGCTGGTGATAAACAACTGGGGGTGGCCTCTGCTACCTCTTGAGCACTGCATTGGTTTTCCCTTAAAGAGGAAAGGGTGATGCAGCAAAGTAGCGTAAGTATTTCCCTCAGTTTCTGAGAACCAAGGTATCAATCTAGTAGGAGGCTCCTCAAAAGTCCCTCGTACCTACACAAACAAACAAGAACCTCACAACCAACGCGATAAAGGGGTTGTCAATCCCTTCACGGTAACTTGCAAAAGTGAGATCTGATAGAGATAATAAAATAAGATAAATATTTTTTGTATTTTTATGATATAGATTGGAAAGTCAAGATGAAAATAAAAGTAGATGGGGAACTTATATGATAAAAGATAGACCCGGGGGCCATAGGTTTCACTAGAGGCTTCTCTCAAGATAGCATAAGTATTACGGTGGGTGAACAAATTACTGTCGAGCAATTGATAGAAAAGTGCATAGTTATGAGAATATCTAGGCATGATTATGTATATAGGCATCACGTCCGCAACAAGTAGATCGAAACGATTCTGCATCAATTACTATTACTCCACACATCGACCGACTCCTGCCTGCATCTAGAGTATTAAGTTCATGAAGAACATAGTAACTCATTAAGAAAGATGACATGATGTAGAGGGATAAACTCATGCAATATGATATAAACCCCATCTTTTTATCCTCGATGTCAACAGTACAATACGTGCCTTGCTGCCCCTGCTGTCACTGGGAAACGACACTGCAAGATTGAACCCAAAGCTAAGCGCTTCTCCCATTGCAAGAAAGATCAATCTAGTAGGCCAAACCAAACTGATAATTCGAAGAGACTTGCAAAGATAACCAATAATACATAAAAGAATTCAGAGGAGATTCAAATATTTCTCATAGATAAACTTGATCATAAACCCACAATTCATCGGATCTCGACAAACACACCGCAATAAGAGTTACATCGAATAGATCTCCAAGAAGATCGAGGAGAACTTTGTATTGAGAATCAAAGAGAGAGAATAAGCCATCTAGCTAATAAATATGGACCCGAAGGTCTGTGGTAAACTACTCACAACTCATCAGAGAGGCCTTGGAGATGATGTAGAGGCCCTCCGAGGTCGATTCCCCACTGGCGGACCGCCGACGAAGGCTCCGAGATGGGATCTCGCGGATACAGATGGTTGCGGCGGTGGAATTAGGTTTTCGTGGTGCTCCTCGATGTTCTCAGGGTACGTGGATATATATAGGAGGAAGAAGTAGGTGGTTGAGCCACGAGGGGCCCACAAAGGTGGGGGCGCGCCCACCCCCTTAGGGCGCGCCAGGCACCCTCGTGGCCGCCTCATTTGCTACTTGATGTCCACTCCAAGTCTCCTGGTTTGCATTTTGTTCCAAAAAGATCTCTCCCAAAGGTTTCATCCCATTTGGACTGCGTTTGATACTCCTTTTCATCGAAACACTGAAATAGGCAAAAAAACAGCAATTCGGGCTGGGCCTCCAGTTAGTAGGTTAGTCCCAAAAATGATAAAAAACTGTAAAGTAAAGCCCATAAAGATCCAAAAAGGGTAATATAATAGCATGGAACAATCAAAAATTATAGATACGTTGGGGACATATCAAGCATCACCAAGCTTAATACCTGCTCGTCCTCGAGTAGGTAAATGATAAAAATAGAATTTTTGATGTGGAATGCTACCTAGCATAATTCTGAATGTAATTTTATTTATTGTGGCATGAATGTTCAGATCCAAATGATTCAAAATAAAAGTTCATATTGACATAAGAGTAATAATACTTCAAGCATACTAACAAAGCAATCATGTCTTCTATAAATAACATGGCTAAAGAAAGCTATCCCTACAAAATCGTATAGTCTGGCTATGCTCTATCTTCATCACACAAAGTATTTAATCATGCACAACCCTGATGACAAGCCAAGCAATTGTTTCATACTTTAGTATTCTCAAAAAAATTCAACTTTGACGCAATTCATGAGCGTGAGCTATGGACATAGCACTATATGTGGAATAGAATGGTGGTTGTGGAGAAGACAAAAAAGGAGAAGATAGTCTCACATCAACTAGGCGTATCAACGGGCTATGGAGATGCCCATTAATAGATATCAATGTGGGTGAGTAGGGATTTCCATGCAATGGATGCACTAGAGCTATAAATGTATGAAAGCTCAACAAAGAAACTAAGTGGGTGTGCATCCAACTTGCTTGCTCACGAAGACCTAGGGCGTTTTGCGGAAGCCCATCATTGGAATATACAAGCCAAGTTCTATAATGAAAAATTCCCACTAGTATATGAATGTAACAACATAGGAGACTCTCTATCATGAAGATCATGGTGCTACTTTGAAGCACAAGTGTGGTAAAAGGATAGTAACATTGTCCCTTCTCTCTTTTTCTCTCATTTTTTTCTTTTTTTCTTTTATTTATTTATTTGGCCTTTCTCTTTTTTTATTTGGCCTTTCTATTTTTTTATAAAGTCCGAAGTTTTATCCCGACTTGTGGGGGAATCATAGTCTCCATCATCCTTTCCTCACTTGGGACAATGCTCTAATAATGAAGATCATCACACTTTTATTTACTTACAACTCAAGATTACAACTCGATACTTAGAACAAAATATTACTCTATATGAATGACTCCGGCGGTACCGGGATATGCAATGAATCAAGAGTGACATGTATGGAAATTATGAAGGTGGCCTTGCCACAAATACGATGCCAACTACATGATCATGCAAAGAGCAATATGACAATCATGATGTGTGTCATAATAAACGGATGGAAAGTTGCATGGCAATATATCTCGGAATGGCTATGGAAATGCCATAATAGGTAGGTATGGTGGCTGTTTTGAGGAAGGTATATGGTGGGTGTATGGTACCGGCGAAAGTTGCGCGGCACAAGAGAGGCTAGCAATGGTGGATGGGTGAGAGTGCGTATAATCCATGGACTCAACATTAGTCATAAAGAACTCATATACTTATTGCAAAAATCTACAAGTCATTGAAAACAAAGTACTACGCGCATGCTCCTAGGGGGATAGATTGGTAGGAAAAGACCATTGCTCGTCCCCGACCGCCACTCATAAGGAAGACAATCAATAAATAAATTATGCTCCAACTTCATCACAAAGCGGTTCACCATACGTGCATGCTACGGGAATCACAAACTTCAACACAAGTATTCTTTAAATTCATAATTACTCCACTAGCATGACTCTAATATCACCATCCTCATATCTCAAAACAATTATCAAGCATCACATTGATCATAGCATCCAATTCACTTTCTATGATAGTTTTTATTATACCCAACTTGGATGCCCATCATTCTAGGACCAATTTTATAACCATAGAAAATACCATGCTGTTCTATAAGACTCTCAAAATAATATAAGTTAAGCATGAGAGATCAACAATTTCTACAAAATAAAACCACCGCCGTTCTCTAAAACATATAAGTGAAGCACTAGAGCAAAAATTATCTAGCTCAAAAGATATAAGTGAAGCACATAGAGTATTCTAATAAATTCCGGATCACGTGTGTCTCTCCCAAAAGGTGTGTACAGCAAGGATGATTGTGGTAAACTAAAAAGCAAAGACTCATATCATACAAGACGCTCCAAGCAAAACACATATCATGTGGCGAATAAAAATATAGCTCTAAGTAAAGTTACTGATAAACGAAGACGAAAGAGGGGATGCCTTCCGGGGCATCCCCAAGCTTAGGCTTTTGGTTGTCTTTGAATATCTTGGGGTGCCATGGGCATCCCCAATCTTAGGCTCTTATCACTCCTTATTCTATATTCCATCAAATCTTTACCCAAAACTTGAAAACTTCACAACACAAAACTCAACAGGAATTCTCATAAGCTCCGTTAGTGCAAGAAAGAAAAACCACCACATAAGGTACTGTAATGAACTCATTATTTATTTATATTAGTGTTAAACCTACTATATTACAACTTATCTATGGTTCATACCCCCCCCCCCCCCGATACTAGCCATAGATGCATCAAAATAAGCAAACAACACACGAAAAACAGAATCTGTCAAAAACAGAACAGTCTGTAGAAATCTGTAACTTTCGAATACTTTTGGAACTTTAAAAATCCTACCAAAATAGGAAGTCCCGGGAAATTTGTATATTGATCTATTGCAAAAAGAATCAAAGCAAAATCACGTTTCTGTGATTTACTAAAATTATTCTGGCGCGTGCAAAAGTTTTTGTTTTTCAGCAGAATCAAATTAACTATCATCGTAGGTTATCCTATAGGTTCTACTTGGCACAAACACTAATTAAACATAAAACCACATCTAAACAGAAGATAGATGAATTATTTATTACTAAACAGAAGCAAAAAAGGAAGAAACAAAAATAAAATTGGGTTGCCTCCCAACAAGCGCTATCGTTTAACGCCCCTAGCTAGGCATAAAAGCGAGAATAGATCTAAGTATTGCCATCTTTGGCATTCAATTCATAAGTGGCTCGCATGATAGATTCATAAGATAATTTGACTTTCTTTCTTGGGAAGTGCTCCATGCCTTTCCTTAATGGAAATTGGAATCTAATATTCCCTTCCTTCATATCAATAATTGCACCAATCGTTCTAAGGAAAGATCTACCAAGAATAATAGGACATGAAAGATTGCAATCTATATCAAGAACGGTAAAATCTACGGTCACATAATTCCTATTTGCAACAATAAGAACATCATTAATCCTTCCCATAGGTTTCTTAATAGTGGAATCCGCAAGGTGCAAGTTTAAAGAGCAATCATCAAATTCACGGAAACCTAGCACATCACATAAAGTTTTTGGAATCGTGGAAACACTAGCACCCAAATCACACAAAGCATAGCATTCATGATCTTTAATTTTAATTTTAATAGTAGGTTCCCACTCATCATAAAGTTTTCTAGGTATAGAAACTTCCAATTCAAGTTTTTCCTCATAAGATTGCATCAAGGCATCAACGATATGTTTGGTAAAAGCTTTATTTTGACTATAAGCATGAGGAGAATTCAACACGGATTGCAACAAGGAAATACAATCTATTAAAGAACAATTATCATAATTAAATTCCTTGAAATCCATAATAGTGGGTTCAATGCTATGTAAAGTTTTGACCTCTCCAATCCCACTTTTACCAAATTTAGCATCAAGATCTAAAAACTCCGAATCATTGGGACAGCTTTTAGCTAAAGTTGACTCATATCCAGTCCCATCATTATCAAGATTAAAATTGCAAAACAAAGATTTAATATGGGACACATCAATAACTTTTAGATCTTCATCATTATTTTCATGGAAACTAGATGAACACGCTTTTACAAAGCAATCTTTCTTAGCACGCATCCTAGCGGTTCTTTCTTTGCACTCATCAATGGAAACTCTCGTGGCCTTGAGAGACTCATTGATATCATGCTTAGGTGGAATAGATCTAAGTTTCAAAGAATCAACATCAAGAGAAAGTCTATCAACGTTTCTAGCCAATTCATCAACCTTAAGCAATTTTTCTTCAAGCATGGCATTGAAATTCTTTTGAGAGATCATAAATTCTTTAACACTATTCTCAAAATCAGAGGGAATCTTATTAAAATTTCCATAAGAATTGTTGTAGGAATTACCATAATTATTAGTGGAATTACTAGGACATGACCTAGGATTAAAGTTTCCTCTATATGCGTTGTTACCAAAATTATTCCTACCAACAAAATTCACATCCATAGATTCATTATTATTCCCAATCAAGGTAGACAAAGGCATACCATTGGGATCAATAGGAGCACTCTTAGTAGCAAATAATATCATAAGTTCATCCATCTTTCCACTCAAAACATTGTTTTCTTCTATCGCATGAACTTTTTTACTAGTAGATCTTTCGGTGTGCCATTGAGAATAATTAACCATAATATTATCTTGGAATTTAGTAGCTTCTCCTAAAGTGATTTCCATAAAAGTGCCTCCCGCGGCCGAATCTAAAAGATTTCTAGAAGCAAAATTCAATCCGGCATAAACATTTTGTATGATTATCCATAAATTCAAACCATGTGTAGGGCAATTGCGAATCATTAATTTCATTCTTTCCCAAGATTGGGAAACATGCTCATGATCAAGTTGTTTAAACTTCATAATATTATTTCTAAGAGAGATGATCTTAGCGGGAGGAAAATACTTAGAGATAAAAGCATCTTTGCACTTATTCCATGAATCAGTACTATTTTTAGGCAAAGATGAAAACCAGGTTTTAGCACGATCTCTAAATGAAAACGGAAATAACTTCAATTTAACAATATCATTATCCGTATCTTTCTTCTTTTGCATATCACGCAAATCAACAAAGTTTTTTAGATGAGTAGCGGCATCTTCACTAGGAAGGCCGGAGGATTGATCTTTCATAACAAGATTCAACAAAGCAGCATTGATTTCACAACATTCAGCATCATTAAGAGGAGCAATCGGAGTGCTAAGGAAATCATTATTATTGGTATTGGAAAAGTCACACAATTGGGTAATATCTTGAGCCATCGTGACAAGCAATCCAACACATAAGCACACAAGAGGCAAGCTAAAAAGAGGCGAACGGTAAAGAGAGGGCGAATAAAACGGCAAGGGTGAAGTGGGGGAGAGGAATACGAGAGGCAAATGGAAAATAATGTAATGCGAGGGAGATGAGTTTGTGATGGGTACTTGGTATGTCTTGACTTGAGCGAAGACCACCCCGGCAACGGCGCCAGAAGTCCTTCTTGCTACCTCTTGGGCACTGCGTTGGTTTTCCCTTAAAGAGGAAAGGGTGATGCAGCAAAGTAGCGTAAGTATTTCCCTCAGTTTTTGAGAACCAAGGTATCAATCCAGTAGGAGGCTCCTCAAAAGTCCCTCGTACCTACACAAACAAACAAGAACCTCGCAACCAACGCGATAAAGGGGTTGTCAATCCCTTCATGGTAACTTGCGGAAGTGAGATCTGATAGAGATAATAAGATAAGATAAATATTTTTGGTATTTTTATGATATAGATTGGAAAGTAAAGATGCAAATAAAAGTAGATGGGAAATATATATGATAAAAGATAGACCCGGGGGCCATAGGTTTCACTAGTGGCTTGTCTCAAGATAGCATAAGTATTATGGTGGGTGAACAAATTACTGTCGAGCAATTGATAGAAAAGTGCATAGTTATGAGAATATCTAGGCATGATCATGTATATAGGCATCACGTCCGCAACAAGTAGATCAAAACGATTCTGCATCTACTACAATTACTCCACACATCGACCAACTCCTGCCTGCATCTAGAGTATTAAGTTCATGAAGAACAGAGTAACGCATTAAAAAAGAAGACATGATGTAGAGGGATAAACTCATGCAATATGATGTAAACCCCATCTTTTTATCCTCGATGGCAACAATACAATATGCGCCTTGCTACCCCTGTTGTCACTAGGAAAGGACACCGCAAGATTGAACCCAAAGCTAAGCACTTCTCCCATTGCAAGAAAGATCAATCTAGTAGGGCAAACCAAACTGATAATTCAAAGAGACTTGTAAAGATAACCAATCATACAAAAAAGAATTCAGAGGAGATTCAAATATTTCTCATAGATAAACTTGATCATAAACCCACAATTCATCGGATTTCGACAAACACATTGCAAAAAGAGTTACATCGAATAGATCTCCCAGAAGATCGAGGAGAACTATGTATTGAGAATCAAAGAGAGAGAAGAAGCCATCTAGCTAATAAATATGGACCCGAAGGTCTGTGGTAAAATACTCACAACTCATCAGAGAGGCCTTGGATATGATGTAGAGGCCCTCCATGGTCGATTCCCCCTCCGGCGGAGCGCCGGTGAAGGCTCCAAGATGGGATCTCGCGGATATAGAAGGTTACGGCGGCAGAATTAGGTTTTCGTGGTGCTGCTGGATGTTCTTGGGGTACGTGGATATATATAGGAGGAAGAAGTAGGTCGGTTGAGCCACGAGGGGCCCACGAGGGTGGGGGCGCACCCACCCCCTTAGGGCACGTCGGGCACCCTCGTGGCTGCCTTGTTTGCTACTTGACGTCCAGTCCAAGTCTCCTGCTTTGCATTTGTTCCAAAAAGATCACTCCCGAAGGTTCCATCCCGTTTGGACTCCGTTTGATATTCCTTTTCTTCGAAACACTGAAATAGGCAAAAAAACAGCAATTCGGGCTGGGCCTCCGGTTAGTAGGTTAGTCCCAAAAATGATATAAAAGTGTAAACTAAAGCCCATAAACATCCAAAACGGGTAATATAATAGCATGGAACAATCAAAATTATAGATACGTTGGAGACGTATCAGCCTCGTAGCCGTATTAACCTCAGGGAGCCTCCGGGCTTAGTGACTAGCCTCACCACGCTGCTCTCCCTCGGGAAGGTAGCGCGAGGGGGCTGGACACGGGGCCTACGCTCAGTTCACTCCTGGCATACCCCACCTCGCCAGGCCTCACGGGCATGGTCTTCACGCAACCCTCCCAAGTGAGAGCTCGGCGAGGGAAATGTATGATGGTCTGTTTGTACGTCAAGGGGGACTCCTGAGCATCGCGTCTCAGGAGCCTAATTGGTCATGTAGCCCCTCACCTCTTGGGCTCGTCCTGGTGATCCGGACGACTCAACGACGGTTGAGGCATGCGCAGGGCCGGGCCCTGCCGATGCAGAACGCCAAGACCTAGCTATCACCCTTCTTTTTCAAGCCGTTCGCACGTCAAGGGGGACTCTTGAGCATCGCGTCTCAAGATCCTAACTGGTCATGTAGCCCCTCACCTCTTGGGCTCGTCCTGGTGATCTGGACAACTCAATGACGGCTGAGGCATGCGCGAGGCCGGGCCCTGCCGACGCAGAACACCAAGGCTTGCCCCTGCATCTTTTCCTAAGCTGTTCGCACGTCAAGGAGGACTCCTGAGCATCGCGAATCAGGAGCCTAACTGGTCATGTAGCCCCCACCTCTTGGGCTCGTCCTGGCGATCCGGATGACCAAACGACGGCTGAGATATGCGTGGGGCTGGGCTCTGCCGACGCAGAACAATAAAGCAAATGGAAAAGCTGAAGCAGCATAATCTAGTTATTACAAGACATACTGTTCCAAACATATAGTTTTAAAACACCTCCCCGAGGCATGTCACACGATGCAGGACAAACGAGCAAAAGCATAATCGCCGGGCCACCTCTTCAGACTTAGGCGTCACCACTGCCCGCCAGCGGAGCCTCATCGCTAGGCGCGTCGCTCGTCCCACCGGCTTCAATCGGAGGACCAACGACCAGGTACTTGCTCAGCATGGCTTCCACGAAGCTCTTCATGGCGGCAGCAGCAGCATCCTGGTAGTCGGCGTGCACCGGAGTAAGGAAGGAGGAGAGGTTGAAGCTGGCATCCTGGAGATAAAGATGGTTGAAGACGCACGTCAGAGCCGAGGAAGAAAGCGAGCGTGCCTTGCTTTCCACCAAGGATGCCAATCCGTCGACAACATCTTTGAGCACCGCCACAACTTCAGGAAGCAGAGCAGCAGGGCTCTCCCTCGGGGTCGTCACCACCGCCTTCCTCGAGGGATCATCCCCAAAGAGCGCCTTCCGGGCCTTGTGGAAGCGTGCCTCGAGGGAGGAAAGGGTGTCGCGCTCCATGGCTGCCACCTTCTTGGCCTCGGCCAGGGCCGTTTGGGCTGCTTCTGCCTCCTCCTTCAGCTTTGTTAGGCGGTCGCGCTCTTCAGCCTGCTCTAAGGCTGTCTTCTTCACCTTGGCGTCTTGGTTGCCGACGGCAGCTTCCTGGGCCTTCAGCTTCTCCTCACGCTCCTGGAGTTGGCTGGCCTAGGCGGCCTGCTGGTCCTGGAGAGCCTTCAGATCAGCCTCCGCCACGCGGCACCGGTTCTTAGCTTCTGTGGCCTCCTGACGCGCCAGGTCACGTGCCGTGGCGGCCACCCTGAGCGCCTTCTGGGCTTCCTCCGCAAAACCCCAGGCCACGCGAACATACGCATCAGCCTTGAGCCAACCAGAGATCAGCCCCAGGCGTCCTTGCACCGAACGACGATCCAGGCCCTGAAGTTCACCCTGGAGGAGGTCCAGCACCGCCCTTGCCTCTTCCAGGGTCCCGGAGGGAGTAGGAGCATCATGACTCGACCATGCGCTGGGCAATGGAGGAGACGCCCTCGACGCCAAGGCAGAAGAAACCTCAGCCTCAGGAAGGACCAGGGGCTCCAGAGGCTGGATGTCCTTAGCAGCCGCGGCAAGGCTAGGTGTTGGAGGAGTCAGGCCTGCCGAGGGCACCGACACCTCTTGAGGATGGACGTCCACGTCCTCCGGAGCTGGCGTCATCCCTGGGGCTGCGGGGGCTGCGGCTTTCTTCTTCACCAGGGCCGCGGAGGCCGCTCCATCGCTTGTGGCTGCGGCAACCTCCGTACCCTCCTTCTGCTTCTTCGATGGCTGCTACCTAACAACATGAGAAGGCACTTAGTACCACTTCAAGAACAAACAAGCAAGGTTAAGGGAGAAACTTACTGGTCAACGAAGGCATAGCTCCTCTTCATGCTCAGCAGCGCGCGCCGAGCTCTTGGGAGCAGGAGAGCTTGCGGTTGGCGCCGCCTAGGACAGTGTCAGCAAAGGTGGGCTACTGCCCAAAGGGATTAGCACGGACCTACTTTTCTTCATGACCGCTCGCTTGGGCAGCTTTGAAGAGGCCACCCCAGACCTCGTGGTGAGTCCTAGCGGGCGCGACACCTCCACCACTGGGGGCTCGTCGTCATCATCATCATTAGGAAGGTCGCGCAGGAGCTCCCTCCGCTAAGGGGTAGAGGATTCTTCGACAACCTCATCCTCAGTGGCCTTGGATCAGAGGATAGGTGCACCAAGGTAGTAGTCGGCAAGGAAGACCCCAGCCGCACGGACCCGAGCTCGCCGAAGACAGGCATGGCTGCGACAACCTCCTTGGCATCATCACGGCAGCACAGCGGAAGCCAGTCCTCAGTAGGGTCGCTCGGGTCCTTCCCCGTCAGGTAGAGCAGCACCTTGTTCAGCTCCTCCTCGGGAAAGGGATCTCGGTGCAGGTTGATCTTGTCATCATCACCACCAAGCTTCCACAAGGGGTGGGGGCAGTCTTGAAGTGGTGGGTTGCGCTGCTTCAGGAACTCCCTGATGAGCATGGCCCCCGTCAGCTTCGCGCTCTTCAGATCCTTATCCATCTTCCTCACGAACGACGTCAAGGAAGGGTCAGTGATCTTCTTAGAGCGCCACCACTTCTTGGAGACGGGGTATGCGGTCGGCAGCTTCAGCGAGCTCTAGGAGCTCTTGGCATCCATCAAGACCCACCTCTTCACGACATCCTCCACCTTCTTCCCGGCATGGGAGATTGCGTTACCACGCCGCGCCGCGACAAAGCCGATGCACCCAACCAGATTGTCGCCAGTCATGCGAAGGTAGAAGAAATGGCGGAACAAGGCGACAGAGGGCATCACCCCCATGAACGCCTCACAATAGAAGGCAACAAGGGACAGAAGAGGGATGGAGTTGGCATGGATGTGGAGCGCGGGGAGACCATGGTGGTGAAGGATGGCGAAGAAGAAGGGGGAGAATGGAGGTACCAACCCCGAGAAGACGATGTGCATGAAGAAGGGGAAGAAGTTGCTACCCGCGGGCTCTGGTGCAGCGGTGGTGACCCGGAGCGTGGTCTTCTTCCACCCATTGTCGTCGCTCTCCATCAGGAGGAGCGTGGTGTGGAGCTTCTCCCCGATCACGCAGGGCGCCAGCAGTCGCGGCTCGTACCAGGTGCAGCCGGCAGCCGAGGAAGAAGCCGTGGTCTTCTGGGCTGCCATCGAGCAAAAGATTTGGCGGAAAATCGGCAGATCTGGTGAGCTCTTCCGCTATGGGGAGAAGGGGATCTGGAGCAAGACGAAGAAGGAGCAATGAAAGCCTGGCGGCAGGCAACACCCCTTTTTGTCAGACAGGAGCAGTTGTCGAGGCAGCATGGGAAGACGGAGTCGCCCACGTCCAATCAATCTCCATCCGTCATTAAGGCCGCAGGCGGTTAGGGCCCGTGATGCTCTGCACTTGCCCTTTGGCTTCGCCTGGAAGCCAAGTCCGAGTTCGCCTTGGGCCTGGAGGCTACTGTCGGCGTCCTGGACTTGGGGGTATCCAGTCCTACCTACCTGTAGCCCACCACGTGGCTTCACCGACGGCCTGGTATGGCCCATATTCAACACCAACACCGCAAGACCATCGTGAGGGGCCAAGCCTCGCGAGGCGGATGGCGCCAAGACCCCGAAAGGAGTTGGCCTCCTCAGGAGGGCTCCTGAGGGGTGGAGAGTTCTATGCAGCTACCTCATGAGGCTCAGCTGACGTGAGCCATGACGACCAAGGCCAGGCGGGCGCCAGGCGGGTGCAGAGCACCGGTTTCCTCTTTGGTGCAAGGGAGGCAAGCCACAGACACGAAATCCCGAGGAATCTGCCAAAGGTTTCCATTCTGGTGCAACAAGACCAAGACCGCCATGACGGCAGGACGGAGGTCATCACCGAGCCCACTGTCGTGGTTCTAAGTCTGACAGTAGAGTGGGGGTAGGTATGGAGAGGCAAGGTCCTAGCTATGGAGAGGTTGTAAACACAAGAGATGTACGAGTTCAGGCCCTTCTCGGAGGAAGTAAAAGCCCTACGTCTCGGAGCCCGGAGGCGGTCGAGTGGATTATATGAGTATGGATTACAGGGGTGCGAACCCTTCTGCCTGTGGAGGGGGGTGGCTTATATAGAGTGCGCCAGGACCCCTGCCAGCCCACGTAATGAAGGGTTTAAAATACATTAAGTCTGGGGCGTTACTGGTAACGTCCCACATAAAGTGTCTTAACTACCATAAAGTCTACTTAATTACAGACCGTTGCAGTACAGAGTGCTTCTTGTCCTTCTGACGGTCGAGTGAGTCTTCATGGTCGAGTCCTTCAAGTCAGTCGAGTGGGTTCCTCGTAGGTCGACTGGAAGGTGATCTCTTCTAAGGGTGTCCTTGGGTAGGGTATTTAGATTAGGTCTATGACCCTACCCTAGGTACATGACTCCATCATTAGCCCCCGAATGGATTGAGGCTTGAGTGAAGAAGGAGTTGACGTTGTTTCCGACTGGCTTTTGTGTGCTGGTCCTGCGCTGTCTTGGACCAATAACCTCTTTGTTGATAGCTTAGCAACTTTTCTTTAGTCGACTTGATCCATTCTTTTCTTTCGTCGAGTGATCTTTTGGACTTTGACAGTTTCCGAGCGACGGATCGCAGGAAATCCCGCGTCTGACAGACCGATCTGCCGTTCGCGGATTCTGCGGGATATGAAATTTGGGGAAGCGCGCGAAGCGGGGCGGACCGCGGCGCTCGGATGGGATAGGGCATAGACGCCTCGATTCTCGCGCCGCCTTTTTCGCCACATATCGCGTCCGCGCGACTGTTTCAGGATGTGATTAGATCGACCGGGCCCACTTGTCATCCACTCGGAAGGGATCTTATAAATGCGCCCGGCGAAGGTTTTTGAACAGTGCCTCTGCATTCCCTCTCTGCTCTCCTCGTCTCCGCACAACCTCTCCTCACGCATCTCGCCGGCAGCCATGGTCAAGGAGAAGACGGCGGCGCTGGAACGCACGAAGAAGGCGTCGGCGACGGAGAAGGCGAAGGGTAGATCCACCAGTCGCGGCGGGTCTTCGTCTAGATCTCGTCTGCCGAACGGCTGGGTCCAGGGAGATTGGATCCGGTCGACCATCACGGAGACGGATCTCCTCGACATGGCCAACGACGGTCTGACCCCCCACGGAGCCGCAAGGCTTTCGGGGAAAGAGTGGCAGCCCCAGCCCGAAGAGGGTGAGTGCGTGCTTCTGGCTACCCATGTCGACCGCGGATTTTCTTTGCCACCGAGCGTTTTCTTCCGTGGTTTCTTGAACTTCTTTGGAGCGCAACTCCACCACTTCACCTCGAATTCTATCGCCTATCTTGCCGCGTTTGTGTCCATGTGTGAGAATTTTCTGGGTTGTCGACCGCACTGGGGCTTGTTCAAGCACATATTCATGTGTCGCTCTCAGACCATGAAGAAGGCGAGCCCAGGCGACGATAAAACCAAAGTTGTCCAGATGTGTGGAGGCCTGGGGATCCAGATGAGGAACAAGAGCACCTTCCCAGCCATGACATTCCCCGAGTCAGTTAGAGGCTGGCAGTCGACCTGGTTCTATTGCCAGAATGAGCCGTCGCCGGGGCAGTCGAGTGGACTCCCTCAGTTTACCATGGACCGAGTGAACAAACCCTCCTCTCTGAAGGTGATTCCGGAGGAGAAAGCCGACGTGAAGATGCTAATGGAGCGCGTAGTTCAGTTGGATCGAGATGGAGTAACTGGTATGGATCTCTTGGAAGTTTTTCTTAGGCGGCGTATCTAGCCTCTTCAGTTCCGGAGCCATTGCATGTGGTTGTACTGCGGAACCAAAGATGAGACTCGGATCCACCCAGAAGCAGTCGACGATGCCACGGTGGAAAGGTGGATGGCCGCGGTCACTGGGAACAAGGATAACCCCCGTGGAGCCAGAAGGATTCCTCCACTCGACCATCACAGCGTTCCAGACAAGGTATGTCCGCTCTACCTTCCATTGTATTCTTGTCATATTTATTTCTGTTTTCTCCGCAAATCGGTCGATTGATCTTTGTCTTGATGTCTATCAGGCCCTCACCGAGCTGTACTCGATGCCCAATGGAGCACAGGCTCCGACTGAAGAGGGAGAAGCGAGCGGGGGCGAGAGCCAGGAGGAGTGGGACTCGGATGCCGCTGAGGAGGACGATGATGATGACGACGATGAGGAGGACGAAGAAGAGGAGGAGGAGGAGGTCGCACCACCGCGCTTGGAAAGGCGGTCGAAGCTTGCCCATGACCCTGCGACTGAACGTGGCAAGGGGGTTGCGACTGTCGCGCAGTCGACCAAACGCCCTCAGACCACTTCTCCGGTGCCGACTGAAAAGGCGCCGAAGCAATCCAAGGTGGCCCCGTCAAAGCCGACCAAGCTCCTACCAAAGATGAAGGTGTCCATCCCCACCATATCAGGGTAAACCTGCTGCTTAAGTCTTCTTGTTTTGTGCGAGCTTTATCTCTGGTTGACACTTGAGTTAGCCGACTGATTCTTTGGAACTACAGTGCTACTACTTCTGAGACCTCAGGCAGGGCTGACGACCATGAGATGGAGGACGCAGCAACCTCAAACCCTGGTACTATACTCTTAATTCCGTTTTTAGTCGATTGACTCATGATCTCTAATTCTGATTCTTTTCTGTAGCTCCATCCAATGTCGTTATCACTCTTCCTGATGATGATGACGATGAGGAACCGCTGAAGCACAGGAGGAGCAGGAAAGCGTATGCCGGTAGGGTGGCCCAGGATGTGACGGCGCCCGAGACTCTAGTCGCGGAGGAGGAGAACACCACTCTACACACCGTGTCCTTCGCAGTTCCACTGACGAGTGCTCTCCCCGCTTCGTCGAGTGCCGCACAACCTTCCCTCTTCACGACGCACCACGTCCCAGAGGACCAAGCTAGTGCCGCAAAGGAGGCGATACGCCAGGCGGGGATCATGATGGAGCAGGTGAAGGCCATCCGGGATGCGAGCCAGGCAGCTTACGACGCCAGTTCTGCTCTTCAAAGCAATGTTCAGGTCAGTCAGATCGCCTGTTCTGTTAGGATATGCTATCAAAAAGCTTTTCTTTCCGGAATCCATAGCAATCACCCACTGGGTGTGTCGATTGAAACTCCGTATTAGCGGGGGCACGCTGAGTGCACCCGCTGGGTGTAGTCCCCAAGGCTAAGGTCGACTGCTGGCAGTCGGCCTTAGGCTTTATAAGTTCAGTCTTTCCGTCATTCGACTGAGGCGAATGGATTTCCCAAACCGGTGGGGGCACGCTGAGTGCACCCACTGGGTGTAGTCCCCGAGACTGTGGTCGACTTCTTGCGGTCGATTACAGTCTAAAGAACACGTCTTTTCTTTTGCTTTTTTTTGGGGTCGACTGGTCGACTCTGTCTTTAATAGAACTAGTGGGGGCACGCTGAGTGCACCCACTGGGTGTAGTCCCCGAGACTATGGTCGAATGTTTGTATTCGTCTGTAGTCTTAGAAACGCATGATTTTCTCTTATCCACTCGGAAGTGAATTATCCTTGATATTTTGTCGATTGGTTCTTCGCAGAAATCCTGTGACCTTGCAGCTCGTTATACCGAGCTGGAGCACAAGCACATTCAGCTCGAGCTGGATCTGAAGCTGGTTCAGGGGAATCTGACGAAGGCGAAGGAGGAGACCAAAGGTATGTTCGGTGCGACCTCGACGACTCCTTTTCCCCTTCACTTGTTTCAAAACCTGACCTTGCTGTAAATTGCAGGCAAGGTGAAGGAGGCCCAGAAGAAAAAAGACGTTGAGCTAGCTGAGAAGATCAAGCTTGCTGACGAGAAGTTAGCTTTAGTCACCAAGCTCGAAGAAGAAAATACTAATCTGAAAGCTGCTCTTGGGATTGCCAACAAGGAAGTCAGTCGACTGAAAACTGACAAAGCTGCCTTGACCGACAAGGTCAGTCAGTTGACTGGGAAGAAAAATGATCTGGAGGCCTTCCTGAGTGGACTTGCCAAGAAGCTGTTTCTTATGCTCGAAGGTAATCCTTTATGCTCGACAATCATTTTCAACAGTGATCTTTCCATTCGACCATTGCCTTGACTCGGTGATTGTCCTTGCAGAATTCTGCCAAAACTTTGAAGAGGAAACTAGTCGACTGGAGCCGAACTTGGACCCCGTGAACTCTCCAGTGACCGATGAAGCAGCCATGAATGTGTTCCGCCTTGAGTCCCGCGTTGCCGCTGTTGTCGACTATCTTGCAAGGCTGAAGGTCGCCACTTCTCGCATCGACACCACGCTCTGGCCTAGGGAGACACTCCAAAACGACCTCGAGTCGCTGATGGCTCAACTAAACACAGTTCCTGGTCGAGTGCAGGAGTGGAAAAAGTCCTCTGCGAGGTGTGGTGCAGATGTTGCTCTGTGTCTGGCCCGAGTCCACTGCAAAGATGCACGAGAAGATAAGTTGGCGGCTCTTCGGGTGGCCAACACCAAGAAGCACGACTTCAGGTCCTTCATGGAGACCTTCATCGCTGCCGCCACTCGGATTGCTGACGGAATTGACCTTGATGAGTTTGTTGCACCTTCCAGCCCTCCACAGGAGGGGTAAAAAACTTCATTGAGCTCGACCCTTTAAATTTGCCTCGGTATGCCGAGTGATTTTGTAACCGATAAACCTTAACAGGCTTAGCGCCTGGGCACTTTCGGTTCCTTTAGGTATCGATCTGAACTTGAATTTGATGTTTGAATATGCTTGCTTTTTGTCCTGAATTGTCCTTTGCAGGTTTAAAGCAAGACGCTTATTGCGGTCGACTTATTCCTTAATTTACTTAGGCGAGCACTGGGCTGCGGCTAAGCCCCCGAGTAAGAGGTTTGCTCTTCACTCAGTAGGATTTTTATACCTTAGGCGAGCACTGGGCTGCAGCTAAGCCCCCGAGTGAGAGGTTTGCTCTTCACTCGGTAGGATTTTTATACCTTAGGCGAGCACTGGGCTGCAGCTAAGCCCCCGAGTGAGAGGTTTGCTCTTCACTCGGTAGGATTTTTATACCTTAGGCGAGCATTGGGCTTCAGCTAAGCCCTCGAGTGAGAGGTTTGCTCTTCACTCGGGAGGATTTTTATACCTTAGGCGAGCACTGGGCTGCAGCTAAGCCCCCGAGTGAGAGGTTTGCTCTTCACTCGGTAGGATTTTTATATCTTAGGCGAGCACTGGGCTGCAGCTAAGCCTCCGAGTGAGAGGTTTGCTCTTCACTCGGTAAGATTTTCACGTTGTACTTGTGGCGTAGCTCAGAGGAGAGGGTCGCAGTCGACCTGCGCCTCGTCCTGCTTACAGCCGCACATTGTACTTATGGTGAAGCTCGGAGGAGAGGGTCGCAGTCGACCTGTACCTTGTCCTCCTTGCGAGCACATGTTGTATTTGTTCTTAGGCGAGTGTTTAGACTACAGCTAAGCCTCCGAGTGGGAGTCTGGCTCACCACTCGGTAGGATTTTATTTGAACTTAGGCGAGTACTTGGACTGCAGCAAAGCCTCCGAGTGGGAGTCTGGCTCACCACTCGGTAGGATTTTATTTGAACTTAGGCAAGTGCTTGGACTGCAGCTAAGCCTCTGAGTGGGAGTCTGGCTCACCACTCGGTAGGATTTTATTTGAACTTAGGTGAAACGGATTCACAGCTAAGCCCCCGAGTGGGAGGCTGGCTCACCACTCGGTAAGGATTTTTTTACAAACTTAGGCAAAACGGATTCGCGGCTAAGTCACCCACTGAGGGGAAAATTTTATTGGACAAATAAAAAGTGACAAAAATTATGGAGAAATATGACACTATTTTTTGTAATCCATGAACTACAGAAGTATTTTATTACAACTCATCCGAGTGAAAACTTTAAATGTAAAATGGGCGGAGTAGTTCCGCGTTCCAAGCCCGGGGCTCGTCGATATTGTGCTTGACATTGTAGAGACGGTATGCCCCGTTGTGGAGAACCTTGGTGACGATGAAGGGTCCTTCCCAAGAAGGAGCAAGCTTGTGTTGTTTCTGCTGATCCACTCGGAGAACCAGATCTCCTTCCTGGAAGGCTCAACCTCTCACATTTCTGGCGTGGAAGCGACGCAAATCTTGTTGGTAGATAGTCGATCGGATCAGAGCCATCTCCCTTTCTTCCTCTAAAAGGTCGACTGCGTCCTGCCACGCTTGTTCAGCTTCTGATTCGTTGTAGAGTTCAAGTCAAGGAGCATTGTGAAGAAGATCACTCGGCAAGACTGCTTCAGCTCCGTAGACCAAGAAGAATGGAGTTCTTCCAGTCAACCGATTAGGCGTGGTCCGCAGTCCCCAAAGCACCGAGGGAAGTTCGTCGACCCATGCTCCAGCCGCATGCTTGAGATCACGCATCAGTCGGGGTTTCAACCCTTTGAGGATCAGGCCATTGGCTCGCTCTGCTTGCCCATTCGACTGCGGATGGGCGACTGAAGCGTAGTCGACTCGTGTGCCTTGAGAGTTGCAGAAATCCCTGAATTCCTCCAAGTCAAAGTTCGACCCATTATCTGTAATGATACTGTGCGGGACTCCATACCTGAATATCAATTCCCTGATGAAGCTAACAGCAGTACCGGCGTCAAGGTTCTTGATGGGCTTAGCTTCAATCCACTTGGTGAACTTGTCGACTACCACCAGTACATGCATGAAACCACTTCGACCTGTTCTCAAGGGACCGACCATGTCCAACCCCCATACTGCAAAAGGCCAGACGAGTGGAATGGTCTTCAGAGCTGACGCGGGCTTGTGTGACATATTTGAGTAGAACTGACATCCTTCGCACTTGTACACTATTTCCTTTGCCATCTCATTTGCCTTTGGCCAGTAAAATCCGGCTTGGTATGCTTTGGCCACGATGGTCCGAGAGGACGCATGATGACCACAGGTCCCCGAGTGGATATCATCAAGGATGATTCGACCTTCTTCTGGCGTTATGCATTTCTGACCAACTCCAGTCGCGCTCTCCCTGTATAACTGTCCTTTGATTACGGTAAAGGCTTTGGATCGACGGACGATCTGTCGGGCCTCTTCCTCATCCTCTGGGAGCTCTTTTCTCAGAATATATGCGATATATGGAACTGTCCAGTCGGGAATGACCACTAAGACCTCCATGACCAAGTCGACCACTGCTGGGACCTCAACTTCAGTCGGATCTGAGGCACTCTTGGGCTGTGGAGCTTCTTCGGTGAAAGGATCTTCTTTGACTGATGGAGTATGTATATGCTCCAAGAACACACCACTCGGAATGGCTTCTCTCTTGGAACCTATCTTTGCCAGATCATCAGCTGCTTGATTTTTTAGTCGGGGTATGTGATGGAGCTCTAACCCTTCAAACTTCTTTTCCAGCTTCCTCACTGCATTGCAGTATCCAGTCATGGCTGGGCTTCTTACGTCCCACTCCTTCATCACTTGGTTGACCACTAGATCTGAGTCGCCATAAACCATAAGGCGACGGACGCCGAGTGAAATGGCCATGCGTAACCCATACAGAAGGGCCTCGTATTCTGCCTCGTTGTTGGAGGAATCAAAGTGAATCTGGAGCACATATCTGAGCTTATCTCCTCTGGGGGAAACCAAGACCACCCCAGCACCGGAACCATTCAGCATCTTAGAACCATCAAAAAACATGGTCCAATGCTCCGAGTGAACTTCAGTCGGCTGCTGTTGTTCAATCCACTCGGCGAGGAAATCCGCTATTGCCTAGGACTTAATGGCTTTCTTTGCCTCAAACTTGATATCAAGGGGAAGAAGTTCAATCGCCCATTTCGCCACTCGACCAATTGCATCTCTGTTGTGCAGAATCTCTGAAAGTGGAGCGTCGCTGACGAATGTGATGGAATGATCAGAGAAATAGTGAGCAACCTTCTTCGTGGTCATGTATATCCCATACACAAGCTTCTAATAATGAGGGTATCTCTGCTTGGATGGAGTTAAAACTTCAGATAGATAGTATACTGGGCGTTGAACTTTGAAGGCTTTCCCTTCCTCTTCCCGCTCGACCGTAAGTACTGTACTGACGACTTGTCCTGTGGCTGCGATATAAAGCAACAGAGGCTCTTTACTGATTGGAGCAGCAAGCACCGGTTGGGTGGAGAGCAGAGCTTTTAGCTCGGCAAACGCTGCATCAGCTTCTGGAGTCCACTCGAACTTTTCTGCCTTCTTCATCAGTCGGTAAAGGGGCAACGCCTTTTCACCGAGTCGTGAGATGAATCAACTTAATGCGGCCAAGCATCCAGTAAGCTTCTGGACATCGTGCACTCACACAGGGCGTTTCATTCGGAGAATGGTGCCGATCTTCTCTGGATTAGCGTCGATCCCTCGCTCGGAAACGAGAAAACCGAGTAACTTGCCACCAGGAACTCCGAATGTGCACTTTGACGGATTGAGCTTGATATCATACCTTCTGAGGTTGGCAAATGTTTCGGCGAGGTCAACAAGCAGGTCGGAACCTTTTCGTGACTTGACCACGATATCATCCATATACGCTTCCACATTCCGACTGATTTGAGTGAGTAAACACTTCTGAATCATTCACATAAATGTGGCTCCGGCATTTTTGAGACCGAATGGCATGGTGATATAGCAGAAGCACCCGAATGGAGTGATGAAAGCTGTTTTTATCTCATCGGGTCCATACAGACGGATCTGATGGTACCCGGAATAGGCGTCTAGAAAAGATAATCTCTCGCATCCTGCGGTCGAGTCAACAATTTGATCAATGCGAGGGAGAGGAAAATGATCTTTCGGGCAGGCCCGATTGATGTGCTTGAAATCAATGCACATTCGAAGCGATGTGTCCTTCTTAGGAACCATGACGACATTAGCGAGCCACTCGGAGTGGTATATTTCTCGGATAAATCCTGCCGCCAACAGTCGAACCACTTCCTGACCAATAGCCTTTCTCTTCTGGACGGCGGACCGCCGAAGATGCTCTTTAACTGGTTTTGCTGATGAGTCGACTCTAAGGTGATGCTCAGCCAGTCCCCTGGGAACACCTGGCATGTCAGCTGGCTTCCATGCAAAAATGTCCCAGTTCTCACGGAGGAACTGGATGAGCGCTTCTTCCTATTTTGTGTCGAGTGTTGTGGAGATGTGGGTCGGTGCTGCATTGGGGTCGGTCGGGTGAATGTGAACAGGCTTCGTCTCACCGGACGACTGAAATGCAGATTCTGTGGCAGGTTTCTTGGATCGCAGCAAATCACTTGGATCTGCGTTTTGCTTGTATTCTTCAAACTCGACCGCTGTCACCTGGGAATCGGCAATCTTTAAGCCCTTCTGAAAGCACTCTTCTGCCTTTTTCTGATCACCGGTGACAGTGATCACTCCTTTGGGGCCGGGCATCTTCAGTTTGAGGTACACATAACATGGTCGAGCCATGAACCGTGCGTAAGCTGGTCTTCCCAAAATGGCGTGATACACGCTCTGAAAATCCACGACCTCAAACGTCAACTTTTCCTTGCGAAAATGTTTTGAATCACCAAACACCACGTCCAGAGCTATTTGGCCGAGTGACTCGGCCTTCTTTCCTGGTATAACTCCATGAAAGCTCATGTTACTGGTGCTCAGTCGGGACATCGGAATGCCCATTCCTTTCAGTGTGTCTGCATACAACAAGTTCAGTCCACTACCACCGTCCATCAGCACTTTCGTCAGTCGAGTGCCTTCGACAACTGGGTCGACCACCAAAGCTTGCCTCCTGGGGGTGGCAATATGAGTCGGGTGATCAGACTGGTCGAATGTGATGGGTGTTTGGGACCATCTCAGATAACTTGGTTTCGCTGAGGCAACCATGTTCACCTCACGATTAATGACCTTCAGTCGACTCTTGCTTTCCACATCTGCGAAGATCATCAGAGTAGAGTTGACATGCGGATATCCTCCCTCACTATCCTCTTTGTCTTCGGCCTTGTCCGACTCCTTTTCCTTGTCCTTAGACTGTTTTCCTTGAAACTGCTGGATCAAGAGTCGACATTGGCGAGTGGAATGCTTCGGGTAAATGATATTGCCCTCTCCATCTTTCTTCGTGTGGATGTGACACGGCATATGCATCATGTCGTTCCCTTCTTTATCCTTCACCTTCTTAGGGTTCCAGGATCCTTTTGGTTTCCCTTTAAACTTTCCCTGAGTCACGGCCAGAGCCTCTCCAGGAGCTGCCGGTTCAGCCTTCCGCTTCTGTTTCCGACTGGTGTTTCCCTTCTCCGACTGACTCGGCTTGTACTTGCCGCTTCGGAGTCGGTCTTCCTCTTTGCCGTTGGCATACTTGGTAGCAATCTCCATCATCCGACTCAGGGTCATATCTCTGGTTCAACCAAATTTCAGACTCAATTCTCTGTTCTTGATGCCATCCTTGAAGGCGCAAACTGCCTGATGGTCAGACATGTTCTCCACGGTATGGTGCAAAGTGATCCATCTCTGAATATACTCTCTGAGAGTCCCATTCGTCTTCTGTACACAGACTTGCAGCTCTGTCAATCCAGCTGGTCGCTTGCAAGTTCCTTCAAATGTTCTGACGAACACTCGGGACAGATCTTCCCAAGTGTAAATGCTGCTAGGAGGTAACTGATTCAACCACGCTCTGGCAGAACCTTCCAACATGAGGGGCAAATGCTTCATGGCTACCTCGTCATTCCCACCACCAATCTGAACCGCCACTCGGTAGTCCTCGAGCCAAGTTTCAGGCTTAGACTCACCAGTGAACTTGCTGACTCCTGTTGCCAACCTGAAATTGGGGGGAATCACCGCGGCTCTGATGGCCCTGCTGAAACATTCTGGACCAGAAACATGCACTCGACTGCTTGTGGGCGCATCTCTGTCGAGCCCGCCCCGATGGGCTCTGTTTCGGTCGACCAAGCCTTGCACGATAATGGATCGCGCGTCGAAGCCTGGTTCTCGGGGGTCGACTGGAGCTCTTCGCCACACACTTAGTTGACGCCTGTCATCTTGCTGCCGAGGAGCGTAAGACCCACCCCTCAGAGGGGGAGTGGGCACTCGACGCCTATCATCACGATCGTGTCGATCGCTGTACTGATCTCGCCGATTCTCGCATCCTTCACGCCACGGGGGCAGTCTGGGACTATGAGCCGACTGAACTATATTCGCAGTGACGGATCGACTGTGAATTCTATTACGCGACTGCGACATGGCTGAATTCTGGTCTCCTGCTGCTCGGAGCAAATCCCTGATCTGCATCAAGCCTCTGCCAGCTTCCGACTGAGAGGGCTGGATGGACTCTGCTATACGGGTTGCAGCTGCTAAATTCTGAATTGGGGTTCGATATACCTGAGTCGGCGGGAAGAGCTGACGTCGATTGGCGTCGGGTGCTCGTTGCCGCGCGTGCTCGTCGAGTGCTCGCTGAAGATTCTCCAGACGAGTGCGTTCAGCCAGATTGGCCAAACGTGCTTCCTCCAAGGTGCGAGCCTCAGGGGTTTCTCCCGCGATGGGAGTATGCAGGGCATCCATGTTCCTGCGGCGAAGTTCTTCCCTCTGTAGAGAGTCGAGTGGCTCGGGCTGGTACTCTTCGTGGTCCCGTACTGGGTCGCCTCCACCGCCTGCCCCGCCTTCATGGGCGAAGCCAGGAGGACTGCGGGGCCCGTTGACCATCAAAATTTCCGCCGCCGGATCACTGCTATCGCACTCGGATGCAGTCTCTACGGAGCCAGTCGACTGATCGAGCAGGCCATAGAGGGATTCGTCGGGCTCGATTGCCACAACTTGAGCGGTGGCCGTCTGGCGAGCCACTGCGTGCTTCACCCACCGCTGAAGTCTCGACCGACCAGAGAGCTTGCGCTGGTGGGAGACCGGGAGGGTAGCCGATAGGGGAGTCGACCGATACGGGGTCAACGGTTGTCGCAGCAGAACACTGCGGACACATGCGCGAAAATGCGTCGCTCCGCGGACGGGGAGCGCATCAACGTCGAGTGGAGCCTCCTGGAGCCATGCGGAGTCGTCGGCGATGAAGGTGAGAGCGCCAAGATGGATCTCACGGCCCTCGACCAAGACTCCAGTAGCAACCATGATGAAAGTACTCGGAAGAATCGCAACTTCTCCAAAAAATCGCTAAAACACCGGCCCCACGGTGGGCGCCAACTGTCGTGGTTCTAAGTCTGACAGTAGAGTGGGGGGTAGGTATGGAGAGGCAAGGTCCTAGCTATGGAGAGGTTGTAAACACAAGAGATGTACGAGTTCAGGCCCTTCTCGGAGGAAGTAAAAGCCCTATGTCTCGGAGCCCGGAGGCGGTCGAGTGGATTATATGAATATGGATTACAGGGGTGCGAACCCTTCTGCCTGTGGAGGGGGGTGGCTTATATAGAGTGCGCCAGGACCCCTGCCAGCCCACGTAATGAAGGGTTTAAAATACATTAAGTCTGGGGCGTTACTGGTAACGTCCCACATAAAGTGTCTTAACTACCATAAAGTCTACTTAATTACAGACCGTTGCAGTACAGAGTGCTTCTTGACCTTCTGACGGTCGAGTGAGTCTTCATGGTCGAGTCCTTCAAGTCAGTCGAGTGGGTTCCTCGTAGGTCGACTGGAAGGTGATCTCTTCTAAGGGTGTCCTTGGGTAGGGTATTTAGATCAGGTCTATGACCCTACCCTAGGTACATGACTCCATCACCCACCGCAGCGTCACGACCAGAGGCCTTTCGCTGGCGAAGACTACTTTTGTCAGGATAGACTGTAGTACTTGTCCCCTTTCAAATCCCGCCGTTGTGGAATCCCTTCCCACTCATATTTGGGAAGAGGACCAAGGCCACTATATATAGGACTTAGCCACCACCATAGAGGGGGGAGATCAGAACAAGTAGAACACCACACCAGCTCAAGAACACCTCACCTCCTGAGGCTTGTTCATCCTTTGTACTAGTTCATCCATAGGCCCCCAAGGAAATCCACCACACCACACTATATTAGGGTATTACACCACAACGGTGTCCCGAACCAGTATAAATCTCTGTGTCTTTGTGTCTCTTTGAGCTCGACATGCTAGGCTAGGAGGATCGCGAGTAGGGAGGCTAGGCAGGTTGAGATCTCCGCACGCACCCCAGAGTTTGAACCTCTCAAGGGTTGCCGGATCCCTAAATCCAACACTGCCATTCTGGGGTCTGCCTTCTCCTTGCAGGCACGGTGGAGAACCTGGAGCTTGTGGAAGTTGGCACCCATGGCTTGAAGGAGTTGGTCCTCCTTGGAGATGCCGCTAACGCTCGGTTCGTCAACAACCTAGAGCCCGGCGGTGGTGAGGATTTCCTTGTCAAAGACCTCCCCCTCGACTGGCGACATGGCGCCTGCCTCCCCTGGAATATTGACGAAGAGGTCTTCGCCATTCTTCAAGTACCTGCTCGGGGCAGAGGCTAATGAGGAGGAGGGTTGGTCATTGACCACCTCGTCCCTGGCAGGATCCTTGGCGGCCTCGCCAGCGGTGGCCTTGCCGGCCTCCCCAGCAGGCCCCGCGGTGGCCTCCTCGGCAGCAGCCTTGCCGGCCTCTCCGACGGGCTCCTCAGCCACCTTCTCCCCGGTAGGATCCTTATCGGCCTCCCTAGCAAGCCCCATGGAGGCCTCTTCAGTGGGTCTCTTGGAAGCCTCCTCAGCATCAATGGTGGAGGCCTCGGCCTCGGCGTCCCTGGCGGTCTCCATGATCACCTCATCAACGTCCGCTCGATCTGCCAAGGGAGAATCTGAGGACAAGGGAATGAAAAAGGCAAAATCAAAATTAGAAAAGTTCAAAACAGAGAGAATGGAAGAAGTCAAAATGGTGGATAGCAAGGAGCAGAAGGTGTCTACTTACCTACGGCAGGTAGGGAGGGTGCGTCCCCCTTCCCGGCGACGTCTGTTGCCGGGACGGGGTCACCGGCGCTTGTGCCCGCCTCCGCCTCCTCCGAACGCAAGGGCTCGTCAGTGAGTGCCCTTGCCGGGGATGCCCTCTGGTTGGCGTGGGTGATGGGGGCGGTGTGTTAGGAGGCGGCCCTTAGGGTCTCCTCCTACTCCTATTCCCTTCCTGCAGTTCCGGCAAGATCACCAGTAAGGAGACATGCTCCAACACCCGCCAACAAGAGATAAGTGACAAACTCATGCTGGGGGCTGCGCCGGGGGCTGGACTCCAGACTAGTGAAGATCACCCCCGAAGCACGAGGGGTGCTTGCCGGGGGCTGAGTACTCGTCGAGGCCCTGGCCCTTTTCACCCTCTGGGCCAGCATCTCCGTGTCACTACAAGCAGTGAAATCAGATCAAGGTCAAGTAATTCAACTAAGGAATCGGGGAATAGATGGATGGAGCAGAGTGCATACTCCTCCTCCTATTCTTCTGCCCTCCTCTTCTTCCTCGGGTTGAATAACCCAAGGTCATATTTGGCCGCTAGGATGGAGACTGCCGGGGAAGGAGATAGAGTCCTTATGCGCCCCGCCGCAGGAGAAGCGGCGGCGCATCTGCTCGCGGAGGAGGAAGCAGCGCCACGCCTGGTCGAAGAGGAGGCAGCAGCTGCGGCCTTCTCCAACGTTGCGGCCCTCTTTGCGCTGCGTCCGCCTCCAATGCCTCCACGGCTGCGCGCCTCGTCTGGCGCATGGGCCCTGTCTGAGCACGTTGCCGCTGTGTGGTCTTGCCGGGGCGAACTGGCTTGTTGGAGCCGGTCCGTCGCAAGACGTGCCTCTTCTTCGGGGCCAGGGGCTCGTCTGCCTCGGACGCCTCCCCAGCCGGCTCTTCGGCTGCCTCCGCGGTAGGGGGAGCCCCGGCACCAGCACCGCTTGTCTCTCCAGCAGGCTCCACCCACTTGAGGAATCTTTGTTCCTCTTCGGCCTCCTCGGCCTCGTCCTCCACGGCGCTGCAGCTTCCAGCCTCCGCTGCAAGGTCCGCCTCCTTCGCACTGGCGGCAATATATGCCAGCTCTCGGTTGGTGGTGGGGTGGATGAGTTCTGGCTCGTTGCGGACGCGGCCCTCCGACAAGTTGTCGAAGAACTGTTGCGCCTCCTCCGCCTCTGGCTCATCCCAGGTTGGATCCAGGCCATCAGCGTTAAAGGCAAGCATCGTGGCAATAATATCGGTCTGGCGAGAGTTATTGATCATCAGGTGCATGATACGTCCATTTTGCATCATGCTTTTATATCAATATTTATTGCATTATGGGCTGTTATTACACATTATATCTCAATACTTATGGCTATTCTCTCTTATTTTACAAGGTTTACCATGAAGAGGGGGAATGCCGGCAGCTGGAATTCTGGCTGGAAAAGGAGCAAACATTGGAAACCTATTCTGCACTGCTCCAAAAATCCCAAAACTCCACAAAACTTATTTTTGGAATTAATAAGAATTATTGAGTGGAAGAAACACCTCAGGGGGCCCACATCCTGGCCAGGAGGGTGGGAGGCGCCCCCACCCCTACTGGGCGCACCCCCTGTCTCCTGGGCCACCTGGTTGCCCTCCGGTGTCCATCTTCTGCTATATGAAGGCTTTTACCCTGGAAAAACTCATGGGCAAGCTTACAGGACGAAACTCCGCCGCCACGAGGCAGAACCTTGGCGGAACAAATCTAGAGCTCTGGCAGAGTTGTTCTGCCGGGGACACTTCCCTCCGGGAGGGGGAAATCATCACCATCGTCATCACCAACGATCCTCTCATCGGGAGGGGGTCAATCTCCATCAACATCTTCACCAATACCATCTCCTCTCAAAACCCTAGTTCATCTCTTGTATCCAATCTTGTATCAAAACCACAAATTGGTACCTGTGGGTTGCTAGTAGTGTTGATTACTCCTTGTAGTTGATGCTAATTGGTTTACTTGGTGGAAGATCATATGTCCAGATCCTTAATGCATAATATTACTCCCCTGATTATGAACATGAATATGCTTTGTGAGTAGTTATGTTTGTTCCTGAGGACATGGGTGAAGTCTTGCTATTAGTAGTCATCTGAATTTGCTATTCGTTCGATATTTTGATGAGATGTATGTTGTAGTTCCTCTAGTGGTGTTATGTGAACGTCGACTACATGACACTTCACCATTATTTTGGGCCTAGAGGAAGGCATTGGGAAGTAATAAGTAGATGATGGGTTGCTAGAGTGACAGAAGCTTAAACCCTAGTTTATGCGTTGCTTCGTTAGGGTCTAATTTGGATCCATATGTTTAATGATGTGGTTAGGTTTACCTTAATACTTCTTTTGTAGTTGAGGATGTTTGCAATAGGGGTTAATCATAAGTGGTATGCTTGTCCAAGTAAGGGCAGTACCCAAGCACCGGTCCACCCACATATCAAATTATCAAAGTACCGAATGCAAATCATATGAGAGTGATGCAAACTAGCTTGACGATAATTCCCATGTGTCCTCGGGAGCTCCTTTCTCATTATAAGAAATTGTCCAGGCTTATCCTTTGCTACAAAAAGGATTGGGCCACCTTGCTGCACTTTATTTACTTTCATTGCTTGTTACTCGTTACAATTTATCTTATCACAAAACTATCTGTTACCTACAATCTCAGTGCTTGCAGAGAAAACCTTAATGAAAACCGCTTATCATTTCCTTCTGCTCCTCGTTGGGTCTGACACTCTTACTTATCTAAAGGACTACGATAGATCCCCTACACTTGTGGGTCATCAAGGCTCTTTTCTGGCGCCGTTGCCGGGGAGTGTAGCACTTTTGGTGAGTGGAACTTGGTAAGGAAACATTTATATAGTGTGCCGAAATTTTCTGTTACTTGTCACTATGGAAACTAATCCTTTGATGGGCTTGTTCGGGGTATCTTCACCCTGACCAGAAGAGCAAATAGTTGCTCCTCAACCTACTGAACTTTTTGAAAATGTTGACTTTGAGATTCCTTCGGGTATGATAGAGAAACTGCTAGCTAATCCATTTGCAGGAGATGGAACATTGCATCCCGATTTACACCTTATCTTTGTGGATGAAGTTTGTGGATTATTTAAGCTTGCAGGTATTCCCGATGATGTTGTCAAAAGGAAGGTCTTCCCTTTATCTTTGAAGGGAGAGGCATTGACATGGTATAGGCTATGTGATGATACGAGATCTTGGAATTATAAACGATTGAAGTCGGAATTTCACCAGAAGTTCTATCCTATGCACATTGTTCATCGTGATCGTGATTACATATATAATTTCTGGCCTTGCGAAGGAGAAAGCATCGCTCAAGCTTGAGGCTTAAGTCAATGTTATATTCATGCCCCAATCATGAGCTCTCCAGAGAAATGATTATTCAAAATTTTTATGCTCAGCTTTCTCTCAATGATCGCAACCTGCTTGATACTTCCTGTGCTGGCTCTTATATGCTGAAGATTATTGACTTCAAATGGGACTTATTGGAAAGAATTAAATGAAACTCTGAAGATTGGGGTTCCGACAATGGTAAGGAGTCAGGTATGACACCTAAGTTTGATTGTGTTGAATCTTTTATGAATACCGATGCTTTTTGTGGATTTAGCGCTAAATATGGACTTGACTCTGAGATAGTAGCTTCTTTCTGTGAATCTTTTGCTACTCACGTTGATCTCCCTAAGGAGAAGTGGTTTAAATATAATCCTCCCATTGAAGTAAAAATAGTTGCACCTATTACAGTTGAAGAAAAGACTGTCACTTATAGTGATCCTATTGTTCCTACTACTTATGTTGAGAAACCTCCTTTTCCTGTTAGGACAAAGGATCATGCTAAAACTTCGGCTGTTGTTCGTAAGAGTAATACTAGGACTTATACACCTCCTAAGCAAATCAAAGATGAACCTAGTATTGCTATGGTTAAAGATCTCTTGGATGATGATTTAGATGGGCATGTTATTTATTTCTTTGGTGAGGCTGCTAATATTGCTAGACCAGATACTAAGATACATAGACCTGTTGTAGGCATGCCTGTTATTTCTGTTAAAATAGGAGATCATTGTTATCATGACCTATGTAATATGGGTGCTAGTGCTAGTGCAATACCATATGACTTATATAAAGAAATTATGCACGACATTGCACCAGTTGAATTGGAAGGTATTAATGTTACTATTAAGCTTGCTAATAGGGATACCATTAACCCAGTTGGGATAGTTAGAGATGTTGAAGTCTTGTGTGGGAAGGTTAAATACCCTTCTGATTTTCTTTTCTTGGTTCCCCGCAAGATGACTTTTGTCCCATTATTTTTGGTAGACCCTTCTTGAATACAGTTAATGCTAGGATTGATTGTGAAAAGGATACTGTTACAATTGTCTTAGAGGGTATGTCTCATGAGTTTAATTTTGCTAAGTTTCGTAGACAACCTCGTGATAGAGAATCACCTAGTAAGGATGAGATTATTGGTCTTGCTTCCATTGCTGTACCTCCTACTGATCCGTTAGAACAATATTTGCTTGACCATGAAAATGATATGTTTATGAAAGAAAGAAGGGAAATAGATGAAGTGTTCCTTAAACAGGAACCTATGCTGAAACACAACCTTCCCGTTGAAATTCTTGGGGATCCCCCTCCACCCAAGGGTGATCCTGTGTTTGAACTCAAACCATTACCTGATAATCTTAAGTATGCCTACCTTGATGAAAAGAAAATATATCATGTTATTATTAGTGCTAACCTTTCAGAGAAAGAAGAAGAAAGATTATTGAAAACTCTGAAGAAGCACCACGCTGCTATTGGATATACTCTGGATGATCTTAAGGGCATTAGTCCCACGTTATGCCAACACAAAATTAATTTGGAGGCCGATGCTAAACCAGTTAGAGAGCCTCAACGGCGATTGAATCCCAAGATGAAAGAAGTGGTAAGAAAGGAGATACTAAAGCTCCTTGAGGCAGGTATAATTTATCCCGTTGCTGATAGTGATTGGGTAAGCCCTGTCCATTGTGTTCCTAAAAAGGGAGGTATTACTGTCATTTCTAATGATAAAGATGAATTGACCCCGCAAAGAATTATTACAGGTTATAGGATGGTAATTGATTTCCATAAATTAAATAAAGCTACTAAGAAAGATCATTAGCGCTTACCTTTTATTGATCGAATGCTAGAAAGGCTATCCAAACACACACATTTCTGCTTTCTAGATGGTTATTCTGGTTTCTCTCAAATACCTGTGTCAGCGGGGGATCAATCAAAAACTACTTTTACTTGCTCTTTCGGTACTTTTGCTTATAGACGTATGCCATTTGGTTTATGTAATGCACTTTCTACCTTTTCAAAGATGTATGATGGCTATATTCTCTGACTTTTGTGAGATGATTTGTGAGGTATATCCGTTTATGGATCCTGTTTTGATGATTGCTTGAGCAACCTTGATCGAGTTTTGCAAAGATGCGAAGACACTAGTCTCATCTTGAATTGGGAAAAGTGCCACTTTATGGTTAATGAAGGCATTGTTTTGGGGCATAAGATCTCCGAGAGAGGTATTGAAGTTGACAAAGCTAAAATTGATGCTACTGAAAAGATGCCATGTCCCAAGGACATAAAAGGTATAAGAAGTTTCCTTGGTCATGCCGGTTTTTATAGGAGGTTCATTAAGGACTTTTCGAAAATCTCTAGGCCTCTAACTAATTTATTGCAAAAAGATATTCCTTTTGTCTTTCATGATGATTGTGTAGAAGCATTTGAAATACTTAAGAAAGCTTTGATCACTGCACCTATTATTCAGCCACCTGATTGGAATTTACCTTTTGAAATTATGTGTGATGCTAGTGATTATGCTATAGGTGTTGTTTTAGGGCAATGAGTCGATAAGAAATTGAATGTTATCCAGTATGCTAGTAAGACTCTTGATACTGCCCAGAGAAATTATTCTACTACTGAAAAAGAATTCTTAGCAATTGTGTTTGCATGTGATAAGTTTAGACCTTATATTGTTGATTCCAGAGTTACTATTCACACTGATCATGCTGCTATTAAATATCTTATGGAAAAGAAAGATGCTAAGCCTAGACTCATTAGATGGGTTCTCCTGCTCCAAGAATTTGATTTGCATATTATTGATAGGAAGGGAGCTGAGAACCCCATTATAGACAACATGTCTAGGTTAGAGAATGTTCTTGATGACCCACTGCCTATTGATGATAGCTTTCCTGATGTACAATTAGCGGTCGTTAATGCTTATCATAATGCTCCTTGGTATGCTGATTATGCTAATTAGATTGTTGCTAAATTTATACCACCTAGTTTCACATACCAGCAAAAGAAAAAGTTCTTTTATGAGTTAAGACATTACTTGTGGGATGACCCACACCTTTGTAAAGAAGGAGTAGATGGTGTTATTAGACGTTGTGTACCTGAGTATGAACAGGAACAGATCCTACGCAAGTGTCACTCTGAATCATATGGAGGACACCACGCTGGAGATAGAACTGCACATAAGGTACTGCAATCCGGTTTTTATTGGCCTACTCTCTTCAAAGATGCTCGTAAGTTTGTCTTATCTTGTGATGAATGTCAAAGAATTGGTAATATTAGTAGACATCAAGAAATGCCTATGAATTATTCTCTTGTTATTGAATCGTTTGATGTTTGGGGCTTTGATTATATGGGACCTTTTCCTGCCTCTATTGGTTAGACACATATTTTAGTTGCTGTTGATTACGTTACTAAGTGGGTAGAAGCTATTCCAACTAGTAGTGCTGGTCATAACACTTCTATTAAAATGCTTAAAGACGTTATTTTTTCGAGGTTTGGAGTCCCTAGATATCTTATGACTGAGGGTGGTTCACATTTTATTCATGGTGCTTTCCGTAAGATGCTTGCTAAGTATGATGTTGGTCATAGAATCGCATCTCCTTATCATCCGCAGTCTAGTGGTCAAGTAGAGTTGAGCAATAGATAGCTCAAATTAATTTTGAAAAGACTGTCAATAGATCTAGAAAGAATTGGTCCAAAAAACTTGATGATGCATTATGGGCCTATAAAACTGCATACAAAAATCCTATGGGTAGTTTATGGAAAGGCTTGTCATTTACCTCTAGAACTTGAACATAAAGAATATTGGGCTATTAAAGAGCTCAACTATGACTTCAAACTTGCCGGTGAGAAGAGGTTGTTTGATATTAGCTCACTTGATGAATGGAGAACCCAAGACTATGAGAATGCCAAGCTATTCAAAGAAAAAGTCAAACGCTGGCATGACAAAAGGATACAAAAGCGTGAGTTTAATGTAGGTGATTATGTGTTATTATTCAACTCTTGTTTAAGATTTTTTGTAGGAAAACTTCTTTCTAAATGGGAAGGTCCTTACGTTATCGAGGAGGTCTATCGTTCTGGTGCCATAAAAATCAACAACTTCGAAGGCACAAGTCCGAGGGTGGTGAACGGTCAAAGAATTAAACATTATATCTCATATAATCCTATCAATGTTGAAACTAATATTATTGAGACCGTAACCCCGGAGGAATACATACGGGACACTTTCCAGAATGTTCCAGACTCCGAAAAGGAATAGGTATGTGGTACGGTAAGTAAACCGACTCCAAAACAATTCTAATGGCAATTTTTATCATTTTTGGAATATTTTAGGAAGAAAGAAGTAGTCCGGGAAGGACACGAGGCCTCCACGAGGGTGGAGGGCGCGCCCACCCTTACTGGGCGCGCCCCCCTGTCTCGTGGCCACCTCCTGTGCCTCCCGGACTCCTTTTTCTGGCACGTTACGTATTTTGGTCGATAAAAATTCATTATATAAACTCCCGAAGGTTTTGACCACCGTATCACGCAAATATCCTCTGTTTCGAGTTGTTCCTATTGCAGATTAAGAGCAAGATGTCTTCCCAAGAGTCAGTCGGGGAGAGCCGGGTGTCTCATCCAACACCAGGACCAGGAGCAAATAGCGATGCTTATCACTTTGGACCATCAACGGAGGATGAGATGGAGGCCGACCTGAAAAGGATAGATGCCATGGAGCAAATAGTTACTTCTCGTCTCCAAGCATAATTCATGATGGGGGAACTACATAGCTTGGCTATTCCAAATTCGGTCATCCCTTCCAACTTTAGATTTCTTTCTTATGAAAATATGAAAAAGAGCGTCACTTGTTCTCCAGAAGCTATGCAGCATCCTTGGGTAAAGGGAGCTTTAACCGTTACGGGCAAGCTCCGTAAAGAAATTATGGACCTCAAACAACAAGTCAATAAGCTCAAGGAGGAGAACCGTATCCTGAGGGGCATCATCGCCAAGAAGATCATAACACTAACCGTGAAGAAGGAGACATAATCACATGGGTATGGGCACTCCCCTTGGAAACTGCCAAGCTTGGGGGAGGTGCCCCGGTATCGTATTACCATCACACTTCTATCTTTACTGTTTTATTTAGTTCGATCCTTTTAGTAGTATCTTGATCTAGTAGATTGAAGTTTTGATATCAAGTAGTTTTGAGTTTTGCTTTGTGATCTCTTTATGTAATCGAGTCCGTGAGCTATCTATAATAAAGATTAGCGTTGAGTCAAGGGCTTTGCTATCTGGCTATGATCTTGAGAAAGTAGAAAGAATAAAAGAGTTCATATTGATCTTATGGATAGTAATGACTTCACACATAGAAAGTATGAGGCATAAAAGTTGTTGAGATTTGATAAACGTAGTTTTGGTCATCGTTGCAATTAATAGGAAGTAATAAGGAAAGAGAGGTTCACATAAAAATATATTATCTTGGACATCTTTTATGATGGGGAAGCACTCATTAAGTATGACATGCTAAAAGATTTGATGTTGGACAAGTAAGACAACATAATGGTTTATGTTTTGTCACATCTCAGTTAAAGTATATTGTCATTGACCTTCCAAACATGTTGAGCTTGCCTTTCCCCCTCATGCTAGCCAAATTCCTTGCACCAAGTAGAGGTACTACTTGTGCTTCCAAATATCCTTAAACCCAGTTTTGCCATGAGAGTCCACCATACCTACCAATGGATTGAGTAAGATCCTTCAAGCAAGTTGTCATGTTGAAGGCAATAAAAATTGCTATCTAAATATGTATGACTTATTAGTGCAGAGAAAATAAGCTTTATACGATCTTATTGTGGGAGCAATAAAGGCGACGGACTGCATAATAAAGGTGCACATACAAGGGGCAATATAAAGTGACGTTCTTTTGCATTAAGATTTTGTGCATCCAACCCTAAACGCACATGACAACCTCTTCTTCCCATTGCGAAGGGCCTATCTTTTACTTTATGTTTTTACTTACGCTTGAGTTAAGGTGATCTTCACCTTTCCCTTTTTCATTTTATCCTTGGCAAGCTCCTCGTGTTTGAAAGATCATGATATATATATCCAATTGGATGTAAGTTAGCATGGGTTATTATTGTTGACATCACCTAAAGGTGAATACGTTGGGAGGCAACAAAATAAGCCCCTATCTTTCTCACTGTCCGGCTGAAACTCCATAACCACAAGTATTGTGTGAGTGTTAGCAATTGTAGAAGACTACATGATAGTTGAGTGTGTGGACTTGCTGAAAAGCTCTATTCTTGACTCTTTCTGATGTTATGATAAATTGCAATTGCTTCAATGACTGAGATTATAGTTTGTTAGCTTCCAATGAAGTTTCTGAACCATGCTTGACATAGTAAATTGATCGTTACTTGAGCATAAGAAATCATATGATAAAATCTATTTATGTTGCTGTTGTATATAAGAATGATCATGATGCCGTCATGTCCATATTTTATTTTTATCGACACCTCTATCTCTAAACATGTGGACATATTTTTCGATTTCGGCTTCCGCTTGAGGACAAGCGAGGTCTAAGCTTGGGGGAGTTGATACGTCCATTTTGCATCATGCTTTTATATCAATAATTATTGCATTATGGGCTACTATTACACATTATATCTCAATACTTATGGCTATTCTCTCTTATTTTACAAGGTTTACCATGAAGAGGGGGAATGCCGGCAGCTGGAATTCTGGCTGGAAAAGGAGCAAACATTGGAAACCTATTCTGCACTGCTCCAAAAATCCCGAAACTCCATGAAACTTATTTTTGGAATTAATAAGAATTATTTAACGGAAGAAACACCTCAGGGGGCCCACACCCTGGCCAGGAGGGTGGGGGCGCGCCCACCCCTACTGGGCGCGTCCCTTGTCTCCTGGGCCCCCTGGTGCCCTCCCGTGTCCATCTTCTGCTATATGAAGGATTTTACCTTGGAAAAAATCATGGGCAAGCTTACGGGACGAAACTCCGCCGCCACGAGGCAGAACCTTGGCGGAACCAATCTAGAGCTCTGGCATAGCTATTCTGCCAAGGACACTTCCCTCCGTGAGGGGGAAATCATCACCATCGTCATCACCAACGATCCTCACATCGGGAGGGGGTCAATCTCCATCAACATCTTCACCAACACCATCTCCTCTCAAAACCCTAGTTCATCTCTTGTATCCAATCTTTTATCAAAACCACAAATTGGTACCTGTGGGTTGCTAGTAGTGTTGATTACTCCTTGTAGTTGATGCTAATTGGTTTACTTGGTGGAAGATCATATGTTTAGATCCTTAATGCATATTATTATTCCTCTGATTATGAACATGAATATGCTTTGTGAGTAGTTACGTTTGTTCCTGAGGACATGGGTGAAGTCTTGCTATTAGTAGTCATGTGAATTTGGTATTCGTTCGATATTTTGATGAGATGTATGTTGTCTTTCCTCTAGTGGTGTTATGTGAACGTCGACTACGTGACACTTCACCATTATTTTGGGCCTAGAGGAAGGCATTGGGAAGTAATAAGTAGATGATGGGTTGCTAGAGTGACAGAAGCTTAAACCCTAGTTTATGTGTTGCTCCGATAGGGTCTGATTTGGATCCATATGTTTAATGCTGTGGTTAGGTTTACCTTAATACTTCTTTTGTAGTTGCGGATGCTTGCAATAGGGGTTAATCATAAGTGGGATGCTTGTCCAAGTAAGGGCAGTACCCAAGCACCGGTCCACCCACATATCAAATTATCAAAGTACCAAACGCAAATCATATGAGCGTCATGAAAACTAGCTTTACGATAATTCCATGTGTCCTCGGGAGCTCCTTTCTCATTATAAGAAATTGACCAGGCTTATCCTTTGCTACAAAAGGATTGGGCCACCTTGCTGCACTTTATTTACTTTCATTGATTGTTACTCGTTACAATTTATCTTATCACAAAACTATCTTTTACCTACAATTTCAGTGCTTGCAGAGAAAACCTTACTGAAAACCGCTTATCATTTCCTTCTACTCCTCGTTGGGTTCAACACTCTTACTTATCGAAATGACTACGATAGATCCCCTACACTTGTGGGTCATCAGTGCACCCTGCCTGCAACCTGAATGGGTGTCTGGTCTTGCCGGCCTTTGTGGCCTTGCTGACCCACCCACCGTTGCCGTCCTCATTCGTCTTGAGCTGGGAGAGTCTCTGGCTGACGGAAGCGTGCTACATCATGGTGAAATTGTGCTTTAAAACGGGGTGGAGCCTGATGATGTCCGCCGCGTTCCTAAAATCCCAGGTCGGCCTCCCCTTCTGATGCAAGGGAGCGATGCGGCGGCGGATGAAATCAGCCCCAACCATCTCTAGCGTGAGGCTGGCGGAGATGAGGCGGAGGATCCTGGTGGTGGCGACCGAGAGCTTCGCATCATTGGGGTAGGAGTCGCTCCAGTCGTCATCGCGGACCGGCGGGCTCTGATGAACCTCGCAGAAGTGCCATGGCTCTTTCTCCACAATCCAGCACCACCGGCCCCGCCATTCGTCCCACCGCTCCTTCTAGAAGCCCTCCAGATATGCACCCTTGCATAGAGGCCTCGGGATCCAAGCGATGGAGCCAGAGATGGCATCCCCTTGCTGAAACTGGGGGAAGAAGTAATGGGGAAAGAGCGCCGTGCTGGGGTAGAACCCGACGAAGCCCTCACTGAGATGGGCAAAAGGGGCCATGCACGCCACCGCATTCGGCATGAAATCCAGGAGGTGGAAGCCGTAGGTTTGCATGATTTCATTGAAAAATCTAAGAAAGGGGGGCAAAGGCCGCAGGAGAAATAGTCAATGTAAAAGGGGTAAACATTCGGGCCGGCCCTAGCGAAGGAAGCAGGAATGACCTTGGTAGCGGGATGCCCAGTCGTCTCCTTCCCCCACAAGCGCAGGAACTGGTCCTTGAGCGTGAGCACATCAATCGTCAGAGGGAAGAGGGTGTGCTCCTTCCGCATCTTCACTAGCTCACTCTCCGGCAACTCCTTCCCCGCGGCGGCCTTGGCCGCTTTCTTGCCCTTGCTAACCTTGGGCGCCATGGCGGCTATGGATGGGCAAAAGATTGAAAGGCGATGAAGGCGCTGCGGCCGTGAGCAGGGGCGCAAACCTATGGTTCAGATTTGGGGGAGAAGAGGGGAACAATGGTTCTGAGATTGGGAGAAACAGAGAAGGTAAATGAGCAGTGCCCCTGCGGTTTTTCCTTTTTATGAGGAAGGCGCGAGCCAGCTCTTTACCGTTTACTACGAGTTGACGCATGCGTGCCACGCCCATCCCACACATGACCCCCACGTCACGCACTCGATGCGAGTTGGGGGGGAAGCACAACTACCAGAAAGATCGTGGTGATTCGCCTCTACCACGCCCGCCCGCGCACTGCTTTGGGCCTGGCCCAACTATGCCTTGCGCTTATGTGTGGCCCAGGCCCGGGGGCTCCTGTCAGTGTACAAAAGTATGGGTACTTCAGTACCCCTTACCTATGAACGAACGGTCGCAGCCACCCCTACAGCAAGGCTTGCCGAGGCAGAGGAAGATAGCAGGAGACAAGAACAAAGAACATGAAGGCAAGTACTCAGAGGTAGAGAGCAGCAAGAGGCAAGCAGGGCCACGCTCGGCAATGAATCTTGCCGAGGCGACCTGGGAGGCCCCCGGCAAGCCCCTTGCCGGGGCAACTTGCGAAGGGACCAGCAGGGCCACCACACTTGAGGTTGAGAGCTCTGACACCATCGACAATGTTCAAGATCAAGGCTTAAAGAGCACATGCCTGGTAGCATGCGGCTCCTCATGAAGATCAACGTCCCACGAGTCCACGTGGGATCAAATGATGAAGACCCCCAGCAAGACCCTTGCCGGGGACAGCTCCAAGGCCCCCGGCAAGCCTTGCTGGGGATGATCGCTGGGCCACAGCCAGGCCCACGCTCGGTGGGGTTCCGCCACCTCACCACCACTCCAATGCGATGATAAGCATGCCAACAAAGCAGGCGCTTGCGTGGCGGCATGCAGATCCTCGTGGAAGCCTACCACTTCGCCAACACAACAACTGGTTGGACAGCGTAGCGCTGCATACCTCATCGGCCCGAACGCGTGGCAAGGCGAGGGGAAGCGGCGAAGGATGGAATGGCCTTTGTTGTCGTCCCCAATAAAGCAAGAGGACATGTGGGCATCGCATTAAATGCGCTTGTCGTACGTTGATCAAGCGATAAGCTTGTATCACTGTAGCTTGCCACCTCCTGTGTACCACTGTGGCAATCCCTTTGTGTATAAAAGGAGGCCCGAGGCACAAAGAGAGATGATTCGGACTTTTGGACAAAACTTGCATCATAGCTAGTTCAAAAGCTCAAGAACACTCATATAACCAGATAAAGCAGGACTAGGGTATTACGCATCTTCGCTGCCCGAACCTGGATAAAAATCCTCTGTGTCCTAACGGCTCGACCTGCTCTTCACGCAAGTAGTCTCCCGCTGAACGTAGAAGGGATCCTTGTGACCCCATAGGTGTTCCCCGACAATACGTCTCCAACGTATCTATAATTTTCGATTGTGACATGTTGTTATATTATCAATCTTGGATGTTTTATAATCATTTTATAGTCATTTTATATCATTTTTTGGTACTAACCTATTGACATAGTGCCAAGTGCCAGTTGTTGTTTTCTGCATGTTTTTTACATCACAGGAAATCAATACCAAATGGAGTCCAAATGCAACGAAACTTCACGGAGAATTTTTTTGGACCAGAAGACACCTAATGGGCCAAGGTTGCGCATGGGGGGTGCTTCGAGGGGAGCACAACCCACCAGGGCGCGCTAGGAGGCCCAGGCGCGCCCTGGTGGGTTGTGCCCACCTCGGGTGCCCCCCGGACCGCCTCTTTGCTCTATAAATACCCCAATATTCCAGAAACCCTAGGGGAGTCGACGAAAATCAATTCCAGCCGCCGCAGAATCCAGAACCACCAGATCCAATCTAGACACCATCACGGAGGGGTTCACCACTTCCATTGGTGCCTCTCCGATGATGCGTGAGTAGTTCTTTGTAGACCTTCGGCTGTGTAGTTAGTAGCTAGATGGCTTCCTCTCTCTCGCTAGATTCTCAATACAATGGTCTCTTGGAGATCCATATGATGTAACTCTTTTCGCGGTGTGTTTGTGATCCGATGAGCTTTGAGTTTATGATCAGATCTACCTTTTTATACCCATGAAAGTTATTTGAGTTTCTTTGATATCTGATATGCATGATTGCTTATAGACTCGTATTTCTTCTCCGATATTTGGGTTTTGTTTGGCCAACTTGATCTATTTATCTTGCAATAGGAAGAGATGCTTTGTAGTGGGTTCGATCTTACCGTTCTTGATCCCAGTGATAGAAGGGGAACCGACACGTATGTATCATTGCTACTAAGGATAAAACGATGGGGTCTATATATACATAGATAGATCTTGTCTACATCATGTCATCGTTCTTATTGCATTACCCCGTTTCTTCATGCACTTAATACACTATATGCATGCTGGATAGCGGTCGATGTGTGGAGTAATAGTAGTAGATGCAGGCAGGAGTCGGTCTACTAATCTTGGACGTGATGCCTATATAATGATCATTGCCTGGATATCGTCATGATTATTTGAAGTTCTATCAATTGCCCAACAGTAATTTTTTTACCCACCGTTTGCTATTTTCTCGAGAGAAGCCACTTGAAACCTACGCCCCCCGGGGTCTCTTTCTCATATTATTTGTTTTTGCGATCTATTTTATTTGCCTTTT